>OY720408.1:9641348-10891348 GCA_963082905.1 Oligia fasciuncula
ATTTGGTCACAACCTATTTGACAACTTTGAATAGATGCTTTTGTATAAGTATTTCTTAATACTTGAGGTTTCAAGGTTTAGCTGGACTTGATTACATAATCTAGAGGTAGAAGAGGAATACCCACTCGGTGACTCGGCAACAACGATAAAAAAAGAAAATAAATAAACATATATTTTTTTTGTCTTAACATACATGACGCAGAGAAAGAACACACACACAAAAAAATAACAAGTTGGGAGAAGAATTATGCGTCACATCCACAAAAAACGGGCATCGCTCAGCATAATGCTAAAACCCTAACTAGAACCATAAATGACTTCTGAATTGCAGTAAAAACAAACTTTAGCTTCATCATAAGTTTTTCAATGAAGTGGGTCGTTGATTGGACCTCCCCAAGAAGCTGTCATCGAATAATATGTATATGTAATATGATTATTATCTTTTACTTGTTTAAAACGGGCGGATAAATGAATAAAACATCATCTCCTAAAGTTAAAGATGAATCTGTCTGTCCTTCTGACAAGTTTCTTCATAATTTAACACAACCAAAACCCTTGTGCCAAGATATTCTCTGGTACAAAGCAGACCACACTCATCCCAGCCTTAGAATCAGTAATGTATGTTAAAATCAAGCGTGGGCATACGCATTGTGAACAGTCTTTGTATGCGCGCGCGTACGTTGAATGAGACTGCGTGTACTACAAGTACCTAAGTACATTCAAAGAGGCGAAAGATTAAAATAATAATAGATTGAAGATGTGAGTTTGTATTTCTTTAGTTACCAAACGGCCAGTATTATTTGGACTGCAGCTGAATTTGGAACCATATTTTTAAAAGTTTACTGTATTTGACAAGTTTTAACTATCAGCGCCAGCATCCAAGGTCAGCTTATCGTAATCAGTGTATAATGTTCCCACATCTGAGACACAGGCCTCATCTCGGTGAGAGGGAGTGGGCCGTAATCCACCACGCAGGCCCAGTGCGGGTTGATGAATATCACATTTCTTCGAATTTTTGGTCCTAGGACATGTCGGATCCTTTCACCATTTTGAGAGTAGTAGTGATAAAACCAACCCGCAGTGGGCCCGTGTGGTAGATTACGGCTCACTCCCTCTCACCGAGAGGAGGCCTGTGTCCCAACAGTGGGAACATTATGGGCTGATTATGGTGATAAAATAATAAAACACAAAGCAAAGCGCCTGCCTGGGATTCGAATCTATTAGCTACAACTCGTAAATCGCAGCCGTTTCCACTGGACCACCACTGCTTGCAGATCAGCTTATGCTGGCTATGTGAGGTGTGTAGTGGGTAGTATGACACTTATGTCAACGGGATAATATACAGGGTGCATTATGATCTTAAGCAAGGTCGAGGCGTCTTGCGTTGCGCCCACGCAGATTTCGTCTACAAAAGCTTTTTAACTTTGACCTCCTTACTGCTTTATGGTATATTTTTTGTTTAGATCATAGATAAGATACAAGACTATCTCGTTCGTAAGATCTAATTGGGTCAGAAATTAATAGGTACATATGTTATTTTTCAACTGCCTTGTTGGTCTAGTTCGTCGTAAGCGCTACTACTGAGCAGATCCTGGGTCGATTCCCGGGTAGGAGAAATCGTTATTGGGTTTCGCCATCTGGAATTTCTCAGCAGCAGTCCGGAGTCTGGCTTGTGTCCGGTTGATGGCAACAGGCCCGCCCCCTATTACATGGGACTTACACATAGTGTCGTTCTAAGTAATATTCTAAGTAATTATACTGTAGGTGTGTAGGTAGCCTAAGAAAGAATGCCTTATCACGTACGTCGAAGGATTCTATTCTATTAAAACCACCATGTTCAATGGGACATGGTGTTTGAGGTGGCTGTGGCGCTAGTGGACAAAACAATTGCCACCAATTACCACAATTGCCATAATTTGGAACATTGGCAGGTCTATTAAACGGCATATATTCACACCATGTAGTCATTTATGGTATGATATATATTATTGCTCGCAGAACAGACGGCCGATGGCGCCGAAAGGTTCTGGAGTGGCGACCGCGTATGGAAGACGTAGTGTTGTAAAGCCTCCCACAAGGTGGTCCGACGACCTTGTGAAGGCCTCAGGAACCCGCTGGAAGCGGGAAACACAGAACCGGTCGAAATGGAGATGCTTGGGGGAGGCCTATGTCCAGCAGTGGACGTCTTTCGGCTGAAATAATGATTATGATCTTTGAAATCTCTAAGAACATTATTATAAGTCGTCGATAGGATAGCGATCAATGATACTAAACTATTTAGACAAGTTATTGCTACAATGGTTCCGTTCAGAATAGCCCAGATTTAGGGCCGCTATGCACTGAAGTGTAACGTGATACAGCTCTATTAGCAGTGTTATATATAAGGTTCAATTAAAATAGATGGACAAACTTTTAGAAATCATTCAGACCACCAAAATAAGGACGATGGTATATCCAAATATAATTAAGAAAAACGCCTATATACTTACAAGAGAAATAATCAGCTAACGAAAACACTAATGTGCCGGCAATTTATTATTTTAGGTCAAAATAAAATCACTTCAAGCAGTGTTTTTTTTTTGCTTGAATGTCTTTGGTTAGACATACTGAGCGCTGTGTTAAAATTTGTCCATCTATTTTAATGGGACCCTGTATATGTTTTGTCTTATGTCCATACTGTTGCTCCAAGCACTCGGAAGCTAGGCTGGTGGCGTATTTTGCAGCAAAGGAAAGGTCAACCGAAGTGGGTCTCATGACCATCTAAGTTAGTCTTATCTAGTTTATGTCCATGTAATAGGGGGCGAGCCTATTGCCATCAACCGGACACAAATCCAGACTCCGGGCTGCTGCTTTTTAAAAACTGAATAACATTTTTCTATACTGGGAATCGGACCCAGGCCCTCACATGCTCAACAGTAGCACTTGCAGCCACTAGACTAACGAAGACAGTGCATAGTTTGGCGATTACAAAACCATCAAAATAGATACACCTCAGTCTGCGCCAGCGCTTCTTTACCAACTGGTTTCACACGGCGACGTAAGCGCTGCGTAACTGCGGCATGTTAATGTGCTTGAACTTAATTTATTGCCAGCAATAAGGGTACTAAGTATCAGACGTAGTTATTCAATCAGATATATTATGGGAAATACAGCTTGGATGATATGTTATTGAAACTAGGGCTGCATTCGTAATTAGTGAATGTTACAAAATGGACCGCAGCGAAGTATTGAAGTCTGAAATATACGTGAAGAATTCAGTGTGAAAGTATATGAAAAATTACTCAGTTTTTTAAGGACCTCAATAAATACTGAAACAGAAAAATATTCAGCACGTTAATTCGAATGCTTAACTATAAACGTATATTTTTTTACTTCTGCAACCCGAACCAAACATTTTAAAAGCTGACTGAAAGATGACTCAGTGAAGGAAAATATCTTTAGGAAACTTGGACGGTGGTCTGAAACCGTCAACATGCAATAAGCAAACTGGTGAGAAATCTCATTCCTTCTTTGCAGTCCCTTTTGCGAAAGAGACTGGCACTATAAAATTTCGCCGGAATTGAAAGTATGTTTAACATATAATTTGTAACCTCCAAAAGTTATCAAAAGACAAAACAACTATTTTTCGAGGCAAAGGAAGCTAATTTCACAGCATTCATATCAACGAAGTATAACTAAGTACATACACTAGACAAGTACATTATAATCACCATTCAATTACATACGTCCATCACCCACTTGCTCACTAGTGTTGGGACATTAGGAAGTAACCGTGCGCGAAGGAAATAGTGTTGTGACACCGCCATTTTGTTGCAACTGTCAGATCTGACAACTGTGATTTTTGTTGTGCATGTTTTTGTGAAAATTAGAGGGTTTTATCATTTGTTTTAGGTTGGTGTTGTATTGCATGGCGTGTTTTTAATAAAAGTAGATCTACATAAATATGACCAGAGATATACATCGGATATGACCCAGTTAAGAAAGTGGCTAGGATGAACTGGATGCAGAAGCCGGAAGACAGGGTGTTGTGTTGCAGCCTGAAAATGGCCTATGTCCAGCAGTGGACTTAGATAGGTTAAGTTAATTGATTGTTTATGACCCAGTTTATAAGTCAAAGAAAAAAGCTACATTTTGATATGTTTTTGCTTTAAACAATCCTGATAATTGAAGGCCTTAATCTACCTTAACATAATGGACATTTGTCCACATGCATTAATCCTTATATCTTCACAAATCTTTCATACAAATAATGTTTGAGAGATTATGTATTTTGATATTTCTACCAATAAGTTGGTTATTTATACTGTCAATAGTTAGCAGCCGATAATTCTAATAATATTGAATTTACAGCCAGTACTTAAACCGCTACTATATTAAATCAGGCTGACTCATAGATACTGTATGAAATTAAGTTGTCGATACGACAAACAACCTATAACTTGTGCAGCGTAGATATTATTATATCCTCTATTCAAAATAATTGTGACTGACTAACAACGTACTGGCTAAAATAAATGGATCCACACAAAAAATAATACCAGCCTGTTGTTATCCCACTGTAGGGCAAAGGTCAGATGATGATGATTGATATGCATTGATCACCACGCTTGCTCTAGACGAGATAAAGATCAAAAAAAAAATCTGACATGGTGTGGACTTGCAACAAGAATGACGTTCTTAGAAGGCACATCCGCTTATCCCTTACTCAAGACTTCCAATAATCTAAATGAAATGGCGCTCTTTTAATTTTTGGGATTACAAATCTATCGACGGTACATTTATTTATTTTATTTATTTATTTTATTAGGTCTACCAACATTGTTTACACTAATTTACAAACAAAGATAAAACATGCGTTTAAACGTACATCTACGTTTCTTATACTGTTACTGTTATCTTGTACATTTATTGCGGCGCCCCAGAGGCGTTGTTCAAATCGCCAGGGGTGCAGGACATTTGGAACACTCCAGCAGATGGGGCATAATTTAATATTAAATTTTACTTTGTATTCACGCTACGGATACTTTAACCCATAAAGCCATTACCAGCCATAATAAAACTATTACACTCCGGAAAATTAATAGGAAATCATCTTTCCGATGGTTTTTCTTCCGGATTTAGAAGGAAAACGTATGAACAACATAGGATATTATGAGATGAACAGCTTAGGGAAGTCAGTTTCATAACAGAAATTAAATCTTCGTTTGGCAGGCGTGTCGGCAGAGTGAGTGATGGTGTACGGAAAATTAGAAACCATTATTTAATATGCCAAAGGGGCTTGTTATTCTGATGTGCAATTTGGGAGCATGCATGGCAGAGATAAAATAACCTACTGGTTGAGCAAGATAAATTAGAGTGTATTTAAAGCTGAATTTCGAGACCAAACTCCGTGCGTCAAGTGTTGTAATAAAATTGGTTTTAAACGGTTGAATGCCGTAATTATAGAGAAACAATTAAAAGCCATTGAGTCTCGCGTGGATCCACGTTCCACTCTTCGTATGCTGATACGAAGGGTTAAGGCGTCATAATTACAAACCGCTAGTTATTGGCTGACCAATCACTTAAGAGTTGACCAATATGATTAAAGATTTAAAAAATTCTTCATAGATGTTCTGTTTATGAGTATGAGTTTAGAGTTATGCGCCCAGCCCAGAGCAAAGACATCAGTTTACCTAGGGTATATATCTCTATTCTTCTATCGTAGAGGCATTTTCTAGATTTACTATACACCATAAAAAAAACATACATTGTATACACATGCTCAAGTCGTTCAGTAAACTAATTTGACAGCTGTCAATTGCTTCCGTCTCTTTCTTAGTTTTTCTGTAAGACAAAGAGAGCAATATTAATTTTCTTGGTGCAAAGAACCTATATAGTTAAGTTATTATTTGTTCTCGTTTCTACAACGCTCGCGATGCATTCCTATGTATACCTACCGAGATCATGGACATACTTACATCAGATAGTACACACGCAAGCAACTATTGTTCTCCATTTTGTAACAATGTACCTCATGGTAACACTATTGTATGGCTTTATTTACTAATAAATATCTATGAATAAACTATTAATTGAAATTCAATTTTGTGTGCTAAGGATTAAAGTTTAATTTGGTGTGTGTTGCATATTTTAGTTGCAATCTTCGTAAATGTTATGCTGTTATGAAGGAAATGCCATCAGTTCTGTGTATTGTTATGTTAATAGATGTTAAATTAAGAATATTGGTTGAGTGTATAATGCAATACCATTGTTTGCTAATGTTAATCAATGTTTTCAATATTTAAGAATATTGGGGCATTGGGGGAGGAGTGGACTAACCGACGCAGCTCGATACAAGTATTTTACATGGAGCTACTACCTATCTGACCTCCACAACCCAGTTACTGGGAAATACGATACCCTTTGCTAAATCTGGCTGTCAGACTTTCCGGCTTCTGACGACCCGTAACTTGTCAACGATCCACGAATGACAGTCGGACCAACGGCTTCACGTGCTTTCTAAAGCACGGAGGGTATTGGTATGTAAAGATGGTCACGCATCCACAGACCAACCGCGGCAAGCCTGATCGATCGATCCGTGTGGCTGTTATTAATAACTCAAATTGAACTTGTCTAGAGTTAAACATAGAACAGAAATGTATAACCCATACCAAACATAAATAATTAAAACAAATTCTAGATTATCTGTGCTACATACATAACATATTTCAATGTAGGTAGGTATAACATATTTAAATGTAGCTAACCTAACACTAATAAAACAGGTTTTTATGACAATAACAGGTGGAGCCATAATGGGACTGGCCTCAAGGATTAAATTCTTAAAATCATTTTAAAATACCAAGTGGCAAAGCAATTAACTAAGAGTGCAATTATTGTGTTATCTACTCTAGATAAATACTACATATTCATATTTATAAATTGTTTTAATAACTTTGTATGTGGTAGGTTTAAAGAATGCTGATGTGCCTTGACCTAGTCGAGCAAAAAAAACGAATTAATCTCCACCAAAAAAGCATAATCGGCCTATAATGTTCCCACTGCTGGGACACCGGCCTCCTCTCGGTGAGAGGGAGTGGGCCCTATGTCACATGTCTTCGAATTTTTGGTTCTTGGACATGTTTACTCACGACGTTTTCCTTCACCGTTTTGAGAGCAATGGTGATGAAATAATTACACAAAGTAAAGTGCCTGTTAGAATTCGAACCTACGACCTATAACTCATAAGTCGAGGCCGTTATCACTGGGCCATTTGCTCTCCAAATAAATGCTGGCTGATTAAAGAGACATAGGACGTATAGGACGTACAGTCACGAGCAAAAGTATGTATATACTTGGCTTTATTCAAAGGCGATTTTCTCCTTTATTATTTCCGAACCTTTAGGTTTATGTAAAGTGTCGTATTTCTGCTTTGCATTCGTTATTTCGTGAAAAAATCGCAATTGAAAGTTGCCAAGTGTTGACATATTAGTGCTCGTGACTGTACACAGTAGGACAGGTAAGGTATAGGATAGGTGTGAGCGAAAATGATTTCCACAGAATAAGTTTACAAAAAAATCAGCAAAACCCCCTTTAAAATAAAACATTCGACCATATTGTTATCCAAACCATTATGTTACAGGTATTTCATGGGTATGGCATGTATATTAAAGTAATTTAACCAATTTTACGAATATTTACAAAAATTAATTAAACATTTTTTTAAATAAAATTAGTGCAGTTTCTTCATATGAATTTTTGAAACAAAAGTTCAATCTGTCGGCCGTAAATCAAGTTAAACCATCTTACAAGCTGGTCCACGGTTATTATGAAGAGATAAAAGTGATTATGTATGTATGTGCCCGCCCACTGCTGATCACAAGGCTGCCAGAATGTGGTACAGCGGTAAGGTTGTGCTTATCAACTGTGGTTTGGTCAAGGGTACCTAGATTAGCATTAGATGTAGGTTTTAGCCCTAGACCTAGGCACAAAGGTTTTTCTCCAGCTGGTAGTTACTGGTAAAGTAGTGCTTTCTGATGAAAACTGTTACTTAGGATAAAGATGTACGGTCACCAAAGGAGATAAGTAACCTGGCTCGTCAGATGTAGTTGAAGTTTAGTAAGAAACCGGTTTTCGGATAAAATTTTATTTAATGAATAGAAACCAAACAGTTCTTTTCTCAAATTAAATTTCATTCAAAAACTTCCATCGGTTTCTTAATAAACTTCAACTATATCCGACGAAACTAGTTACTTACCTCTTTTGGTGACTCTACCAATAAGTACTTATTGGTAGAGTCTTCAGCAGAGGTTTGTTGCGATTCAAGCCTAATCTTCGTTTGTTTTTCGTTGTTTTTTTTTTTGTTTTTGTAATGATAATTATGTTCTGGATTACTATTTTATTTATTTATTTATATGTATAAAAAGTATGTATTAGGTATGTTGAAACTGTGTGTACTCCCCGTCACTTTCCACAGGTTCATTAGAAAACCAGCGTCAGACATTAATGTCTGGCATTAATGCTGAAATGAACCTTTTTGGCGCAGCCGTGAGGCACACACTATCTATTGCAGTGCCGTAATTAGCCTTTTATGCGCCCGGTGCGAGCTGCTATAACCGCGCCCTTGAAATATTTTCTAATCATAA
Organism: Oligia fasciuncula; assembly: GCA_963082905.1. Classification (NCBI taxonomy): domain Eukaryota; kingdom Metazoa; phylum Arthropoda; class Insecta; order Lepidoptera; family Noctuidae; genus Oligia; species Oligia fasciuncula. Next base: position 9,649,973 of record OY720408.1, read on the forward strand.
CCGGTTCTGACAATAAAATGGATTGTCTATAAAAATCATCCAAAAACTAAGTTTTTGTAAACTTAATTTGAAGTACTTGGTAGGTAAAGTTTTTAAAAGTTCAAATAAATTGCGTTTATAAATTACGTGAAAAAACGTTTATTTGAAAATATTTGTTAAAATTCACAATTAGACAATACACAAATGACACCAAATACTGATCAGTACAGATAGTAAAGATATATATAGAATAATGTGTTCTACTGTCAAAAAATTAAAGAACTGGTGAATGTGGCCCATGGTGGTCTGGTCATTTCTGCGCCCCTCCAGGGTCTGCGCCCTGTGCCTGGGCACCGCTGGCACCGCCCTAGTTACGGCACTGATCTATTGTTGTTGAAACATAATTTTTTGTTAATTTTGTATTTTGTGTTTCACGAACTGTGTCCAAATAAACATTTTTCTTTCTTTCTTTCTTTCTTCGAACGATTTTTATTAAATTCTAAGGAACAAGTTGTGCAAGTTTATATCATTATGTGTCTGTCAATCTATAGAAGATGATCGAGATAGAATACGTTTAGCATTCAAAGTAGTAGTGTTTTGTGGTGCAAGTAGACCCAATTGTACAATTTAACATTTGGCTGTTCACAAGCCGGGTTTTTTTATTATATTGTCTGAATTCTGTTATAACTATTCTTCGCTTTGAGGGTTCCGTACCTGAAAAGGAAACAACGGAACCCTTATAGGATCACTTTGTTGTCCGTCTGTCTGTCAGACCCTTTATCTCGGGAACGCGTGGAGGCATCGAGTGAAATTAAAATCAATAATTAATTAATATACTCAGGTCTACAGTCCCTTGAAGCTGTGAAAAAATCAAACTTCTAAGTTACCGTAAAAAAAAGATACGGCCGTTAATGCCACAGAAAACGTGTATTTCGACACTCTCAAGGGAATGAAAATTTTTAGGGTACTTCCCGTTGGCCTAAAATCATAAAATTTGGCAAGAAGCAAGGTCATGTAGCACAAGTAAAGGAAAAAATCCGAAAACCGTAAATGGGTAGTTACATTTAAAAAAAACCCGTGATAAACTATTTACAGACCTACAAATTTGTACGGAACCCTCGGTGCGCGAGTCCGACTCGTACTTAGCCGGTATTTTTTATTAAAGCCAATAATAATTAATGTTATGTTTTAATTACATGATGCCGATGTTACTGGCCAGTTACGACAGTTACTAATATTCATGTTAACCTTTAAAACTTAGTTCAACATATTCAAACCTTCGAACAAATCGTTATGGCTTACCGTTCGTTTTCTGACACGAGAAACTGATTCCTGATAGCTTGAGATTCTCGTCTCAGCGGTCACTTACCTGTAAAAAGTAAAATGAGAACATAAGTGGTGTGTTCTATACATAAAAAAAAAACATAATAATATTGTATTAAACTGTAATATATTTAATAATAATGCCACTGTTTATCTTCCGACAGACTTTCGCGAGTTAAACGTAATTATGGATTAGCGTCGTTTTTGTTTAGACAACTGTAATTTTACCATTATATAACAAGTTTTATGTATGACAAAGATGTTAAGTAAACCTTTTCTTAGACTACCTACTGGATGGATCATTGTACTTTTTTTGTAAATTTACTTCTTCTTTTGGACGTCTACCACGAGGGCTGGTTCGAGGTGGCGCGGGGAATGAGTTCCTGAAAGGATTTGGGGGAGGCCTTTGCCTAGCAGTTTAACAGTATAAAAAAAAACTACTGAACTGACAGAAGTGAAAACAAAACACAAACAGAATACTTTGCCATCACTCACTGACATATCGGATATACATTAAAATCGAGTACATCCCGAGGACAGCCGAACACATCCGAAGCGGGTATTTTTTTAATCGTGTTATAAACAAAATACGCGCGGTGTCGCTTACGGTAACAGTGGCGCGAGTTCAAATGGTTTTTTCCAATCTCAAAAAATGCCCAACGCGCCTATAGAAGTTTTAACTTCAAAAACTTCTGCAGACGATATCATCAGATTTCGAATTTAACTTATTGTTAATATCTATGTACTAGTAGTCACTCACAAGCCCTTTGACCAAGAAGTTTCATGGAAATAATGACATCACATCCGGAAAGCCGGAACAATTACATAGTTAATAAAATAAGCAAGCCATAACAATAATCCAATCAACGGAAGGAAAGTAAACATTTTTACGATAAAACAAAACATAATACCATAATAAAATAACATCACAGTTGTGTATTATTAGTAGACGCGATTAGCCTGCAGTCAATGATCGAAAGTGAACGTAGACACACACATGCGCGCGCCGCGTGTGCGTCTCGACACGTGCTGTCTGCGTGTGTGTACGTGGACACGTGCTGTGTCTATGTGCGCGTGTTGCGTTTGCGCCGCAAGGAAGTAGCGCTGGCGCAGAGACATGGACGATGGAAGTGATCTTGTCACGTAGTGATTTCTCCCATTTATTTTATGATTTTAATGACACTTTGTATGGAGTTTCTTTGGTCATTAAACTTAGGTTTATAATGTCTACATCGTCTTGCTGAATTTTACTAGAGAATATAATTTTTTAACAGAGGCAATTCAACTTTTTGTCGCGACGAATTGCAAATATGTTATCCGTGTGTGTAATTTTGGAATATGCCTACTGTTTTATACGAGCTAAGTGCCCTATTTCTTAATATTTATTTATAATCTTTAAAAGTATGACTAACACATTTATTAAGCTCATGCATGCTCAAGATAAAATCGTGTAAACATTCTTAAAAGATAAAACATCACTATCGCTTCCAGTTAACTCGATATCGATCGTAAAACCGAGTAGCAGATAGATCACGACCGACAACAGTTACGGTGAAAATCTCAACACGAAACGAATTGTACTTACTATCGTTTTAATATCGATTACGTCCGCATAAAATTGTCAAGAAAACCGCAATTCTGTTAATTTTTTCAATATATTTTAAAGTACCGGGAAATGGGAAAAAGTTGCAGAATAACTCACTAAATTCGCTCAAGGTAATAAACACTCTATTTCTAAACTCATAGAGTACATATTAAAATAAATTATTTGAGAGAAATTTTATGTGGGAATCTATCATGTTAAGCAAAAGGTTAAAGATTAATAAAATAAATAAAATGCTATTATTTAAATAAAATCTCGTCTCTCTCTTATGGCCTTGAATTCAGTCTAGCTCGCTGAATTATTTATATAAAACTCAGACTATGATTAAATTAAAATATTTATGCTTGTGAAGCGATTTACCACCGTCAAGCATTTGATTGGGTAATTCACGGTTCTAAAAGAATCCGATTAATCATTTGACGTGAAATTTTTGTAGGGAGAGTTAATTTAGTAGATTTCGTATCCGGGATAATACTAGATATCGGTTTAAGGCTAGTCCTAATATGAGGATCATAGACCCAATAAAGATAGAAGAACTCTCGTGAGAAGATGTAACTCCAACCTGGTGAAGTGGAGCTACCTCGATAAAACGGCACTAGGGTGTGGATGTGGGAGCTATGCTGCAAGCTATGCTCCAGCTCCTATCCTGCCCTAGTACCTGCCACCGACGACGCCGTGGAAGTGGCGAAGTTTTGGGCCAATAAGATCTGAAATACAGTCCGTGCCCGCGACACGACGAAGAAGAAAAGCCCCAAAGATCATCAAGAAAGGTAGTCTTACCTCCAAATCGCACGACAAATCTTTACGACGATCTTAAAAATATTTATGTCCCTACAACACTCCTTAAAAAGACAGAGACAGCATGACTTCACCAGCAACTACAAGTTGAACCAAGAATTCAGCCGCAACAATGTCAGTTATGTCATTATTCAAATCTACATCTTACAAGGTATCAAGACTACACTTAAGATCAATCTCTCATAGAGAGCTGTCAACAACACGGGTCTAAGAAATACAGAATCAAGATCAACTGTTTGCTACAGTTGTTATCATTAGAGCCATAACGGCCAAGTATTTCCAGTATTTATGATAAACGGACGCTGAGAGAAATGCTATATAACTCTTGTGTTTGTAGTTATGTCTCTTAGAGATCAGTGAACCTTACTGTGTTTCCTTCTTACCACTTATAACTTTTGATACAAACAGACCAAGGGGATTTTTACACACACGTTTTTCTTGCCGTGGAAAACTACGATTTTTCACCGTGTGTAGGCACGGTCGTCAGTTGTATGGATCACTATGGAAGCTTGTTGACGACACGGCGTCACTACCGTACGGCGCCGTCGCCGTACACCTTAGAACCGTGTCATATTAGAGTCACACGACTTTTCAAGTTTTTTCAAGCCGTCCCGTAGTACTGCCGTGTCTACTAGATCATAACGCAACATCCTACCTGTATTCCCAGAAGGAGTGTATATATACACTCATTTCGCCAGTTGTATTTAAGATCGGCCATGTCAGTAGAGGTGAGCCTATTCACTATTGCTAGATCTTACTGACTTGATAGAAGACATCGCAGCTAATCTTCGTTTTATGAGTCAAATATAATGAAATATTCTAAACATTTGTATTTACGATTACCTTTTTACGACCCACTCGCACAATAGTTATTAGCTGACCTATACACAACAGACAACCTATCAAAACCAAACTATGCCAGCAGCATGTGCCACTATCAACACAACGGTCAAGACTCAGGCTCTGTTGTAACACCGCTGCAGGCGCATTCGTTCATTTGCAGCTAGTAACCTTTTGAACTAGCCAGTCACCTGCTGCGTTGGAGTGGTCACCTTGTCTCAGGTATTTTATTAGCGACTGATTGTTTGAAGTAAGTCTGCCTGCAGTGGTGGCCCAGTGGCAACCGCCGCCCCGACTAACGAGTTGTAGGTCGTGGGTTCGAACCCAGAAAGACGCTTTACATTGTGTAAATAATTTCATCATCAATGCTCTCAAAAACAGTGAAGGAAAACATCGTGGAACACTACAGGCTGATTATTATGCTTATGCTAAGCCTGCGACGTTGGTCTAATCAGATCTGACAAAGTGATATTGGGTTTTTCAGTCTGGAATTTCTCAGTAGCAGCCCGGAGTCTGGATTTATATCCGGTTGATGGTAATAGGCTCGCCCCCTATTACATGGGACTTAACAGAACTGGCGACAGATGGGTGTACTAAAGGCATAACTCTGTCCAACCCTTAGGAAAATACAGGTGTTTGGTTTTGAAGTGAAGATGCAGTTGGCTTCGGAAACCATGCCGTTAGCTTCGACTGCTAGATTGAATTCAGACTATTTCTAGCTTATTATGTATGCAGTGCACTCTCTATCTGTATTCGTTTTTACTGTCTGAGAAAGTGTCTATAGACAACATTTTAATGACTTAGCTAGGATTAGTATCGTGAGAGGTGGAGTAACTTCAACAAGTTGTCATTTAACATCCTTCCACTTTTGCTCTAAAATCAACAAAAGTTGATTGTTATAACGAAAGTTAAGAGGCGCTCATATTGCCGTTTCGTTATCGCTACAGATATGCCAAAAGCATATGTCATGATAATAAATAGCATTCTCAACTTTGTCCTTAGACAGACCTCTCAATTCAAAGTGTGGTTTTAAAAACTAACAGCTATTGTGTGCAAGATTCGTCACATATTGATAGGACCGGGAAAGAGGGAAGGGGAGGACGTCGCCTTGCAGTGGGACAATGCAGGCATATAAGAATAATAAAATACACAATATATGGGTTATGTTAACAAGATCTACAGTTCACTAACTTTCTACGCCAATTTATCAACCCTATTCTCAGTGAACGCGACAAAGAATCGAACAATGTGGCAGCGATATGCAAAAAGATACAAGATATAGTGCGACAGACCAGGAAATGGTTCTTACACGCGAAGTGAGCTTGTGTGTGTCAGTTGCTGTGTGTGTGCATGAGTTGTGACTGTAAGTGTTTGTGTGTGTGCGTGCGAACAGCTGATCGACGAGTTTTATGTATTAGAGAAAGATGGAAGTATAAACTGTGGGTATGTTTTGGAGGCTATAGTATAAACTTTTTCATTATTAGGATGTTTCCTTTGTAACGTTTTTTTTACTCTTTATATTTATTTCGTCGTCAGCTGTTGATGTTTTTCGAGGCCATATTTATTTACTGTGTTATCTTTTGAAATGTGTTCTAACATTTGATTCGATTCTGCTGATTTAACATCTCAACGTTACAACGCAAACTGAGTTAAAATTAAAACCAAACACTTTAATTATAGACTAACTGAATTTCGATGTAATAAAAATATCGACAGTAACTTCAACTTTTGACCTTGTTTCAAGCTCCTTATAACAAGTAGCGATTTTTTTTTTACAGCAACAGTCGAGCTGGCAACGAAACATTCCAGAAAGTTGGCAACATTGCAAACTTGAACAACTTATTTGGTACATTGACATAACTTCTTAGCGATCCTGCCTACGCGGCATTTGGCATCGAATCAGATAAATATTGATATATTTTGTTTGAAGTAAGTAAACAGACTTCGGACTGAAGTTGGTTGAGGCAAGAAAAATCCTGCTCAGATGAGGATTCATAGACGAGTCCAGCCACCCTAATTGCGTAACACACTATTACTTCAATTTGAATTATTTTGAAGCATATTGCTAATCCATTGCTCCATACGTTCGAAAAATGTGTCTGCTCAACAACGTAAATATCGCAATGAATGTTGTTGAACTGTCAAAATGAAACCCATTGCTACTGATAGTGTGTTACGCAAATACCCCGCCGGAAGGTAAAAATATGTGTACAGTCACGAGCACCAATATGTCAACACTTGGCAACTTTAAATTGCGATTTTTTTACAAAATAACGAATTTAACGTTGAAATACGACACTTTACATATACCTATGGGTTCGAAAACACAATGTTCCTACTAATGTAAAATTTCATTCAAAAATAAAGGAGAAAATCGACTTTGAATAAAGCCAAGTATATACATACTTTTGCTCGTGACTGTACAGGGTCAAATTAAATTAACTAGCGAAACTCCACAAAAAATATAAAAATATCTTAACACGATAAAACAAAAAGAAATTAATATGACGCCTTTTTACTGGGGTCACCGACCGCAATTAGTGTAGTCACTTGAAATATCAGTTTAAAAAACAGCTTTTTATTGTGTAAACTACACAGACGTGATGTGTATAGATATTTCAAAACAACAAAACTATGACAACAAAAAACCGATTTTCTCAACTCATTGATCATTCATACATCCAAGTAACAAAACATCCAGCGGTCGTTGAACCTCAAATAAAACATCAAATCTTTTTTTTTTTCATTTTATAGTGTTTAGATATTGATACCCATCACGCACGTCTGTAGTTTCGCTAACTAATTTAATTTGACCCTGTGTACAATACGACCGACGTAACTTGGCGGGCCTGAACTTCGCGCAGAAGGCGAACGTTTTTTAGGAACCAAGTGGTGGCATGAGGCGAGTGTGAGTGAGAGAACATGCGCGAAAGTTCGCAAAGGCTATACTTAGGCTGCGTCATGCCTACCCTAATATCTGAAAGTTTACGAAACTTTTGACGCCGCTAATAATGCCCAGCCTGACATAATTATTAGATTGTCATCGCCATGATAACAACAAAAAGTAGATAATAAACAGGGACGACGAAATTCGTCTCATAGTTTTTAAGTCAGACTCCGAGTTATAGCAATTTGTTTTTTTTATTTATTTAAACAATGGATTACCTTGGATTGGTACATAAGGTTTCTTAAGAAGTTGTCACTGTAGTAAGTTATCTGTAACAGTACCTAAGACAGTCATGCCTTATCTTAATCAAAATCATTGTATGACTTAAACAGTTGACAATGGCTTTAAAGATCATTTTGAAATTGTCAGATATATTTTGTAAACCACAGTCACGTCACTTATGACTACGTTATCTTTACTAGGGATTGACAATGCTAAAAAACACTATCCATAGGTACTAATATTATAAATTCGAATTCGAATGAATGAATTTAAGACTTAGCAAGACATTACAACATTTTACAACTGGCAGTCACAATAATACTATTTCAACAAAAGAAAGAGAAAATCTAAGCTGTTTTTGACGCGTTTTTCTAGACATTCGTGCTAAGCTACTGATATTTCATCACAATGTATTGACACTGCAAATTAAAAATACGATGTTATAAGAATCAATTGTTGGCACTCTTCGTTGACTTATTGGACAGAATACCGCTCTCTTGAAGATGTGTTACATAAGTAAGTACGGATGGAGTATTGGGCCGCGTCGTCGGGTGGAAGTGAATTTATGACTGTTTATTTGTTTATGTCATGTGCCAAATATTTATCAATTGTTTGTTGACGAAGACAGGTGGGAGTTGCCATGGCAACCGTATAAAATGTTTTCGTCGTATCTTTTCAGGAAGCTTTTTCTTAGGGTAATACTTTCGCAAAATTTAAACTTTACTTGATGGAACTTCCCATAGCTTATTATATTGTGTAAAGTTTGTAAGTTTATTTTTATTCAATAGAAGTGATACTAAACTTAAGACCATAATATTCTGACGAATAAATGAATATGATTATTATGATATAATAAGAAAGACGAATAGCAACCCCGACCAGAAAAAAAGTAGAACATTTCAAAGACATCCCCGCTTTTTATTTTTTCTTGCCACTTAAAGGCATCTCCACAATAGTCACAAACATCTTCTTTCATAACCTATCTCAGATCTAACTTTCAATTTATTGAAAGTCATTTCTCCTTGATCATGAGCGACCACGGTCGCTGTTGGTCGTCGCTTGTGACCACGTTGCGACACAGTGAGAGGTCACACTGTATCAGACTGATTGTTGGTCGCTTTCAAACGCTGGCTTTGTGCCGAGTTCTGACTGACTTAGTACTTGAACTTGTATTCGAAATGCTGGTGAGTCAATGCTTGAAGATGAGCAATTATAGGCTAGCGTAGAAGTTTGTGGGCTTTCCCAAATAGACAACCACAGGATTTGGAGTTCATCAAAAGTAGCTGCTATTTATATGCGAATGCGAATTAAATATCTACTTTTTTTTCTGCAGTTTGTGAAGTTGGTTTGTCTGTCTATTTGTGAGTTTTTTTATTGCCGTGTACCTCTCCATTCTATTGTGAGAATTTGTTTATATTCCGTCGTCGCCTCGGCTCTAGATAAATGTAACGATTCTCTCTTCTCTTTTTTATTACAATATGATAACAAATACAAATTGTGATGGCCTTTCTCCAAACTTTTACCAATTAGTTCCAAATTGATACAAGACGCATACGACAAAGCGCTGTCTGAACACGCCATTAACCACAAGCCACAACTATCCTATTGTATCACTGAAAAAAAAGCTTATTACCAACCAGTTAACGATTATGTAAACTAAATAGTGATGCACACTTTAGAGGTGGGCAAAAAGCGGTAACGTTACACGTAACAGGTAAAATAGCGGGTGAAATGTAACGCGTTATTGAGTAACGGTTACGGAGGACAGTGATTCGATCGTCACGGTTTGTTCTTGTTGCGTCATATATAATTAGATTACGAGGTGATCGGTATGCAGTTACCTACTGATCATTTTTGCTGTATGATGGATTATCCAGTGTAGATAATATGGTCGCTTGACCACAAAGATTCGCGGTTATCGAAATGTAAAATACAGCTGTTACATCTCTAGATAACCGAGTACAAACCCAAATCTCCATATATAACTTAAAATTGGAAAAGAAAACAAAAGAAAAATCAATGTAGTTTATTTTTGTAAGGAATTTAGGCAATAAACAATTGAATATTTTTTTGTGCTTAGTGTTTATTTCACGTCTTATTTTAAATTGCCTGTTTTCTGATTAGGCACATAACCACCATTTAATGCACTTAGTATAAAAAAAATGACATTGAATCGGAAAAAGCTAATTTTATGCTGATTCGTCAGGAAAAAAATGCAATCTGCATTGTGAAAACTTAACTTTCAAATACGTTCGACTTTTAGTGGAGGACATTATTCAAATGCATTTGATTTTCTTTTTTTTTAATAATTATTCTGACTTCCTACCTTTGGGCTAAAAATAATCTAAAGAGCGGTGCTATTCTGTAAAAATCTCACCGTGAAAACTTAGCTGAAGTGAGCGTGGAGTGAGCTGTCAATAGTGTCATTTCCTAGCAAAAACAAACTCAAATCACCACAATTTTCACGGTGAGATTTTTACACAATCGACCGGCTGTATCCATAGGTATGTTTATTATGTATACACATGAGTAGGCAAATTTTAAGTATTGTTTTTTTAAGTAGTAATTTTAAGTTTTTGAACACTTTTGGACATAATTAGGTAAATCAGAGACATCACAGATGCGCTACCGGTCTAATTACAGGTGCATTATACATTTCTAATTGTCTTTGGCATGGCAAAGCAACTGCCATGTCTTTGACTTGCCTAAATAATGGGCTTTTCTGTGTGGTGTTACGTCTTTTGTGTGCTGTTATACAAATGGTTTATATACAGTGTGTTAGGTTAAACGACGTACATACTATAAGGATGTGTAGTACTCATGAAAATTTCCAAATTTGAATATGAGGCGGACTCAAAAATATGGAGAAAAAAAACAGCTGTTCCCTACATGTATAAAGTGGCTGGTTTTATTTTCTCGATTTCAGTGTTGGTCTTTAGTAAAAGTTGTTCATTTTCATGGGTACTACACACTCCCTTAAAGTATGTACACTCGCTTAACCTAACACACTGTATATCTATATTATGTGCACCAACCCCAAATAAATTAGGATGACGGCAGGAGCATGATGAGGTGACACTTGTGTTCCGTCCTATATCAGCACAACACACAATTACTCTCAATTTGAATCATTCTGAAGGATATGGCTAATCCATTGCTCCATATGTTCGAAAAATGAGTCCGCTCAACAACGTAAATCACGCAATGCATGTTGTTGAACTGTCAAAATGAAACCCATTGCTACTGATAGTGTTATGCAATTATCCTGCTGGTGCAGGTTCTAATATTGAAATCTTCGAACTACGACCTTTTACTTCGGACACCATAAACAAGTAGTGTTGACATAGGTACTAGGCCTAACTCGGACGAAACAAACCAGTGGTCTGACATTTCCTATGGGTTACTGGAGGTTAATTTGTAAATATTATAATCTAGCTTTTAACATTATGAACTATTGATATTATCATTTAAAATCCTGTTGATGTTAGTTGTAAAACGTTTTATACTAAAGAAGGAAAGAAGAATATCTAGGTAATAATATCCTAATCTTAACTTAATATTGGAAATGAGAAAGTAAGTTTGTTTGTTACCTACCTTTTCACGCCCAAACCACTGAACCGATCATCCTGAAATTTTGCATATACCTACGTTGTCAGGTGTACAGAAACGGACATAGGGTACCTTTCATCCCGAAAAAAGGTGCTGTTCCCGCGGAAAACAACAATAACGTTATGATGGTAATAGATGGCGCCACGTGTCTTTCGAATCAAAACAGGACAACGTCTGTCGGGTCAGCTAGTAGCTTAAAATAATGTAAATGGAAGCAAATGTTGTAAATTATGCGATGTAAATCTGGTAAGTATGCCGTTTACTCCACAAACAAAAATAGCAGACCTATTTTAAAATTCAATAATACGGCGATTTCAAATATTTTTTATTACTATTGCAACATTTGTATCTCTTGCAGCATTAATTAATTGCAATTTAAGTTCACGGTCATTTGTGTTGCTTATTTTCAGCTTCTTTGCGAAATTCTTATTTTTCTTAGTTTAACTAAATCAGCCGTGGTGTTTAAATAATAAAATAAAATTATCAGAAATATCTAGCGGCTAAATTTGCCATAACTGTGTAAAATTCAATTTTAAAGTAAACTGATTAAAAAAAATTACATCATTGTAATCCATCAATGAACGTGAAGTGTGAACAACGTCAACTTTAAGAGAAATAAAATACTAATAAAAAGCACGTAGGTTTATTTCGAACGTGACAACACCGAATCGGAACCGTCACCAAGAAAACAAATGACAGTCACAAGACGGTGTGAATCCGACCGATTCGCAATACAATGCTGGTTGCGTAACCTCGCTATTTACTACAAACTTGTTATAACTTGCATTGGAATTGCAACATATCGTTGTGCACATCTGCGATGCCCACGCTGCCTGCTCAACCGTAAGGTTACACAAGAAGTACGCTCAAAAAATGTATAATATTAAAGACTTGGACATAAATTAATTCTGGTCGCTATTGTTTATTCTATTTTTTTAATCAATTTGTTTCATAAGTTTCATAACTGCTATTATCCAGTCCAGTAAATAACTATTGCTGGTGAAATTATTTTCTGTAATTTTAATCGATAGTTTGGGTAATTTTCAAATTATTCTTTATTAAATTTCGAATTGGTGATTTACTGGTTAGAAAACTAAAACCAGAAATATACTTTAGACATTTCAAACGATAACTCGATTAATTGATTAAAAATTTCTATAAAAAACATGACCAAAAACGCCCCATCACATAAATCAATTAAACGTCAAAATTCTGTCAAAACAATACCACAGACAACGCAAAAAAAAAATCAGAAGCTTCGAAACTTAAACAAAAAATACTTGTTCAACCGACTCTACCGTAGATGACCTTAAGTTCGCCGGGGCTTTGTACTCTAAAGTAACTTACATCTACGAAGACAGACGTGCATTACCGTATTCATATTATGAGTATGGTTACAAGGAGTATGTAAAGTAAGTCGCGACTTGTATGATAACATCGCTCAAACTTGCTTGGAGCAATTCTTTCACTTAAGTATTTATTTATTCTGGTTCGTCCAGGGTCTGTTTGGTAATAAAAATGTTGTAGTTGTAGGGACGGATTTAAAAGAAATAATGGCTACGAGATTTCGTTGCAACTGCGTATTTGCGTATAAAATAGTTTTGTAAACGATATTGGTGTCATTTTACTCAAGTCTGTGTAGTTCTCTCTCCAGAAGACCATTTCCGACACACATTGTCGGTCCTCACATGATCTGATCAAGATTATTTCTAGACTTTAAAAGAGACTGTGACCTCTGCAGTTGTTTCCGCTGAGTAGTCGGTTAAAAAACACCGATCTCATCTACTTAGTTTTAAAAATGTCATTGACTAGTAAAAGTCTTTGCTTAAACCCACTTACAGAAATAAAACCATTTATCATTCAAATTGATGATTTATTAATTTACCGAGATTGTATCGGGTAAGTTCATCAGTGAACTACGAATAACGATACTAAATTAAACATAAAAAAAAACAATAAAGAAGCTTCTTTATTACCAACCAAAAAAAAATAACAGACATGCAAAGATTTGGCGTAAAAAATGACATTGTACTCCCATTTGTCCAATTAACATTTAAAATATAATAATAAAGGCAAAGGTCAGGAGATCGGAAGTAGGGCCGGTTACGTCACCTACTGGCCAACTTTCGTCTTCGTGCGCTCGCGCAACAAGCGTTACACTTATTGAGATACGTTGGATGCTAGATGAAATCGTGAGTGAATTGTATCGTAGTACGTAATAGTTAGATAAGTATTTTTGTAAGTTAAGTTAAATGTTGAGATATTTTGAGTGTTTTTTTTTGTAGGAAAAAAAGATGAATAAAAAAAAAATTTTTCTTTATCTTTTCTGATTTATGTCATTTGCATTTGTTGTGTTTTCCCCAGCCAAAGATGACAATAGGAAAAGTGTTGTCATTGCCAACAACAAGTAAGTCCCAACATCTTTTTTAGCATTGGTTGGATAATACCTACTCGTAAGAGGAATACCAAATTTGAATGCTCTACATTAGCCAAACTTAAAACAGATGTCTATCAATTTTAGCTCCATTTAGATTACAAACGAAAGGCAAAGTAGTTACAAATGCATTCAAAATCTTTTCAGCGATAGCTTAATAGATTTCATGCAGACCAAAGTACATTACGCAATAATATTCGTGCACTAGCCTACTTTTCAGTCACGAGTACAAACAGACGGACAAAATTGAACTTTAATGTAACCGGAAGTTTTACAGAATGCCCGGAGAATGTCAATTTGACCGGTAAATACGGTAAATGTAAAATTAGCTAGTTATACAACTGAGGTTTTGTAAAATTAATATTAAATTGTTGTGACCTTTAGGATGTACGCATTCTGTACGTAATCTTGTAATCACGTGAAGTGTAATAAGCATGGAAATAAAGTTCTGACGCAATCAGTGACTCTGAATATTGATTTCGATTTTTCACGGCTGATAATAATACGTCACATTACAAACTTTTAATTGGTAGTGGGCTGGCCATGTTTGTCGAAAGACATCGATCTTTCAGACATCGGCCGTCACAAGCGTAACGTGCGACGCTCTCCTGCTAGATGGACAGGCAACTGACTGGATGCGGAAGGCCGAAGAAAGGGTGTTTTGGGGGGGGCGCAGCCTCGGTGGGGGGGTTCTGTCCAGCAGTAGACTGCAATAGGCTGCTAGAAATAAATGTGCCACTGTGAGGCTTTCGCCAGTCGACCTATAAATGATCATTACTTGAATTGTTACTTGCAAACTCATATTTATGTTTTTGTTATACTCATTTGCATTTCAACATTCGTTTCAACAACTACAAATTAAACTTAAAAAATCATTTTCATCACCTTAATGTTTAAAAATAATTTCCACACTTCCCATTGCTCGATTCAAACCGAGATTTTCCTCAAATATTTCAACAGTACAAATCAATTATTTATTACAAAGTGATTAATGAAATATCCCATAAAATCGCTTCGTTACCGAGTAATTGAGAAACATCTGCCTGTCGTCGCGACAACGATTTATTTATACTATCGAACGATTGTATTCAATGTGAGGCGGTTACTTTAATTGATTCGATTCGGTTTTATTTTATTAAATTATGAGATTTATGTGGATTGATTACAGAATCCATAAAAAGGTTATGGGCACTTTATTGAAGAGAGATCTCGTTTTAATTTAAACTAATCTGAGTGACTGAGGGAGAATTTCACCAATGATTTTTTTAACCACCCGAAAGAGCTGTCAGTGTCATTATTACTGTTGAATATTGACCATGATTTGAGTACGTATGACTGCTGTTCTCATAAAAATTGGCCAAAAGATATCTAGAAAAGAACAAAGGCCAACAGGGTAATTCCGTAAAACACTATCAGTTGGAATGGGTTTCATTTTGACAGTTCAACAACATTAATTGCGTTATTTACGTTTCTGAGCAGACAAATTTTTCAAACATATGAAGAAATGGATTAGCAATACCCTTCAAAATGATTCAGATTGTGTTTGATAGTGTTACGCAATTAGAATGCTGGATTTTCATAAGATTCCCTTGGACAAACCCTCTGGTTCATTTTTTTTTTTTAAACACAGCCTGTAAATATGTAGTTTTCCAGTTATCATTGAAACCGATACTCACCTTTCAAAACAGGTGTCTAAGATGTCAATTTTATAAATATCTCCACTAATTATTCATTCACGACCATAACAATAATAAAAAAAACTAGTTTCAATAACTTGTGTACGTGAAATTAAGGGTATCTCATATAAAACCTGTATCACTCATATTATATTACTTAATTTATTTATGTACAAATCATAGCAATAATTTCTTTGTTACGCCCATTTGCATATTGTAAGATACAATAATTAATATTGTCGTGGTAGTCCAGTGGTTTTAAGGCCGGCCGAGGTTATGGGTTCAAATCTTCTGGGGAGTTTGTTGCGCCACTACTCCCTAGTGAAAGCACTAGGAAGTGGTGAAGGGCGGGCGTTTTGGGGGACTGTCTTTTGTAATTTTTTTGTTCGAAAAGTGCTGATTCTCAGCCTAGTTCGAAGAAATGACTTTTGATTTTGAATGTAAGTCACATTCAAAATCAAAAGTCAAAAGTTATAATTTTATACTTTTTTATACAATTTTTTTTTTACTTTTTAATTTATATGTACTTTTTGAGTTTTCTTGGACATTACTGACATCGGTTAAGGAAAAACATCGTGAGGAAACCTGGACTTATAGTTGAAATAAGTCTGAAATCACCATCCCGTCTTGAGCAAGCGTTTATCCTTCAAAATCATTCAGATTTAGATTCTTAGTGTGTGACGCAATTAGGCAACAACAACAACAATTCACTACAATTCAATTTCAATAAGGCTACAATTTCAAGGCACGCACTGGTCCATCAAAACTCCCAAATACAGATCCGTTTCACGGTAGAACGCAAGTATATTTCCTTCTTAATTAAAACAACGTCACTGCAGTTAAAAACCATACTAATAAACAAATGAATAACACAATATGCCACAACAAGGAAGTGGCCCGTCAGCCAGTGTGATTCATGGCTACATTATCGAAATAGCCGTTTTTTCGCACAGCGACAACGTACGACCCACGGTCCGTGGTACGACCCATCTGATATGAATGCGTTGAAAACCATTACGAATGGCCGTAGAAAAAGGTCATATAATTATTATATATTTATATTAAAAATAGTTATGATAAAACTTTGCTGATAAGAAATGTTTCAATCTATGCGTTTTTGTGATGTTTTTGTCGAAATCGGTTTATTTTTGTAAACAATCAAATATTGACGTATCCATACTAATATCACATGAGTAGACAAAAATATTATAAATGCGAAAGTGTGTCTGTCTGTTACCGCTGAACCGGTTTACATGATGAGTCTCAGGAAAGGACATAGGATAGTTTTTATCCCGATATTCCCACGGGATCGACACTTATGCGGGTGAAACCGCGGGGCGCTGCTAGCATGGCTATAAATTCGAAACGCAATAATCTTGAAGACAGGTTTTAATTAAAAAACATAACATCACGCCTGTATTTCCCGAAAGGTTAGGCAGAGGCGGTCACCAGTTATAAACATAATAATCTGCCTAAAAGTCATTCCGATGTGATAGGGAGCGAGCCTATTGACTTCAACCGTGCACAAATTCAGACTCCGGGCTGCTACTTAAAAATTCCAGATGTAAAAGCACCATATCACTGTGCCCGACCTGGGAATCGTACCCAGGACGTCATGCTCAGCAGAAGTGCTTCTAACCATTAGACCAACAGGCAGTAACTAAACAACTATTTATATAAAAAAATTTTTGGTTATTTTCAATTATTAACTAAGGAATAACATAAATCATTTAAATAACCCACATACGCATACGGCACAGATATTATGTATGAACAATTACAACCACATTTAAAATTATAAACCATGTCCCGTTACAGGTTACCACAGTACATTGTACTGCCTAAATATAAGGTAATAAATATATTCAGCGGCACGGATTATGCATAGTAGACAGAATTGCGAAAATCAACATATCACTATTTGTGGTACCGTTAAGTACAGCCAAAGAAACACCGGAAGAGCAAAGAAATTCCTTATATTTACTTATTTAAATTTTACGTAATAACAACTATGTAAATAGGTGTGAGAATTCCATTTCATTATTGCAAATAATTCTGATACCGCACTTTTGTCCTCTGCATCTTAAAACCTCTTACTTGTAATTTAAATCCCTTTTTTCCGTGTTTCAATAAATCATCCAGATATACAAATAACACCACTGCAAAACATCGTGAGGAAACCATCGAAGACATGTGACATATCTGCCAACCCGCACTGGGCCCGCGTGGTAGATTACGGCCCACTCCCTCTCACCGAGAAGAGGCCTGTGTCCCAGCAGTGGGAACATTATAGGCTGGTTATGAATACAAATAAACTTGGATTTGGTCAAAGCCGCTGATACTATCTACTTTGTACAAAATGGAGACATTCGCACATTCAGAGTCCTTAGACGAACAAATGAATGCTGCTACCTATTTACCTATCTTATCTCCTTGTTGAATTAGTAATCCTCTTCAACCCTTCTTATGGCACCCACGGAAATACTCATGATATCAAATCCGAAACCCGGTAAACACTGTTAGAGGAACGAATATTTAAATGCAGACAAACATTTTCATCTACTTCTGGAACTCAAGTCGGAAACTGTTACATGCTCTTGAGTAGGTAGGTACTAGAGAATCATTGTTCACAAATGCTGTTAAATCTGTAATGCCTATTAAAGGGACAGGCTGTTTAGCTGAAATGATGATGATGATAATGAGATTGGTTTGTGTATGGGATCCATGGAATCCTCTGAGTCAATAATGAATGAGTCAAATGTAAAATCAATAAGTACATTTAAAAAAACCCATCGTTTCTAAAGAAAATATATTCTAATTTTATTCACCGTGCCTATTTTTTCTTATTTTTTTTTTTCTAATACTTGAACAACTTACAAGTTTTTATTTTACGCGTGCATACGCTTACGACAGTTAGAGTACTTATTTGGAAATAAGTCTCTTGACATCGATTTTACCCGCTAGTGTACTTAAGTGCAACGGTCTGTCTATGATCATCATTGGTTTGCTTAAAAACTTGTTGAATAACAGCTATATGCCTAAACATACGCACTAAATAGCCATAGTGGCTTGGAGTAGTATTGATCCAAGCATGAAATTTACTCTAAAGTGACTTTTCGTAGGAACCGCTAATATCGAAGCAGGACCTGGGGGTCTACTCCGAAGCGGTTAACCACTGTATCGGCCGAATGTTCGGTCATTTTCTACTACCATTAATTTCCTATATTGACTATTGGTCCCCAACCAAACTGTGCCAATCCGAACCTTTTTAGAACCCTTAACCCTTTTTTTACCTTTTTTTTTTAAATTCGTAGTAGGACAACAATATTCGATTTAGAAAATGACCGAACATTCGGCCGATACAGTGGTTAACCGCTTCGGAGTAGGCCCCCAGGCGATATATTCAGTAAAAATCTAAAACAACTCAATGAAACTTAGAGAGCTTGAAGTGAGCTGTAAATGGTGTCAATCCCTAGAATTAGGTGGAATGACAACTTCCCTAACCTAAATTTTTACGGTGAGATTTTTACAGAATACACCGAATAGCCTTACCAAGAGTGCACGAGTAAGAGGCATGAGAAAAGTCTGATAATAATAGATGATTCAGTCCTAAACGTTCCCCTGTTAGTTCTTGTCATCTGGAAGGAGTTCATAAATATTAGTGTTTCGAGATCGATCGAGAAAAATCTATCTATCTCTGGTTTTAACGTCCCAATAATCTATATCAGTAGCGATCTGTATGATTATATCATATTGGCAGGTATGATTATATTGGCTACCATTAGTACTGTAGCAATCTGTCTTTAACTGAAAATAGATCATTGAATTCGTTCGTTAGTCAGTATGATAAGATTTGTTAGCGGTGACTAGAGATGCGTATTACATATGAACCGATTGATTTTAATTAGGGAAAGCCTCTGTCTAACTGTCTCAAAAGGTTCTCCAATCACCAAGACTGGTACCGAGACGGTTGCCAATCAAAATCAAGTGTGGAACACGGCGAAGCTCTATGGAAGGCCTTTGCCTCATCAACAACTAAACGGTTAATCCCACCTAGAATTCATAACACCTAGAAGCTAACGTGAAAATATGCCCATCTGAACTGCCCTACTTAGTCCCTTTAACACTTCTATTATCCTTTCCCCGTTATAGTCCAAGAGCTTCAATATTAGGGACTCACGACACGTCTCCATACAGACATACATACATGTATGTATTGTGTTGACGAGTGAACTCAGGTCGATGACCTAAGTACAGTTATCTTACGTTGTAATGTCCTTACGGGTTGGTACATGTCATTTTATTTACATTTTGGTTACAAATGTGTATAGTGTCATTGGTGTTAAGTTGATGATTGATTGAGTTGAATAGTTAATAGGCTTTATACTTCTGAAAATTTTCATGACAAACGGTAGTTATAAGTAAGTTCTATTTGTATGTATTACTAGCTTCTGTCCGCACCGGAATCCCTGTTTTCAGTGGATCAGACCGGAATAACTCACAATATCTATACTAATATAATAAAACGTCTCAGCCGCGCGGATGGTAGGAAGAAAAAGCCATGTTGCGCCGACCCTATATAAATTGGTATAAGGGTAAGGATAATAAAAATAAAATAATAATACAAATTAAATATCTCGACTTAGCAGACGAGGTTGTCGAGATGTGGAATGTGAGCTCGGCTATCATTGTGCCGATTGTCGTATCGGCCAACGGATCGTCATCGGATCGTCATCTATCGAGGCTCTCGTTGGGCGGTTGGATCAAAGGCCTGATTCAGAAGACAGTAGTCCTCGATACGGCTCGCATTGTGAAGAGGTTCCTGTCTCTGGAGCCCTAACCACCGGTAGCTTGGACCCTGCTCCCGACACCGGCGGATCACTATTTTTTTAATATTTTTAAATGTTTTTTTATACTTATTTTATATTTTAAGAAATATTTAAAAATGTAATAAAATAAGTTAACTAAATAAATAAACGAAATAATAATAATAAAGCTTTATTGACAAAAACACAGAAACACATTATGATCCTAGAGAAAAGATAGAAGTGTTTGTTTCCCAACTATTACTGAATTTTCACTTGACTATTATAGACAGTATTATTATATGATACAATATATTTCTCAACCACAAATCTCTTTGTCAATATCTCCAAACCATTAGTAAATATCAGATTATACGACACCGAAATTTAAAACCAAACTACATATTATAGACGAAGATTACAAGACAGAAAATTGCTCCCATCATACACCAACGAAAAAACCTTCCTAGCCAGAACTAAGTATGAAATAAACATTTCCGTAATTTACATAACACATCTAGATATTCTGATGGACCTATTTTGAAATACAGCACAAAATGTTGTTGCACATATTATAACAGATCAACTCAATTGTTTTGACAAGACGGAATTACGTAAAAGTTGCTAAAAAATTATCAAGAAATTCCCACAGTCATCGTAATACGTACGTAGATCAAATAAATGTATAGAGAGGTCAGATCTACTGTGGCAGCGGGTCGAGTCGAGAACTCGGCGAAAGCATTGCAACATCGATTATAGCTTTTAAGAAGCGACCATTGCTTAATATACACTAAAAGGTTAGATGTTATGTAAAGTCTGCATGTGCATAGGTCTGTGGTGTGTATGAGGTAATTTTGTAGGCGCATTAGTAACTTCTTAGGATTTATGCTGTCTCTACTTTGTGTGATCTTTATTAGTTTAAAGGTTAGATATGGCTTGTCTATGGTATTAAATTTTAGTAAGAGTACGGTTGTGAAGTAATGGCTCAATCGGTGGAAATTATGTAAAGGAAGATGAGTTGTATTATTAATCATATTTTTATGTAATTCACTGTTAGATTGTAACTGCAGTGTTAATTGGACAGTTCCAAATATTGCAAAAGCCTTTTGATATTTAGATATTGGACACAATTCTAATTTCAGAACTGCCACTAAAAACTTTGCCTGACCTGGTGCCATATTATGACGTTCTAATGCCAACACACAACACAACCCGCGCTGGGCCCGCATGGTGGATTACGGCCCACTCCCTCTCACAGAGAGGAGGCCTGTGCCCCAGCAGTGGGAACATTATAGGCTGATTATGAATGCCAACATGATTTTAGTTCAGGAGATAGACGAAGCTATAATAGACACGGCCATATTAGATTAGCTAGCAAAACGCCGCAGACTTGACGGGCATCGATATCTAAACATGACAAAATAAAAAAATAAATATTTTAATAACTTTTTTGGACATTGACTGCAGTTAGTGTAGTCACATAAAATATCAGATTAAAAAAACAATTTTATTGTGTAAACTTCACAGAAGTGATGGGTATCGCTATCTAAAAATACGATAAGACAAGAGAAAACAGATTTTCTCAACTCATTAATTTAAGTAAAAACGCTACCAGCTATCGTTGACACCCAAAAAACATAAAGTATTTTTATATTTTATTGAGTTTCTCTAGCTAATTTAATTTAACCCTGTTTATGACTGATGGCACCATCTCTTTTACGGACTGAAATTATGATGTCATCAATACTTCATGATAAGGCCCCTAACAATCGATCCCAAACGCTTTCAAAGCGCTTCGTTTTTCTACAACGACTTTTAACTTCAAGAGATTGACAGAGGGTAAGCTTTTCGGTAACAAATGCTAATCCAATACTTTTTTGACTTTCCCATCATCCATACTAATATTATAAATTCGAAAGTAACTCTGTCTGTCTGTCTGTATGTTACCTTTTCAAGCCTAAACCACTGAACGGATTTTGATAAAATTTGGCAGCGAGATAGATTGCATCCCGGGGAAGGACATAGGATAGTTTTTATCCCGATATTCCCACGGGATCGACACTTATGCGGGTGAAACCGCGAGGCGCTGCTAGTCTGTTGTCGCGCTGCTAGTCTGTTATACAGGGTGATTGGAAGATGGGTGCAAAGCTTTAAGGCGAAGATAGTACAGGCAATTCAGAACCATTTAAGCCATGGTTGTCTTAGACGAAGTCTTACCACTTTTTTTTTACCAATTTCTTAAGATTTTTTTCGAAAATTCCCAAAGTTTTAACTAAACTACTTATTTATGGCCAAATTGAATGATAAACGAATTCATTTTTATTGTATTTAATTAAAGTAATGTGTAAGCAATCTAGCAAAATATGTTTTAGGCCTCTGTGTCGTTAGACATTTTTTTTACAGATATTTAAAGTTCATAACAAATTTTAAAATTCATAAATACTTTTTGTAAACCTTATTTTAAAAATAACGGAGCGTGCTTTTTTTGTTCAAACCTTTTTGAAAACATGCTTGATAATCGCTCTTTCTTTTGAGGTAACATTTACGCAGATATCTTACAAATTATTGAAATTAGAACCTAAAAACCAATTTAAGGGAGAAATTTTAAATTTTAGGCAGTCTAAATAAAACAACATTTGAATTAAATTTATTTATGTTTCATGGTCAAAATGTTGTCCGTGATTCCTAATACAAGCACGGCTCCGTCTTCTCACTTCTGTTGTTGTTATTTTCAACATCATATCTCCAGCTTCATTGTTTCAAACTCTGAATTCATTCTCTCTGTCAGTTCTTCTCTCGTGTTTATTTCAACATTCGTATACACCAGCTCCTTGGCCCGGCCCCACACGAAAAAGTCCAGCAGGGTCAGATCTGGTGAGCGAGCGGGCCAAGGGATGGGTCCATCTCTGCCAATCCAGCTGTCAGGAAAACAATTATTTAAGTGTTTCCTTACATTTAACATCCAATGCGTTGGACAGCCGTCTTGCTGAAAGATGACTGTACTGTCTCTTGCGAATATCGGGACACCGGTTTCCTCTAGCAGCTCTGGTAAATCCACTTGTAGAAAGTGCAAATCATTTTCACCATTGAAAGTCTCCGGGGCCCAATCAACGTCCTGCAAATTACTCCAGCCCAAACATTGACAGAGAATTTCCTCTGAAACGACACCTGCTTCTTAAAATGTGGATTGTTGTCTTTGGCGGCCCATTCATGAAGGTTATGAAAGTTTGTAATGCCCTCCCTAGAAAATTTGAATTTGAAATCAATCTTGTGGACGGATGAAAGCAAATTTTCTAGGGAGGGCATTACAAACTTTCATAACCCACACAACACATGGGGAACACTAAAATAATTGCTTTCCTGACAGCTGGATTGGCAGAGATGGACCCATCCCTTGGCCCGCTCGCTCACCAGATCTGACCCTGCTGGACTTTTTCGTGTGGGGCCGGGCCAAGGAGCTGGTGTATACGAATGTTGAAATAAACACGAGAGAAGAACTGACAGAGAGAATGAATTCAGAGTTTGAAACAATGAAGCTGAAGATATGATGTTGAAAATAACAACAACAGAAGTGAGAAGACGGAGCCGTGCTTGTATTAGGAATCACGGACAACATTTTGACCATGAAACATAAATAAATTTAATTCAAATGTTGTTTTATTTAGACTGCCTAAAATTTAAAATTTCTCCCTTAAATTGGTTTTTAGGTTCTAATTTCAATAATTTGTAAGATATCTGCGTAAATGTTACCTCAAAAGAAAGAGCGATTATCAAGCATGTTTTCAAAAAGGTTTGAACAAAAAAAGCACGCTCCGTTATTTTTAAAATAAGGTTTACAAAAAGTATTTATGAATTTTAAAATTTGTTATGAACTTTAAATATCTGTAAAAAAAATGTCTAACGACACAGAGGCCTAAAACATGTTTTGCTAGATTGCTTACACATTACTTTAATTAAATACAATAAAAATGAATTCGTTTATCATTCAATTTGGCCATAAATAAATAGTTTAGTTAAAACTTTAGGAATTTTTGAAAAAAATCATAATAAATTGGTAAAAAAAAAGTAGTAAGACTTCGTCTAAGACAACCATGGCTTAAATGGTTCTAAATTGTCTGTACTATCTTCGCCTTAAAGCTTTGCACCCATCTTCCAATCACCCTGTATATAGTCTTTGATCTTTATCGTTGATAGAATGTCACTTGGCCTGGGCCCTCAGGTCCTCACGCTCGACAACCTTGACAAGTTCAATCAAACAGTAGGTTATTCGCGTAACCAAAGAGTTACATAACATCACGCCTGTATTGCCCAAGGGGTCCTGCAGAGGTGTACCTATAGTACACCCGCATTTCGCCAGTTATGTTTAAGTCCCATGTAATAGGGGGCGAGCCTATTGCCATCAACCGGGCATAAATCCAGACTCCGGGCTGCTACTGAGAAATTCCAGATGGGAAAAACCCAATAACCCTTTGCCCGACCCGGGAATCGAACCCGGGACCTCTAGTCAGCAGTAGCGCTTGCGTGTACTAGACCAACAAAACAGTCGAAGATTAATTATTGTAATAAATAGTACTATGTAATATATTTTACCTAATAGTCACATTTTATGCCTATTTACGTAAGACTGGAACGATTCTATTACTTAGTACTTTCACTTTTAGATCGAAACATAATTAGATCGTTTAGGAAGTAGAATACAGTTACAGATTTAACTTAGTTATTTTGTAATAATTTATCAAGTTGGTATTGGAATAGGAACTGTCTCCTTGATCGAGTGATTATGATTACGATTACGGTTTTCTAAAATGATGCCACCTGGGTTTGACACTAATGAGTTCAGACCAACTCCGAAATCACGAAAAAAAAATCAGCTGTTTCATACATTTTGGTCAAGTAGGTATTGAACTTTTGTATGAAACAGCAGTATTTTTTCTTCGTGGTTTCAGAGTTGGTCCCATAGTGAAAGTTGTTCATATTCATGGTTAGAACACCCTGTAAAAATTTGGAACCGGTAAAACTTGTATTGATAGCGGGATCAGACAAAGATGAAGTTGTATAAATATTGCTATGGAATACTTAATTCTTTGTTGGTACTGTCACGACTGGTACTTTTGATTTTCCTGACCATTGGCTTGGCTTTTGGCATATTATAATTAAGTTAGCTGTCTTTAGTATGTATTATTTGGAGCTATATATGTTTATAATGCCCCATTTTCCAAAAATAATCTGATACTTTCGTTTGGTGGTTCAGTATGAGAAAAACTATAAGCACGTAAAAATAATCCTGCTAACTTCTGAAATGAAAAATCTATCGGTTAAAATCCACTCCACCAATGAAACAAATACTTAATTGGTTACTGTAAAAGTGCGTATTCACGAAATATGCGGGCCTTTATTGCTGTCGAATAAAACGGTAACATTATTACGTCAATCAGTTCGTAAAGTGTCAGGTGAAAACTGTTGAACCAAATCGTTTACTATCGAGGCATTTCAATTGGAATATTTTTTTCATTCAGCCTATATTTTCATCATCAACGGCCTACAATATTTAATGCAAGACTTGGGAGCTCCAGATTCACTCTAATGTTTTAGGTAAGACACATTTTGTCAGAATACTACGCCATATTTATTTTCTGCCATTTTCCAAACACGCTTTGTGGTATCTCTATGCTAGGCTTCTGAAAATTACTACATACAGTCACGAGCATAAGTATGTATACACTTGGCTTTATTCAAAGACGATTTTCTCCTTCAGTTTTAAATGAAATTTTATGTTATTAGCAACAAAGTATTTTTGAACACATGATTTTGTGTAAAGTGTCGTATTTTAACGTTGCATTCGTTATTTCATGAAAAAATTGCAATTGAAAATTGCCAAGTGTTGACATATTAGTGCTCGTGACTGTACAGGTTGAAATTGAAAACATGCGACAAACCGAAATGGGAGATTGTACTCGTCATTATGAACAA
Organism: Oligia fasciuncula; assembly: GCA_963082905.1. Taxonomy (NCBI): domain Eukaryota; kingdom Metazoa; phylum Arthropoda; class Insecta; order Lepidoptera; family Noctuidae; genus Oligia; species Oligia fasciuncula. The sequence goes on from OY720408.1 coordinate 9,676,179, forward strand.
CTTTTACTATGGGACCAAAGCTGTAATCGCGAAAAAAAAATCAGCTGTTCCCTACATTTTGAAGAGTTATGCGAACATAAATGTAGGAAACAGTGGATTTTTTTTTCGCAATTTCAGGTTGTAGTTGTAGTAGGTACACCGCTGCCCAACCCTCTGGGAAAACAAAGCCTGATATTACGTTTCGAAAGTTTTCAGGAGTTATTCAAACACACTGGGGTACGCTACCTACAAAAGTTGCAAGACACTAAATTACTACGCAATAAAGAAGACAAACAAACGGAGTACCATTTTAAAACAATAGAGCATCGCTAACAAATCATAATAAAGAGTGTTTTCTCAACAATAACGTACTAAGCACTCAGGATTGGTCAACCATTGCAACCGAGACACGTTCTCTTCGGATCCAAATGCTACGTTTTGCAACTTAAAAAAAAAACTAAAACTTCAGTAATGATGCAGACTAAATGAATTGACATTTGAGAGTAGGTACCTACCTAAACTTACTTAAATGTGTGAAGATGGCGGGTTTTTATTTATTTAAAGACTAGCTGACCCTGCGAACTTCGTACCACATCAGAATCGATACAAACGAATGTATGAGAAAATGAATTAACTTAATTTTTTTTTGTCATGAATTTTTTCCATGTTTTTATAGCTATTCTGCTAATCCGGGCGGAGACAAATCCAACAAATCAAAGATCATAATAATCGGTCCAGCCATTCTTAAGTTATAAATGGTGAACTATCCCGTCTTTGTTTTATTTATACCTATAGATTTTATTACATAGGCAGACAATCATAAGATGACTCAAAAACTGCTTATTTCACATCATAAACTAAGAATCGTAATTTCAAATATAAAAGTCATGAGCTTCTGGTGACCAAACTTATGTAATATGTCGATTACCTACCTGGAAACTTTTCATAGAAAAAATGCTATAAAATTCTAAATAATTTCACCTATTGACTGAATTGATATAGCATGTCATTAATGTCGCATAATACACAGTCATTTGTTTTATAGCTGAGCTCTGAAACAAAATCGAATCTACAATTATTTTCCTCTTTTTGAAATTCAACAAAGACTATTTTGAAACAAATGACTACCGAATACCAATAATTGATTTAATTCCATGTCATTATTTTTTGTAGCTCAGTTTATTTGTGTAACTTCTGTATTATTATAGATTGTTCGCAGAGAAAATTAAATTCAAGGTTCGGAGATCAAACAAATAATTTTGTCGATTTCTCTTTACTTCTTTTGGATCGCTGATCTTTTGCGTCTCACTAATAACGATGCAATCTTTCACCGGACCTTCACGATTTCTTCCGAATTGATAATTGCTATGATGAACTTTTTCCGCAATGATATAATTATGAAAATACATGACCCATTATTCTTGTTTTAATTTGGTCGTTATGCAAGCATTTAAACTTCAGTTGAGCAGAATCAACTGAAACATCATTGAATTACAACAATAACGTACTAAGCACTCAGGATTGGTCAACCATTGCAACCGAGACACGTTCTCTTCGGATCCAAATGCTACGTTTTGCAACTTAAAAAAAAAACTAAAACTTCAGTAATGATGCAGACTAAATGAATTGACATTTGAGAGTAGGTACCTACCTAAACTTACTTAAATGTGTGAAGATGGCGGGTTTTTATTTATTTAAAGACTAGCTGACCCTGCGAACTTCGTACCACATCAGAATCGATACAAACGAATGTATGAGAAAATGAATTAACTTAATTTTTTTTTGTCATGAATTTTTTCCATGTTTTTATAGCTATTCTGCTAATCGGGGCGGAGACAAATCCAACAAATCAAAGATCATAATAATCGGTCCAGCCATTCTTAAGTTATAAATGGTGAACTATCCCGTCTTTGTTTTATTTATACCTATAGATTTTATTACATAGGCAGACAATCATAAGATGACTCAAAAACTGCTTATTTCACATCATAAACTAAGAATCGTAATCTATATATCTATATATACATATAATAAATTTGTAGAAAAGTGGTGTCTGTACAATGGAAATATATAAAAAAAAAGTAGCAGGGGTTGTTATTATATCGATGCCGAACCCGAAATTGTAATTAATATTTTTTTTGTCTGTTTGTCGGTTTGTCTGTTTGTCTGTTTGATTGTGCACGCTAATATCAGAAACGGCTTATTCGATTTAAATGCGGTTTTCACTAATATATTGTAGTAGGCTTCACTTAACATTTAGTGTTTATTTCATGTCAATCGGTTCATAAATAAAAAAGTTATGTCAATTTAAAGAATCACGGCGAACATTTGTTAAGGTATTCTATTAGAGTACGTACACGCCTCGGGGCCTGCGCGTCCGATCTTCGGAACTACTGGACGGATTTGAATGATTTTTTTTTTGTTGTATAGTCATTATGGCTGGACAACATTCAGGCTATAATGTTTCTTGGAAACTTGAACACCTGATGCAGAACCGAAACAGACCAACTTAACTATAAGAGATACAAAAATGGTACCATAGCAAAAATTGTTCCACGTGATGAGGATTTTCTGCTGAGAGAATAAATTTGAAGATCTGGAACACCTGATGGGGAACTCCAAGAGCCCAGCTACACCATAACACATATAGGAATGACGTCTTAGTAAAAGTTATTCGGTCTGATGGGCATTTCCTGTTGACTTATAAAAATCGAAGATCAGAAACATCTGATGTGGAAATCTAAGCTATCACTAATTTCACCTCCACGCGGTGAAGGCGGTAACAGTTTAGGACTGATTTTCGATGACGATGGTATATCATTGAAAATTTGACTCTACTGGCCAAAACTCCCATTTATTTTTTTTTTAACGTGAAGAAATGCTCATGCATTCTGCACTACCACGGGGAGATAGTGCAGTTATGTGGGACTCTAACCCACTAAAACTCCACTGTGTCCTCCTCTGCCGCTTACGGCGGGAACATGGGCACGCGTTAGCACTCATCCGTGAACCCGCCGCGGCTGTCCGTCACCGGACCCTCCGCTGGGGAGTACTCCCCATCACCGGCGCACCAGAACAGATAGCACGCCGTGACCACCCCAGGGACCAAACCAGCACATGGGCCAGACGATCCCGTGTCTGGGCACCCTTGGTAGGGGAGCAGTCACTTAGATTTTAATTGATCAGGTATCTTCATAATAAAACTATAACCATGCCTAGAAAGAGGTCAAATCTTTCCCAATGTTCCAAAGGAGCTAAAAGATTGAGGATCATAAGATCCCAAGAATCTACCGAAGAGCGTCAGGAGAGACTTGATGCTGTTTGAGAACATCAGGCTGCAACTCGCTCCGTGGAAACCTCTTCGGATCGCGAAGCACGCCTGCGTTCTCAGCGTATTTACGCATCTACATCCAGATCTCTAGAGACCAGTGAAGAATATGATGCGCGACTGACCGCTGATACGGTGAGATTATCATACATTGTTCCGAACACGCACACAACAAAATATTCATAATCAGAAAGTGAGAAAGGAAGAATTGCTGGAGTACGGCATGAAGAGACAGATTAAGAAGAGCGGAACGAACGTTTGAATTCTGATCGACTTCGACATTCTCTGAACAGAATGTCGATATCATCTGAAGAATCGGATGTGTCTCAAGATATAGCCGTAGGGCATGGCGACCTTCCTTGGGTTGATAAGGAACGGAGTGCATTTACGTATACTCCTATGATTGCCTACGCCACATATTCCGCCATCGGAGGTATGGTTAAAAATTTTACTTTTTGTGAAGCTGTTAAATAGCAAAAAGAAACAAACGGTATGTGTTGCTCAGGTGGGAAAGTAGATATTGAAATATTACAAAATCCTCCAGAAATATTAAGATCACTGCTAATCGGTGACCATCACAGTCAAAACATTTCTTGGACAACATACGTTCGTACAATAATGCCTTTCAAATGACATCTTTTGTTGCGAAACAGATTTCAGAAGGCCCATTTATGCCAACATTCAAAGTGCAAGGCCAAGTTTACCACCCTATTGGTTCATTATTGCATGAAAATGACGTCTTGAATCGTCTCGCGCATCCCGTTGTTATCCAGTCCCCGGGTTCTTAGAATTCGACATCAGACGTTTCAGATCTTCGATTTTGTCTACCCCGTTGTCGCTGGCATAACCAACAGGATCCGCGTACGAAGTCGCGGGCAGAAGCTAGTTTCAAATATAAAAGTCATGAGCTTCTGGTGACCAAACTTATGTAATATGTCGATTACCTACCTGGAAACTTTTCATAGAAAAAATGCTATAATATTCTAAATAATTTCACCTATTGACTGATTTGATATAGTATGTCATTAATGTCTCATAATACACAGTCATTTGTTTTATAGCTGAGCTCTGAAACAAAATCGAATCTACAATTCCTCTTTTTAAAATTCAACAAAGACTATTTTGAAACAAATGACTACCGAATACCAATAATTGATTTAATTCCATGTCATTATTTTTTGTAGCTCAGTTTATTTGTGTAACTTCTGTATTATTATAGATTGTTCGCAGAGAAAATTAAATTCAAGGTTCGGAGATCAAACAAATAATTTTGTCGATTTCTCTTTACTTCTTTTGGATCGCTGATCTTTTGCGTCTCACTAATAACGATGCAATCTTTCACCGGACCTTCACGATTTCTTCCGAATTGATAATTGCTATGATGAACTTTTTCCGCAATGATATAATTATGAAAATACATGACCCATTATTCTTGTTTTAATTTGGTCGTTAAGCAAGCATTTAAACTTCAGTTGAGCAGAATCAACTGAAACATCATTGAATTACTAAAATTCAGCGCGTCCCAGAAGGAAAATTCACCGTGCCCCAAGACTAAAATTATTAAAACTATTATATTTTTTTTTTTTTTTTGTTTTCCTGATTATGTTAGATTGTAATGTTCTTTTTTTATTTGTTGTATTTCCTGTGCGTGTCCCAGAATTATTTTCTTTCTTTCTTTTCTTCCAAAATTGAATTTAAACTACAGTCATACATAACTAAGGGCTGATTTTTCCATCGGCAGATAACTTTTATTCGAGGAATAAAATTGACGTTTGACAGTTTTTGTATGAAATATCTGTCAAAATTTCAAAATTATTCCTCGAATAAAGTTATCAGATCATTGAAAAATCAACCCTTAGTCTAACACCCCGAAACTAAAAGAAACGACTACCTACTGGTAAAGCTGATATTTTTTCACGTGTACGTAATAAAAATAATCTACTTTGTAGCTAGTTTGTCAATAGTGTTGTACAGACGCCAGCACATCAAGCTACTACAATCTGTCAAATTTCTTTAATAGATTTTCAACTTTACCGCTACAGCATAAGGTTCATTTCAAAATTGATTGGGAAAATTTGACAGTTTCGGGTCGCTTGATGTGCTGGCGTTTGAACAATAACATATCGTCACGCATGTGCTACCCGAATGATTAGGCCTTATTAGAGAGTCGATGACAGTAATACACACTTAAAAAATATGGTGTATGACGGCACGGTTGGTGCAGTGGTTAAGCGATTGACTGCTGCGCTGCGTGTCGCGGGTTCGATTCCCGCACGGAACAAATATTTGTATGACCTACAAGTAGTTGTTCCGGGTCTGGCTGTTTGTGTATGTGACTTTAAATGTTTGTAAAAGCAATGTTTAAAAAACAAAAATTTGAGTCCACTGTCATTTTTATTGTTTTTTTTTTTCACTTGCATAATAATAGCGACATGTATAGCACTGCCCAAAGAACAGTGATCGTTATTCTCATTCTAATAAGGTTGCTGTTGCGTTGCTGCCATTGACAAGTCTGTCAAAGTCATTGTGATCTTTATTCTCGTCACGATAAGGTTGGTGTTAGGTCGCTGCTATCAGAGGTAAATTACCTGTAAACGGACTGTACACGTTTATTTCGGTGCGTGGCCGAAATCGCAACTAATGCTGCCATCTTGTTTTTTGAATACATTTTAAGTGACATTTTATAAAAACAACTAGCTGCGCCCCGCGGTTTCAACCCCTTAAATGTCGGTCCCGTGGGAATATCAAGATATAAAGTATCCTGTGTTATTCTGATGTATAAGCTACATTTATTACTGTAAGGTTTTATCAAAATCCATTCAGTAGTTTTTGCGTGAAAGAGTAACAAACATCCATCCATCCTTAAAAACTTTCACGTTTGTAATATTACTAGCAGCGCCCCGCAATTTCACCCGCATAAGTTTCCCGTGGGAATTTTGGGATAAAAAGTTTCCTAGTTATAAACTATCCTTATGCCAAATTTCATCCAAATCAGTTCAGTAGTTTTTGCGTGAAAGAGTAACAAACATCCATCCATCGATCCTCACAAACTTTCGTGTTAATAATTTTAGTAGGATTAGTTTAGTAGGATTAGTTTAGTAGGATTAGTTTAGTAGGATTGCACAAATGTTTACCAACAGCGCCCTCCTGTCAACGTCATTTGAGCGCCAAAAGAACTTTGTAGCGGTGTACGTCCAGTGCCGGATTAGCCCATAAGCAAATTAAGCAATTGCTTAGGGCATCACGTCTCGGGGAGCACCATAAGGCAGAAACAGCACCGAAACAGTATTTGCTGGCACATGAAACGCAAGGCTGGTTATCAGCAAGATATTACAAGACCCAAAAGTCACTCTAGCTAGAGATGTGCGCTAATCTTTACAAATCGCTCGTCGATGTTTTGGGAAAATACGAGGTGACTAGTGGATAGGAGGACCTTCAGGCGTGGATTGCTTAGGGCATCAAGTAGTCTTAATTCGGCACTGTGTACGTCCTTAACACCTTGACAATCAGCCCCGCTACCTGTCACGTTGCTGATTGGCTATATTTTGACTATAGCCCACAGTTCGTGCTATTCTTCCAAGAAAATGGCGGGTTGATATTTTTCTCTCCTTTTTTTTCTACCCCAATTTTCCAAATTCAAATTCTTGCATTTTCAAGACGGAAATAATTTCGCAGTCTTCAAACCTCATAGATTGTAACAATAACATACTCTTCGGAGCGCTGACCTCGCTAACAATCTACCTCTACTTATAAAGAAATGATAGCATGGATAATGTCCCCTAATTTCCTTCAGGGTTGCCAGTTTCTCAAGCTAGCCGAGTTAGCCAACGCGCGGCGCGGGCGCATTGCGGAATACAACGCTCTACTGAACAGGCTCGAGCTATACTTTTTTATGCAAGATTAGGGTTGACCTACATACCTAGTTTTACTTTTTCGCTGCTATAAAATATTTAATGTTTTTAATGATAATTTTGTTGAAGGCGCGTTTATGCTTTCTTTGGAAGATTTTGTCGAATAGTTATTGTACATAATATTCTGGTATGTGCATTGTATGCAATTTGATTTTTTTTTATTTAATTTGCATTTTTTAAATTTTATTTTCAATTTTATTTGTTTAATTTGCAAATTGCATTATATGTTCTGAATGGAACCATATAATTTATCATCTGCCTAGCCTTCCCAACTATGTTGGGGTTGGTTTCCAGTCTAACCCGATGCAGCTGAATACCAGTATTTTACATGGACGACCTATCTGACCTCCACAACCTGGTTATTGGGTAATACGATACCACTTGGTAAGTCTGGATGTCAGACTTTCGGGCTTTTGACGACCCGTAACGAGGTATAATAATTATACTGTTCCGGCTGCTGCCGCTGTGTTTTGACTTCGAATAATGGACGATGCTGGTTTATACAATGGTTTAATGAAAGGGTTCTGAAATATATAATAATCTGTTTTGAGTCGTCGTTTCACCAATAAATAAGGCTCCATTTCCGACCATACGGCCAAAAATATATTAGAAGCTAATGAATTGCTTTAAAAAATTATCCGGACGTAATCTTAAATGTTTAATTCTGACAGAATGAAATATGTAAGTTTAGTAAAACATGAGCTCATTTTGAAGCTATGTACTTAAATAAATACATCCGTTATTTAAATGCTCCTTATTGTTCTTATCTTGAGATGAACAGAACTTTGTGAAGATTAATTAATGTGGATGCTCAACTATGCAAGGACGAAGGAAAAAGGAGTCACTGTTATTTCTTTAAATAAATCTATACACACGTTCTATATGCTAGAGTTCAATATTTGTATACCGGTGTGAGAGTAAGATGGCAATAGTAGTGCTTCTATTTGTAATTAGTGGAAGTTGGGATTGATTATTGCAAAGAGCTTTTCTCAAGTCTGTAGGAAGAGTTAAATCAGAAAAAGTATGGGTGAGAGTGGCTGAAAGTTTAGCAGAGCTTGACGACCGGCAATTGTAGATACCTATGTACAGCAGTGGCCAGCTATAGACATAGAAAGAAAAAAAAATCGTTCATTAACAATGGTGACAAAGTCAAAAGCAATATCAAACATTCACGTAAAAAAAACCCACGACAGTATCTATAATATATACCAAACCATACATTAGAATCCATAATTAAGCACAAAATTTCTAAAACTCAAACACGTAATAACATACGTAATTTGAGCAAAAAAAAAGTGTTAAAAACGCCATTTTGTTTGACTGTGGGCACGTTCGAACTTCAAACGTCAGAGTAATGATTTTAACACCCAAAGTGTGATGGAAACGCCATGCTAATTATTTACAAGTTAAAAAAGGAAGTGTGATCAGTCGAAAATGTAGAAAATACTAATTGCAATTAATGAAAACTCAAAATAGGTATTAACATAAAACTGACTCGTTGGTCTAGAGGTTGCAAGCACTAGGTACTGCTAAACGTGGGGTCCTGGGTTCCCCTAGGTACATACCCCTCGTTTGTATGTCTGTATAACAATGACACTTGGCCCGACCTAGGGAATATTGGGCCAAACAAATTCAAAACTCGATATATATTTTTTCGCGGCAATAGATTCGCTTCAGATTGAATGGGATGAGACTGGCGAAATCTGGGTATGCAGCAGTAGTGAAGGGTCAATTTTTCTAAGAGGTAAGTCAGAATCTATAATATGTTACCTATATTATTTGTCTATAGAATACTGACTGTGCCATTTTTGAAAGGGAAGCCGGTAGGAATCGAGTTGTATGGAACCTTCGCCACTGATATGCAGCTCTCCCAACCCTTTTGGGCATCAAAGGCGCTAACGTATGTATGTATGTGTTACCACAAGTCTACGTGTTATATCTGCAAACTATACAATATAGGTTAAGATAAGCGCGTGTCAGATATTATGTTTGAATATGAACATTTTATGTTTTGTATCGCTCTTGGAGATAACCCCCGATCTCTAATTGAAGCGATTGACCGTGTTTATCTGAATTTGTGTTTATAAACGTGCTTAGCGTAGCAACGAATAATTTTGTGGAATTACGATTCACTTCTTCAAAAAAAGAGGGAAATAAAATGTGTCTAGAAAATCGCAGAATCTGCCATTTCCAGTCAAATAAGGATTTGTTTTTAAATAAATCAAGGACTTAAAGTATTGTTTTGTTGTTATTTAGCATAATCAGCCTTTAATGTTTCTACTGCTGGAACACAGGCCTTCTCTCTGTGAGAGGGAGTCGGCTGTAACCCACCACGCGGGCCCAGCGCGGGTTGGTAGATGTCACATGTCTTTGATTTTTTGAGGACATGCCGGTTTTCTTACGATGTTTTTGATGAAATAATATACACAGAGTAAAGCACCTGTCTGAATTCGAACAAACGACTCGTAAGTTGCAGCCGTTACCACTGGGCCACCACTGCCCTAATTTCCATCATCCACGTGAGATTCAACACAGACATTAGTAGCTTCACATTAAAAACTGTGCCTAACGCTTTTATCAGGAACGTCCATTTCATAATTACACAAAAAACATTCTACATTCTTGTCTAATTACGAAACCAGCCTTAAATATAATGATAACAATAACATGCAAGTATTACGCAACGTTTCGTGCAAACCGGTGCAGTATCTCAACATTTTTTTGTGCAAATCGCAGCGATAACCCATTTCCACGATGTTTTGCACAAGTCTGATCACGCGCAGGCTTTGGTATTGTCATTAACTTGCTTTCGGATTTCCTTATTCGGACGTTTGATAAGCTTACATTATGTGTAGGTACTTGCAATATAACCAACATACAATATAATGTAGTTCAAATATTTAATTTACAATCCGATTCACTCCTGAGCTCAGTATCTCCCCTGTGGACTGTGATTCAAGTAAACTTCTAGGCAACAAGGTAACAGTTGTAAAGTCAAGTCGAGTAGATATACATACCTACTTACTCCTTTCCGCTAAAAACAACCAACCGAACAGCAATAATCACTACAAAAGTGTGCAAAGCGTATGATAAAAACTAATCTATCTATATACTTACATTTATAAATTAAAGTCTATTTTCGTGTGTCTATGTGACCGCGTTGTTGTTTTAAACTGCGCAGCGAATCTTGACGTAATTTTCACCATCATTTAGAAAATTTGTTCCAAAACGTTTATGTGTATAATACAATAACATTAAACGTAAGTACATAAAATAAAGAAATCCCGATGATTTGTCCAGACGTTAAAACCGTACGAACGAGTATATAGTTATAGTTTTTGATAAAGGAAACAGCCAATTGACAAAGACACATAGCATAGAATAGCAAGAACGTAAAGTATCTACAATAAATAACACAGAATGAATGAGAGAGCTAGGCTAATAGTTCTAGCCCATATGAGAAGCCTAATGATTTCCCATTTCCTGGTAAGTTTTTCTTTTTCAATTGCCTCATCTTCCGTCTGTACTGTCATTCGTATTAAGAACTCTTTGGTCACCTTAGAGAAAACTAGACATTTTAGACTATTACGTAAAATATAGAAAGAAGTTTTGGCATTCTGCCTAGTGCAAGAACTGCTCCATATTTTTAAGTTTGGAATTTGGTATTACAGAAAGTTTTATGTCGCCAATTTTTTATAATTATATATACTTTCTCTGGTAAAATGTACGTCTGATGCACACTGCTGAACAGTAACATATCTACTACCAATCACAATCTGAATAATTTTGAAGGATATTGCAAAACCATTACTTTATATGTTCGAAAAATTTGTCTGCTCAAGAACGTAAATAACGCAATGAATGTTGTTGAACTGTCAAAATGAAAGCCATTTAAGTGTTACGCAATTACCCCGCAGGTTGGCTTATATTTTACCATGGCATGAACTATTCTTTTACCTACTTATAGTTCGAGCCAATATGAGAAAATAATAGTGATTATTTCACCATCGACCGTTTTCCTTCATGCTGCAGGTGTGAGGGTACACAGGACATAATATTACAATTATAATAATATTAAACAAATAAACAACGTGTTAATGTATCTAGCCAGTCGTAATAATTAAATTAATTCATTCAAAATACCTGCTTTCAACATTAATACTAGAATCGCGAGTTTTTAGCGTCATTCTCAAAGGCGCTATTATCTTCATAATTGATTGTACCTATGTATTTTCTAAGTTGACATCAGAATTCACCAATCTCACCTCGTGACCTGAACATAAGGTTAAGACCAGACTGCCGCGATTTAACGATTACATTGTATTAATTAAGAGCAGTGGCCGCGACTTAGGGTCAGTTCACACCGCGACGCGACGCGGCGCGCAGTTTTCAAGATAGCAATACAATTATAGACCTTATCTACTACACTAAATGGTATACAATTCAGTGAGATGGTGTCTATCTACGTCGAGCTACGCCGCGCGGCCCAGGTCTTGGGTTTGAACACAAGCAAGCACTTTACTTTGTGTAAATTATTTCATCACCACTGCTCTCAAAACGGTGAAGGAAAACATCGTGAGGAAACATGTCCAAGAACCAAAAATTCTGTCCTCGAACTACAAAAAGTCGACATGACATCCGCCAACCCGCACTGGGCCCGCGTGGTGGATTATGGCCCACTCCCTCTCACAGAGAGGAGGTCTGTGTCGCAGCTGTGGGAACATTACAGGCTGATTATGCAATATAAGTAATTATGTGATGCGCGTTTTAACAAACACTATGCAGTCAAAATATAAATAGGACAGGCCTTGAATGCAGCCGTTTGAACTTCACATTGACATGTCAGCACATTTTATGCAAATCTTGCATTACGCGACTCAACTGAAGTCGAAGAAGGTTTGTTCAAATGACTAGAGTCTACGTCATAAGCATGAAATCCATACTTTCGGCAAAAATTACGGGTATTTCCTACTCCGTAACACTAACGGACATATTATTACGAGTAGTTAGGGGTCCGAACTAAGAATAAATGACAACAGGATTTGACAGTTGTCCCGACTCCCGATATATCGGGAGTATATGTATTTGACCGAATGAACAATTGAATTTTACATTTGTTTTGACGGATCAACTACTTTCTGACGGGCCCGTATCTTTGTTTACGTAGAGAGTAGATCCCCAGACCGCTCGACTTATATTATTAACTTATGTTTAACCGCGCCCGTCTGAACTTAGCTTAAAATTAAGATTATTTAAATAAAAAACAAGTTTTGAATGTTGAACAACTATGAATAAATTCATTATTTATAATACGATTATTACAAATTAATTGAATCTAATAATTCCGCAGAACGAAATATTTTTTGGAATAGTTAGCCGTTTTGTCTTCTGTGACCTCTTAAACTCCGCTAATGAGACACAAATGATTACCTAAGATACGCGCGGAGCTTGAAATTGTGGTTTTTAGACTTTTTATGTCTCTATCTTGTTTGTTCTTAAAATATGCAAAAGCAAAAATAATACTAAGCAATAATTATCGAGTCACCCATATTGTTTTGTTTGTATCTGATACAATTAAAAATAAGCATAAATGGAATTTAACCATAGATTTAAATAAAAATATGTCGAAGTATTTGGGTATTATATGTATATTTTAATAATTTAGGTACCCAAGTCAATAATAGATTATTTTTACATAATAGAATGATGCAATATTTTTTGGGTTTTTGCAGCTGATATCTAGAAAACGAATACGGAAAACGTTCGAGAATACCCTGGATATATTTTCCACGGAAAATCTCCAATATTATTGGGCTTGCTACAAAAAAATAACCAAAACTTGACGCCACTTATACACTTGACCAAGCCGGCTGTCATACATTAACGTAAATCCTACCTCGTAAATCGTACCTTTGTTGACACGTGAGCTAACTCCACTAAAGATTATCGCCGAAAGTACATTTTAATTTATAGATTTTTTTATGGAAATCACTTGTATATGAATTGACCAATCATATCGTTGATCGTTGGCATGAGCTGTTAAGAGAAAAACAGACTGTCAACTGTAACACAACATTTTTATATAAGGACAAAACGTCATTAGTATTTATATCAAAATGACGTCTGTATTTTTCAAAATAAGAATGAATCGTTTAGCCCAAAGGTTATTGTATATTTTGATCAAAAATCATGTTTGACGTTTTGTTTTCATTAAAACAGATTGTGGTCAGACTTTGTAGGTATAATTTTTTAGCAAGTTAACAAAAATACGTCATTTCAAAATTGAATAATGTATGTCAGTTCTATAGGTATTTATTTTTTTAATCAATCACCTAATCGAAATGTTTATTTTTTAATGGATATGACCAAGCTTAAAATTAATACCTACAAGTTATGTCTACATTCAAGAATACTTAAATGTTTCTTTTTATGCTAGAGAGTTCTTAAGCTGGGTCTATTTTACGAAGGAAATATCGTATATTGCCCTATTAATGATGATGTAACACGATTTGTCCAAATAACAGAATCCGCTTGACACCACAAGACCTTAAATATTTATACAAGACAGACGGAGTCAACACTGTGGAGCCAAACGATGCCGGCGTAAGGACGCATTCATATATATTTTTTTTTAATACTAGAAAATAAATAATCTATATAAATATAGGAATTCTTTAATTCATGAAAATTTGCGAGCAATTTTGCGATGTAAGCAGCTCCCTAATTGCATAACACACACTATCAATCTCAATCTGAATCATTTTAAAGGATATCGCTAATCCATTGCTTCATATATTCCAAAAATTTGTCTGCTCAACAATGTAAATAACGCAATGAATGTTGTTGAACTGTCAAAATGATAGCCATTCCTAGTAAGTGTGTAACGCAATTAAGCGTGAAGACAATTTTTTACAAGTTCATTTGGGTACTCCTACTTGTCTCATCGTCAACAGAAATACTTAGGTAGTCTACTAATAAAAGAGCGTCTGAAAATCTAAAACTGATAAAAAAATATCTACCAACATTTTCTTGATTAGTTTGTTCCTCTCCAAAACTCATGGTCGTACGACACGGGTTTCCCCCTTTTTTTAACACTCGACTTATTATAAGAACACTAGCTACGCCCCGCGGTTTCACCCCCATAAGTGTCGATCCCGTAAGAATTTCGGAATAAAAAGTAGCCTATATGTTAATCCAGGGTGTCAGCTACCTCCATACAAAATTTTATCAAAATTGGTGCAGTCGTTTGAGCGTGAAGAAGTAACTCACAAATTTTTGCCTTTATACTATTAGGCGGTTTGCAGATGGAGCAACTTTAGTTGAGGCAACTATCAAGTTTTTGAAATTTTACTTTAAAAGTTGCCAGTTGCTACAACCGAATAGCCCGAGATGTATGAAAACCGCTAGTTGCCAGTTGCTGCAATAGTTGCTCCATCTGCAAAGCGCTTTCAATCGTAGTTCTAAACATGACTAGCATAGTCATAGTCATATTCGTCACGAGGCTATGTCAAATTAAAGTCAACATTTTGATTGTTTAAACAATAGTTTTTTTTTTTTTTATTACAAAAACAGCATGAACTTCAGTGACCATTCAGTTACTAAGTTTAAGAGGAAAGCCTGTCTCAAGAATGTCATTTAACTGTCAAAATAAAGATAAGTCATGTCAGACTATAGATGTTTAGCGAGTTATTCATTTCGCTAATACATTATCAATTACATGTTTAATTTTACTGACATACCTATTAGTAATACGAAAACAGAATCTTTATGATTAAAAAAGTTTTTTATTTTGGGTCATCGACACTTATGACGATAACCTTTTAATTCAAATTAATTATTATATGTAAACTACGATTTAGTAACAATTTGAGGTAATTCCGTATCCTTGAAAAACCCTATTCAGAATTCCGTAGCATTTTCATTTTATATGTAGAGACATTAAGATGAAAATGCTGCCCACCTTCTCGATAAACCAACTGAAACCTGATGATAATATAACTTATGCGCGTCTGTATTCCCAGAAAGGTTAGGCAAAGGTGTACAGACGCCAGCACATCAAGCTACCCGAAACTGTCAAATTTTCCCAATCAACTTTGAACCCTTATGCTTTAGTGATAAAGTTGAAAATCTATTAAATAAATTTGACAGATTGTAGTAACTTGATGTGCTGGCGTCTGTACATACTACAACATTTCGCCAGTTATGTTTACGTTCCATGTTATAGAGGGCGAGCCTATTGAAATCAACCGAGCGCAAATCTTGACTAAATCTTGAATCTTGATGCTACTGAGAAATTCCAGATGGAAAATAACATTCCTTTTGCCCGACACGGGATTCGAACGCAGGACCTCAGGCTCAGCAGCAGCGATCACTAGACCAATGAGGCAGCCACTGAAAGATGTTGTATTCGCAAATAATTTCGCGAACTCGCTCATGGTGGTGGCACCTTTATAGTTCAAAGGTTGTCATACAGGTTCTACTAGTGACCGGATTATGGAATCAATAAAATATTTAAAAGTACATTAGAGACGACAGTTTTTTTTTAGATAAAAGGTATATAATATTATTATTTTGTTTTTTAACCGAAACGCCATGTCGCGATGGATATTTTCCTCCGAGTTATAGGTACCTACTATCATAACTCGATTGCTGTTTGCAAACCGAAGAATATTTCTAATCTATCTAAACATAATATTATAAATATTTATTTATAATATAGTATATACAAGTATATAAAAAAAGGAAAAGAAAAAGACAGTAGCTTATTGGGCATCAAATAAAAAGTAATTTAAAAAAATTAAACCGACTTCAAAAAGAAATTAACTCAAAATTATGAAATAACTTTAATTTCGGAAGTCGGTGTCTTGGGATCTGTATTTTAGTTTTATGCCACCGACTTCCGAAATTAAAGTTATTTCATAATTTTGAGTTAATTTCTTTTTGAAGTCGGTTTAATTTTTTTAAATTACTTTTTATTTCGTAATTTTTAGTTTTTGCACTAGTATTTGACCAAGGTTTTGAGATGTTTTCCCTTTGACACTACACCCGGTAGCTCTTATCAATAAGCCAGGCCGTCACACTTACACGTATTAGTCCATATCTTGAAAATTACTGAATCGATCTTGATGAAACTTGCACTGTTCCCTAAGTTGAAGAAAATGTAAGCCAATAAAAAAAAAATGGTCACGATCCGATTAATAGTTCCGGAGATATGCGTGGACAAACATACATACATACATACGTCTATGAAATTTTGTATATTTGTTTGGAAGCCCTAATAGATCATCATATGTGAATATAATGCAATTCCAATAATATTACATACATACGTATCGAATTGATAACCTCCTTTTTTTTTTGAAGTCGGTTTTTAAATTACTTTTTATTTCGTAATTTTTAGTTTTTGCACTAGTATTTGACCAAGGTTTTGAGATGTTTTCCCTTTGACACTACACCCGTAGCTCTTATCAATAAGCCAGGCCGTCACACTTACACGTATTAGTCCATATCTTGAAAATTACTGAATCGATCTTGATGAAACTTGCACTGTTCCCTAAGTTGAAGAAAATGTAAGCCAATAAAAAAAAATGGTCACGATCCGATTAATAGTTCCGAAGATATGCGTGGACAAACATACATACATACATACATACATACATACATACATACATACATACATACGTCTATGAAATTTTGTATATTTGTTTGGAAGCCCTAATAGATCATCATATGTGAATATAATGCAATTCCAATAATATTACATACATACGTATCGAATTGATAACCTCCTTTTTTTTTTGAAGTCGGTAAAAATTCGTCCGCATCGCTGTCAATGGCATATATAAATTAAACTCGCTTTTCGTGTCTGTCTATGTGACCGGCTTGTTCTCCTAAACAATTTGATTTTGATCCGAGTTTCACCATCATTTAGCTCATTTGATTCCGAAAATTTATACACTAGTGAGAAGGAAGCTACAGTATTGCTGAGTGTCATACGATATACTTTATATTAAAATAAGAAGTTACACGCGGTCGAATCCGGAAGCTAGTTATATATTCTTGTATAATTTGAATATATCTTGTAATAATATGTTATAGTTTTTATAATTAGTTAAATAATTTATTTCCTACACAATAAATAAATATATATTTTAAATACAGGTGTTTCCAGTTACTAGTATCACTTGCAGATAATATAATATAATGCTTAAATAAGTGATTCATACATACACATTGAAGGTGTACGGTTGAATATAAATACGTTTCATACATCATATCACATAGCTTTAGCTGCCTCATTTTTGCCTAATCCACAATATTTTACTGTTCCATGAACGAGGTAGGTATTCGTTATTCTATTAATTATCAATCAAAATCCTCTCCGTCGTTAGAGAAAAACGGAACCGTTAATAAGATTACTTTTTTGTCCAGCTGTCACAGAGGATTTCCTCGAGAACTTAAGTACCTAGGAATTTGAATATTGTCATAAGATTAGCTATCAATGACGCACACACAGATCGCCAGCCAAGAACAAATATTTTTTTTATATAATAGAAACTGAATAAATCTTTATTGTCCATTGTCACCCACATTTAAATAGCGATTGAATAGCACTTCAGACTGATACAAAATTTGTATGTAATTAGTCATTCTGATTGCCTAAACTAATGAGTCGGGGAGTAGTATGGGTCAGAAGGTTAAATTGCATGAGATATAATATATAACAATATATACCTACTGCAATATATACCGAGTGCCCACATCTATCAAGTTTTTTGCCACTAAATATCGAAGTTGAAATGTTGAACACTTAACAACGGAGGTATTACCGATTGCGTTTTTATTTACAAACACTGTTTAATGAAGTAATTGCTTAACTATCTTGTTGGGTAAGCGACTACCAACTACATATGTATGTTCATATATAATCGTTTTACGTTCGAGCGAGTATTATATGTGTAACTATAGTAGAGCCTAAGGGTGTCAGGTGTTCATAAATTAAATATGTTAATGTTTGTAACACCTGATTTTATTATCATTTAAATGTTTGTTTTGCGATTTGGGCTCATCGATTCTGAAATTTTTTTTTCTTCGCTAATGTTTTTTGCAAGTTATATATATTGGTGAAAAATACATTAATATGTATACTTACTAGTTTACATAAAACTTAACGTTGACGTTTCTATGACCTTCCGATTCAGACGTGATACCTATTAAAATAAAGTTATATATCGGAAAAAAACCGGATCGGTATCGAGCAGTCATTTAATACAAATACATAAGTGGTCGGACGTACGTTGCATTTTATTTATGTATATTCTAATAAGGCATCCATTAGCGCCCCAGGCGGATATTTCAACAAAAATCCTTTCGCAACTTTCAGTAACAGTTCCGAGTTGCATAATATCTTATACTCACCGTGTAAGGGTAACGTAGAAAGGGAGGGCCCGGAGCACTGACGTAAAGAAAATCACAGTTGAAGCACTTGTCAGCCATGCACATAATCCTTCATTGGGTGAATGGGCACAGGGTCTTTTTTTAAGGTTCAAACGCACTCGCGACACAATTTTTCCGTATGTGGGGAAAACTAATGCCGCGCGGCGCGTACGGCGCTTGCGACGGCGAGCGGGTGACTGGCGAGCGCGCGCGCCTCCCCACGTAATAAAACCTTCGCTTTTCAAGAGTGGGGCGCGACGGCTTTTTGAAAATGGAACCTGAACCTTACCTGCTGGATCGGGTCCCGTTTTCCGTTAGTCCGGGGTTTTCATTCTGAGGTTATTGGAACTTGGCATTGTTTGATATCTATCTTTAGATTCTGTTGTTAATTTGTCTTATGGATGTTCGAATTATTGTGGCTAAGTAACAGCCACACGGGTCGATCATTCAGGTTAAGCTACGCTTGCCGCAGATAGTCCGTGGATGGGTGACCATCTTTACATACCAAGACCCCGCCGTGCGTCGGAAAGCAGAAGCCCGAATGTCTGACAACCAGTCCACCAAAGGGTATTACCCCACTGGGTTGTGGAGGTCAGATAGCAGTCGCTCCATGTAAAATACTGGTACTCAGCTGCATCCCAGTAGACTGGAGCCGACCCCAACATAGTTGGGAAAAGGATAGGCAGATTATTACATGTTATAGATTACTCTGGAAGTTTACATAAAAATGCCTTAACCTAGGCTGATGGTAATAAAGCTATTGCCTTAACATCAAGATAATATTTATATTAAAATTAAAATAAATTTAATATTATTGACTCCAATAATATATATTGTTGTTTTTATACTTAAATGTTTTTAAATATCAAAAAATAAAGATTGTTCTGGAATATTTTGAGGAAAATGACTTAATATATTTTGTCGGAATTCGTTTGGCTGTAAAATCTTAAATATTAAAGTTTATTTAATTAAACAAGCCAGTTTACAGATTTTTATATAAATAAATGTAGAGCATACGTCATGAAACAAGTGTAAGCCTAGGTCTTGTTTTGTCTATTAATTAACTAAATTAATTTATATTTAATAGCACTCAATATTATCTAGAAATTAGTGCAGCGGACACATTACTACTAATTTATGTTCTATAAACAAAAAAAAAAATCACGAGGAAGTCATGGGATTAAAGAGCTATGTTAGTCCCTGTGTACGAAGAATACACTAGCTCTTTTTGAATAGATGTGATCTAAAAAAAAATTATACCTTTCCAAGTTCAAGAAGTCGTTAAATATATTTATTTTGATATACACTTCCTCAATAGGTACTGCAAAGAATTTCTTAGAACTAATGAATAAATAAAAACAAAAATGAACACCATAAACTAATTTAAAGCTGCTTAAATCAATTAACATAATTATTTATTTAAATAAACACAAAACGTCAAATACAACGTGCTGAATACTCAAATAACTATAATCTGGATTTTGTTAAAGTCGTCCCTATAAAAGACATCAACGGGAGCGCAGAGACAATTTTTTGTGCGCCATTTTTTTTTTGCAAAATTTTATTGACTTAGAATGGACATTAATTTTGCAAATATGGGTAATACATAATAGGTGATATAATACATTAAAGCTCAGACATATGGCACCATCCAGCAACATTTATAACTAGCTGGCCCGGCGAACTTCGTAACGCCTCAGAATATGAAATACCTTCGTTTTTTTTTCGTGAGGTTTTCCCATGTTTTAATAGTTATTCTGCTATTCGGAGCGGAGACAAATCCAACAAATGAAAAATCATAAAAATCGCTCCAGCCGTTCTTGAGTTAGAAATGGTGTAACTAACCCGACTTTCTTTTATATAAATAGATTACTATTAACATTCACTTAAGTTTAACCAAGAGCCAGATCCATCAATCCAGAGCAATTCAGGCAATTCTTTTCCCTGATAAAAACTCAGTCACACTGTAGTCATCATTTCAGCCGAAAGATGTCCACTGCTGGACATAGGCCACCCCCAAGCACCTCCACTTCACTTTCTTTATTTCTTTATTCACTTTTTTTATTCGACACTGTAGTACGTTTTATCTATTAAAAGTTTACGTAGTTTACTCTTAAACAGCACTGTTGTCAAGTCGTTCCACATTAAAAAGAAGATTGGATTTTTATTATACAAAGGGTGACTGGGACATCGACGCGCTACCTATCATGGATTCAGTAATTCAAAGTCAAAGTATTTATTTCAAACTAGCTTCTGCCCGCGACTTCGTCCGCGTGAAATTTCACCCTCTCCCCATTCACTCCCTTAGAGGTTGAATTTCGAAAAATCCTTCCTTATTCCTTGTCTACATTATAAAGGGAACCTCTATGCAAAATTTCAGCTTTCTAGGTCCAAGGGTTTGGGCTGGGCGTTGATGAGTCAGTCAATCAGTCAGTCAGGACTTTTCTTTTTATTTATATAGATAGATAGGCACATAAAAGGCACTTTTGAACGTCAAAAATTACGATAAAATAGAATTGATTCTAGTCGCCCATTCCAAAAGGTAGTTTTCCTATGGAGAAGAATGGGCAAGAAACTCCATCATATGTAGCCAGCACATCAAGCTACTGCAATCTGTAAAATTTCTTTAATAAATTTCTAACTTTATCGCTAAAGCATTAAGTTCAAAGTTGATTGGGAAAATTTGACAGTTTCGGGTAGCTTGATGTACTGGCGTCTGTACATGATTCAGAACCCCGCTAAGTTGAAATTTTTCATCGGTAATATAAAAAGTCCATAGTTCCATACATTTTGATCGTGTAGGTTTTGCACTTTTATATAATATGGAACAGCTGATTGGTTTTTTGATAACTGACGAATTTATACGGTAGTGCTTAGAATCATGTGCTGAATTCATGGTAACAGTTTGCGCGTCGATGTGATGCCACCCCCTCAACCCTTCAGAGTATAATGTAGGTACAGTTCGCGTCAAATAACTTTGCCGCTCTGAAGTTAGGCTCTTTCTCCTAGCCGCGCCAATCCGCGCCATGCGCGCTGCTGTTGTATTCATAGGATTAACTACTGCGCAGTGATTTGTTGCCTACTTCAGAGCGGCAAAGTTATGTGACGCGAACTGTAACTTTGTTACAGAAAAAAAACTGCTGGTAGGTATGAAAATTCTACGAAAAATAAATTAATACCTATTTATTATGCTTTAAATTATCATGTTACTAGTTTCTGCCGTTACTAGTAGGTTATTAGATAATAATATAGTCTTTAATTATAGATAATTATATCATATGTCTATTGTATATCACGTTACTGCTGAAAAGCAACGGAAATGAGCATTTACTTCAATATTTTCGTATTGCGAGTGATCAATAATTGTTTGGAATGCTAACCTTGTCCCCAAATCGTATTATTGGATATTTTTTATTGAATATAAGACCACATTTGAGTTTAAGAGGAAGTGCATGCATATGGGGGATGCGATAAGCTAGCCCGCGAAATAAAAATTTTCGTTTTGCAATCAGAAGGCCAATTCCTGTAATTAAAAACGTTCAAAATCTACTCGCAATCTCATCTCAGCGACAACCAATGTCAAAAATTTGTCAAAAATGTTAGGTAAATAGTTAATTAGAGGTATTTTTGACAGCTTGAGACTGAGATCAGACTGTGAACGTTCTTAAAATTACAAGAAAAGCCCCTCTGGACAGTGTATGGTGATCAAAATACGATTTGCGACCGTCACATGTATTTAATCATTTTAATTTTTCGCTTTCACCTGAAGATGCTGTCAATATTTTCTACAAAATAATATTTCATTTTTATTTATTTCAGAATTGACATCGGCAGGGTAGCTCATGCTCTGTTATCTATTTTCCCAGCTACCTGTGTACCGTCAGACTCGTCGCTTTTTCATCGCGACCGCTGGGCAAAAGTCTCCTCACAATGGGTGCCTGAAGATGGACGGGGCCGCTGAGGCCGGCCCAGACAGAGATGGCGAGATGACCTGGGCGCGCACCGCGAGGGCTGGTTTGAGGTGGCGCGGGAAAGGAGTTCCTGGGAGGATTTGGGAGACGCCTTTGTTCAGCAGTAGGACATTACAGGCTAAGAAAAAAAAGTTTCAATAGGCAGTCTCACTACTATTAGTCTTAACCACTTCCTGCGTGGTACTGTTTGACTTGAAGAAGTGGCGCAATAATGTCTCCCAAAAAATTGTCTCTATTTATTTTGTTTCAAGTTCGTACTTAATCCGATTTATTCCAGTTTGATCCCCTGAACCCCCCTCCACCCCCCCTCCTCGATCCCCTGCAAGTTCGTCTTCTGTTTTAATCTATGTCTTATCCACACTGTCACGCCTCCTCCCAAGAATTGGCACAGCAACCGGTCCTACACTGCCCATATTAAATGCTCATCGATATACCCAAAAACGAAATACCAGTTACTAACCGATACTCCAGCTACTCCTTAACCACGTAACCACCACACCCAGTCAAACAAAGAACGTTCACAGTTGTGCGTGCGCGCAACCGGTCAGGGGTAGCTATTCAGGCCGCTACGATCAGTCGAACGAAATAATTCACGCGATAATTACCTCTAGTTAAATAATCGAGGTGGTTCAATTGTAGCAGGTCTATATTAGATGTTTATGGTGATTATTGCATAATTATTATACGCATGACCGCATGATGTTCTTGTTAGTGCAAAAACTTCTCAAGTTGCCTGAGCATTATATCTTTACCTCCACCCTAATATCCCTCCGTGCCTCGGAAAGCACGTTAAGCCGTTGTTGGTCCCGGTTGTCATTCGTGGGTTTTTGACAGTCATTACAGGTAGTCCGAAGCCCGAAAGTGTGACAATCAGTCTTACCAAGGGGGTATCTTATTACCCAGCAATTGGGTTATGGAGGTCAGATAGGCAGTCGCTCCATGTAAAATACTGGTATTCAGCTGCATCTGGTTAGACTGGAAGCCGACCCCAACATAGTTGGGAAAAGGCTAGGCAGATGAGGTGGTAAGAATTCAGGATACCTGTATGTGCATTTACTCTGCCTTGACGTCACTAATCGGAAATCCAATAAAATATAGAAATGATGAATACCGCATATTATCGATGTCAAGCTGTGACAAAGACAATATTTTATCATCAATTTTAAACGAAACGTCACCAGTAACTCAAAACAACTACCAATGTCTTTAAAAAGACAATAAAAAAAAACAACAAAATTAATTTTAACCGTATCCGGAGGTAAAATTCTTTTTTTCGAAATTAAGTAGTGACCGGAAATCAATTTGACGTCTTTCTCGCTTCCGTTTCGGTCTTCCCTATATTGTGAGCGAGCCGTGATTGTTTACGTACAGCCTTCGTTTGATCGATCAGCTTTTCCTACAAAATCTCTAATTTCATGGTGATACTTCCTATATTATTATGATTGAGTCGCTGGGCTTAGTGGTTAAAAGTGCGACTGCTGACCGTGCTGTCTCAAATTCGATTCGCATTCATTCGGATTCGGATTTGCGGTTGATGACAATACGCTCGGCTAACTCAAGAGGCGTTAGCCGAGCCTATTGTTGAGGAGATCGTAGAGTACATGCGTGTGAAGACCAACTGGACTTTGAGGGTCGAGAAGTTGGAGTCGCGTCACAACACGAACTTCAAGTTGTTCGTGGTACGTGTTCCGACACATCATCTCGAGAAGTTCCTCAAGGAAGAGTTCTGGCCGAAGGGGGTTGTGTACCGCCGGTTTCGTGGCCGGGTACATGACACCAGTCAGCGAAACACGACGCAGACACTTCGTGTGCGTTAGTTTTTTAGTGTAATTATAATGTTGTATGTATTTATAGTATTTTTAAGTTATATTCATATTGTATTGTATGTGTTTTATAAGGGCCTTGATGCCTGAAATAAATCTATACTTATAAATGATAAATCTGTAGAAGTGAAAATTCTGTACATTGAAAATATCAAAAAAATAAATGGCAGGGGGCAATGTTACTAGACCGACACCGAACCCAAAAATGTGATTAAAACATTTTTTGTCTGTCTGTCGGTCTGTCTGTTTGTTCAGGCATCACGCAAAAACTACCGGTTCGATTACGATGAAACTTGGTATAATTATTCTTTAATATCCTGGGCACCACACTGGGTACTTTTTATCCCGAAAAAGTATCTATATTTATATAATTCAAAGTCCTGACTGACTGACTGATATATCAACGCACAGCCTAAACCGCGGGTCCATGAAATTTGGAGGGTGTGTTATTTGTGAAGAGTAGGTATCCACTAAGAAAGGGTTTTTCGAAATTCCACCCCTAAGAGGGTGAATGAGGGGAGGGTGAAATTTCAGGCGGACGAAGTCGCGGGCAGAAGCTAGTAATAATAATAAAATGGCAATACTTCCTTATCTCTTCAGTCAGACCTTGTGCCACCATTTCTTAGAACATGGATGACTCGGGTATTTCTGGTTATGCAGGTTTTGGCCTCATCGTTTTTTGGGTTGACATCATTTTGCGGTTATCGCACATACGTATGCCTACTTCATTTGGCCCACCTCGGTGGTATCATGTTTCTTAAAATTAATTATGTTTTACAGCCAGCGTGATGTCGTTGGACCCTGTAGGTCACTTAGTGATAATAACCCTGATTCTATGACGCACCCTGAGTTTCAAGGTTAACAACAAGACTGAATTGAATCATACCAAGAATCTTTTAGTAGGTATAACTAGGATAAGGTAACCGGCATAGCCCGAAGAATTGCCAAATGTAGGTGGCAGATTGCTCGCAGAACAGATGGCCGGTGGACTCGAAAGGTTCTGGAGTGGCGACCGCGTACCGGAAGACGTAGCGTTGGAAGGCCTCCCACAAGGTGGACCGATGACCTCGTGAAGGCCGCAGGAATCGGTTTACGGGAAGCACAGAAATGGTTGAAGTGGCAGTGCTTGGAGGAGGCCTATGTCCAGCTGTGGACGTCTTTCAGCTGAAATGATGATGATGAACTTTTTTTCGTTGTTTTCTAGTGGCTGAAAATCCTTGTACCTCCCCCCTAAACTGAAGCAGACATGCTTTCACGTGGATTCTTCATCTAACGTGGAAGCACTTCTGCTTCAGTTTTGGAGGGAGCTATTTGGTGACCACCACCTCTATCGCTCCGTCTTGGACTTGACTAAATTACGACCGGGAATCAAAGCTGCTTTTACTCATATTAAGCATTTACAAGCGTTCCTGGCGATCTGTTCTGAGAAGTGAGCTGTCATCCCGGCATAATATATCGGCTGATACCTACATAACTACGTCCTACTTGAAACAAACCTATCTGCTACTCTAACAATCTAACTGGCTTAACAGGCAAACTCTTTAACAAAACCAATAACACTTAAACAAAGAGACTTAAACATAAACCTCGGCTCTTGTAACATTAAACACAAACATAATATGTTTTAAACAAATACCATGTGTAGTGTTCAGGAAGATACGACAGTTAATACAAGGCTTCACACGACTCGTCATTAACATGTGAGCATAATTATGATATTTTTCCAAGGAGTTCCGTGTGCCATTTGTCTATTTGATAGAGTTTACTTATAAATATCAATATTATTCTTATTAATCGGTCATTATAGTTCATCAGTATTGTAAGCAATCTTTATACAGTGTGAGTCTTCATAATGTGCACATATCGAAATGAGGGAAACTAAGCTTAATTTTATCGACGGAAAAAATATTTAAAATTCCCTCATTTCGTTATGTGCACATTATAAAGACCCACACTGTATAGACTGGTTCAATAAAACATAACCACAACTGTAATTTTGTAATGGGTACGCAGGCCGAGGCCTGTAGTCCATTCGTAACACACTATCAATCTCAATTTGAATCATTTTGAAAGATATTGCTAATCCATAGCTTCATATGTTCGAAAAATGTATCTGCGCAGCAATGAATGCTGTTGAACTGTCAAAATGAAACCCATTGCTACTGATACTACATAATGTTATGCAATTGCCCCGCAGTTTTTACAGGATGGCTGGGACATCGACACGTAATGTGTACCATGTACCATGTACCATGGATTCAGTATTATGAACAGCAGATTTTTTTCTTATAACACACGAAAAATTTCTACTCCGCTATTACTACTTCTCTTTTTCATCATCATCTGCCTAGCCTTTTCCCAACTACGTTGGGGTCGGTTTCCAGTCTAACCGGATGCAGCTGAATACGAGTATACATGGAGCGACTGCCTATCTGACCTCCACAACCCAGTTACTGGGGCATACGATACCCCTTGGTCAGATGGTGGTTGTCAGACTTGTTCTATTTCTCTTTTTACTTTTTCTTTTTTTTTTCTACTGCGTCCAAGATCATGTGCTGAATTCGTTGTGCGTCGATGTCGATGTACCACCCTTTATGTAGGTAAATCAAAGTTCCACGAAAGAAATCTTTCACTGTCATCATTTAAATTAAAAAGTGAAATCAAATAATAAAAAGACATGAGTCGGATATCTATGGACATGAGTGTTTTAAATGTCAAATTCTAATACAATAGATTTGTAAGGATATCAAATTACTCAAACAATGGTACAATAGATTTGGGTTTTGACTGCAAATTATCGGCATGGTTCTTATCTATAATGTTTAACCATTCGTCGTATGTATGTATGTTACAGTATGTCTTTCACCCAATTATTTAGTGGTGACGGCCCCGACTTACAAGTCGTAGGTTTTTGCTTTGTATAAATAATTTCATCACCACTGCTTTCAAAACGGAGAAGGAAAAGCACCGCCTGGAAACCAGCATGTCCTAGAATCAAAAGTTCGAAGACATGTGACATCTACCAACCCGCACTGGGCCCGCGTGGTGGATTATAGCCCACTCCCTCTTGAAGAGTTGGCCTGTGTCCCAACAGTGAAAAAATGATAGGCTGATTATGTAAACTAGTTTCTCCCGTGACTTCGTCCGCGTGAAATTTCTCGCATCGCTCGCCCGTCGTTTCTGACATTTTGGGCTATCAAAGGCAAAAAGATTTTTTCTAATCCCACTGGCAGTTCTAGCTAGATTAGCGCGTTCCAACAAACAAATAAAAATACTCTTTAGATTTCTTATTAGCCTAGCCTTCCTCACGAATTGAGCACTCTTATGCAAAAATAATTTTTCAAACCCGACTGGTAGTTCCAGAGATTCCTTCATCCCTTCCCTTTATTAGTATATGTAGATAAGTATAGATGTGCTTCTAAACTGCCCGGTGTTCGCCACGTACAGGGCAAAGTACTTCGGTAACCCAGGTACCCTACGTGAGACGGTCAGTAACATAAAGGCGTTGCTGGCCTTCCTTGAGGAGCTGGGGTGGATCGAATAATCGATTTTCCCACCCGTACGCAAAATACGCGCATTGCCGTGGAGTTGCGGAAACCAGCCCGTATTACCTATTACCTAAGTATAGATGTTTAACTGTGGGCAAAGGTAAAGGTAAAATGAAAAATACCCACGAGCGCGTTCATCGGATGTTTGCCTCAAAGTTTCGTCTGCTCAACCCCTACCAATTTCCCCTTAAACGTCGAAAAGTTGCGCAGCTCTGGCAGATAAAAAAAGTCTAGAAACGACTAATGACTTACATCAAGAAGGTTACTCAAAATCAATAGATGGCTCAATACATTTAAATCGCCACTTCGACAGCCATATCCAAGCAATGATAATTGCAATGCATCAAATTATAATAATGACGCGAACGTACCAACAATTATGGATCGTTATAATGTTGTTACAATGCTGCGTTTAGCCTTAGGCGTAGGAAACGCGACGGAAGTGACTTGCTTAATATTATGATCGCAGGCTAGTAAGGCGCGTTTAGACCGGTCCAGTAGCAATCCAGAGTATGGTACTAAGTCATAAGACCGCCAATTGAGTCTCTCTATGAAGAATTAGGGTTAGGTGTAGGGAATATAACTATATCACGGCTTTAACCATCTTACTGCACCATATTCACTACTGGCGTTATGTGGGCATACTACAATATTGTAATGTACACCTCTGCTAAACCCTACAAGGAATATAGGCGTGATGTATAAATAAGGTTAGGAAGGGTTAGGCAGTGGTGTACACTGTTCGGTCATCAAAAGAGATAAGAAACCAGGCTCGTCGGATATAGTTGAAGTTTAGTAAGAAACTGATGGATGTTTTCGAATAAAATTTAATTTAATTAAAAGAAAACAAATATTCATTTATCAAATAAAATTTTATTCGGAAACGTCCTTCAGTTTCTTACTAAACTTCAACTAAATCCGATGACACTGGTTACTTAGTTACTCTTTTGGTGGCTGTACCTATAATACACCCACATTTCGCCAGACATTTTTAATTCCCATGTACAAAATTCAAAATTAGTCAAATTTCTTTAATAGATTTTCAACTTTATCGCTAAAGCATAAGGCTCCAAGTTTATTGGGAAAATTTGACAGTTTCGGGTAGCTTGATGTGCTGGCGTCTGTACTACTAACTACTTGTTAATCTCCTTACAATAACATGAGCTATTTTCAATTTAATTTTGAAATCTTGCTCTCGAATTATAAATTGCTCGCCGTCCTAACGGACGGTTCCCAAAATGAACATTAGAGAGAAATTGAAACGATGTGCACTTTGACATGTCTCCGCAGAATTTAGCTTTCAGGCGCCTTGTTGGGTTTGTTTTTAATTCTGCCACTGAAACTGGAAATTTGACACATAAGAGTGAGTTCCATGTCCCTGGCTTCACATACTTAATATCATTCTGGAATTTAAAATAAGGTTAGTTAAGTATAGATTATAAAGAAATAATACCAGCTACAGGGATCGATTGAAGGTTAAGCTACGCTTGCCCCAGTCGGTTCGTGGATGGGTGACCCCGTAACCATCCATTACATATTAAGGTTCCTCGGAAAGTCGGAAAGGAAAGCACGTGAAGCCGTTGGTCTCGGCCGTCATTTCTAGATCTTTGACTGTTTGACAACTAATCTTACCAAGAGGTATCGTGTCACCCAGTAACTGGGATGTGGAGGTCTGATAAGCTGTTGCTTCATGTAAAATACTGGTAATCAGCTGCATCCGCTTAGGCTGGAAACCGACCCCAACATAGTTGGGAAAAGGCACGGCAGATGACGATGATGAACCTGAATAAGTTCACATCCATGTTTTTGCATAATATTTCATTTCGGAATTTAAATTAGGGTTAGTTACAGATTTCCAAGTGCCATTTAAACTAGAAGTTACTCCAACAATGTGAACACTTCCTAAAGGATTCACCTATTTGTATAAAACGGTGCGTAGGAGTGGATGTTTGTTTTCATAATAGGTACGAGTTTCGTGAACTGGTGATGTCAGAAAATGATTAATAGGTTTTAAAACCTGTACCTACATTCAACGATACACCTAGTTTTCATGCACAATAGAGTTTTGTTCTCTAAATATGATATGGGCAAGGAGGAAATATACACTTGTCTCACTAATGGGAAATAGTAATGTTTAAGTGACCAATAATAATAGCCTCCCCGACCGTTTTTGGTCACGGTGGCCAATCTCAATGGAGATTAGCCTGGTACTCAGGAGATATTATAGTGCACAAGTGTGTGCGCAAACACAGGTGCACTCTCTGTCCCTTTACTCTCATAGTCCGATGGGACGGCAATCCGACACGACCGGGGAGAGTTCAGGCGCAGGACCAACGGCTTTACGTGCTTTCCGAGGCACTGTTATTAAGAAATTCCTAATGGAAAACACAATAACACTTTGCCCGACCCGGGAATCAAACCCTACGCTCAGCAGTCGCGCTTGCAACCACGAGACCAACGGGGCAGTAAACCAATAATAAACCAAACCAAACCAACAATAACAAACCAACCAACCAACGGACCTATAATATTAGCTATATAACTAACATCCTCAACCCACACTGGGCCCGCGTAGTGTATTACGGCCCGCTCACTTTCAGAGAGGAGGCAGCATGCAGCACGTCCCAGCAGTATGAACATTACCTAAAGGCTGGTTATGCAATATTATACCCGATCGACCCCTATTAAGGCATAGCGAGAGGCATCTAATACGTCCATTTTAAAATAAAATAAAGGTCGTGTGACAGAACACCTCTGCCTGACCCTTCAAAGGACAAGAGCGTAACGATCAAGTTATACTTAGATAAAAATCAAAACAACTATGATTAATAATGCTTGGCTTCACAAACCATGGAATATTCTACAATTACATTAATAATGATTTATTTAGTATACCCTAATTAATTTCTATTTATTGCATGTACACTTTTGAAGAACACACGGTGCATCCAGCATAACTTGGAATGTCGAAATGGCGCTGGTTGCAAAAAAAAGTAACTATGTCGAATTCAAAACATAAATAAAGATGTTCGGATCCATATTTCATCTCGTGTCAAAATAAATTGGTCACTGCGATATTATTTTGTGTCTTGTTTAACAATGAAAATGGGTCGATAAACGCAAAAACTTTGTTTGGAGTCCTTCACTAAAGAAGATCATTGATTTCCTTTGATACTTCAATTATTTCGTAGTTAACAATTCAACCTAATGAAGTTTAAAAAACCATTCGACAACATATCAATGACAGCAGAACAAAAATCGAATCAATAGTCAAAACATACTCTAAAAAAATCGGTCAAACTGCTTATAAGTCGGTACATCCCTAATGGGTTCAAAGACTTTGAAATAGAAAGAAAAAAATGACCTAGAGTCACCATGACACTGTAGGATGAAGACGAATCGTCTTTGCCCCATCTGTCAAATGTAATGTAAAATGTATTATAAAGATGAAGATGAAACCAACATGGCGGCTTAAGTCGGTAAATAATGATCTGTCATTAACTCGATCCTGGATGACGTCATAGATGATAGAAATGTAGGTATTTATTTTATGTGAGAATAGCTTGGAGCTACCAAATGGCAGGTAGCAGTGGTGGCAAAGTGGTAACGGCCGCGACTTACGAGTTGTAGGTCGTAGGTTCGAACCCAGACAGGCGCGACTTTGTATAAATTATTTCATCACCTTCTAAGACATGTGACATCAGCCAACCCGCACTGGGCCTGCGTGGTGGATTACGGCCCACTCCCTCTCACCGAGTGGAGACCTGTGTCCTAGCAGTGGGAACATTATACCAAATGGCTAATGCTATTTGTAATTAATTTTAAATGTCAAAATCCAAAAAAAAACAAAAGTAATTAATTCAAACTAGGCTGAGAATCATCACTTTTCAACGTCAAAAACGTCAGTTGTAGGTAGGTACTGGTAACATTTGGATGTATCTACTTATCGTGTATGTTTCAAAAGGTTAGGATCGATGATGATACTTTCCCAAAAACTTCGTAGAATAATAGGCATTGTTTTCCTCAAGTAATTTGAAATAATGTCAGTTAATAGTAGATAGGAAGAAACTACTGACCACACCACGCAAGAAACATCTACATTCCTTATGAACATTTTAAGACTCCTGGGGCTGAATAGGCCCCATATAACAGGCTTCCTTATTTTTTGCTGAGACTGAGACCACATGTCTTGGCCAAACACCAATAACCTTTTATTTATTCGACAAATCAGCCTATAATGTACCCACTGCTCGGACACAGGCCTGGGACTCTGTGAGAGGGAGGCGCTGTAATTTCTGGGGGGGTTGGTAAATGTCACAAATGTCTTCGATTTTTTCGTTCTACACGATGTTTTCTTCCGTTTCGAGAACAGTTGTGGTATATTAGTGTAGTTTTAATTAAATCATTTAAAAAACTGATAACTTAATTGATTTCCTATGTGCAGTGAATACCAGATAACTGCAAATTTTCATTCGGCAACACCATCGCACGCGCACCCATTGTGTTTCGTCCTTAACCTGTGGTTAATGACATATACACTTAAATGAATAATGCATAAACCAACGGTTAGTTGTAGCAATAGGCATTTTGAATGGTGGAAAAGAAATCAGTATCTTCAAGTGGAATTTTGACAAATGTATCAAATTAATTTGATGTAAAGTGTTTTCGCAGAGCTTTGGAAAAGCCCTGGTGCAGTGACTCTTCCTGGGATTATGTGAAAAATTACCCTTTTTGATCAGGTAGCATACCATTCCCCGTTGGTCTCTTGGTTGCAAGCGCGACTGCCGAGCGTGGGGTCCTGGGTTCGACTCCCGGGTCGGACAAAGTGTTATTAGGTTTTCCATTAGAAATTTCTTAGTAACAGCCCGGAGTTTGGAAGTTGGCAGTTCAATACGGCGACTCTCGGAGAACACGTAAAGCCGTTGGTCCTGCGCCTGATCTCTCCCCGGTCGTGTCGGATTGCCGTCCCATAAGACTATGAGTATGATGACTGAGACTACGATGAGATGGTAGTAAATTAGATTAAGTTATGTTTTGTATGACTAAGATTAGTTTACTTAGTTTAGTTAGTAAGTTGTTATTTGTAAAAGCACGATGGGATTGAATCGTCGCATAAGCGTACAAAAATCCCTTAAATAAAACAGATTATAAATTATAAAAAAAAACACCAGTCGTTTGAAGATTTCGTAGAAGAAATGGTCTCTTAAAAGCCCATTTCACTTGTGTCAGTCTGTCGATTTACTGCATACTCAATAGATACGGTCGGCTACTTATATGAGTCATGAATCTACGACATAATATCGCGGTCCTAGCCTTGATCTTACTTCTGTCGTACGTATGAGGTTAAGGGCACAGCTATACGCAAATACGCATAAAATTGTGTAAATAAATAATGCCAGATCATGTCCTGTTATTGTATTTCCATATTATGATGTGTTATTTCTATGACAGCTATTCTTGGAGTGTTTCTTCCGTGATTTGTTATTGGTTTATTTATAACAATTTGTTTATACTTGTAGACGAGCAGATGGAAAAATAACACACTTGTGCTACAACTAGCATCATTCGTCTAGTGGTCGCAAGCGCATTAATTCCTGGGTTCGATACCCTGATGCGACAAAGTTTTATTAGGTTTTTCCAATAGCTAATAAAACTTTGTCGCACCAGGGTATCGAACCCAGGAATTAATGCGCTTGCGACCACTAGATCGAATTTTCTCTATAGCAGCCCGGAGTCTGGATTTTTGCCCGATTGGTGGCAATAGGCTCGCCCCTTATTACATGGGACTTTAAAATAACCGGCGAAATATGGGTGTGTTGGCACACCTCACCCTTATAACCCTTCAAAATCAAAATATTTTATTTCACATAAGCCTACATGGGCACTTATGAAACGTCAGAAGCTAGGTGCACGGTTCCAATTGGTCGTTTCCTATGGGGAAGAACCGGCAAGAAACTCCACGGTTACTCTTTCTAAAAACAATTGGCTTTTACAATATTTACAAATTACAGTAGGTATCGGAGGACAGCGTAGGCCTGTCAACAAGTACCAGGTACTTGATAAAATAAAAAATGGTCTACAGATCTAAAGTTTACAAGGCCTACAAAGTCCTCACATTTACAAAATAAGAATCTATCAAAAGGATAAATAAAAACCTAATAAAACCAAGTGATATGATTCCCATTACAACCACTAATAAAGAGATGAAAAATTTGAATTGTCTGTATATAATGTCAAATAATAAAGAGATTATGTCAAAAAAGTATGTAAAAAAAGTAAAAGGGTAACAGGGGGCCTAAAAAGGCCACTTTGGAGAATCATAAAAGGATAACATTATGAATTATAATATGGCGAAGACAGTCCGTGTTTTTCCTTTTTTCGCTGCACTACGTAGTTACAATCAAAGAGATTGGGATTGGATTTGGATTAGATTGATTGGTATTTTAGCACAGACAAAAAAAAATTACTGAAAAATGCTTCACCAATGGGATTTGATACGATTAACAACAATTAACTGTCCATTATGCTATCCTTTTATGATTCTGCCAAAGTGGCCTTTTTAGGCCCCCTGATGTATTGTTAAGTGATATTACGGAGTAGCAAGAAGCAATCAGTTACTCGAAAACACAAGATGTCAAGTCCAGCAAGAAATCGCCGGTGTTATACTTTGGTGCGTATGTCTTCTTTTTACACCGTTCTCACATCTTCTATATCTTCTATACATATAATAAATCTGTAGACGAGGCGTTTCTGTACATTGAAAATATTAAAAAAAAAAATAGTTGGGGTGTTATAGGATAACCAACAGATGCCATTTCATCAATTTTTAGAATTTTTGTCTGTTTGTCTGTTTGTCGGTTTGTCGGTTTGTCTGTTTGTCTGTTTGGATGTGACAAAATTTGATTTGAACAGGTTCAACGTAAAAAGTACCAAACCAATATGGTTAATTTTTATACTCAAATATAGTATAGAACTCGGAGTAGTGTTTAGTTTTTGTTTCATCGCAATCGGTTCACTGTATCAAAAGATATAATCAATTTAAAGTATTCTACAACAACTTTCATTACGTAAGTTGGATACACGTAATGACATCTATTGGCGCTAGTACTAACGAAAACATAATTATTGTGTTTATAACATTATTATGTGAATAATCACGTCATGCAGGCTTACCTATAAGATGACTATCACAGTCACTTCTGCCTGTGTTATTTGAAAAAGTAATGATAATGATTACATAATGTTGGTTGATTAGTGGCGCTAAAAGAATTTCAAATAAAAAGTGAGGATAATGTAAGATAATATTATGTGATGTGGTGTTCTGAGTGATAAAGATTGCAATGATAAATGATTTTATTTTTGTAAGTAGGTTTGTACAAACACTTAATACTCAATACTCAATACTCAATTCTTTATTGCATTCCATATGTATTACATAGATGGTATTACAAAGTAAATGATCAATATGGACCCTGTCGGGCACAGCAAAAATTTGGAGAGAGGAAGAGGGCTAAGTAGCAATTCAATTGTGAGTGTTTTTGTGAAATAAATACTTTGTTATTATTATTTATTATTAGATTAGATGTGCTTAATTGGGTGTATAATTATGTAGGTTTTTACATTATTGGGTTTGTGTAAAAGTAGTATTATCTATTATTTTTATTATTATTACTAGGTAGGTATGTTATTATTTATGTATTCATATTTTCATATCTATATTTGATATTCCATATTGTATTATATTATATTATATTTATTTCATAGTGTTTGGTGTATAAGAGAGAAAAATTAGAAAATTTATTTTATTTCGCTATCGATTTGTCATCTAAAAACTCCTTTACTGAGTAGTATGTCTTGGATTCCAGAAATTGTTTTAATTTATTGATAAATACATTTGTTTTGGTTACTTCTCTAATGACATTTGGCAACTTATTATAAATTTTTATGGACATAACTAAAGGGCTGGTTGAGTGCATTTTGAGTCGGGATTGAGGTATGTTTATTTTGTTTTTGTTGCGTTGAAAAGTGTATCTTTTTTGTGTTTCTTCGCAAGTAGTGTAAAAATCTGGGTGTTTTCTGACAAATTTACATAATTCTAAGATATATAAACAGGGAAGTGTGAGTATTTTGTGTTTTCGGAAGTGTGGTTTGCAGCTATCTGTTTGTTCTATATTAGTTATTATTCGAATTAACTTCTTTTGTAAAATAAATATTGTTTGTGAATCCGTACTGTTACCCCACAGCATGACCCCGTAGGTGAGCCATGTCTGGGCATATGCATAATAAGTGACAAGTGCAGTTTGCAGGTTGGTAGTTTTTTTAATTTCGCGTAAGGCATATGAAAATTTTGATAGTTTTGCTCTTATTTTCTGTATATGAGATTTCCAATTTAAGTGGGTATCAATAGACAATCCGAGGAGAGTAAATTCATTTACTTGTTCTAATTTTATATTATTAAAAATGAAATTGAATTTTAATGGGGATTTTTGATGGGGATGAAAAGTAATTAATTTTGTTTTGGTAAAGTTAATTTCTAGATTATGGTTATCCATCCAGTTTACAGCTGTAGAAAGAAGGGAGTTTAATTTATCGTTTATATTGTCATCGTTCTGGCATGAGGTTAGCAAAGAGATGTCGTCCGCAAATAGAACACATGGTCCGTTTATAATTTTAGGAAGGTCATTTATGTATATAAGAAACAAAAGGCAGCCTACTACACTCCCTTGGGGAATTGACGCGTTAACTTCTTTACTGTCGGATCTTATTTTAATTATTTCATTTGTGTTGTTATCGAAATATTCAATTTCTACCAGTTGTACCCTATCCTTTAGGTATGATGCAAACCATTTCACTTTTACACGTCAATCATGTTTTTTTTTTAAACTAGATGAAGTCGGCGTTTCCTATCTGACTACTCTGAGAAGAAAGGCCGAAACAAACACACACACGGGCAACTTTATGTAGGAGCTCTTTCGAGGGGCAAGCAACCTTTCTAACATTGTTAACAGAGAAGCATTTTCTTAGTGACATAAGGTTTTAAGATCATATCATACTTTCATAGTTTTTGCCTTTTTTCTCGAATTTTTAAAAATTTCTTTACCATGATAACGCTTCAACGCACACCTCCAGACGGGCTGTTGATTTATTGAGTATAGGTTCGGCAGATGCACACCCTTTTTTTTTGTTTTCGGGGTGGAAAATCTTCATGGATGTTCGCCGCCCTGGGGCGGGCGGCGAGGTCTGTCAGGCTCTTACTGACTAAAAATCACCCCAGTGTTCCGTCTCACACCTACGCCGGGGGTTGCGGGACCGTACGATCCTTCCGCAACCCCCAACTGGTGACGGCAAAGAGGGGCGCGCGTGGAACACTACGCGCCGCCAGCTCAAGTCCTGATGTGTTGGCGGTGACAGACGTCCCCGAATTCGTCGTCCCTGGACCCGTTTAGTGGGCTGGAAGAGGGCGTTGTCCGCCCTCCGCCGACGCCCGATACGCCTACTGCGGGCCGGGTGAGTGGATGAGATCTCCCTCTCCCTTTCCACAGCCTCCTTCTGCGAGACGACCGTTTCGCAGAAGGAAACCACCGCGTCCCAGGACTCTTCGCTGCCGTCGACTCGACTACGGCCGGCAGCGATACGTCAAGGTGCACACCCAATACAAGTAGCACTGCCATGTCGTAAAAAGGTATTGTAAATTATGTCTTCGAGACAATAACTAAATTTTTAGCCATTGTCTTGGTTAAAACCATATCGACCCCTTTTTTTTTCGGATGGGAAATCATCAAATGACCCCTCCCGCTCTGGGTGGAGCGGAAGGGAGTGTCAGACTCTTACTGACTAAAACCCAGCTACCCATTACTCTCCGCTCGCAGGCCCGCGCCTACGGTGGCCGGGAGTCGTCACGCGGCTCCCGACGCCCGGAGCGTCTCCCACGGTGGCTGGGACGGGAGGCTCTCTCCCTGAGCCATCCCGCCACCTCCTTTGCTAGCATGACTGCTTCGCAGAAGGAGGTGACTGCCTCCCACTCCCTCTCGCCCCGGACC
Organism: Oligia fasciuncula; assembly: GCA_963082905.1. Taxonomy (NCBI): domain Eukaryota; kingdom Metazoa; phylum Arthropoda; class Insecta; order Lepidoptera; family Noctuidae; genus Oligia; species Oligia fasciuncula. The sequence goes on from OY720408.1 coordinate 9,714,215, forward strand.
ATAACTCGCACCAGGGCCGGACGCGAGAGGTCGCCGCCGCTGCCGATCGCCTCTACGAGGACACGGCGGTGCTTCGCACAAGCCGGGCAGACCTCCACCGTGTCCTCTGGGCCATCCTAGCAATGGTGACACCCGGGCGTTTCCTCCCGCCTGATGATGTGCAGGAACCTCCCGAAACTTCCGTGTCCGGTGAGAAACTGCGTAAGGCGGTAGGAGAGAGCGCCGTGGCGCCTCTCTAGCCACTCCTTAAAGAGGGGTCTTATCGCCGCTATCGCGGCGTGCCCTGCGCTGGGTAGCGACAGTCGCTCTTTCCATGCCGCCATGAGATCGCGCCGGAGATCTGTCCGCTCCGCACCGATTTGCCGCGGAAGCGAATCTTCCCCCCGGCGCGCGGCGTAGTGCCTCCGCGCGCCACTCATACAGGCGCGCGAGGACTATCGCCTCCAGATCCCATGGCGCCCCCGGCCCGTTCCAGTTTGGGGGCCAAACGTCGGAAATGCACCATATCGACCCTCAAGGTATCTTATGGCTATCCACCAAGAGAGAGTTAGCAAATGTGGGCACAGGTTTACAGAATAAGTTAAGAAAGACTTCAAACTACTTTTCAGATAAACTTCAGTAGGTACGATTTAAGAGTAACACCATTGATGTATTCTTCTTTTTATCTTCTAGATATCTCGACGCTATGATAAAGTCTTAATATTGGTATGTTAGATATCTACAATACCAAGTTAAGAATTTCTAAATTTATCGCAGAGCGGCAGAGAAGAAGACAACACTTATAAAAACTAACTCAAACTTCACCTACTAATCTCAGATATACTTTAGATAAAATGGTGGTATGATTTTACGATTTATTCCGGTCTAACTTAGTATTCTAAAACAAATGCAAAATAAAATAAACATAATATGGCTATTTGGTCAGACAATCAGCCTCGAGCAGGCGCTTTCATTTTTATTTATCCTCAAAAATCAAAGTGACACTTCGTCGCATTGTCATTATGAACCCTGAAGACGCAGTGACTGCTGTACAGTCGAAAGGGCTATGGTTGAGAACCCCAGGCAAGGGAAGCGTTACCAGACAAGATCGGAAGATTCTTCCTTTTACACCTTTCTTAAGCGACACATTATTGTGTTCCGACCATAGATTATACAGTGTATTGTTCCGACGTCCACGCGAACGAAGTCGCGGGCACAGCTAGTATAATTATAAATTCAACATTAATGATATGTAACCAATATTTTTGTAAAAATATAATTTAAAAGAGTGTCCGTGGAGTTTCTTGCCCGTTCTTCTCAATAGGTACCTACGCTTTAGAATGGGCATCTAGCTTCATATTTTCTGACTGACCGATTTCCTGACAATTCAAAAGTGATATACAAGTTACAGGGTGTTAGGGTAATTAAACGAAACTCAAACTCAAAGCATTTATTTCAATTAAACCATTTTACAGGCACTTTTGAATTGTCAAGAAGTAGGTCAGTCAGAAAAATGTGAAGCTAGTTGCCCATTCCAAAGCGTAGGTACCTATGGAGAAGAACGGGCAAGAAACTCCATGGACACTCTTTTTAAATTATATTTTACAAAAATATTAGTTACATCATTACTTTTGAATTTATAATTAAATAATGTGAGAACGATGTAAAAATAAACAAGACGTATGCGTTAAAAGCGTCCAGAGTACAACAAATAGTACTAAAACAACAATCCAAAAATAAAAATAAAATAATTAAAAATAAGCCGAGGCAGCTAAGTGATGACCAGCCCAAACTGACGGCGCCCGTTCACGAACATGACGCATAGATCAGCACCATTCAGCTCAACAATTTTGAAGGGATAAATGATCCAACATACACGCCACCGTCAGCGAGACATTTGTGTAAGCATGACATACTATCAGCCGCCAGGGCACATTCAAGTCAATGAAAGACATATTACCCGGTAAATGGTAAATAAGGTATAGTACTTACATAGAACTCACATCTGTGCTATGCAATTATACAATACAAATGAAATTGAGTTTATACAATGCAAAGATAGACTTACAATCTTCAGCAGCTCCAACAGTATTTTCAGGTGTTAATCAATTAGTTGTGGTTGTGGAGCAGGACCAGCATTGAGCCAGGCATTTGTATCAGCGATGTAATCCCCTAACTTATAATATGCCTGACTGACGAGAGGAGTGTGTCCCGCGTTTTACCTAACACACTGTATACATAGGTATATTATACCTACCAGACTATAACCTTCATCGTAGCGTTATAAGTGAGGTTCCCATGGCTAAATAATAACAGCCGCACAGGTCGATCGATCAGGTTAAGCTACGCATGACGCGGTTGGTCTGTAAATGGGTGACCATCTTTACATACCGTGACCCCTCCGTGCCTCGGAAATCACGTTAAGCCGTTGGTCCCGGCTGTCATTTGTGGATCTTTGACAGCTGTTACGGGTAGTCAGAAGCCCGAAAGTCTGAGGACCAGTCTTACCAAGGGGTATCGTGTTACCCAGTAACTGGGTTGTGGAGGTCAGATAGGCAGTCGCTCCATGTAAAATACTGGTATTCAGTTGCATCCGGTTAGACTGGAAGCCGACCCCAACATAGTTGGAAAAAGGCTAGGCAGATGATGATGATTCACCGTAGCGTTCATTGGAACGCCCATTTCCATCACTAATACTTTACAGACTAATAAAAGTAACAATTAACCATCTTTGTGGTAATCTGTAGGTACCTACTGCACCTCCGTCATGAACAGGGGGAAAACCATTAAGTATATGACATTATTGTTGGTACTTCAAAGGTCGGCTGAGGAAAACAAGACTACCTATGTATCTTTCAATATCATTCTTGCCATTATACATACAAACATAAAAGTAATTGATAAATGATCATTCATCATTTATCATCACACTAATATTATAAAGGCTAAAGTTTGTGAGTGTGTGTGCGTGTGTTTACATGTTTGTTACTTCTTCACGCTCAAATGGCTGGACCAATTTTAATAAAAATTGGTATGGAGGTAGCTGACACCCTGGATTAACATATAGGCTACTTTTTATCCCGATATTCCGACGCGATCGAAACTTATGCGGGTGAAACTGCGGGACGCAGCTAGTCATTTATAAATTACTTTTTCACACCACCTGCTCGAAAATGTCAAATTATATATCAAGCAACCTTAACCTAAAGTGAGTCATTAGTGGCCGGGGGCACAGCCGGTCAATAATGTTGTACTGGATTTCATTATGACCCGCTGGTCAATAATGTGATTTGAATTTGGAATCTCACATGCTCAGCTAAATTGGCAGTATAGTACTAACAAACACCCTTTGGTGCCAGAAAGAGGAAAGCTATTCTCGATACCCTTACTACGCGTGGATGATATTCTCGATTTCCTACAAAATCATAACGACTGCTTCTTCATATCGTTGCCATGTTTTCGAAGACATAATATTGTAAGAATAATTAGATAACTACGAACCATTTTTTAAAAGGAATGGAATAACATTAAAACTGGCATTATTAATAACAAATACCGTACCGCGCCGTAATACCGTAATAGTAATTGGCTGTAACATTAGTTAATTTATTTTAAGTAAACTGCGCAAAGATTGCTGTGGATTTTGTGAATAAATAAATAAATAATAAAACCTATCTATACTACAGTCGATTTATCACATTTTATCAAAAATACTCTATTTTCACGAGCGTCTCCAATGACGTTCTAAATTCAAAATGCATACAGCCAATCATCCAAAACCATTCTACCAGCCCTGTATAAATCTTAGTTTACACAAACGCCACTTCCATGAGAGTGATATCAATAGACACACACGACAAAACCGTAAAAGAGACTTTTTTTTTGAAAATCGAATTGTTCGTGTCTTGGCTACTTATTGGTAGACGCAATAAAGGCGCGAATTTTTGGCATTTAAACTTTAAATTTATCAACAAAGTATTATAAAATGTCGAGTGATGAAAGTGATTGTACTCCTGAATTCATTACAACCGAAGCTAATAATATTTCCAATGATTTACTGCCGGAAAAGTCAAAGGAAACTTATATAAAAGCCTACTACAATTTCCAAAAATGGAAAAGTACGAAAGGCGTCAAGTCCATTTCGGAACCAGTTCTATTTTGTTTTTCGTACTATGGCTATTATTTTCTCACAGTAGGTGTAAAAAGTAGAGTATCCTCCTCTGGGCTAAAGGTGTCTTTGCCTTGGGCTAGCTTGAATCCCTCGCTGCATTCAGGATTCTTGTATTAACTCCCTCGCTTCGCTCGTGAGTTAAATCCCGAATCCTTCATTGCGCTCGAGATTCAACATGACGCCCGTGACATTAGACACCACTTTAGCCCCTCGGTGCATAATCTACTATTATGTTTGTATTACAATGGCAAGAACGATCGTTTACACATCGATGTGTTGGGTACACTAAGTTCTTTAAAGACTGCAAAATAATGTAATTAGCCTTAACATCATCATATCAGCTGAAAGACGTTTGCCGGTCCTCCAAGCCACCACATCGTCTGATCCTGTGCTTCTTGCATCCAGCGGATTTCTGCGGCCTTCACAAGATCATCGGTCCACCTTTTATGAGGTATAAGGTAGGTAATACCCATCGTTCATGTATTCTGCGAGCAAATGTGCCCTGCCCATTGCCACTTAAGTTTGGCAATTCTTAGTACCGACATAGCTCGGTATCTTGGTATTCGCTATAGATAAATATGCAGAGTTAAAGTGGTAAGAGCTATGTGGAAATGTCCCATAGTCGTGTTAAAAAGATTAAAATACCCACTCAACAAGGTTGGTAACCGGGGCTCACTGCTCAGGGTCCCCCGGGTGTAAGTTGTACTGAGGTAACAATTGTCTAACCAGAACAGTTCACTTATCACATCACATACCTTACACGAATGATCTCTATACTAATCTATTCAATAAACCCTGCACGTATATTTTGTTGCTGACGATCCCTCAGTAATAAAAACAAAAGAAAAAGCGGATCAAACCGGAATGAGAAAGTTTATAGTGGATAAGACAGTGATTAAAACAGAAGAAGAACTAGCAGGGAATCGAGGAGGGGGGAGACCGGAATAACTCATAATAAAATTGTTTCAACGCGCTGATCTCTGAAACTACCAGTCGGATTTGAAAAATTATTTTTGAGTTTGATAGCCCATCTCTTGAGGAAGGCTACTTAACATCACGCTAGGACCCTCAGGAACCGAGCGAAAACAAAAAAAGTGACAAAGAACGCTTAGCGAAATCGAAGTAAAAGCGCGTGTAGGCGATGCGATGCGACGGAATGTGTCGGGGAACAAGAAATTTCACGCGGACGAAGTCGCGGGCAGAAGCTAGTTATAGGTAAGTAAAAGGAAGAAGATAGGTTACCTACCCAGCATCATCGATTTTCAAAAATACCACAATGTCACACTATTACACGAGGAAGTAGGACGGCATGTCGTTATGATCGGGTGCGAAAAAGAGACAAGACAATAATGTAACTTGGCTAATTAGCCAAGTTTTGACGTGCCACTCGCGTAGCGTAGCGTGCGTAGTGGATTACGGCCCACTCCCTCTCACCGAGAGGAGGCCTGTGTCGCAGCAGTGGGAACATTAAGGCTGATTATGTTATGCTACCCACATTATTATGTGTGGAACCGAGTTCGTTTGGTAACTAAAGCCGCAGTAATAAACTAAGCATACCAACAGAAAATTAATTCAATCACATAACTAATTAACATTCAATCCTAATTAACGTAAAATAATTCAGTAGCTCCAATTAAGTCGGTGTGCAGATCCTCGCTATTCGGCACATTAGTATGCACTTGCGCTTACGCAACGTACTAAGTCACAGCTGATCTAATGAGGTTACCTCAGCATTAGTGTTCGCTCTACTTGCGTCGTCTGTACCCTGTCTAATGTCTTGTGTGACACCTGTCTAGTGTCTGTCTTTCTGTATGTTTGAAGTAGACTAAGTTTTTTTATTGATAACCCGCGAAATTCGTATTACCTCAGAATTCTTAGTTTTTTTTTTCTTTGTGAATTTTCACCATATTTTAATAGTTATTCTGCTATTCGTGGCGGAGACAAATCCAACAAACCAATGATTATATGGTCCCGTGGTTCTTGTGTTATCTATACTTATAATAAATCTGTAGAAGTGAAAATTCTGTACATTGAAAATATCAAAAAAATAAATGGAAGAAAGAAGAATGGTTGTAAAACTTTTGGGCTTCTGACGACCCGTAACGACTGTCAAAGATCCTCGAATGGCTGCCGGGACGAACAGCTTAACGTGCTTTCCGAGGCACGGAGGGGTCTTCTTAACCTGATCGATCGTATCCTGCGGCTGTTATTACTTAGCTACAAGCATGCTACAAGCCTCCTATTCAATTCAGCTGAATATCATCTTCATTTCACATTTGCTAAGGAGTAAGTGCCATTTGACATTTGGAACCCGACTAGGTAATACCAATTTGCCACCATTGGAAGGACCAACACCCTATGTAATTGCTAATAGGTAAACATATTAGCAACACTAGGAGGTCTGTCTACCCTAGATATAGGAAAAGCGTGCTGCCCATACAAAGTGTCACTTCAGTGCGGTTATTACCATGCAAATGTGTAGCGTTGCTCAAGCGCAGCGCATCTTGCACTAGTCTGTTACGTCACTGGTTCATGTTAGTCGTCGAACATGGTGTGGCAAGGAGTAGAATGTAGATGGGACAGGTTCCTGATGATGATTCTTGCGAACATCAGGACATGCTGCTACAGTGAGTCGCCACCTATTCACTATTTTACTGTAGGGCGACAAACTGCTGGCGGCACGCGAGCAGGAGTATTACAACCCAACCAATCAAGGTACTCGTAGAAATTGGTAGAAAACAGCTCGGATTTATGGCGATAAACGAAGTGGCAAGACTATGGTAAGAATAATAATAATGGTATTAAGAGATCAGGAAAACTTTTTTTTTATTTACATAAAAAATAAGCAGTACCTTTGTACTCATTAGGTACTTATATGTCGTATCTGTATACGACATAAATAAGTATCTAATGATTACAAAGGTAGGACTGCTTATTTCTTAAGAAAAAAACTGTAAATGCAGTTAGCAATTATTGTTCAAGAAGGTTAAAGTAGCTTCCCTTACTGTCCCCTCTTAACTTCCACCCTGTATTACTCAGATCGGACAAGGAATCAAGATAAGGGTCATATTATCATTTACTCATCAGTTTTCCAGCAGACCTGCGAAAGAAGAAATGAAAATGATATGTAGACAATAGTGTGTGAGAACAAGAAGAAACACACAACAAGATCTTATGTTGCGAGCTTTCATAAGTGCTCAGTCGCCGCCCTAAGTGTGTATAAACTCGAGCGAGACGCGTCAAAGGCAAAAGCCACTGCAGCGGTCGACACCCGTCGACGACCGCCGCCGACACGCGTTATCGAAACTCGTCGACTGCTGCAGTTGTCCTAACGTTGATCCGTGTCGCTCGTGTGTATGCACACCGAGCTTTTTTGTTTTGTTTTTGAGGATGGGATGATCCCCTCCCGCTCTGGGTGGAGAGGGAGGGAGTGTCAGACTCTTACTGAATAAAACCCACCCGTGTTCCTTCCTTAGCTCTTTATGTAACCCTTTCGGACAATCCTAACGGGCCCCTTCATTGATGCTGACATCTCTTGGAGGCGCGCGTGGAACACGTACGCGCCGTCCGGCACGGGCATGGTCCTGGCACTTAGGAGCTTAAGGCATCTTGAAGTTGTCTTTGAATTCGAATCCAAGGTACCGACCACCGTCTATAATTAAAATTACCTTTACAAAGCATGGGACATTGGCACAGCAACTTTGTAACTTTTAACATCATTATTAAAATGTAGATTTAAGCATGAACTAAATTGGAACAATTTTTTCACCACAACACTTCGTTGACTTTGAAAACGAAACATGTATGTCGGTTGCTTAATTTTTGCCTTCTTAAGCTCCAATATCCTGTTCGCACTTTCGCTGCCAAGCATATAAATAAGTATGAAGGAAAAAGTTGAGTATTACTCATCGTGACGATATGGTGTATGGCGACAACAGTTTTAACAATGACATCAATTTCCTTAGTGGTTAAACTGTTTGTACAGACGCCAGCACATCAAGCCACCCGAAACTGTCAAATTTTCGCAATCAACTTTGAACCGTTTTAGCTATAAAATTGAAAATCTATTCAAGAAATTTGACAGATTGTAGTAGTTTGATGCTGTCGTCTCTACATATTTCATTATGGTTTTCATACTCCAATAGATCTACTAAGATAAAAAATCGCCTGATCTATCTACAAAATAATTAGGCCCTTTGTATTCACACGTTTGTCATGCCGTGAAAAACCACGGTTTATTTGCCGAGTAGTCATGCATACCCTAGTAACTAACTCGCCTACTATGGATTTTGAAAAAATAGAAGAGCTGTTTACATGAGTGATGTTACATGAGTTCTTGGAAATGAATTCATGTATTTGTCACAGACAAACAGTTAAGTATAAAGGTATAGAGGTATGAGGAACATGGTGTAAAGTTCACTCATCCTCTATAGAAAAGGGAGGATCCTCCGACCAGATGGGTGTTGTGTCTGGTGGGCGACCGCCCAACCATTGATGTCGGTTAACTCTGCTTGTGCGATGCAGAATCTTACGTGACGTCAGTGTGATGCTTAGTTCACATGTGACGATGTAGATATCGCAAAATCGGTATTACGGTTTTAAATCAACAAAGTTTCGATATATTATAAGACCTATTAAAAAAACCATTTCCTATTGACATAAACAAACCAAATTCCTTACCATGTAAGGAAGACAGTGATAAATAACCAACACATAGGAAAATAACTTCATTCCAATCATTGCTACATTTTGATTATCCACAAAAACTTGCTCTGTGCTCGCGTTACCTATATTCCCATGTTAGGTCGTGTCCAGGAAATGCTAGGTTATGACGAAACGTAACGCTTTATATGCCTGCTTCGATAATACAACTGCATGCCAGGGTTATATGCTGATTACAGGCTTTTGACAGGCTAATGGTATGGAAGGGTTAGAAAATTACAATGTTCAAGTGAATTTCTGAAGTTTGTGAGGTAATTTATTAGGGTGAATTGTTTTCTGGTTTGACTTGCGAAAGTAGAGGGCCTCGTGGCTAAATAATAACAGCCGAACAGGTCGATAGATCAGGTTAAGCTACGCTTGCCGCGGTTGGTCTGTGGATAGGTGACCATCTTAACATACCGAGACCCCTTCGTGCCTCGGAAGCCGTTGGTCCCGGCTGTCATTCGTGGATCTTTGTCAGTCGTTATGGGAAGTCAGAAGCCTGAAAGTCTGACAATCAGTCTTACCAAGGGGTATCGTATTACCCGAAAACTGGGTTGTGGAGGTCAGACAGGCAGTCGCTCCATGTAAAATCGCTCATTTTAGAAAAAGAATTAGTAAAGAGACACATTATTATTTTCCGACATCCAAACGAACGAAGTCGCAGAAACTCATAGTTTATAATAATAATTATGGATAGGAAAATATTACAATGTATTATTTAAACAAACCTAATTCTTTTCTAGATTCAAATACCCCCATTACAATAGACGTTTCCATTATAATTAACCAACCCACTAATAACAACAAAACTTTATCTTGTAACATTTCTCACTGATGCAAACCTTGTCTGTTGCCATCTTCGCAAACAACCTTTCGAAATCATAGTAATTAGGCGTTTATCGATTAGACTATCGATTTATTTTAGGGTAGGGCGTTATTGGAATTTAATCGATTAAGTTAATGATTTGCTAGAGAAACAATATTTTGACTTGCAATAGACTTAGAAGTCGTATCTAATAAATGGCGAAATAATACTTATCCTCGCTGACCGATTGACCTGCTAAGCGTTGTTACTTCATGTAGCTCTATACTGCGAGATAACATTCTAGCCGACCAATTTGATATACGACTAGATTGAATCTCGATCTACTAAAAATGTCGTGAGGAAAGTTATAAGTATGAATGTGGATGACTTTATGAGTAGTGGAAGACCATAGAAACGACAGATGGGCTGTGTAAAAGATGTTATGGTTAGGGAGGGGGTGACTACCAAGATGACAACTGACAAATGAAGAAAAAGCGGTTCCTTCTATCTGGCAGAATATTGATGCTCCGAAATTGATTTGGCATAACACACTTGGCATAATTTTCTTAAAACGAATATTTTTAAGGCATAAAAATTATTTAATATAATTATTGTTTGGCCGAATGTTTATATGTCCGAATTTACAATGGCAAACTTTTAGATGGCAGGATTTTATTTGGTGTAATTTCTTTGGCATACTATGAAGATGGCAGAGTTTTATTTGGCATAATTTCACTTGGCATAGGTACTATGAAGATAACAGTAGAATTATTTTTTGACGTGACAACGTCTTAAATTAGGTTGCGGCTGGGAGTCACTTATGAAAAAGTGTAACGCTCGGTAACGTTACGTTCTTATTTTAAATTAGGTTGCGGCTGGGAGTCACTTATGAAAAAGTGTAACGCTCGGTAACGTTACGTTCTTATTTTCATTTAATTCCTTGTTCCTATTGTGCAATTTAATTATATTCATATCAATAAATATTCTACCGAGAAAAAGACGTTTTTAACGAATGTTTGTTTGGTGTATTTTTCCATGGTATTTGAATGAACTATAAATATATATATAAGCGATCTCGGGAGTTGGGGCATCCCGACTTGGGTTATGTTAGGTTCCTGTAACCCTGTAGACAGAAATACCCCGCGAAGCGCTGCTCCGTCGACTACCTCTTATTTATTATTGCTTGTAAACCAACTTAGATCCTAATTAATTTTTTTTTTTAAATGGTTAGGTTAAAACTGTGACCCCTTCGCACGAACTCACGTATGCCAAAAGACGATTCTGACTGTGAACTTTCTGCGATATGATGGTTCTACTTTTTAAATATTATGGATATGAAATTTATGCCTAAAGATGATTCTGACTTACAAATTTATGAGTTTTGAATGTATGATAAATGAGTGTATGCCAAACGATTTTCTACGAAATGAAGTTTATGCTATACGCTGTTATGCAAAATAATATTATGTCATTAAAAGTTCTGCTATAAAGGGTGGGACCCAAGAAAAAGACATGATAAGACAATAAATAAATTGGCAAGAGAATGTAGATGATGACAGCAACCAAGATAACACTCTAGCCGACCCTCAATCTGTAATGCTCCGCTCCTATAAACAAAAACGAATCGTGTTGCTTACCACTGGCAGCATTTCTTATTGCCAAACTGGGCATATACTTAAATAGATTCTTAAGCATAGCATAGGAGAGGGTCTACAAAGCAAAGACCTCATAGCTTTGCATAAAGCTATGAAGTCTTTGCTTCATTAACAAGTCTTAATTTTAACCAATAAGGGTCCGTAAATTATAGGAATCAGCCATAACACGACTAGATTGAATTTCTGTGTACAAAGATCGCTTTACACACAGGAGCATCTTTCGACCGATGCTGATCTTTACTGAACCAGTTCCTATTAATCTATCCATGTCGCTAACTGACACTTGCTCTTTACAAACCGCGGGCCGAGGCAATCACTACGCATGCGCGTAGGTACCTAGTACCTAACTGCTCGTCCACCAGGCAGCCAGTCGGCAATTGCCCACCGTGACATATACCGACCTATCGCCTTTCTCGGAGCTACAGACACGTGTAGAATATATTATCAGTATGTGGATTTCCTCACCGTTTTACGCAGTAGGTAATCGTGATGCGAAGTAATTTGGACTGTGGTAAAGAAATTGTCAGTCACTGTTAAGGTGAATGGGTAGTTGAGACCCTGAAATTCAAATTTTCTTACGTTTTTTGCAATTTGCAGGTCAGTGTCAGGTTGTATCTTGATCAAAGTATGATTCGCGACAATAACAGGTTCATATTTAGAGAATTATAGGTAATCATTAGAATCATTAATACATCTTTGTAAGTTAGATTCAAATTCAAATTATTTATTAATCACAATTTGTTTACGCCGTTTTGCGTTACGCCAATGTGCTGGATGAAAGAGACACACAACTTTTGTCTCATGATTGGCGCGGGAGGGGTACCTATATAAGGCCCGTCCGCGCAGAGAAAAAACTGTCATTTGATCATTCGCTCATTATCTAATTAATAAATACCAAGCAGTCAATTAAGAACTGCCGCACCGCATCTAACAAACGCTCGCCAACTCGGCCACCTTAGTCAGTTCAGGCTGGAGCTCGCGCCGAATAAAGACGCCATAACTAATTTTCGTAATCCGCAAGTAACCAGCTCGCAACCAGAACATAGACCGGTCTATTGGTTTTGCTGAGCCGTGATCCAAAAGAAGCTTCTAGAACAGAGCATCTTCGGGGCGCCCCAGGAGTCATCCGCCGCCAGCCAGAGTCAAAGGTTAGTGCTTATCTTGATTTCTTCATGTTGGTGAGATTTCTCGGCTGCGTGTCCTCTGCTCATACCCATTTGTTATAGGATTCGCGATATCCATTAATCTCCGCAAGTTCTAGAATTGATTCTCTCCGCCTTCGCCCAATTTAAAAATTAAACCACCCGCTAATATTCACCCGCTTCACCATTTTTGGTCACTTCGAGCCATATTTATATAAAAACCAGTACCTTATAAGTCCAACATAATCATAAAAATATTATATGTGTAATATACAGTAATCAAAGGAAAATAAATTCCCGTAATCAATAAAAAACAAATTACCTACATAGGTTGCGATTGTGACTGTCCGCGACTGTTGACCTTGCGCAAGGTGACAGGCATATTTTAAATAAAAACCGTTAGTGAAAACTTGTTCGATAACGGAGTGTAGGTAAACCCTAAGTAACAATGAGTTACGAAGCAAAAATAAAAATACTGGCGGCTAAGAAGCAAGCCGTATTCGCAAAAATAAATGAGTTATACGAGTCGGGAAAAAAAGTGGTTCCAGTCACTACAAGCACAAGAAGCGTACAGGAATTTCTTGCTGCAACTACGAATGTAGAAGAATTATACCGTAGTTTTAATACGCTATGCGATGAGCACAATGAAGTTGTTTTAAAGGTGGATCCAGAGTATAAAATCAGCTTCAGTGACTGGAGTGCATTTGAGTCACTTTATTCCCAGGTCAAGTACATAAGAAACAACTTGATTGAAACTCAACGCATAAAAAATCCCGAGGTACCTCCCAAAGAAACGTACTCGCCAAGACTGCCCGCTTTAGAATTATTAAGTTTTTCGGGTAATCCAGAAAACTGGCCGCTGTTCTACGAGTGTTTTAAAGCTAACGTACATGACAATAAGATGTTAACAGACAGTCAAAGAGTACAATATTTGGTAGGTAAACTTAGTGGAAATGCACTGAATATATTCGCTGGAATTATACCAAATGAGAAAAATTATGCGTCAATATGGAACTCATTAGTGTCGAAGTATCAAGACAAACGATTATTAGGGTCCATGTATTTAAACAATATACTCGACATAAAAGCGTCCACCGCCGCGTCAGATCAATTAAACGATTTTATCGAACGAATGAATTCGTCGTGGTCGGCGTTAACAGGTTTAAATATTCCGGACTTGCCTGATTTTATTTTTACGCATTTGATGCTAAAAAAGCTGGATGCTCAACTAGTACAGACCTTTGAGTTTACAGCCCGCGCTAGTGAATTACCGTCAAGTGAAGAATTAATAAATTACATACGGAACCACATCAAAATAATCGAAAGAACAGCCGCGGTACATCAAATTAGTGCGACAGAGAATAAAACGAGAAGCTACGATAAGTCACGTAATCGGAATACGCCGCGAACTACGCATAGTTTCGCGATAACGGACAACAAAACGAGTTTTTCGTCTACCTGCATATTCTGTAAAGATGCCAGGCATACTCATTTGTACGAATGTTCAGAGTTCAAGAAACTTGCCGTTAGAGATCGCTTTAGGTATGTCAAGGATAAAAGGTTGTGCGTTAATTGTTTTAGTGACAAACATACAACGTTACGATGTGCGTCAAAACATACCTGCAATCGGTGTAATAAAACACATCACTCATTACTACATTTCGATAACAGTGAAGCGGCGGTAATTAGCACTAAGCCACCTGTTGATTCGCAACCGTTATGTTTGATGACGCAATCGGCCGCCTCATTGCCAGATGCGCCGGTAAATAGCCCACATGTGGTAAACTCGACCGCCTTTTACGCGGAAAATAATAACATTCTATCTTGCACACAACTGGACAGTACTATAATATTGCCAACTGCACAAGTTTATGTGCCAATAGACGGGCATCGTTTTATAATGAGATGTCTGGTTGACAGCGGGTCTCAAAACAATATTATCACGCTTGAGTGTTGCAGCCGATTGAAATTGAAAGTTAAACCGCTAGTTAATTCGTCGCTAAAATCAGTTGGCGCCATTTCGGCACCTATACGAGGTTATGTAACCGTCACTATACAATCTCGAGTCAGTGACGCGCAGTATAGTTTAACCATGCTGGTAATCGACCACATCGCCGACCCATTGCCTAGTAGGGTAATACAGGCGTCGGCTATGGATTATTTCAAAAACTTACCATTCGCGGATGATTGCTGGAATTTACCAGGCAATATCGACGCCATATTAGGAACGCAAATGTTCGCGTTCATTTTGCTAGGTGGTAAAATAATACCCCCTCCATTAATGGAATCAGCTGATGTTAGCGTTCCCGCGGGCTCGGCACCTCACGCTATAGAAACCACGCTTGGTTACATTGTAATGGGAGAATTACCTGCGGTTACCTCCAACAATGTCGCCTGGTCCTTCGGCCCTCTTGTGAGTGGATTAAATGCTACGCTATTGAAATTTTGGGAAATAGAGGAGGTGCTGCCTACAAAGATAACAAACACAGAACATCAAGTCTGTGAAGAATTTTATAAATCCACGGTATTAAGACATCCCGGGGGTAGGTATGTCGTGTCTTTGCCTTTCAAGGTCGAACCTACCTCATTAGGTAACTCATTCATACACGCTCAACGCCGGTTAACTGCTTTAGAGCGCAAATTTAATTCGCTCCCCGCTTTACGTCACGCATATAACGACGTCATTAATGATTATTTAGAGAAAGGCTATTTATTGGAAATACCTTATTCCTCCTCCGCTATAACCGAAGGGTACTTCATACCCCATCACGCTGTCGTTCGGCCTGATAAGTCAACGACGAAAACCCGAGTAGTATTGGACGCCAGTGCCAAAACTGACTCCGGTAAGTCACTCAATGACATACTGCATACCGGGCCTAATTTACAGGCTGACCTTTTTTCGCTTCTGCTTAACTTTAGATATTTTAAAGTGGCAATAACCGCTGATATACGTCAAATGTATCTTAGGATTTTGCTGTCAGAAAATGATCGCAAGTATCAGAAAATATTATACCGCTTTAGCGACTCCGAGCAGGTTCGCATATTCCAGTTTAACTCGGTGGCCTTTGGCCTCCGGTCCAGTCCATTCCTAGCAATGCGTACTATTCACCAGTTAGCCGCAGACCATGCCGAAAGCCTCCCTCTCGCTGCGGAGGTGGCCACAAGAGAGCTGTACATGGACGATTTGACTACGTCCGTACCTTCGGTAGAGGATGGAACTCGGTTAGCCGACGAGTTGCTGGAGCTATTCCGTCGGGGCGGATTTGAGCTTGTCAAATGGGCGAGTAACTCGCAAACTTTACTGAAACATTTGCCTGAGTCCTACCGTGCGGAGATCGAGTTCACAGATGATGACGAAAACCTGAAGGTCTTAGGTTTAAAATGGATACCTGTATCTGATGTGTTCTCGTTCGTCGCATCTTCGGAAACGGCAGGTATAACTAAACGTACTATACTGTCCACTATTGCTCGCCTCTTTGATGTGCTCGGACTTGTCGCGCCTGTCATTCTTTATGCCAAGCTGCTTATCCAAGAGCTCTGGCTCGCTAAAATAGGATGGGATGATAAACCTCCTGAAAATATTGTTAAATGCTTCTCTAAGTTTAAAAACGAACTATCGTTGTTGCCCACTTTACAAGTGCCGCGCCATCTGGGCGTCGCGGCCGGTTGCGTGGTGAGCCTAATCGCGTTTGGCGATGCTAGTATGAGGGCTTACGGTTGCGTCATCTACTTACATGTGGTGAACCCTAACGGGAATATATCCGTTCAGCTAGTATGCGCTAAGTCTAAAGTGGCTCCGTTAAAGACAGTATCGTTGGCAAGGCTAGAACTATGCGCCGCATTACTTCTAGCTAAACTTGTCCAGCAGGTACGTAGTATTTTCCATACCCGCTACCCAATACAGGATATATTTGCCTTTAGCGATTCCACGATTGCTTTATCATGGATTCATTCATCTCCTCACCGATGGCAAACCTTTGTTGCCAATCGAGTGACTGAGATCCAGGAAAACTTATCTCCTGAACGCTTTTTCCACATAAATGGGACAGATAATCCTAGCGATTGTCTGTCAAGAGGCTTATTGCCATCGCAGATAATTGATCACCCCTTGTGGTGGAAGGGTCCGCCCTGGGTCTGTCGCCCCATAACCGAATGGCCAACAGTGCCATTTGAGCCGTCCCGAGTTGAAGGTCCTATACCTGAGACAAAGGGTCCTGTCACACTGACCGTCATCTCCAACCGGGAAACGTCGGTAATCATTGAACTAACCATGCGGGTTTCTTCGTGGAAGAAACTACTACGAATAATGGTATACGTTTTGCGCTTCATTCGCAAGTTACCTACCTCCGAAGTAATTCAAGCGACAGATCTAGAAGCCGCTGAAACAGCAATCCTTCACAAATTGCAAGAGGAATGCTTTGCAATTGAAATACAAAACATAAAAAAGGGCAATCTGCCTTCGCACCCTTTAAGAAAACTTAACCCTTTCGTCGACGAAAGCGGTCTGCTTAGAGTAGGCGGCAGATTAACTAATGCCAATATCCCATTCAACAACAGGCACCCGATACTACTGCCCCGTAGACATCACGTAGTCAATCTGCTAATAGACGACTGTCACCGCTCTAACTGTCATACAGGTTCCCACTTGCTTATGTCTTTACTGAGACAACGATATTGGATTATATCTGCTCGTAATATTATACGACAACGAATACGTCAATGCAACTTTTGTTTCAAGGTGTCTCCGCTACACCCTACGCCCATGATGGCTAACCTGCCCCCAGCCAGAGTCCAGGAAGCCAAGGCTTTCACGCACACAGGGGTAGATTACGCCGGGCCCATAAACATTACGCTCACGCGCCGGCGAGGTGTGAAAAGCCAGAAGGCTTACATTTGTCTCTTCATCTGCCTGACTACTAAGGCCATACATATTGAGATCGCTTCAGACTTGAGCTCAGAAACCTTCCTAGACGCTTTTAAGCGCTTCCTAGCTAGAAGAGGTCCCGTGTCTACATTGTATTCAGACAACGGAACAAACTTCATAGGGGCAAAACGTCAGCTGGACGAGCTATATACTTTCCTTTCGTCCAAAAGCGCTTCTGTTGCTTTTCAAACTGAACTAAATAAACACAAAATAACGTGGCGCAATATCCCGGCGCGCGCGCCCCATTGGGGGGGACTTTGGGAAAGTAACATAAAATGTATAAAAACACATCTATACCGTTGCATCGGCCAACAGCTGCTATGCTATGAGGAGCTGCTGACCGTTTTAACTCAGATTGAGTGTTTGCTAAACTCGCGTCCACTGTGCTTACTAGCGGACGAGCCACACTCGATTCTGACGCCCGCACACTTCTTAAACACAACACCACTACAGTCCTTACCTGCCTGCGAGGTTGACGCATCCGTAAGCCTCCATAACAGGAAGAAATTGTTAGATAGCTTAGTGCAAAGCTATTGGAAACGATGGCATGTGGATTACCTACACACCCTTCAATTACGTCAAAAATGGAACTCGCCTGACACACCCATACAAGCGGGCACACTTGTCCTAGTACACCAGGATGACTCACCACCGCTTCGTTGGCCCACTGGCGTTATTGAACAAGTATACCCTGGTAAAGACGGGGTTGTAAGGGTGGCTCTAGTACGTACCGCGTTGGGAGTTTTCAAACGTCCCGTCGTAAAACTATGCCCGCTGCCCTCGCAATAATTCCACCAGTTATTGACCTAGTCACGGTCGCACCTGTAGTATTTAAGTATTTATTATTGTTATATTATATCATTCCCGCTGATTACCTTCAGTTAACATAACCAGGATTCTACGTCCAGCTAGTTGGACCTCCTCTCACTTGTCATCGCCCTTAGAGTTCCTTTATGTTTTTCTTTCGAAACCCCTACGGAGTTTCAAAGGGGGGAGGATGTTTACGCCGTTTTGCGTTACGCCAATGTGCTGGATGAAAGAGACACACAACTTTTGTCTCATGATTGGCGCGGGAGGGGTACCTATATAAGGCCCGTCCGCGCAGAGAAAAAACTGTCATTTGATCATTCGCTCATTATCTAATTAATAAATACCAAGCAGTCAATTAAGAACTGCCGCACCGCATCTAACAAACGCTCGCCAACTCGGCCACCTTAGTCAGTTCAGGCTGGAGCTCGCGCCGAATAAAGACGCCATAACTAATTTTCGTAATCCGCAAGTAACCAGCTCGCAACCAGAACATAGACCGGTCTATTGGTTTTGCTGAGCCGTGATCCAAAAGAAGCTTCTAGAACAGAGCATCTTCGGGGCGCCCCAGGAGTCATCCGCCGCCAGCCAGAGTCAAAGGTTAGTGCTTATCTTGATTTCTTCATGTTGGTGAGATTTCTCGGCTGCGTGTCCTCTGCTCATACCCATTTGTTATAGGATTCGCGATATCCATTAATCTCCGCAAGTTCTAGAATTGATTCTCTCCGCCTTCGCCCAATTTAAAAATTAAACCACCCGCTAATATTCACCCGCTTCACCACAATTTTTACAAGAATAGGAAAGACAGTGACCCCCAAACTAGGCATTTGCCTGTATCTTGGGAGTCAGATGTCTACCATTAACACTTTTCCATAAGAGATTGGTGGTTGGTGGTAGAAATCTAACTTAGAAAGATATATTAATTACCAAAGGGTATCGTATTACCCAGTAACTGGGTTGTGGAGGTCGGATAGGCAGTCGCTCAATATTGCTTACAAAATGATTAAGGTCGTATCACACGTATCAAACCGGAAAGGGATCGGCACTCTCTATTGCAACGCACACTAATCGGAATCGTAACGTAATCGCCTCGCCTCGGGACTCTCTGAATGCTTACGTCTCTTCGTCCACCCTTGCCCCTCTCACCCCTCCGGCCTGCCTGCTGCACCATCAACCTGCGGTCGTCGGCGAGACGTAAGCGCGGCGTCGCCTAGCCGTAGCCGAGTCGACGTATCGGTGCTTTTGATCCGCTTTGGTTACTTGCTTATGTTAGGTTGACGCCTGTTTGACTGCGAGGTGTAAGGCGATACGGTGCCGATCCCTTTCCGATTTGATACGTGTGCTATGACCTTTAAACGCCACATTGTGCAAACAGGTTTTTATGTATAGATCGCAAAACGGCAAACGGCAAATGTAATGGAGGATGACCCCAACTAGATGAACCGACGACCTGAAGATGGTCGGAATATATACTGGATGCGGAAGACGGTCAACCAAGTCTTGTGGCGCAACTTTAGAGAGGCTAGACTGATGATTGCGATAGACACAAATGATGTTATAATTGAAAAAAGTCTGCTACACGTCCAGATTCATACCTAATCGTTTTGTAACAAGGTCACAATCATAATCATCATTTGTATTTGTGCTACACGCCTGAATTTGTATAGTGAAAACGGTGTGTGAGTCAGCTTATTATGAAATTTGATTTGGATTATTGTCTATAGCATAAGTTCTTAACCTTATTTTGCCCACTTTGAGTTTTTTTTTTTCTAGAGCCGCCCAATTTTTTTTGCGAATTTGAAACAGGTATTGCCACGATTATATTTAAACGTGTAATATTATATATAGTCGTAACATAGACTAAGTTCTGCCGACGCATGTATGCTCACTCGCTGACTCCCGAATGCCACGAAGACACTTAGACAAGCCGCAAGTTAGAACAAGCACAGATATCTAATACCTACTGTAAATTCTTGCAGGATTGCAATAATCTCTTTATAAGACTTAATTGCTACAAACATATTTGATTGCTATTTTTTACTCTGTGCCATCTCAACGCCCCCTACTTTTCTCTGGGTCTTCTACTACCCCCTGAAAGTCTCAACGGCCACGACGAGGCGTTATCGCCACGTTGAGAACCTATGGTCTATAGCTTTGTGTAAAATTAGTATTCCAGTGGACTCGTGAATTGAATCTGACTTACTACCTTCGAATGGAACAGAACATTCATTAATATTTTCGTCGGTAAACCTCAGTTTCTGTTCGACTTGTGTCTGATATTGTTATAGTTGATGTGTTGCTGGGTTTTCTTTTCTTTTTCTTTTTAACCCTCCAAAGTCTTCGCGGCCAACGGCTAATGAAAACACCAAACAGACGAGCCTTATGCCTAGAAATCATGAATGTATACTATTGTAGAAAGGATAGCTGCTGGTAACTTCTATTGGTACTTCTACTCCTTTAATCCGTACCAAAACAATCTGATGATGGTTGGCAGCTGTACACGGAAAAAAATTAAAGATGGTAAACGGAATTTCTTGCATTTATAATCATTGTAGATTGACATGAAATTAGTTTTAAACTGGTACGACCGCAAAGTTATACAAAAAATGGTTGGTGAGGAATAATGATGAGATGACAGAAGTTTTGCGAAACAGAAAGTACATAATATTAAAGAGTTCCAAACCGAAAGGTCATGCCGACAGTCGAACATTCTACTTACTGCATCTTTGTACTTACATCTTCAAAGCGCTGAATCATTTCAGGTAAGTAGGTATGTATCCATTCTACTAACCGCAATACATAACCATGCAACAGTCAAATCGTCAAAAAACCGGCACAAATCAACCTGAAACACATAACCGTCGTATCTTCGCTTAAATATCAGAACAAGACTGTTACTAACATTAGCTGGCCCGCTAATTTTGCACTTTCGACTCACAAGTAATTACAACTTGCAACTTGCGTAACTGAGGCCGAGAGTCGCTTCTGCAGTCACGACCAAACTGTAACACAAACTTACCTTTGCCGCCGAAAAAAAACTAAACTTTCTAAATTCAACTCTACTTCATCGCAAAAAAGAAGATGGCGGAGTTTTTCCGCGCCAAAAGTTTAACTGTCAGAACACAAAGCAGTAAAAATTATATCAAAACTCCAAAGGCAGTGGTTGCATAACCTCGTGCCCAATAGAATAATAATAGATGTCGCAGAAAAAAAAACGAAAGTGCAAGAATTGGAGCGGGCAATGGATACAATGGCATAGTAAGCACGATTGTCTATCAAAAACTTATAACAATACTTGAAAATAGCCTGTGTGACCAGTAGAGGGTTACTGATGTGTTCTTCTGAATGGAAGATGCATGTTTTACGCAAGTATTTGAAACGCATCTAGCTGAAACATTATTGCTGTGTTGAAATAAAGATGTCTGCAGTGTAACTCTTGACCTACACAACACAACCATATAGGTATCCGAAATGTTAAGTGAATCCAAGAGACAGGCGTATTTCGAATAACTAGATTTTAGAGAGAGGCAGATATAATCGATGCCAATTTATGTGTCATACAATTTGTATTAGAATTCTATAGATGTTGACATAATTTCCTGTTAAAATTTCGGACATTCAAACTCAAAAGAAGAAAAATTAAACACGAGTAGTTTTTTCAGCTAAAAATATAAGTGAAGTCGCTTTACTATACAGTGTGCATTGATGCTTTCTTGGCTCTCTAATAAACTCCATAATAATCAAATGAAGCAATGGCCGCTAAATAGTTTGTATTTAACAAAGCCATACACAAGATTTAGACGTAGCGAAAACAGTCGACACCGCTTGAATTCACACACAGCAATGACTTGCTAACAGACTGATTGCTATTGTTGTATTGTGAGAAACAGCGAGTCAATCTCATAAATATCTGAGGCATATCCTCTATTAGCAATTCGACAAATTCCATGCTGCAGATTTATTACAGAGAACAGGGTGCCTAAAAAGGCCACTTTGGCAGAATCATAAAATGATAACAAAATGAACAGTTAACTGTTAATCGTATCAAATCCCATTGGTGAAGCATTTTTCAGTTATTTTTTTTTTGTCCGTGCTAAAATACCAATCAATCCAAATCCAATTCTAACCTCTTTGGTTGTATCTACCTACTACGTAGAGCAGCGAAAAAAAGGAAAACACGGACTGTCTTCGCCGTATTATAATTCATAATGTTATCCTTATAGGATTCTCCAAAGTGGCCTTTTTAGGCCCCCAGGGTGTTGTAGGGTAGGTAGTACCGCCGTATATACGGTTGTATATAAAGGGTCGAATTTAATTAGCTAGAGAAACTTCGCAGACGTGATGAGCGTCGATATCTAAAAAAATATGTTTGCATTGATGCTAACAATTAACAATTTATTGCTATCGATATAAATAGGTTACACGCGTGACCGCCATTTTGAAAAAGAAAACAAAATGGCGGACTGGTATGTATGCCACGGATCTTCGGCATGGGCGTATGCAGATTCGTACCTACTGCGAATTTATTTTTTATTTTATTTAAGTATAATTATGTTGTACAGACGCCAGCACATCAAGTTACTACAATCTGTCAGATTTCTTTAATAGATTTTCGACTTTATTGCTAAAGCATAAGGTTCAAGGTTGATTGGGAAAATCTGTCAGTTTCGGGTAGGTTGACCTGCTGGCGTCTGTACATAATAAAGAGTATCCTATTCTATTCTATTAGTGAATTGGTGTGTTTTTATTTTTAGTTCCAAACCTGCTAGTTCTGCAACTACGCTAGGCCGACTAATGTGCAAATCGGAAGCCATTTTTTATAATGTTAGGCAATTTATAATCCATGTGGTTACATCATAAAAATAATTTATAACATCTAGTTACCTACTGACTAGACAACTATAGTAGGCATGTATCGATCTTTATTGATAAAACATTTATGTAAATACATTCCGAACTATATACCTAGGTGAAATCGACCTAGAGTTCAATAATAAAACGCATTGCAATTGTTAAAACATTTCTTACTAATATTTTTGTGTTTTATTAGTGCTATCTGACATGAAAATTGACTTTGATTTTTATGCCGCAGGTAATAAGGCCCAAAATACCGATACATTTGCTCTTCCGAATGTAAATAAATAAGTAACATATTTTTTTAATAGAGGTGTCAAAAGTCATAATGCACACAATAAATTATGAAACTGTCAATCCTACTAGTCCTTTTGTTGGAAAAGGGGGCAAGGCTCAAGTTTCATGCTTACACAGAGTTTAATAAAAAATGCATGGTCCGATTTCAGTTTTTTTTTTCATCTACATATCTGTTAATGTACTCTTGCCTGCTTACTTTCAGCGGCTTCAGAAAAATTATAGGTGATAATTGTATCTAGGTGGTGATGGTGGTGGTGGTGGTGGTGGTGGTGCTGGTATTGTGGTACTTAGGTAGGTATTGTGTCTAGGTGTATTGTTTTGTTATATAAACAGTTTTTCTTTCTTTTTTTTATTTCTTTTACCTAATGTGTGTTTTGTTCTTCCGGCTAGTGGAAAACCTAAGATTAAGTCAGTCAATCTTACAACACACTCAGTCTTCTCCACCCTACAAGTTTGCAAAAGCAGCTAATAAAATAATAAATAATAAAAACTTTATTGCTAAAAGATTACAGAGATTTTACATTGGCCCCAAACTAGGCAAGCCTGTACCTTGGGCACCAATATGGAGAGTTATTAGAGCTACTTCGGAGACTTATTATTTGTTAGTTAAAATCTTGAGAATGGCGTAAAACCGATATCGGTAGGTATAAGGTATGTTATTAACAAACAAGATGATCCAGTCGAAGCCAGCACCCACGCTATCAATCATAATCTGAATAATTTTGAAGGATATGCTAATCCGTTGCTTCATAATACCTATGCTCGAAAAATAGAGAATTCTTCTAGTCAACACCGTAAATAACGCAATGAATGTTGTTGAACCTGTCAAAATGAAATTCAAATTCAAAATCATTTATTTCTAAGGGTTACCGAAAGTTGTTAAAAAAATAGAGCATAGTTCAACCATATTACCACAAAGTAGACAAACGGAATGTCTACTCATGTGATATTACGCCTTGAGGCATGCAAATCTCAAGCTTTTACTGTAGGTATCACAATCACAACATTGTTATTACTTGCAACAATAGTTTAATAATTATTAACAGAATTTTGGTAATTTCACCGTGATTTAAAGTAATTTTTTAACTGTAAAATGTAAGCAAAGAAATAGGTAATGTCACAAGAATAATTACTTAAAGATTAAAATGTCATTCATGTATTAAATGAGAATGTCAAGATATATTTGTAAATAAATATTAAAGTAATAATAATAGATAATAAATTAGTGCAAGAATCACATCAACAACAATATTTTTGAGAACAATAAGCCATTGCTAAGACTGTAAGGCTTGAGCCACACGGTGCGGTGCGGTGCCACCGTGTGGCTTCAGCCTTAGCGTGTTACGCAGTTACCTCGCTGGAACCTTTACTCTTTGCTGGAACCTTTGCATTAATTTTGCTTATGGTAACATCTTCGAAGTGAGCAAAACATATTACTTTAATTAATTTTACAACAGCCATTATTTAGTAGGACCATTTTTGGTTTCCATAACCTTCGCGAATGAAGCCCATATAGGTAAGACCAGTTTGCTTTTTTATTAGGGTTCCGTACCCAAAGGGTAAAAACGGGACCCTATTACTAAGACTCCACTGTCTGTCTGTCACCAGGCTGTATCTCATGAACCGTGATAGCTAGATAGTTGAAATTTTGACAGATGATGTATTTCTGTTGCCGCTATAACAACAAATACTAAAACAGAATAAAATAAATATTTATGGGGGGCTCGCATACAGCAAACGTGTTTTTTTCGGCGTTTTTGCCTTGTGGTACGGAACCCTTTGTGTGCGAGTCCGACTCGCACTTGGCCAGTTTTTAGAAATCCAAAACGTTTATGCTGACCTTATGGTAGTATTCCTTGTTATTAACTTTAATTGACGCCCATGAGCAAAACTACTTACTTACAATTTTCAACTTGCCAAATCTTTAGGAAAATCTTGACTTTATAAAAATTATTTAATCGACGTCACAGTTACGTAAATCATAGGTATTTTATTGAGGTGCTTAAATTTTGTTCATACTCCTTATTCCTGTTTACGCCCTATAGCTCTAGGGGGACCACCATCAATTTGCACTGATTATGCAACCTAAAAACCCTTAGGAGGAGTCCAGCATGATATCTCAGCGAGGTAACTTAGGACTCCTTGGAGAAAAGTCTGTTTCTGGTCTAACATACCTATATTGATGTCTACTAACACGACTGGACATACCACAGAATTATAAGTCTGTGGGACACACAAATCTAATTATAGCAATAAATCACAAATCTACGTTATAACGTAAATGCTCTAACGGCCTCCTCACAGAAACACACCTTACGACCAAAACAATAGAAATCATATTCATTTATCAGAATGGTATTAACCGGAACAAAAGCAGTAATAATCCATTGGACTCAAACCTGCGGCTATCCCAGTACTTTCACTGGTGGTCCCAATCGCAGAGGGTCGGAGCACTTCCTGAGACGTATCTACTGGTCACGATCTAACTAAATACCTAATTGTCACAATTCTAGTACACTTACTGTCGACTACCTACTTCCTTAGAAGATTCATTGAATGCATTCGATGAATGGGATTAACTTCGAATAACTAGCTTTAGTAAACGCAATAGGTACGTATCTATGTAAGTCCGTGTGATTTAATTTATTCGTCTTCGTAAATAAACTTTCAGACTACGATGATTTTTAGGGTTATTTTTAGGTACCTCAAAAGGAAAAACGGAACTCTTATAAGATCACTTCGTTGTCCGTTTGTCTGTCCGTCTGTCAGGACCCTTTTTCTCAGGAACGCGTGGAGTTATCAAGTTGAAATTAACATCAAAAACTCTGGGCTGCGATCCCTTCAAGCAATGAAAACATCAAACTTTTAAGTCAACGCAATCAAAAAATACGAGCGTTTATGTTCCGTTTATGATGCCGCATATTTTGACACTCGCAAGGGAATACCGACCGACCGAGACCAGCCGAGGCCACCTGTAGAGTACTTCCCGTTGACCTAGAATCATGAAATTTGCCAAGAAGTAATGTCATGTAGCACAAGTAAAGGAAAAAACCTGAAAACCGTTTTACAGTTACAAAAAAAGAAACCCGTGATAAACGATTTACCTACATACCTACTTTGTACGGCACCCTCGGTGCGCGAGTCCGACTCGCACTTGACCGGTTTATTTGTTGGGAATCGGGTCACTTGGTAATGGGTATACCATTACCAAGTTACCCGACTCCGGATTCTCAAAAGCAATGCAGGGTGAACCCATGGGTACAGCTGCGATTACCACACTGAAAGATCATTTGGTGAAATTTAAAATTCCACTTCATTTTTCAAAATCAAAATATATTTATAGATTTCACATAAACCTACATGGGCACATAAGAAACGTCAGAAGCTAGGTGCACGGTTCCAATTGGTCGTTTCCTTTCCTATGGAGAAGAACCGGCAAGAAACTCCACGTTTAGGTACTCTTTTTAAAAATAATTGGCTTTTACAATGTTTTCAAATTACAGTAGGTATGGGAGGACAGCGTAGACCTGTCAACAAGTACCAGGTAGGTACTTGATAAAATAAAAAATGGTCTACAGATCTAAAGTCTACAAGGCCTACAAAGTCCTCACATTTACAAAAGAAGAATCTATCAAAAGGATAGGTAAATAAAATATAAAAACCTACTAAAACCAAGTGATATGATTCCCATTACAACCACTAATACAGAGGTGAAAAATTAGAATGTCTATAAATAATGTTAAATATTAAAGAGATGTGTGTCAAAAAAGTATGTAAAAAAAACATCGTAATTTGAGAGCAGTTAATAGACATTTGCTTAATTATGCCGTTAATGAGGAGCCAGGGAAGCCACATGTGCAGAAGGAATTATTGCCAAACTACCTTGTCTTCAACGTAGTCTTTAATCTTATTTATGCTTTTTGATAAGGTCACGTTTGATGAGGGTTTTGAACTTTCCATCGCTAAGTTCTGTAACCGGCTTTGGCAACTTGTACCTAATAAAAAACGGATGCTGTTTACAAGAAATAAGTTGGTAGTTTTAGTTAATCTAAATTTGGGTAACAGAATTTCATTTTTATTAGGTAGGTTTCTTCTTCTTGGTCGCGTACTTCATTACTGAAGGTCGTGTCCCTGAAAGGCCTTCGTGGCTTTATGCACGATGTTCTTCCACTTCGTTCGGTTCTCAGCTTCTCTCAGGGCGGTCGTAACAGAGAGACCAGTGAGGGCGGTTATTTGGTCTGACCAGCGGTTAGGTGACCGTCCGCGAGGTCTTTTCCCATCTACCTTGCCCATCACCACCAACTTTTCCAGATTATCTGGTTCCCGACGGGCAATGTGACCAAAGTAACCGAGAATCCTTCGGTAACAGACGGTTGGTAGTCTGTCTTTTATGCGAAGCTGATCTAGGATAGATATGTTCGTTCTCTTGGCTGTCCATGGTATGCGGAGCATTCTTCGCCAACACCACATCTCAAAAGCCTCTATCTTTTTTCGCTCTATTGCCCGAATCGTCCACGACTCCGATCCGTAAAGGAATATCGAGAATACCAGTGTTCGGACTAGTCTCATCTTGGTGACATTAGAGACTTTTCTGTCCTGCCAAATACGTGTTAACTTACTCATCGCAGCTTTGGCCATTTGAGTCCTTCTCTTGATCTCTCTTTCACTTCCTCCCTGGTCAGTAAGTAGCGATCCGAGGTATATAAACTCGCTGACAAATTCTAGATCGGTGAGTTCTCCCGTTCTGGAGAGTTGACCGGTTCTGTCGATGAGCATGACTTTTGTCTTCGACTTATTGATAGTGAGTCCAACCAGCCCACTCTCGTATTCTACCCTGCGATACAGATCAGCTAGCTCCTTTTCTGAAGATGCAAAGAGTGTAGTGTCATCCGCATATCTCAGGTTGCTGATCTTTATTCCCCCGAGAGAGACGCCTCCCTCCCATCCTTCTAAGGCTTTCCTCATTATGTATTCACCATATATATTAAAGAGAACAGGAGAAAGAATACATCCCTGTCTTACCCCCTTTTCTGGCTTGAAAGGGCCTGAGATGACGTCATTAACCCTTACCATGGATACCCCGTCTTGGTACAGATTAGCGACCAACGAGACGAGGTGTTGAGGTACGCCCATCTCTTCCAATATGGTCCACAGGCAATCCCATCTGACGCAATCAAACGCCTTCGAGTAATCGATGAAACACATTAATGTCGGTGTGTTGAACTCTCGGCTTTTCTCAATCATTTGCCTCACATTCACAATCTGTTCTTTTGTGCCTCGCCCTTTCACAAAACCTGCCTGTTCACTGGGTATCTGCCACTGAAGGTACGATTGCAGTCGTCCGTTGATTACGTAAAGCATTATCTTGCTAGCATGAGATATAAGTGCGACTGTCCGGTAGTTCCCGCACGTTCTAGTTGAACCTTTCTTGTGCAGAGGAATTAGTAGGGACTCTTTCCAGTCAGTACACCACCTGCCTGTATTCCAGACTTGATTGCAAAGGTCACGCATTATTTTCACCCCTTGATCCCCTAGGTGTTTAAGCTCTTCAGCAAAAATGTTGTCTCTACCGGCTGATTTATTTGATTTGAGTTTGTGCAGTGCACTTCGGATTTCGGATTCGAGGATATCGGGCTCCATGCATTGCCTGTCGACAATCGAGGTACTTGGAGCTCCTGCTGCAGAATCGGCGTAAAGGCTTTCACAGTATGATCTCCATCTTTCTGTAACTTGATCTATTTCGGTCAACAGTCTTCCTTCCTCATCTTCTATGGCCCAAGTTTTCGGCTTGAATTCTCGAGTACCTAATACTCTTAATTTTCAGGAAGAGATCCCTTGTCTGAAATTTTTGCGCATGATTTTCTATGTCCTGACAAACTGAATTCAGATAGTCATTATAGTCCCTGCGGCACAGACGTTGAACCGTTGCCGAAATTTCCCGGTAATCTGCAAGCACAGATTCAGCATTGCCTTTGAGTAGGTAGTTCCTTTCGCTCTCTGATCGCCTTCCACGTTTCTTCAGTTATCCATATCTTTCTCGGGGCATCGACTGCCTTGCTCTGGCTCTCTTTGCGTGCTGAGAGGATAAGATTTTTCACTCTGTTCCAGTTGTCGTCGGTGTCGTCGTGACAGTTAATGGCAAAGTTGGCTGATTTGGTCTTGAAGCACTCGCTGAAGGCCTCTAGTTCTCCAGGTTCAGGTCTCCTCTGTGTCGGTTGAACCACTCGCTGGCATCTTTTCAATTTGAGACACATCTCTGCCACCAAGAGTTTGTGGTCGCTCCCGCAATCCGCTCCAGGATATGTTTTAGTGGAGGTTATGCACGATCTCCATCTCTTGTCGACAGCGATGTAGTCTATTTGATTACGTGCTCGGTCACCTGGCATTATCCAAGTATACAGTCTCCTCGGGTGGTTTTTAAAGCAGGTGTTCATAATCATTAGGGAATTCTCCGCGCAGAATTGCACCCATTTCTCACCCCTGTCATTTCTGGTACCAAGTCCATATTTGCCAACTACATCCCTCAGGTGTTCATCTCTCGACGTATCCCCTACCTTGGCATTAAGGTCTCCCAGCAGAACTGTGATATCTCTCTTCGCCAGACTTTTTAGAGTATCGTCGACTTGATTGTAGAATGCCTCCGCATCAGACTCTGTTGAAGTGGACGTTGGGGCATATACCACCACTACATTGACACGACATGGTTTTGTGTTGATTCTCAAAGTTAGTATCCGGTCACTTACCGGGTTATATCCTAGAACCGATTTATTGACTTCGGGAGACACAGACAAAGCCACACCATTCTTACTTTCACTTTCTGGCCCAGAAAAGTATACCGTGTGGCCCTTCGGGGTAGTATAGAACCCTGAACCTCTCATGTGAGTTTCGGTGATCCCCAGTATTTTCAGGTCGTAATGTGCTTGCTCTTTGTCTATAATCTCTTTTTTCCCTGGTTGAATCATTCCCCGAACATTCCAGGTTCCCAATCTCAACTTTTTGCGAAGCTGTGTACGATGACCAGTTGTTTTGTCACCAGTAACATACTGTCCGCACTGTGCCTGGTGAGTCACGACAGTGTGGCCAGTAGCACATTTCACACCATGAGACCTGGACTCCACATGGCGCCGGGTGGTAGCCGGATCGCATCCTATCACTCTCTTTACTTGGTCCACTTTCATAGGATTTCTTGGGAAGATAGTGCAGTGGTTTCCCCTTGCCTTCTGCACCGCAGTGATGTTATATGAGTAGTAGTCAGTACGCCCTGCTGCCAACGACTAACATCCGGTTGATGTAGAGATATAACCGGACCCCCTTTCTCCCGTCTGCTTGCCGACCTATATCTCCAAAGGGGTTGGGTACCACAATCTCGGTAATAGGTTACTCGACGTAACAGGATTCACCACGAGTAGGTGGGAGTGGAGTTGGTGAGGAGAGGCTAAGTGGTTGTTCTTCTTATGCAACCATGTATTGCGCATCACACACCCTGGAAACCCAATTAGGAATTAGGTAGGTACGTGTAGGTATTTATATTATGGAAATCGCTTCTAATTTTGAAAAGTCCTAAGCGGAAATCGCAAAAAAAAATCAGTTGTTCCCTACATTTATGCTCGCTTAACTCGTCAAAATGTACTAAACAGCATTTTTTTTGCTATTTCAGCTTGGGTCCCATAGTACAATCACGAGCACTAGTCAACACTTGGCAACTTTAAGTTGCGATTTTTTCACGAATTAACGAATGCAACGTTGAAATACGACACTTTAGGTACATAAACCTATGGGTTCGAAAATACTATGTTCCTATTATTATAACATTTCATTCCAAAATAAAGGAGAAAATCGCCTTTGAATAAAGCCAAGCGTATACAGCTCATGGCTGTACCTAAAAGTTGTTCATAATAATAAGTACAATGACCCCGTAAGAGGTTTGCGCATGTTGTACCTATATTGCACTTTTCTATGAAACAGCAGGTTTTTTTTTATAACCGACGAAAAATTTCTGCGCTAAGGGGTGTAAGAGTCATGTCCTGAATTCATGGTTAGTTTGCACGTCGATGCCTGTCACCCTGTATAAACTGTTTCATGCCCCATGAGAAGATTACCATGGGGTGTTGTAAAATACGGCGGAGAGATGAAGAGCGACAAAACCCTAGCTAGTGAATTGATCCCATAATATCAAATCGGTAAACCAAACTCCTAAATAATTTTGATAGCAATTAATAGCAAAGCTGCGAATATTCGATTTCATAAAATAGTCGCACGGGTCGATCGGTCGACGGTTAAACAACGCTTGCTGAGGTCGGTCCTTGGATGGGCGACCGTCCATAACATAAGGACAGTGCCGGATTAAGACTACTTGATGCCCTTGCATTATATTGTAGTATGTGCCCTAAGCAATCCCCACCTGTGGGCCCCCCTATCCACTAGCCGCCAAGTATTTTTTCTAAAAAAATCGACGAGCGATATGCTAAGATCCAATAAGACCCAAAAGTCACTCTTGAGGCGTGCGCTAACGTCTCAAGAGTGACTTTTGGGTCTTGTAATATCTTGACGAACAGCCAGCTATCATTCGTAGATCTTCGACACTCGTTACGCGTAGTCCCGAAGCCCGAAAGTCTGACAACCAGTCTTGATAGAGTGTGTCGTGTTACCTAGTAACTGGGTCGTAGAGATCAGATAGGCAGTCACTCCATGTAATATACTGGTATGCAACTGCATCCGGTTAGTCTGGAAGCCGACCCCAACTTAGTTGGGAAAAAGCTAGGCAGGTTGATCGATAATATGTCGTTATCTACGAAAAACTAGTTTTGTAAAGAGTACAATAAACCTATCCTAAGGCCGGCCGGCCGCATACGGACGTATGCGGCCGGCCGGCCGGGTTTCCTGATTCGGTTTCCTAATAAGGAATTCAGATTCGGAGACCCTGAATGAAAATATAAGAACGTATGCGCTTAGACACGATTTTGTATGAAATGCGTGCATTCAGGGTCTCCGAATCGGACGTATATGTATGTGGCCGGCCTAATAAAAAAGGTCTAATTTTCATGCTTTGTGTAAATAAATTAGGCAAAGCTAACCAGAATTATAATTATTCAGTAGGTATCTTATCTTTCATTTTGCTGTAATTAAACATCAACTCTAAATAAATTCACTAAACCGCTATATCACAGTCTATCAAAAAGTAATCTGTGATATCACCCTTGGATTCCTATGGACCCTGCCTGACACATGGTGCCACAATGGCGGATTGAATAGATACTGCGGCGGCAAAAAACGCTGCCGCTGTGGCGCCGCTAATACTTTTTCTGAAATGCCACCATAATCATGAAAGGGATTCAGATTTGATAGGTAATGCAAGTACATCTTTGGGTTATTTATGTAGAATTCAAAAGATCTAAAACAAAACAACTTTTATATTTTTAAATTATAATTTAGGTATTTACATTTCTTTACTTAAATCTTAAGGGCTGACTAATGACTATTTCATGAATTATATCAATCAATAGGGTTATATTATGAACTTAGAGGGTCGTATTGATGATTTTAATGATTATAATTCTGTAAATACATACTTGTTACGGTCGCCAATCATATTTTGTTCAACATACAACCTGACACTGACCTGCAAATTGCCAACAACATAACAAAATTTGAATTTCGCGGACTACCCCGGCACTTCCCACTTAACAGGAAATTGAGAGGAAACCACACTTATGTTGCCAACTTACAGTGAGCTCATGGTGATCAATGATTGTTTTTTTGCTTGTTACAGGAGAAGACGCACACTGTCTCCAAACGGGTCCAGAAAGACAATTCAGAATTTTTTGGCTGGACTCCAGTGCAACAGCTAATAACGGCAAAGCGAGCACTAACTGATATTGCGGCGATCGCTTCGAAAAAGTGTTTACAACATTGGATGGGCTTAAATGCGGGCTAATGACTTCCCAGACGCATTGTATGCAAAGACGATATACAAAATTTTGAGCGCATATAAGAAAAAATCAAACAAGTTGTGCATGGATTAATTGCTTACCATGAAAGAGATGGGCAAGAGAGGGAAGCTGGTTGATTATGTCGCCATCAAGTACATAGTAGATGGCATCTAAGATTATGAGATAAATAAATTCATTTTATATGGCGTCAATGGCGTGACATGATAACATCTTCCAAAGAACTGAAGAAAAGTTAAAAAAATTATGTAGTTATAAAGTAATAACTCATAACTAATAAATTAATTATAGAAATCAGACTAGGATTTAATTGTTTAATTAAAACCTTCATCCTCATCACTGAAATGGGAACTGGGCTTGCCAATTTTTTTGCTGTCTATTTATAATCCTACAACATTAAGGGGAAGCTCTAAGGTGGCCCGCGAAATTCAAATTTTCTTACGTTTTTTGCAATTTGCTGGTCAGTGTTAAGTTGTACGTTGATTAAAATATGATTCGCGGTCGTAACAAATATGTATTTACAGAATTATAATCATTAAAGTCATCAACACAACTCTCTAAGATCATGTAATCCCCAAGAATGACTATTTCATGAAATCTTGACATTTGGGGATTACATGGTCTTAGAGTTGTGTTGATGACTGTCATGATTATAATTCTGTAAATACATATTTACAGAATTATAATCATCATATTACCCTGGTGCTTTCGCCTTAAGTTACAAGCCAATGCCCTATCATCTCTGTGTAACCTGAGGAGCAGACATAGCAGTGACTTTCTCTCCTATCTCAGTGAGCAACTGAGCTGATTTCTGTATGTTCTCAAACTGGTACCCCATGTGGATTGCAATCAGCTGCATCTTCTTCAGATTCTCTTCACTGCTCTCTATTTGATGCTCAGCTGATGCCATGTCTCTGGCTGCTTTTGAAAGTAGCTGGAATAATGAAAAAAAAAATAAGAACAAAACTGGACCATAGACTAGTATATCAATGCAAGGAGTTTGGTTGCACTGCAGTAAGACTATGAAAACTGATCTATTAAAAGATGAGGAAGAAATAAAAAAATGTATCAGTACTTAATTCGATAAATTAAAAAGGGTGCATTGGTTTCTCTAAACCCATGACTATCTTGTTGCTAATGTTCCTGTACATAATAAAGGGTTGTGCAGGGATAGTTGAGGGAGCTTGAACTTTAACCGTTTCTTTATCAATAACAATAGGTGTAAAGCAAATTACTTGCTCCCGTTTCGGGCAAACTTTGGCTAGGCTACTTTAGAAGCTCATAAAAGCATAGGATAGCTAATTCATGGTAACACATAATACCTCATTAGACTTGGATCCTCTTTGTATTTGGCGCGCTAAAGACGAGATGTTGTTCATATTGACTTGCACTCTTTCTGCTAAACGCTGTTTTGATTCGGCGAACAATGACCGGGCACTGCTCGACGATGCCGAAGTCATTGCGTGGCCACAACAAGTTTTCCTCTTAGTATTACGACGCTATTGGTGCTCAATGAAGCATTGAGGAAGTAATAGGTATGTTTTTATTTACAAAATTAATCATACGCGAATTATTAGACAATCGATCGCGAACACGAAAACCGAAATGTCAATGTCATTGTCAAATATTTTTTAAGACACTGACAGTTGACTGACATATAATTAACCGTTCGGAAAAACTGGTCAGCTATTTATCAAAAAGTTAAGGTGAGTATTTTGCCACTTTTAAACTGCTACACACTGCTGCACATCAAGTTATAATTATTCAGTTTCAGCTGACCTCGCATTGTAGTTTTTCGTACAATCAGCCTTCGATCAATAATTTATTGATCGAAGCAATCAGCAGATGATGTGTTGTTCTCTACTTTTTGTGTCGGCCCGTAGCTGCGTAGGCACCCGGCAAAGACGCAGTGTGTCTCTACTAAGGGCGCACTTGAGGCCAAGGCTTTACGAGTTCAAAATCAATCAATCTGCCTAGTTTTTTCCCAACTAAAAGGTTACATGCTCTGTGTTCCCATCTATGTTGGGTTGGGATTGGCTTCCAGTCTAATCCTTGTCTAAACGGATGCAGCCTTTATACAAGTACGCCTTGTATAATACGACGCCGGTCAGTAGATGCAGCTGAATACCAGTATTTTCCATGGAATGACTGCCCCTATTACTTACTAGGTAACTGTTGGCTTTAAACTTAGATCACTTTGTTTCCGAGGCACGGGATGAGCTAAGAAGAATAATCATCATCAATTCATCATCTGCCTAGCCTTTTCCCAACTATGTTGGGGTCGGCTTCCAGTCTAACCGGATGCAGCTAAATACCAGTATTTTACATGGAGCGACTAAAAAGAAGAATAATACTAATTGAAAATATTAGAATGAGCTTGCAGAGAACATACAATTATTTATATTAGGAATAACAATAATAAAATTCTTATGGTTTTCTCTTTCACAACATCACTAGTCACATGAAAAATGGATTATTTTACGTAAAATGGCAACTCTAGATTTTAGTGGCATCCAGTATTCAATCGATTTACGAAGTCGACTATCCTTTTTTCGTTCTAAGTTAGGTAAATAAGTGAGACCGCGCTACAGGAATCGAATAAAACATTCGATTTCATTACGATTGAATGAATCCAAATATGAGGACTGACTTTTCGCTCGTCACGGAAGGTTTTGTGTTGTAGGAAATTTCTGTAATCTAATCAATTATTAGCCCGTTTTCCGAAATGTTTCCTTTTAAACTAAACCATTTGTTTCTAGTACCTCCTGCTATAGTTTCTTTCTTGTTTTGTTTCGCCATATTATAGAATAATGTCTTTTATTTACAAGCCTATTGTGAACAGTATACTCGTCTTCATATTTACGTATAAAACTAATGTAATCTAAAAAATGGATAAAGGAGTGACATGTGAACATCTGAATAGACTAGCTGATACTCTCGGGAAGGAGCTGTGGCAGACGAAAGAGGTAAATATTAATAATTTTCATGATTATAACCTCAAATGTAATGTCATAGGTAATTAGCATTCTTGGTTCAGTCCTAGTTATCATTGTGTAACGCTCGGAGTGCCGACTACCGAGTATTCCTCGTAAAAGCTCGCAAACTACACATAACGCTGACATGTTTATCATTGATTGTTACTTAATACTTCCTCACAGTAGAGTGTTTACATTTTATTTCTTCATAATGGGAGGCTGTAAATCGCAGTTAATGGTTTATTTGTTATTGTATGCTTGTATGCACCCTGATATTCTTTGTACTTATGTACTTAAAAAAGATTCACACAAAGCATTGTTAGAACAAAATTTTATAGAAATCTTTGTCTTAGGTTAAGCATCACATCAGCTGATGATGCCACTATCAATAACTATACATATTAATATAAATGAAAGTCACTTTTCGTGTCTATCTGTCTGTATGGCCATATTGTTCTTCTAAACTACACAATGGATTATGATGTGGTTTTCACCTTTAGAGAATTTATTCCAGGAGGATTTTGTGCAGAATATATGTTAATATATATACAATAAATGTTAAAACTTACACATAAGTAGGAAATCTCAATGTTTTGTCAAGTCGTAAAAACCGTGCAAAGTAAGGGCGGGTCGCTAGTTACTAATCTACTGGTTGGTAGGAACATCAGGCCCAAACTGAAAGGAATAAGGGGCCGGTGGAGCATGCGTAGTTCATACAAACGTAATACCAAAATAATTTGTAAATCAAACATATTCTTAATCTAGTGTGTATTTATTCCGATTGGATTACAGAATATCTAGGTTCCCAAATGTATATTTTGAACACTGATTTAAAGACGAGTTATGAGAAAAATAAGTTTTCTATAGAAATTTGAAATTCCTCTTATCTTTTTAACAGAGTCCTAATTTTTTATTTAATGCATTGACTGCCTGCGCGGTCACTGGTGACCGCGAACAATAGATTTTCTATTGTGTCTGTGGTCTGGCAGTCAACGTGTTAATAACTGATGAAAAATTTCAACACAGGGGTTTCGGAATCATGTACTGAATCCAGGGTAACAGGTTGTGCTTCAATGCGCCTGCCATCCTGTATGTATCAGATAGAATTAAAAATTACACATCTCATTGAGATATGTTAATGTTTGTAATGTAAGTTTTCGATTTAAAAAAGTGCTACCTAAAAACAAGTGGAACGTAAGGATATTATGTACCCAACTCGTTTAACTAAGAAGAAGACACTTGCTGTTCCAAAAGTAACAAACTACTTTACTTAGCGCACAATAAGGTATGTAGTACCAACTTTAGTGGATGATCCCTAAAACTGAGATAACGCATGTCAGGTCTAAGGACAACTTAAAAAGTTCTACATAAACATTATCTCTCATTGTGTCCGTAGATATGTTTGTAAGAAACCTTACGTTGCCGGAAATGCTTTTTGTAAAATGTAAGTTTTTTGATCTCGAACGTAGCTGTTTATTAGTTTATAGTTTACTTATCATGATTAAGTTTTAACACAAACATTTTAAATTGAAAAATTTGTAATCCATTGTTAGATGAGAACAATTGCCGACAACTGTTATGCAGTTTGGCAGATTTTGAATAAATAAAATAAATATATCAATAATATTCTCTTGCATTACACACCACAGCGCCTTATCTTGCTCATAAATAAGACAATAAATACATAATATCATGCCTTGATAAATAATTAATTATTCATGTACTACTAATGAGAATTTTAATTGCAATTAGATCTAGTTCAAGGATTTTGAGCCTCACAACAAACCTTTGTTTGATGTTCAGTGTATTTATTATCATACAGTGACTGAATGTGAAATTAATGAATGAACAGAAATGTTGGATCAATTTAAAATTAAACTGCTGCTATAAAATATAGAGAGAACGTACAGTATACAATTTTCACAGTAAAGTCGTATTTGACTATAGGTACAGTCATCATCTGTAAACAAACATACAAAAAATTTAATCTTTCTCTTTACAATATTACTATTGTTTAGATTACGTAAGTCTGATATCGCCATCCCGCCTTGAGCAAGCGTGGTGATCAACATAATATCTTATGTTATGTATTTTATGTATCTTGTCCCCACCTTTGTAAAAATGTATTGTGGCTCTGAAGTGCGCTACTGGCTGCGCAGTACCCTACCCCACACCACCGCTGACCCATGAATTTGTTACTGCGCAGTAACTCGCCTCATGTTCCGAGCCGCCATAAAGTTTGAATCGGATTGTAAGGCTGGTTTTCCACCAGAGATGAGAAGCGAGGATGTGTGTAAAACTAACCAATACCAACGCTAACTTAGTTCAAGCTATGAAACTGAAGCGATGTTTTTGGTTGGTTTCACACATCATCACTCGCTACGCATCCTGGCTCATCTCTGGTGGAAAACCAGCCTAAGGCTGCTACAATCTTTTGGCGCTTGAACGACATTTACAGGGGGCGTTATTGGTAAACATTTGTGAAATTGTTTTGCCAAATTGTATTGAAAAACAAGATCTAGGCGTTAGTTCCGACTATGGTCACGCGCCAAAAGATCCTAATACAACTGTATATTAAGAACTATCAATAAATCAAATTCTCCATACAAAATAGAACAGTTGTCACATTTGTTGCAGACGCTAACATGTTTCGACTGCGGCTGTCCCGGCCCCAACCTCTGGATCTGCCTGCAGCCCGACTGCCACCACATCGGCTGCTCTGAAGTCAAAAATGATCACAGCACACTGCACCAAAAGGTATTTCAATAAACTACAGATTTTTTTTTTAGTTACTTTTTAGACGGACGGAAAGCGTCACATGACTCTTCTTTCTTTGTAATAAGGTATAAATTAGAATGATTGACGCGCGTTTGTGAAATGCAACATCTGTACCTAACTACTAGCTGTGGTTTATGGATCCCTAACCTAGTGAAAAGTACTTTACTTCCTACGGGAATGATCCCGTAGGAAGTAAAGTAATTTTCACTAGGTTGGTAGGTAGTATGGATATGGATCCATACTTCCTTACAAATGCGAAAGTGTGTCTGTCTGTCACCTCTTCGCGCTTAAACCTCTGAACGGATTTAGATAAAATTTGGTATACAGATAGTTTGAGTCCCGGGAAAGGACATACGGCAATTTTTATCCCGATATTCCCACGGGATCGACACTTATGCGGGTGAAACCGCGGGGCGCTGCTAGTTTAATTATAATACATGGAAACGTAACTAAAGAAACAGACGTATAGGTATAGTCTAGTAATCTACAGCAGTGCTATTCTGTAAAAATCTCACCGTGAAAACTTATATGAAGTGAGCGCGGAGTGAGCTGTCAATAGTGTTAATCTGTGCATCATGTGGAATGACAGCTCACTTTAAGCTCACTTCACCTAAGTTATCAAGGTGATGATTTTACAGAATAGCACCGCCAGCCAAATACACTCAGTGATTTAGGTATCCTTATCAAGAATTGCAATTACGCTAATCTGCAAAACATTTGAAAGGTAGGTATTTGGCTTTAAGATTGATCGTTAGCACATAAAACAGTAATAAAAAAGAACAATAGAAGTGTATAAAATTGTTATTATTACTTCTGTCGTAAAATTAATATTATGCTCATTTCACCGTGTTCACCGTGTATGGGTATGGGTATGCATGATAAGTCGACTTATCATGCATACCCATACACGTCAAGTGAACTTGATCGTGAGTGGCCGTGAGTTTGCAGCGGACTTGAAGCCGCGTCCAGTAAACTTGACGGTGTATGGCTACTTATCATGCATACCCATAAGAAACGCTGGCGTGACGATTTGGACTCGTTCCTAACCGATTGGACGGAGAAGTCACAGCACTGAAAGAAAAGTGGAAACATGAGGGTGAGGCCTTTGCGCGGGCGGTAGTGGGACAAAAAAAAGTTAAGTAAAAGAAAAACTAAAAGAAGTCCCCATAATACCTACAAGAAACGAGTATAAAAAAACCAGTCATGAGCGAGTCGGAACCTAGGGTTCCGAATCATCATTATAATTTATGTTTTTAAATTTTCATCGCCGAGGCATATTATATTCGTCAGGGAATTTTAACACTGCGCGCTGCGGTGTAGAATATT
This sequence comes from Oligia fasciuncula, assembly GCA_963082905.1. Taxonomy (NCBI): domain Eukaryota; kingdom Metazoa; phylum Arthropoda; class Insecta; order Lepidoptera; family Noctuidae; genus Oligia; species Oligia fasciuncula. Next base: position 9,754,579 of record OY720408.1, read on the forward strand.
GTAGTTTTAGGTCAACGCCATCTCTTAACCGATAGTGGAACTAATGTAAATTTTGTTGATGATTTCTGAGAAAGTGTGCTATTTAGAGACATCGTTTTATTTTTCCTGTAATCTTTACATAAACTTCTATCACATATAATTATTAATACAATAAAATAAGTATAAAATAATTATTATTATAATTATTATTTACTGACTGAGTCGCACCCTATGGGTTCCTTTTTTACCGACTTCAAAAAAAGGAGGTTATCAATTCGATACGTATGTATGTAATATTATTGGAATTGCATTATATTCACATATGACAATCTATTAGGGCTTCATAACAAATATACAAAATTTTATAGACGTATGTATGTATGTTTGTCAACGCATATCTCCGTACCTATTAATCGGATCGTGACCATTCTTTTTTTATTGGCTTACATTTACTTCAACTTAGGGAACAGTGCAAGTTTCATCAAAATCGATTCAGTAATTTTCAAGATATGGACTAAGACGTGAAAGTGTGACGGCCTGGCTTATTGATACGAGCTACGGGTGTAGTGTCAAAGCGAAAACATCTCAAAACCTTGGTCAAATTCTAGTGCAACAACTAAAAATTACCAAATAAAAAGTAATTTAAAAAAATTAAACCGACTTCAAAAAGAAATGAACTCAAAATTATGAAATAACTTTAATTTCGGAAGTCGGTGGCAAAAAACTAAAACTAAAATACAGATCCCAAGACACCGACTTCCGAAATTAAAGTTATTTCATAATTTTGAGTTCATTTCTTTTTGAAGTCGGTTTAATTTTTTTAAATTACTTTTTATTTTTGACACCGTTTTTAGATCAAAAATTGATGAACCTTCATGCCTTGTGTCGAGTTAACTCAGACCATAATTATAAACTGAGCGAATTTATATAAGTACGACATTTTATCGCCCCAACGTCAAAGTGTAAAATTCGGCACAAACAGCCAGGAAATGGGTTATTACTGTTCTCAATCCGTCGGTAATTTGTCGCCAAAAATACTGCGGTTTCATGGACTGCTTCGGCTTTGGCACATATTCTGGAATTTGTTAGGAATTAAATGTGCTGTAAAATATTTGTCATAATCCACACGCACCCATAGATATATCAGGGGGCCTAAAAAGGCTACTTTGGCATTATCATTAAAGGATAACATAATGACAGTTAACTTTTAAGTTAATCGTATCAAAACCCATTGGTGAAGCACTTTTCAGTATTTTTTTTTCGTCTGTGCTAAAATACCAATCAATCCAATCCAAATGCAATCCCAAACTCTTTGATTATACCTACGTACAGCTGCGAAAAAAATAAAAACACGGACTGTCTTCGCCATATTATAATTCATAATGTTATCCTTTTATGATTCTCCAAAGTGGCATTTTTAGGCCCCCAGAAGGCCAATTCCCGTAATTCAAAACATTCAAATTCTATCGCAATTTCATCTCAGCGACAGTCAATGTCAAAAATGTAGGGAAATTAGAGGAGATTGAGACTGAGATCAGACTGTCAACGGTCTTAAAATTACGAGATTGCTCCTCTGAACTTCACCTCTTTCAATCTTCCGATAGGTAAAGTTCAAGAGATTGCTTGTTACTTTGCATGATCTATAATTTTGCTGACCAAATTGTAGACTGGTCTCATAAACAGTATTTTATTTCTTTGATACAGAATTAGTAAATTTTACCTGAGGGGCAATTCTCGTAGTTTTAAGAACGTTCACAGTCTGATCTCAGTCTCAATCTGTCAAAAATACCTCTAATTACCATTTTTGACACGTTTTTGACACATATTGATGGTCGCTGAGCTGAGATGGCAACTAGATTTTTAACGTGTTTAATTACGAGAATTGGCCTTCTGGAATCTAGGGCGAAATTCTTACGTACTGATAACGGTCAGAAAGATATAGAAATCAAGCAAAAGTCGCCTTTCATGACACACACAACAAGTAATAATGTACTTAAACGTTACAATACAATGATCCGATTTCATATAAAGGACCTCACAAAGCGCTTTGTACACTATTTATGAATAAAATGAAAGCTAAGAATAGCTAACAAATGTATCAGGCATGAAATCTTCTTTGTGCGTGAGTTTATTTGTGCAAGTCATAATTATGTATGTAGACTGAATCAGTTAAAGCGCAAATGAATCATTTATTGAAGCCGCTTTTGTAATGAAGATTTTTAATACGACATGTTTATATGAAGTTTATTTGTCTACCAAACGACTAATTAGATCCACGTGTTGCGATGCTGAAATAAATGTAGGTACACACCAGAATGCCTGTAGTTTTTACACAAAAATCAATCATGATTATTTTTATCCTTAAAATTTTCAAACTTTTTTACTTACAGTCCACTTTGTAATTACCTTTCAAAAACTTTTCGTACTATTGAACCAACCTTGAATTATTTCTTTCCTCCGGCTTGAAAAAGCTGTTATGTCTATTTTCCTACATTTGTTCCAGACCTTTCCTCTGCACTGCGTACACATGAACGTGTCCACGGAGCGGATATGGTGCTACCTGTGCGAGAAAGAGGTCCACATCAGAGCAGCCTTAGCATATGTGGTCAGTATAAAATGATAATTAAGACATTTTTCACATAAAAAACGCAATCGTTTGCAAATAAGTGGCTGCCAATACCCAAGAAACCTGCAGCATTATCAAGTTCGCTGTAGCATTGCCAAATTCGAATTCCAGAGACAATAAAATGCCCCATAGGTGATTTGGGTGATGAGTATTTAAGATTTCTGTCCATAAAGATACATAATTAGCCAATAATGTTCCCACTGCTGGGTCACAGGCCTCCTCTCGGTGAGAGGGAGTGGGCCGTAATCCACCACGCGGGCCCAGTGCGGGTTGGCAGATGTCACATGTCTTCGAATTTTTGGTTCTAGGACATGCCGGTTTCCTCACAATGTTTCCTTCACCGTATTGAGAGCAGTGGTGATGAAATAATTTACACAAAGTATAGTACCTGTCTGGGTTCGAAGCTATGACCTACAACTCGTAAGTCGCGGCGGTTACCACTTGGCCACCACTGCTCCATAAAGATACCCAAGATAAAACGAAAATCTCGGAACAACGTTTTTCTTTGATAAAATGGTCAAAGAGAAATACGTTTTCCTTTGATAAAATTATCAAAGAAGCTTTTTTTTTTTTGAGGTTGGTAAATCATCAAATGACGGGGTCCCACTCTGGGTGGAGCGGAAGGGAGTGTCAGACTCTTACTGACTAAAACGCACCCGTGTTCCTTCCTTAGCCCTTTATGTTCCGGGGTAGCGGTACCTAACCCTTTCGGACAATCCCGCTAAATCAAGAAAGCTGTCACCATGTCATCTGAAACAAACATTGTCCATTAGTCTCCGTAGGGTTTCTTTTTGAGACTCTGTAACTTTATCTTACTTTTATATTTTTACCCAGGCTAGTCCAGATTCGACGTGTGAGAGTCCAACACGTCTGGGTGCCGTGGCTTTGACCATGGCGGAGGACGACCTGGACCCCGACACGCATGACATCCACTACGAACACGACACACGTGCTAGAGGTGAGGTATAATGGGTGAAATTAAATTAACGGGAGAAACTTTACAGACATAACTATCACAGATAGGTATCGATATGAAATCATGGTGATTTTAAAAAAGTATGTTTTTTTTGTGGCTGCCTGCGCTCTCTTAGTAAATCTAAGTTTTATTTTTATATAAGTAAATGGCATTTTACAGTTATGTTATTGGCTGTTTAGCCGGACTCATATTAATAAATTAAGGCCTCCCACAGGGCATAAAACTTATAAACTAAGCGAGTACACGCTATGGGCACCCTCTGTGTATACCGACCTCGGCTTAGGGCGTTGCTAGGGCAAGGAAGAACGCAGAAGGTGGCGTGTTCAAATCACGTTGGCGTCACCAGTATAGAGGTATAAGAAACAGGGTGTAAAGTTCATGCATCCTCTATAGAAAAGGGAGGATCCTTGGCCCAGACGAGTGTTGTGTCTGGTGGGCAACTGCCCGACGATTTATGGTGGGACGTTGTATCTATATATTTAAAAGAAAGTCGTGTTAGTTACACTATTTATAACTCAAGAATGGCTGAACCGATTTGGCTGAAAATTGGTGGGGAAGCTTAGAAACAGGAGACGGATATAGACCGGCTTTTTTTTCCGGTTTTAGACGGACATAGTATTTAATACTTTTATTTACATAAAGGAGTAGGTTAGGAGTAGAGTAGAAGTAGGGTAGGAGTAGTGTAGGTAGGGTAGGGTAGGGTAAGGGGTAGGACACCACGCGAACGAAGTAGCGCCGGGCAGCTAGAAATAATTTATATGGCAAAACGTTTGCCGGGTCAGCTAGTATACAGCAGAGTTTACCGCGAGACTAGCATATTATGCTAGTCGCAGTAGTCGCGCGGTAAACTCTGCTTGCGCGATGCAGCATTTTGCGTGTCGTCAGTGTGATGCATAGCTCGTATGTAGCGATGTATATGCCGCCACAGACAGGCTGGATCAGATTTAGCTAACCTTTTTACCATCGTCATAATTTTATCTCCTTGACACTCGCTAGATGTATACAAAACCTTGTAAAACATTTTAAAAGAGTAACGGTGGAGTTTCATGCCCATTCTTCTCCATACGAAAACTACCTTTTGGAATGGCGACTAGAATCAATTCCATTTTGTTGTAATTTTTGACGTTCAAAAGTGCCTTTAATGTGCCTATCTAAATATATAAAATTCAAAGTCCTGACTGACTGATATATCAACGCACAGCCTAAACCGCTGGTCCTAGAGACATGAAATTTGGAGGGTGTGTTCTTTGTGAAGAGTAGGTATCCACTAAGAAAGGGTTTTTCGAAATTCCACCCCTAAGAGGGTGAAATTTCACGCGAACGAAGTCGCGGGCATAAGCTAGTTTGAAATAAATGATTTGACTTTGACTTAGATCCGCACGCGGCAGGACTGGTGGGGCTGCAGAACATGGGTAACACGTGCTACATGAACGCGGCATTACAGGCTCTTAGCAACACAGCACCGCTTACGTCATACTTTCTGGAGTGCGCGGCCGCTGTCGCCGTGCTGGCGGCTGATAAAAAACCTGGGATCAGCAGGTAAGGACCTGAAAGACTTCCATAGCTTAAATGTGTAGCTGTATATTCCTTTTTAGGGTTCCGTACCCAAAGGGTAAAAACGGAACCCTATTACTAAGACTTCGCTGTCCGTCCGTCCGTACGTCTGTCTGTCACCAGGCTGTATCTCATGAACCGTGATAGCTAGACAGTTGAAATTTTCACAGATGATGTATTTCTGTTGCCGCTATAACAACAAATACTAAAAATAAAATAAATATTTAAGTGGGGCTCCCATACAACAAACGTGTTTTGACGTGACAACGTCTTAAATTAGGTTGCGGCTGGGAGTCACTTATGAAAAAGTGTAACGCTCGGTAACGTTACGTTCTTATTTTAAATTAGGTTGCGGCTGGGAGTCACTTATGAAAAAGTGTAACGCTCGGTAACGTTACGTTCTTATTTTCATTTAATTCCTTGTTCCTATTGTGCAATTTAATTATATTCATATCAATAAATATTCTACCGAGAAAAAGACGTTGTCACGTAAAATCTTCGCCCGTAAAACCGACTTTACAGGCAACCATTTTTTTTCTGCGTTTTTGCCTTGTGGTACGGAACCCACTTGGCCAGTTTTTTTTTTTTGTATGACAGAAAGTACTCTATCTATGGTCCGTTCCAAAAGTATCTGATGGATATGAAAATATATAAGCCTGTATCCTACGTTCGCGATTTAGTTTCCCAACCCATTGCTACTGATAGTGTGTTACGCAATTTTTTTTTGACGGCACTGTTGGCGCAGTGGTTAAACTATTGACTGCTGCGCTGCGTGTCGCGGGTTCGATTCCCGCACGGAACAAATATATTTGTGTGACCTACAAGTAGTTCTTCCGGGTCTGGCTGTTTGTGTACGTGAATTTAAATGTTTGTAAACGCACCCACTATTCAGGAGAAATTCCTAGTGTGGAGCAACGTTTTTTGTAAAGAAAAAAAAATTAAAAAAATTATCCCGCTGGAGTTAGATTCTTATTTCGCATCCCCTTAAAATAATGGTTTTCTTTCCAGAGCATACCAAAAATTAGTGAAAGAGATGTGGAGCAGGAAGACAAGGGGCTATGTTGTACCTAACGGCATACTGTATGGCATTCGTAATGTAAGTTACATTTTATTCAAACTCAAAGCGTTTATTTCAATTAAGTAAACCATTTACAGGCACTTTTGAATTGTCAAGAAGTCGGTCAGTCAGAAAATATGAAGCTAGTTGCCCATTCCAAAGCGTAGGTACCTATGGAGAAGAACGGGCGAGAAACTCCATGGACACTCTTTTAAATTATATTTTTACAAAAAAATAGTTACGTCATTAATTGTTGAATTTATAATTATATGTCAGAACGATGTAAAAAAAGACGTACGCGTTAAAAGCGTCCAGAGTACAGCAAATACTAAGAAAACAACAATCCAAAAATAAAATAATATAATAATAATAATAATATTCCACAACTATCACACAACGCCGTCTAGTCTCAAGCTAAGCAGAGCTTGTGTTATGAGTACTAGACAACTGATAAACATACTTATATATTTCTAAATACATACATATATAGATAAATTACACCCAGACACAGAACAAATGATCATGCTCATCACACAAACATTTGTCCTGGGTGGGAATCGAACCCACGACCTCCGGCATAGCAGTCATAGTCACTGACCACGAGACCAACAGGCCAGTCAAAATAATTAAAAATAAGCCGAGGCAGCTAAGTGATGACCAGCCCAAACTGACGGCGCCCGTTCACGAACATGACGCATAGATCAGCTTTGTTTATGGAGTAAATCTTAGTGGTAGGACCTACTCGCAACCGGAGCACGTGTAAGACAAGAAGGGCAGCTCTCGTAATTTTGAGAACGTTCACAGTGTGACAGGACTAAACTAATATTTATCTTCTGTTTCTTAATGAAATAGAAAGAAAAAGATGCATTGAACTTAAATTTAGTTTAGTTTGTGAAAAAGGGAATCGGCGCCATCATGTATTTAATTTTCTAAAAACAAGAATGTTCTCTTTGACAGGTGCATCCGATGTTTCGTGGTTACCATCAACATGACACGCAAGAGTTCCTGCGTTGCTTCATGGATCAGTTGCACGAGGAGCTGAAAGAACCGGTAATTATTTCGCCGTTAGAAACTGGTCTGGAACGGAGTACGTTCACGGATTTTTTTTCCTCTGACTGCAGTAACCTTATTGTAACAAGAATAAAGATCACAATGATTTTGACAGACTTGTCAATGGCAGCAACCTACCAGCAACCGTATTACAATGAGAATAAAGATCACTGATATTTAGACAGTGATGCAAAATAACTATGGACGGATTGCAGACTGTGGTTGGTGACAGGGTCGATGTTTTAAGACTTTTGCTTCGTCCGAATGTTTGCTTGCCTTGTTTAATTTAGTATGAATAAGGGTCTCCCTACATTTATCGACGCGGAATCGGCTTAAGCCGAGTGCGTATCACCACACTACTCGATTTATCGCTCGTTTCGCCGTCGGCCGGCATCGCGACGCGTCGTCCGAGCCGAGCCGATGCGAATAGTATTAGTAACACCCTTAATACGTAGACATAATAGTATATTTCATTACAAGTGCGGAAAGGCTGTCATTGCAAAGAGTTCCGACAAATGTCTACCCGAGCCGAGGCGCAGCCGAAGGCGAGGGTTGACAGTCGGAACAAGTTGCAATGACGGTTCCGCAGGTGTACTGAACGACTATTTTTAATACAGTTGCGAAAAAATGAAGCAATTTAATAAAATAATAAAAACAAAATATTGCTTTTTTCTCTTCTCTCCACGCAAAAAAATAGTCGTATGTGGATATGTAACGACTTTTTGACTTTTCCGGTAAAATGTTCTCCGAAACATTTTGTGCAATTATACTGAGTTCCGGTGGTGTTAATAAAAAAAAAATAGGGTCGAAATTACTCATTTTGTGCAACAAACAACTAAACTCGCAAAGAAAATTTCTGGAAAATGGCGCCAACCGTAGAATATAAGCAGAGTTTTTTTTTCTTCACCCATTTTGGTAGACAAAGAGAACTATCCATACAGCTTAGTCTTCAGTATTTTTTTTTTATTGATATGAAATGAAAATTAAATTTAATGAGATGAAATGAAATGAAACCTAATTCAATTAAATCATTAAATCTGATATTGAAATAAATTAGTAGCTTCTTTTTAGAAATATACGTATTTGTATGAATCACAAAAACTCTTTAGTAAAAACTTCATGGTTGGTTTTTCTTTTTAATAGACATTATTTTGACAGTTGGGAAAGAGACACGCACGACTTCGGGAAAGGTAAAAAAAAGCACTAGTATGTAATAGCCCACATCCCGAACGCTATACGTCCCTGCAATACACCACTTTTTGAGCAACTGTATTAAAATAGTATATTTCATTACAAGTGCGGAAAGGCTGTTATTGCAAAGAGTTCCGACAAATGTCTACCCGAGCCGAGGCGCATCCGAAGGCGAGGGTTGACAGTCGGAACAAGTTGCAATGACGGTTCCGCAGGTGTACTGAACGACTATTTTTAATACAGTTGCGAAAAAATGAAGCAATTTAATAAAATAATAAAAACACAATATTGCTTTTTTCTCTTCTCTCCACGCAAAAAAATAGTCGTACCTATGTGGATATGTAACGACTTTTTGACTTGTCCGGTAAAATGTTCTCCGAAGCATTTTGTGCAATTATACTGAGTTCCGGTGGTGTTAATTAAAAAAAATAGGGTCGAAATTACTCATTTTGTGCAACAAACAACTAAACTTGCAAAGAAAATTTCTGGAAAATGGCGCCAGCCGTAGAATATAAGCAGAGTTTTTTTTTCTTCACCCATTTTGGTAGGCAAAGGGAACTATCCATACAGCTTAGTCTTCAGTATATTTTTTTTATTGATATGAAATGAAAATGAAATTTAATGAGGTGAAATGAAATGAAACCTAACCTAACTCATTCAATTAAATCATTAAATCTGATATTGAAATAAATTAGTAGCTTCTTTTTAGAAATATACGTATTTGTATGAATCACAAAAACTCTTTAGTAAAAACTTCATGGTTGGTTTTTCTTTTTAATAGACATTATTTTGACAGTTGGGAAAGAGACACGCACGACTTCGGGAAAGGTAAAAAAAAGCACTAGTATGTAATAGCCCACATCCCGAACGCTATACGTCCCTGCAATACACCACTTTTTGAGCAACTGTATTAAAAAAGCTTTTTTAATACAGTTGCTCAAAAAGTGGCCTCGGCTCGGGTAGACATTTGTCGGAACTCTTTGCAATGACAGCCTTTCCGCACTTGTAATGAAATATACTATTTTGACCGGTGTTAGCCGATTCCGCGTCGATAAATGTGGGGAGACCGTAAGAGGCTTAATTAGTTCATTTTCCGTCACACGTGTTTTTGCATAGTTCTGTACCTATGTTGTTCTACAAATAGGTACAATTTATTTCTATTGGTATAGCAGTGTTCACAATATCAAATAATTTACATTCCATCGCCATTGTGACATGTATTCTAAGTTGATTTTTGAAAGACCATTCGTAACAAAAAGATCCTAATAAGTTTTTGGTTGCAATGTAATTTGAACTTTGAGTATGACATTCAGTTTGTTGTTCCATAACTTGAAAATTATCTCAAATTCCTGGTTCTAATATAGGTGTGGGACAGCACATCGGAAGACAAGCTGGGCTCTGAAGCCGACGGCGACCACCAGGACACGCGCACCGTGCACACACGACGACGCGCCGTCTCCTCCGGCGGTGAGTTCACGAGTGACTATACGTGTAGGTCGATTTATATTATACTTAACCTCTCATCAAAACCGGTAATGTACAAAATAATACCTATAAGTAGTCTATTCCAAAAAAATATGATGAAACTCTAAACAAACTCTGTTCAGATTAAATTCTTACGCAATCACTGATCATAGAGAATTAGTTACTCATTTATCTGTATTTAGAATAGTTCCATTTTATATATCACCACTTTTTTATTATTATTCTAACTGAGAACTTAGTGATAACTCATTGTAATTACAATTAAATAATCTTCGAAAATTAAGGTTTTAAAATTAACCTCGATGATTATTGTCAAATGAAAACCATGTTTAACCGGTAAAGCTCCGGTTGGTCACGAAACAATAGAAAATCAATTGTGTATCATTAGCGGAGCTTAATGAGTTAAGGTGATTTAAAATATGCAATTTTGTTTTATGTATTCAAATATCAAATCAAAGCACACTACAAATTAACATCCATAGGTACATTTTCTGATATGTCGTGGCTTAAACTGCTGGGTCTAGAAGCATAAAATATTGCACAAGAGTTCATTACTTATCGAAAGTGCTCAACTTCGTTAGAATAAGGAAGAATTTTCTTTAAATCCTTTGTGCTCACCAAGGAAGGATTTTTGAAAGTTCTTCACCTAAAGGGAAAACGAAAAACGAAAACGAAAATTTACAGCGCAGTGCAGTGCAATTACAGTGTGGTTTCTTTCTTTTTCCCCTTGTGTCAAAAACCAATAAAGATCGTGGAAAAGTGGATATGAAATAGTAAACTTTTTTTTATGTTATTCTTTTTCGTTTCCTGCAGCAAGCGATGCTCCATTCTTCGCAAGGATGAGGCGAAAATCTCCCGCGCCGTCGTCTTATAGCGAATCAAGAACTGAAGGCTATTTGCGGTAATAACAATGTTATTCTTTAATAGCGAATAGAAAAACTTAAAAAGATACTTTCAAACTCTCAAAACGGTATCTGTGCCCATTGCAGATATTCTTATTTTTATTCATAAAAAAATGGACTTTTCAAGAAAACAAACTAGAGAAAAGTGCCAGTCATCAGATCAAATGGAATATTTCAACAAATTAAAAAGAAATTAATAAAGTATCTGATTTTTTGTCGCAATCTACAGGAGATGAAAGCTTAATAATCATTAAGGAAAAACGAAAATTTTATCAGTAAGAAAGGAAAAGTATTTATTGAGAGTCGTACAGGAAGATCACAAACTAAACACAATCACACTAATATTATAAAGGCGAAAATTTGTGTGTGTGTGCTTATATGGTTGTTACTTCTTTACGCACAAACGGCTAACCGGATTTGGATGAAATTTGGCACACAGATGGTTTATAACCAGGATTAACACAATACTTTTTATCCCGATATTCCCACGGGATCGACACTTACGCGGGTGAAACCGCGTTGCGCAGCTAGTCATAAATAAAAAACAAAATGTAAATACAAAAAAGAAGAAGTAAATTTTAATCAGTCACAAGTCTTAATTAAAGGATACTCCTTCTTTGAGTCAATCCAGGATAATAATAATAAAACTATAACTCAGTTTTATGTCTTTTAGGTGATTTTTATTCTGAGTTGGTTTTTAGAGTGCAAACACAAGAGCCCATGTCGCCGCGACACCGGCGCTCGGCTAGCTTCGCGGGCACGCACCATCTGCAATACAACACGCACTCACAACAGCCCAACGGTAAGAATTGGTTTACTGTATTATATCTAGAAGTAAGTTTGTCCTTGTCCCTCTCTTCCTCTACAATTGGTAACCAAAAAGTCTTTGATCCATAAATCTGTGGCCTGGTGCCAATATCAATAAATCATTATTTTCAGTAATGAGCGTTATAACAATGAATCAGCATACATAGTTATTATTTTTAGGTGTTATATTGTAGTATGGCAAAACTAGTTAATGATAGCGTGACGGTTGACAGGGGAGAATGGAAGAAGAAAACGTGTTTCGCCGACCCCAAGTAACATGGGATAAGGGCAGGAAGATGATGATGATATTGTAGTATGGAAAAAATATTTTACTTTTATATGATTTATATTTTTAAAGTTGATTTACGAATTAAATTCTATTTTAAGAAAAAAATGTTATTTTGAAAAATATTAACAACTTAAGCCCCTTTAGCACTGATGATAATTATTATGTTAGTTCCCAATCTCGTTTCATACAAAAACGTACTTTTGGCCCTTTTATCACCAGGCCACAGAAATATGCTGTCCAACCTTATGTTATACTATCTTTGTCTCATTGAGCGACGCGCGCTTTACTTATGGTTCAAACACGTTGTGAATGTGTGTGTAAGCGCAGGTGCTCTCGCTTCTAGAACCCATAGCGTTGTAATTTTCCTTCAGTTATAAAAAAAAAGCTGTTCCATACATTTTGTCCGCGTAGGTATTGCACTTTTCTATGAAACAGCTGATTAATAAAGGTAATAAATGACATAATATTGTTGTTATCCAGGCTCAGAATTAATCCGGGGTCAAAACCAAGGGTTGTACGGGTCAGAATCATCGCTGTCGTGGTCGAGCGAAGCGGAGGACCGATATGAGACGTGTTCGAGCGGAGCGAGCGATGCGCCTGACACTAGGAGCGAACAGCAGTTAGTATATCTACTATCTATTTTAGACGACATACTGTTACTGATGTTAATTAAGGTAGTCCATTTAACCCTTTGAACGCCATTGTCACATATACGTGACAAGCAAGCGCGTGCCCTGTACGCCAGTCGTGTGTCGCCTATCCTATTACGAGCGACATAAATATGTGACAAAAAATGCGGTGCACTTTATCACGAAATAAACAATTAAATCATTACTTTTGTGTTTTTAAATGTATACCTTAAATATTTAAAATTGTGGCTTGGCGTGGAGGGCACGCGCGTGCGTTTATGCTCTGGCGTTCAAAAGGTTAAGTAATGAAGATTAGATTCATTACGACGATTTGTCGTAACTCGCCTCACAAAAGTCTCGCCCATCATTAAATGTGTCTCATGAAGAACCATTTTCTCGACACGACAGGTACAGCCCGATTCAAATTTTATATCGGCTCGGAATATCAGGCGAGAGGTACTGCGCAGCGAGGAGGGCACTCAGAGCCACCATCAAGTTCGAATCGGGCCGTGCTGTGTGCGAGGAAGGTCCTTTCTTTGGTGACCTCTAACTGACGTTATACAGGATGATTTTTTTAACGGTTCCAAATTTTTACAGGGTGTTCTAACCATGAATATGAACAACTTTCACTATGGGACCAACTCTGAAATCATGAAAAAAAAACTACTGTTTCATACAAAAGTTCACCAAAATGTATGAAACAGCTGTTTTCTACTGTGTGATTGATATCTTTGGTGATGGGAACTTTTAATAACAATATCCACATTCCAAATTCAAACCACTTTTAGGCCGTAGGGATTAAAGAGTTATTTTAGTCCCTGTTTACGAAGAATACACTAGCTCTTTTTTTTTGAATAGAAGTAATAAAAAAAAATATTTTCCGAAGAATTACTGTTAACATAAGTGTTCGTCTGTACAGTAAGAACGTGGTCCCGATGGGCGGCGGGGACGGCACGTCGTCCGGCGGCGTCCGGTTCCGGAGCATCATCTCCGACGTGTTCGACGGCAAGCTGCTCTCGTCCGTGCAGTGTCTCATCTGTAATAGGGTATGTTCGACGGCAAGCTGCTCTCGTCCGTGCAGTGTCTCATCTGTAATAGGGTATGTTCGACGGCAAGCTGCTCTCGTCCGTGCAGTGTCTCATCTGTAATAGGGTATGTTCGACGGCAAGCTGCTCTCGTCCGTGCAGTGTCTCATCTGTAATAGGGTATGTTCGACGGCAAGCTGCTCTCGTCCGTGCAGTGTCTCATCTGTAATAGGGTATGTTCGACGGCAAGCTGCTCTCGTCCGTGCAGTGTCTCATCTGTAATAGGGTATGTTCGACGGCAAGCTGCTCTCGTCCGTGCAGTGTCTCATCTGTAATAGGGTATGTTCGACGGCAAGCTGCTCTCGTCCGTGCAGTGTCTCATCTGTAATAGGGTATGTTCGACGGCAAGCTGCTCTCGTCCGTGCAGTGTCTCATCTGTAATAGGGTATGTTCGACGGCAAGCTGCTCTCGTCCGTGCAGTGTCTCATCTGTAATAGGGTATGTTCGACGGCAAGCTGCTCTCGTCCGTGCAGTGTCTCATCTGTAATAGGGTATGTTCGACGGCAAGCTGCTCTCGTCCGTGCAGTGTCTCATCTGTAATAGGGTATGTTCGACGGCAAGCTGCTCTCGTCCGTGCAGTGTCTCATCTGTAATAGGGTATGTTCGACGGCAAGCTGCTCTCGTCCGTGCAGTGTCTCATCTGTAATAGGGTATGTTCGACGGCAAGCTGCTCTCGTCCGTGCAGTGTCTCATCTGTAATAGGGTATGTTCGACGGCAAGCTGCTCTCGTCCGTGCAGTGTCTCATCTGTAATAGGGTATGTTCGACGGCAAGCTGCTCTCGTCCGTGCAGTGTCTCATCTGTAATAGGGTATGTTCGACGGCAAGCTGCTCTCGTCCGTGCAGTGTCTCATCTGTAATAGGGTATGTTCGACGGCAAGCTGCTCTCGTCCGTGCAGTGTCTCATCTGTAATAGGGTATGTTCGACGGCAAGCTGCTCTCGTCCGTGCAGTGTCTCATCTGTAATAGGGTATGTTCGACGGCAAGCTGCTCTCGTCCGTGCAGTGTCTCATCTGTAATAGGGTATGTTCGACGGCAAGCTGCTCTCGTCCGTGCAGTGTCTCATCTGTAATAGGGTATGTTCGACGGCAAGCTGCTCTCGTCCGTGCAGTGTCTCATCTGTAATAGGGTATGTTCGACGGCAAGCTGCTCTCGTCCGTGCAGTGTCTCATCTGTAATAGGGTATGTTCGACGGCAAGCTGCTCTCGTCCGTGCAGTGTCTCATCTGTAATAGGGTATGTTCGACGGCAAGCTGCTCTCGTCCGTGCAGTGTCTCATCTGTAATAGGGTATGTTCGACGGCAAGCTGCTCTCGTCCGTGCAGTGTCTCATCTGTAATAGGGTATGTTCGACGGCAAGCTGCTCTCGTCCGTGCAGTGTCTCATCTGTAATAGGGTATGTTCGACGGCAAGCTGCTCTCGTCCGTGCAGTGTCTCATCTGTAATAGGGTATGTTCGACGGCAAGCTGCTCTCGTCCGTGCAGTGTCTCATCTGTAATAGGGTATGTATGTACGGACCTTTACAGAGTGGCTGGGACATCAACGCTCAACCTGCTACCATGGATTCAGAACATGAATCTGAATATATGTTGGGGTCAGCTTCCAGTCTAACCGGATGCAGCTGAATACCAGTATTTTACATAGAGCGACTATATACCCGACCTCCAGAACCCAGTTACTGTGTAAAACGATACCCCTTGGTGAAACTGGTTGTCAGACTTAGGCTTCTGACTACTTGTAACGACTGTCAAAGATATATACGAATGACAGCCGAAACCAGCGGCTTTACGTGCTTTCCGAGGTTCGACGGGGTATGTAATCTATACCCATACCTAATTAAGTACCTAATCTAATTTATTATCTCAGGTGTCGACGCGAGTGGAGACATTCCAAGACCTCTCCCTGCCTATTCCGTCTCGTGAACACCTGGCAGTGATCCGGTGCCAGCAGCCTATCCTCAACCACCACGTGCCGCATGGGGCTCAGGAGTCATGGGTCAGTACCATATCATACCGGATCAGCTAGAGATAATCGCCCACCATCATCAACAATAGATATAACGGACAGTCCTCTGTGTCTGAGGAAACCGTTGCGTATCTGTTATTGGAATGCACAGGCACCCAGATTTAAACAGAAACCTTCGGGCACCCAGATGTTTCACAGAGGTTCTTAACAGACCAGGAGATGTAAGATGTAATCAACTTCTAGGGGGAGGTGGGCTGGTTGGAATACCTAACCACCGACGGCCGCCATGGCCCACGCCCAATGGTCCACCTGAAGGACTAAGTGCGGAAACCAAATCCTCAAACATAGAACATAGATCGCCCACCATAGCAAATGATAAAATAAAATAATAAATATAATTCGCAAAAGAAAAAAAAATGGCGTGGAGCGAAATGATCATTTATGCATTCATGTTGTTGTAATACAGGTTTAGAATCTGTTGTTTTTATTAAGGTTCAGTAAGTGTTCCGAAACATGCACTTGCGAGATTCGTTCATATTTATGACACATAAATGTGGTTCTTTAAAAAAAAAAAACCCAAACCAAAAGTCAGAACAAACTTCAGATTCCATTGCAAAACGAATGTCTTCAGCGACTTGAGGATTAAAAAATAAATCATAGTGTAATTGTCTAAACACACTGTGCCGAAGGTACGCGACCGAATTTCGGCATGATTACGCCTGCAATGCTATTTAACGCAACGTAATTTCGGCATAATGTGTCGTCAGTAATTCAAATAGCATTGGAGGCGTAATCATGCCGAATTTCGGTCGCGTACCTTCGGCATAGTGTGTTTAGACACTAAGAATGGCAGAAATAAAACTCAATCATTTGAATCAGGTGTGGTGGCTACTAAGTTGGCTGAGGTCGTGGTTCTACGGGCCGGTGGTGTCCCTACAAGACTGTCTCGCGGCCTTCTTCAGTGCCGACGAACTCAAAGGCGATAATATGTACAGGTTAGTACTTAACTTCTTCTTCTCTCTTCTTCTTCTTCTGTTCTTCTTTTTTGTCAGTGTTTTTTTATCTAACGAAGTGACGCGCGCTTTACCTGTAGTAAACAAGTGTACACACATGCTGTGAATGTGTTCGTGAAGAAGACACACACACACACTTCCGACTTCGCTATTGTCTCGGACGGTACCGAGAGCTCCTGCGCTTACACACACATTCACAGCGAGTTGATCACTTGTTAACCACAAGTAAACTGCGAGTCGCGTCGCTTCGCTTAAATCTGGCTTTAATTATGATTTGTTTTAAAACTGGGCGGGCCTGCTTCAATAAGTTAATGTTTCTTAGATATTTTTTAATTTAATTTCATATTAATTATGTTCAAATTCATGACGTAACGTTGAAATGCAACAACTATTCGTGTTAGTCACTTTAATTCAAATGTTTTCACGTCTTTCTTTGCCATCATTTTAGTATCCCATTCCCTGCACTTTTTTTTCACAAAGCTGTGTTTTTTAATATTTGACCAATTTATTTTAACACTAGATTCTCCCCACAGTTGCTCCCGCTGCAACAAACTCCGCAACGGTGTCAAGATGTCTGGCGTGGTGCGTCTACCGGAAGTACTATGTGTTCACCTGAAGCGCTTCCGGCACGAGCTCATGTTTAGCGCCAAGGTCGGTGCGCGAGTCTCCTTCCCCATCAACGATCTTAACATGGCGCCATATACGCATAAAGGTGAGGCTTTTATAGGTATCTAAGATCACGTAAGAATATGGGCTTTTGAAATGTCTTTTAGAAGGTGACACTGAATCGGGCATACCTGGCTCTAGTCGGTCGGTGACGCTGAATCGGGTATACTTGGCTACAGTCGGTCGGTGACGCTGAATCGGTTATACTTGGCTACAGTCGGTCGGTGACGCTGAATCGGGTGTACTTGGCTCCAGTCGGTCGGTGACGCTAAATCGGGTATACTTGGCTCCAGTCGGTCGGTGACGCTGAATCGGATACACTTGGCTCCAGTCGGTCGGTGACGCTGAATCGGATGCACTTGGCTCCAGTCGGTCGGTGACACTGAATCGGTTATACTTGGCTACAGTCGGTCGGTGACGCTGAATCGGTTATACTTGGCTACAGTCGGTCGGTGACGCTGAATCGGGTGTACTTGGCTCCAGTCGGTCGGTGACGCTAAATCGGGTATACTTGGCTCCAGTCGGTCGGTGACGCTGAATCGGATACACTTGGCTCCAGTCGGTCGGTGACGCTGAATCGGGTGCACTTGGCTCCAGTCGGTCGGTGACACTGAATCGGGTATACTTGGCGCCAGTCGGTCGGTAACGCTCTAGTCGATCGATGACGCCGAATCGGGTGTACTTGGCTCCAGTCGGTCGGTGACGCTGAATCTGGTGTACTTGGTTCCAGTCGGTCGGTAACGCTGAATCGGGTCTACAGAACGAGCTGGTCAATCCAGTACAGCTATTTAAAATCATTCGATTCGCTATCGGATTCGATTGTTAAGCTTCATTTAAGGGGAATGCTCCAAAATGGTAACTTTCATGGTAGAAAATGTTCAAGGAGCTCTGCAGGACGGGAAAAGTGCTCAATTTATATAGGCTCAACCCCTACGTTATGTGAATTTACAAAATATGGATGCTGTTTACACCTCTGCCTACCCTTTCCAGTAAGTTAAATATAGTCATAATGTTATGTTCTATCCCTAAACCAAACAAGTATTCCTCAGACTGCACATCGAAGGTAACCCGCTACGAGCTGTGTGCGGTGATCTGTCACGCGGGCACTGCGGGCGGCGGCCACTACACTTGCGCGGCCCGCAACGGGCGCGCGTGGTACACCTTCGACGACCACTGTGTGCAGCCGCTGCCCTACCATCATCTGCCGCACTGCGAGGCCTATGTGCTGTTCTATAGGTGAGGGAATGCTTGAAACTTGTTATAAGTTAGATTCATTATGAAGCCTCCTCGTGTAGCGCAGTTCGTTCCGCCAGTTACTCAACTGAACAGTCACACCCAACACCTTATTTGACTTGCCAATTCTTTCCTTGCGGTGGTACGGAGCTAACGCCCACCTGGGGGACTAAAAAGCCACTTTGGCAGAATCATAAAAGGATAACATAATGGACAGTTAATCGTATCAAATCCCATTGGTGAAACATTTTTCAGTTATTTTTTTTGTCTTTGCTAAAATATCCAAATCCAATCCCAATCTCTTTGATTATACCTACGTAGTGCAGCGAAAAAAGAAAAACACGGACTGTCTTCGCCATATTACGATTCATAATGTTATCCTTTTATAGTTCTCCAAAGTGGCCTTTTTAGGCCCCCTGGTTTGCGACCACCCTCCCACCAGAGTCCGGCGTCAAGCAGCCTGCTATGTTTCGTGGATGCGTGGGAGTTCCAGTGCCTTAGGCATCTTCTGGGCACGCTCGTTCCATCATAGACCTCATCCATCGCTTTCCATCACGCGTGATCGAATATCATTAAAAAAATATTACACGTACCTGGCGCGCAATGGTCAATCGTGGTACATTTTGCTGAAACATCATTATAATATCACCTCTAACTTTTATATTATTCTAATTTTTTGACACAAATAAGTTGGTGAATAGTCAAAGCGATTGAACAAAATCATTAATCAAATAATAAAATACTGTTTATAGAATAATATTATTTAATGTTTTAAATGGTTTTCTCTCAAAGGAAAGTGAACCCCCAAATGGTAACGTTACGGCAGAAGGCGGCTGAAATATTAGAGTCAACGAGCGTCGAGTCTAACGATATCAAGTTCTACATCTCCAAGCAGTGGATCAACAAGTAAGTAGAGGCGACCAGAAACAAGCTCGGTTAAGCAGCCGACAACCTCCGAGGTTGTCCTGCGAGGTGCCATAAAAAAAAACTGCCCAAGTGCGGGTCGGACTCGCACGAAGGGTTCCGTACCACAAGGCAAAAACGGCGAAAAAAACACGTTTGTTGTATGGGAGCCCCCTTTAAATATTTATTTTATTCTGTTTTTAGTATTTGTTGTTATAGCGGCAACAGAAATACATCATCTCTGAAAATTTCAACTGTCTAACCATCACGGTTCATGAGATACAGCCTGGTGACAGACGGACAGTGGAACCTTAGTAATAGGATCCCGTTTTTTACCCTTTGGGTACGGAACCCTAACAATCGTGGGGCGCTTGCCCACCAGACACAATGTCCGTCTGGTCGGAAGATCCTCCTTTTTCTGTGGAGGATTAGTGAACAGTACGCCCTGTTCCTCATACTTCAATAGTATCTAGCAGTGTCAAAACTCAAAGCATATATTTTAAATATTAAAAGACTAGCTTCCGCCCGCGGCTTCGCCCGCAAGGTATGTGGATAAAAACTATCATATGTCCTTCCCCGGGATGCAATCTATCTCTCTGCCAAATTTTATCGGAATCCGTTCTGTGGTTTAGGCGTGAGAAGGTAACATACAAACAGACAGAGCTACTTTCGAATTTATATTAGTATGGATTTACTTTTGAATTTTGAAAGAGTCGGTCAGTTAGTCAGAAAGTTGAAGCTAGTTGTCCATTCCAAAACGTGGAACTCCATGGAGAAGAACGAGCAAGAAACTCCAAGGACAACTCTTTTCCAAATCCAGTTAATGAGTGTCGTAGACGTGTTGGCTTTCTATACGTT
The DNA here is from genome assembly GCA_963082905.1 of Oligia fasciuncula. Taxonomy (NCBI): domain Eukaryota; kingdom Metazoa; phylum Arthropoda; class Insecta; order Lepidoptera; family Noctuidae; genus Oligia; species Oligia fasciuncula. The sequence continues at coordinate 9,774,843 of OY720408.1, forward strand.
GCGCGTGTAAAGCCATGGATTATTCATTTAGGTATTATCTGCGTGGTAATTGCGTAACACACTTCCAGTAGGAATAACGTTCATTTTGACAGTTCAACAACATTCATTGCGTTATTTACATGGTTGAGCAGACAAATTTTTCGAACATGAAGCAATGGATCAGCAATATCCTTCAAAATGATTCAAATTGTAATTGGAAGTGTGTTACGCAATTACCCTGGGTGCTGGTATATGTATTGTATTATTGAGGTTATTTGAGGGGCCCGTGGCTAAATAATAACAGCCGCACAGGTCGATCGATCAGGTTAAGCTACGCTTGCCGCGGTTAGTCTGTGGATGGGTGACCATTTTACATACCGTGACGCCTTCGTGCCTCGAATAGCACGTTAAGCCGTTGATCCAGGCTGTCATTCGTGGATCTTTGACAGTCGTTACAGGTAGTCAGAAGCCCGAAAGTCTGACAACCAGTCTTACCAAGGAGTATCGTATTACTCAGTAACTGGGTTGTGGAGGTCAGATAGGCAGTCGTTCTATGTAAAATACTGGTATTCAGTTGCATCCGGATAGACTGGGAGCCGACCCCAACATAGTTGGGAAAAGGCTAGGCAGATGATGATGATGATTTGTGAGGTTATTTGAGGATAGCAGTGACTTGCTACGAGACGGCTACGGCGTAGTAATTCTTATTTTGTAACTTTATATTGATAGTGTATTACGCAATTAGGGTGCTGGTAAAAGGAAATCGTTGATGTCCAGCTATAGTCCGCGCGGAACTAGTTGATGTCCAGCTATAGTCCGCGCGGAACTAGTTGATGTCCAGCTATAGTCCGCGCGGAACTAGTTGATGTCCAGCTATAGTCCGCGCGGAACTAGTTGATGTCCAGCTATAGTCCGCGCGGAACTAGTTGCCCGCGCCTTGGGTGAGTCGGGGGTGAGGGCGGCGGGGTTGCCTAGTGTTCGCATCGCGCGGACTGAGTAATGACAAAGCGCCCCCGCCCCTCCGTCCCACCGCTTACATACCTAAGGCCCGGCCAACTAGTTCCGCGCGGACTATAACAATGGGACTTTAACTTTGACACAGTTTTTCAACTTTTAACCGACCATTGACCCTTATCAGATTCAACACGTGGGCGGAGCCGGGCCCCATAGACAACAGCGACTTCGTGTGCTGGCACGGCGGCGTGCGGCCCGACCGCGCGCCTCACCTGCACCACCTGGCCGCGCTCGTGCCGCAGCCGCTGTGGGAGTTCCTCTACCTGCAGTGAGTATACTACCGGCCGCGCTCGTGCCGCAGCCGCTGTGGGAGTTCCTCTACCTGCAGTGAGTATACTACCGGCCGCGCTCGTGCCGCAGCCGCTGTGGGAGTTCCTCTACCTGCAGTGAGTATACTACCGGCCGCGCTCGTGCCGCAGCCGCTGTGGGAGTTCCTCTACCTGCAGTGAGTATACTACCGGCCGCGCTCGTGCCGCAGCCGCTGTGGGAGTTCCTCTACCTGCAGTGAGTATACTACCGGCCGCGCTCGTGCCGCAGCCGCTGTGGGAGTTCCTCTACCTGCAGTGAGTATACTACCGGCCGCGCTCGTGCCGCAGCCGCTGTGGGAGTTCCTCTACCTGCAGTGAGTATACTACCGGCCGCGCTCGTGCCGCAGCCGCTGTGGGAGTTCCTCTACCTGCAGTGAGTATACTACCGGCCGCGCTCGTGCCGCAGCCGCTGTGGGAGTTCCTCTACCTGCAGTGAGTATACTACCGGCCGCGCTCGTGCCGCAGCCGCTGTGGGAGTTCCTCTACCTGCAGTGAGTATACTACCGGCCGCGCTCGTGCCGCAGCCGCTGTGGGAGTTCCTCTACCTGCAGTGAGTATACTACCGGCCGCGCTCGTGCCGCAGCCGCTGTGGGAGTTCCTCTACCTGCAGTGAGTATACTACCGGCCGCGCTCGTGCCGCAGCCGCTGTGGGAGTTCCTCTACCTGCAGTGAGTATACTACCGGCCGCGCTCGTGCCGCAGCCGCTGTGGGAGTTCCTCTACCTGCAGTGAGTATACTACCGGCCGCGCTCGTGCCGCAGCCGCTGTGGGAGTTCCTCTACCTGCAGTGAGTATACTACCGGCCGCGCTCGTGCCGCAGCCGCTGTGGGAGTTCCTCTACCTGCAGTGAGTATACTACCGGCCGCGCTCGTGCCGCAGCCGCTGTGGGAGTTCCTCTACCTGCAGTGAGTATACTACCGGCCGCGCTCGTGCCGCAGCCGCTGTGGGAGTTCCTCTACCTGCAGTGAGTATACTACCGGCCGCGCTCGTGCCGCAGCCGCTGTGGGAGTTCCTCTACCTGCAGTGAGTATACTACCGGCCGCGCTCGTGCCGCAGCCGCTGTGGGAGTTCCTCTACCTGCAGTGAGTATACTACCGGCCGCGCTCGTGCCGCAGCCGCTGTGGGAGTTCCTCTACCTGCAGTGAGTATACTACCGGCCGCGCTCGTGCCGCAGCCGCTGTGGGAGTTCCTCTACCTGCAGTGAGTACACTACCGGCCGCGCTCGTGCCGCAGCCGCTGTGGGAGTTCCTCTACCTGCAGTGAGTATACTACCGGCCGCGCTCGTGCCGCAGCCGCTGTGGGAGTTCCTCTACCTGCAGTGAGTATACTACCGACTGGAGTCCAGTTGTCTTCCGGAAGGTACTTACATAATAAAAACGGGCAAGTGCGAGTCGGACTCGCGCACCGAGGGTTCCGTACAAATTTGTAGGTATGTAAATAGTTTATCACTGGTTTTTTTTTATGTTACTACAAATTACGGTTTTCGTGTTTTTTCTCGCAACAACAGCAATTTCAAGGTCACCTTGGTTTGTAGACTGGTTTCAAACCGTGTAGATCGTGTTTAAAGCCATTACCCATGGTGTTCCAGCTTCGGCGGCGGGCCGGCCGTGTCGCACGTGCACGAGTGCGGCGTGTGCGCGCGCGCCGCGCTGCGCCTGCGCACGCGCCGCGCGAGGGAACTCGCCGCCTTCTGCGAACTGCACGCGAGCTTCCAGGTATACATAACCGATGTTTACAAGCAGTTTGGATCCTCTTTCTTTGATAATGATAATTCTATAATACACAATTTCGTTTAACGGATCGACCCTGAGAATCAAAATATGTACTTAAATGATTCTTAACCTTTTGAACGCCAGAGCATAAACGCACGCGCGTGCCCTCCACGCCAAGCAACAATTTTAAATATTTAAGGTTTAAAATAAAAACACACAAAAGTAATGAATTGTTTATTTCGTGATAAAGTGCACTGCATTTCTTGTCACATATTTGTGTCGACACAAATACGCGGCACGGGCACTCGCTTGCTTGTCACGTATCTGTGACAATGACGTTCAAAGGGTTAATCATCATATTCTATAATAATGATTCACCTTTTTCATTGTTGTTCCTAATGCATGCCTGAATGGTCGTCCGTGGATGGATTTCACCTGTGACGTTTAATGCTTGCTCATTCAGATACACGTCTGCCTAACCTTTCGGGGAAAACAGGTGTGATGTTGTGTATTATTAATTATTATGTTAATGTGTGTGTTGGCTGGGCTTCGCCCGCCTGGAGGTCGGGGGTTATCCCATGGCAATGTATCAAGTAATAAAAAAAAAACAAAAAGTATCCTATGTCCTAACCCACGTCATGCTCTATTTATATTAGTTTTCTACAGTTTAATACAATACGACCGGCGAAACTTGGCGAGCCTGAACTTCGCGCAGATGGCTGCGCAGTAAGATTTTTTACAAACCAAATGGTGACATGAGGCGAGTGCGAGTGAAAGAACATGCGCGAAAGTTCGCAAAGGCTATACTCAGGCTCGCCAAGTTACGTCGCGTCGGTCATATTGTACTTAGATCTTTTTAAGAGGAACAATTTCGTAATACATTGTTTTCATATAACTAACTATTGGTTTACGCCGCGCACCAACATCTTCAACCATCATCGTCATATTTCAGCCAATTTACACAAAACCTAATGAATTATACCTACACCTAAACCTGGCTCGAGAATCACTCCGTCTATTGGTGAAAACCGTATGCAAATCCGCAGACAGACGCGGCGGGGGGCATTTGTTATATAATACTAGCTGCGTTCCGTGGTTTCACCCGCGTAAATGTCGATCCCGTGAGAATATCGGGATAAAATGTAGCCTTTAAGTTAATCCAGGGTGTCAGCTTCCTCCATACAAAATGTTATCAAAATTGGTCCAGCCGTTTGAGCGTGAAGAACTCACTCACACACTCACAAACTTTGGACTTTATAATATTAGTGTGATTTACTTTGAGAATGGCAGGACTTCGTCGATTCTCATATTACCCTTGGAGCCGAAGTCAGAAAAGAGTTGAGCAACATCGTGTACTGACAAATGCGTGCACTGACTGGGCAGGTCCATTCTAATCTGTATGGCCCTTTCCTCAAAAAACCATCTCAGAAATGAATCTGCATGGTCCTCATAGTGCCTGAGCAATATTATGTCTGAACATTAAAAAAGACTGTGACCTCTGATGTTGTTTCGGTCTTTCTTCTCAGAGCAGTCAGTTAGGATACACCAAACTTATCTAGTTTTATACAAAAACATAATTTAGTTTTAAAGTGCAAAAGTGTTTTTATTTTTTACAAATTTACAGAAATAAATATCATCTATCATTTATGAAGACTGTTTTTTTTTATTTCTGACAATTTTTAACCAACCTCACAGGAACAAGAACGACCCCACGCGATCTATGGCATCAGCATGCACTGGTTCCGACAGTGGCAGGCCTTCGTGCGCAACAAGACACAACAGCCGCCGCCGCCCGTCGATAACTCCGGCATCGTCAGCAAACAGGTACACACTACTGTAGTTTTAAGGTGAATGGGTAGTTGAGACCGCGAAATTTATTAAAGTAAAAAAAAGTTTTAATGGATCATTACCATTAACTAACACTTTTCCCTAACAGATTGGTGGTTGGTGGTAGAAATCTAACTTAGAAAGATGTATTAATGATTCTAATTCTCTAAATATGTACCTGTTATTGTCGCGAATCATAATTTGTTTTTCGGATGGGTAATCTTCAAATGACCCCTCCCGCTCTGGGTGGAGCGGAAGGGAGTTTCAGACTCTTACTGACTAAAACCCACCCATGTTGTTGTACCCAGCGGTAACCCTTTCGGACAATCCCGCTGACCCGGCAGGCTTCAAGATACAATCTGACACTGACCTGCAAATTGCAAAAAACGTAAGAAAATTTGAATTTCGCGGTCTGCCACTATCCATTCACCTTAATATACCTGCTGATATTCGCCTCTTTGCTTCAATAACGTTATAAGTCCGACAATGTCAACTTTCAAAATAAAACATTATTGAAGCAAAGAGGCGATGTATTCTGTAAAAATCTCACGGTGAAAACTTACGTGAAGTGAGCGTCAATAGTGTCAATCACTAGCATCAGACGGAATGACAGCTTTACAGAATAGATAAGCTGTATGTGCTGTGACATTCGCCGTCGAGGAAGACCGCGGCGAAGGTAGTGTGACGATCTGATCATGTTTACGGGGCCAACATGGCCAGAGATCGCACTAAACAGAGGTTTGGAAGGAAAAAGAGGATGCCTTTGCCCAAACTATTTTAGACCATAACTCAGCCATCTTCTGCCTGACAAATATTGAACTTACAAACGAATGTGTAACATTATTTTACAGAACCATCACCACCAGGTGTTCTTTCAACAAAAACCATTAGCTGATCAAATGACCAAACTAATGTTAATTCAAGCAATTGTTTTTTTCTCTAAATAGTTCTAGCAGTTCAGCGAGAGCTATGTTCTGTGTTAGAAGGTTTGTTTCTGCACTTAGTCCTTCAAGTGGACCATTGTGCGTCGGTCTATATCTCAGAGCTATATTATCATAGGCTTCAACATCATCATTCAAACAAAAGACGTCCAGAATAATTCCACTGCTGGACATAGGCCTCCCCCAAGCACCGTCACTTTGACCGGTTCTGTGCTTCTCGCATCCAGAGGATTCCTGCGGCCTTCACCAGGAATCTGCTATATCTTAGTCGTTTTCAGAATAACCATGCGTCAAATCCTCATTATGTGTTTTAAATTTCCAGGAAATCGACGGCACCACGACGCTCACAATCAAACCAGGCTCCGACCACGCTCAGCTCAGCGAAGAGTTATGGCGGTTCTTCACCAGCATCTACGGCGGCGGACCCGAGGTGCGCCTCAAGTCGCCCACCAACACCGCCCAGGTCACGCTCACCGACAAAGATAAGACATTTGACGCGCGACGCCTATCCCGCAAATATTCCGAGTCGGACAAGGAGGAGTACTGCACCAAATCAACCTCAGAAATGAACATCAGAGATAGCCTACACGGAGAACTGCAGAAGAACCAATCTCTCCAAAACATCAACCGACGATACAAAGTCAAAACAGCCGCGGAATCCGACGAAGATGTCGCGTACAGGAGATCGAGTTTCCAGTACAAACGATCTGAGACCAACGGGAACTATCAGGACTCGGACGATGAAGACATGGACGTGAGCCGCCCACACAACTCGGTGTACGTGAACACGGTGCGCATGGAGAATGGCGTCGACAGCTCCGACCACGACGCCAACGACAACCCCGTGCTCCACAAGAAGCATGCTGACAAACTTACTGATACCGACCTACCAAATCTAGATAGTATATCGCTTAAAAGCAAACCCTCTAAAAGCGGCAAAGTGAGAAAAATTAAAAGACGGACAGTGAAATGATTCTTTCTTGCTTGCCAGTTTGTTCACAGGCTGAGGCGACGGATCGCGTCAGCTCGCAAAGACTACGTTTAGTAACGTTTGAATTATCGAACATTCCTTTTTTTTTTCGGTGACTGGTGTTTAAAATACGTGCATTTATAGGTTGGACGAACCTTAAAACTGGGACTCTTTGGTCTCTGTCTGTTTCGTAAAAACGGTATTTTTCTAAAGCATTATAATATTTAAATCTGCGGCCTCCGCGCCCGACTATCGGGAGGGTGTTAGTATTTTTCACGGAACAGATAAATAAGGTTGGAAAGGCCCTCGCTGCAATTTTGTACTAGGACCAGTGTCGCCGCTTGACTCCCACTATTTTAATTTCTACACATACGCAATACTATGTTTACAAATATTTCGCACACAACCAAATCACACACACATAAATCTCAGGGCAGATATTCGTTCGCCCACTAGCAATACGCTCCCGTAGGCATAGACACTCAAACACGCATAAATGCAATAAAAATTTTCATACACGCTAGTGCTTGACAAAGCCGATATTCTTTGTCGATAAATTATCTGATGAATTTATGGGGAAAAATGAAACATTAAATAAATATTAAGAAATAATTTTATTTTATTTTGATTAATTACAAATAATCACTGTCCTTGGAATAAAACATATTTATTAAGTAATTGGCGCTTGCTATTAATTGCGAACGAATTTAGTACCTACTCGTCTTTGTCCGCATCCAGTTTCCTCTACCTGTCACGTTAATCCATTGTTCCCTGGCGTTAGGTTCTTTAGGAAACCTAAAATTTATAATTTATTGCAAAATTCAAATTCCTCAATTTAATTTTACTAAATCGTGTAAATAAAAGTTTTAAGAATATAAACGTAAATATTGAAATATAACAAAATAATACACATAATGCATAAACTTGAATAAAAAATCAGAGATTAGTCCCTTTATAACATTCGGTAGGATTCATTCAATGATTAATATAATATTTAATTTACCTACTCAAAATACGTCTAAATAAAAATACACAATCATTAATCATTAATTAAATATAAAATTATCCAAAAATTATCTTTGTCAAACGTAAATATAGTCGAGAATTCTATAGATGATTTTATTTAACCACATGGTTACCTCACTGTCGATAAACATGCGCCGTGCATCACAGCCAATCAGAGCAAAGGACGAGACGTCAACGGTTGAAGTGTAGAGGACGCAATGCATGCAGTACATTGTACGCGTACTTGGTCATTGTGCTGATTGAGCGAGTACACAGCGGGCAATGTATATTTTTTGTAAATTGTTGCAATAATGTTGTTAATGTTTGGTATTTCATAATGATCAGTATATTTTTATGTTTTTGACACATATTATTGTAATTAAATGTTATTTTGGACTTACCGATGGAAAGATATACCTCCTCGCTTTATACCTGAGGTCTGACTTTTTGTCTTACATGTTATAATTGCACAACACGGCATTATTAAGCAGAGTTCTATTCTCCGAAGTATTCCGACGCGCACTGAATGCGGTGAATGTATGAATCGGTCGAGTTATGATTGTCGAATCATAACTGTGGCGCGCCTGCCCCGCCCACATTACCATTCCAACGTTATTTATCTATTCCGTGGTATTTTTAGTACAATTTTAATTTAGTTCAAATTCAGGTATAGAAAAATTAGATACTTGAATAAAATGATGTTATAAGTGGAATAATCATCGAACTTTTATATTTAAAATAATGAATGTATATCTGTGTAAAATTCAACCGAAGTTAACCATAACACCTGTAAGTGTATAGAAATTTCGTGTTTATATCTAGACTATTATCCTGACTGCATTTCTTGCGTTTCCTCTTGTTTACCGTGGATTAGGTATTTATTTTGTTATTTCTGGTTCTAAGTCTATGTGTTATTTGTTAAAGAATTGATCAGCAATAAAATATATTTCAACTATATTGGCTGCATACATTTGTTTTATTATTTTGAGGTTATACTGTCATTTAATTAAATTTATTAATGATCAGATCCTTGGTATCAGAGTGTACAAAATAAATCTATAGACTAGACCATGACTAGACGCTGACGCATCGTATAACTGTCTAGCCTAGTACATTAGAAATAATCCGTCAAAAAAACTTTGACATTCAAAGGTCATTGGCCCGCGAACTAGCAACGTCATTGATAAAATAATTTTCCGCGTTACTACGCAGAGTTGACTCGCGCATAGTTTTTCTTATTTCCTCTGGACGGTAAATAATGTGTCCATTTAATACCGACAATTGTAGTGTCGTAAAAGACTAACAGACGAGTATCAGACTAATGATTCAATGACAAGATGATTTATTGCTATCAGGTGTTTAGCGTCATTTTAAAATAACAGTCGAAAGTAATTGGAATTTGTGAGAAGAATTATAATATCTTTGACACAATTTTAAAAAAATCCATGGAACATAGACAATCCTGAAAAAAAATTGGGTAGGCGGGAAACACTGACCTGTTTACTAGACAAGTGTCTAATAGAGGTCAGTGGCGGGAAAACAAAACAAAATGGATGTTCCAAATATTTAATACAATGAAGACCATTATTACATCATGTTATTATAAACCAGGTACAACGTTTATAATTTATAATCATTAATCCTGCGACGGAAAATTGTCTGCGTTAGTAGATACTGTCAATATACGGCTTTGTTTGCTGAAAATCAAGATTTACGTTATTTAGGCCCGATAGGAGTCTTGAAGTACGTATATACAGTGCGAGTCTTCATAATGTGCACATAACGAAATGAGGGAAACACCTTAATTTTATCAACGGAAAAAATATTTGAAAAAATAAAAAAATATTTAAAAGGATCTTTACCTGCTAAAGTATGGTGATTGCAAGGCCTTTCTTTAACAGTTGATAGGAAATGTTGTGAATGAGTTATAAACATGGTATTTTTACGTTTAGAAATCTGATACGATGGAGAATAATTTAACGTAATCAAAAAGGGTAGATAATCGGGGCTTTTATTGAGTAATTTTACAATTATTGTAAAAATTTATGAAAAAATATCAGATTTTTGTTAAAAAAAAAAACATAATTCTCAATTGAGGGGCGATTGTTTACACAGGGGTCACAGCAGCGAAAAAGAATTTCAAAAATGCTACATTTTTTTTTGTTTTTAGATTTAATATTTTTCCGTCGATAAAATTAAGCTTAGTTTCCCTCATTTCGATATGTGCACATTATGAAGACTCACACTGTATATAGATATGGTCAGTAAATAAATAAATACTTCAGTTTTATCGGCTTCGTTGCTGACCGTAAAAGACCGGGTGCTATAAAGTATCAAGAACGCCAACTGCAAGGTATTCTAGAGTAGTTTACTTTTTTTTGCGTGCCAGAACTGCCAGCCACTTATGATAATGCAATACAGCGCGAAGCGTTACCCATTTTACTCTGTTATCGAAATAGTTCGTAAATCTTAATTTTCAACATAATATTACAAATCTGAAACGTTACGTTATTTTTTAAAACATTCATTATGTATTACTCGATAAAAGCGTAACAAAAATAGATCATTTCTATTAAAATATCATATGTTTCTAAAAATATTTATTTTTTTCATTTCATAAATCCATAAATCTTCTACATTTTTTATTTATTTATTATAAGGCCCCTATGTATGTACCAAAATTACGTATATCGTATATCTATTGATATTTTTTTGCTACGAGTAAGAGAATACTACTAGAAAAATTGTTTTGTGCTGTTTTGACTACCTTTTTAGGTGTTTACAGATGAAAATTAAAATTAACATTTTACTGCAAGATTCTCATGCAATTATAGAACATCTTTCAGTGAAAAAAAAAAATTCAAAATGCAGTTTTAATAAAGGCATCGTAAATTAAATTCAACATGATTTAAAAACAATATTATTCAATCACTCACAGCAGCTTCGTTGCTGTTACCAAAACTTACATAGAGAAATTTAAAAAAATATTCGAAACTTTACAGATGTAAGCACAAAATAAAAAATATGATAATAATTATGTATTTGGTATTACACAACATAATTTCATTTTTACAAAAATATAAATACAAATGAGTTACACTCATTAAAGATAAAAACTATAAAAAAACTGGGGGTACATGAAAAAGTTAACAATTATGCATAGATATTCCCCAATTAAAATAAAAAGGTAAACACTTACAGTGTCGCCAAAACAGATAGATTTTATCGTCCATTGACATCTGTCACTATAAAATGTTAAATAAATAAATACAGGTAATGAACTTTAATATTAAATATTCAAGTCAATATTCAACAACAAAAACGGCCGTACGTGGTAGTCTTTGATATGTTAACTATTTTATAATTATTTTACAATCTAAAAAAAACTTTATAAAAATATATTGCATTGTGTCGTTGTATATTTATGTATCAATAATAAAATATGAGGAAAACGTATAAGCGCCGATTTCATCTAATTAGGGCCTTGTCGTGTAAATTAAATAGTCATTTTTTTCTTTGTTTCGAACGTAAATTAGACGTTTCCATAGAACTTACATGATAAAGCTTTTTTTTCTCACACTGTGTTATCCTGTTATGACAAACGCCAGCTATTCCATTGATAGGTATATTAGTAGGTATAGGTAGGTATAATTAGATGAAACCGAGCGGTATTTATACACTATGTGTAATATTTTGTACTTAGTAGTTTGCACCAATTGCTGTAAACTATTGTAAATCGTCAGATAGGTAAATATCACTCAGTGTAACTGCCTATTTGAGAATATAATGTACTGCTATTGTATATGACTAGTGGTATAAGGGTATAGACTGATTCCGGGAAGTCGGTTTGTGGTTTGGCTTTAGATTAGAAGCGATTGGAAAAGAGTAAAAAGTAAAACAAAACTTATCACATACCTACATAAATGTGCTTACTTTTAAATTTAATGAAAGCTGGCTATTATGCTTTTGACAGTCAGAAATTGCCTCAGACTGAATTGAATTAAATGAATAGGTAACAAAAGAACTTCATATATATAAACTAAAGCTCTAACAATTGAAACCAGCAAACCAATTGATATTCAGTCTACAACCTCGGGAAGGATTTAGCAAAAATATTTCCAACAAATACATACAACAGTCTAAAAAACTTAAACATTAACAGTTTCATATAAATTGTATTTATAAAAAAACATTTTTGCGGAAACCTTTTCTGATATCTGCATAAAGGAAATATGTATAATCATCGATATACAACATATATGAAAATTTCTTATTTTTACTTATACCAAATGTGCGATTGGAAAGGTCCTAACATTATTATAGATAAACTTTTTTTTATTTTTATTTTTTTCTTGCATTAACTTTAAAATTCCAGATCTTTCGATTGTAAACTTTGTATCCGAAAACTATCCGACATTGAACTCAAAGGCCACTCTTATAGAGCACAATAAAATAAAAAGCGAAATTAATAATAATCATACATATTTAAATTGTATATCAATAAAGATTTCGATATGCAGCACACACTTATACATTAAATTAAGACAACAGGTGTTAACTGATTCAACCAGCCCTGTGGTCGTGTATTTTTCAAATAGAAAAAAAAAACTAATTTTCTCACTAACCTAACATAGTACAATTAAAATTCTAGAAAAGAATAAGTTGCATTTGAGGTAGATTAAATTTTTTACAGTCCTATTAACCTAATAGATTAGAATTATTCACATAATATTCTACATATCAAGCGTGTACATGATCTCACCATATGCTCTCCTTGCATAATTAGACGCCAAACATTGACCATTATTATTAAAACCTTTACATTACCGAAAATTATTAAACTTAAATATACTTTAATATGTTATGTGTCAGGAATGAGAATTTCTTTCATAATAATTAGGGCGCTGCCGAAATCGGGGCAAAGGTTTGCTTTAGGTCTAATTTTGTACAATAAGGAAAGAGGCTGCATATTGTAGAAGACAGTTGATCGCTTCAAAACTACCCCAATTTCGTTTTATGTGATTAAAAGCTCGGAAAAAAGGAATAGTCCATGTGGGTAGTCATTTGTTTTTTGTTTTTGCTTGCAAGAATGAGGTTTTTAGACAGTTTGTGGGTTTCATTTTCTTATCACCACAAAGACATGAAAATTTTACGATGTATGTTTTGACTAATATTATTATAATGATGCTCCAATCTCGACAACGCTCTAAAACTAACTGAAATGAACAGCGCACGTGCACAACTCGCGAGAAGACAACGACAAAAGACGTTAAAATAATCGAAATCAATTAATATTATTGCAAAAGTCATCAGAATGTAGACCATGAGGATGTGGGAATCAATTAAGTAGCGCCGCGCTATAGATATGGACAAATTGCAGTTCCAAAAAAATGGGCTCTATTTGGGGATTGTCTAAATGCAATTTTAAATTAGGGGCATTCAACTGTGAATTGATAAAACTCTTTATCTTCAGCAAACAAAATTGCAGACAAGCAGTCGGCAATATCTTGGTCAAACCATGTTTGAAGGCTTTTTTCCTTCAGGCATAGTTTGACCAAAATCCGCGGGGAAGAAAGGATGTTCCAAATGTATTGGATTGGCAGAGTGAAGTTCTAGCTATGGTATTAGGGCCATACATACCAACAAATAAGAATTTGCATCGTTGGAAAATCGCTTAAAATTAACCAAGCCGTAAATATAAACCATGTTACGAAAGCAGTCATTGGAGATTTGTGGTGTTCTAAAGAATAACCATTGATCAGGAATGAAGTTAAGCGGAAAAGAACCGGAGTAACCGACGTAGCTTGCAGAATGAGCAAACTGAAGTGGCAGTGGGCTGGCCATATTTGTCGAAGGGCCGATGGCAGGTGGAGCATACGAGTCCTAGAGTGGAGACCGCGTATCGGCAAGCGTAGTATGGGACGCCCCCACCTAGACCTTAAGGTGGCTGGGACGGACTGGATGCGGAAGGCGGAGGACAGGGTTTAGTGGAGCAGCCAGAGAGAAGCCTATGTCCAGTAGTGGACTGCGGTAGGCTGAGTTGAAAGAAACACCAGATTACAGTTGAAAAGAGAACGTCTTTCGAGTTGTACACGGGCCAAGCATGCTAAAACGTTTGTTTGAAAATGCAAGGCACCTAATCCAAGCTTTAATATCCTTCTATTTCGCACCAAACAAACTCTTTAAATTCTCGCTATTATACATCAACCATTTGACACTTACACATCACTAAACGAATTACATAATTTGGCTCATTATTCTAAAACGTATGCCAAGAAAATAGCTCCTCTGAAGTAACAAGTTGTGAAAATTATTTCTGTATGAAAAATAAAAATTTATTGCGGTCAAAATAATGAAATTTTGGCATACCGATCTTCCAAAGTATGACTTTTAGTTCCTGCACACGCGAGTCTAACGAGCAAATGAAATCCGGATTTTGATCGCGATCTCAGTAACGAACGTCGACTTCACCTATCCACAATCCTATCACTTTTGGCACATTTTAGTTATAATGAAAATGATAACGCTGTAAATTACCTACGAACACGAAGTCAGCTACTTTGCTCATCAGACACACACCCAATTTGTTTCATTTATATTATTCTATAGGAAGCACGAGTGCCTCTGAGGTACATTGATCATTTTTATTGCATTTTGTTTCTAGCTCAAGTCTGCTGAGTTGTAAGGACTTCGATATCATTCTTAACAGTAGAATGAAATGGAACCCTAATACCATACACTATAAAGCCTTCAATTGTGTAACTCTGTTATGAACACTTAGCACTTACATTTAAGGATGATATATCAATCTAGTTACCGACAGATCTGATGTTAATCTACTCTGGCAGAATATTACATTCACTTTATTGATTCGAAAGGAATATGCTCTCAGTTGTGTTACATTATCGCGTCGAAAGCAGCAAGCCTCTCTAAAACATATTATAATAGCTCACTGCTTCCAAGAGTCATACACCCTGTTTTTATTCTGCTTACTATAATCGTATCGGGGCGGGCGTGACCACACCAGCCCGTCTCAACTAAGCACTAACTGTATCCCACCTAATAGCTCACAGAGTTGGTCCCAATTATACTCCATAAACGTCATGTACGCTATAAATAAACAATACATAATTCCGAAAGTACATACACGACTAGATCACATATTCATGCAGAATTCGGAAGAAATTTTGGTATACCCGAGACGTACAAATATACAATTTGGCAATATAAACCGGAGGGCGCGCGCCCTCCAGTTTCCGTACCTATATTCTTACATCACCTTGTATATTACAAGTCCAACAATATTACAAATTGCATAACTAACTGCACTCAAGACTATTTACAGCTTAGATCAACCTTACCTAGTGAGGTAGTTCGGTATTCACATAAGCTAAATGCAGGAATCTCACCCTTCACGACCTTCTAATGCCATCCACAGTCTACTGTAAAACTGTATGCTCCTAGGTTGACTTGAGTAGAACATTAAATTGTAAATGGCATAGGGGTGTTTGGTGAGGCGAGGTTAGTGTGGCGGCGGCGGCGGCGGCGGGGGCTTAGGGCTCTGCGCCGTCTGGAAGGCCTGCGTGAACGCTGGCAGTCGTTGTTGGACTCGGCCTTCCTCGCTTGTGAACGTCGGCTCACTATCCTCTAACAGCTCTAGCATCTGGCTCGACAAACCTGAAGGGCCTTCGCCCGGATCCATCAACAGGGACTCCACATTCCCCGGATGGAGTAAGTGTGTTTCCATTGTGTCCGGCAGCTCCTGCGTCGACAGAAAGGGCAAGTCGGACGGCGTCTGGGAGTACGGCGGAGCCACCATATACATCATAGGGTACTCAACGGGTAGTAGTGTACATCCTGGTGACCTTGGCTGCTCTAACTTTATATCTAAGGATTCCTCCAACTTTATCTCTATAGGCTCCACCTTTATATCAAGATCAGGTGGAATTTCAACAATAATATCTGTGGAGGGTACCCTGGTTGGACCTCCCTCTGATGTACTCTCTTCGGGGGAGCCTGGTTTCCACATAGAAAAATCAGGATCTTCAATGGGATACTCAGTGTATGTTTCTTCAAATGCAGATGCCTCAGGTGGGGGTTCGCTAGACGTACCCACGGCTGCCGACCTCCATGACTCCTCAGGGTGTGCATTTTTAACATGTCTCACGAGATGGTCCTTACGTCCAAACTTTTGTGGACAGTAAGGACACAGGAAATCACGTCTTCCCGTATGGACGACAAGATGGCGCCGAACATCTTTAGCTGTGAAGAACTTTCGATCACAATAGTTGCAAGTGAACTTCTTATCACAATCATTTTTAACAGTGCGACTACCAGTATGGACTTTCAGGTGATATATTATATCTTGCCGGGTGGTAAAATTCTTCTCACATATCTTACACTGCAGGTTACCTTCCTCTGCAGAATGCAGGGCAGCATGTTTTCGGTAGCTCAAGAGGGATGTGTAGGATTTCCTGCAATCTGGCCTTTCACATGTATAAAGCTTTTTTACTGGATTATGCACTCTGACATGGTTGGTGAGATGATCCTTACGATTGAAAGTCTTACCACAAACATTGCATGCAAAGGCTCGAGCCTCACTGTGTATTAAATTGTGTCGCACAAGCTTGAACTTGGAGTTGAAGCGCTTGTCGCACAGATCGCAGGAGAAAGGCAGCTCGCCAGTGTGTGAGAGGACATGTTGGCTGAGCTTGCCGGGGCTGGAGAAGCGTTTTTCGCAAGTGCCGCAGACATGGCGCTTGGCGTGGTCCTTGCGCGCACGGGGCTCCCGGGGCTCGGGCAGCGACGGGCCAGGTGCGCTGTCCTCGCCCTCGCGCGGCCGCCGCGGCAGCGTGGGGATGCGCCGCGCCACTTTGACCGTCCGAAACAACTGCTTGATGCCGCTGGGGCCAGACGCTCCGAGCGTCACGTACTGCAGTTTCGAGGGCAGCTGCGATGCGGGCGGCGCTATGAACGTCTTCTGCGGGGAGGCCGGGCGTTCCCCGCTCGGCTCCTCTTTGAACTCGGAGCCGCCCTCCTCGCCTTCCTTAGGGTTCGGTGGCGGGCTGGCCATCTCGCGCACATTTTTGACGCGCTTGCCCTATATCGCCGTTCGTTGATCTCGCGTCGTGCTCGTATCGGCTCCGCCGTGGCGCTGCCTCGTCGCGATGGCAGAAAACATTTCTGTCACATTGACGGTCTGGAAGCCCTTTTTCGTATTCGTGTCACATGGTTCTCGCGGAATTTCTCGTGTCCACAGTCGATTTTCACACAGCGATGGGTTCCACCCGCGTGCCTAAGACACTTTTCGATTGAAAACACTGGATGAAGAATGAAAACGGATGGAAAAATTACTTTTTTCAAAGAAATACGTAGCGCTTGACATCGAAATCACGAAATGTCAAAATAATGAAATGAAGCCAAAAGCCATGTCAAAAAAAGTCCGCCGAATCGTCAGCTGTGGTCCATTGACCTACATCGAGTGCTTTCAGAATCACAAGTTTTAAATATTTTCAGCTTACAATAGTCGATTTGACTAATATTGTTAAGTAAAATATTCTGGTATCTATACATGCAACATACAAGTAATGATTAAGTTATGTTTTTAGCGTTACTATCATTTCTTTATTCTTGTTATAGTATAATTTCAATCATGATTATGCTTCAAAATTATGCAATATCGAGGTCCCTGGAACGCAACATGTTTTGTAAAACGGCTATTTCGGACCTTTGGTTTTAGTTTTGTTTTAAAATTGTTATATTTCAACAATCTGAAATTTAACCCATTTTTCTTTGTCAAAGCCTGGGGGCTTACCATCACCTCTTAAAGCAGGGCAGAAGTTGAACTGCACTACTTTTTTGTACTAAGACGTCATACAAAAAAGTAGTGCAGTTCAACTTCTGCCCTGCTTTAAGAGGTGATGGTAAGCCCCCTGACTTTGCATCCCTTGCTTAGGAGTCACGCTCCTCCACGTCCTAGGTGGGGTCTTAGGTTCGATTTTCAAATCGGGCAAAGCGTTATTGGGCTTTTTTTGTATTATAACTTTTCTCGTCGTAACCTCCGCTAGGAGTAATAGTGTTCTGTGGTCGTGACTGACTGTGTAGTACGATAACGTGTAGTACTATAGAGGTATGAGCACAGAAGGGTGTAAAGTTCACTCAGCATCCATAGTAAGGGGAGGATCCTCCGACCAGGACGGGTGTTGTGTCTGGTGAGCAACTGCCTGATGATTCATGTAGGGACGTTGTATTTAAGCTAGTTACGCGGTAAACTCTGCTTGCGAGATGCAGGATTTTGCGTGACGTCAGTATGACGCGTTGTTCCCATGTGGCGTTTGTAGATACCGCTACAGCTACAGTACCGTATTACTATTTCATTCCACCTGGGAATGGGCTCTAGTTAGAGAGTAGTATATTCCTTGGGTTTCTGGGACGTTTTCAGCGTCCAGCGCTGGTTGAAGTAATTCGCTTTGAAACTATACTATTTTATGCCCATTGATTATGAATTTCTTCATTAGCAATGTAAGGCAGTGGATGTTTTCAAGCTAATGAAATTAGCCCATGATTTGAATTTATTGATTTCGAACGCAAACCCTCGTATCCGAGTCAAAAGGTAAACATGAAATCATTCATTTCTGATCTGATTCATTCACTCAATTTACTGTCAAAACTCAAATTGTCAATCACTCTCTGATTCTGATAACCTAACTTTCAGTTTTTATTTAATAAATTTGACGATTTCAAGCCAACACAGCTGTTAAATACTTATTTCGTAAATTCTAGAAGCATATAACTTAACCAGGTAATGAATAATATGTGCAAAGTAACTTTGTTATGACGTCAAAGTTTATTGGCATCCAAGATTCTAGTGTCCTTTGCATTTTTATTTGGAGGACTATTTGTCTGTAATAGTTTTTGATGGTAGTTCTAATTCACGAAATTTACATGGAATAATGCTTAATAGTATATTTAGCAATGCAATATCAGTGTCGGGAGGTCATAATCTAATTTTAGACTAACAGTAAAGTTTAGGGATATAAAAAAATAATATTACTGTTCATAATTTTGTTTTATAAATTGGTTTAAAAGGTAAAAGAGTAATGTGTAAATAGTATAGTCCGTAGTGTGTGCTAAGTGGCCAGTATATTTCATTGTTGTTTTGATTTTAACTAGTGCACTAAAATTTAATTCTCCCAATAAATACTCAACTCTTTCTGACTTTCGCTGTGTGTGCACTGTGCCTTTATAGAACCTTTAGTAGACAAATAATGTATTGTGAGTACCATAGAGTAAGTAAACCTGTAAACATATTTATGAGACGGAACTCCCATAGAAAAAGTTGAAACACGTCGCTTGTATGAAACATGCACTAAATTTTTAGTATTTTATCTATGATTAGCGCACGTTTCATAGTTTATTTTTTTATTAGACAGTTGCGATAGTTTCTTTTTTTATTAGAGAGTTGCGTCACACTGGTGAGTACCTATTCGTCTATGAGGCAGTCATGTTTTTCAGAAATTGTTGTCACAATGTTTGCTAATGTGTGAATCCAAAGTGCAATGTATATCACTTAGATTGCTTAGTACAGTATTATCATGTAAATGAATCACCAATAAATAAAAATGCTGATAATAATAATCCATACACTGATTTCATATTCTTTCTTCGTTAGTAATTATTGCTAATATTTTATATTTACAAAACAGTAACAATATCAATATTTTACATATGACGGCCTTTATAGAATGCGTGTGAACGTGCCCTTATGTGCGGCAACGGGGAAAACACACCCTCTCTCTTCTCTTTCCACCTCTCTTTGGCTTTGGCTGGCTTTCAGCATTTAGGATGTATCAAAGTCCACATAATTATGACCAATACACATTTCCTTTCAATCACATTGATCTTCGTAATAAAAAATTTTGTTGTAAATATTATAGGTAGGTGTAAGCAACTCAAGCATGTTAGACAGTAATTTAGTTTGGAATAAAAAAATAGATTAAGAAACGGATTAATTGCTAATTATAAAAAAAAAAATAATAAGTACATATTTTGATTTAATTACATAGGTAGGTACATTGGACCGAATTTAATAGATGCAACATTGAGTTTAGTTGTTAATTTTAAAACATTGTTATTCTTTAATTAATAGATATAACTTTTAGCAAATTCAATTATATGTTAAAGAAACAATATTTAAGTGTTATTTTGGTATTGCTATTCAAAATATAAGAAACATTTGTAAAGTTCGAACATGTTGATTGCAGGAACATGTCTGAGCAGCAAGTGGCATCAGCGCCGGCCTCCGTGGCCGCGTCGGCGACCAGCGTAGCCGAGGAGCAGCGCTCTGGCAGCACTGCGGGAGGCACCGGTTAGTAACGCTGTTTTAAGGCTGGTACAGATTTAGATGGGCCGCGTATTGTGAAAATTATTCTTTGTTCCTTACGTCGCTTTCGTAATTTTTGTATGAATCACCAAATCGCACGCTACAGGTGCGCCGTACCGCTCTTTTTTGTATTTAAATGCGTTGCGATCCGCCCATGCTTGCGAAGCATGGGCGGATCGCAACGCATTTAACAAACGATTTAACAAAACGTCGAGATTTATCCATACTAAAATTATAAATTCGAAAGTAACTCTGTCTGTATGTTACCTTCATGCCTAAACCACTGAACAGCAGGATTTCGATAAAATTTAGCAAGGAGATAGATGGTATCCTGGTGAAGGACATATAGATGGTATCCTGGTGAAGGACATAGACAAATTTTTGTCCCCGTAGCATGTTCCTGTGGGACAATTTCCGACATCCACAAGGGCGAAGCTGCGGGCAGAAGCTAGTTTATTGTATATTGGTTAAATATTAATGCACAGACAGAGGTCCTATCAAATTAATCAGGCACTGATTAATTTGATAAGACTAAACTAAAATTTATCTTCTGTCCGTTTCTTAACTGCACTGAACTTAAATTTATTTTAATTTGTGAACAAAGGAATCGGAACCAATGTCATAGTACTCATGTGTATGTTTGTAATTTCAAAATAACAGCTTTTTACTAAACGAGTATAAAAGTATACACGGTACCTAATTATATTTTTTTTGTCTGTTTGTTCCTGCTAATCTCTGAAACGGCTAGACCGATTTTGGCAGGACTTTCAGATAGGCAGATATGTAGCTGATATTATAAGGAGTAACTAAGGCTACTTTTATTTTGGAAAAATAATTTGTAAAGAGACACATTATTGTTTTCCAACATTCACGCGAACGAGGTCGCGGGCACAGCTAGTTAAGGGGGAAGAGCTAAGGTAGCCCGCGAAATTCAATTTTTTTTACTTTTTTTTGCAATTTGTTGGTCAGTAGATTAAAATATGATTCGCGGTCGTAACAAATATGTATTTACAGAATTATAATGATTACAATCAGTAATACAACTTGTTAAGTTAGTATAATCCCCAAAGGTCAAGATTTCATGAAATAGTCATTCTTGGGGATTACTTGGTCTTAGAGAGTTGTGTTGATGACTTTAATGATTATAATTCTGTAAATACATATTTGTTACGGCCGCGAATCATATTTTAATCAACGTACAACTTAATACTGACCAGCAAATTGCAAAAAACGTAAAAAAAAATGAATTTCACGGGCTACCCTGGTGCTTTCGCCTTAAGTATATAAAATCTTACTAAACCAGTTTCTCCTCTAGGAAGCGGCGGCGGCAGCGCAGTCGGCTCAGGCGGATCAGCTGTATCCGAAGAGAAGCTTTATGGTGGATGTGAAGGACCAAACGCTATGTACGTGAAGCTGATCTCCTCAGATGGCCACGAGTTCATCGTGAAGAGGGAGCATGCGCTCACGTCGGGCACCATCAAGGCTATGCTTAGTGGGCCGGGGCAGTTCGCTGAGAATGAGGCCAATGAGGTCAACTTTAGGGAGATTCCGTAAGTATTTTATAATAATTTAAAGTTAGCATTTTGTATAGTGAAATAAAATCTCAATACATATACTACCATTTGGAATGGGCGACTAGAATCAATTCCATTTAGTTGTAATTTTTTACGTTCAAAAGTGCCTTTAATGTGCCTATTTGAAATAAATGATTTGACTTTGACAATCCATTTTGAGTTGCGGAGTGATTTACGAATTTTAACCGTATGTTAGAGGACCTAAAGTTGAGTTTCAATTGTCATCGATTCAGTCAGTCAGTTCGCCGACAATCCGATGGGCGACTTTAGAAATCTGCCAAAAAAAACTGGCTGGGGCGACGAAAGTGCAAGATTATTTTCCTAACAGTTATTTATTACTGAACTAACGGGAAATAAAGTCGTGAATAATTGTGACGTAATTTTCACTTTTTCAGTTCCCACGTACTTCAAAAAGTATGCATGTACTTCACATACAAGGTCCGCTACACAAACTCGTCGACGGAGATCCCCGAGTTCCCGATCGCACCGGAAATTGCGCTGGAGTTACTAATGGCCGCTAACTTCCTTGACTGTTAAGAGTACAGCAATGTACCGGTAGATGGCGCTAGTGTGATGTGAGGTTACGAAAGAGGTTGATTGAGAAAAGGTTTGTAACTTTTGACAACTTGTAAAGATTGCTCTATAAGTGTAAATGGTTCACATAATATTCATGGAGTGGACAAGTTATTTCGTAACGAGTTTTACTTTACCTAGCAATTTGTATTAGCTTAATCTTTTGTCTCACTAGCGCCACAGTGATCAAACTAAATGATCATTCGAAGATCATTGATCACACATCTGCAATTCAGTGTCATGTAAACATTTTGTAATGATCGTAAATTATCAGGAAAACGGTCATTATCTGTGAGAGAAAATATCGATAGAATTTAGATTTTGTCACGCAATAATACATCAAATATTTTTCTTGTAGTAATTCGGACTCCTTTCAACGTTACGTGTAATGCTAGGTGCACACGCAGCGACTACTCTCTAAGGCCATTTGCACACGGCACGGTTACGGTACGTCGTGTTAACCGCGCCGTATAAAAATCGTGTAACCTAGTATATGACACTGTGCTATGCAAAATTCCACAGTGATCTTTACAACACTGACGACCGTGCCTACACACGGCGAATAAGCCGTAGTTTTTCACGGCAAGAAAAACGTGTGTGTTCAAAGAGTTTTAATATGTGTGGATCATGTGAGATTTTGAAATCGCTTACGAGTCGCCGGCAACTAAATTCGCTACGTGTGTAGCTGGCATAAGATCCACGTTACTTTTTGGGGCCATGATTTTTGGCTAAACAACGATTGTAGAAAGGCTGGGCTGAGCCCTTAGAATTCTTAAAAACAAATATTCTCAAATGACTGTAGTAAAATCTAGTTTAATGTCCTCGGCTAATATGATTGGTTGATATGTTAACGTAGTCAAACAATCATAGTAGCTATATTATGATAGCAGATTTGCTGATTGGGCAGTCTGAAATGGGGTACCTAATAGGTATCCAAAAAGTTGGTTGATTGTTTACCATAGAGTACGGACACGCCACGGTGGCCACTGCTAGATGCGGCATTGTCAACATTTTCCGTATAAACTAAGCATGTCACTGTTTACTGTCCTTTCACAGTTATTTTACTTCTGACAGCTGCAATCCAACAGGAACCTTATTACAACATCAATAAAGATCACTGTTGTTTTGACAGACTTATTGTTACGAGATTAAAGATCACATTGTTATTGACAGTGATGCAAAATTAGCGGTAAAATAACTGGGAATGAATGTGACATATGACGAATAGGAACTGTCAGGTTTCAATGGCGTCCGCGACAGAACCTTTACGGTCAACGCACTTTCGGTGTCAGGAATTTTACTAGTATGTCGCCTCTAGCGCCAATGACTCCGTGCTCTGCGGTCGGCACGATATCAAAAAAGTCCTTTCTATAAAGAGGGTATGAAAGTATTACGGGGTAAAATACAAGAATTTGTAATTAATTTATATAATTAACCTGTTTGTTTAGCTAAAAGTCTGATGTTAAATGTATAATTAGAGCCGCTTGTAATTAATATCAACTGTAAATATTTACAGTTAGGGATTATTTTGAAATAAATCGACTCACTTTTAGTAATTAAATACTTTGAAACATACTCGACATGCAACTACTATAAAAAATTAATCTTTTGAAATACGAGAATAATATTGCAGAATCCAACCTGTTTCATTTCTCATGTAATTTCAAACATTTCTTACGAAATGAAGTAATGAGTGATTTCATGAAATTCAAATTTTTTTCGTGTAGTGATAATAAAATACCGTAATTAATGATAACCATACACATGTATTTAAAAACTTATCATAAAAATTGTTAATCTCATATTTACTCAGTAGTTTGGGGATATCGCATTTATAAACCGTTTTGTGAATTCTTGCAAACTCTCAGTAGATAACCACCAATTTCTGTAACCATTATTCTTCTGAAAGTCCACTCCCGGACTCCTAAAACAAGCCACCGTCCATTTCCATGTAAGGTATAAAGAAAAAGTTTTTATGCTGTTTTGATATGGACATCTTCATCATCATTTTCAGCCGAAAGGCGTCCACTGCTGGACATAGGCATCCCCCAAGCACCTTCCCTTCGACCGGTTCTGTGCTTCTCGCATCCAACGGGTTCCTGCGGCCTTCACAAGATCGTCGGTCCATCTTGTGGGAGGCCTTCCAACGCTACGTCTTCCGGTACGCAGTCGCCACTCCAGAACCTTTCGGCCCCAACCGATGCTGACATACCATCATTGCCATCATTTTGGTGTCATCATTATTTCGAGTTCGAGTTCAGTATCATTTAAAAAGTTATAGACCTTTGTATAGAAAAATGCAGGTTGGCTCGATTTATGAGTCCGGGAGTGTGTTATTAGTTAGCAAATTTTATATTTTTTTTACCGAATTTTTCCTTTTAAATAAAACTTGTATAAACTGGAGATGCTAGGATTTCATTATTTATTTTGTCAAGTGTCACTTAACATTAACCAAATCGCAATGTTTTGCTTTTTATTTTGTTAATAAACCGTAAATTCTTATAGTGTTTTTTTATAAGCCAATCAACTCGGCCAATCCCGGTCCACAAAGACAAAGAAGTCCACTGCTGGACATAGGCCTCCAGGCTGCGCCATAACACCCTGTCCTCCGTTTTCCGCATCCTGTCTGTCCCAGCCGTAGGTACCTTTTATAAGTACCTATGCTTAAAATATTTGGCTTTTAAAATTTTAAAAATTCATCCCCATTTATGGGAATATTTTTTTTTTAAATCCTTCCTTATTGCTCATTTTCGTTTTACAAGGTAATTGGTAATTGAGTGCATTCCTTGAAATGGGTGATATTATAGCTAATTTACAACATAATTTTGACCTGACAACTTAGGGTTCAAAATGGGGTGTTTTGGAGATATCGATCATTCTAAGTTTTTTTATAAATTTCCCACCTCTCAACTATAAACCGCTAATTTCAGGTAGGTACCTTTACCTACGGACTTAAGGATTCTTAGACCTTTCTAAGAATCCTTTTTAATGTTTTTTTCATGAAATATCAATCAATAGAATTTTATGAATTTAGAGGGTTGTATTGATTTTAATGATTATAATAGGCTATTTGACTGGTTTCTGATAAACATCTCAGATTATTTAATGGTGTCTAACGAGCCCACAAAAACCTATTACTTCAAATTGCATAATGTATTTCTTTTAGAAAATTTAAATAAGCCGCCAAAACGCTATCTTTAACAATATGGCGTCGTGACGTCAAAATACACGTAAACAAACGTTGAAACGGTCGAGATACTAGACAAAAGTCATCTGTTCTGTCAACGATAGACAGAAATTGACTATATCATGACGTCATCATAAGTTCAGCCAATCCAGACCGTTTTCGATTACGTGGCGCCAGATTTAAAAAGATGAAGTTTTTTCGGGATTTTTTTAATAAATAATACATTTTTTTGTACTTAGTAAAATGAATGCAAATCGATTTTAAAAGCGATAATCTATACGAGTGTCAATAATTATGACCTTATTTTTTACATTGTCAAATAGCCTATTCTGTATTAAACTCATAATTGTTACGCTGGCGAATCATATTTTTAATCAACATTCAACAGTCATGTTGAATGTTGATTAAAAATATGATTGCCTGCAAATTGCAAAAAAATGTAAGACAATTTGAATTTTGCGGGCTACCTGCACCCCCATTAATCCTTTCTTGAAATATTTGGTACTTAGAAAGTGTGCTCACTGCTAAGTCGAGTCATCAATAAAATTCTATGTCCGTATAAAGGATTGAAGTGCCACATTTCGTATCTTAATGAAATTAAATACTTATTTAGTAGCAAGTTTAAAAATGTTGTAGGTTCGATCCTCGATTTTGTAGTATAATAATACACACATCAAAAGTGTCTAGGGATCAAGCATTTTTATGCGGATTTCTTGAGATTGAGATGTGGCTTTGTAATAAATTTATGATTTTATAAATTTATATGGATCCTTTTTGGTGCATTTCATAATTTGAATCAGGAACTGTGAATCAAATTCGAGTAAAAGATGAAAATCAGCTGTCAATATTTTCCCTATAAAAACATACAACGCATTGAAGACATTATTAGTGCTACTGTTTCCCTACTACTGATTAAAACCAACGTTATTATGGAGCGGCGACGTCATTTAAGCAGGGAAGAAATGCTCAGAGCCGTGGGAATGATAGAAGCTGGTTCCCGGCAACGTACTGTGGCTTTAGCTCTGAATACAAGTCAGAGTGTTATCAGTCGACTTTGGACACGTTACCGAAGCACTGGTACCGTGGCTGAGCGCCATGGAGGACGGTATCGCTGCACCACACGGAGACAAGACCGATACATTCAAATCTTAACTCGAAGAGCTCCAACAATAACCGCCATGATGTTAGCCGTGAGGCTTCATCACTCTTCAGGGAATTAATTAGCGACCAAACAGTCAGAAACCGCTTGCATGAAGTGAACCTTCATTCCCGAAGACCGCTACGGGTACCACCTATAGCAATGCACAATCGTAGGATTCGATATCAATGGGCTCTTGAACACAGAAATTGGGCAGAAGAACAATGGCGTTTCGTGTGCTTTTCTGATGAGTCTCGTTTTGGTATGAGACCGGATACAAGACGTATACGACACTGGAGAACCCCTGGACGCCAACAGCGATTAAAATCCTGCCAGGAAGTCCATCCTTATAGTGGTGGAACCATCATGGTATGGGCGGGTATTTGGATCGGCGGAAGAACTGAGTTGATTTGGATCAGAGGCAACCTCAACGCTCAAATTTATGCTGAGACGATTGTATCAGACGTCATCGTTCCTCTACAAGTGCAAATCGGTCCCTTATTTCAGTTAATGCATGATAATGCACGACCGCACACCGCAAGAGTTGTAAGACAGACTCTCGCCGCAGCTAACATCAATGTCCTGCCCTGGCCTGCTCAGTCGCCAGACTTGAACCCGATTGAGCATGCATGGGATATGCTACAGAGAAGAGCTCTGCCGAATATGGAGGGTATCCAGTCGCAAGAAGACCTTTTTTTGTTGTTGCAACGAACATGGGCGGCCATTCCACAGCGTGATTTGGATGAACTCATTTTGAGTATGCCAAACCGATGTTCTTGTGTTGTTAGTGTTCGCGGTAGAAACACGGATTATTAATTGTTTAAGTTACCCAATAAAATTTTAAAGAAAACTGTTATTTCAGTCTTTTTTTCGAACTTTTGTGTTAGTGGTTCAAATGTCAAAAATCCCTTTATTAGGAAAATGGCAAATTTCTTTATTAATGCAAAGGTGACTTGGTTTATCGTTACTGTGACAAACGAAAACACTTTATTTGATGAATCCTTAAAGAAAATTTTAATTAATATCAATCAGGAGAAAAGTTATTGCAAAAATATATGTTGATCCCTAGACACTTTTGATGTGTGTACTTCAATATAGTTATATGAACATAAAGGTGGCACCTCAATCTAAATGTTTGGATTGAGTAGCCACGTCAGAACTAGGAACATCATGGATGTATATACAGGGTGAATTTTTCAAGTGGTCATGGATGGTCAAATCTAAAACTTTGAGGAATAGCGAAAAGTACTCAAAGGAGTCGCGGGCTCGATTTTGATGAAAACTAAATCTGCATCATTGGATTTTAGAAAAATCAATATTTCTAGCCAGGAATCGAACCCGTTGATTTTGATTTAAAAAAATACACACTTTATTATTACACCACTTTATAGTGTCCCTAATAAGGATCAAATTCTGGGAAGTAATGACATACGGAAAAGAGCGCATTTTCAACAAAATTCCTTTTTTTAGTTTTCTTATGTTACCTACCTATTAAACCTTATCTGATTAATTGTTCAAAATGATGACCATTTGTTTTTTCAATACTAAGTTGGACTCGACGTCTCAAGGATTATACTGCATTCAAAAGAATTTATAACATAATGTTGTGGATGTGACTGTGCTGCGGGTGTATTGAGCATCATTTCGAACAAGGTAGGTACATGTAAATGTCGGTATGAATACTTTAACCCTTTAACCGCCATCGCCGTAATATTACGTGTTGTAAGAATAATACCTCAGTCGCCACGTCGGAATATTACGTAAAACTCCTGTCATTTAAAAATTGTCCAAAAGATATTGAATTTGCTTACTAAATCTTAGTATATTTCGTGTTAGTACTTTATTTTAAACAGTACTAGATACATATTTTAGCTAATTAAATGAAATAATTAATAGTTCTCAATTCGTGACACGTCTAAGGGTCAGTTCACACCGAGACGCGACGCGACGCGACGAGTTGTGACGATACTAGAAGAGGCCAGTGACGTCGCGACGACGTTGGGATGCGTCTCGCGCGCCGCCGCGAGACGCATCCCAACGTCGCGAGGTCGACGCCGCGCGGCGCAGCTAGACGCCGCCCGGTGCAGCTAGACGCCGCGCGGCGCAGTGGAGACAAGTCGCCACGGCGGCCTCGGCTGAGCCGCGCGGCGTCGCGCTGCGCAGCGCCGCTCTCGCACGCCGCGCGCTGCCGCTCTACGCCGCGAGGCGCAGCGCGACGCCGCGCGGTGCAGCGCGACGCCGCGCGGTGCAGCGCGACGCCGCGCAACGTATTCTGAACTCTCACAATGCAATGTGTACCTTTTCGTGTAGAAAATAAAGTATATTTTGAGTCACTCTTTTAAAAGTGTGCGTGCAGCGTCGCGTCGCGTCGCGTCTCGGTGTGAACTGACCCTAAATATCAACCTACTTCGCCGAACCCGTGATTTCACGTAGACTAGTGTTGCACCACATATGAAACTCCTGATGCTAAATTAATAACAAACATCCTGTTTTTTATCAAACTATCAACTAAACATTCATTCAAATTTCATAGTTTATTAACGATTTAATTATTTATTAAAAACCAAATAAGCTTAAGTACAAAATCGTAATAAAAAATGGTTGCCTGTAAAGTCGGTTTTACGGGCGAAGATTTTACGTGACAACGACCGATCATCCGATCATAGTTGAGTGGGAGAGAGACGCAAGGCATTCGGCGGGCCTCTCTCTCGTTCGGTGACTCATCGTAACGTTACCGAGCGTTACACTTTTTCATAAGTGACTCCCAGTCGCAACCTAATTTAAGACGTTGTCACGTCAAAAAGTGTAGAAATCAACAAAGAAATATAAATTACCGACTTATGCCAGTACGTCACTAGTGCAGACGATCCGCGAACGCCGTCGCCGTAATTTTACGTGCGGCTCAAGGTCAACTATAGTCATATTTTGAATAAACGTCAATTGCGCTAGCGCCATCGCCGTGATAACACGTGCTCTCTTTATTATTATTTCTAAACTAGTGTCGAGAAGTTGTCGATAATGTTATACGACGACGAAGAACTATTAAATATATTGCAGCAATCAATTAATGATATTAGTAGTAGTGGCAGTTCAACGGATAGTGATAATGAATCGGTAAATCACTTATTTGTTTTTCTAGTCTGTTTATTTATCCTACAGTCAAAAAGACAGCTAGATAATAATAATATGTATATTTACCTATTTATTTTGTTTTAAAGAAAAAATAAAGTTGATTTAGTTATTTTATTTGTTGTTAATATTATGTCCCAATATTTTAACACTTTATACATTAATCGTAATAAACAGATCAAATTTTTACATTTATGTCATTTTTAAATGTCATGCTGTCATTTTTGTCCGCAGGATAATAGACTAGATAACGTATGTTTGAAAAAAGAAAAGAAATAAACCTTTGATTAAAAATAAGTAAGTTTTATTTATTTCATTAGTTTGTTTATCGATAACTATATTTTACAACACTATGCAAAATTGTACCTAAAGGTTGCTGGCGCTAGATGCACTCCACGCGAATTATGACATGGCGGTTAAAGGGAATAAGAAGCAGTTTGTTAAAATCCAACATTTTCCTTGGGTATATAGAGCATGCATGGTATATTGGGCATATAGAGTAGGTATGCTACAAATTCGAACACATTATTAAATGTTTTTTTGGAGTGGAATATAAATAGACCAATTACTTTTATGGAAATTCACGCCCTGTTCGCGCCGTTTGATCTACTTTCGTTTGACTACTTTCTTTGTTGGAAGAGAGAGACATGACGCGGAGGATTCGAACCTCCCCACATCTCCCCACTACGAGCCTATATACTTTATCAAAAATATTAATTAAATACTTTCCGTGTTTGGCTCCTTAATTCAGACGTTTGGATTGAGGAACCACGTTTACATTGATATAACTTTGGATATATTTTACTAAAAATTTCAGAATTTGGCCGACAAAATTATCTGCTTTCCCACTAAATAAGGGGGTGAGTTTCCTTTTAAAATCGTGAAGTACCTCCTCAATCCAAACGGACATAACGCCACGAAGCCGCCCCGAGTGAGCGCCACTATCTTACAGCGAAAGGTTGCTGACCGTTCTAGTGGTAGGTATTAAATGGTTATTAGTTCCTGATAACAATGAAACTAACCTCCTTTTGCTATAGTCCGCGCGGAACTAGTTGGCCGCGTCTTAGGTGGGGACGGGGGTGAGGGCGGTGGGGTTGCCTAGTGGTCGCAACGCGCGTACTGAGTAATGACAAAGCGCCCCCGCCCCTCCGTCCCACCGCTCACATACTTAAGGCGCGGCCAACTAGTTCCGCGCCGACTAGCGAGCGAGCGTAGCCTCCGGGCGTGTGGTTCTCACATTCACGTCACACGTGGCTTTGGTTTAGTATGTTTTTTCTTGTTTTGCCATCGACTTGCGAAACACCAAAACCACCAACCCGCACTGGGCCCGTGTGGTGGATTATGGTCCACTCCCTCTCACGAGAGAGGAGAGTCCCAGCAGTGGCAACATTATAGGCTGATTATCTATTTTTGGGAAACTATTTTCTAATTTGTAGTTCACGAGTCGGTTATTATGTAAAATAAAACATTTCCTTTTTTATTGTAGTTACTTCATATCCTTCCAAATCCGTTAGATAAAGTATTTTATCTGTTATGTACGGTACGGGTGTCACGGTTAGTCTTAGATAATTTATTGACGCTGTAAAATCGAATACCTCAGCGACAGCGCCAGACATGTAGTGCAGCTCCAGGACTCTAAAATCCTAGAAAATAGGATTTCTAAATCAAAACATGACAAAAATAATACAAAAAAGAATGATTGACTTGTCCTTTATTCAATGCGTAAACAAAAACCGGTCCACCATTATCAGATATTTGGAAAATAATCTCAGGCAGCTGACTACAATAATATAGGGACTACGTACTGCTTACTATAACCATTATACTTTGGAATGATGTCCTGCTTAATACTAACACATTAGGAAAATCAACTTTACAAATAAACCGAAGATTCGTCAATAAATAAATTCTGATTTCATAATTACAAAACTAATCGATTTAACGTACGCTACAAATTCCATCTGAGATCTAAGCTTATAATAAAAAACTTTGGATAAAAATTATAATAATTATTGACAAATTGTTTTGTACATTTTTACAAAGAAAATAAATCAAATCCGGCTGAATACTGTGTGAGAATGTATAAGGAATTAAATGCACAATGTTACAATAAGTTGTGACTTGTAAACGCACCTTACCTAACGAAAAATATACACAAATATACTCGCAATAATACATTTTACATTAAAAATAATACTTTCTAATGAATTTCAAACGACATCAGTTAGACAATTATTGTTCTATGGAAGAATTCATTCTTACACGTAATGCACCAGTACTGGCTGAGTATAAAATCGGCAACACCGTTACACCAAAAATATAAAATTTGTATGAAAATAACTACAAAACTTACTCATTAGGTGCAAGTTTGAGGAATGTGCTGACTGTACTGCGTTACATAGCCGTCCTTATTATTAAAAGTATTCAAATTTTATTGGCAATAATATCACAAATCAATATTATCATGATTTCACAATCAACAGTTCTGAGTGACGCATGAGAAATGCACAACCCGCAAGGGACAACTTGAGACGTCGCTCGGGTGACGTCAGCGCGCGGTACTGAGGCATGGCGAGAGCGGTAACCGCGCGGGAGTCGGGAGGGGCCCGTACGCGTAAATCCGTTACACACTATCAATCACAAACTGAATAATTTTCCAGGATACTGCTAATCCATTGCTTCATATGTTCGTAAAATTTGTCTGCTCAACAACGTAGATAACGCAATGAATGTTGTTGAACTGTCAAAATGAAAGCCATTGCCTGTTGGTGTTACGCAATTACCACGCGAGTCTCAAGTTAACTCTTGCAGGTTGTATGTATGATGTATAGAACGAACAGAGATATGTCGAACAATAATATTCACGAATAGGCAACACGACATATTTATTTGAAGCACAACAATGCTGATGATATGTTAATAGATATTACTAGATGACCAACATACAGGCTGGTAGGCACATCGACGCACAAACTGTAACCATGAATTCAGCACGTGATTTTAGACGGGTTAGCGCAGAAATATTTCGCCGGTTATAAAAAAAATTGCTGTTTACAAAATTGCAATAGGTACGCAGTCAAAATGTATGGAACAGTAATTTTTTTCTTTTAATAACCAACGAAAAATTTCAACGCAGTAGGCTCCAGAATTCATGGTAACAGCCTAGGTCGTGAGCCGATGTACCTTCCACCCTTTATTAAAGAGTTATATTCACGTAAATAGCGCGTTCTTAATATGCCAATTAATTTATAGAAAAGCGTCTCAGTACAAATTCTATTAAAAAGCGGAAATTAATTATGAAACGCAGCTACATACAGATTCAACTATCAACAGGGGAAAGACGGAATGCTTGTATAATTTAGGCCATTATTTACTTAGGCAAAGTTTAAATAATTAATTTGGATTTGACGCCAGCGTTGTCAGACGTCCCGATGTCGGCGGGAGGTCCCGATTCTAATCCCAAACTTCAATGTCCCGCGCGGGACAGACTCAGTCCCGCTTTTTGGGGATAGAAAAAAAAAGAGTCACGTATTACTTATTAAACTTACAAGGTAAACCTGACAGTTACTAGTACAGTAACGTATTACCATAAAATACATTTCTCTTGGCTATAAAATAGATATATTTGATGATAACATCATTGTAAACTTAATTTGAAACTCAGATAAGTTTTTTTTTTGTTATGGTTCGCTTTCGACGAAAGAATCTCGCTTTTTTTACTTAAAAGGTTTCAAAATCCCACTATTTCCGAAAAAAATCTAACAACGCCTGCTGAATTGACTTCTTGCAACTTCGATAAGGAGACAGTGAATTATTATTTAATCCCAATATTTTCATAACAGGATGTAGGTATTCAATTTATCCTATTATTCATTCTGCCTTACCACTGTCGAAAGTCTAAGAACCACACTATTTACAAGAATACAACATTAATAAACGGTTATGTATATGAACTCCGATTTAAAAACGAACGCGAATGGATGGATACAACGACAATTATTTGGCTCACTTAATTCGCTACAGTTAATATTGAGCATTCCTTTGTCTTTTCCAAATAAGCGTCGCACTACTTATAGAATTCAATCGGCAAACGAAATATCTATGAGCATATCCGGGTAAGTACACTAGTCATTCTAATATTAGGTCATAGCCTATGTAAAGCTGTTGACGTCGAAAGACGTAAAATAAAAAAATGCCACTACAAGCGAAAAACGTCAAGAGGTCATTCACCCCTGGTCGGTGTGACCAATGTTCTGATCTAGTGGGATCATCTTTTTGCTGACCGAGTATATTGGTGGGGAGTCTAGTTTACCAGCTAAGGCTTGGACTCTACTTTTGACGGATTCCATAGGAGCTGAATCTACTTTGACATCATCAGAGCTTGATGAGGAGTATTGGAAGGATGAGGCTTCAGTGTTGCCATATATATGTTGTGGTTCTCTCACATTGCCATAGAGGTTGTAGTTATGAATGAGGGTGGATACCCTGTTCGGTGCGGCGGGTAGACTGCTGTGTTCTTTGGGCGGTTGCTCGGTGACAGTCAGCTGGCTGGTGGTCACTGGTTGGTTGATCTTGAAGTCAGGTTTCGGAGGGGGCGCCTCGTCCTCTTGCACCGATGACTGGTTGCTTAGCACCGGGTTCTGAGGGACGCATATTTGGTTTTGAGCCGCGAACACTTCGTTTTGAGAGGTCAGTGTCTGGTTCTGAGGCGTGACGACCTGTAAGAATAGATTAGACCTTTTGATTTTTTTATACTTGCCTTTTTCTACGTGCTTAGTAAAATTAGAAAATGGATACTGACTACATACTACCGACTACAAAGGAATGCTGCATGCAAATGTAAGAAAAAATACGTTAATAAGATCGTTAAAACATGCTTGACCAGTTGACAACCTAAAATTAAGTAAAAGTATCGATAAAATCTAAATTAATCATTAAAATTTCCATAATTTGGTATTCAATTAAAATTGATAAAATATTTATTTAAAAACTATCATCAGACCTACCTATCGATAACGGTACTGCACTGATCAAAAAAGGATTTCCATTTTTTATAACAAAAAACGCGTAGTAATATCAAATACAAGGCTGCAAGCCCTTGAAGCAGTGAAAAAATCAAACTTCTAAGTCAAAAGATACGGGCGTTTATGTTCTGTTTATGCCTGCCTATTTTGACAATCGCAAGGGAATCAAAACCTATAGGACACTTCCCGATGACCTAGAATCATGAAATTTGGCAAGAAGCAATGTCATGTAGCACAAGTAAAGGGGAAAAATCAGAAAACCGTAAATTTATAGTGACATACCTACAGATTTGTACGAAACCCTCTGTGCGCGAGTCCGACTCGCACCTGACCGGTTTTTTAATTATCTAGTGCTAACAGGAGACTGTGTAACAAGTCCGGTATTCTATAAGATTAAATCTCAAACCTTTATATATTTTTAAAAAAGCTTAAATTCAAAAATTATACAACCCTTTTTTGATCAGCACAGTATTACAAAAAAAATAAAAAACGTTATGTCCGACTTACCTCGCCATCAGCATGCGACACTAACCTGCGCGTGAGGGCTGGCGGGCGGCGCCAGCGCGGCGCGCCAGTCCACGTGCGGGTGGCGCGACCTGATGCAGTCCACCACGTCCAGCAGGTTCTTAGCGTCCATGGCCAGGATGTGCGCTGCTGCTAGCATGTTCCTGTCAACATTTCATTCAGTTAGAGCGTTAAAAGTACGCAAATTATAGGAAAACCCTTCATTTTTATAGGAAACATAGTGGAGCAACGGTTGGTTATAATTTTTTTCCGCATCATTGAATGTTGCTGGCTACAATGTTGGGAAAACTTTTCATTACCTTGAGTAATAAACATTGTATTGTTGCGAGCAACATACTATATTGCCAGCAACACTAAAACTTGTTGCTGAAACAAAGTTGTACAGTCAACCGTATATTACCAATATAACACTTGTACTACAAAATTCGCACTTACTGCTATTACTTAATGCTGGGAGCACACATTGGACATAATTTGACCTAAGATGTAGCCTTGGAGCATTGGCTCCAATGTGTGTATCGGGCCTGGACGGATATTGGACAGGATTTTACTGATTTTGCTCAACATTGGATGTGGAGCCAAGTCTGAACCAATGGACAAGGCCAATATGTAGCGCTAATAACTTTATTAGCACTACACAGGCGAGAGCGCCTGCTCTCGTTGTCAAATTGTCAAACCTGTTAAGCATAACATGAGTAATGGTTCTGGATTGTAGGTCTTTGTTTGCTATTAATCTATCATTATAATACTTATCTTCTATTTATATAAAAGAAAGTCGGGTTAGTTACATCATTTCTAACTCAAGAACTACAGGACCGATTTTTATGAGCTTTGGTTTGTTGGATTTGTCTCCGCCCCGAATAGCAGAATAACTATAAAAACATGGGGAAAATTCACAAAAAAAAATCTCATACATTTTGTATGGATCGGCTTGTGATTCTGAGGCGGTACGAAGTTCACCGGGTCAGCTAGTATTGGATAAATGACTGAAAATAATTATCGTTCAGAAAACACGAGATGTTTTCGTTCTGGCATACTGTGGTACTTACTTAGTGTACTCATGCTGCAGCGTGGTGTTGTGGTACTGTATAGCGAGCCGCATGGCCTCCACCAGCGCCGCCATGTCCTTGCTCAGCACCTGGTGAGCCATCTCCACCTCCCTGAGGATATAATGACATCACGATTAAGATTTGGGCACAAAAACGCATGCCACACCGGCCGCGAGAACAATGAAAAATGTTAAGTTTAGAAAATCATACTTTTTCTTATTATTGTTGAAAAAACGGTGCCCAACATGTGTGTCATGTTTCACAAAGTAATTTTTATTTAAACCTGTATACATCTTCACCAAAATAGAAGTATTGAAAAATACCTACACGGTAAAGTACAAACGAACAAGCGATTTGCTATTCAGGCAAATATATTCATTTTTCCACTATACCTACTGCTAATATTCCATTTTATTTATGTGCTTAATAGAAGGTGTAAAACTTTTAAGCTTATGGAATATTCAAAAGACTGATGTAAAAGAACTGACTACTCAGCAAATTCATAAGACTTATATATGATTGCTTAAAAGTAGATGCGATTTGCTACCTGTATAATTATCAAACAGTTTATTCAAATGTAACATGCCACTGTAGCGGTATCTACAACGACACATGCGAACAACGCGTCATACTGACGTCACGCAAATTCTGCATCGCGCAAGCAGAGTTTACCGCACCACTAGCATAGATACAACGGCCCGACATGAATCATTGGGCAGTTGCCCGCCAGACACAACACCCGTCTGGTCGGAGGATCCTCCCTTTTCTATAGAGTATGAGTGAACTTTACACCCTGTTCCTCATACCTCTATACCACCATATATCGTGCGACCACTACATACCTCTGCGCATGCTGCGGGAAGGGCACGACCACCTTGTCCACAGTGGCACACAGCTCCCTGAGCTCGCTGCCGACCGCTCGCACAGCCGCCAGGACACCGTTAGCGCCCGCGCCGCCTGCAGCTGCACCCGCTAGTCGCATCACGCAGCGCACCACGCCCGTGGTCGCGCAGTACACTGGGTCCGTGTTGGTGGAGCCAGGCTGAGGTACAGGAAGGACACGGTTATGTTTTTCTCTCAGACCAAATCAAGAAATCAAGACACAGCACTGTCAACGGTGAAGTGAAGCAGGCTATGTAAACATGTTTGCAGATAGTGAGGTGTAGTTTGATCGTAAATGGTTGTAAATGTGTGCGTATGAGCGTGTATGCACAGAGCGAAGGTGAAGTTTTTGCAGTCTTCACTGTATTGTTCGCAGCGCTATGTCTTGACTTTTTATTTGGTCTGAGGTTTTTCTATCGTGTATCTATGTATGTTTGTGGGAGTCTATCGACTCGTCAAGGTCGCGCAGTGGTTATACAGGGTAGTAACCATGAATTCAGTACATGATTCTCGACACCCAATCGTAAAAAAATTTCGTCGGTTATCAAAAAGAAAATCTGCTGTTTCATAGAAAAGTGCTATACCTACGCGGTCAAAATGTATGTAACAGTAATTTTTAGTGTTCCGTACCCAAAGGGTAAAAACGGGACCCTATTACTAAAACTCCACTCTCCGTCCATCTGGCTGTATCTCATGAACCGTGATGGTTAGACAGTTGAAATTTTCACAGATGATGTATTTCTGTTGCCGCTATAACAACAAATACTAAAAAGAGAATAAAATAAATATTTAAGGGGCTCCCATACAACAAACGTGTTTTTTTCGGCGTTTTTGCCTTGTGGTACGGAACCCTTCGTGTGCGAGTCCGACTCGCATTTGGCCAGTTTTTTTTTAATAACATTATGAGAATCCTGTATCGAATCCATGGTAACAGATTGCACGTCGATGCTATCCTGTATAGGCTAGGTTTTGTTTTCTAGGATCATTATGGCTGATATTAGATGTCACTAAGTAATGTTAGTGCAGTCTTCTGTAACTTTTAAATGTGCTTACCTTTTCTTCACTGGGCGGTCGTTCTTTAGATACTGTATTCGCTGGACTCGTTTCAGCAGAGGTAGCCGCTGTAATACAAAGATCAGTCTTATTACAACCTTTTATTAAATTGCTTCATCCTTCTATGTTTTCGGTTACAAATCAGCAAACTATGTGTCAAGCACTTCTATGTTATGGGTTTGGTTTCCGCACTTAGTCCTTCAGTGGACCATTGTGCGTGTTGTCCAGCACTTTTTTTTATTATTATTAAAATACAGGGTTAAAATAAATTAGCTAGCGAAACCATCAGACGTGATAGGCACAGATATCTAAACATGATAAAACAATCACACTAATATTATAAAGGCGAAAGTTTGGGAGTGTGTGTGTGTGTTTATATGTTTATTACGTCTTCACGCTCAAACGGCTGGACCAATTTTGATAAAATTTTGTATTGAGGTAGCTGGCACGGATTCACATATAGGCTACTTTTTATCCCGATATTAACACGGGATCAACATCCACGCGGGTGAAACCGTCGGGCGCAGCTAGTAAATAAATAAAATAAAATTAAGTGATTTCTTTGGTCATCAACCGCATATAGTGTAGTCATTTGAAATTACAGTTTAAAAAACCTCTTTTATTTTTGTAAACTTTACAGACGTTACGTTTAGATATCGATATCCATCCCATCTGCAGTTTCGCTAGCTAATTTAATTTGACCCTGTATTTTTAGGGCTTGTACACAAAACTGCGAATCGGTGCGATACGAATTCGCAACGCAGAAAACTGCAACACGAATTGCTGAGATTCAACGTCGCATCGCAGTTTTGTGTAAGCCCTTAAGGCGGAAACACATTATTAAAACGCGACGCCATCCCACGCTTACTTATTGGCCAAATGACGAAAATAGCTCAACTATATAAAAATTTGGCCAATGAGTAAGCGTGGGATGCCGTCGGGTGTTACAAGTGTGTTTCTGCCTTTAGTGTGTGTCGCACACACTACTTTTGAAGTAATCTCAGGTTGTATATGAGTATGACAGAAATTGTAGATTTTAACCGACTGTAAAACAAAGACGTCGTGTTTTCTATTTACCTGATTGTGGTTGACTAGACGCTCTCGGTTCACTGGTACTGTCTGATTTCTGTTCGGTTCCCGGGTCAGACTCAGTCGACAGTTGCACGTTGGATAGACGCTTTTTCTGATACAAAATACACACCACATATAGTTTTATTTTTATATTTATAGGTACGAAACTCTCAAACTTGTAAGGGTGCGAAAGATTTTCTGTAAATCATAATTTTTCGACAGTTGATTATAACAATGTAAGTAAGGTGTTTTTTGAATTTGTCTTTATTGTCTGTTTATTCTGTATTCAAACCACACATCACCCTAATTTTGTAACATACTATCAATCACAATCTTAATCATTTTGAAGCATATTGCTAATCCATTGCTTCCTATATTCGAAAAATTTGTCTGCTCAACAACGTAAATAACGCAATGAATGTTGTCGAACTCTCAAAAAGAAAACCATTGTTACTGTTAGAGTGTTACGCAGTTACCCTGTCAGCCAATCAGAAAATTATTTGAATTTAAAGGTTGATTTGTCAGATTCATATTATAAGATCTACCATAGTGTAATATTTACCAAGTTTTCTTCTTGCATCTGCAACCATCGCCTGTCTTCTTCACTCTGATGCTGTTGTCGCGCTAATTCAGCCAACAGTCGCCTTTCTACGGCTTGTTCGCTGTCGCATTCCGGACTCTGTATGTACGGAATAAGAGCTATAATCGACAACATTTGTCTACAGAAAAATATTCAATAATTGGGAAAAGAGTTTGATCAATTAAAACTTTTAAAATTAAAAATCATAATGCTTTGAATGGTGCAATATAAAGCTTAGACGTGCATGAATGGGACTTAATATCTATACATTTTAATAGAACTAACATTGTTGTTAGTGACATCGCCAATTTCCAGATTTTGTACAAATATTAACGTTTTTTAGTAAATAAAGGTAAAGTGTTATCAACCAGACATGTACACCGAACAGTTTTTGAGAAATTTTGATTATACAACCACAATGTTAGTTCATTTATTTTTTCTAAATATCAACGAAATCAATTGTGAAAAAAAGCATACAAACATTTTTTCACAAATGAATTCAATAAAAAAAATATTAAAAAGAATGATAAATAAAAACCGACACTCTACCGGAGAAACCCAAATGACAAAAAATCTGAAAACAAAAAACAAACCAAAGACAAAAGAAAAATAATTGCAAAGTAAAAAAAAACTTATTTACACACATACACCCTTCAAAAACCTCGGTAACAGGGAATGGGATTGGATATTTACAATGGAACGAATATTTGTATAAACTTGAGACCTTCTCTCGTTCTCATTTTTTTGAAGCATAGACTAGCTAGACATCGATTAGTAATTCTGTTTCATCGATCAGTAATTCTGTTTCATCAATCAGTAATTCTGTTTCATTTATCAGTAATTATGTTTCATTGATCAGTAAATCAATCCTTGACAACATTTAATAATATAATAATACCAGGCTATTATTATCCCACTGCTGGGCAAATACCTCTTCTCATACAGAGAAGGCACGAGCATTGGTCACCACGCTTGCTCACGGCGGGTTGGCGATTTTAGACTCATATTAACTATGTATAAAGTCCAGGTTCCTTCAGGATATTTTCCTTCACCGATGTCAGTAATGTCTAAGATAACCTCAGAAAGTACAGACGCCAGCACATCAAGCTACCCGAATCTGTCAAATTTTCCCAATCAACTTTGAACTTTATGCTTTAGCGATAAAGTTGAAAATCTATTAAAGAAGTTTGACAGACTGTAGTAGCTTGATGTGCTTGGCGTCTGTATATATGAATTGAAAAAGGTCACATTGCTACTTGGCCGGATTAGATAGAATCCACAACCTCGTGCAGGAGAGGCGAGGGCTTAACCACTGAGGCATCACGACATATATGACCAGTTGACCACAGATTATGTATTTATAGAATAATATTTCTCTGGAATTGACCTCTCAATCAATATTAATGCATGTACTTGTAATAATAATTCGAATAACTTGTGGTTTAATTAATAACATCAAAATAACAAGTGACGGTTTGATTATGATAGATTAATTACTCTTCTTAGCTTGTCGATGGTAATCTATATACAACGTTGTTTTTAGTTTATGCGAAACCTGAATATAGTTTGTTCAGAATAAGTAACTGAATCGATTCCAATAACTTTTACCCCATGTTATATTTTGTCCCAAAAATATTTTAAAAAGGTTAAAAGTTGTACACCGAGCGACACTAAGTAGGTTATCCAATCTCCGTGCCGAACGGTTAGGTACCTTGGTACTGTTATCAATGAGCGCAAGACGGCGCGGCGCGGGTGAGCATGTTTTTGTACGGACAAACAGGTAACTTAACAAGCTTAAAACTTTGTGATTTTTCATGATGCAGTTTTGAAATTTTGTACATAGATTCTTTACATAAAAATACTAGACACGTGTTTCAGGTTTCGCATATACTAAAAATAATGTTATAGAGTCAGCCTAGAATTTGGCTACGAGCTTGGCACCTTCAGTAGCGTCCAATTAATGAATAAAAGCATAATTGCAACTGTATCAAACCGTGTTCGAAACTTAAGCAGTTATAATAAACAATTTGAGAGACCTTGTTAAATAAATTCCATT
This sequence comes from Oligia fasciuncula, assembly GCA_963082905.1. Classification (NCBI taxonomy): domain Eukaryota; kingdom Metazoa; phylum Arthropoda; class Insecta; order Lepidoptera; family Noctuidae; genus Oligia; species Oligia fasciuncula. The sequence continues at coordinate 9,816,821 of OY720408.1, forward strand.
ACTTATGTACTTATAATAAATACCTACGGCCACTTTATGCATCACTCTTCACGTTCCTAGTCGTAACAAGCATGCATACTCTAATATCTACACACACATACTAATTACTAAAACTATCGCCTAAATGGTGTTCACGTTTAATACAAAACTTGATAGATTAAACTAAAAAAAATCACCTTATGTGCGGTGAAGTAATATTTAATAACGCATTTGAAAGTACAGACGCAGACGCCAGCACATCAAGCTACTGCAATCTGTCAAATTTCTTTAATAGATTTTCAACTTTATCGCTAAAGCATAAGGTTCAATGTTGATTGGGAAAATTTGACAGTTTCGGGTAGCTTGATGTGCTGGTGTCTGTACATATACAAGACAATTGAAAACAAAACTGTTCATGTTCGAAGTTCAAAATTAGTAATGTGAAATAAATATATTGCTAGATTCTCAATAATTATCATTTAAACCTTGATTGAAAATTATTCTCTTTATTATCCTTAAAAGAACTACGATTTTAGCATAATCCATCACAATCTGTTTTGCATTTACCCTTTACACCAATGACATGCCTTCCATAAGTAAAAAAACAAACTACGCGATCAATCCATTCACCTGCACAGGCTGTGCCACGCCATGAACGTGCGACACTCCGGTCGACACTCCTTGCACGGCGCCGTGTACCGGCATCACGCCATGTCCGGCACCGGACGGCCCGGACACGACCGGAGCCGGCGCTACGGCCGAAACCACGGCCGGCTGGCACTCCATCCGTGAAGCGAAGATCACAGACGCGTCGGCCGGCTGTACCATCGCCGGACGGAACGCCGGACCGGCAAGTTGAGGCGCCTGAGAACTCGCCACCTGAGCCCTGTACATCATTGGTTGTGCCCCAGACACGCTGTGCGTATATATCTGCTGACCTCCATACGACATTGGAGGGACAACGCCCATTGGTTGTGATGCAAAACCTTGTGCTGGTTGGAAGGGTTGTGGGCTTGCTGAGCGTAAGAATCCAGGCGGGACTTTCGATGGCCGTGCCTGTCCGGGGGAGTATGGAACTCCTTGGACGACTCCAACTGGGACACCATACGCTGATGAAGGATGAGAGGCCGCCATACTACTTTCGCGTCGGTACTGCGGTCGCGCCATAGCTCTCTGCGCCGCAATAGCCACGCAACTCTTCACATTATCCCCTCCAAAATCGTATATCTCTTCAACTAAAGCCGGTTCCGGTTGTGTGCGCATTTTATTCATCACACTGGCTGCTAGTTGGGCATTCAAAGCTCCTTGGACAGCGAACTGTCCTACATCTTGATCTCTACGAGTCCTAGGGGGAGGAGACGCGGGTACCGAATGCTGCCGAGTAAACGGCGCGATCGGGACTGGTGAACCGCGGTGGGACAGACTTCCCCTAGCATTACGTTCTAACGATCCCATACGAATGGGAGCTCTTTCGGCACTGGATAAAGTGCCTCTAGTGTTCCTTTCTAAAGACCGAACGCGGCTAGCATAAGGCTCGGGTACTTCCGGCTCAACGGCCGGGGAAGGCGATGACGTCTCACGCGGGGAGACCGGAATATTCTGACAAAGATTGTCACAACTTTCCCTCGCACCTACTACAACTGTCAAGGTCTCATCGGGGGGCTCAGAGGGGATGGGGGCAGGGACTATAGGATCCAGCTTCTGCAGGCTAGCAGCAGGAATGGGGGCGGTTTGGAGAGGAATGTCAATTTTCTCGTCAGGTCTAGGGTGTATGATCTTGTCAACGATGTCGTGGGTCTCCGGTAGGGTCTCGGCGAAGTCTACGGAGACTGTGTTGAATACCGAGGCGGGAGTGGTGTAGGCCTGCGGGTGGATGGCTCGCGCTTGGTTCTCTCGGAGTAGGTGAGCTAGGACGAGCGGATTCTGGGCTACGATGTAGGTTTGGGCAGCGTTGCCACCGGCTGGTTGGGTTGTTGTGTCGCTTACTGTTGACAAACAAGTTGAAATTAGAAGCCTCTCCTGCTTTTTTGTTGACTGAAGTTATTTCTTAGAATGACATTGAGTAAAAATTGCGCTTGGTCCAAATATCCATCACGTTAGTCTTGGTAAAAGATATTCCTTATTTAATAGACTATTCTGTTACATGAGTTGTGTTAGTGGTGGAAATATGGACCACATTTGCCCGTTGTTTTTTGGTCAGGCTCAAAATGAGAACCTTTCATTTAAAAACATCTACATTATACACGGCGTAAATTTGACGTCGAGCAGACGAAGTTTACAAAAAATATGATGCATTAGATTGTTTGAGTTTAAGAAACTTTTGCAAAAGACCAGTCTTTTTGCTCGAATTTGAACTTTTAAATCATCACCTGCCTAGCCTTTTCCCAACTATGTTGGGGTCGGCTTCCAGTCTAACCGGATGCAGTTGAATACCAGTATTTTACGTGGAGCGACTGCCTATCTGACCTCCACAACCCAGTTACTGGGTAATACTCTTACCCTTGGTAAGACTGGTTATCAGACTTTCGGGCTTCTGACTACCCGTAACGACTGTCAAAGATCAATGAATGACAGCCGGGACACACGGCTTAACGTGCTTTCCGAGGCACGGAATTTGAACTTTTAAATATCAAATAGTTAATGTAAAGTACCGGCTATATTGTTAGAGGGTCGCTGCGGCTTGGGCGGCGGCTCGTCGCTGAAGGACGCGGCCGCCACGCGTCTGTTCTCGCGCCGCATGGTCTCCCACGCAGAACTGCGCTCCTCTTGCAGGATCTCGCTGTAAGGGAACAATAATATAAGGCAATTGTTTCTATGTTTTTATATGGTCTTGTGCCAACCATTGTCATTATGATAGATAAAAAGGTCTAAAAGCTAGTAAAGAACATTTTCGAAATGTCTGGAAATCTCTGTTTCTATGGAAAATTTAAAAGCGATCTAATTTGGCTGTAACACTATTTTTCGAAAATGTTCTTAACTAACTTTGTAAACCTTTATATCCTGCTTATGCGTATGAAGTTTCATTAAAATCGGTTCAGTCATTTTGAAAAACAGGGACTTTCAAGTCCTTGTTTTTCAAAATGACTGAATCGATTATACTCACAAGAGCGTCTCCTTCAGCTGGTGTGCGGCGGGTCTCTGACTGGGCTCGTAGGCCCAGCAGCGCGACATGACGGAGTACAGGCGCGGAGGGCAGCGCGGAGGCAGCTGTAGACGTTCTCCGTTCTCTAGCTTGCCGATGACGTCATTGTTCTTCACGCCGCTGAATGGCTTTACTCCGAGCATTAGGATTTCCCACATGCATACGCCTGTGGAGAGAAAATAAGTTGCATAAAAGGTACGGACTACTAGAGGAGTTTGTAGGTGGCTCCTACAATGTCCACCTTATACAGAGTTAAGAGGTCATTGTACTCATCATTATGAACAACTTTTACTATGGAACCAAACATAAAATCGCGAAAAAAAAAACATCTGTTCCCTACATTTATACGAACATAAATGTAGGGCACAGCTGATTTTTTTTTCACATTATTATTAATATAATAATAATTATTATGTGATCCAAATTATATATATTTGAAAAGTTTACAAAAAATAATTATGTTTTATTAGCATACGCTGTTTTTAAATTTTCCTAAAAAACAACCTAAAAATTCCTGTAAATGACTTTTTCCAGTTGTAACCCTATTTTATAGGAGGTGCGATATAAATATGTGTGCTCAGAGATACATACCAAACATCCAGACATCAGAAGCTGAAGTAAACCTCCTGAAGTTGATGGACTCTGGCGCCATCCACTTGATGGGCAGTTTGCCGCGCGATGCCTTGTAGTAGGACTTGTCTTCTACCATCTTTGACAAGCCGAAGTCTGCCAACTGAGGTGAGAAGGAAATGATGTCATTGTTTTTACAGGACGAGGGCTATCATAGATTAGACCTTATATTTTAGCTAACGGCAGTTCGAACAAGAGGCTGAGAGTCAAGACAGGCTTAAAGAAATGAAACGAAACATTGAAATATCGTAGTTAATTATTGACATCACCAAAGCGATTGCACGCCGTAGTTAGTTATAGCATAAGCATTATCAGCCTATAATGTTCCCACTGCTGGGACACAGGCTTCCTCTCGGTGAGAGGGAGTGGGCCGTTAAAATGGTATTTTTTATCGACTGTCGTAACACAATATCGATCACTATCTGAATAATTTTGAAGGATATTGCTAATCCATTGCTTCATATGTTTGAAAATTTGTCTGCTCATCATCATCATGTGCTTACCCTTTCCCAACTATGTTGGGGTCGGCTTAAAGTCTAATCGGATGCAGCTGAACACCATTATTTTACATAATTATCTCAAAATTGATTTCCAAACTAACCTTAACACAAGTAGGCGTGGAGACCAGCACATTCCTGGCGGCGATATCTCTGTGAACGAACTTCTTGCTCTCGAGGTAACTCAGCGCCGTCGACAGCTGGTAGATGTACAGGACTAGCGTGCACGTTTCTAGTCTGGAACAATATAAATACGTGGTTATAAAAACACGTAATAAAAACTACCAAGAAGAATAGACAATTGTCTGGATTTTTTTAAAACATCCTAACTATATAAACTTATTGGCAGTTTCTAAACTTTTTTTAAAAGATGGCAAAAGCTGGCAGTTGTTCTATAATATTTTACTGTTTCCCTATAGAAATAGGGAACATTAAAAAACTACTTCAGTTTCTTCGCACTTTTAGTGTGCGTACAGTCACGAGCCTAAGTATGTATCACGGATATCGGTATGTATACACTTGGCTTTATTCAAAGGTGATTTTCTCCTTTATTTTTTTAATAAAATTTTATATTATTACGAAGTATTTTGGAACCTATAGGTTTATGTAAAGTGTAGTATTTCAACGTTTCATTCGTTATTTCGTGAAAAGTGTTGACATATTAGTGCTCGTGATGGTATACACGAACGACACGCGTCGACGGATGCCGACTGCTGCAGAGTGTGTATGAACACTTAAGGCCTGCGCAGACGACGGACTTTTGTCTGCGGACTTTTTTGACCGCTAAAATTGTATCGTATCGTATATTATGCTTACAACTGTATCGAGTAACGCAAACGAGGGATTAAAAGTACCGCGTACAATGTAATACAATGTAAGCGATCTATTTTAAGTTCGCGGACATAAGTCCGTCGTCTGCGCAGGCCTTTATTGAATCAATAAAAACCCCTTGTTTGTCTGTGATAAGCTGCTAACTGACCTGTGCGCATTCTGCTGCAGATAGGCCCGCATCTCGCCCAGCGTGGCGAGCTCCATGACTATCCAGATGGGCGGCGAGCTGCACACGCCCACCAGCCCGATGATGTGCGGGTGCGAGAACTGCTGCATTATGTCTGGAACAATCGTATTTCATCCATACTAATATCATAAATGCGAAAGTGTGTCTGTCTGTTACCTCTTCACGCCTAAACCGCTGAACCGATTTAGATGAAATTTGGTATAGAGATGGTTTGAGTCCCGGGAAAGGACATAGGATAGTTTTTATCCAGATATTCCCACGGGATCGGAACTTATGCGGGTGAAACAGCGGGGCTCTGCTAGTAAGTAAATAAATATGAAATTCAATAAGCAAGAAGTTTCATCGAGATGTTTAAATCCGAAAATTGGTAGACTAGAAGAGATTTCTCCAGAAATAAGCAATACTTTATTTGAACTTTATTTTTCTGCCCTTCTCCTTATCTTATTATCAGTGTGTAAATAAATAATGAGCTCCTGTAATGATTCGCTTTTCAATTCTCTAAGCGTCTCGTTTTCACCATGAATATATCTCAAATCAGCGGCGATGACCCCTAGATTTATTGGTGACGAACGCTTATATCATAATTTATCTAAAAGCACCGCCCATTCCATCGGAGATTTTTTTCTGCGAAAACTCTAGCGTTAACAGACTACAAAGAGTTTATAGCTAGACCTAGATAACGCAAGTATCATGAACTTTATGAAAACCAAGCGTGCCATTTTTTGACTACCTACTATGACGTCACAAGCTCGCGCTCTCGCTCACGCTCACCCAGCCAGCAGTACACAGAACTGAGCGCGATGGCAGCTTACGATTTTTGAACGTAAGCTGGTGCGATTTTTGGCACGCGAAGTAGTTGCTCTTGCTTTATCTATGTGGATCTATATCTGTGAGCTAGACCGTACTCTTACTATCAGAAGTGCTGAGCTAAGGCGGAGTACTCACAAGCCTCTTCTAGGAACTTCTCCGCGGTGTCGAGGTCGGCGTCCATCTTGCATGTCTTCACCGCGACCGGCACCAGCGCCTCGCCGCGCGCCGCGCCCGCAGTCTGGCGGCGCAGCGACGGGTGGTTCGCGGATGTTACCTTACATGTACCTGGGGGGAAATGAGATAGTATTTAAGGAGTTGTTAATGAAAAAAAAAGAAGAGAAAAAAGAAGATTAATTTTGATATTATACGCTCCGGAGCTATAAAAGAAGAGAATTTTTAACGTATTCGGAGGGAGCGTGTGATACGTTCAACAAAGTCAGGAATGTCATCAGCATCAGCATGTCAGCCGAAAGACGTCCACTGCTGGACCTAGGCCTCCCCCAAGCACCTCCACTCTGCGCTTCTCGCATTCAACGGGTTGCTGCAGCCTCCACAAGGTCGTCGGACGAGCTTGTGGGAGGCCTTCCAACGCTACGTCTTCCGGTACGCGGTCGCCACTCCAGAACCTTTCAGCCCCATCGTCATCCATAGTCAGGAATGTGTTCTGTGCAAATTCTGACTGGTTGAAAGTATCACTCGCCCCGAATTTTTTTGGCAATAGTAGAAACATGAAATAAGAGGAAAGTGAAATAATAATGAATTACCTTTATGTACATCTCCAAATTGTCCTTCACCAATGATGCCCGTCAGTTCTATTTGATTTCGTACTAGCTCGTAATCTCGAACTAAAACAAGAAGTGCATTTAAATACACAAAATCAGCATCACCTGCCTAACCTTTTCCCAAATATGTTGAGGTCGGCTTCCAGTCTAACTGGACGCAGCTGAATACCAGTATTTTACATGGAGCGACTGCCTATCTGACCTTCACAACCCAGTTACTTGGTAATACGATACCCCTTGGTAAGACTGGTTGTCAGACTTCCGGGCTTCTGACTACCCGTAACGACTGTCAAGGATCCACGAATGACAGCCGAGACCAACGGCTTAACGTGCTTTCCGAGCCACGGAGAGATCTCGGTATGTAAAGATGGTCACCCATCCATAGACCAACCGCGGCAAACGTAGCATAACCTAATCGATCGACCTGTGCGGCTGTTATTATTTAGCCACAGACATAAACAAAATAGACAACGTATCTAATAATAAAGCTGAAGAGTTTATTTGTTTGAACGCGCTAATCTCTGGATCTACGAGTACGTGATCTAAAAATATGTCAAATAATGCATATCGCAAAAAAGACGTCGGTCAATAGTTTTCGGTAAAATTAAATTCGACCAAAAATAATTCGGAAAAGTGATCGGTTTCCGGTACTAGGCCGGGTCTAGTAGTCTAGGCAGACGCGGCCACTAATCAGAAACATAAAACCAAAGTATCTATTAACAAAAAAAAAAGTTTTACAGCCGCCATCTTGTATTTTCATTTTGACCTCACTATTGGCTTCAGCATCCTCGAAAACCATGAAAACGACAACCATGATGAAAAATTTGAAAAAAATTTGCAACCGCTATCTTGGATTTTCCCTTTCTTTCTTTGCACGGCCAAATTGCGAACGAATTACAAATTACGATTTAAACATTCTTACTCGGTTGGTTATTTGAGTAGGCATGCCTACTTTAGGGTGATAAATTGCGAAGGTCGAACGTCATTACGCGTGAGACGTACGTATTTTTAATTTCGTCGTATTAAGTTGAACGAATAAAGTCCAATGACAATGTGTGAATAATACGGGAGCCGAGTAGGCCGTCTGGCGACTGCCTACTGCCGCGCGTGTTTGTTTGTATGAAGATTTTTTGTTTTTTTGTATGATAATTTAGTGTTTCTTAACTGTGGGGCACACACACTAAAATATAATTATTATGTTTATGTTTTTTTTTAAAAAACGTTGCCCCACACTAGGAATTACTCCTGACAATTTATTTTTAATTGACAGGCTTATGGTGATTTATCGAGGTAGGCACTGCTTATATGCCTTTATGCAATGCACGCCACTGGGGCAGAGTACATCTATAATGTCTTACCTGCGGGCGTAGAGTAATCAGCATCGTCATCAACGATCTCCGCATAGTCCTCAGACAGTAATGTCGCCGTATTCGCCTCCCACGAGCTCGTCTTGCCTTCAGACGAACTACTGCTCATCTCCGCTGCCAAAGTTAATGTAGGTTAGAGAAATGGACACACAATGCATATTTATATTTCAATTGATGTATAAATGGGTTGTTTAGTAAATAAATAAAAGTGTGACTAACGCTCGGTTCCTTTATACAAAACGAATTGTTTTGCCTACCAATGGTATCATTCTTTATTGCCAAAATGGATATAGAAATAGATTCTACTTCTACTACTACTAATTCCATATGGGAGGGTCTACTACGCAAACCTATGAGGTCTTTGCTTCATTATTGGTTAAGATGCAAGAATCTTAATTTAAACCATACTTAAGGTAAATGCGCAGTTGTAACCCGCGAAATTAATTTTTTCTTACGTTTTTTGTAATTTTCAGGTCAGTGTCCGGTTGTATCTTGATCAAAATATGATTCGCGACTATAACAGATATGTATTTCCAGAATTATAGTCATTAGAATCATTAAAATATCTCTTTAAGTTAGATTTGTTCCATAAGCACTTTTCCATAGGAGTTTTGTTCATATGGAAAAATCTAACTAAGAAAGATGAATTACCTAATGAATCAAAATGTTAACGCCTAGCATGTGTGCGCTCACAGTCGTCTCACGCACACACGCATAAGACACGAAAGGAACGCCGCGAGCGACGATGTCACGTCATTCGCCCATAGATCGTTGAAACCGCCTTATGCATACATATTTTTTGTCTTTTGTAAATCTCTTGTCCATTAAACCAAATAAAAAAAAATTAAAATCAAGTTTGCATCATTCTTCCACCCCGTCATAGTCCACGTGAAGCTCAGTGCCGGCGTTTACACAAAATATAATAGAATTATTAATACATCTTTCTTTGACACTGACCTGAAAATTGCAAAAAAACGTTAGAAAATTTGAATTTCGCGGTGTACCAGTGCGCATTCAACTTAATTTTAACCACCGTAAGTGATTATTTGATATTATAATTGTATTTTAGAGTACAAAGACTTCTCTAGTTAAGTGACAAGAAGAAAACAAAACTGTTTCGTATTTTTAACCCCCGACGCAAAAACGACGGGGTGTTATAAGTTTTGAAATTAGTAGATTACTTACTTTTACATTGGCAATTGAGTTGTTTCCATACGGTAGCTTGTAATAAAAAATCAAAATCAAAAATCATTTAAGTATTGAAACTAGGCTGAGAATCAGCACTTTTCGAACGTCAAAATTACAAAAGACAGTCCCCCAAAACGCCCTTCACCACTTCCTAGTGCTTTGCTGACGACTGTACAATACGACCGACGTAACTTGGCGAGCCTGAACTTTGCGCAGAAGACTGCGCAGTAAGATTTTTTAGGAACCAAATGGTGACATGAGGTGAGTGCGAGTGAGAGAACATGCGCGAAAGTTCTTAGTGCCTATGTTCAGGCCCGCCAAGTTACGTCGGTCGTATTGTAATCGCGAATTAATTATAAATATGTTAAACAGGCAACAATTAACGATGGTACAGCCCGATTCAATCTGTACGGTGGCTCTGAAGTGCGCTACTGTCTGCGCAGTACCTCACCCCTCACCCCCGCTGACCCATGAATTTGTTACTGCGCAGCGACTCGCCTCATGTTCCGACCCGCCATAAAGTTTGAATCGGACTGTAATTATATCTGTTATTCTTAAAACTTTAAAATATAAAAAACTACAAAATACAAATATAAAACTTGAGTTTTATACTTTTTAAATTTTTCCAACTATGTTGGGGTCGGCCTCTAGTATAACCGGATGCAGCTGAATACCAGTATTTTACATGGAGCGACTGCCCATCTGACCTCCATAACCCAGTTACTGGGTAATACGATACCCCTTGGTAAGACTGGTTATCAGACTTTCGGGCTTCTGACTACCCGTAACGACTGTCAAAGATCCACGAATGACAGCCGGGACCAAGGCACGGAGGAGTCTCGGTATGTAAAGATGGTCACCTATCTTCAGACCAACCGTGGCAAACGTAGCTTAACCTGATCAATCGACCTGTGCAGCTGTTATTATTTAGCCACGGGCCCCTCTTAGCCACGGGCCCCTTAGTTTTATACTTGTAATTGAATAATATTGGTGTACTTACTCGTTCTATTCCATAAGGACGTTTGTGACTCTGTGACCAGTCTACAGTACCCATCAACTAAATCTGCTAAACTTTCTGCAGCCTGCAATGGAAAAAAAAATGTTGGTTATATAAACATGTTTGCTAACTGATCAAACAGATAAAGCCAACAACAATATAATCGTATTTTTTGTTATGTATTTTCTGGTGTAGCTACGGTCAGCAACAAAAGTCGATTAACACTTCAGTTTTTTTAAACTCGGTTATTGAGCAAAATATTTGTTCTAAATTGCAGCAGAAGTACAATGCTATTTTGAACAAATATTGTGCTCAATAACCGAGATTAAAAAAACTGAAGTGTTAATATTTTGCTCAATAGCTGAGATTAAAAAAAAAACTGAAGTGTTAATCGACTTTTGTTGCTGACTGTACAATAAAGTACATGTAAATAAATAAGTACCAAGCAAATAATGTCTAACTGTCTGTCACAAGCCACATCTTAGTAACAGATAGCTAAATGACATTTTCATAAAGGCGTTGTGACAAAGATATATTTAAATGGATCAAACAATCGTTAAACCACTAGCTCGTACTTTTTTGTACATTTAATAAATGGGACAGTTCTGCTCACCTCAACACTGCTGCACGTAATGGTAAGTGTTTCGGTCGTTCCTTTCACTCGTAACTGTAGGGCTGCCTTCCCGCAGGACCCGCTCTGAAATTAAATAATTATTTACTGTTAATATTTGTCCCATGGACAGCTCTATTTTTTTTTTTTTGTGGATGGTAAATCATCAAATGAAGGGGTCATTTGATGATCCCGCTCTGGGTGGAGCGGAAGGGAGTGTCAGACTCTTACTGACTAAAACCCACCCGTGTTCCTTCCTTAGCCCTTTATGTTCCGGGCCAGCGGTAACCTTTTCGGACAATCCCGCTGACCGACAATCCCGCTGACCAATGGACAGCTCTTGAAAATGGAAATTAACTTATTTACGTACAGTACCAAAATCGTACGCAAATAAACAAATTCTAGTCTTAAATGTGGTTACATTGAATTTAAAGACTCCACGTTCTAAAGGATCAGCGAAGACCACAGTACTAGTAACATTGCATAATGGACCTTATTAATAATGTAACCAAGAATGTGGAGCTGTTTTTACTCAACATTGTACTTTATGGCACTAATTATAAAGTGTACTTTTCACTAACACAGAAACTCCTGTTTGTATACGAGGTCTGTGTAGACATTTCGTACCTGTGTTTGTGACTGTTGCGTGCAGTTGGACTTGAGCGTCTGCACGGCGACAATGTCACAGAACGACGCGATCTTCGTGTAGGTAGGGGGCTCGCCCGCCTTGTGGGACACGTACGATATATCTGAAAGAAAACATTAATAGATGTGTTACTATGTTCAGCTCATCATCTGAATAGCCTATTCCCAACTATGTTGGTGTCGGCTTCCAGTCTAACCAGATGCAGCTAAATACCGGTATTTTACATGGAGCGACTGCCTATCTGACCTACACAATGAAGTTACTGGGTAATTGGTAATACGATGCCCCTTGGTAACACTGATAGTCAAATTTTCGAGCTTCTGACTACCCGTAACGACTGTCAAAGATCTACGTATGATAGCCGGAACCAAAGGCTTAACGTGCTTTCCGAGGCACAGAGGGGTCTCGGTATGTAAAGACGGTCACCCATCCACATACCAACCGCCGCAAACGTAGCTTAACCTGATCGATAGACCTGTGCGGCTGTTATACTTTAGCCACGGTCCCCCTTTGTTACTATGTTCGGTTGTAAAACATATAATAACAGTTCAGCAGCCGTATAGTATTGGATCATTGTTAAAGTGTGAAAAAGGAATGACGCTATTCTTCTTGTGTTCTAGCTCTATCACTTTCCTGCATTGGCTGGCAAATGTGCAGGCAGCCTATCTTATACAGGGTTATTGGTAAAACATTGACAACCTCTTAAGAGGTCATTGTACTCATTATTATGAAGAACTTTTACTGTGGGACCAAACCTGAAATCGCAAAAAAAAAAACTGCTGTTTCCTACATTTTGACGAGATAAACGAACATCAATGTAGGGAACAGCTGATTTTTTTTCGCGATTTCAGGATTGGATCCATAGTAAAAGTTGTTCATAATGATGAGTACAATGACCTCTTAAGAGGTTGTTAATATTTTACCAATAACCCTGTAGAAAGAGGTCTACACAGCTTATGAATATCTGTTATACCAAGGTTATATCAGCAGGGTAATTGCGTAACACACATTGCGTTATTTACGTTGTTGAGCAGACAAATTTTTCGATCATATGAAGCAATAGATTGGCAATATCCTTCAAAATTGTTCAGATTGTGATTGATAGTGTGTCACGCAATTTGAGTGCAGGTTCGTTGCCATTCTAGAGGCAAAGCGAAATTATCCTTAAAACTGGAACCCAGCATAAAGCTTAGCGGCAGGAATATCAATTTATCTTATCTCTCTGCTCATCCTTAGTTTTGATGACCCTATAGGGTTATAGGGTAAGGGGTCCAATGGCGAGCTTCACAGTAATGGCCCAACCAGTGCCGAGCGCGCTCGTGAACGTCTCCCGGTCGTAACCATAATGTTGATGATACTAATTTTGTCTATAACTTACCTATAAAAGGTCCAATGGCGAGCTCCACAGGAATGGCCCAGCCCGTACCGAGCGCACCCGTGAACGTCTCCCGGTCGTATCCGTAGTGAGTATGCATCGTATCCAGGTACTTTAACATGCAATCTGTATCGCTTATGTTTGCCACCTGCAAATATAATGAAAATATAATTAGTGATGTTTGCACATTTGTCAGCTTCAGACTGATAACTTTTTTTTTTCCTTCGCCGTACTCGGGCAGGCTAAGGTCTTGGACCATACCGCCTTGTCTTCAGTACTTATTGTCCTTCTTGACTAAAAGTAAGGCCAAAGCAGTCTATCAAAAAGTACTCTGTGGGCCAAAGCCTCGTCTCTATCAAAAAGTACTCTGTGGCCTCGTCTTCAGTTTCATCCTTGTCAGACTGACAAAATCAATCAAAGCTTTTATAATTTTCAGCTGCTTAGAGCTGGCTTGCAACACAGGCCACCATAGAGGAATTTTCTAATTTGACAGTTGCCAATGAATGAGCGCATTTGATTCAAAATCTTGTGCAAATCCTTTTTGGTGGTGCACGTTTGGTTGGATTGCAAGAAGTTACACGACTTGGGAACAGATAAAACTAACTGTTTCCAAGTTTAATGTAACACCCTGAATTCATAGCAATCTACCAGTTCTACCACACTATAGATATACAGTCAGTTAGACTGGAAGCCGACCCCAACATAGTTGGGAAAAGGCTAGGCAGATGATGATGAGTCTACCACACTAACATAATTATTGGGACCCTGTATATCATCATCGACTGGTCATCGATTTAAAAACATATCGTGTAGTTCGTTAACTTTATATTTAGAGCCATTCTAAATAAGCTGCTGAGTCTAACCATAATCCTTTCGCAACTCTTGAGTTTGGGCTTCTCGAGATTCAGCCAGGGACCAAGTTTGAACACCGTACGTAAGCATCGAACGTAAGGAGATTTTTTAGAATTATTAGGAGATTTTTTGTGTCTTCTTTGACTAGTTTTTAACTTATGGAAGTTTGTGGTGAGCGCTAATTGTTCATTATTTACCTTTATGACATAGAATAGAATACTCTTTATTATGTACACCATATAAATAATTACAGAAATAAGAATATTTTTTACAAAGGGTGACACAATGGGCGGTCTTATCGCTAAGAGCGATCTTTTACAGACAACCTTACGTAGTAGACTGTAAAGGTTTCTGAAGAATAAATCTTTGTATATAAATAAAAAATTAAATTCTGTACGTTGGTAAGCGCATCAGTTGAGAACGGCTGGACTGAAAATATTCGTAATAGTCCGCATAAAGTGTTTAGGGGGAAAAAATTGCTCGGAATATTGGAAAATTCGGAAAAAAACTTAATGTTAGATTTAATGTACGTAATTATTTAATGTATTTTTTATTGTTTGTATTTCCTGTGCGTGTCCCAAATAAAATATTGTTTCTTTCTGTCTTTAATGTGCTTTTTAACCGACTTCAAAAAAGGAGGAGGTTTCTCAATTCGACCGTATATTTTTTTTTAATGTTTGTTCGCGGATAACTTCGTCGTTTATGAACCGATTTTGATTATTCTTTTTTTTTTTTTCTATGAGATTTGAAATTTGGACTGGGCAACGTCTGTCGGGTCAGATAGTAAAAAAATATAAAAGATTCGGTTACCTTCTTGAACTGTTGCTGTATCGCCTTCTTGAGCACCTTGGGTTTGATGGCGTCCAGCACGGACTTGGGCAGGAACTTGTGCAGGCCGAACTCCTTCTCCAGGTACTCGATGTTGGACTTCTTGTCCAGAGATATTTGCATATCCTTACAGAAGTATCTAGAATTTTACAGACAAAAAGTATTAAAATAATATAATAATAATAAAATTCAGAAGGCAGTAGTATTGCACACCCTAGAGTTTAGGTTGTGCAATAATAAAGTGTAAATTAGAAACATTTTTTTTAACTATCAAACCCTCTTTAACTTAAAGAAAATGGCTATCCTGATTTTTGCATAATGTTATCGAGTTATAAATACATACAGGCTAAGCAAGCAATCAATGTACAGTCAACAAAAGAGATAAGTGAGTATGCCGGATCGTCGGATATAGTTGAAGTTTAGTAAGAAACCGATGGATGTTCTCGAATAAAATTTAATTTTATTACTATCCGAAACATACACTACCACTTTATTTAAAAAAATAAAGTGGTAGTTTATGTGATACTTACTTAATTTCTAAACAACATATTTGTATCGCCAACTCCTGGTCTACCATAGGATGGTTGGCGTTGAGGTAGTCGTGTCGCACCTGGAATATAAAAGACAAAAGTTAGCAATACAATAAAAAATCTCTTTTGAAGTATACCTTTAGACGTACAATATATATATTTTTTTAATATAATAAACAGTCACAAGCTCCAAAATTCCTGACTGATGTTTGACCACAGCACCTACGTAGGTGTCCACTAACCAGACTCATCGAAGAGTACTGATTAGTCACGCACATGGTCACACAGGTCAATAGATTTCAAGCTTGTGGTATACACATTTAACCATTCACATTGATTTGACTAAATTGGTGTAATGTTGTTTTAAGAGAATAGTCACTCTTTAACTTCGAGGGTATTTGCAGACAATACTTAGGAAAGACCAGGCTAATACTGATGAAGAAAATCCTACCTGGTCGTAATAATAATGGAAGGTGACTCGGTCGCCGTCGCACAGGTCGCGCAGGTTGGCAGGCAGGTAGCGCACGCGCAGCTCGAGCCGCCACTCGCTCGCCGGCCATTTTGTGAGCAGCTCAGACACTGGAGTATCTTGGTGGATCCAGCGGATCTGAGGAGAATAGAATACTCTTTATTATGTACACCATGTAAATTACAGATATTAAAGTCAAAGCCAAAGCATTTATTTCAAATAGGCACATAAAAGGCACTTTTGAACGTTAAAAGTAGACATTTTACATAGGGTGACACAAGGGACAGTCTCATCGCTAAAAGCGTTCTTTAAAAGCCAACCAAAGGTTGGCTTTGGATGGAGGTGGTTGTAATAGTTCTTAGAGATTAGCTAGAAAGAAGAAAAAAGACAAAGTTTATTCCAAACGATGGCAAGGGTGGTTTAATTGATTTGTCAGGTGATCGGAAAACTGCTGCAGAGTCACATAGTCTAAGTTTTTTTATGCTATAATGCCAGATGCAAGATTGCCTTGACGTTAGCTGACGTCGGTTTGACAACGTAGTAGACACTTTGCTAATGTCACATAGACGTATTAAGGGTTTAACAAAAAAAAATACCCATTCGCAACGCTGACCGCGCTGAAAAACCCTATGCAAAGGATGACTTGTCCTAAGGCCATGAATTTATCCACATACCTTGCCAGTAGTTAGTGTCTTGGCTCGCATCGCAAAGCAAAACGTGTACACTCGGTCGCCGGCCGCTAGCCTGGCCGGCATCAGCCGTAGTACGGACCTCGCATCTTCACTATAAACACTAAGATATGTACACACTTTGCCAGAAGTTAGTGTCTCACCTTGCCAGTAGTTAGTCTCTTGGCCCGCAGCGCGAAGCACGACGTGTACACTCGCTCGCCGGCCGCTAGCCTGGCCGCCAGCAGCCGAAGCACAGACCTAACATCTTCGTCTGATGATGCTCGTACCACGTTGAAGCCACCGTTGGGGAGGTGGACTTTTAACGTGGACTGGTCACCTGCGCTGCCGCCTGAGAAAGATGGAAGGAAATTTAGACACTATCGATCGATGCCATTATCATCATCATCTGCTTAGCCGTTTCCCAACATGTTGAAGTTGGTTTCCAGTTTAACAGGATGTAGCTGCATACCTTTATCTGGAGCGATTGGCGAAGTCGGTCGAGGTCTATAGCATAGTAAAAATAACCACATTTAAATAAAAAAAAAATAAGAATATTCTTAATAGAAACTCGCTGTTACATGAAGCAAAAATTAAATGAGCATCCTACCAGTTGTTTTCAATTGTAAACTTTTTAATCGGGGACTTTGATTGACTGGCGTACCTCGTAGAAAACTAATTCTATGAGAAAACTAGAAACCATATAAGTAGACCTTTTTAATTTAACCTGCATAATCTAATAATTTTAAAAATATCTTTTCTGAGTAAGTTAATATCTCCAAATCAATATAACATTATTATCCGAAACAAATTCGGTTTTAGGCTTGATAATTATGGAGAAAGCCAGGGCAGTATTTTCTATACATACAAATACTCGTAAATAAAATTGAAGAGTCTGTTTGTAATGTCAAAATAACAGTTTTTTACTAAATTCTTAAGAAAGTAGTATAAGGTACCTACATAAAGCAAAAAAAAACATTTTTAAATTTTGATTGTCTGTTTGTTCTGGCTAATCTCCGAAACGGCTGGACCGATTTTGATTTAATTAGTTATAGGTATCCCCATACCAATTTGAATTCGTTGCTCTAACTCTAACTAGCGTAACTATGATCGAAATACAGTTCTTTATACAAAACTGACAGCTTAGTTCTGTACTAAAATGTCGGAATAACGTTCGAAATTCAAAAACTAGCTCCACAGTTTAAATCTGGATCCGAAGAAAAACCTTGTTTTGTAATAAGGTCGATTGTTAAGTTTCCACAGACTCGAAGGCATCATTACAGCCTATTATGGTTTTTATACTGTGCTATTGACGATTCTTTATTCCGAGCCTCTGATTGGTCGAGGCGACTCCTATGGGCCCAGACGTTTATGGCAGACACTTTCTCAGCTGTGAAGGTATTCTTGTCACGTACCTATGATTTATGTACGGAGAGAGATTTTACTGAGAACCGATGATAAATCGGGTTTAAAATGAAAGTCGGAAATCTTTTATTTTATGCGACTTGAGCTTTGAGATAAAAGTATTGACATTGCTTGGAAATCGGATTGGGTACCTATTTCCTGTTTCATTAACACCTAGCTTAATCCATATCCATACAAATATTATAAATGCGAAAGTGTGTCTGTCTGTTACCTCTTTACGCTAAAACCGCTGAGCCGATTTAGATGAAATTTGGTATAGAGATAGTTTAAGTCCCGGGAAGGGACATAGGATACTTCTTATCCCGATATTCCAACGGGATCGAGACGTATGCGGGTAAAACCGCGGGGCGCTGCTAGTACTAATATTATAAATGTGAAAGTGTGTCTGTCTGTCTGTTACCTCTTCACGCTTAAACCGCTGAACCGATTTAGATGTTTGGTATAGAGATAGTTAGTCCCGGGAAAGGACAGGATACTTTTTATCCCGATATTCCCACGGGATCGAGACGTATGCTGGTGAAACCGCGGGACGCTGCTAGTTTTTAATAAAAGAATAGCAAAGGATACGTTTAAGTTTAAAACAAACAAAATAGAGTATGTACAGATGCCAGCACATCAAGCTACTACAATCTGTCAAATTTATTTAATAGAATTTCAACTTTATCGCTAAAGCATAAGGTTCAAAGTTGATTGGAAAAATTTGACAGTTTCGGGTAGCTTGATGTGCTGGTGTCTGTACCAATCAGTAGACTCAAAGTGTATACAGGCTGGCAGGTCTGAGCTGTCAATAGTGTCAATTCCTAGCAAAAACAAACTCACTTCACTTAAGTTTTCACGGTGAGATTTTTACAGAATCGACCGGCAGCACATGATTCTAGACCCGTAGAAATTGTTCGTCGGTTATCAAAAGAAAAAACAGCTGTTTCATAGAAAAGTGCAATACTTACCTACGCGGTCAAAATGTAGGTATAGAACAACATTTTGTTTTTAAATAACTGACAAAAAAATTCACTCGTTCGGAATCAAGTATTTCCTAAATTCATATCAAATTCTGTTTACTTAATTTGAAAAAAATATGTCACTACACTATTTCGGTCAAACTTTTGATAAGTAGGTACCTATACCTATGTTAAACGAATAACTAATTTCTGGAATAACCCTGCCTTGTCAGCTGATCCTTTCACAAACAGATCAATTTCATAAAAACTGCGCCTACACACAAACCAAATGGGTGTCACCTAAATAATGGGGTTAATAAAAGGCCGAGTAAATTAAAACCGCTGCGAGGCGTGTCGTTACGGGCGTGGTGACCAACCCCTGTGGTTATTGTGTACTCTAAATATTGGTCATAATGGTTATTGTTCAATCGAAGGATATACTTAGTCAGACATTACTTCAGAGTTTACTTCTATGAATGTTTTCATTAGAGAAGTGCTTTCCCAGGTCATAACGTTACTGAAGGTTGGGTACTTCTCATGTTTCTACCTCATACCTAATCCATACTAATATTATAAATGCGAAAGTGTATCTGTCTGACCTCTTCACGCTTAAACCGCTGAACCGATTTAGATGAAATTTGGTATAGATATAGTATAAGTCCCGGGAAAGGATATTAGGATAGTTTTTATCCCGATATTCTCACGGGATCGAATCTTATGCGGGTGAAACCGCGGGGCGCTTCTAGTCAGCCTATAACATTATAGGCTGATTATGAGTAACAGTAACAGCAACATTATCAGCCTATAATGTTCCCACTGCTGGGACACAGGCCTCCTCTGGGAAGAGGGAGTGGGCCGCAATCCACCACGCGGGCCCAGTGTGTCACCATGTCTTCGAATTCATAGAAAAGTTTAAGTTGTTTCTACAGTATACTTATGTACGTTATACAGCGTTACAACGGTTCTTAAATATTGTGAATGGACTCGTTATAAGGCCCCAATTAACCTCCTTTCGGCTTTACGGGTAGTTTTGTAACACCCTGTATGTAAAGATTGTCACCCATCCACAGACCAACCGCTGCAAGCGTAGCTTAGCCTGATCGATCGACCTGTGCAGCTGTTAATATTTAGCCATTGAATCTGTATGTAAAGAAAATATCCGTGGCTAATCCTGAGTGAGTAAAAATAGTGAAAAGTCTGTGGTCTTGTATTAGTAGAATTTTGAACTTACTAATTAGAAGTTTCCACTATTCGTATTTCCAAGTAAAATCTGCAATTCCAATTGCAGCACTTTTAAGATACAATTTTTGCATGCGCAAACAAAAATTCATTGAAAGTCCTTCTACAAAAACGTTTTAAACAACGTAAAACCACGTAACTTTAACCATTCTTCTTAAAATGAGTTTCCGACGGAAACTGCGGTAACTACTTACGTACTTACAACTTTTTCACACACGTTACACGTCCGTGTTTTAATTAAAAGTGTGCACAGGTAATATAATGCTCGTCTCATTAAAAAAGGACTAACGCCTCCCCGACGTTTAAGCTGTAATATATTGGTAGAGGAACCAGGAGGAAAGGGGGGAAAGAGGAGGAATGAGGAGACAAGGGGAGTGCGTGTAATCGGATTTCTGGAAACAAAGGCTTTCTTTTTTTTTGTAAAAGGCTTGTGACGGTGCAAGCCGTGCAAGTTATGGATTGTAGATACCTATTGTTTCCATTTATTTTGATAGAGTGTGGAGTAATGTTTTTTGAGGTTATTAGAGTTTATATCATCGTGTTTTAAAGAGCAAAAGCTACTTTAATGAAAGGGGATTACTAGGAGTTTATTGAAAAATATTAAAAGATAGTGCAAATTTTTTGTTTACGAATAGTACATCTTTTATTGCGTAAATTCAAGTTGTAGCCATGCTTTGACGGTCTCATAACCTGGAATGGGTTTTCAGATTTTATGTGCTAAAATGCGGATATTAACTGATAGGGATTGGGGATTTATTCATCTTTTATCAATGCACTATGCAGTTATATCTCTAGAGTCTGCTTCGTACACAGCCACGAACGATGCGACTTGCGTCAAGCGACACGCGCGCTGCAACTGTGTCCGCAAGCCGTGTCACGGTGGTCACAGTGGCATTCTCTGTACAACTTCTTACATTTGTTTTCTCGCTATCGCTTGACCATGTAGCTTGTAGCCACGGGGATACATAGCTATATATAACTATCTGACTTATCAAAGTTGTTTCAATGAAAGCAGTAGTTTAACTTACCATGTGTTGGCGCCGATGACTGGTGCCTCTTGGGCGAGCCGCCCGGTGGAGCGGGCTGCATGGCGCGCGCTAGCGGACCGTCCCCGCACCGACCGCCACCTTCCGGCTCATGGCTGTAAGAATAAGGATATAATACGTTAGAAATATTCAGTCTAGACAAAGGAAGATGAGGAGACCTCAACAAATACATGTTTGTAAAATGTTTTCATTCTGCAAAAACTAAATATGATTGCCTAACATTATACTGTTATGGATTTCCGCAAAGTAACCGCTGATTCTATAACTTAAGTATTTTAAAGCCATAAATGATGGCAATTCCATTCCATTCCCGATTGGACCCGTGTCCAATCTTTTTGAAAAAGCTCGAAAAGTTAAAGCTAGGACAACCGTAGAGTCGATAAACAGTTAAAATGATCCGTAAAGTGCGTATCTAGGCGAAAGAAATAGTCATCAGATCAATGGTAACATGCGCGCGAAAATTCGCTGCGTTTATCCGCTCTGATTTATCCTTAGCCTTATAAACATACAGTGCATGCATAGACACCGTTAATCTCCACAAACATGTGAAATTAATTCTTCGCGTAAAAATCTCATTTTCGCAGTCCATTAACTTCGTAAACGTTACGGAGCGCTCGGCTAGGAACACACATTATTATTCATGAGGATGATAACACACTTCTAAATCTACATACATACATGCAGTTTACTTTCATAGCTTTTCTACTGAGTTGCCTTCTTACGACAATAACTCGAAAGAAACTTTCGGTTCAGAAGTGAAATGCGTTCAAAGATTATATTGTAGTCTTTGGTTCAAAGTCATTGGTGGAATCCGCACCACAGACTGCAATATAATTCAGGATCCGCACTAAACCACGCCGCGTTCAAGAGCTGTCAACGTCATCATTGTTGTGGAATATTGGCACTGACAGGTCAAGTTGAACGCTGTTTAGATGTGCTGAATGCGTTCAGTTTCATTGGTGAAATTCGACCTTATTTGTTTGTCGCGGTAAAAAGATCGCATCTGTGGTAGTATAGTATTCTCGGGTATATGCTAATGTGTGTCTATTTAAGTGCCGTAAAAGCCATTTTAATTTGGATGTATTGAATTACTATCAGTGACGAACATGAACAACAACGCAACATGAACATGCTGTAAATAAATATTTAAAGAGATTTACAATGAAATAGTATATTTCATTACAAGTGCGGAAAGGCTGTCATCAGGGGCTGGTCACTACCATACAAGACAAGATTTCAGTAAAAATTTGTAGAAAAGCGCCATCTATTATCATCTGCGCAAAATATTTAGTACGTTTGAATTATAATAGATGGTGCTTTCAACAAAAAAATAACTTCGATGAAATATCAATAGATTGATGGGAATTTAAAAATATTTAATTATTTTATATATAATGATGAGTATCAACAAATAATAATGTTAATAAATAATATAATTTAATGATCAGATATTCTTTATTTTGTTGTTAATTTATTTTTTTGTATGGTAATAATGAAGCTAACACTCAAACAAAATTCGACGAATTTGAATTTCACATAATGGCGACTACCTACAACTTGCGTTGCGCGTACGCTCATTTGTAGTTTTCGTCTATTTTGCGCTGCTGACCTGCGTTGATTTGAGTTTTTACTCATCCGCCGTGAAGTATTTTCAGTGAATTAGTGAGTGAGTTGAGCTTTGCTCCTCGGTTTCATGTGTTCACCAAACTTGCGAAAAGACGCTATTATTTAGTATTATTTGCGATATAGACGCTATCATTTTGTGTTATTTGTTTTATATACTCTATTATTGTGGATTTGTGATTAAAGACGCTTGTTTGCGTGGTTAAAATCATGCCAAGGCGATGCGAATTGGGATGTTCATACAACCCGGGTAAGTGCTATCTTCATTATGTTTAGAGTATCTAATTATTTAGAATTATACCTATTTGCATAAAGTCTCACTTCATTGCTCATGTTATCATGCTGTGATTTGAAAGCTAGGCTAGTCAGCATCAGTTGAAAACCAACGTCAGGCGTTTTGCTGAACTGGGTCGTATGTGGCGTAGACGTAGGGCATAGAAAAATACATGTTCTTTTATTGTGTCCTCGTCTATGTCAATTATTATTAATAAACACTAGCTGATCCCGCAAACGCGCGTTGTTCTGCCCAGTTCTGCCATATAAATTATAAACACCTAGCGGTATGAAATTTACGACGACGTATTCTCATACCTACCAAATATACAGAAAAAATTTCATAAAAATCGGTCGAGCGTCTTCGGAGGACCACAAACACCGTGACACGAGATTTTTACATAAATACAGATTAATTCTTTGATAAACTTACTTATTCAAAAGTCTTGAATAGAAACTCGCACTTTCAAATAGTAACTTCATCGCTAGTAGTGGTTGTCCACCCCGATAACACTGACCTAATCAACATAGTGAATTTTCTTGTCATTCCGCACCCCTTTATTAGGGTTCCTTACCCAAAGGGTAAAAACGGGGCCCTATTCTATTACTAAGACTCCACTGTCCGTCTGTCTGTCTGTCACCAGGCTGTATCTCATGAACCGTGATAGCTAGACAGTTGAAATTTTCACAGATGATGTATTTCTGTTGCCGCTATAACAACAAATACTAAAAACAGAATAAAATAAATATTTAAGGGGGGCTCCATACTACAAACATGTTTTTTCTGCCTTGTGGTACGGAACCCTACGTTTGTGAGTCCGACTCGCACTTGGCCAGTTTTTTTACTACTATGGCAACTTAGCCAAAATCAGCTAAAACTTCATGTGTTTCATTTTTTTTCAGATGTTACATACCATCAATTTCCACACCCAGTAAAGAATCCTGAAGGATTCAAAGCCTGGGTTAATATTGTTGGTGGGAAACTGGAGAGAGAAAATTTATTTTGAAAACACAACAATAAATGTCATAATTTATAGTTGGTGTCGATCAATTAATCGGATTTTATCTGGTAAAATCCAATACCGTGGTGAGGATGATGAAATTAAACTTTCAGCACTTTATTACAATAAACATAAATAAGTATATATATTGATTTTTATTTCATTCCAGGTTGCCTACTGTACTTCCAAAATGTACATAAATAATATTGTTCCGTAGCATCTCCATCTTTATGTCTAATATTGTACTACGCATTGTTAAATAATTATTTGCTACAGATCAAGTGTACATTTTGTAACGTACTTTGTAGGCATGAACAAACACCCTCTATGTATAAACAGGGTGTACCAGAACGGTGTGGTCAAATTTATGGGTGTGGTACAGACCATCGAACTGAACAACTTTCTCCATAGCACCAAAATCGTAATCGAAAAAATTGTTCAGTTTGATGGTCTCAACACCCGTAAATTTGACCACCTTTCTGGTACATCCTGAATAGAATATATTCTATAGGCAGTATATTGAGTATAGGTATGTATGTACCTATACGTGCCGATTAATTTAGGAGGACGATACCAGATGGCGCTTGAAATGACATTTACAAGGTTGCAGAAAAAATCCAGAGTGGGTTCTCTATTCCCAAATCATTACTATACTCTATGGCTGTCATTGCAAAGAGTTCCGACAAATGTCTACCCGAGCCGAGGCGCAGCCGAAGGCGAGGGTTGACAGTCGGAACAAGTTGCAATGACGGTTCCGCAGGTGTACTGAACGACTATTTTTAATACAGTTGCGAAAAAATGAAGCAATTTAATAAAATAATAAAAACACAATATTGCTTTTTTCTCTTCTCTCCACGCAAAAAATTAGTCGTATGTGGATATGTAACGACTTTTTGACTTTTCCGGTAAAATGTTCTCCGAAGCATTTTGTGCAATTATACTGAGTTCCGATGGTGTTAATTTAAAAAAAATAGGGTCGAAATTACTCATTTTGTGCAACAAACAACTAAACTCGCAAAGAAAATTTCTGGAAAATTGCGCCAACCGTAGAATATAAGCAGTTTTTTTTTTCTTCACCCATTTAGGCAAAAGGAACTATCCATACAGCTTAGTCTTCAGTATATTTTTTTATTGATATGAAATGAAAATGAAATTTAATGAGATGAAATGAAATGAAACCTAACCTAACTCATTCAATTAAATCATTAAATCTGATATTGAAATAAATTAGTAGCTTCTTTTTAGAAATATACGTATTTGTATGAATCACAAAAACTCTTTAGTAAAAACTTCATGGTTGGTTTTTCTTTTTAATAGACATTATTTTGACAGTTGGGAAAGAGACACGCACGAGTTCGGGAAAGGTAAAAAAAAGCATTAGTATGTAATAGCCCACTTCCCGAACGCTATACGTCCCTGCAATACACCACTTTTTGAGCAACTGTATTAAAAATGCATTTTTATTAAGACGACGAATTGTCAGTCAGTGAAATATAAAGGTCCCGTCACTTTTCCTTACAGTTCAGATTTGAATTTCGCATAAAATCAATATTTAAATTGCCTGTACAAAATTTACAATACCTATTTATAAACACATCGCCTCTTTCAAGTTATTTTAGAACCATAATAAAACAAGGGAAGGGAGTTTTTCTTAACTCTCTGTGGGAGCTTCACTCAAAAACTACTAAACGAATTTTAATGACAGTTCTGTTTCTACTATTTTGAGAGTTTGTCGACCAAAAAGGGTGCAATGTTATGTTCGAAATATGTAAAGGAAGCACGACAAAATACTGCCGCCGAAGATAGAGAAATAAAAGGTTTCTTCATGTGGAGGACAGTGATTTGATGTGTTTGATGAGTCTTTTCCGGGAAAAAATCCCATTATTCCCGGGAATAGCATCACACCACTATTCTATAGATAAAATACGAAAAATCTGAGTAAAGTAAAAAGAGGGTTCTATGTTATATGTTATGGGTTTGGTTTCCGCACTTAGTCCTTTAGTGGACCATTGTGCGTGGCAGTAAAAAAAAAGAATGTTTTTTTTTGTAAAAAAGTTTTTATTTTTCACTTTTTAGTTTGTAGGTACCTACCACCCCACACAAATTCATATAACACTACTTGCTATGTGAGTATCAGTGACAGGAAACTATTGAACACATCTGCGTACCCATTTAGAGGGTATAGGCGTGATGTTATGATGTGTGATTGCGTAAACAATGCATACATATGCGATAGCGGCAATCGCGGTTGATTTTCTGGCATTTATTGAAAAGTTCGGTTGTGTGTCTCCGAAACTCATCATCAGATCTTTACGAAATTTAAACGGTAATATTTCGGAATAAACCTCTTTCGAACAAAAAAATAATTTTGCTAATAATTTAAAAAATTTAAATATTAAGACGGAGTTATGCCCGAACATACATTAAAAAAAAAAAAACATCCGTATTGAGAACTTCCTCCTTTTTGAAGTCGGTTAAAAAGTAATCTAGCCTTTTCCCAACTATGTTTTACTAGTTCCTTGATAACACGATTCCCCTTGGTGCTGGTTGTCAGACTTTTGAGCTTCTAACCCGTAACGACTGTCAAAGATCTGACATTGACAGCCGAGACCAACGGCTTAACAAGCTTGGAGGGGTGGGAGGGGTCTCGATATGCATGTATCGGATGGTTACTCATCCACAAACCAACCGTGGCAAGCGTAGCTTAACCTTCGATCGACCCGTACGTTATTATTTAGCCACGAGCCCCTCCAAGATTACAAACAATCGCAATAAAATAACAATTGAATTTAACAAAGGAGTTTAACATAAAAGCAGGCAGTATACGTCTAAACAATAAAAGGAAACGCTAACCTTTGTTTCTTAACCCACAAAAAAGAAAATGGCCGACCTCAACCCAAAACTTATTGCTAAGGAAAAATATCCACAGCAAAATATCAAATAGTTTCAGCTTTACAGAATTGGTCAAGCTTTGGTCAAGGGTTTAACAAAAGACGTCAATATGGTGCCGACACGGTCGCCATTTTATCCAAGGGCACAAAGCGTGTACTTAGGAAATATTTGGTACCTTTGTACATAATGGTGCGTTATTTATTATAGAGGTCATTTTTGTAAAAGGTTAAGAAAATCTGGATCTCAGTGGTATAAGTGGGCAAAACGCACTAGCGGTTAACCGCGCGGCTAGCCGCTTTTCCAGTTTAATATGCAACCGCTTATGATTGTACGGCGGTTTAGTGCGTACGATCAAAAGCGGTTGCATATTAAATTGGAAAAGCGGCTAGCCGCGCGGTTAGCCGCCCCCGCGGTTAACCGCTAGTGCGTAAGAGGGCTAAGAGATGTGTGTTAATTTCTTCGATCAATAATAGTTATTGATCGAAGGTTAATTTACAGCCTTTTCAGTTTTGGTGCTAGAAGAAATAAAGCGGTGTATCCTTCCTTCCTTACATATAGTCTGACTTTTAATTAGCTGCAGTAAAATGACACTTCCTAATAACTTATTTCGGGCTAAGTTTAGAGATATGCATGTCAAATAAGTTTCGTTTGTTACACGATTCTGTACTAGAAAAACAAGATTTGGTTGATGGCGACGAAAAAACAAAAAGACGCCAATTTCAGTCATTTAAGTAACACATAAGCTGTCATTTTACTGCAGCTAATTAAAAGTTCGACTATAGTATAAAACAAAGTCGCCGAAATGTCTGTGCGCATAACTTCCGAATGACTGCACCAAATTGGATAATTATTTTCTCGTTGTGTTCGGTATTGCCAGGACAAGGTTTGTATGAAAGATAGTAAATTCGGAAATTCGAAAAAAAAAATTGCACCCGTGCGAAGCTGGGGCGGGCCCCTCGTTCTCAATAAAAACGCTAACAGTAGCAATGGCTTTCATGTTGACAGTTCAACAACATTCATTGCAACATTGAGCAGATAATGTTTTCTTTCGAACATATGAAGCAATGGATTAGCAACATCCTTTTAAATGATTCAGATTTCGATTTAAAGGGTGTTACGCAATTATGGTGCAGGTTTT
This sequence comes from Oligia fasciuncula, assembly GCA_963082905.1. Lineage (NCBI taxonomy): Eukaryota > Metazoa > Arthropoda > Insecta > Lepidoptera > Noctuidae > Oligia > Oligia fasciuncula. The sequence continues at coordinate 9,844,784 of OY720408.1, forward strand.
GACATCAAAATGAAGTAGTAAACCAATACTGGTAATCAGTTGCATCCGGTTAGACTGGAAGCTGACTCCAACATAGTTATGAAAAGGTTAGGCAGATGATGACATAACTTAGTTTTAATGACGGTATAAGAATCGGAACAGACAAGGCACAGCTTAAACTGCTAGGTCAAGAAGCATGAAATATTGCACAAGGGTTCCGTAAATAGGGACGCTAAGGTTTATTTAAAAAAACGGTCAAGTGCGAGTCAGAGTCGCGCACCGAGGGTTCCGTACCCCTCTTTTATATCCAATTTATGGTATCATACAAAATTGTTTGATACGCAACGGCGGCGGCGGTCGGTAGTGAAATGGGAAATTTCCTTTGGAGGTATGTAACTACAAATGTACCCTATAGGTTTTGATTTCGGAACATAAACGCCAGTATCTTTTGATTTCGTTGAATTAGAAGTTTGATTTTTTCACTGCGTCAGGGGATTGCAGCCTTGAGTATTTGATATTAATTTCAACTTGATAACTCCACGAGTTCCTAAGAAAAAGGGTCTTGACAGACGGACAGACAGACGGAAAACGAATTGAGCTTATAAGAGTTCTGTTTTTCCTTTTGAGGTACGGAACAATACCGAATAACAAAAAAAAAGTGAGCACAAATGGTACAAACAAACCCTCGATCGATCTTTGATATCGACCCTCGACGTAAACAAAAGAACTTCCTAAATAAAAACAAAATGCCAACGTATACAATCGTACCTCACATCCTCCACTGTAACTTTCTTTAGCAAGCTTTTACCCTAACATAACGTTCATTTTATTTCGTTGTGAATAACAGCATAAGAGGATTACTCACGTTATGCGTATGTTTTGTGGGGAGAAACATGCTGAGTAAGCGAAAATGCGTACCTACGTATCAAGTTCCTCGTGTTTTATTAAATAAAAGGGAGAATGTGGTAAAACAAAAGAGGAAAGAAAAGGATTAGCCGGAACTCATTCTAGATTGTTATCCATCGCTGTTCGCCACGAAGTAAAGGATTTTTTTGTGTGGTACTTAGGTTTGTAATACTAGCAGATTTTGCACTAGGTCTGAAGTAGGTACCGGTACATACCCTTGTGTGGAGCAAGACAAATGGTATATTGCATTGCTTATCGTCTCAAAAACATCAGAACCAGCCAAAAAAAATCGGCCTCTAATTCATAAGCTAAACCGCATTTCGATCATTGTTATATTACCAAAGGATAGAAAGTCTGCCAACCAGTCTTACCAAGGGGTATCGTGTTACCGTGTGTTGTCGTGGTAGTGGAGGTCAGATAAGCAGTCGCTCCATGTAAAATACAGGTATTCAGCTGCATCCGGTTAGACTGGACATCGATCCCAACATAGTTGGGAATAGGCAAGGGAGATAGATTGCAAAAGGTTGGAAGAAGCGGTTCCTGCAACCCAAGATATAATATAAACATGCGATATGACACCTACCTAAAGACATTTAGAGAAATGAAATAGCTATTAGGTATCAGTTTCCCCACTAGTTTAGCAGATGCTCAACTACAAAACGCACGCATTTAATTAAAAGGACCTGCTACTAATCAATAAAACCAATCAATTTCGCGCAAAGACCCCTTTCAATCAGTTGCCGCGTATCTAATTGTCCATTATCCTGGTTCTCTCATAATGTAGCTGCCTAGTAGTGGCTCTAATTTAGTCAAGTAATAGGTCTAAGCAAGCAATAATAGTGCTTAAGGCCTATTAATTTATTAAAATAAATAATTTATTGATTAAACTTCATTGTGGTTTCAAGTACCTCATCATCATCCTGCAAATTGCGTAACACGCGATGAATCACAATCTGAATGATTTTGAAGGATATTGCCAATTCACCACACTAATATTATAAAGGCGAAAATTTGTGAGTGTGGGGGTGTGTGTGTGTGTTTATTATGCATTAGTGTGATTGCTGAATTGTTGGTAACAGGTTGAGCGACGATGGATTATGCTCAAAATCTTTGCTCAAAAACTGTGGTAGCACTTGCCTTTATTAGGTACTCAATCAGTTAATTAATCCTTTATCATTTACTGGAAATTAGTTTCTCGCAATTTCGTTTTCAATCAAATGCAGATGTTCTGAAACCTTCCCAAAAGTTCTCAATGCCAAACAAATCAAACGGGTTTTGATAAAACACGATACAAACATTCAAGCAATTTCATATCGCTTCGATTCCGATCAAAGGACCCTCGATTGGTTTGAATCAAATTGACCGCAAGGCATCCGGGGCCTTTAATAAACCAAGGGTAGTTTACCCACACTGGTCACAAACCAAGAATATACAGAACACCAACTATTTTGTTCCGAAAGAAGATGTATTAAGTTGTATCCCAAATAAACTGGAATAAGACCAGGAGGATAATGACGATCGTTGTGTCCACTTCGTCTAAAATGTATCAACAATTATTTCCAAGCAGCATCAGTACTGACATCTTATTTCCAAGATAAACACAAAAGAACTACTACAGATACGACTAACTGACTTTTAATTTAGTATTTTTATACCAATACCAAGTATTAACAGAACAATCTGGTTACCTTTGACGAAGATCTATGGCTCACAAAGTACGGTCAGGTTGACCTTACCTGTCAATCTACCGCTGTGGTTTTTGTTACTTTATTACAAAACAGCAACGGAATTGATAAATTAGTTGGTTTCTGTTTGTTTATTTACGTCAAGAGAATCTGTGAGATAATAAACTAAATTAAATACAAGATTTTTTTTTAACCAGTGCGCAAACTTTCACCATGAATTTAGCATATGATTCTAGGGGGTCTAAAATCATATGCTGAATTCATGATTACAGTTTGCGCACTGGTTATTTTGTTTTCCTGTATATGTAAGTCACTACAAGGACTATCGCGTTTACCAAATCGCTAAGGGTTAAGATAATGGTGATATAGCTATTAGAAGGGACAAGAACAGGCTCATAAAAACTAACGATTATGACTTGATAAGAATCAGTAAACCTCAAAGACTCAGGGTAGAAGTTTCACAAGATAAGCTTGTTCAAAAGTGTGTTTAAACATTGATAGACACTAGGAATTTCTATTTGAAAAGGTCGTATGGAACGGCACTTGCAAAATACATCTACCACTGGAAGTCAAACACACGTTTATAATATAAAGAAATTAGGAAAAAAGAGGGTGTGTGTTTATGACCACACGATAGAAGTGAACACTTACGACTAGAGCTGAGTATATCCGATTCAGCATCACCTGATAAGAAAGAGCGCATAAGTACGCCTAAAAAAGAAAAAATACGTTAATGCAATAAAGAATATAACTCAATAAAAACAAAACAAGAATAATGGAAGAGCATGGAATATGGCTTAAAATAATTCTTGTGTTCAATTTAAAATCCGGAGCTCAGCCCAGCTTTAAATCCAGACTACCTTCGCCACGAGAGAAAACACGGGGTTCGAAGAAAATTATAAAAAGAAGAAAAATGGAGACGAGTTAAGCTCGAGGCTAAAAGCTAATAAAATATAAACAGAATTATATTATTGTAAAGTAGATTCCGAAGTAAAAGCAAACATACTGCAGGAGGTGGCTTTCGTTGCGGAAGTCAAACGGGTGCATAAACTTAGTAGGGAAATCCCAGGGGCAAGTGATTTACTGACATTTTTTTTACAAATGGTCTGGGATTTAAAAATATGTGGTTGATTGTCGCGATTCTTCCACTAGAAATTTCATAGATACTCTAGAAAACAAAGAGTAAAAAACTATTTAAGACTTTATAATAAAGCGAGAAGTTTCCTAATAACTTCTAAATTGCAATCTTATTGACCTGACTCATTCGAATTAAACCATAAAAAGGCACTATTGAATTGTCAAGCGTAGTACTTACTAGTAGCTACCTATGGAGAAGAACGGACAAGATACTCCACTCTTTTAAATTATATTGTTACAAAAATATTGATGTTGAAATATAATATATTATTAATAACAAAGAAAGAGCGAGTATGTTAGACTTGAATTACCGTCAAACCTCGGTTCTCTTATCAGTGTAAACGTGTAAACCATAAAATCCACTGTTCCAATCAACCACAGCCCGAATCTAGGCCTCCCAATATCCAGTACATGGGCATGGGAAGTTGTAATTATCGCAACAAGGCTCTGCCCGGGCTGGGGGTGACCACCCCCTCCGCATACCGGCTTCACCCCCGCACGCATCGATTGGCGGCTTTCGGCGCATGCAAATGCACAATGCCCCTTGCATTCAGAATAGGCGGTGCGGGTAGTTACACACGTTATGTTAGGGTTGGCGAGCTTTGGACTGTAGATTGTTTTATGTTGAAGAGATTCCCATAATTAAAAGTGACAACTACAGACTCTGCATTGTTCCTACCGTGTTTCATGTGAAAGACATTTCATGTAGGTAACGAAATGATTTTAAAATTGGATTTGAAACAATTCCTTGTTTAGCTTTTCTTCTGGGCTTTTGCTTCTCCAGTGGCATATAATATGTCTAATAAGACCTTTCCTAGATAATTTTGTCAACTTTTATAGCAGCATCAATTAGTATCCCTTATATCCTTCTTGATTTATTAGCTCTCTCTCTTCTCTTCCTTCATCTCAATGACAATAAAGTCGGTATAATTTCCCGCCTTCTCTACTTAGCCAACCCTAAGTTTGGGTGACTCACTTTTGTTTCCTATGTCTGGGTCTGCGGTTGATTTGCTTTTGTTTAGGTTTTGCTCGTCTAATCAATGTTTACTCATCAGTATTCTCTTGGTACTATTATTGGATCGTAGTGGTATTTTAAAATCAATTCTGTTAGGTTTGTCTGCATCTGTTGTAAGCTCTCTCTCTACGTTTATGAAAGTGTATGTTTCAATATAATATAACTGTTTTTATTTTAAAGCCTGATTGCCTAGATTAGTGGCAATCTCTTTCAAAGCGTTTCGTTTATCTACACCGACTTTCAACAGGATTGACACAAGCTTTTCGGTAGATTATGTCAGTTCCATGGATTTTTGACTTTTTCATCATCGTTTTTGCTGATAGTGTGTTACTTTGTCTATGCCTTCAGTGTAATTTATCTGATAAGTTTGGCTCGTATATTAACTTATTTGAAGTGTATGGGTTTTGCTAAGAATCTTTAGCACCTATCTTGAATGTAATATTACAGGCTTGTTTAAGCTTCGTGTGCCAGAAACATCTTGTTTTACCGGAAAAACGAGTGATACAACAACAACCTTTCAAACCTCCTTGAGCTTCCTCAGTATTCACAAAGTTGTCTAAACTGCCTAAACGGTTACTCGACCTCGGATGCTGCTCAAAACTTTGCATTTGCCTTCCTGTTAAGATCAAATCAGCGGGGTAATTCCGTAACACAGTAACAGTAGCAATGGCTTACATTTTGGCAGTGTACTACAACATTCATTACGTCATTTACGTTGTTAAGCAGACAAATTTTTCGAACATTATGAAGCATTATGTTATATTAGCAATATCTTTCAAAATGATTCAGATTGAGATTGAAAGTGTGATAAGTACGCAATTAGGGTGCTGTTGTTCACTATCTGATGATGTAAATACACTTTGACTATCCAAACTAGTGAACTTTAATACAAGTTTGTTAATGCTGAGTAGAAGTTGATTTTTGTGTTTAATTTTGTATAAGTACTCATTGTCTTGCCGTAACTTGATCTTTCAACTGTTGAATTCCAATAGCCTTCTAGGCTGAAGTCTTTAACTCGTCTTGACAATATGGAATTCTGGTCCTAGATTATTTCATTTTACTTTACGTCTTTACAGACAAAGACCGGCCACAGCATTGAAGGATCACCATTCCATGTACTTTGACACGCATTCGAGAAGTCCCGTAACCCAAAACAGTTATTCGCGCATACCTACCTACATTTCGTTGCCAATTTTCGATAAGACAGTCTCAAAACAATAACAATGATTAATAGTATCAGTAAAACAATACACAATCGCTTTAGTTGCCAAGCAGTTCTGATAAAAAGTGTCCTGCATATTTTGGCAGGGGGCCGGCGCGTGCGCCTCTTGGCACCGATTCGGTCATACGGTACGATGCAAATGATGCATTGTGTGTGATTCCAGCGTGTTTGTGTGACGTAAGTACCGTTACAGCTTTTGAAGTGATGTCTTATTACATAGTGTCTGCCAAGAAAATATTTGAGTCTGTAACTTTTGCTTTGCGAGTTTTGGACCTATATGCAAACATATTCAGGCTATAATGTTCCCACTGCTGGAACTCAGGCCTCGTCTCTTCGAGAGGGACTAGGCTGTAATCTACCACGCGGGCCCAGTGCGGGTTGGTAGATGTCACATGTCTTCGAATTTTTGGTTCCAAGACATTATTTATTTATAATTACCTTTACAACTATCATAACAGGATTAACCTAATGCGATGGTATGGTATTCATCAGGCGGGAGGAAACGCCCGGGTGTCACCATTCGCCAGGATCGCCCAGAGGACACGGTGGAGCACACGGTGGAGGTCTGCCCCGCTTGGGCGGAGCACCGCCGTGTCCTCGTAGAGGCGATCGGCAGCGGTGGCGATCGGCAGCGGTGGCGACCTCTCGCGCCCGGCCCTGGTGCAAGCCATGGTCCGGGGCGAGAGGGAGTGGGAGGCAGTCACCTCCTTCTGCGAAGCAGTCATGCTAGCGAAGGAGGTGGCGGGACGGCTCAGGGAGAGAGCCTCCCGTCCCAGCCGCCGCGGGAGACGCTCCGGGCGTCGGGAGCCGCGCGACGACTCCCGGCCACCGTAGGCACGGGCCTCTGCGGGCGGAGAGTAATGGGTAGCTCACCGTCCGATCAGGACCAGGCCCGTGCCGGACGGCGCGTACGTGTTCCACGCGCGCCTCAAAGAGATGTCAGCATCGAGGAGGGACCCCATAGGGCCGAAGCCTGCCGGGTCAGCGGGATTGTCCGAAAGGGTTACCGCTGGCCCGGAACATAAAGGGCTAAGGAAGGAACACGGGTGGGTTTTAGTCAGTAAGAGTCTGACACTCCCTTCCGCTCCACCCAGAGCGGGAGGGGTCATTTGATGATTTTCCATCCGCAAAAAAAAAAAAATGGTGTGGTATTTATATATACTTACAATATTAAATTAACATACTACTTACCTATCCTAAATTACACACACATGCCGGTTTCCTCATTATGCAGCGATGTTTTCACGGTCTATATGAGTCAATAAATATATAATCTATTGCCATTCTCATTGCTATCAACAGTTATTTCATCAATTTGAAGAACAGTAAGTGCATCCGGCTGCTTATTTATTTCTTATCAGTTATCTATTCGCAGTATTTTCATCAACCCTAATCATTGATAGGCTTTTGTTCAGTCGTAGACAGTTACGAGCCACGATGATAGATACTTTGATGATAAATTTTATATGAGGACACTTACAGTGGCCTTCGAAACTTCCACTTCAGCTGTGATGCTACATTAAGATTTAAAATAAAAATATAAGTAATCAAATTACAATATTGTTTATGATAATTCATAGGTAAAACGCCATAGAGAACAGTTCAAAATTTGAAACTAGAATTTCTAATCATAATGTGGCATCTCATTCTCAGTTGAAGTGAAAAACGTCAACTAACTTTTGAAGGGCACTGTACCTTACCATAAACAACGAGCTGTGGAATGTCAGAGTATCATAAGCATAAGCAGTTTCACCTTACTATAATAGTAGGCCATAATCGGTCTATAAAAGTACTACTACTAAGTAGCACAAACTATCAAAGTATTAGCAAGCAAGTAGTCATAAAAAAGCTTCGCATAAAGCCGTAAGAACTGGAGCTGTTTACAAATAAACAACTCGTAAGTGTAGTGGGTGTGAACAGGTGCGCGATTATGTAGGCCATCGAACATGTCCGAACAGGCCAGTGAGTGGGCTGACTCATCGGTATTGATAATGAAATGAGACAGAAGGTTAAGTTGATACGCAGTGCGATAACGAGCTTCGTACGTTATCAATAAAATTGTCTAGCAAAGTTGTGGTATTTTTGTAAATAAACAGTTTGTTCATGGGGTGAGCTCCCGAAACGATTCCACACTCCTGTTCGTAGGTGAAGAAAAGAGAAGTAAAAGAAGAATAGTAGTAGAAGTTAGTAGACAAAGTTAAAGAGCAAAAAAATATGCAAAAAGAACAACAACAAAAATATGCGAAAATAAAATGCAATGGCACACCGCAGCGCTTAATATGGTTTGTCTCGCTGCCGAATCCTGGTGATATTTTCAAAGGGCAAAGGTGGTTTAAGATTACCTAGGGCCAGTAGTAAAATTGTACATTACATACCAGAATTCATTTCCCATGGCAGGAACTACATAACACAGTGTGCACCACCTTATATAGGTAGTATAGGTACCTCTTTGCTTCGTCACAGTTGATACGTAAAAAATTGTAGTAACAACTTTATATTTCACAACTTTTGTTGAATATTAGTAAGCACAAATGTACTGAAGCGCGTTGAAGCAAATCACGACTGTCAGTAATCCGATTAGAACTGCGATTAAATAAAATGCCTTTCTATTCCTTATCGCTCTTCGAGCGGGAATGCTCCTTCTGATTTTTATCTGTTCCATGTCACCGTATTGCACATGCGTATGCTATTGAACCCTATGATGAAGGCAGTAGAGTCGATAACCCTACAGTCATTGACCACTGTCAATCAATGGTTTTATTGCGATTAATTGAAGGAAATGTTTTATTGACACTAAATCATATTCATTATATCCGTGTTTAACGTTTTATTGCATGAGGAAATTAGCTGGTACTGTTACGTTTATTGGGACGATATTGAGTCGATCTGAATCGGTCGATCAGCAATACGAAATAATATTAAACGGTATTTCAGTAGGTAATTCATTCACATAACTTTGTAACATAATAGCTTTTCCCATTCAGTGAGAAATTATGTAGGTAGCTATAGTACAGTAAGATCGAAATTTTGTATTTACAAAAATTACAGAGCCAAGGACCATTGTTTATAGGTACGAGGACGGCGCAGCAAGTGGCGCCGCCCGCCGCCGCGCCGTCAATTTTTTTTGTTACAAAGGTACTAGGAACCACAGAATAGGTTTGATAAGAGTGACACTGGCTGGTGACAGTCTCTCTAGCCGTATAGAGCGTCGCATCGATGGTTGCATTGCGGCAGCCGCTATTGTACCAATTCCACGATCAACTGCTATATATTCCGGCACAATCCTGATGACATTAAAGCTACTGAACCACTACTACGATGATAACTTCTGGTTAGGCTACACTGTGCCGTTAGGTAATCTTGTAGGTTTGTGCTAGCGTCTGTCACATCAAGATACCCGAAACTGTCAAATTTTCCCAATCAACTTTGAACCTTATGCTTTTTTAACGATAAAGTTGAAAATCTATTAAAGAAATTTGACAGATTGTAGTAGCTTGATGTGCTGGCGTCTGGACATAGAAAGTCCCGTTACAGCCCGATTCAAACTTTATGGCGGCTCTGAAGTGCGCTACTCGCTGCGCAGTACCTCTCCTCTTACCCCCGCTGACACGTGAATTTGTTACTGCGCAGCGACTCGCCTCATGTTCCGAGCCGCCATAAAGTTTGAATCAGACTGTGCTTTGCAACGTCATTCGTATCTAAATTGAATGCTACAATCCATCATAATTAAAAAAAACTTTCATATCTTCACTAACAATGTGATAGGTAACAACAAATATGAATACGGAATACATTTCGATACCGATATCTCCTGCCGATACATAGCCTATCATTTGATTAACTAATTCGTATCGCTGTCATTAGCATGCTTAGCATCGCTGAATACTAGTGAAAGTTTTGAATACGTGCGGGAAGAAAGTGAAAACTATTGAAGATATTTTTGTGTTAAGAATTAATTCTTGCTCTTTAATACTGATTGATGAGAGGGGCCCGTGGCTAAATAATAACAGCCGCACAGGTCGATCGATCAGGTTAAGCTACGCTTATACCGTGGTTGGTCTGTGGATGGGTGACCATCCATCTTTACATACCGTGACCCCTTCGTGCCTCGGAAAGCAAGGTTATTCGTAGACCTTTGACAGTCTTTACGGGTAGTCAGAAGCTCGAAAGTCTGACAAGCAGTCTTACCAAGGGGTATCGTATTACCCAGTAACTGGGTTGTGGAGGTCAGATAGGCAGTAGCTCCATGTAAAAAACTGGTATTCAGCTGCATCCGGTTAGACTGGAAGCCGACCCCAACATAGTTGGGAAAAGGCTAGGCAGATGATGATGATGACACGGTGCCATTTACTTGCCAGTTGGGTGCAATAAGTTGAAGCAACATAAAAGTTGCACCGTCTAAGCTGTGTGAAAAATGATTTTATTTCTGTAAGTAGCTTTGTACATACACTTTTACCCGTCAATCATATTATACAACTAGATGAAGTCAGCGTTTCCTAACTGACTACCCTGAGAAGAAAGGCCGAAATAAATTCAGAGGTCACAGTCTCTTTTAAAGTCCAGACACAGTCTTGGTCGGATCACGTTAAGACCATGAAGATTGAAATGGTCTTTTGAGGAAAAACCTACACAGATTGAGTGGACCTGTTCAGTCAGTGCACGCATTGTTGCTTCAATTTTATTGCATGTTACAGACAAGAAACTTGTTTCGTGTAAATAAGGCTTTATGAACCGGTGCTATTAGTGCAGAGGTTGGCCAAGCTTCGTCAAAGTAGATCTATAGATCAATTCTATGGTTTGTAGAGCTATGGATCATAGTGCATATGAGCTACCATAAGTTAAACTATGCAACACAAACCTGCACCCTAATTGCGTAACATACTATCAATCGGAATCTGAATCATTTTGAAGCAAATTGCTAATCCATTGCTTCCTAAGTTCGAAAAATTTGTCTACTCAACACGTAAATAACGCAATGAATGTTGTTGAACTGTCAAAATGAAACCGACTCCGATTGATTTGGCAATTGCCCCGCAGTTAATTTTATTAGATTCTAAATTGTAAATAGTCATAAACGCACTTACGAAATTCTTCGTTAGAGTATCTAGAGGGAAGCTAAAAAGAGCGTACCTAACATTGAAACTGTATCAAAATCGTGACTAAGTGTCAAATTTGATATAATCTCTAGATATAAATATTTCGTCACGATAACGTCAATAAAAACATACGATAAGGATGCAGTTCGCGTAACACGCAATTCTGACAATCTAAAGGGTTTTTAGAAAAAAGATTACCTACTATAAATATCCGGAATTTTACATAGAAAAGAAAATACGCGCTGAATGCATCATCCTATTTTGAAGTCGGTTGAAAATACGTCTGTTTACCGGAAACGTCGAATAATCGATCAAAGCTATCGAATATCAAGCAAATCAACCAAAGGCACATCTCTACACACAAAATCGGTAACAAGCGACAAAGCTATCCGATTTCCTAAACCGATTCTCGGATAACGTACCGATACTAAATCGATTGCGGATTTGCGGCACGTCTCGCACTAGAGACGAGCCGGAATATCGAATGATCCTTTTAATTAAACGTTGCATCAAAACGGAATGTACAATACCGATACTAATTGGGAATCGATTGCAATTTTGTGGAACGAAATATCGGAGGCATTGAACGCGGAGAATTACCGAAATGTTATTGAACTTTTCTCAGATATTTTTAAACGTAGCTTTTAGAACTATGCTGGGAAACGTCGAAGGGTAGACGGCAATTGTTTTAGCGTTGGCCTTTTGTTTATTGTCTTTGTTCAGCTGTTATTTGTTTATTTATGGCCCCAATTTTTCAATAGAATTTCTTTTGTTTATTCGTTTAACCGAAAAGGTGATTTCCATATGTTTTGTAGAAAACTTTCATCAGTATGTTTACAATAAATTTCTGGCTGGTTCGACCCATACGGAGAAGCACAGGGGTCCCTAGGACTAGTAAAATGCATCAGTAGATCGAAACCAAAAGTATTTTTTTTCAAACTAAGCTGAGAATCACCAGTTTTTGAACGTCAAAATTACATAAGTCAGTCCTCCAAAAAGCACTTCCTAGCTGGGAAGAAGAAGTGGCACACAAAAACCCCTCAGGAGATACTTTACCTGATCTAGCAGGTAATCGAACAGGGGCCTAAGTCTAATAATTTACAAACGTTGTAACGGGTAATGGTCTCTCCATAACGTTCTTGACAGATTTGCTAAAAAAAAATGTACAAAATTACAATGGACAGATCATTACAAATTGCAACGTTTGTAAAGAAGACTTGGACCCCTGAAAACCGAACAATACCTAGCCAAGTAGTAGCAGAATCAGCCTATAGTTATCCCACTGCTGGGACACACGCCTCTCGGTGAGAGTGCGTGGGCCGTACGTAATCCACCACTCGAGTCCAGCGCGGGTTGGTAGATGTCACATGTCTTAAAATTGTTGGTTCTAGAACATAGCCGGTTTCCTCACGATGTTTTCCTTCACCGTTTTGAGAGCAAAGTAGTAATAACTACAAAACCAAACGAGGCGTGAAAAGTCATCAAACTCCGGAAAATGCTATCAACGTCAGCTGTTGCTTTAAACTCTAGACAAAAGCCATTACTTGCCAGACAGAATCGTTACTAAAACAGTTTCCACGCATCAATAAGCAATAAATCTTTTGTACTAAAATAGATGTAAACCGACGAGCGCCTTATTCATTTACTATGTTAGTCTGTTACGCCAAAACCATCGATATTTATAGCAGTAGGTATTCAAATTGTGTGGGGAAACACACGAAGTTATATTTTGAGCATATAAGTTAGTAGCAGCGTCCCGCGGTTTCACCCGCATAAGTGTCTAAATATCGGGAAAAAAGTAGGCTATGTCCTTCCCCTGGATGCAATCTATCTCTCTGCCCAATTTTATCGAAATCCGTTCAGTGGTTTAGGCGTGAAAAGGTAACATACAGACAGACAGACAGAGATACTATCGAATTTATAATATTAGTATGGACTAGCAGCGCCCCGCGGTTTCACCCGCATAAGTGTCGATCCCGTGGGAATATCGGGATAAAAAGTATCCTATGTGTTAATCCTGGTTATAAAGTATCTGTGTGCTAAATTTCATCCAAATCCGTTTAGTAGTTTGTGCGTGAAGAAGTAAAAAACATAAAAATACACTCACAAACTTACGTCTTTATAATATTAGTGTGATAGATATATTATAAGTAGTATGGATTGAGTATCGAACATTCGCAAAAAGGCTTTTCTTTTTGGTAAATAGTTAAATGGAAAAGCGGGACTATTTCATTGATAACCTAATAAATACTCTACTGAGATGACAACTAATAAGAAGTATGTAGGAAAACATACTGCGCAGACCCCAAATAGGTAGGTACCATTGGAATACGGGCAGGATATAACCAAAATGGTGATATAACCAAATAAATACCAAATTAGTAACGGAATGCAAATAAAACAGAGGATTCAATAAAAAAGGTCTCTTCCAATTTTATCCGTTGCAAGCCTTAATTAAAAGCGAGTATAAAATGCGTCATACGACCGCTTGCAAGCGACAACCAGTTTGAATCGTTACTGTGCAATACAACGCGACGCATCCTTTTAATGCCGCACATTTTTGCCACACGCGCGGTTTTAAAAGGATCGTGGAATTGGATTATAGTGCCATTACCTTTTAAATAAAAACTGGCCAAGTGCGAGTCGGACACGCACACGAAGGGTTCCGTACCACGAGGCAAAAACGACGAAAAAAACGGGAATTGGGCTTCTATAAGGTTTAAGCAGAGAAAGTTGATTGCTCGGGGGTTTGACAAACTCTTTAAACGGTGATAGACCAGTGGTTCTGCGGGAAACGTTATCAAAACAGTCTTGCAGCAATGTAAAGCCGCCTGCATTTATTGGGTAGGAAACCTTATACACTAGAACGCATTCCACTTTAATGTAGAAAACTTTCTGAAACGCATTCGTTTTTGCCTTGCTTTTGTGAACTACGTTTAATTTAAGATTATCACATCCGGGTGTTTTTATGAATGAATACTAAATCCTACGCAATCTAAATATATAAAATTCAAAGTCCTGACTGATTGACTGATATATCAACGCACAGTCTAAACCGCTGCTCCTAGAGACATGAAATTTGGAGGGTGTGTTCTTTGTGAAGAGTAGGTATCCACTAAGAAAGGGTTATTCGAAATTCCACCCCTAAGAGGGTGAAATTTCACGCGAACGAAATCGCGGGCATAAGCTAGTTTATTATAAATGGTGCAACACCTTTTTTATCAATGCAATAAGGACGGACGTTAAGATAATGCATTATGATTATAACAATAAGCAATCGTGACAGTTATTTCAGCTATCGTTATCACCTATCAGCATTGCATTGTATCCTATTTATCATACGTTATCATGTATTGCATGCCAATGATTTTTATATTGAACAGTGCAACAACCTCGTAAGTCGTTAAAACTAAGAGTGTGTGGGTGTTGTGAGTTTGTGACCTTGTCAATGTCTAATTTACTAATGGTCTTATTAGATATTTATGTCAATGTCAGTTATGTTATGGAAATTAAGTTGTTTTTATGTTATTACATTTTCTGTATTTTTCGGCCAGTTAATAAACAGAAATATCATTCTATGAGACGCTATTTTATGTTCTGGTATTAAAAGGACGTGTATTAGAAGAAAAAAAAAAGAAAATACATTTATTTGCGGCAAACATGACGCAGAGAAAGAACACCAAAACAAAAAAATAACAAATTGGAGGAAATATGTGTCACGTTCACGCAAAACGGTTAATAATGTTGAGACCCTATGCGAGGAACTCTCCCTAGCGCTGGTTTTTAGCGACAGCCGGCGTTGATGTGATGACACCAACCGGTGCAGCATACGAGGTAAAAAACAAAATATTAAATAAAACAAATATACAATACCTAGTTCTAAATTGTTTGACAAGCTCCATTTCAATCTAGTAATAAGAGTTATGAGTGCAGTAATATGCTAGTTGTAAAACCGCGAAGCAATTTGTGGAAGTGTTGAAATCTACCTAGTTAAAACTAAAACCGTAGAGCGTCCGCTCATAAAACCTCACTGTATATTTTCATATCAATGAGCACGGCGGCGCGGCGGCGGGTCTCGCGAATATCGAATGCAATAAGTGATATCTATGAATATTCAGAGCACGGCCGACGCGGACGGTCGCTGTTAATTTGACGCATTTTAGACGATCCCTAGCCTAGCACCGTCCGTTCTTTATGGTCGTAAGTGCACTTAGGTCCAAAATGAATTTAATTATTTTTACACTGAGAATTGTGCAGATAATCTGTCAAAGCCTTAGAGTAAGAAAGCCATAGAGCATTGAGTAGCGTGGCCACACATGAGACAAAAAACTAACTTAACTAACATTGGCTACTTATGTAGCTGCCTTGAAAAAACTGGCAAACTGGCTAAGGTCAAAGCATATAGGTATGGTTCAAAAACCTTCTTTGTTATAATCTGTGGAATGTTATTATGGTACTAAGTGAAGTTACGACTTTATTGCTCTAAGGATAATTTCGAGCAGTGCAGGCCGTTAATTTATTCGGAGAACGCTATCGTTAAGGATTTGATGGGATCGGTTGTTATTGCGGTATCACAGTTAAAGTAATTGGGTCAAATAAACGTTGTTAAATGGAAACTATCAATCTTTGTACGAAGTGTGTCAGTTAAGACATTATTAATCTTGCAAGTGTATCGTTTATTTTATAACTTACGTAGGTACTTACTGACAATTTTTTTTTTTTTTACTTAGCAGTCGTATCGTTATGTTTGTACTTATAGCTTGCAAAACATCAAAAGTCCAACTTATAACTTAACTATAAATACCTACTTTCATCAATTTAGCATTTTAAAACGGCTATCCGTCCATAAATACGAGTTACAGATAACCGTTGATGTCGTTAGCGTAGATCAAAATGTCAGATGACGTCATGAAACGCAATCGTTGGCGGAATTTGTGTAATAATGAGAAATGGCGTGTGAATTACTTGAGCTTCGTGACCGGCATATATGTTATTGGTGATTAATTCAACAGGCTTTTATATCGGTGTGGGATTGACCGTTTTGTCTTAAAGTATGGGTAGGTACTTAAAGTATTTCATTTGCAGTTAAATGGAGTAACATTCGTTTAGGATATGGGTAGCACCATAAGAAGGATAGACGTAGGATGAGTAAAACTTAAACTAAAACGGATTTATAAAAATACTAGCTTCCGCCCGCGGCTTCGCCCGAGAGGTATGTCGATAAAAACTATCCTAAGTCCTTGCCCGGGATGCAATCTATATCTCTGCCAAATTTTATCGAAATCCGTTCAGTGGTTTAGACAAACAGACAGTTTATAATATTAGTATGGATAGTATGGATTATTCCCGTTCCAAGTTATAAAACGTCTCGTTTGAGTTACGAAAATACAACTAACACGTCACACTCACATCCATCCATCAAAAAGGCAAAACACCAAAGGAAATACTATGTCAGTTGCGCATTTTGTGCACTTCTTGTCAAAGAAGAATTGATAAAAAAAAGCATATATCTGAGTCTGATTCATGAATATTCGGGTAAATTCCTGGATCTAGATTGGACACATACATTACGCGGAATAGGTAGGTACCCTAACTGTATGACGTAAGCACTGAGATTTAACGTTATTTAGGGGTTCTAGTCGAGTGAGGAAAACATTCGTAAAACTAGCTTCGGTTGGTTTGTTATTGCATTTTAATTTTATTGATATCTTTTGCAATATAAATTATAATGCTTACGGCTTTCTGCCTCATATTAGCATTAAATCTACATATTATTAATAAATACTTTGACACCTTTTTTTTCTATAAAACGGTTAATTATAAATGGGAGCTACTGTAGTTTTGCTAGCCTGTTATACAAACTAAATTATCTGATATGGCACGAGTATTATTAGTCTAAAAATACATTGATTATTAATTTAATATCCTCAAGTATAAACTATCCTATCATATTTCTATCATAGATATATACCTACATTATTATTTACATCGAAAAAAAAAATGAAAACACAATCGTAGTTTGTGTAGACACGGACTACATACATCAGACCAAAGGAAAACACTACGGCACGGTACGGCTGACGCTCTCACAAACAATTGTGTTCAATGAACTTGAAAATTGTTTCTTCACGTAATGATATTCATTGAAAGTACGGCACTACGTGTTTTCAGCTACGGCATTTTGTAGCGTGTCGTGTAAAGTGTGATACAGAAGAATAAAGTCGTATGTTTTGTTACTGCTTTAGTGAGCATTTATGAAAGGGTTGTAGAAAGTTGGATGAGCATTTTGGTTTTGAGATTGCTCGTGTTTATGACGGACTATTTACAGATAATAAAACAAAATAAATACAACATTACTTTTTGTTTATACTAAACCCGAAAAAGGGGTCATTGTACTCATCATTTTGAACAACTTTTTCTATGGGACCAACCTTGAAATCGCGAAAAAAAATCAGCTGTTCCATACATTTGTGTTCACTTAAATCGACAAAATGTATGGAACAGCTGATTTCTTTTCGCGATTTTAAGGTTGGTGATTGGAGGTGGTTTTTCTGATTTTTTATGTATCGATCATATACTTTTATTGTTTCTAAAACTTGAGTTTTTTGTGTTAGGTCCTGTAAGACCCAAAAAAAAGGCTGAATCATCTTACCCGCTAACCCGCTAAACATAAGTGAACGTAACCACAGCTTAACAGAGAAATTGTCTCTGATCCATGAGACGGGTGTAATGTTCCACAGCGTCTTCATTGTAATATATTGAGCGCCAACATGGAATAGGTGTTGTCGTTTTGCGAGCATTTTTCACTGGAGTAGCCATTTTGTATGCTCATGTGGGGATGTAGCTTATTTGTATTTTAATAAAATTGTTGTGGTAAAGATATGTGGGTAATAGTTTGGTAAGAGTAAAGTGTTCTTAATTCCTATTGCTGTAGTATTTAGAGAGATAAAAAGTGTTCTTTAATTAGGTTTTTTTTTGTAACTGGTAGAATATTGTGCATTATCTATCTATTATTTAAAACGTTAAGTACTAAATAATTACAGATTAATATTTAGGTTTTTCGGTGTTTCGGTCCTCAGCAGAGTTTTTTGATCGTTGTAGGATCTGAAATAGGTGATGAACTGATGATAACTATTGTACACAGTGATACTTATTGTGCCAAATTACAAATTATATCAATATAAATATGATTAAAATGCAACCTAATGATTTTTAAATGAATGTCATGCCAAATCATCTCGATAAACGATATTCTCTTTAAGAGCCTATACTACCTGATAGAAAAAATTTCCAAAGTTACCTCCAAACCGAACAATAAACCGCTGGTATTCAAAAAATACTTCAAATTAGATCATGAAACTTTGCATACTAACTGAACTAACTATAAAGCAGGTCTTATGTTAGTTAGTTTTTTTGAATTACCTTTATTTTCACCGTAAAAAGCAAATACCTAAACTATTGGCGCTGCCTCCCGCCCAGCACCGCACTCTGTCTCGCTTTCACACAGTCCGCGAGCAGCATCATGCGAGCGAGATAAAGAGTGAATTTTAGCTGAGGTAGTATAGGCTCTTAAAGCCCAAAAATATCGACATTTGCAACCTCAGACGCTGGCGCCGGCCGTTACCGACGCGACGTGTGAATCATGCGCATTCCTACACTTTACCATGAGGCTTTATAGGATATGTTTGGCAGCTTCTAGGACATTTGTAGGCAGCCTGAGTATTGTAGCTACCGATAATGTTGACAGTTAATTCTATGAAGTTGTTATTTAAAACTTTGTGTGGGTTTTGTTTAAGCACCACAGTTCAGTATGGGATTTAATGTTATTTCTAAGTTTAGTGATGGATGACATAAATGTTTTGAGTGAAGAATAAATGTCCACCTTTATTCTTGTGGGTGTCTTAAAATACAACTCAACTGTTAAAAGGGTGGGTAGCTGCATCATAATAAATAACAATAAACTGCTTAGAAGTATCAACAATCTGTCAGCCAAGCGTGGTCAATATAAATATTATAACTATTTAAGGGGCTTACATGACCTAAAGCGCGGTCACTGTCGGATTGCATAGAAAAGAAAGAGAAGCGCGATGACACAACGCTGGTAATTTATTGCAAGATATGAAGCAATTATTTAATTACAAAAAATCTATTGTTTGGACAAAAAAATTAAAACACTAGTTTTTTAGTATTTTGCTCATAGAATAATCTGACAAAAAATCAGAATGATTGTATGTATATTAGTATGGTTTTTATTGTAAAATAAAAGTTTTTAGAGGTATCTTCATGATTTTTTCTATCGTATCAAATTAGTTGTATTATGTTTTCAACACAGTATCTTCCCAGCATATATCCTGAAGAATATCATATATTTTTTTGATTTTGTTTAATTTAGTCGATCATAATTATACTTTTATTGTTTCTGAAACTTGCGTTTTTTGTGTTTAGGTCCTGTAAGCCCCTTATTAATTAATTACTTGAAAGACCATGTCACACCATGTTCAGCAGTGGAAATGTGAGTTAATTATTAATTAACGAAGTTGACTTTTCAGGCAAACAAATCTAAATTACATTAGGTCTAAATAACAATATTGCTAATTTAACTGAAAAATTAAGTGGTTTCTATTTCTAATTAAATCTCCCCTATTCACATAAGGACTAAAATGCTTGATTACGCATAAAACAATTAATCATTACTCCATGTATCATGAGCAGACATTAACATATTCCTCCGAGTCGCCATTAAAATCCGCGAGCAAAATTATGCAAAACAGCCGCCCAACGACGACTCACAATTAAATATAATAAAGCATTTTAATCTCATTGGCCTTAAAACGTATAAAAACTGTCACGGCTTATTAACAATTAGTGTTGTACAACACAACACTAGGGTTTTTATAGCCGAACGCCGAAAGAGGCCAATTACTTCTGCCAAAGCTTTAGTTGCTTTAGCTTTAGTAATTGTTTGTTATGAATATACGAGTAACACGTTCTTCATTTGTTTTGGTATAATATTCTGGTTTCTAGGAATCTAGGCGATATGTAGTGTTTGTGGCTGGTGATTATTAGAGTACTTAGCTTATCTTATTTATCAAAATATCATATTTCCGGTAATTTGCTGTGGAAAATGATACCTATTTATTTTTGTATTTTATATTTATAATTCTATATTTAAATAATGGTTTATCATCACAATAAGTATAACTATTTCATGGAGTATTAAGGATCGTATCAGGTGGCGTTCTGTTTTTATTCACCCTAATGAGAAGAAGGCGTGAGTTTACGTATGTATGATATTCATTTAAAAGTATACTATCCCACATATTTTTAGCTGGTGACTAACCACGGTAGCTAAAGTTTCGGCTGTCGCTCGGCCGAAACCAACAGCCCAACACTATCAGCAATTCCTTATAACGCCCACACTTTAAAACCTTAGTGTAATAAATATAAAAGTCAATTCATGTTTACAACCGTAATGTCAGTGATTGTTACATTAAGCTTGTAATAACTGGAACTCATATTGGATTATAATTTAACTGTGCTCATATATTTGACGAAATGCTTTGTTTAAGTATCAATAAACTAAAAGTAATTACGTTTGTTGATTTACATTAATATTGCGACTGTCTAAATCAATATTATTCCAGCAATGTTTGTCGTGAGGAAACCTGGATTTATGTCAATATAAGGCGAAAAATCGCTACCAAAAGTTCGCAATGGCAACTTCGGTGATCAATTATCTGTATGAGAAGAGGTATTTCGTTGCCCGGCAGTGGGACAAATATAGGCTGGTATTATTATTGATCTAATATTTTTTGGTTTCGGCTTTCGGCCTAACCGGACGCAACACTAGATACGCACTACTTTTTGAATTCACTGTTAGAAAATTCACAGCGCAATTTAATGGTTAATGCAAAAATAATAGCAAGCTAAGAAATTTTAGGGTTAATATAAAAATATTTGCAGAATAAATTACAGGCTTATTAAAAAATGTGCAATGCAACGCCAATCAAAGTTCACTTTACATGACGCCGCACAATTTTCTTTTCTTTAACAAAAATCTGAAATGAATTTAAGTTATTATCAATACCAACATAATTTACGCCTTTAAAAAGCGATATTACGCAAATAAGCACTCAAAGCTTACCTCACTGATAATGTTATTTATTAAAAGCTTTCCGGCTTTTAAGAAAACCAAGTTGTATATCAGAAAGTTGCGAGATTATCATGTCGAGACTTGCTTAACATTAAAGGGCCGGTATCAAGTCGACTGTCCACTGCTACGTAGGATATGCATGGAGAGGTTTGCCACGATAGCTGCGCGGTTCATTTGTTTGCACCGCTAGATGTGCGTTTCATTGGTTTGCCTGTCGTGCGTAGCAGGGCCATGGGTCGCAGTGGACGATCCAGCTTAATGTAGGCGTCATAACAATCCTCTAGGCCGGAATTCTCTACGACTCAATGAACGAAACCACGCGAAATCAACGCAAGATTGGCGGGATTAGCTAAGGAATTGACGTGGTTTCGGTAAGGAATCGTTAAATGGTCATAGTGAATTAGGGCCCAGGCCGAATTTCGGTCATGGCGGCCAATCTCAACGGCTACAAGCCTTCGGCGCGGAAGGTATAACAGTGCAAAAGTGTGTGCGTATACACAGGAGCAGCACTCTCTCATCCCTCACTTTCATAGTCCGATGGGATGGGACGGCAATCCGACATGACCGGAGAGAGATCAGGCGTAGGACCAGGACCAACGGCTAAACTCCGGGCTGTTACTAAGAAATTCCTAATGGAAGAACCCAATAACACTTTGCCCGACCTGGGAATTGAACCCAGGACCCCACGCTTAGCAGTCGCGTCTGCAATCGCGAGACCAACGGGGCAGTTCATTTCATTGTAAATTTTCATACTAAGCGAAGCGAACAAGTGTGTAGCTTAGCCGTGGGTTGCTGTGGAGCGTCATCTTTAGAGATAAGCGACATATGCTGGGGTGTTGTCAACATCACTACACCCACTTGACACCTACGGACCAAGATGGCGCAAGTTGGGACACCACATAACTGTCCCCGAAATGTCGGAAGCTGTAAACAATTTGTTGATAATTTAAAGCGAGTAAAAATTTTACGGATACAGTTTCGGCAAAGGAAAAGAGACAGCTCTTCACTGAAAGAACAGATAAGCTTGATGATACTTTTTAAGCGATCGTATCAAGGAACGACTACTGTTTTGTTAAAACCTTCTGAATTTAGCCAGATTCCAAAACCTGATCGCTGTTATATTCGAGTTAAGCTACTGTTTCCTAGAAGTGCGGCCGCCACATTACGGCCGCACTGATGGATGTCATGAAAATGATGGCAGCGGGGTTTGACTACACAGGAGTCAAAAAACTCTCTCTAGGAAAATGCACCAGCTTACTTTTATAAAGAACGTTTCAATGACGTCATTCGCTGGTAAAGTTCAGACGCTATGTGGCGGTCAACGCTTTTCTAGGAATCCGTAGCTTAAAACTCTCGTATTTTTGCCGTTTTAGACTTAGGGATACTGCGTAGCACACTAACAGTAAGAATGGCTTTCATTTTGACAGTTCAACAAAATTCATTGCGTTACTTACGTTGTTGAGCAGACAAATTTTTCGAAAATATGACGCAATGGATTAGCAATATCTTTCAAAGTGATTCAGATTGCGATTTTATAGTGTGTTACGCAATTCGGGTGCAGGCATTAGAAACGTTTGATTGGCTACATGGTGATTGCTTTCATAAAACCAATACAGCAAAAGAAAAAAAACACGCGAGAAAGTTAATAATCTCCTCGATGCTAATTGGGCCAATTTACTTCAAGTCTTCGATTAGGAGTTAATGCCATACAGTTAGCGCGAAAGTGAAAAATAATTGGCAGTCTCAGACTGTATGAATGTGAATCATTGGATAGTAATTGTCGTACATGCTTTGAATCTAACGCGTAGATAGAGATATCGTAAGTACGATAAACTGACAGAGCGAATGAGAGTGAAGCTTATGAATATCATTCACTCTTTTGAAGGTTAGAAAGTTAAAAGCTTAGTAGTGTAGTGAATAACGATACTGTGAATAACAATGAAAGTTTAGTTAGGATTAGATCTGACTTAAACTGAGAACCTAGACGAAATGACATTCTATAATTAGCGATAACGATGATGAAAGAGTCTAAAATGTATTGAAATTGACATAAACTACCGAAAAGCTTATGTCAATCCTCTTGAGAGTCGTTGTAGAAATAAGAAATGGTTTGAAAGCAATTGCTTGTCTAGACCCTCTGGTGACCCAATTTCTTAAACCAAGCAAGTTGAGGCAAGAGTATTAATAGTGATATAAATATTAAATAACTACAATGATACACTGCCAGCATTCTTCACCAAAAAAGGCAAGATCAGCATTGCTAATAGAATGTTTACAACGCATCATTTAAAGCTTAACAGGTGTTTATGTTGCATCACAGACACTTTAAGTTGGGCGCCTTGAATTGATCCGTGTGCCCACACCTCATGTCGTAGGTTTGTATCACCGGAGACACGCATTCTTAACACATCGATTTGGAACTAAAAAGGTTTTGGCAGTTGGTCAAAAAACTATAAATGTCAATCTAAATAATGTTGATAAAACTAACAAAAAAATATCAAAATTCAAAATGATGTTATTAACACCTGGATTTAAAAAATTACATCATAATATTCACGCAGAAACTATGTTTTTAGGACTAAATGATAACTGAAAATCTTGTAAAAACGTTTACAAAATAAACAATTATCATAGAACAGACAATTTTTTTCAATCTTTTTAAAGCTTAGTAATAGGTAGTCGTTAACCCGTATATTTTTGGAAGATATCACTAACGCGTCTATTATGTTAAATATAAAACTACGAACCTTTTAGACCGGACCCTCGTATATCTCCAAGTATTGCTGCTATAATGTCCTGAACTAGACGGACACAGTAGCAACTGGAGGCTGTTCGGTCTTGGCTGCCTCTGCTTCTTCACTCTTAGCTTCACCACTTCATTTACTTCTAACTTCTCTAGTTTCTTCTCTTTCTTTCCTTCTTTGATTGGCGGCTTCTTGGAGTCCACACTCCATCTGCGCTCGTCCATTATCCTTTCTTCCAAATTCAAATGATCCAACCTCTCTTTAATAAAACTTCTTGTACGAATCAAGTCAGGAGTCGTATCCAGTTTATCATGTCTCCTTATTTCTATAGGAGACAAAGGTGGTCTTCTAGGCTCAAAGACAACTTTGGAGTACTCGTTACTTCGACGCCACATACGGGGCGAGAGTGGCCAGAACCGCCCATTTTGTTGACCAGATTCCATCACCATTTTGGATTTTTGTCACTTCACAAATTCACAGTTCATTCACTGACTTTCTCGATGCTAAAATTAGAATTTATAAAATAAAAGCTTTAAATCCTCAGATACTTATTTAAATGTACAATTAAATAGCTTAACGTTGGTAATATAATTCAAGACTAACACTGAACACGTCCGTTACATCCGTAAGCTATTCATATACTAAACGTTGTTGAAATGAAAAGTGCATAACAAACGCGCCCACGCAATCAATCATGCGAAACGTCTACAGGAACCATAGATAAAGATGGAGTGACTACTTCGATGAGTCAAACAGTAGTAGGCACAATTGTCGTAAAATGTATTAGAAATTGTTTTTGGCTTATTTTTATTTTCCTCAAAGGTAAATAACATTATTTTCTTCGTATCAAAAGAGAGGAAAGTTTGTCTACAAATGTTTGGCGTTCTAGGTAAAGATGAGAGATGATGATAATAATTTGAATAAATAAACTGTTTTCAAAAACAGGAATATATTTGTCGGCTTGTACAAACAGAAAAATTATGTCAAAGCAAATTACAAACGACCTAATGAACTTTAACCATTGAAACGAGTTGACCCTAAATGAGACAATTTTTATCAATTTCTATCATTTGTGAATTTTACAGCAATTAGTGGAATTGAGGGCAGCGACCGACAAACCTCGGGTCATTATGGCCAAGCGGCGCTAGCAATAAAAACTACTGTTTGTATCTTTTATTACAATTTGTCCCAGCTATAACAGGTTCTGCGTACTACATTTGGCGTAGATTTACTGGCTTTTTTCCTATCTATAAATCGTTAAATGGGTAATTTAAAAGATTGTTGCACTTTCCGTGCGGAAATGGCTAAAGTAAACAGATTAAAATCTAACGAGAGCATTTGCTTGTAATTTATAGGTAGCGGAAACAATAGTTTAACATTGTCCTGCTTTTGTTTTGGCAGTTCCAAAATCTCTACAATCTTTGAAGCTTCTACTGCCATTTTAGGAAACGAAATCGTGAGATCTAAATAAAGCAAAAAAGCGGGACTCTCTAAATACGTTTTAGCATTTTTACAGCACGAGGGGGATCGCAAACTGTTGACGACTCCTGACGACGTACTGATAGCCATAAACTGCCGAGGAGTCGTAATGGCTACGATATCGGATGTCGCCGAATAGCGCTGCATACCAAATGCTAGCTCAGGAAGCGGGTGACAGGACGCTAATATATGTGCATATAGGCATGCTAATGTACTGATACAGTACATAGATAGAGTGTTAGTGGATACAGAGAAAGCATGGGATTGAATTAGAGACGACGAGCTTTTAAAAATGTGCCTAAATACATAGACTGTTGATTTTTTTACTGTAGTATTTCCTATATATTTTGCCAAAATGGTGTGCAAGCCACTTTATACTATAGCTACTGAAGCCAACCGCAAAATAAAGTCAGAAATTGGATTTTCTCTCAAGCTACGGTTTACACATAGTGCATCTTTTTCCTTCCGCATTGCATTATCTGATTCACCGCTTGCATTTAAGGAAAAAACCTCAAAAAAATCTCGAAATTCTTGAACACATTCTAAGGCACATCTTAACAATACTTACGTAACGCTATTTATCGACAAAAGGAAACGGAGATAGTACTTAAAGTCTTAAACAATAAAACGAAACAAAAACCACCAAGTCTAAGAAAGGAGTCGCAGGATATAACGAAAGGACTCAATGGCTGAATCAACGGAAGCGTTCGATGCGTTCGACATTAATATTACAATAGAGCTGAGTCAGCGACCAGTAATTCTTGAAATTGAAACGAAATCAATGCTTGTTGACATTGTGGAGTCAATGTGTGGGATGCGTCGGACATTGTTGCTTATAGCTTGGTCTGATTAAGTGATAAGTTATTTAATATAAATGATGGTTCACCTCTGGTTATATTGGGGTGTCCTGCTACTGTCTGAAGTTCTTTTAAATCGACATCCAAAATCGGCCTAGAATGTTCCCACTGCTGGGACACAGGTCTCCTCTCCGTGAGAGGGAGTGGGCCGTAATCCACCACGCGGGCCCAGTGCGAGTTAGTAGATGTCACATGTCTTCGAATGTTTGATTCTAGGACATGCCGGTTTCTTCACAATGTTTTCCTTCACCGGTTTTGAGAGCAGTGGTGATGAAATAATTTATACAACTTAAAGCGCCCGTCGGGATTTGAACCTACGTCCTACAGCTCGTAAGTCCCAGCCGGTATCACTAGGCCACCATGCTCTCAATCGATATCAGTAAAGTTTTATTCATCATCATCAGCCTTAACAGTCCGCAGCTGGTTATAGGCCTCTTTAATCTCACGGCAAAGTTTAATTCATAAATATTTATTTATATCTTTTTAATTGTGTGTGTACTTACTTGTACGGCACACCCTTCGGGGAAATCCTTCGCAATGTTTCGTAATATTGTGTGAGCGTTTTACCGAACGGAAGTTTCTAATTAATAATATCTAATCTTCATAATCAGCCCAAGCTTGATGTATTGCTAAGTATGTGTAAGCGGGTTCACCCGCATATGTATCGCAAAATCTTATGTCTTAATCCAGGTCATGGTCTACCCATGTGCCAAATTTCATTCAAATCCGTTGTCATTTTTGCGTGAAAGCGTAACAAACAAACACAAAAAATCTTAAATCTTCTCTTTATAATATTAGTTTAGCTATGGTAAGATAATTGCTGAAGACAGGGCGCTATGGCGCTCATTAGGGGAGGCCTATGTCCAGCAGTGGACTGCTATAGGCTGATGATGATATAAAATAAAAAAAGAAATTGTACTGGTGGTCCAACCACGCGCCTAACGGCATCGCGGACGAACGAGGCGTAGATGACGGAACGAGCTTGATGCATATAGGCTGGCCATATTAATTCATGACTAAGTTGAATGGAAAAAAGAAAAGAGGCATTTTCCCTGCAGTGGGACAACACAGGATCAATTATATTATTATTAATTTACTGGTTGTCTAAGAAATATAGTAGCAGACTTCTAGTACACCAGCAAGCCTTTCGAAGAAACTATATTCTTTTAACTATAAGAAATTCATCACACTGACTACATTCATAGTTGTGTGGTGAAATTCTTATAAACAAAAAGAACATAGTTTTGTAATACTACGAACGGTTATTAACTCCGCTAGGTCAACAGCATCGTGTCAACGTGTAGGATGCGCATACGCAACGGAATTGCGTGCCTCCATACACGTATGTAGTATGGCGCGGTGATTAACGCATTATGAATCAATAAATCCTTAACAAATATTGTAATTTATGAGTACTTACATTGTATTATTTGTATTGTGAGGGATATATGCATCAAGGGTAAAATGTGGTGGGTTAAAACATTGTGTCGGGTCGTTTAAAAATCTCCGGAGATTTTTGGTTGGGGACGTACAGTGGCCTACAAAAGTTAGTTGACATTTATTCACTTCAACTGTGGCACACCACATTTTGATATAAAATTCTAGTAATCCAAATATTTGAACTGCTATAACGTTTTTATTTACTAATTCAACTACCTGACTTATCATAAAAAATAATCAAGTAATCCCTTATTATTTTTAACCGACTTCAAAAAGGAGGAGGTTCTCAATTCTGCTGTTGTTTTTTTTTTTGTATGTATGTTTGTTACGCGAAATCTCCGGCAATTGTGAATCGATCTCAAAACTTATTACTTTTAATGGATAGGGTATACCTCAGGGGTGGTCCTATATAAATTTTATTAACTTTGCTTGAGTAGTTTTTGAGTTACCTTCAATAATACGTATTTCGACTTCCTGTCACTGATTACATAGCAAGTAGTGTTATACGAATTTGTGGTGGGATAAGTGCAACTTAAAAGTGAAGAATAAAAGCTTTAATTTCGAAAGTCGGTGTCGCATTTTCGTTGTTTGCCACCGACTTTCGAAATTAAAGTTATTTTTCACTTTGTAGTGTATTTATTGGAAGTCGGTTTTTTTTTTGGAAAAAAAAAAATAATATTTAAAATCATAACGGTGGCCTCACAACTGAAGTGGAAAACTGTCAACTAACTTTTGGAGGGCACTGTATATCAGTAGGTACCAATACAGAAGAAAGGGGAGCATACATCAGTCGGTGATTCCGGGCTGAAATGATGATGATCAATACAGAGTTCGGAGTCGTCCGTAGCTATATTGGCGAAAGATGATGATAAATAAAATAACATTTAAATAAAATTATAGATATTACTTCTTCGCCGGAAAATAATCTATTTCATCAACAAAATATTTATCGGGACATAAATTACGTCAAAGTGAACATTTATCATGAATGAGCATCGTTTCGTAGATCTCAACGGGCCTTGAAAGTATTTTTTTACCGTCGTTAGCTTTTGCTTCCTATCGCAGATTGTGACACAGTTGATAATATCTCAGACTCATTTAAAATACATTTGTGCAAAATCAAATTTTTTTTCGGAAATCTTGGCTTATTTCCGAAAATGATTTTGGTATGAGTCGATTACAATTAGTTGTTCTAACGTTATCTATTGTAACTTATTATGAATGAAACATCCTTCAATATGCAACAATATCAAAAACACATTCAAAGTGCATTACTTGATTCGTACCTAATTTAAAAGATATAACCAAAGTGATGACTGGTCCCATCACTGGCCGTTCATTGTTTACAGTTAGCTATAAGCGAAACAAGGAAGGCACTTGCAGACTGATGTATCTTTCCACGGCGCTTACTTGTGCAAGTTATGGGCTTACAACTTCTACTACAATAATCCTTTAGTTTGTGAATAACTTTGGGACTTATGGACTTGTGAACGGGGTGGCGGCACACCAAACACCTGTTCATAACTTTACTGTGTGTTGAGTACACTTAATAATAATACACTCAAAAAGGAAAGTGGACGAAGGGGAGGAGTATGTGTGTGCGTATAGTCAACCGATATGGTTGATTAGATCGCTATCGATGAAATCGAGTAATAGCTTTTGCCCATGTAGACATAGCGATGGAAAATTCTTATTACATTTATTCATTACACATTGCATTAAATGCACGTAGTTCCATTTATTAAGAAAAGATAGACGACAAGGACCATAAAATAGAATCAGACAAAGGACATAGTTTTAGAAGCCGACGATATGACAAAGACAATAACTCATTACCCACAATCAATGAGTAATTCTTTCCAGAAATTTCGTCCCCCACTCAAGTGAGATCCTAAGAAAGCTTCAAATAACCCTGGTGCAAGCATTGTTGGTGACAATAGCCGGAAGCCGTCGGCACTGTATGTGACTGATGCCGTACAAGGTATGCTAATACCATATGCAGTCGTGGTCGCTTACTGTTGGGAATTATGAGCTGATGTGACTTTGATGAAGTTGAAGAATGACGTTTTGGAATGCAGTGATGTGCAGTCTGAAGGTGGGTGTTGTATACTTTACAGTTTACGTTGCCAGTTGCCATTATATAGAAGGTAGCTCAGAAAGTTTGATTATGCGAATTCAAAGAGGTCAAACTTCAAAAGTTCAGACTGATTTAAAACTGACGACTCGTTTCCTACATATTCCCAAGTAGCGCATTACTTACACTATAAGTTCTTGTAAACTTTTAATGAACTGTTGCTAAGGCTCTGAGAAAGGCGTCACTATATCTATCTTTTATTAATAAAACAGTCAACTTCTTAAAAGAAATCGTGACTATCGTACCTACCTACTACCTAATACATATACTCAAAGGTAACGAATGCAGTATGCTTGGCAATAAAGGCGATCAAAAGAAACTATATAGTTAACAAGTTCCCGAACAAAATGAACATTCATTTTAACAGGGCTTTCAAAAAGCAAATTCCGGTTACCATTATTTTCGATCAGCAGCTGTCTCCTGTCAAACTGCAGTGAAATCCGGTAGTCGGCCATTTTAGACTGCATAGCACAGTGTGCCAGATATTTGGAATAGCCGTGAATGCCGTGATTTGGGCCAACGTCCATAAAGGCCGGATCAAATGAGTTTGTTTGTCTTTTGTTTTAGATTAGTGCAATGGTTTATTAGATGGAGGAGAATTATTAGAATGCGTTTAGTGGTGTGAGTTGCATTTACAGTTGTTTGATGCCTGATGCGATGGAAGAAGCTGAATTTCTTAAAGACAAGCCGATATAGTGCAATCCTAAAAGGGGAATACTTTCTACAAATATTCTTTTTGCTAATGGCAGTTATATCAAAATACGAGACATGTATTGGAGTCAGAAGAACAATTTTTAAATAATTATTATAAAATCATTATTATCCTTTCGTATCGGAAGGACATTTAAGTAAAACGTCTGCCGCAAATGTGGCAAATCTTTGCGAATTGCACCTTTCACAGCACCAGCTAGTGAATTTATATCAGACGATTTACAATTTTAGCCTAAGGGCTGTAGAAACGAAAACACCTATCATTCAAGAAGTGAAAGCCATACAGACCTGTCACATACCAAACACGAATTACTTTTAGCCCCAGGACTTCATAAGAGCTATAATTTCGCAAGCACAACGCGCAAATGAGGTGTAATATTTCAAGCATATATGCTGTGCCGTGGTCTTATCAGCCACAAGCCCGCAAGCCCGGGTCCCATAACGCATGGTCAAGCCTGACATATGGCCGCCATCAATCAGTGCGCTGATTTATCTGCTTGTTTCCGCATATCATCGGATTCCGATGTCATTTGTTCCGCTTTCATTGTGAGCTCCCACGGGATTATGTGAGAAAGCAATTTTGTAGTCTTTTGTTTTTATGTGTTTGGGTATTGGTGGAAATATTTCTATGGACAAAAAGTTACAATGAAATAGCTTTTTTCACTTTTTTGTCACAAGTGTTTGGTACAAATCTATAGATTTTGTGCCATAATAAGACCTTTTTCTAATGTCTTAGAACTGAGAGTTAGTTTCTAAATTAGTTAGACCAAGTAAACTTTTGCATTACTGTTTTCTTTCTATTCCGCTCCAACGTTATTACTACCAACTTTCCGAGTACCTTTACTTCCAATCACACAATTAGATTCTTCATTAACTACTACCTAATCTTACTAACGACCACCAACTTCAACTGTAGCCAAGTTAATCGAACCAAAATCTGTAGCCATGACTTGGCCAAGTCTGAAGCCAAACTTGGTAATATCATTACTGGTCGATAGCTGAATGAAAACTGCTTCGTAACGCCACTTAATAGGCCAATGAGGGAGTATGTTTGCCAAGTTTGGTGTAAGTGGCAAGTATTAGAACTTTGGGGTATTCGAACAATGGTTCCGAAAATTTTGATCAGTTTTGGTTCATTAGTGTGGTCATAGTACATTCAATTTTATTTGTAGGGCAAAGATAGAAATGCTGTGTTTAGTGTATAAGCTATATGGTACAGATTTCTAATTGCTTGTTTTAAATGGTAGCTGCCCTCTATGCCCCAAAACATGCAGCCATAGTGACATCTGCGCTGCCACAGACGATGCCGCGGAAGCACAGTATAAAGATTATTACCGTGGCGGAAGTGGCGTAGTTTTGGGCCAATAAAATATAATTCACTGTCGTGACATCGACACGACGAAGAAGAAGTGTAGTCTCCTAGTTTTATTAATACTTATTTGTGTCTTTATTTTGACGTGAAATCCTGTATTGACATAAAGCTTGTCTGTATTTTTCTTTACCGATCGTATAAACAATAACAGCATAATCAGCCTATAATGTTCCCACTGCTGAGACACAGGCCTCCTCTCTTCGAGAGGGAGTGGACGATAATCTAAAACGCGGGCCCAGTGCGAGTTGGTAGATGTCATAATGTCTTCGAACATGAAACCATTGTATACCACATGCAAATACTATGTTTTCTAGTTTTCCTCCTCCTTATTCATAAAATATGTCTTAAGGATCATTATAATGAGGTACATCTACAAAAGCTTTAACCTCAACACAACACCAACAGACAAACTTTTCTCCACAACACGAACCATTCACAAAAGTAGTATCTACGAAAACCTAAACGGTAGAATCGCATGTCCTCCAACCATTTGATGTCTGCCTAGTAACACAGAAACAAGTAAGATAACCGAATGTTCCACTGTATTGCTAGTTTGTAACTATTGACCAACTGTGAAACACTAAATTGTAGTATTGGTTGTAAACATTATGGAAACGAGTCGAAAGCGTGCAGCTTCGTTCTTGTAACTAATGCGTATTGTGAAACGTCAACTATGTGGGGCATGAAAAGTGCAAGTTATCTTAGAAGTCCGTCTCTCAGTCCGAATCTTTTCAGTTTTTTTCAGTTATGGACTCTTGATCAAGTATAAATCCCTACTGGATATGATAGAATACTTGAATAATGGTTTATGATTGACAAGGGAAAAGAAGAGAATGAAGAAGAATTGATAATAGTTATAACAGACGAAGATTTGCACAATATCAGTTAGGACAGTAAAATATTATATTTAATAAAGGAACTCTTTGTTTGCACTTTGCAAATTGTACGGAGACACCGAACGTGCCGTAAAAACTCTTTTGGTCAAATTTTTATTCCAAGAATTGATCTTGATTGATAACCAAACTACAATAAATGAAGATCTTTAAAACTACATTTATTATTGATCTATCACTTTCTTCTGTTAGTAACGTTTAAGATGTGAAGTGGAATGTTAGTTTGCGTTCACGTAAGTGGGTCGAGTCTAAAGGAATTAGAGGATTATGTTACGATGTCTGAGAAAAACTGTACTCCTGTTGTGTTTGGCAAGATTTATTTATGTGTTGGATTAGTTGGGAGCAGTTTTGTAATAGAGGATGAGCGCATTAGTGGCTGTAGGGGGTCCAGTATTTTAGTATGTGGGATACTTAAACACTTGTATATTTGTAGCAGCAATAGAATTAGGTACTTTCATTGACCATAAAAGCTGCCACGTTCTTTTGAACAAGAACGTCGAAAAAGGATGAACATATTAATTGAATGAAATAGACGTACGATGTGGGGACGACAATACGACAGTAAATGCAATACTGGTGCATGGGAGTGTTATCAAAACATCAAAGTTAAAAAATAAAAATTTTGCATGCAATATTAGTGAAGTGCCTGTGGCTATGGGTTTTGCCAATCAGCCGTCTAGCTACAGTGACTAATTGGGTAAGTAGGTAGGCCTTCTCATGCTGATCCATATAATTGGAAAAACCTCGACCCCTGTCATACAGGATGCCCTAGTTTAAGGGTCGAGACCACATTGACGTAACGTGTACTGAAGTTTAAGGAAATAAATTACTATTACTATTATTTTATTGAATTTTGGTTTGTAGACTGGCAACGTCACTAGTGATATAATAATAATATATATACAAAGTTTAATTTATTGTCGTATTGACCATCCCTACGTTGTATAGATCAGTGAATTCAAAGAAAAGTTCGATAAAATGACAATTAAACTGTTTTATTTCTGAAAAAATCTTTACTTCTTCGAAATATATACTGGGATCTGGGGCTTTTCCGTAGACGAAAAGATGTAGGGTTTATAGCTATATCTATAGAAATAGTCGTGACCTTTTCCTTAACAATATGAAGCACTACAATCGCAATTACATTAACCTACATTTTCGGAGAGATGTTGTTCGTCATTATATTCTGAGTGATGTGAGTAATTTGACTGAAGAGGATTAAAATATGAGTTTATAGGGTGGCAGGGAGATCGACGCGTATACTGTAACCATGAATTCAGCACATGAATCTAGACACCTTTTTGTTTTTGGGGATGGGAAATTATCAAATGACCCCTCCCGCTCTGGATGGAGCGAAAGGGTGTGTCAGACTCTTACTGACTAAAACCCACCCGTGTTCCTTCCTTAGCCCTTTATCTTCCGGAGCAGCGGTAACCCTTTCGGACAATACCGCTGACATCTACACCCCCTAGCGCAGATATTTTTCAGATTGCGCGTCGATGTACCTATTGTATTAGGTAGGTTTTCTAAGGTGACATTAACTGAATTTTTAACTGAACGGAATAAGGAATGACATAAAAGCTACCCTTCATGGAAAACGGCTGTGTTAATGTTAAGTATTTGAAATGAGATGACAAACTTGTTGTTTATGGTTGTTGTTAAGTTAAAGATGACACGTAAAATTAAACAAAACGTTTTTTAAATGAACGCACAGAAAGATTAAAACATGTATGTAGAATAATCAACCTATAACGTTCCCACTGCTGGGACACAGGCCTCCTCTCTATGAGGGGGAGTGGGCTGTAATCTACCACGCGGGCCCAGTGCGGGTTGGTAGATGTCACATGTCTTCGAATTTTTTGTTCTAGAGCAGTAGTGGATAACGTCTGTCAGGGTTCGAATCTACGACCGACAACTCGTAGGTCGCGGCCGTCGCCACTGGGCCACCACTACTCATTAGCCAAATCATCATCTTTACGTCACTGATTAAGCAATACATGATTTTGAGATAGATTACAATAATTTGTCTGCTCTTTTACTGAATTCTGCTGAATCAGTTCAAAGATCATAAGTTTTCCTTAATATTTATCTTAAACAACTACAACTGATTGAACTAGAATTTCAACACTTCAAAGAGAATACGTACACAATCATATCAAAACAAACACATACTGCGAGATTCCTAAATTGATTCGGTTAGCGAACTGTTGGAGTGTTGCACAAACATGCGTGTAACGAAATCGCAGTGAGGGTAGTATGGAAATATAATACTAGAGTACGAGGAAATGTATGACGAGAAGTTTAGTTAGGAGGTAAGAAATCGGCGAGTTGTGAATAGGATTGAACGGACGCCACGAAAGCATAAGGAAAGGTGCTCTAGAATCACCATTCTAGAGCACCTTATCTTATGGACCGCACACACTGTATAGCCATCTTGCCCACCGGCAAGGATGGCTGTACAGTGTGTGCGGTCCATGAGGACACGTTGGAGTCGAAAAAAGCAGGCAATAGATCATGCATATTTTTAGAGATTGGCTACACTAAAGGCGATTTTGGGGGCGGCCTGATGAAGGGCGATTTTCAAAAATAAAACAACGTGATCAGAACAAACATGTAAACCGCATTCAAGAGATGTGTGTCACTTTTGCTGTGGAATATTTGACAATAATAACGCTTCAAGGCAGTTTAAGTAGATGTGCTGATCGTGTTTAGTTTCATTGGTGAGATTCGCGATAAGCATCTGAGATATAAATAATATGGCAGATGCAGAGAAGTTTTTCGAATTTCTCCATTCATATCTGTAATTTATGAGATGTAAGTACATATTATAGAGTATTCTATTCTACTCGATGTTTGCGATGGGTTATAATGCCTTTGATAATATTGTGCCTACTTTACTACCAAACAAAACCGGAAAGAAACACAGGACATGAACACAAAACACGCACCACTCAATTGACCACACATATGACAATTAAGGACAATTACAACGATATGGCACGAACAGCTGAAACACTAAATAAACAGCTAAACGATTTTCCTCTGTTCCCGGAATTGCGGAAAAAAATCCAATTAGGTACACTTCATAGTGAGCAATAACGCAATAGGTGATACTACGGTTTAAAACTCAATAATTCTTTCAGATATTGAAAAGCAGATAAAACAAAAGATACGGATACGATGCGCAAAAAAAATAATAAAGACAATCAAATCAAATCAAATCAAAATATTTTATTTCACATAAGCCTACATGGGCACTTATGAAACGTCAGAAGCTAGGTGCACGGTTCCAATTGGTCGTTTCCTATGGAGAAGAACCGGCAAGAAACTCCACGGTTACTCTTTTTAAAAATAATTGGCTTTTACAATATTTTCAAATTACAGTAGGTATGGGAGGATAGCGTAGGCCTGTCAACAAGTATCAGGTACTTGATAAAATAAAAAATGGTCTACAGATCTAAAGTCTACAAGGCCTACAAAGTCCTCACATTTACAAAACAAGAATCTATCAAAAGGATAAATAAAAAATAAAAACCTAATAAAACCTAGTGATATGATTACCATTACAACCACTAATAAAGAGATGGAAAAAATTTGAATTTTCTGTATGAAATAAATATCCAATGACGCAAATCGATACTAATATTATAAATTCGGAAGTTACTTTGTTTGAATATTACCTTTTCACGCCTAAACCACTGAACGGATGTCGATAAAATTTGGCAAGGAGATGGATGGCATCCTAGGGAAGGACACAGACTACTTTTTGACCCGGTAGCAAGTTTCCGTGAGATAATTTCCGACATCCAAGCGGGCAAAGCCGCGGGCAGAAGCTAGTGTCTATAAATAAACAAATAAAATAAAGTAATATGGGAGGCGAGAATCCTTGTTAGATCCTAATCGTGTCCCGGGGGAAACTCTTGCACAAAGCAGAAAGATATACAGAATGCCAAGTTTATACGAGCGAAAGCAGGCGCATGCACACATAGACGTGTACATACGGAGACCTGGAATGCATGTCGCGAGTGCACTTGCACTCGCTATTCGTAAAGTGTGTAAAGCAGTGGCGAGATAGTGCTTCCTTACCGAACCCATTCGTTCCACCAGCTGAAAATCTCCCACCTGGACATGAGTTGCCTTGGCTAACCCAACCTGGGTTCCCAGGTTGGTTGAAGCAAGGAAAACCTGCGAAGGTTGAGATTAACATGGCTGGCTCCGCCCTGGAGCATAGATGTGGTGCTGTCCCACAAACAATGGGCCCCTTAATATCGTGTCCAGCGTGTCCTGTTCCCTGCACATTACAGGAATTGATGGACGCACCTGAAGGTACCAAAGTCGTATCCAACTTCTGGGGGTTACAACAATATTTCCGTCAACGAAAATACGGCCCCATCCGAAAGTGGTCGCAACTTCAGAGGAGCAAATACATATCGGAAATACGGTCAACTGTCAAATCGTGCTATTGTCATTCATCCGAACTAATCATATGCCTGTAAGTGATACAGAGTAGAAACCACCCTACGATAATAGGAATTACCCGTAACTTCGACCGAAACTGCGGATAACGCACACGCTAAGAAGAAGTTGCGTGTCTGTGTGTGCGTGCGTTTTCCGCTCATTGTATGGAGCTTACCTTCTGTACCTACATATTTTGTGATTGTGTCTGTTGTTATTATTGAGCTAAGGATCGTTACAGAGGTCGTTCACTTCTATCGGAAAAGCGTTCCTTTTTGTTGTAACCTTTACTGGTGGACATAATGGTATTTATTTTATTTAGAATATATCTATTTAAAGTGATAAAGGATTTGTTTTGTGTGAGTTCTGAGTATTTACTTTTATTTTAGGAACGGTTCCACATAATTAATTAATTTTGGAACTCTATTTTTAGATAACTTTCATGTTATTTTGGGCCACCCCTTACAAATCGGTGGTTTTAGAGTATCAGATACAATTGGGCATAACAAAATGGAGAGCGTGTAATTGCAGGCTGGTTTGGCGCTCAATCTGGCCTTTTGTTGGTTTCGGCAGTATTTTACATGGAGCGACTGCCTACCTGACTTCCACAACTCAGTTACTGGGTAACACGACACCCCTTGGTAAGACTAGTTGTCAGGCTTTTAGGATTCTGACTACCTGTGACGACTGTCAAAGATCGCCGAATGACAGCCGGGACTAACTGCTTAACGTGCTTTTCAAAACACAGAGGGGTATCGGTATGTGTATGTGTATGGTCACCCATCCACGAACCGATCGCGGCAAGCGTACCCAACTAGCACAAACTGGTTGCTTAAGAGCTTTGGAGCTAATCCGATTATTCCCAAAGGCGCCAAGCTCAAGCGCCAGAGCTTGCACTGCAGACCTTATGCAGCCGCTTTGGAGCCAAAGGGGCACAACTTTTTGCAATCTATAGTTCCATTAGAACTTCATAATAGTGGCATAAAAGCGCTACAGGAGCTGCAACTAATAATTAACACCACACTAAAGCTCTTGTGGCGCTTATTGAATGAATGACAGGTATAACTGAACGAATAAAGGATCACTGATCATTCACCTTGTCTCTCATTTATTAAATACATCTGTTGTTCCTGAGTCAGACATTACTGAATACAAATAAATAATAAGTGAAGTGAAGGTAAGTGTTTTTGAGATATATTTTGTATTATATGCAAGTGGCTACAAACGCAGATCAGTTTATCGTGCATATAGTTGATATTATTGGAGTATTTTTAACGCGCCTCAATAATTACCTCGGAATATCGTAAAATATGTAAAATATTATTATATAAATATTATTATATCACATACTACACGATATTGAAATTACATACTTGACTACATTTGTATTTAGGAAGTTGCTGGTTTTATGTTTAGTTATATTTTACTACAAATTGCGATAAAAACCTATAAATTTCTCAAGTAATGATAAATAATTGTCTTGTAAACATGTCGTCTATGAGAAGCAGCTTTAACTTGCAACTTCAACCTTAATACTTCCTCTCTGCGCGTCAAAGCGCTAAGTTTCTCTCTTCTGAAGGTCCAAGTAATACCTGTACCACTAATGCAGTTCAAGTCTTTACAATCACTTTTATTTCGTACTAACTGCAGATATCGAACCACACTAATGGTTATTTGTTTAGAGATCCGTAGAACTCGTTGAAAACCCTAAAATACGATGATAATTTGTAGCTGCTTCTATACTTTCGCTCTTTCAATTGTTTAACACTTACTATGTCTTCCCATGTTTTCAGAATGCCTTTCAAAATAATTCAAACTTATAATGAACAACAAAATAAACAAGAACTTTGCATCTGTCCATCTAAGTGGGAAAAACATGGAGTGTTACACTGGCCGAACAAAAACACTGATTATATAGAGGTGGTATAACTAATAAGACTGAAATTTATTGCCATACGTAGATTAATTTATATTGCTACTTTAGACTTATCCTAGTTTGACAGGCCTGTTGGCGTAGTTGGTAGTGCGTCTGTGTGTGTGAAATGTCCCGAATATTTATTTTTATTATTAAAAAACGTGTTAACTATGTCTATTATGTAAGTAAGGGCCAATTTTTCAAAGAAACATGTTGTTTTTGATTCAAATATTTGGTCTGTTTCGATTCACCATATCAGATGAAGAGAATGAGACAAAAGACACAATGTTGTGCAAATATTGTTTATACTGTTGTTATTTTAGAATTTACCTAGTTTAATTATTTTAATAATGTCAATTATGGGCCAATTTGGCAATAAAACAAGTTGATTTTATCTCAAACATTTTTTTTATTTCAATTCACCAATGCAATTATAGAAGAGGCGAAGTGTTAAGATTTTATTGCAAGGTATTCAAATTTAAAGTCGATTTTTGTTATTATAACCATTAACTCCTACTATCTTTACCATCACATATATTCATTATATTCAGAATAAAGAACAACAGAAACGTACTATATTGTGATAACGGGCTATAACTACGGAACCCTACACTGTGCGTGGCCCGACACGCACTTGGCCGGTTTTAATTTCTGCATATTTTGATAAACTCTCCGTACTTTCTTGCGATATCCACCAGTTCCTTGTTAGAACTTCCATGCTTTCAGATCCATATTTCTCTAAAACTGGCTTAAATATTTTATAAAATGTGATTTCTCCAATAAAAATAGCAGAATGTATCCAAATGAGTAGGCAATGTCCATTACTCTCCTGCTTCTATTGTGAAGCCTTAATGTCGCTATTAGTAAAACAGTCGATCAAATTCCTACTTATGTCTGCGCAAAAGAACAAATCACTTCTGCAATGAAACTTTCAGTGGCAGAACAGTGATAAATATATCTTATAAACAGTTCCGTTAAAAAGTCTGCAATTAAAGTCTTTATGCAGTTCTGAAGCGTACAGCAGCGGCAATAGAAGCTTTTTAGCAGCTTTAAGCTTTAACGTACATGTTTTAACTCTCGTTTAAAGCTATAGACGGCAAATGGGTTGTAAAATGAACTCTTATAAAACCTAGAGTGGCATTTGGTTCAGTTTCTGCTACCCCTAGTGATATTTACAGCTATGAGCAATTACGGAAGCAATAGTAGAACTTAAACCCACTTTCTGAACCCCTAAAGCGCTGCTGTACAACCAAAAGTTGCAAAATAGGCTGCTATTGCCACTAGTGTGCTAGTTGGGTAGCCAACCATTAAATATAAATTCCTATTATCAAGCCGAGTAACTTCTATAATTTGGTTACAAGTTTCTTATCATAGCTTCACATCACAATCGGCCTTCAGCTCAGTTAATTACATGACAAATGACAATCGGAAGCCTGACAAATTAAAATACAACAAAGGCCTGTTTTTTCCTCAATTTCCTAGTGCTTGGGATCAGACAATAGAAATACTTAGGTAATTTGTTCGGTTAAACGACCTGACTGGCGCAATGGTTGAATAGATTTGCTTTGAATTATGCGGGGTTTAATTTAAAGCCACTGCAAGCACAATTTGACGAAGTAGGAGATAACAGACCCATCCAACACAGTACGAGTGTGGTGCTTCTGATCAGACCATGTCCTAGTAGCCGAATTGTCCTAACTGCCCGTACACTTGCAACATTGATGACCTAAATAATTCCATTGATGCCGAAATCAACGTAGTCTGCTACTAGGCTCAAAAAATATAAAAAAGCCAAAGTGACGTCGACACGAAAAGTAGAAGAATTTTAAATTAAATCTTCGCATAGGACAACGTTGAAGAACTATATATCCTCACAAAACATCGGGAGGTAACCAAAGAGTCACCGGTATAAAATCGACTCCAAGCAGTGAGTAAACCGTGATCAAAGCTTGTTTCCAAGCCAAGAGAACTTAAACATCTTAGACAAATACTTAGTGTTGACAGTAACACTACAATAATTATTAATAGTCTTAACAAAAACTGTGTTATGACTGAGGCTCGCTAACGACCTGGCTCAGGTCCAAAGGACAATGACTCAGGAGTCGAGGGAATTCCTAAAGCGCCTGATGTCACTAAGCTGGGGTATTTTGAGTACTGATAATTAATGAATAGTTGGGTTATTGAAGTATTTCCAATAATAGCTTTCTTGGTAAATAACTATGAAAGGAAGGAAGCATCCCTTTTGTATATAGTCCAATTCAGAAAATAATAGAAGTCAAGTTAAAGTGACACTATATGCTTATAATATTGTCGAAAATATGATATTGAGGATACAAAAAGTCATACAAGAAATGTTTGAAGCAAAAGGCTTCAACACAAAGCGAAAAATATGTTTACATCTCCACCTCGCAACCAAAATTTTCAGAATAATATTGGCACATTTTAAATGAATCATAAATTCGTATTAAGACATCAGTTTCCTTGTTTTTATAAATAATAATGATGTAAGACGTGTAACTCGAGATTTTTCACAATATATTTCTGTTCGGGAATAAGAAGAGTGACTACGAAGAGTGAGGAGACAAAGAAAATGTTATTAAGTGGGATAGACCATAATAACAGGAAATAAAAATCAAAGATACGAATAGCATTTATACGGACAAATAAAGTTTAAAGGAAGAATATAAATAATAACGTTTATTTGGACACAGTTCTTGAAACACAAAATACCTACATATAATAACAAAAAAAAAAATTAAACTAGAATACAATATGATTTTATTTTTCTAAACACAAATTACAGCTAAAGTTAAATTAGTCTACAGATACAATTATGTACTTAATTTGTGGAAGACTGGTGCCTAAACTAAGTTTTTTACAAAACCTGTAAGTCAGGTCACCAGGCCACAATAGTGTGTGCCTCACGGCTGCGCCAAAAAGGTTCATTTCAGCATTAATGCCAGACAGATGCTGTCTGACGCTGGTTTTCTAATGAACTTTTAAGAACAAGTGATGGGAGTACCAACCGTTTCAACATATAATTAAACAAAGACATTTTTGTCAAGGCAGCACATTGACAATGAATTAAAAGAGAAAGAAGATATTTATATTGAACTAATTACTAAGATAGAATTTCTACCCAAAAAACGTTGAGCTCATTACTCCGGAAAAAAGCTAACAGACTACAGAGCTACTACTTAGGTACAGTGCCAAATACAGTCTGAAAGCTTAGAGCAATTACAGTTAATAGCAAACAGAGCAGCCGTCGTCTAG
This sequence comes from Oligia fasciuncula, assembly GCA_963082905.1. Lineage (NCBI taxonomy): Eukaryota > Metazoa > Arthropoda > Insecta > Lepidoptera > Noctuidae > Oligia > Oligia fasciuncula. The sequence goes on from OY720408.1 coordinate 9,887,250, forward strand.
GAGACCACCAACTGAACGGACCCAAAGCCGAGACCATTTAGCTAATGGGATACCCTGCAAATGGCGAGCTACAAGTAATATTTACATCAAAGAACCAACGCTGAGACTGACGAAATTGAATTTCTGATTTGAAAATGAAATTGTGGGACTTCTTAATTTACGAGAACAATTGATTTATGAACGTGTTAACAGTTTTCTTAATGAAGGAAAGTTTATTTAATTAGACAATTATTGGCTATTTTAACCAGCCAAAGTGACCTCTGCGTTGCCGCCGATAACACCATCGAAGTGGCGAAGTTTTGGGTCATCAAAATTTGAATAACGGTCGTGCCAGCAACACGAAGAAGAAAATAGGTTATTTTGCTTATGGTGTATTAGTAGTACTTGTTGGCAACACCAACAAAGTTTATTATTTTTTATATACTCGCAACATTGTTTTTTTTTTGAGTTGTCAAGCGATATTCGTAAAAGTAACGCACGCGAGTAGTTTGGCCTACAATCTACAATATATTATTTTGAGAAGATAAAAGTTTGCATTTACAGTCCCCACACACCCTACCACCAACGCCAACAAAAACCATAAAATATACAGTCCACTCAACAAGATCCCAGCTGTACTTGTTATGCAAAAGAAGCCTACGGTTGCTTTAATAAACTTTATTGAATACCTAAAGGTTGCTTGATTCACGTAGAATCAATCAACCTTTAGAAGAAAACTCTACATTAATTACACTAGTTAACTGTTGTACGTAACAATGATCATAGAGAGAGACCAAGAATTTAAGGATAAAGTTAGAGATTATCGACAAAATGAAACGGGAAACCAAAATCTAAAGATCCTAGACAATAATTACATTAATAATCACATAAACCTATCCCATACTCAAAAAGTTCGAATCAATAAATAAAACGAATATCAAACAAGACAAATCCACCTAACAAAAACCGCTCCGAAATTTCCAACAAAAGCCGCGACAATTTAGTTAGTGGAACATCACCACGAAATTGGACTAACGCACGGGACACTGAAGTTAATCACGATACTAACTGACACACTGACTCATCGACGACGTTTACACTCCACAATACAGTGCGAACACGTACAACTGTTACGGTGAATGGTAAAAGAACAAATTCAACTAATATATTGAATGGTAAAAGTTTCAATGGAAACTATAGCGTGGTTGAAGTTTGGCACTCTATTCACAGTGGGTCGATTTTGATGGCAACATTTGTAGCCATAATTAAAGGTTTTGAATGTGAAGTACTGTTAGATTTTGCAGTTTTAACCCTTATGAACCAGCAAGCAATTGTTCGCAAAACACACTCGAAACGACAATACATAGCGCTTACATGAAAGCGGCTTCTACTAGTTGGCGATCGTTTACTTCCTCAGATCAGTGACAATGATGATGCAGATGACGAAAAGCATCAATTCTTCAATGACATGGACGCGGATGATGAATTACAATGAAAATTATATGGACCGTATCAACGTAGGATAAAGACGAAGTTCTTTTAAATAAAGCTTAATGTATACGAAGTCGATTGCTTAGATTCTGAAACTGACTAGTGTTTCTGTTTTCACTCTACATAATCAGACTATAATGTTCCCACTGACGGGACACAGCCTTCCATTCTTCGGTGGGCTGTAATCTACTACGCGGGCCCAGTGTGGGTTGGCAGATGTCACCTTTCTTCGATTTTGTTGTTCTAGGAGATGCCGGTTTCCTCGCGATGTGTACCATCGCCGTTTTGAGAGCATTATTACTATTACTTATTATTTAATTGTTACTCTGTGTTAGTCTATTTGTTCTACTTTCATGGGTCGACTAGACAATCAATTTGTAGCATTTGCATAATGTTCAACTTACCTATAACCAGGCACACTAGACCTGGGGCTAAAATGTGAGTCTGTGACATTTAGATTTTCAAATACATTTATTTATTGCTAGCTGTGCCCGCGACCTCATTCGCGTGCATGTCGGGGAATAAATTGGGTTTTTTTTACGCGGAACCTAAATTCTTTTTCTTAATAAATTAAGCTTGGTCTTATAAAATCAGCTACCTGCCAGTGAAGGTTTTAACAAAATCGATCCAGCTGTTTCGGAGATTAGCCGGAACAGGCAGACAAATTTTTAAAATAATATTAAAATTTATTTAAAAACCGTATATACTCTACTACTCTACTGTATTTGTAAAGATAGACTATCTGAAATTGTTCAAGTTATTATTGTATTGTTGATACAAGTGCACAACCACGAACTCATTAATTTCAGTAGGTATAGGTACAACAAAAATATTTAATTACAGTATCATAATTAATAATGGCCGATCCCACGGAGGATAATTTTACTTCAAAATTATGACGTTATTATCTTTTATCGTATCAAGGAGGCTTTATTAAAAAAGTCTTAATTGGGGCTTATTATTTTTCGTACGCGGAAGGTATACTTAGTATATTATATTATTATCAATGAAACATTAATTTTCAAGATGGTTATTATAAAATTTACGTTAATGGGAGTTTTAGCAACTTTGGAATAAGTAATTTTTTTGGGTTCCATACTAAGGGTGCCAACGGGACTCTATTACTAAGCCTCCACTGTCCGTCCGTCCGTCTGTCTGTCAGCGGACTGTATCTCATGAACCGTAATAGGTAGACAGTTGCAATTTTCACAGAGTGCGTATTTCTATTGCCGTTTTTAACTTTTTTTTATTTTTATTAAACAAAGTTAAAAATTAAAGGAGGTCCCCAAAGAAGAAACGTGTTTTTTGCCTAGTAGTACCTACGGAATCCTTCGTGTGCGAGTTATTAATTTCAATCATCATTTCGTTTCAGCGAAAAATCTGTTTTAGGAATTTCATCATTTATATCATCATATAGTTAAAGCATCAAGTACAGAACAGACGCCAGCACATCAATCTACTACAACCTGTCAAATTTCTTTAATAGATTTTCAACTTTATCGCTAAAGTATAAGGTTCAAAGTTTATTGGGAAAATTTGACATTTTCGGGTAGCTTGATGTGCTGGCGTCTGTACCTACCTATTGACTTTTACAACGATTAATTCCGTCTTTCACTTCCACATTAGCTCTAAAGCTCTTCATATTAAATTCATCAAAAACAAAATGTTCCTAAACGTTGGCAAAGCCTTTAGAATAAGTTAATGTGAAGAGACTACGACACTTTGTTTGGTCAGGAGGGCGGAGGAACATCAATGAACGCGTGTTATGTAAGTATTAACAGATTATTCGGGTTCTCATTAACATAGGATCAGCTGAACTACGTACCTACAGCATTCATAGTGTTTGGTTGACTCTCTTTGTCTCCTTAACTATCTATCTATACCAGGGGTGGCCAACTATACAGGGTTATTGGTAAAACATTAACAACCTCTTAAGAGGTCATTGTACTCATCATTATGAACAACTTTTACTACGGGACCAAACATGAAATCGCGAAAAAAAATCTGCTGTTTCCTACATTTATGTTCGTATAACTCGTCAAAATGGAGGGAACAGCAGATTTATTTTTCGCGATTTCAGGTTTAATAACCCTATATAATATGATTATAACATAATATTCTAATTGGGGTGTTTGGTGGCGTGCGTTAATTCCGGGACATGTTGTATAAGATTGTGCATTTTATTAACCAGTGCCCGCAATATGATATTGAGAAAAATAAAGATTTACGATTATGATTATAGTTAATACCTAGCCCCTAGAATTCAACAAAGTCTTTCTTAAGTAAAATTACTGTCAAAATCTTGTGATTGATTGTGCAAAAATAACCACAGCCAATCAAAATCGACATAGAATTTAACAGAAGAATAAATAAAATTGGCTTCTATGAAATACCAAATGAGGTTAAGACTATAATTTAACGTACCATAGACAATAGTTATTCGATAGCAATAGACGGCTACCTACGTAATATCAATAAACCAATACAAATACATTACCCGGCAAACGTAGAATGAAATACAATATCATTCTGTATCTTAGATTTAGACTTTAGAGACGTGAGGCACTTATCTTGTCAATTATAAAGTAAATACAGATTTGCAAAATCCTTGTGCTTTATTAGCTTAAATGTCAAATGTTATATCCGTTTTATTTGTAACCGGACTTGAGATAAATAAATACAACTGCATTGATGGTTTGAAGATAGAGATGTAGATATTTTCGTCATTGAATAATGTAGATACAGATTTAAAGAGGTAAAATAATTAAGTTTGTATTTAGGAGGTAATCTCTGAAAGTACTGATCCGATTTCGAAATTTTTTCACGTGCAGAAAGCTACACTATTGACGAGTGTCATAGGGTATGATCTAAAGTATAGTTGACTACCACGCGGGTGAAGTCGCAGGCAGAAGTTAGTTAAAATACAATTCCTATACTAAGTATTATCTACTTTATGAAAAAAATCTAAAAGTTTTACATCGGAAAGAGGAGACTACATAATCAGCTTATAATGTTCCCACTGCTGGGACACAGGCCTAATCTCAGTGAGAGGGAAGAGGCCGTAATCCAGCACGCGGGCCCAGTGCGGGTTAGTAGATGTCACATGTCTTCGAATTTAGATCAAACCTGAAATGGCGAAAAAAAAATCAGCTGTTCCCTACATTTATGTTCGTATAACTCGTTAAAATGTAGGGAACAGCTGTTTTTTTTTTTCGCGATTTCATGTTTGGTCCCATAATAAAAGTTGTTCATAGTGATGAGTACAATGACCTCTTAAGAGGTTGTTAATGTTTTACCAATAACCCTGTATAGGAGGCGAGCCTATTGCCAACAACCGGGCACTGATCTAGACTCAGAGCTGCAACTGAGAAATTCCAGATGGAAAAACCCAATAACACTTGGCCCGACCTGAGAGTCGAACCCAGGACCTCATGCTTGGCAGTAGCGCTTGCACCCACTAGACCAATGAAGCAGTCCATTTAAAAAACAGATTTATTCCGGTCTGATCCCCTGAACCCCCCCCCCCATCCTCCTAGTTCGTCTTCTGTTTTAATATCATACAAATGCAAACTTTATGTTCAAAACAATAATTGTTAATAGCAAACATTCATTCGCGTCTATTTACTATCGAGGAATGTAGGAAAATCTTGTAACTTGTCATCCCACGCTTGTAGTAAGAATCGATTGAGTAAAACAAGTTATTCTGGCACTCGACAGCGATGCACTGGAAACTTGCTGCGAATTATTTACGCCACTACAAGATGGTAAATACAAAATGTTTCTTAGAAGGGGGGGGGGGGTATATTCTGAATACTTCATATTTGTGACCATCTTCATCATCACCCCGTCGCATTGCATCACCTGCCCGCTACTTTTACGTTACTTCGTCTTCACTTTTTTTTTTGGTAGCCTATCCTGTCCCACTGTTGATCAAAGGCCTCTCCCAAATCCGTTTTCACTTAGCGTTCTTTCTTTTTTTTCGTGTTTGCTTGTCAAGGGTCTTATCGTGATGTAAAGTAGCCTATATCCTTCCTCAAGAATTATGCTATCAAATGCTAAAAAGATTTTTTTTCAAATCCGACTGGTAGTTCTAGGGATTAGCGCGTTCAAACAAACAAACTCTTCAGCTTTATTATTAGTAATATAATTATCTGAAAGTATAGATATAGCTAAGTTTTCAATGAAAATAAAGAAAGATGGTGAAGAATAGTACAAGACTGGAGACATTGGCATCATTATGAGAGAAGGTCTACATCCTGTAGCAGATGGTCGTAGGCACAAGGAAACTACCAAATAGGTATTAAAGAATATAATGCCACTAGTCGTTTCTTCTGTAACAGTAAGTGTTTTTCAGAAGAGAGAACATTTAATTAAGACGTGAGTGTCGAGTGATACATCACCTAAAGGCAAATTGACACCAATTGTTCCAGGAACATGCAAGCCGTCTTGAAGTTGACACTAAATGCTTCTCAACGTGCAGCTAGTAATTGCACTCATCCCGCAATGGAAATAACAAGCAGACAGGTGTAATAACACCAGCTATATACTCATATCATTATACCCTGTTCCAACTCGTTTGTCCGCAAACGTAAATATGCACTCTTTAAGTAAACAAGTCGTCGTCCTTATCATATGGGCTCGTTTTTATAATTACGCCTTTCGCTTTAATGCCCAGGAACTATGATAATAACGCGTTGATAAATTAATATAGCTACATATTTTCCGTAATGTTTTTATTTCGAAGACTGGAGGCCAAACCGTGGTAGGTCGGGGATAATTGAAAAATTGAATTCTTGCGGTCGTTATCTGTTGTTGTAAATAAATAAGTAGTCATCATAATTACGTGTTTACTTTGTGGAAGAGCTCGAGTCGGTTTTTTTGCGGCGAATACAGAAGAGAATATTGAAAAGCTTAATAAGCCTATGGATAAAATCGCTCGAAAGCCTCACGAAATTGACAATTAAGGAAATGTTGGAAATTCTGGATAAAGAAGCGAAGAATTTATGCAAAAATAAATTACAAATTGAATCGTATGAGACACACGAAGTCGAAATGTTAAATACAGATTTAAGGATTTTATTGAATACACGACAAAGTAAAGTAAAATTATCTTTTTGAAACGTAGGTTAGTGAACGTTTTAACTAACAGAAGTATTAAATGTCAAGAACCCTACCTAATGATTAACTCAACATTTCATAATTTTTTTGCTGACAAACAAAGAAAAAAGTCCCATGTAACGCGATACTAACCGCGGTTTCGTCAGATATAATCTAAGTTTAACCCTAGCTCGCGTGACTCAACTGTCCGAAACGGAACGAGACGATTTGTTTAACAACAGCCGGGCTGCGTGTACGCATAAATATGAGTAAATAACGTCATCAAACAGACAACCAATAGTAAAGCAGTGTACGACGAAAATATAAATAAAGATGTTGAGAGGTTTGAAGAGAAAATCCAAAACCTGCGGATGAATTCATCTGTTTAGTTTCAATCACTAAATTTTAAGTGTTAGTTCTAAATATTTACTTTTTTGATTGTTGAACTCAGATCTAGGGCACCAAGATGGTCTGTAGGAAGGAGATAATAATAATACCGCATGGGCTTAAAGGAGATATCCTTTTGGGCTCAGCAGTTCAAAATACGTTTTTATTTGCAAAGCAAATTAAAGCATGGTCGTTTTACTAATTTTATTATTGACATTACAATATATTAAAGTTGATTATGAAATATTCAAACGTTTAGTCACGGTTTACTTTTAATGCCAGGAAATACCACCGATATGGAATTTAATCGTCAGACCTCATAATTATTACGCCTCGTAGATCAAGACTTAAAGTAAACTCTGTTTTATTTTTATTTCCATAGATTATTGTTAAATTTGAATTCTTGATCTAGTTCATATCCTTTAACAATTTCAAACTTATTTTTATTGGATTCAACTTCCTGTATTTCTTAATTTGTCACAACTTTCACGATAGTTACTTTGTTTTCGGAAGTTGTATTGTTATTTATGATGTTTTTCTTCCTCTTCATTTACATTTGTCTTTTCATCATATACCTAATCCACATTAGGTAGATCTAAAAAATGATTGAAAGAAAGAAAGAAAGAAAGAAAATACATTTATTTAGCACAGACTAAAAGACACACAATACAGCCGGTAGTCAGATAATAGTCGTACATACATCAGATAAAAACAGAAAAATATAAAAATAAAAAGGGTAAAAATAAAAAATCCGATGTAAGAAATTAGCAGGAATGTGTGCCTCACGGCTGCGCTAAAAAGGTCCAGTTCAGCAAAAATGCCAGACAACTAGTGCCTGACGCTGGTTTTCAACTGAACCTGATGTGTGAAGTGACGGATGATTGTGGTAAGTTTACAGTTAATAGAGCCATAACACATCAAAGCTTAATTTAAACGACCAATTTTAACTGCGGAACTGCCATGCCATTTCAAACTCATTACAATCGCCATTAATTTCATTTCAGTAAACGATTTAAATGATTACAATTGGAACGAAATCAATGTTTACACATTTGTTGACGACAACTACGAATCGCCGAATATCAATATTTACGAAAAGATTAATTGCGAAGACAGAACTGCAATTATATCTGCCAGTGAGATTATTAAGCAAACTGTTAAGAGGAATCTATGAGGTCGAAGATTGACCCCATTTTGTTCGACAATTTAGTTCACATGGATTAGAGTAAATATTGTGAACTAGTAACACGTTCTATAAATCTTTGGGGAGAAACAATTGAAATTGCTTTTTATTGGGTCCATTTTGCGTTGTTTTTTTACCGGATTTATATCTACTGTCTGCTTTTGCATTGTCATTTATATCTAAACCTCTGTCTGTAAATCTTTAGTATAGTTTCTTTTAGTTTTGCTACTTCAAAAACTTTGTGTATCTGGTATTTCATTACATTATCAATCGACTCAGCATAACGCAGTCCACTGCTCGACATGGCCTCTCTCAGGCTGCGCCACAACACCCTGTCCTCCGCCTTCCAGTCTGTCCCACATTATGTAATGAAAAAAACATTTTTTAGGTTTCCGTACCCAAAGGGTAAAAACGGGACCCTATTACTAAGAGTTCGCTGTATCCGTCCGTCTGTCTGTCACCAGGCTGTATCTCAGGAACCGCGATAGCTAGACAGTTGAAATTTTCACAAATTATGTATTTCTGTTGCCGCTATAACAACAAATACTAAAAACAAATTAAAATAAATATTTAAGGGGGGCTCCCATACAACAAACGTGTTTTTTTTTCCGGTGTTTTTGCCTTGTGGTACGGAACCCTTCGTGTGCGAGTCCGACTCGCACTTGGCCAGTTTTTTTTCATTACATAATATTCATGCTTAAATTTCTTGCAATAAGAACCAACGTCTAAACCACGCAATCCACACACTTCAATTATATGTGTGTCTAGGTTATCAGCCGAGACCTAAGGCTGCATAACATATAATTTTTATGGCATGCCTTGTTTTACAGGTTTAAACAACGTTATCTGACCTCTAGTGCATTCCTCGATATCGGTTTGCATTACAATTTCAGTGTTCACAATACGATCGATAGAAGCTACCTACAGATGGGTCGGTATGGTGTCAAGAGCTGGGTGGTCTTTGCTACTAATAGATCAAGTCGTCATTTCCTGCGTGCCTGAAGTGGGGCTTCAAACGAGAGGACGAGATTGATGATAGCTTGTCACAATTTGGTGGAGGCAACATTTATTTGAATCCTATAAGCGAATGAATACTTACTGCTTTTTTACCAATATGAAAATTGTTTTAACTTTTAATTGGATTTCGTCGACACAGTTTTTTTATCACCACAGTATTTATTATATGGAACTGGTTTTCAGATAATACTTATTAAAAAGGAATATAAATATTAGATTACTTTTTAATGAAATGTAATTATTTATTCTGTAAATAAACAACTGCAACAACAACTGCAACAACAACAAACAACAACAACAACTGTTGTTTATTCTGTATCGGAATAACTTCATATTATTTAAAAAAAATAAGTTAGAAGAGGTCGGCGTTTTCTATCTGACTACTTTGAGAAGAAAGGCCGATACAAACTCAGAGGTCACCGTCTCTTTTAAAGTCCAGACATAAAAATAATAATCTGATATCTCATTCGTTTTAAATAGTAAACTGTTATGAATACTTCACAATGACACAAAACGATATTTACAGCGTAACCCTCCCACATTTCACCACAGTAAAGTATAGACGCAACAGATGTGTCCAAACGTTGAAAAGTCCAATAAAACGGGAAGATCTAAATAAAAATGTTCGTGAAGGGTGACAGCGTCGTCTGCAGCAGTTAAACTGTCTCGTTCATTCCTAACTATCACGTAAACATTGACACAAAGGACGACTGTGTCTGAATGAATAGACGAATAGAGAAAATTGTGAAAATTGTTTGCTTACGTCATTTTATTGAAGTTGGTTTCTGGATGGGCTTTCACTATGTAAGAGTGTCTTTTTAGTTTTACGATGGAAAGCTTTTGTAATGATTTTATAGTTAGAGATTTTCTTTCAAAGAGCTAGTTGTGAAACTCAACGAATTAAATTGAGAAAGCCTTGGATTGTCGTCTTTACATCTTGTAAAGTTAGATGCAAGATAAACGGACGGTTCATTCTAAATAGGCACTTTATACCAATTATACTTTTTATGTCAGCATACATATGACTATTTGACTAGCATTCTTAGTTATAAATCACATGCTTTAACAGGAAGGTAGTGCTCACAAAAAACAATGACTAATATGACAACCTGGCCTGAGGATTTAAAGCACCGAAAAAAATAAACAAAATAAAAACCTCTCATAAATACACAGTTTTCAGAAAAACACAGAACAATGGCACATCGAAAAACTTCGTTATATTTCGAAAATCGAACTCGCGGCTATGCGCTATTTCAAACTCCGAACGCGCGGTCCGCGCCGCATGCGCAGCGGCCTGAGACTGGCTGGAGTCGGAGCACACCGATCGCATCATTCACCTTTGGCACCCGTCTCTTTCACACATATGGAGCTTTTAAAAGTTAGAAGAGGATGTAGAAAGCTAGTGGTTTTTCTCGAGATGACGCGGAGGCGTAATTACGCAAGGCTCTATCGTCAAGGACGATTTACAAAACATTATTGGAATTAATATAAATAAAATGTGAATTCTTTTTGTGAAATGTCAGCTGGCTATGTGACTGGTGGTCAGGTATGTAGGCGCGCTGTTACTTTTATTTTTAGGTCGTGTCGTACGTGCTGCTAACGCATGCTTTATGGACAAATTAAAGTCTTATAAATAGACGTTTTATGTGACAACCATGGCGTATCCGATGAAAAGTGCGGACTAGTTATCCACAGACATGTCACAAGAGTAAAAAAACAATTGTTTATAAAAAAAAATAGAATTTTTGAGATGATTTCGGTTTGTGACCAGGATTTGCTATTATTCACAACCATTTGACGGTCAACCATTTGAAAAGGACACATTTTCGGTTACCTGATCAATTTGCCTAGTTTCCGACAGCAAACAGCGGTCGGAAGAATCGGTCGGATATTTGGTTTAAATTGTCAAAATTTTCGGGTTTCGGATTTGTGAACAGCGTTTAAGGACTCCTTCGATAACATTGATTGATGTTGGATACTGCACGGAAGCGTATCGAATGGTTGTGAATAACTACGCTGACCTCTATTAGGTCTAAAAAATAGCTTAGAAAAACAACATCATACGCGTTATTCTCGAAAAAGTTATCAATATTCATTAAAAAACCGTTACGGATATTCATTTACAACAAACCGTTATATATTTTTTAAACATTGACCTTTTTCTGCACAAATATATGCAAAATAAATTGAATGAATATTAATAAAGAACTTCGATAAAAAACGGGTTAGCATGAAATAGGTGCAACATTTGCCTTTATATTATGTCCATATAAAGTCAATACACTCTGCGATATGACATTAAAAGTAATTGCTCCGTGCTCAAGTTTTTGCACATATTGAGCAGAACCACTAAAAGATATAAACAGAAAATCCACACGGTAATCTGCGAAATTCTCCATAACCTATGGACGTTTTTGAAAAACTGAATATTAGCCTCATTAAGTTTAGGATAATTCAATAGGGCGTGGCGAATGTACAAGTATCTCAGGGGAATCATGGTAGTAAAAGGAATAATGAGGTTTTAATCGGTTGTACTCTGACATAACCCTCCGTGATCCCTAGACGGATTCATGAGGATTTCGCCGCGGAAAAAGGGACAATTTGGTTAATTTTTGGCTAGGAGAAGTAAGGTGAGGGGAGCCTTTAGTGGCTTGTTTCGCCAAAAAGGTTCTAAACTGAATAAATACTCATTTGGCAAAGTGACAACGGGCTTTGAAGCGCATAATGATGTCTTTAAAATATGAAGGCTACGGGCAACTTTAGCCAAACAGAAAGACTGTGCTTATTTAGCTTCTAGCTAGGTACCCTCCGTGAGACGGTCAGTAACATTAAGGCGTTGCTGGCCTTCCTTGAGGAGCTGGGGTGGATCGAATAATCGCTTTTCTCACCCGTACGCAAAATACGCGCATTGACGTGGAGTTGCGGACACCAGCCAGAATTACCTTAGCTTCTGGTTTACCGTGAATAGAAAGTTGATCTACTCTTTTTCCTATAATCTGACATAGGTACTAATGATAATCAATAAAATGCAATTAATCCATCGTTAACCGGAGGTATGCGAGGTCTTAGCACGGTACAGTCAATATTTCAGCTCATATCCACGTCCGATATTTATTCATGAACTCGGTCTACTGTTTGTACGATATACGTGTCTTTCTTAAAGTTTTCTGTATTTGGTATCGATCAATAGAACGATTGGGTTGTTAATTCGCTCTTAACTGAGTATTTTATTGACTTAACGGCAATTTGTTGTTTAGTGTTTTTGAATTGGAGTGATCAAACAATTTGTGCGTGCTTGACAAGGTAATTATTTTGTGAGTTATTCGACAATTTGCAGAAAGTCTGGCGAATACACATTAGAAAAAAGTTGGGATATATGGAAGCAACGAAGGTGCAAAAAAGTAATTAGCGTCTGCTGAGCTAAATACTAGAGATGTAAATAATGATGATTAGATGATGGTAAATTATTTTGCTGACCATAGCAAAGTTATATTACCATCCGATGAAGATGTCTTCAGAATCTAACAGACTGGTAATAATGACGATAAAGCAGAATGAAAAACAAATATTAAAAATATAGAACACAGGAATGCTATGCAAGTATATCACATTATCATTTAGATACATAAACAGTCGGACACGGAACCGATCGCGTCCGTCAACCTCACACCAGAGGCCGTTACTCAGCCGCGTCAAATATATGAATTATGGATTATTAATGCACTAGATTTTAGCTGCGGTTGCGCTTGCTGGTATTTAGATATGACTAAAGATTAGTTTAATAATGACTACGAATGGCAAGGACGATGATACAGACAGACTCCTTCTTAAAAGTGACAGAGTATCTTATAAATAAGATGTCTAAGTTAATGGACCTTTGTATCCTAAACTAGAAGGTCAAATTGCTGACGCTATCCCTTTGGTATTTTAAAATAGGTAGGTATATGTATTCAAGACCAACCAACCAGCGCTGGGGCTCTGTTTCGCTTAGAGTCGTAGCATTATGTTGAGCGATGGCCGTTTTGCGTGGATGTGACGGATATTTTCTACCAACATGTTTTTTTTTTGTGTTCTTTCCTTGCATCATGTTTACCGCAAATAAACTTATTTTCTTTCTTTTTTTTTTTATTTTTCTTACGAGGAAATCCAAAAGATTGTATAAAATGTTCTAAAAATTACTCAAATTATTAAAAGAACCTAATCAAAACGTCATTTGCCTATGGGAGAAGGTATTATTTCTAAGCAAATTGCAGAAATAGAAAACGAAAGCAACAAGCAAAGCACGTTACAAAATAGACGAGGTATATAGTTGTAAGCCCATTAATGAGCATACAGTGGACGAGCTTGCTTTCATAGCTAATTAAAAGCAAAGAAAGATCCGACGGCAGAAAGGAAAAGCAAACTGGCCCTAATTCACTATGACCACTAACGATTCTTCGAGATTACTTCGAGACCACGTCAATTCCATATCTAATCCCACCAATCTCGCGTTGATTTCGCGCGGTTTGGTTCTTTGTGTCATAGAGAATTACGGCCTATGACGACGATAGTATAATTAGGATCGAATGTCGATAATCGAGTCATAATCTAGAAATTCGGAATTTACCATTACCTATTGGTGTTGGTCACTCTGATTTAACATTCGAGTTATATACAGGATGGGAGGGATATCGACGCGCAATCTATTATGATGTACAGACTGTGCTATTACCATGGATTCAACACATGATCCTGAACCTTTCTGCGTTATTTTTTTGTCGGTTATTAATAAAAATTTGCTGTTTCATACATTTTGACCGTGCAGGTACACTTTTCTTGATAAATAAATTCTATGCTAGGATCGTAACGTCTAGAATCATGTACGATTTCATAGTTAGACGTTGCGCGTTGACGTCCTGTATAGATTAATATATAAAGCTCAAAATCCAAAAGATTTTAGAGGAACAGATAAAAACACTTTCGTCGGTGAGCAATTGGGGAATGACGATGATAAACATACAAACAAACAAAAATCCGACGTTTACGAATCCTCAAGTATATCAATATTTCATAAATATGTATACGCTCGTCCTAGTCGAGTAACAGTAAATGGTATAAGTAGATGACGGTACCTAATGACTCATGTAAACATTGCTGTGGCGATCATGAGGAACGTTCACTTTTTACTTATGTGTGTGCGCATCGTACGCGATTATAGGCAAAAGCGATACTTTATGGGATTGGAAATTAAACACAGAGTAATGTAATGTCACCTTGGTATTTTTCAAAAATTAGGAATCCTCATGGTTTTTTAACCCAGGCTAGTAAATAAATGATTAATTATTTATTTCAGTACTTAAATAGTTATATAGTTATAAAAAAACACTTCCACACGTCATAAATAAATGATGTTTTAAAAGTAGATGTTTGTCGTGATGTCAAACTTCTGAGGTCACAGTTTCAGATTGTTATTGATAGTGTTATACGCAATAAGGGTTCTGGATATATTGACGTTAGCGGAAAATCATTATTTTCATGATAACGTTTCCGAGATTTACAAGTTTCAAAGAGAAAGGGACTTTAGTCAGAGAATTAGCAGTGCATATAGTATTGACGTAACTATGCAATTATTGTTTTAAATGTCAAACACATTAAGATTAAGCATTTGACCTTTTGTACAGTTATCTTATACGGAAAGTTTGACGAGAATGATACGAAATTGTTTTTATTTTCCTCATTTCAAGAAATGTTCGACTTCCTGTCCAAAGGTTTCCTTCTGGGTTTTTCTTTGGCCACTGATTTCCAGAATCTTCCCAATATTTTTTTTGTACACGCTTGGACTAAACTTCACGTTCAGTTGAAATTTAATGTGATTGAATTTAAAAGAGACTGACCTCTGAGTTTGTTTCGGCGTTTCTTTTCAAAGTAGTAGGCTAGGAAACACTACCCTCATCTAGTTTTAATCAAAAATTTGATTTCGAATGCTACGTATGCATATATCATTTATATGACAACTTCAATGTTTTCATATTTTACATCCAGAATAGTACCTACTCTATTGTAATTATTGCGAAAAAGTACGCCATACACCAAGAATTCTGAAGAAGAAAACGTGTTGCGCCGACCCCAGGTAACATGGGACAAGGGGAGGAAGACTATGATGAAAATACTATAATTCCGAAGCCTGAACACATCGCATTAGCTTCGCTCTCTCTGTGTAAACCGCTAATTCAAATCGTGAGCCCGGTTCGTGACTACCTTTAAACAGTCGATATATACAAATGTACATACATGTGTAAATTAATCGTTTTTTATTCCGCTTCGCAGGCCCGCGGCTAGGCTTTGACTTTCCATTTAATTATTTCCGACTTGTAATCTGGTTTTATGAGTTTTGTTTTGATATGTTACCGGGTGGATATACAGCATCGGCAGCCACGGCAAGTCTGTAAGATCTTTCATTTAAAAGTCAATGGTAAAGTATATGCAGGTCTTGTAATAAATTGTTCTAGTAGGTACTGTAACTTCGGAACTACAACAAGAAAAGTTCATCACGCCTCTATTACCCAAACGGTTAGGTAGACGTGCACCTTTAGTACACCCGCATTTCGCTGGATATGTTTAAGTTCTATGTAATAGATGGCCAAAAGTGCCTGTAAATAGTTTAACAGAAACAAATTTGAGTTTGTAATGAATTGGAAGCCGAATGCCGTCTTGAAAAAACTGTATTAGGTGCTCTATCCCGACAAATGTAGGGTGAACCAGCAAATGTTGAAAAATACACTCGAAACGATAATAAATATAATCGTGAAAACCGGTGAGGGCTTACTTGCAAACGGCTTCTAGCAGGCTATCGTTTGACGGTTAAGAATTTAAGACGGAGGTTTAAGTGCAAATAACTGGATGTTGACATAATGTCGTTATTCCTCACGGAAGTAGACAATACTGAAGGAAAAGTCATTAATATTTTCCTATTAACTGCCCTAAGATTTTACCTCGCCCAAACCGCCAAATATCCTTTCTTTAATCTTAATATTTGCGGTAAAAGCCGGTAACAAATCTTCAGTTATATTGGCAAACTTTGGTGATCGTTCTTCGGCTGGCCCAAACTTTAGGGCCACTAAAATGTTCGGCTTATTTCGGACAGTCTCGGTGTCCTCAAGTGCCGAAGTTTGGCGCCCGCTTGTATTTATGGAACAGTCGTGTTTTATTGCTCTATAAGAAACTTGAATAATATGAGGACCACAATGTGCAGCTTGTGGACGATGGAGGAGACAAAGTCTGTGGTTTTGTGTGTTTACTTGCAACGGTTCCGAAGTCCTCACTCGTGCTACTAAAATTCTGTCGTCAAGTATTTGTATAGAAGCTGAATACGCGTCCGCTCGTTACGAAATCTTCAGAATAGTTTTACAAACTTATTATTTGGCAGCGAAGATCTATAAATATTGTTGTTCTTTGCAAAAAAGACTAATTTAAAATTAATATACAGGCTGGCAGGGTCAGATAGGCAGTCGCTCCATTACTGGTATTCAGTTTCTGGTATTACTGGTATTCAATACTGGTATTCAACTGGACCCGATTAGACTGGAAGCCGATCCCAACATAGCTGGGAAAAGGCTCGGCAGATGATGATGATGACGATACAGGCTGGCAGGGACGTCGATGCGCATCCTGTTACCATGCATTCAGCACATTATTCTGACCCCCTTTTTTTTTTTTTTTTTTTTTTTTTTTTTTTTTTTTTTGCGGATGGGAAATCATCAAATGACCCCTCCCGCTCTGGGTGGAGCGGAAGGGAGTGTCAGACTCTTACTGACTAAAACCCACCCGTGTTCCTTCCTTAGCCCTTTATGTTCCGTTCCAGTTTGGGGGCCAAACGTCGGAAATGCTCGACGAAGTTCCACCGGCTGTCGAGGACGAGACCCAGGTACCTCATCGTTGTCTCGACGCCGATGTGAACCCCTCCTACCGTTAGTTGGGATCCCGATGGTGGCGCGTTCCGGGGCCCATGAAACGACATGGCCTCGGACTTGTGCAATGCCACCTCGAGACCCAACTGCCGGATCCTCTCCACGACTATCGCAACCCCGCGTGTCATCGCGTCGGCCGCCGCCTGATGCGACCTCCCCTGCGCCAGGACCAGCGTGTCGTCAGCGTAGCAAACCACGCTGACGCCCTCAGGGAGGTCGGCCCGCAGCACCCAGTCGTAGCCGATGTCCCACAGGAACGGCCCCACGACCGATCCCTGTGGGACACCGCACGACATCTCTCGCCGGTTCCACTCCCCATCGCGACCGGGGTAGCTGACGGCTCTGTCCGTCAGATACGCCTCGACTATTCGACGGAGGTAGGGCGGCACCCGGTGATACCGGAGTGCCTCCACAATGCAGCTCCAGGGCAGGGTGTTGAACGCGTTGGCGATGTCGAGTGACACCGCCACGACGACCCCACCCTGGGACACCGCGTCCCCCGTCGTGAGGGCTCTCACGCGCATGATGGCGTCCACCGTCGAGCGCCCCTTGCGGAAACCAAACTGGCTGTCCGCAAGATCCGGCCCCGTCCTCACCAGGTGCCCGACGAGGCGGCCCACAATCACTCTCTCAAAGAGCTTGCCGACCTCGTCGAGCAGCACGATGGGCCGGTATGCGGACGGAGAGTCCGCAGGGCGCCCTGGCTTCCGAATGAGGACCAGCTTCCCCGTCTTCCAACGGAGTGGAAACTGGCCTCTCTCCAAACATGCGCTTAAGAGCGCCTCCAGTCGAGGCCCGAGAGCCCTCGAGGCCAGGACCCAGGCTTTACCCGGCAAGCCGTCGAGTCCTGGGGCGGTATTTTTGGCCTTCAGCCTTCCTACCGCCGCTCTCAGTTCTAACCCGGTCACTTCAGGGATGTCGTCGTCGTCGTCCGCGTGGTCCGCTTCGGGCACCGCAATTGGCGGAGCCATGGGCGGGGGGGTGTGCACCCCCCGTGAAGGGAACAGAGCGCTCACCACCTCCTCCACCAGCTGGGGGCGGAGACTCTGCGTCAGCGGGGGGGCCCAGGTGCGGAGTTTATTCCGCACCATTTTATAAGGGCGCCCCCACGGATCTCTGTTCAGAGTCTCCAGCATCTCCTCGCGGGCCATATCCTTGGCCCGCTGGACAGCCTCTTGGAGGGCGGTCTTCGCTGCTCTGTACCCCTCGTACAGCTCCGCCTCCGTGGCTTCCGCATCCGGAGGACGAATGCGGAGCCTGCGGTGCCTGGTGTACCGGTGTCGCGCATCGACGCACGCCTTGCGTAGCGCATCCAGCTCCTGCGACCACCAGTACACCTGACGTCGGGCGCGTCCTGGCCGGACTCGGGGCATTGCCACGTCGCAAATCTCGGACATGGCCTCCCGGAACCACTCCGCCTCCTCGTCGATATCGGCAGGCCTGTCCGGTGATGACACCCAGGCCTGCACGATCGAGGCTTCCAGGAGGAGCTCCCGGTCCAGCTGCTTCAGCGCCCACCGCGGACCACTCGGGGCCTGTTGGACCAGCGCGCTAGAGGTCTGGGTGGAGACGTCGAACCGGATATACCGGTGATCGGAGTAGGTCTCCACCTCCTCCATGACGCGCCAGTCAATGACACGCTGTGACAGAGCGGGGCTGGCGAACGAGATGTCCACCACTGACTCACCCCGCATCCGCACACACGTGGGAACAGAACCCCGATTTAGGACGACCAGGCCTGTTTCCAGAGCCCAGTCCTCCACCATCCTGCCCCGCACATCCGTGCAACGGGAACCCCAGGCCAAATTCTTGGCATTGAAGTCCCCGAGCACTAGCACGGGGAAGGGATGGCTTCCGGCGACGACGACACTCAACTCTGTTAAAGAGTTGTGGAACTCGGCGAGAGTTCGGCTCGGAGAGAAGTACACTCCCACGACTACAACCTCTCCGAACCGTGCTGCTACACACCCCTGTCCCTTCGTGACGCATTCCAGGGACGGGGTGCCGGCGGCGACCGACGAAACTATGGCCACTGAGCCGCTCAGGTCCTCCACCCAGTCATCCCTGGGCGGGACAAAGTACGGCTCAGCGACCACGGCGATGTTGATCGACCACTGCGCCACGCTCTGGAGCAACAGGTCCTGAGCGCAGGCGCAGTGGTTGATGTTCGCCTGGAGGAGGCGCAATGGAGCCATTAGTCCTCCATTTCAGCCCCCTCCCGGGCCCCCTGCGAGGGCTCCACTACGGCAGCGACGGCGGTGGCGGCGGTAGTGGCGGCGGCAACGGCGACCGCGGTGGCGGCGGTTGTGGCGGCGGCAGCGGCGGCGGCGGTGGCGGCGGCGGCGGCGGCGGCGACGGTGGGAGTGGCAACGGCGGCGGAGGGCCTGCCTTTCCTCCTGGTTCCGGCGGGTGGAGCGCAGGACTTGCTCCCCGCCCGGTGATCGGCCGGCTTGCCAGCAGCCGCACATGTGATGCAGTGCGGCGCGGCGTTGCACGAGCCGGCCTTGTGTCCGGGCTGACCGCAGCGGAAGCACAGTGTGCTGCGGTCCACCTCGGAGGTGCACTGGATGCCAACGTGGTGCCCCACATGGCATCGGTAGCACCTCAGAGGCTTGGGGTCCAGGAGTTTGACCTGCGCTGAGACCCAGCCCACCAGGAGCCTTCGGCCCTCCGTGATGGTTCTGGCCGCCGTCACGGGGCAGCTTACCGTTATGGTTCGCATGCCCGTGTAGTCAGGACGTAAGGTGCCCGCCTTCACCTGGTCGGCCAGACACCCGCCCGTCCTGACAACGGCGGCCACCACATCTCCCTCCGTCACGGAGTCATCCAGGCCCAGTATGCGCATGTCTGCGCACTTGACGGGCCTGGTGATCCGAGCTTCGTCCGCGAGGGACGCCCTTAGCTTCTCAGCTAGGGCGTCAGCGGTGGGGCCACTTGTAGCACCGGGGATCTCCAGCATGCGGGCGCCAGTGGCGGTCACCCTGTGCCGGAGGCCCCCGGTGATCCCCAGCTCCCGGAGGTCCACCTTCTCTCTCGCCTTTGAGAGCACGTCGCAGTACGTCACGCCCCTCTTGACCGCGTCCGGCTGTAGCGTTATCACTACAGCCGCGGTCTTCGGGGCGCGAAGCCTAGCCGCGACGGCTCTCTCCTTGCGACGCCGCCTCTGCTCCTTTTTTCTGGCCGCCTTGGCCGCCTTCTTCTTCTCCCCGACCACCTGCCATTGGGCGTCGGTCGTGGGAGAAGTGGGGGAGTTTTGGGGGCGCGGCGTAGGCTCTGGGGCCTTCGCCTCCCGTGCCGCTCTGCCCTTCTTCTTTCGGCCCTGCGCCGGGGGATTGCCCGTAGGCGCCGGGGCCCCGCCAGCTGGCGCCGGCGCCGCGGCTCCTCCTGCCGATGCCGGTTTGGCCGACGCCGGTTTGGCCGGCGCCGGTTTAGCCGACGCCGGATTGGCCGACGCCGGCTTGGCCTGGGCCCGGCCCGACGGCCCGGGTTTAGGGGCGGCAGCTGCCGCAGCGGCGGCGTACGAGGCCGCCCTTGGCCCCGGGGTCGTTCCGCCCGCCAGGGGGGGGCGCAGGACTATGCCCTCCAGGACGGAAAACCGCGCCTGGAAGGCCGCCAGCTCCTGCCGAACCAGGCTGAGGACCTGGTTCTCCACCGGGACGGGCTGGCTCGGTGGTTGCGCTCCCCCGGTGGCCCGCAGGCCGGCCAGGTCTGCCCGGAGCCTCCCGTTCTCCTTTTGGAGAAGCTCCGTGGCTGCCGTCAGGCGGGCGACCTCCGCCCGCAATTCGGCCACTTCGCCGGCCGAAGGGCCGGTGTAGTTGGCCGCCTCCGCTGCCGCCATGATGGAGGCCGTCGCCGAGACTATGGCCCTGTTCTTGGAAGTCTGTAACTTCTTCAAGGACACGTCCCGGATGGCGGCCTCCACTACCGCCGCAAACCTGCTCATGCAGTCCGCCTCGGGGTCAGGGGCGTCAGCCGCACCCGCCTCGTCGCTCGAGGGTCCCGAAGCGACCGCGCGACCGGTCCCCCCCTCCTTTGCGGGCTCCTCCGCTCTCTCCGCCGCCTCACGGGCAGTGAGCCCCCTGCCCTTGCCTCGCTTTGCGACCCCACCCCGCCTACTTGTGGGGATTTTTCGGGCCGAGGCCTGCTCTCCGTCTGAGGACAGTCCCTGGCTGTCCCCAGACCTTGGCCGCTTGCCCGTCTTCGCGGCCTCCTCCCCGGCACGGCAGGGGCTCTCTGAGCCTCCCATGCTCGTGCCTCCAGATGCGGCGTCGGACTCCGACCCCGCATCACTCCTCACCTCTACTTGGTCCCCTGAGGGACAGGAGCCTCCTCGGCTCTTGTTGCCAACGGCAAGCGGACGACATTCGTTGCCCCCCCCAGAATACGAATGGGATTCTGACCCCCTGTGTTGAAAATACTGTGCTCGTCATGGTTACAGTTTGCGCGTCGAGGCCACGCTGTTTAATAGGTCCACCAGGTCCAGTTGAAAACCAGCGTCACACACTAGTTGTCTGGCATTTTTGCTGAACTGGGCCCTTTTTGGCGCAGGCGTGAGGCACACTCTCCTGCATCACATCACTTACATCACACTTTTCACTGTTTTTATTTGATTCTGATTTGTTTTTATCTAATGTACAGATGCCAGCACATCAAGCTACTACAATCTGTCAAATTTCTTGTATAGATTTTGAACTTTATCGATGTTGATTGGGCAAATTTGACAGTTTCGGGTAGCTTTTTGTGCTGGCGTCTGTACATATATTATACTGTATACCTTTTAGTATGTGCTTAATAAATATATTTGCATTCTTTTCTTATCTTTCTTAATCGGTTTAAGGACACTGAACGAAACAAAATAGAAGTTTTATTGTTATTACGCCTCCTATAGGCGTAATAACAATAAAACTTCTATTTTGTGTCCCTCGTTCGTTTAGTGTCCCTCAAAGAGTTAATCCATTCCCATGTAGGTTAAAAATTCTATGTGAGCGAAGCTATTGGAAAACCCTTAAAGCAAAATGAGGGCAAATCCCCACACGGAGGCAGCGGCGGCCATTTTATTAACATAACGATATTCATAGCATTATCTAATTAAAATGCACCCTCCACCATAATTTTCCAGTTTACTTGATAAAAGCTAGATTACAGATAACCGTCCTAACGTAAATAACAAGAACATCGCCCGATGATGTCAAGTTCCACCATTGATCACTCGTCATTATAATTACTAAGTATACTGTACCTTATATGGGACACATGATGACTGTCTGCGGAGGTCTGTTAAATCATGTCTTTTGCATAGCTAAGGCGAACTGATTGGAATGTAAATAGCGAGTGTTGATAGAGCGGGATAAAAGTAGAACATTGTTGATGGCTGTTGATGAGGTACATTATCCAGCTGGGGAGTTTGTTGCGCCACTACTTCTTCCAAGTTAAAGCACTAGGAAGTGGTGAAGGGCGGGCGTATTATGGTTAGAGGTGGTCGTTGAATCAATATTTTTAAACTGTTTTTTTAATGACTTTTCATTCGTCAACGAGATAACTGTTAATCATCAATGAAAAAACAGGTTGAAAATATTAGCTGTTAATTTACGTCAACGCACAAGGCTTACATGACCTAAAGCGCGGTCACTGTCGGAGTGCATAGAAATGAAAGAGAAGCGGGATGACACAACGTGGTAATTTATTGCAAAATATGAAGCAATTATTTATTTACAAAAAATCTATTGTTTCGACAAAAACTTAAAACACCACCAGTGTGCCCCCATGTAGCCTGTTCCCAACTATGGGTCGGCGTCAAAATTCAGCATCTATAGATATTTACTTTTAATTATTATAATTAACTTATAATTAACTAGCGACGCGGAGGGGTCGCTAGTTAATTATAAGTCCAGGTTTCCTCACGATGTTTTGTAATAAAAAGCTAACACGTCCCGAAATTGAATCAACTTTCAACAAAGCTAATTCTCCACCATTCCCTGAAGGCTAAATGTGAAGTCTAGACTACACATGAGTAATCAAAGTCTAGCCGGAGCCAACACACCACGCCGCGACATTCCTAGGATCAGCAGTGAACAGTGACGATTAGTATTCGACTGACGTTTCGCCGTCTCCTGGCAAGGGCGTATTCAGACGGATGTAGGTAGTTACTGGAGAATGGGATGCAATGAAGTTTTGTTATGATTTGGGGTTTATCTGGGAGGTGCTTTTGAAGAGAAATTGTGGGAGTACAAATTTCGACGTTCAAAAAGTGCTGAGTCTCAGCCTAGTTTTAATAAAGACTTTTAAATTATGATTTTGTTGTTTTGTGAGTTTAATTAAAAGTTAATAAAAGGCTTAGCAGAGAGAGGAGTTTTCTAATTATAAATTTTCTGTTATCTTTTCCGTTACTTGCCGATGAGTAAATTTCCAATTCGATGTTTCTTTCTACTTTATAACTATGTCCTTTAAATTTTCTTATATTTTTTTTGCAATTTACAGGTCAGTGTCAGGTTGAATGTTAAACAAAATATGATTCGCAAACGAAACAAGTAGGTAATCATTCAAATCATCAATACAATTCTCTAAGTTAGAATGAGAACTTTTAAAGTGTATTCTAAAGATTCAATTACTAGCATTTAGCGGAAATCCATCTGCAATTCCATGAAACACGGAAAATTACACTAATTCAATTTAACACCTCGTTCACGGCGCTTGTGTAAACTCGCCGTCAATAAACACTAAGCAAAACGATTCCATTCAACCAAATCAGCTGTTGAATATGTATCGCTACATAATCAGTTTAATTACTTACTAGATCCTATGGAACTGTGACTGTCATGGTTTTCCTTAGATCAAGAGGAAAAGCGAGTACTAATCATTCCACAATTAATCGGAACAATGCTTTGTGTCATGCATAATGATTACAGAGCATGGTGTAGGTTTTGTTATATAATGTTTTCTATGAACTAGCAATTATTGCGGTAGATTATGGAATGCAGGGACTGTTCTAATTCTGATCATGTCAAATATTTTTAGTGCGCTCGCGATCGCGTGATCCAACTAAGTATTTTTTTTTTATCCGGTACAAAAAAGTTTATAGTTTTGTTTCCTTTTTTCGAACATGGTCTACTTTTGATGCCCAAGCTAAACAGCCTTATTAGTTTTTGCACCTACGGGAGTTATTAGAAAATGGAGCAGTTCAGAGCTTGAATGGAGCTTAGTCTTGGATGATTTTGAATGGTAATGGTATATTTTCTTTGTGATTAATGTTCAGCGACCATAGACTTGACGCCATATTTCGCGAGACAGATTACCGTCGTCGAAAACAAAAGCACACAACAACCTTCTTCGGGAAATACAATCGTGACGTATATGTCATATACCAGCAACTTGTCTGTTTATACGATTTCGCGGTTGAATGCATACGAGGAAATGTCAGTAGACTAGTCCACGTGCGTTTGAGAGATAATAATGATGATATGTGATTACGTATTTATCTATGTTTCCTCGACATTTTCCCCAATGAGTACCTAATCAGTTATCACGTGATTTGGGGAAAACGCTTTGCATATGTTTAGATTAATATTTACGTCATCGTGACTGTTGTGAGATTAGTTTGATATTTTATTATCAACAGGGTTGTGGAGGTCAGATAGGCAGTCGCTTCATGTAAAATACTGGTATTCAGCTGCATCCGGTTAGACTGGAAGCCGACCCCAACAATAGTTGGAAAAGGCTAGGCAGACTTAACGTGCCTCGGAAAGCACGTTAAGCCGTTGGTCCCGGCTGTCATTCGTGGATCTTTGACAGTTGTTACGGTTATTCAGAAGCCCGAAAATCTGACAACCAGTCTTACCAAGGGGTATCGTATTACCCAGTAACTGGGTTGTGGAGTCGCTCTATGTACTATACCTACTGATATTCAGCTGCATCCGGTTACACTGGAAGCCGACCCCAACATGGTTGGGAAAAGGCTAGGCAGATGATGAATTATATGTATAAATATTTGTTACGACCGTGAATCGTATTTAGATCAACATACAACCTGATACTGACCCGCAAATCGCAAAAAACGTAAGAAAATTTGAGTTTCGCGGGCTGTCCTGTGGCTTTCGTCTAAAAAGAAACGAAAGGCGAAAGCGCCAGGGTAGCCCGCGAAATTCAATTTTTCTTATTTTTTTTTTGCGATTTGCAGGTCAGTATTAAGTTGTACGTTGATTAAAATATGATTCGCGGCCGTAACAAATATGTATTTACAGAATTATAATCATTAAAGTCATCAACACAACTCTCTCTGACCAAGTAATTCATTTTTTCATGAAATCTTAACATTTGGGGATTATACTACTAACTTAACAAGTTGTATTACTGATTGTAATTATTATAATTCTGTAAATACATATTTGTTACGACCGTGAATCGTATTTAGATCAACAATAACCTGATACTGACCCGCAAATCGCAAAAAACGTAAGAAAATTTGAGTTTCGCGGGCTACCCTGTCGCTTTATTAAAACCTGCCAGAGATTATGTTAAACCCTGTTAATAACTTAGTCGCGGTATAAATAGCCCCATAGCTACACATAGCGTGCACGACTCAGTTTCCATATAGGGCTCGCTATCGGAAACTGGAAGGTGACGCTGTTCACACGCCGCCAAGGTCTGCCGTGACCAGTTGTTAGAGAAACGACGGATATTCTTACAAAAACTGGCCAAGTGCTAGTCGGAACCGATCGCAGTGGTGCTGCTTGGGGGATATCCTATGTCCAGCAGTGGACGTCTTTCGACTGAAATGATGATGATGGTGACTTTGTTTTGGCGAGTTCATCATGGAAAACCCAAGCCTGGTCTAGGAAGTATATGTTTTCAAAACTGGCTAGGTGCGAGTCGGACTCGCACACGAAGGGTTCCGTACCACAAGGCAAAAACGCCGAAAAAAAACACGTTTGTTGTATGGGAGCCCCCCTTAAATATTTATTTTATTCTGTGTTTAGTATTTGTTGTTATAGCGGCAACAGAATTACATCATCTGTGAAAATTTCAACTGTCTAGCTATTCCGGTTCATGAGATACAGCCTGATGACAGACGGACAGTGGAGTCTTAGTAATAGGGTCCCGTTTTTACCCTCTGCGTACGGAACCCTAAAAATTAATGGGAAGTGTTACCTTTTGTCACACAAGTTATCTGAAACGATTGTTATAAAATCTTACGTAACTTCAAAAAGCATTCTGACCATGTGTTTTGATTCTGACGGCGGCATTGAACCAATAAAATAACAATTTGTTCCAATAAGATATTGTCAATGGATTAGCATAAAATAAGCGTTATGACGAAAAGTACGTATAAGGTGACTATAATAGTTTGGTGTTTAATGTTCGTTAAAGTTATAAGAAACGAAATCTGGAGAGGAAACATATTGAAGTGATCTGCGAATGGTTCATCTTCATATACAGGGTTATTGGTAAAACATTAAAAACCTCTTCAGAGATCATTGTCCTCATCATTATGAACAACTTTTATTAGGGGACCATTTCTGGGGGTATTTCTGTTGCCGCTATAACAACAAATAATAAAAAGAGAATAAAATAAATATTTAAGGGGGGCTCCCATACAACAAACGCCTTTTCCCAACTATGTTGGGGTCAGCTTCCAGTCTAACCGGATGCAGCTGAATACCAGTATTTCACATGGAGCGACGGTCTATCTGACCTGCACAACCCAGTTACTGGGTGACACGATACCCCTTGATAAAATTGGTTGTCAGACTTTCGGGCTTCTGACGACTCGTGACGACTGTCAAAGATCCAAGAATGATAGCCGGAACCAACGGCTTAACGTGCTTTCAGGGGCACGGAGCGGAAAATAAAGTCCCGAAGAAGTTATCATAGACACGCGCTCTACTTAAAATTCAAGCAATCAATAGGTAATCCGACTAATTAATATTCGTTCCTAATTAAATTAACTGTATAGTCCAGTCATCAATATTTTCGTTCACAACAAAACTATGAATTGGTTGTCATAACAGAAATCAATATGGCATTGTTTAATTAACTCGGTTATGTATTCAAATACAAACCGTCTGGTTTCAATTGTAGTGACCTCATACATAGCGCATCAACACGTCTGACCGCGACGGCGCGCGGCCGGGCACTGAGGGCCGCGGACGTGGCGTACGCCAGCTGCGGCGTCGCGGAGACTGCAGTGGCAGAATCGTTGGTGAGAGACAACAGGCCGGCGCAGGATCAAGCTAGCGACTGAGCGCGCGCGCCGGCAGTGGGGATATTTATAGGTGTTGCGTCGCGAGCCATACCGAAGAACCAGGAAGAAATTCTATGCATCGGTACGCGAGCTCTGATTGGCTGATTATTATTTATACTGTGTGTGCCACCACTAAATACAAGGGTCTAACAAACTATGTAAATAAGCCAAAATAAATTGAAATTAATTAAAAAACCAACATTTGAGTTTCTCTCTAACATCCAACAAGATATCCCCAAAAGTGGTGACCCCGACGTGATGATATCCCCTATTTGTTCCACATCCACCTTCTCAAGCTGAGAAACAGCGAGACCGAATTTGTTCTCGTCGCTTGGCTTCTGGCTGGCAATCATGGTCTCGAATTGCGCGAACCAAAGCCTGGGTTTGTCACGCCAGAACATAGGTAGGCGCGCCTTCAAGGATATGGCTTCCACACCTTCGCTGTCGAGCACGAGTTTGCTTTCTTCGTTCGGCATGTTCTCTTAAGTTGTTGACGGTCTTCGAACTCACGTCGGGGTCACCACAAATGGAACGCGAATTTGAAACCAACAATGAATGGTTACAATCAAAACATTTTTGTGGTATACCTAATCGAATTATTTTGTAATAATGAATTATGCAGTTTGTCTGTTGTAGACTTGTAGTGTACTGCTTGAAATAGAAAATTAAACGATCAAATATTGACTGATAATTTGATCAAATAGTGACTGATAAGGGTAGGGGAAGACCAAAGAAACGAAAGATGGACTGTCTGTGTGAATGATGATATGGTTAGAAAGAGGGTGACTACCTAGATGACGACTAATAGAGAAGTATGGAAGAAAAAGACATGTTGCGCCGACACTAAAAAATAAATTGGGATAAGGACTGGTTTTAGACGGTAAGAGTCATGGGCATGTCCCTGTGTCATCCCCACGATGGAGGAAGTCCATGAGGATTTACACCGCGCACCAAAAAAAAAGGAGTATGATGATGACAATTACCTACTGATAATATAATCGTCCTAAACTAAATTACAAAATAAGAGCAAACAAACTATAAAACACCTCTAAATAATGTATCTTGTAAAGATGCACCGTTTATTTTTTTATTGTAATAACATTACCTTTAGCAATCAGTACCTTAATTGCGTAACACACTATCAATCTCAAACTGAATCATTTTGAAGGATATTGCTAATCCATTGCTTCATATCTTCGAAAAATGTGTCTGCTCAACAATGTAAATACGGCAATGAATGTTGTTGAACTGTCAAAATGAAACCCATTGCTACTGATAGTGTGTTACGCAATTACCTACCACACCTCTTTCATATCGATATTTATTATCATAGGAATATCCAATTAGTATCAAACTGAAGATAACGTCGGATTTTCCTAATCTGACATCCCAAGAAGCGATAAGGTATGCACGCCAATTAGCGATTATCAATAGTGTTCGATGCATAATACGAACAATAACAATAGATTATATAAACAATCTACACATTATCGGTGCGTCACCATCTGATATTCTAGGCGGGGGCAACGACCGGGGGACAAAGACTAAGTTTATAGATACGAGACTCGATTGTAGTGGTCAGTTCAAGTTTTCCAATTTTCTGTGAGGAACTGTTTCAATATAGCTGTAGATAAATGGTTTTGTTTGAGAGATATGGGTGAAGTTGCGTTGCGTGGTGGGAAGGTTCTGGGTTGTGTTTTACTAAGGTTTTAATGTAATTGTTTAAAGGGTTGTATTGTTTGTTTGTTTTGTGATAAATAAAAAAATAATTCAAATGCCTTCTGAACGTTTTCTATGACTGAATAAGCCGAATCAGAAGTTATTTATTAAATTAATAGAGATTTGATAGTACCTACCTAATCTGCTAATTATTTCAAGAAACCTGACTAATGAAACATTTTTTTCTCAACTCTACTTCTTTTGTTTTTTTAAAGCCTAGCCTTTGCCTAACGATGTTGGGGTCAGCTTCCAGTCTTACCAACAAAAACTAGTAAGTATACATTTTTTTAAAGTTCGGATCGTATTCGTCTTTTTGTTTTTTCGCGGCCATCAACCAAATCTTGTTTTTCTAGTACAGAATAGTCTAACAAACGAAACTTACATTTTACTACAGCTAATTAAAAGTCGGACTATAGTCATAAAATTGTAAAAAGTAATGCGAAAACCTACTATGTACCTACCAGATAGTACCTATTATGCTATAATGCGGCGCTAAGGTACTCCGATTTTAAATTAAAATTTTCTTACAGTTTGCAGGTAGGTGTCAGATTGTATGTTGATTAAAATATGATTAGCGAGCATAAAAAATATGTATTTACAGAACGATAATCATTAGAATCATCAATATTCAACTCTCTATGTTGAAATTACCAACCGGGCTGCCCTGGCGCTATGCCTCAAATTGAAGTGTCCTCTCTCCAATAACTAGCCCCATCCACTCTATGACCGGGGCAATTGCACGGCTGGCGCTATGCCAAAGACGGGCAATTTTATTAAAAACTCTCATATTATTGTTAACATCTGTTGCATTTTTATACATGTGTTACTTTAGCATTACTTCATTTGTATTCCTCTTCTTTTTGGGACCAAAGTAACTAAGTTTGGGAAACTATGTGTGGTTGGGTCTCTTTTATAGGCAATGTTCTTAGATATTGGTGGATGTAATAATATAGTTGGTAGGTCGACATAGTATTTGGTTAGTAGCTTAGCCTATGTTTTTCTTTTTCATTAATAGTTGTCAAAGTTGTACACTAGGTCTCTGTTGACAGCGGTTTAAATCGGAATTTTTTAAGGAGTTCTAGTTTATAAAAATAATGGCTCATCAAAAGGGATAACATAGGGATATACAAGTAGTTAATACTTATTATTCTGTATAAAAAATCTTTGCTTTATGGTCATTAACCAGAAAGAAAACGGGCGAGAGCGTTTCTATGGAGAAACGACTACATTTCCTCTTATGGGGGATGCGGATGCGCTAAGGCAGCCGGCGAAATTCAAATTTTCATACGTTTTTGCAGTCCCGCAATTTGCAGGTCAGTGTCAGGTAGGATGTTGATTAAATATGATTCGCGACCGTAACGAATATTTAGTAAAAGAAATACTGTACAATGGCGGACTTAATGGCTGAGGCATTTTCTACCAGTCAACCTTAGGGTGATGCAGAGACAAAACATGACTTTACAGAATAATAATAATCATTAGAATCAGCAATACAACTCCTTGATAGTAATTCATCAACTCGACTGTAGGTCGAGTGCCTACGGCTCATTTAGGACGACTTGCAGTAAATCGAAATAAATTATATTTTCATTCCGCAAGTCGACCCATGTTACTATCAAAATGAGAAAAGGTACACTCCGTGAACTTAAAAGTTAAAAGAATAACGCAAGAAGCAAACGACGTAAACACTACGTAAGGAAGTTTTAACACGTGGCGTCGAAAACTGTTATTAAGTTCGATAGTAAAATCGCTCAACTTCACGCCTGTTTGCATCACACGCACTGCAATGCAACTTACACACTAAAATCTCTTTCAACACGAATCTGGCTCACATCTGTACCATTAACATCAATTCAAGTTTTACACAAAGATGTTCAGTGCAATGATTATGATTGCGAGTGGGATGCGATTACGTAACGTGTGTCCGTGAATCTGTAATTGGCGGGTTTGATTGGTACAATCGGGATTGATAAGGAGGTTATATGCTTCGCTTAGGTTAAAGCTCTGTGTTAGGTTCTGAACTGTATCAGGCTGGTGCGCGTGGCCGAAAAGAAATCAGAACTAACGCCGCCATCTTGGTTTTTAAATACGTTCCAATTATTTCACAAATTAATGTTTACCCCCCCCCCAGCAGCAGTCAGCAGTATCAGCAGGGCCGCGACCAAAGGTAAAGGTTATATAGTCTCTACCAACCTGCACTGTTCCCGCGTGGTGGATTACGGCCCCCTCCCTGTCACAACGAGGAGGCCTGTGTCCCAGCAGTGGGAACATTATAGGCTGATTATGCCTGTCTGTTCGTTCGGCGAATGATCCATGAAGGAAAACTGTTCAACCTTAATTCTTGTTGGAAGGAAAAAGCTTCGAAAATGATATTTGTCATTTATTTGATTCGGGTTGGCATGTCACTGTCCTCGTGCAAGACCGTAAAGGAGGCATTATATCTGTTATGTTGCAAGACAAATTAGGCCCGTGTCTATAAATCGCTTCATTTGAGAACTCGCATAAAGAGCTGAATATCATCCGGATTATTACTTCAATTCAACTTCATTGCTTTAAAATAAGAGCTTACAATTTGATTACACTGTTTGACAAAACTTCAGCCGGTTTATTCTGTAAAAATCTCACCGTAAAAACTTAGGTGAAGGGAGCTGTCATTCTATTCAATGCTAGGGATCGACACTATTGACAGCTCACTTCACCTAAATAAAGAAGGAAAGAAAAATTGTTTATTCTGCACAAACAAAACGCACATTCCAAATAATAAAATAAAAAAACTGGCCAAGTGCGAGTCGGACTCGCACTTGGCCTGTGATACGGAAGTACCACAAGGCAAAAACGCCGAAAAAAAGCAGGTTTGTTGTATGGGAACACCCTTAAATATTGATTTTATTCTGTTTTTAGTATTTGTTGTTATAGCGGCAACATAAATACATCCATCTGTGAAAATTTTAACTGTCTAGCTATCACGGTTCAAGAGATACAGCCTGGTGACAGACGGACAGTGGAGTCTTAGTAATAGGGTCCCGTTTTTACCCTCTGCGTACGGAACCCTAAAAATTAATGGGAAGTGTTACCTTTTGTCACACAAGTTATCTGAAACGATTGTTATAAAATCTTTCGTAACTTCAAAAAGCATTCTGACCATGTGTTTTGATTCTGACGGCGGCATTGAACCAATAAAATAACAATTTGTTCCAATAAGATATTGTCAATGGATTAGCATAAAATAAGCGTTATGACGAAAAGTACGTATAAGGTGACTGTAATAGTTTGGTGTTTAATGTTCGTTAAAGTTATAAGAAACGATCACGAACTATCACGGTTCAAGAGATACAGCCTGGTGACAGACAGACAGACGGACAGTGGAGTCTTAGTAATAGAGTCCCGTTTTTACCCTTTGGGTACGGAACCCTAAAACGACAAAATATACACATACAACGTAGTCAAAAGCCTCGTATTCAAGCGTATAAAACGTTAACAATTTTGTCCATTGCTTGACGTCAGATCCAGGGACCAAAGACAACACACGTTAATTGAAGTATTCACGGTGAGTTTTTACAGAATAGCTCTACTGGTTGTTTTCTCAATATTTCACCTCGAAAACCAATGGAATTACAGGTTATTCCCACAAAATAACTGGATCACCTTTACCCACAGTTTATTTCATTTCAGTATAACACAAAGCCGTGTTCAGAGCAATGATTACATTATGATCGAACGTGGGCGGACGCTGCAAAGTTATCGCGCGGCGTGACATTACGCAATCGATAGCGTAGTGATGGGACATGAGTATCGATGTTAGCGATAATTAATTGATAGATTATTAATTGGATAGTTGATGCGTTGATTTGGTGCAGCGGGTGCTATGTTAGGTTAGTGACTTTAGGCTATCAATTTAGAACTTTCATTGTTACACAAACGTAACGTTGTTAATTTCAGCTTTAGTGAAATTCTATAGAAGACCTTGCTTTTAGTATGAGGATCGTTTTTAACTTTATCAGTGAGCTTCTTAACACAAGAGCCTATGTCAATTCATGTGTGAAGGTAACCTTGCTAGGTTGTTGAGATCCTTAAGTTCCAAGTTGAGCTACACGATTACTGACAAATGCTTGCACTGACTGGACAGGTCCACTGAAATCTTTGTGGTTCTTTCTTCAAAAGACCATTTCACAAACTAATCTACATGGTCCTCACATCATCTGACCAAGATTAAGATACTTTGACCCCTGAATTTGTTAAGCCGTTTCTTCTCAGGGGTAGTTAGATAGAAAATGTCGATTTCATCAAACTTTTTTTATATTACTTGTAAAAGTGATTCCAATATCCTATTTACAGAATAAACAGTTTCATTTCATTTCATTTGTGGCCACATATCAAAGACCCAGTTATTGCGGATTTAATTATTTTGTTGATAGGTAAAATAGTCGTGTCCTTTGACTACACTGCAAGGTAGTTGGCAGTGTTATGCAATTAACATTTATTTAAATAATAAAAGCAAGGTAAAATGCATGTAAATCACCCATGCGTTACCCCCTAACGGTATAAATAATGGATTAAGTTGGCACGGATTCAAGTTACATAAATCGCATTGGGCTTAAAAATTGCAATAGTGCATGAATAGTAACCCACATTCTCAGAAGCACTGACCCAATTTTGTTGGCGATGTTTTAAAACGTGGGCTGAAAGATAAGCACTAAGCAGTCGGTTTAATATTTATGTAATATGTTGTATCTAGACAACTACCTTCAGGTTAATGGCCTGCGCAGACGACGGACTTTTGTCCGCGGACTTTTTTGGCCGCTAAAATAGATCGCTTACAACTGTATCGAGTAACGCAAACGAGGGATTAAAAGTACCGCGTACAAAGCGAACTGTGTATTTTAAGTCCGCGGGCAAAATTCCGTCGTCTGCGCAGGCCTTTGGTAAATCAGTAAGATGGATCATAACCATTTTAGAATTATTCAGCATTCACCATCATTCGATACGATATATCGAAAATAACACATCTCGACAATCTGATTTGCCTTGCCCCCAACAGCAAATAGCTATCGGAAGAATAGCGGTCGTCTATTTAATTAAGGGCTGATTTTTCAATCGGCAGATAATTTTTATTCGTGAAATAAAATTGACGTCTGACAGATTTTGTATGGAAGAACTGTCAAAAATTCAAAATTATTCCTCGCATAAAATTATCTGGCGTTGGAAAAATCAGCCCATAAACTGGCAAAATTTTCGGGTTTTGGACTTGTGAACAGAGCATTTAGAGGACTCCTACGATAACATTGATCGATGTTCGATACGGTATGGAATCGTATCGAGTGGTTGTGAATAGCTATAGCCGGTGTTTAAAAACGAATAAAATTCAGTTATTTGTGCAATTCGATTAGGTTCAACGCTGTATTTGAGTCCGAAAGTAGTCGTGCTTTTACCAAAAGCGCTTTAGTTAAATTGGCTCCAAAAGGCAAGCAGTTGTTTCGATAAAACAGTTCCACACTAATCACAGCATGGCCTCAGGCGTAATATCTCAATCCTCAATCGGTATGTTTCATCGACAAATAACACACATTATCGACTTATCGCAACACTACGCTATGGTAATTGACAGTTCGTTGTTTACGACTGTTCAAAAAATGTTGGCTTGTGTAATATTCAGTTTTGTCACTTTATGGTTTTTGGTGATATTTCGTAATGCAGAATGTTTTTTATGACTTCATTGTGTTGTCTATGGTTATGTGGTATTCCATGTTTTTGGTTTAAAATGGGCAAAAATTTATATC
Organism: Oligia fasciuncula; assembly: GCA_963082905.1. Classification (NCBI taxonomy): domain Eukaryota; kingdom Metazoa; phylum Arthropoda; class Insecta; order Lepidoptera; family Noctuidae; genus Oligia; species Oligia fasciuncula. The sequence goes on from OY720408.1 coordinate 9,922,083, forward strand.
TGTCCGCATTAGGTAGGTATATATTGAATATTTTTGTATTTGTATTGTATTGAGTATTGTGTATTCCAATATCGTAATAAACCTCTGAGTTCATCCATCTGAAGATTGACTTCTGATTAATTAAATCGTATCTGCCAAGAAACTACCAAAATGAAAGTAGAATCAACTAGATAAGGGTATAATTAATTATGAAAACCTTCAAATGCTCCCCCAAAAACACTAATTTCAGCCGAAAGACGTCCACTGCTGGACATTGCTGAAACCTTTCGAGAACCTTCTCTGCTTGGAACTGTGTGATGATGATATACAGGTAAATATTTTCTCTATTTCTCTAATTCTTAGCACCGCCACTTCGACCGGTTCTGAGCCTCTTGCATCTAGTGGATTCCAGGGGCCTTCACTAGGTCCTCAGTCCACCTTGTGGGAGGCCTTCTGATACGCGGTCAAAATACAAACAACACAAAACATTTTTCTAATGCCTAACTAAAATTACGCACACTTTTGGAGCCAATCAGCCGTCAATCTTTCACCCCCACAGAAACAAGTTATCGTCCCAAACAAACAAATTAATTACTCGAGATACAAAATTAAAACAAATGAACGTAGTACCCAGTTAATTAAAGGAATACGTGCTAAGGTCGGGGGTGCAAACTGGAAATGCAATATCCGTGGTTACCCCAACGGCTGTGATTGCAGGCGAGGGAATCAATACCGGTACACTGTAGGTAGGTCGGTATAGTGCATTTATTAGTACAGCTAGATTGCATTAATATTTCATGTGTTTGTGACTACGAGTAGGGATATATCGTAATAATCGTACGTGTCAGTAGGGATTGCGTAGACTATGGATGACTGAAAATTAATTTACATATCGATATCATTGTTGACATCCCTAAAAGTATTTGGCGCAAAAACATATACAGCATGTAGCATAAAAAAAAAAAATGGTTGCCTGTAAAGTCGGTTTTACGGGCGAAGATTTTACGTGACAACGACCGATCATCCGATCATAGTTGAGTGGGAGAGAGACGCAAGGCATTCGGCGGGCCTCTCTCTCGTTCGGTGACTCATCGTAACGTTACCGAGCGTTACACTTTTTCATAAGTGACTCCCAGTCGCAACCTAATTTAAGACGTTGTCACGTCAAAACATCAACGAGATGTAAAAACCGTCTATATAAATGATGATTTTCTACATACGAAATAATGTTTTGTTTTAATTTTTTTTTTAAACGTTGCCCCACACTTGGATTTTTCTCCTGTATCGTGGGTGCGTTTACAAACATTTAAATTCACGTACACAAACAGCCAGACCCGGAACAACTACTTGTAGGTCATACAAATATGCATACACCATAGACAATGGGGCAAGGGTTAACTAAAACACTTAACCATAACCAGATTACAAAATGTAACAAACCCTTCATCTACAGTGCAGCAGTGGAAAGATTGCGTCAGGCACACAACACAGTTTTGAAAAGCGTAGGTATTCGGATTGACGATATAAATTCTATTGCTATCGATAAAAAGAATTAATTACAATGTTATAATACTGTATAATTATGTAATTCTACGCTTTGGAATGGGCAACTAGCTTCATTTTCTGACAGACCGACCCCTTGACAATTCAAAAGTGCCTGTAATTGGTTTATTTGAAATAAATGGTTTGAGTTTGAGTGGATGCTTAGTTCTTCTGTTGTAAGTTGGTTTAAATCAATTTTGCATCACTTTCCCTTTATTTTATACTAGCTTTTACATGCGGCTTCGCCCGCGTGGATGCCGGAAATTATCTCACGGGAACGTGCTACCGGGCAAAAAGAAGCCTATGTCCTTCCACAGGATACCATCTATTTCCTTGCCAAATTTTATCGAAATCCGTTCAGTGGTTTAGACGTAAAAAGGTAACATATTGTCAGACAACACATGAGTTACTTTCGAATTTATAATGTACTAGCTTCCGCCCGCAGGTTAGCCCGCGAGGTACGTCGATAAAAACTATCCTATGTCCTTCCCCGGGATGCGATCCATCTCTCTGCCAAATTTTATCGATATCCGTTCAGTGGTTTAGGCGTGAAAAGATAACATACAGACAGTTACTTTCGAATTTATAATTTTAGTATGGATGGATTTCAATTCGCAATAATATTTATAGTAGTAGTAAAAGTGGGATTCTAGATGCTGCCCCATTATTAAATAAATTTTCTATAACGAAAGTATGTACGTAACATACGCAACAAATTTTGATCTAGGCATCCACATAGATTCAAAATTATGATCGTGATATGGAGGAATATTTTACATCGATAATGTTAACATTCGATACAACTTTTGGGAATCAAAAACATATGAAATTAATAAAGGTTCTGAATAATGTACAATGAACAAGAGACACAAGCAAAAGGGGCTTTATGGAAAGGATCCAATATAAATCACGATGATAGCTCGTCAAAACATAATTCATGAAATGACAAGAGTTATTTGAGAAACAAATTAACAAGAGCTGTTAACGTCACCCCGAATTAATAATACTTAACAATACGATAAATAATTTAACAGAAGCCATTAGCAACAAAACAATAGCCGAAGCTTATAAGTCCTGTTAAGTAATGAAGGCATTCAAATCCTCGTTTAAGTCATAATAAACACAAACAAGAAACAAGATTAAGACATAAAAGCAAAGTTTTGATAAACAGCACATCATACTGTAGATAGACAATTGATTCAACAACCATTTGAAGGAAAACGAATCCTTAACTTTACGAAATAGAGTTTGAATTCTATCAATTTAAATGTAATATGTGAAACAGCCACCTGTGTAAAGGAAAAAGCTTCCTTAGATTTGGACAACAGTGATGAAATTGCATCAATTTAAATGTGATATGGGAAACAGTAACCTGTTTAAAGGAAAATGCACCCTCAAACTTAGACAATAGTGGTGAAATTGCATCAATTCGAATGTTAATATGAAACACGTCAGGGTTGTCAAAACTTGGTGCGTTGTCTGAAATGGTAATGCCTCTTTGAGTTGTTATGGCAGATAAGTTAGGGCAAAAATAGCAATTTATGATAGCATTGTTTTGAAAATGGGATATTTTATGTGTCGCAAAACTCTAGATATAAACCCACACCGTTTTAAAATAGGTATACTGGAATAGTTGATGATGTTGTTGTGATGGTAATGTTCTTCAGAAAGGTCAGGGCCTCAAGTCTGCTATTACAATAGTGTCATAATGGTCTATCATTGATTTCATATTTGTTGATTTTGACAAGTTTGTTAATCTACTAATATAATGGCGTCATTATGACTTTCCAAAGGTCAACCACTGACACTCCATTGAAAGAAATGGCATAGAATGGTAATCTCGTACTTAATGACAAATGAATGACTGACTTAGGCGGTAATCTGCTAAAATTTTGACAGTTCCTTTTATCAGTGACCTACTACCATTAGAACGCCATTGTGCAGTCATTGCTTTTAATTTGTTAGGAGTATCGTATATGTTCTGTGCCATTGACCGACCAATGATCGACCATTATGAATTTAGCAGATTACGAACTTTTACCAAAATGACAATGGGATCGTGTTGGACTGACGAATTTATAAAAATAGCAGACTTGGGCCCCAGGGGCGTAGTACTCGCTACCGGTGTGCATGTATGGCCAGATGTATGAAAGTAAACGAAGCAAAAGGAGTAGGTATGTAAGGATCGTCAGGCGGCGTTCTGTCGTTTCTGCCAACCCTCATGGGAAGAAGGTGTGAGTTTATTCATGATCTGATTTTTGTAGATTGTTTAAGTACGTTCAAAACTATTTAGGTAGAACCAAAAGGCTTGCAATTAACGTTTCCTGCATCCTGGAATGTGAATTTGCATAAAAGATTAACAGACGTTGACCAAATTCCATCCAAATCTATTAATTTGTCAGTGTCATGTAACTTAATCTAACAAACTCGTGTAAAATATACCTACAAGATTACTGAAATTAATTAATAGCGTTAGAAACCTATCGCGTTTCCTACAGTAACGAACAACAAGCCAACACGCATAGCAATAGCAATTATTATCCATCAACCTTACAAGGGTGTAAACACCAACGTAAATGTATTATGCGCCATTTCCAACAGACACACAAAAACACCCTATCACAGGAGCACAAAGTCTAAATTCCCTTGCATTGAGATCAGTTACTTCTGGATGTTAATCACTAGAAATTGTCTACCAAATAGCAAGGAGTAATGTTTATACGAAGCACATTCATTCTGCGTCCTAATACGGAATTTTGACGTAAGTTTTGCATATAAAATGTCGAGATAGCGGTAAAATATAGTCATTAGCTATTGGTACAATCGGCCTGGTGGTAATGAGCGGTAAAATGTGGTAAATTATGTACCTAGTGGCTATCTAGTAAAGTGTGTTTTAACAGCAAACTTGCCTAAAGGCGCACCAAACAGGCGCTACGCGACAGCATTCCACTAGAACAATTTCTATGACATCTAAACCTTCATGGAAATTGTTCCACCAGAATCTCGTCGCCGTCGCACTGAGGGAGCCTTAATAGTCGCACACCCCTATCGGTTGAAATCGGAGATTGAAATTATGGGTCATTTACTTTATTACAAGAAAACGTTATAGGTACCTACATAAATACTTAAAGGACATTATTCAAGTGTCGAACATTTTATACCCAAAAATAAAAATACGGGTTTTGGCATTTTCAATGACAAATAGCAGCCGTAGACTTTGTAGACTTTCGCTGTAATAGTAAAAAATGCTCAAGAGGTCAATTCCCATAAGAAAACTGTACTTTTTTTCCTGGCTGGCGCGCGGCGCTGCACTCTAATTTTTGGGTACGAAATGAATGGTATCATTTGTTTCTATTACACTGTTACAGGAAAAGATTCAGTTAAAATAAAAATCATCGAGAGTAACTAACTAAGAAATCAGAATAACGCAAGAGAAACATGCTTACCTACCTACTCTTAAGTATTTTAAGCGAACTTCGATACATGCCGTCTGTAGGCAGAAACTACAGAACGCGACTCATGCCGTCTGCAGGCAGAAACTACAGAACGCGACCTGCTATGATCCTTACATACTTATTTTGTACATTTACGTTCATACATCCGCGGGATAATAGCGCAACACACTATATCAGTAGCAAATGGCTTTAATTTTGACAGTTCAACAACATTCATTACGTTATTTACGTTGTTGAGCAGACAAATTTTTCGAACATAAGAAGCAATGGATTAACAATATCCTTCAAAATTATTCAGATTGAGATTGATAGTTTGTTACGCAATTAGGGAGAAAAATAATAAATACAAACTTCGTTCAATAATGATGAGAAATAAAGTTTAACTTTGGGACTGGTATTTAAATCTAATCATGTTTATTCTGTGAAATACAGTAGCCGATGTAGCCACTAGAATTCTGTCTATCTAGTATCAGTAGTCTTTCTATTTCTAGAAGTGTCGGTTCAAAACCAATTCAGCGACATTTCGAACAAATCTTGAGGTCCTTTTCACATGATAAGGCTGCCAGGTAGGCACTGGGCGCCGCGTGACTCTAGTAGGCAGTGTAAGGCGCTTTTCACACGTACCGGCGTAGTTTGCCTGGCAAATGTTACTGGATAGTCGGCACCGGCTACGCTTGCCGGGACGTGTGAAAAGGCACTAAGGATTAGTATTTAAAAGCTTTTACACGTACCGGCCGATTTCAGTCGGTTCACTGAATCACTGTTGGCCTGAACGTGTGAAAAGAGCCTTGGACATTCATCGTGAAAAAAAAAACACTGGCATTCATAGCCTTATAAATGGTCAAAATAAAAAAAAAAGAACATAGAACCTTATGCTAGGTACACAAGCAGCAACTTTAGTTGTATAACTCAAGCAATGGACAAAATTGACAACCTTTTATTACTTGAATACGAGGCTTTTGGCTGCTTTGTATGTGTATTTTATGTCCTTTTTTATGTGCGTTTTGTTTGTGCAGAATAAACAATTTTTCTATCTTTTCTTTATATCGCTAGCGACAAATTGGCTATCAAAATCTACGTGAGATTTGAAAATGAAAGTTCCTACGTGTGTACCTGGCATCAGCCACCACCACAAGACGGCACATGTAAATAGTTCATGTTCATCTTACCGCGGCAGACAGAATGTCACTCGTTTACTTAGCATGTCAATATGCCATGCACCTAACTACGGAACGGGGTAGGTGCTTACCTGAAACAAAACGAAATATTTTATTAGAAACATATTAAAGAAAATCCTACAGTTGCAATTTGAAACAAACAATGTACATAGTAAATATGGAAAACTTTATAATGCGGAATTATAAGTTGCTTGAATAGGCGAATTCGATAGGATATGTAGTATCCTATCGAATTCGCCTATTGCAGCAGCATACAGGAAGTTACACTACTGTTGCATTATTGTGTTATAATATAACCGTCAGCACGTTTTCATGGAAAATGAATTGGGATTTATAATCTTAACGTAAAACAATATTAAAATTACATCCTTTTATTCTTAATTATTTTATTAATGAACCGCTTTACGCATCCATCATCTACCTAGTCTTTCATAACCATGTTGGGGTCGGCTTTTTAATACTGAATAGGTACCAGATTTTTACATGGAACTCCATCGCCCAGTTAGGGAGTAATATTCCCTTATTAAGAATGGCAACATTGCTTATTGTTACACATTGTTTATTTTTCAATTTCCTTTCGAACATTTTTCAATTTATCAAGAATTTCATTTGTCAGTTTTCGCTACGGAGCTGACGCCCTCGCCCTCTTTAGGGAGGTGACCTGGTTTTGATGCGACATAAATAAATTGCGGCTTTGAAATTAAACCTGAAAGCTTTTCTTTTAGCAATATCGGTAACAAAAGATTTTGCAATAATCTTAGACAGCCTATCTATAATGTTCCCACCGCTGGGACACAAGCCTCCTCTCTGAGAGGAATAACAACTCCGTGTAATGAAAGCGTACGATGAGGATTTAAATTAAAATCGCGTTATTTTGAGTGTCCATAGTGGGACGCGGGCGCGATGAGCGGCGCGGGCTGCTCGGCGTGGGGAGCGCGCGGGCAACTCACGCCATAGCTCGTTCATACAAATTGGCCGCAGTGGGTGCGCGGGCGGCCCGCGCGGGGACCGCGGTTCTCAAACTACTTAGTTCGAGCTTTTTTCTAGTAAAAATAAGTCTTCTTCATCCATATTATATTTTGACAAACACTGGACACGACAACACGTTTGATATTTGAGTATGGTGTGGTGCTCAAATACAGGAGCGGCACTCGTCAACGGTAGAGGCAACTGCAGCCGTCGACGGCGACACGCGTCGCCGGCTGTTGTCGACAACGTGCCGCTCGTGTGTGTATTAACACTAACACGTCATGTTTAAATATTAAAAAAAAAAGCCAGATGGAGTCGACATAGCCTATATGTATATGACGACCCCTAAGAATAAATGGTGAAAAAAACTTGTGGACGATTTATGAGGAAAAAAATATGAAGCCAATGTTCAAAAGTCTCAAAAAAACTTTCCACGAGAGCTTTAGTTAACATACTTAAATTAACCTGTCAGCTACCAAAAGCCTCCTGAAACGCCTGAAACCGAAACAAGTATCGGAAAGTCAGTACCAACAAAATAAAACAACTGAAAACTTTTTCAAAGAACAAACAAGGTTGGCACACGTTAACTGAAACAAAAGAGGCTCGACTCAAAAGAGTTGCCAAGTAAAAAATACAACAATATTAAATGGAATTTTCGCAGTGAAAAAAGTAAGCAGTTTTCGTCCGAAAGTGGAGGGCTGAAACTGGCTAAGTGGATGAAAGGTGAGCACTGGGTTCCGGCATCATGTTGTATATTCCATAATTGTATTGATGACACAATTTGTCGTTGTATTTTTATTAGTTACCAGCTCGTGCTAGTGCTCGTGATTTCGTTCGCGTAGAATTTAGAAAACAATAATGTGTCTCATTACTAATTCTTTTTCTTTTCTTTTCTAAAATAAAAGTAGCCTAAGTTACTCCTTATAACATCAGCTATTTGCCAATGAAAGTCTCGTTAAAATCTTTTTAGTTGTTGTTATGTATTAATTAGCAATATTTCCCCGCATTGAAACCGTTTAAAGTTACTAAACCGCCCTGAAATTGTCTTAAACGTCGCTTGCACGGTGCACTCGAACTTCCCCGACGATATTCACAAACTTGCTTAATGAGTAGGAATGTGGGTGACAAAGAGACTCCAGACTTCCTGAAGTTATGAGAACATTTTGTAGATTTTCATAAGCTTCGCTTTAATAAACTCAGACTTTCATAAGTTAAGGATTTTAGACTTGGTAAGAGTAGTTTAATACGGCCGCGGCAGGCAGAACCGATAATATGAATGGATGGGACTTTTAAAATGGGCCCGGGATCTTTTATACAGGGTGATTGGAAGACGGGTGCAAAGCTTTAAGGCGAAGATAGTGTACTATCTTCGCCTCGTGTGAACGCTAGCATACAAACACATTCGCCATCAAACGGGATCCTGCAAAAAACTGGACTGCCGTGTGAAAGGGGCGTTAGACGACGTCATACCAATTTTTTTACCTAATTTTTTATGTTTTTTTATGTCAATGACACAGAGGCCTAAAACATGTTTTGCTAGATTGCTTACACATTACTTTAATTAAATAAACTAAAAATGAATTCATTTATCATTCAATTGGGCCACAAATAAGCAGTTTACCTAAAATTTTGGGAATTTTCGAAAATAAAAACAAAACCATAGATTAAATGGTTCTAAATTGTCTGTACCTACTATCTTCGCCTTAAACCTTTGCAACTATCTTCCAATCACCCTGTATAATGCTATCTTTTACCCGCGGCTTAACCCGCTTGGACGTCGGAAATTACCCCATGAGGACGTGTTACCGTAATAAAAAAAGTATATCCTATGTCCTAACCCAGCCTATATATTCTGGAAAAATCTCACCGTGAAAATATAGGTGAAGGTGGTGTTTACACAAAGCACCTAACTGGGTTCGAACCTACAACCTACAGCTCGTTAGTCGCAGCACTGGACCAGCACTGCTCTGCACCAAATAAATAAGACACCGCCTTTTATTTCAGGACCAAACATTAAAAGATTCGACCCCAACTAAAAAGGAAACGCCCAAACCTTTAACCAATGGGTCTTAACTACCGGTTACTGCTCCCAACTTTTAGTTCGCCAAACTTCCACAAATTTTCCACGTAAAACGCACGATTAATGAGCTGGCGTACCATCTATCGTCATAAGTACTGTCTTTCTAGAATGTTCCGCTAGTTCCTGCCCAAGGGTGTTTGCTTTCCATTTTTTTTCTCGTCGGTTTTCGCTGGCAGTGTAAAAGTATGAAATATTAGCCGAACAGTGTTCACACTCGCCTACGACGGAGAAGTTTTAAAGAACCTTTTATGAGCACGGAAATGATTTTTTTTTCGTTTGCTGTGTAAGGGGTAATTTTTCAGTGAGTGCCCAAAAAATATGAGGTGTTTTGCAGACGTTACATGCACCTTTGATAAGGAAAACAAATTGGGAATTGCGAAAGAATTCGTACTTACATTGTTTGAGTTTCGTAATGTTTTTATTTATGTTAATTACTTTGCATAGGTACTATTGTATGGTTTCAAGTTCTTTTAAAGTAACAGACAGCTGTGCTGCTGGGGAGTTTCTTGCGCCACTTCTTTCCAGTTTGAGCACTAGGTAGTGGTGGGCGGGCGTTTTGGCGGACTGTCTCATGTCGAATAAACGAAAAACGGATTTTCTTTCATGCTTTCTTTTTTCACCATCATCTGCCTAGCCTTTTCCCAACTACGTTGGCGTCGGCTTCCAATCTAACCGGATGCATCTGAATATCAGTATTTTACATGAAGCGACTGCCTATCTGACGTCCACAACCCAGTTACTGGGTTATACGATACCCTTTGGTAAGACTGGCTGTCAGTGTCAGACTTTCGGGCTTCTGACGACCGGTAACGACTGTCAAAGATCCACGAATGACAGCCGGGACCAACGGGTTAACGTGCTTTCCGTAGCACGGGAACCCTCTCGGTATGTAAAGATGGTCACCCAACCGCGGCAAGTTTATTGAGTTATTAGTTAGTAGACTCATCAGTAGAGTAATTTTATACACCCCTAGGGGATAATAGATATAGCAACTTTTAATTACTTAATAACAATTTTAGTTAGTCATTGTGCAATAACCCTCTAGCTAGGTGTATAAAACAGTGCAAAAATACATCAGTTTTATTATGATTATTGTACACTTTAAGATTTTCAATTTTGTGTTAACGAGGTGCACAATCAACATAACTTAAGTTACTAATAAGCAAATAAGGACATTGTTATTGACTGTTGAAGTTAACTTTATGATTACTGATAAAATTTTATTAACATGAAATGTGTTATTTTTCACGTTATTTTAAAAATAATGAGCGAATCATCTTTTGTGTTGATGCAGATTTAACTTTAACACAATTTCATTGTAACTTTATAGATTGTTAAAGCTTATTAATGTTAATTTCTGAAAATCACTATGGGTGAACCAATGATACCTAATTATATTTTTTTTTATCGCCAACCCATCTTGAGCAGGCGTGGTGATCAAAGCTCATGCCTTCTGTGTATGAGAAGAGGTCGTTGACCTGCAGTCAAAATCAAAATATTTTATTTCACATAAGCCTACATGGGCACTTATGAAACGTCAGAAGCTAGGTGCACGGTTCCAATTGGTCGTTTCCTATGGAGTAGAACCGCCAAGAAACTCCACGGTTACTCTTTTTTTAAATAATTGGCTTTTACAATGTTTTCAAATTACAGTAGGTATGGGAGGACAGCGTAGGCCTGTCAACAAGTACCAGGTACTTGTTAAAATAAAAAATGGTCTACAGATCTAAAGTCTACAAGGCCTACAAAGTCCTCACATTTACAAAGTGGGATACTAATAGGCTGGTTTAATTGTTAACTAGCTTCTGCCCGCGACTTCGTCCGCGTAAAATTTCTTGCTCCCCATCTTACCGCGTTGCATCGCATCGCCTGCCCGCGCTATAACTGTGTCCTTTCTGAATTTAATTGTTTTTGCCCGGCTCCTAACAGTGCTAGCGTGACGTTAAATAGCCTTTAGCCTTCCCCAAAAATTGGGCTATCAAATTCAACAATATTTTTTCAAATCCAACTGGTAGTTCCAGAGATTAGAGCGTTCAATCAAACAAACAAACTCTTCAGGTACAGATTAGTATAGATTTTTGTTCCACTGTAGATTCCCACATTATTCTTCCACACCTCCCGTTGTTTAACTAGGTACCTCTAGGAATTCCTTACTCTAACCCTCTTACTAATAAACGTACCTATTAAATCAGATGAATAGTTGCACGCCGATTTCTCTCCTTCAGTCGTCAGTAATTTGACTTTCGAAAGAAGAAGACAAAGCGTTGGGTAACTATACAGACGCTATAGAACGTTTATTAGTAAGGGGGTAAGTGTAAGACAACAGGCTACGTCCTATTGTCTTTCTCATTATCGCACAGACAAATGACTATCAAAAGAGTGGCTCATTATATTCACAGGCAACAACACTATTCCTATTTATCTCTCGTACCTATCGTCAAGAACTATTTGAGAGCCAGTCAGAAGTGTGGTAACTGACTGCTCTGCACATTCAAGTGATCATACATTTGATCGCTACTTAAAGGACAAAGGAAAAGTAAAAAAAGCAAACTCATCGACATGTGTATCCTGCCCGTCCTAACTACGGTGCTCAGACCTGGTCGCTCACCAAGTTACAAAGGTTCCGCCTTGGAGTTTGCCAAAGAGCGATGGAATGCAGCATTCTGGATGTTAAAAGACAGGACAGAATTCGGAACACCACGCTGCGTTCCAAAACGGGCACACTGGATGTAGGAAAGAAGGCTGCCAGGCTCAAATGGGATTGGACGGGTCACATCAGCCGTATGCACAATGACCGCTGTGCAAAAATCTCCACACAATGAGTGCCTGAAGATAGACGGCGCCGCTGAGGCTGGCCCAGTAAGAGATGCGCGATGGAGTTTGCCAAAGAGCGATGGAATGCAGCATTCTGGATGTTAAAAGACAGGACAGAATTCGGAACACCACGCTGCGTTCCAAAACGGGCACACTGGATGTAGGAAAGAAGGCTGCCAGGCTCAAATGGGATTGGACGGGTCACATCAGCCGTATGCACAATGACCGCTGTGCAAAAATCTCCACACAATGAGTGCCTGAAGATAGACGGCGCCGCTGAGGCTGGCCCAGTAAGAGATGGCGAGATGACCTGGACTGGACGCGTACCGCGAAGGCTGGTTCGAGGTGGCGCGGGAAAATACTTCCTGGAAGGATTTGGGGGAGGCCTATGCCCAGTAGAGGCTAGCAAAAAAAAAATGGAACAACGACCAATTGACATAATTACATCAGAAACGATGATAGCTACAAAAGTTAATAACTGTGTCGCAGCTATCAACGCCTGTCTAAATAATATGAACACATTTTTCCAGCCTGACCAGACAAACCATGAAATGGGTACTTACAGTTTAATCAACATTGCATTGTTTAGCCATCCAGTTTTAAAATATTGACGTGTAAAAGTGTAGAAAAAACAACGAAAAAATAATTGGTAAGTATCTACTTATAGATTTTAACTAAATCAGAAAGCCTATTTTATAAACTCCGAAAAACACGGCGTCTAAAAACATTCTTTATCTCGTAAAGGAATTTAAAACCTTAAAATCCTACTTCACAGATTACGCACAAAAAAGCCTGAATTTCACGTAAGTACACAAATTAAACACGACTACCATTAAAAATACAAAACAGCCAATTATACAAAAAGTACTTTAAGAAAACTGAGGCAGTCCGCCAAATGAAGCAAGATTTTATGCGAAAAACCCGCGAGGCTAGTGTAGCGGAGTGGCTGGCAGGCGGGCAAATTGGCCACTTGAGGGGCTCAGGCGCAAGTGGCTACATCAGTGCAGTCTATCGTGGCTGTATCTCGTCTCTGCTGCTCTTGGAACCTGGAGTTGTCGTCGAGTGCTCGATGTTGGCAATGGTGAATTTTTTCTTGAAAGATCTCGTTTTGAGAAGACAGGTATTGTTAAGATTTTTATTTTTTGGTTTTACTGCTTGAGAATTTCTTGTAGCCATTTTTATACGATGTCTCTCCGTCTTAAATAACTCGCAGTTTTGTTGTGAAAGAAAAAAACAGATAAAGATTTATTGGGAGTCGCACAGGAATATCAATCACAAACTAAACTAAATACACTCATAAAAACATAAAAAAAAGAATCGACTATAACCTCCTCCTTTTTGGGAGTCGGTTAAAAAATAAAAACAAAAGAAAGAGGTGTCCTACCTCTCTCATCATTGTCTATTTAGCTTTGTATTGATCTGCTTTAGAATGTATGTACTTATTTGGTATGGGCAAATCATCATCCCATCATAGTTAGGACCCATCTTATCCCATGCTACTGCTGAACGAGTAGGTAATATAAATAAATTTCCTATCCAGTCTATTACATCAGTCAATTATTTTTGGTATCAATCACAACTGTTATTATTACAAATATTCCCAATACCATTATTTAAAAACATTTATTGAAATCCTAAAGCCGAAAATCAATACCATCCCCATTGTGCTAATGGTTCATCCGATCCCCACATACACACATAGTATCAAAGCTTCGTGCTATAGAACCGATGCCGCGGGATTAACCAGCCCGTTTGTGTACAGTTTTTACGCCAATAATCTGATTAAACGCGGCGATATCGAATCCTACTCATAAATACAGTTGGTTTAAACTGTCATGATACAACCTATACTAATAATAAACGAGTTTGTTTATTGAACGTGCTAATCTCTGAAACTATGAGCCGGATTTGAATTTGATAGACTAATTCTCAATGCTCAACTCTTTATTGCATTCCATATGTATTACATAGATGGTATTACAAAGTAAATGATCCATATGGACCCTGTCGGTCACAGCAAAATTAGGAGAGAGGAAGAGGGCTAAGGCTAAGAGGGCTAAGGGCTGTCGAGGAAGGTTATCACGCTTAGACAGGAGCCCAACAAAAATAAAAAGTCAGAAAGAACCTGTGTTCTTTCTGACAAGTGATATTGCTGTTGATAGCAAAGGTAGGCGAAGCAATGCGACAGGGTGGGTCGGGGGAACAAGTCACTCGGACGAAGTCGCGAGCAGAAACTAGTAAAATAATAAAGGAGATTTAGTAACGTAACAAATATTAAAGTCACGGTTTCTTATAAGATATTTTGACAGACGTCATGAAAATCTGGCATTTTCACCAGTATTTGACATTTAGGTGTCATAAAACGCTCTGTTTTTGGACATTACGACCGCATGCGGCGGTCACCGTTCTTCTAGGAAACCTTAAAAGGTCCAAGTTTGAAAATGTCAGTTTTAAATATCAGAGTTCCAAAAGAAAAATACAATTGATGAGAAAATACAAAAACAAACACATTCTGTAACAGAACAACAAAAATAACATTATAAAAAGAAGTTTCCAGACTTTTTCTAAGCGACCATACTAATGCTTACTTCGAAAACAATCTAACTTCGCCAGACATTCGAAACTAGTTTAAAATTCAATAAACAAAAGAAAACTGACCCGCACAACGGTACAGACCGGTAAAATGAGAAAACTCGGAATAAAACAAAGTACTTATGGCGACAAATTGAGAAGCCATAAAACTTGAGATTGGCAACCCTGGGTAGCATTTTAAAGTGGCAACATCGAGCTGTCAAGTGTCAAGAAAATTAACGTCCGAAAGAGGGTAACCCTTTGTTACGAGCTGCCAAAAACGTCTGGCAATTTCCATACAGACTCACTGCAGACATTCTAACGACATAACCTGTTCCCCACAATCAACGATAAAAAGGAATATGTGCGCATGATGCGTAGGTATTTGGCCACTTGCGTTTCTGACGACATGCTAGTAATCCATTTGATAATGTGCTCCGAGTATGACGTCTCTTAAGCTCAAGAAGATGCTTATGAAATAAGGAATTTCGTATTACCTAATGTCATTGCATTAAAATTCAGAAGAGTTAAAATCATTAAATTAGTCAACACCAAGGAAAAGTTTTTGTTTTATTGTTAGCCTGCATCATCCCACTGCTGGGCAGAGGCTCCCCATGACTTCCAGCTCTTTTGAGGGCTAAAATGAACCACTAGTCGTTTGTTTTCTGTGGGAAAAAACCACTACGTGGAGCCCTGGCACAGTTAGAAGGCGTCGGAGCAGACCCCGTGGACAAGTTTTTGAAAAGACTAAAACCATGAGCAAATAATACAACTCATTTTACAAAGTTCCTTACTCCCAGCTTAATAGTTAATAGCATACCAAATTAAAATTGCCGTACAAAAGGACCAGAAAATCTACATTACATTCCAGTTATCATCAGATCATTAATCATGATACTTGACATTCAGCGATCACGTAAGTAATCACATTTTGTCACTACAAAGTAATTGGCTTACAGAAATTGCTGCAAAGTGATTAATGATGAATAAGTATATCTACAGTCAATATGTGCAGTTCGAAAGACCAGCCTGGTATGAATAAGAAGCAGTAGGACGACTTTAATATGTCAGATTCTTATATGTATTTGACTGATGTATGTAGTCCTCCAGATCGAATTTCGGCCATGGCGATCAATCTCAACTGAGACCAGCCTTCAGTGCAGGAGATATTACAGTGCGCAAGTGTGTGGCGCAGACACAGGTGCACTCTCTCTTCCCTCAATCTCATAGTCCAATGTGACGGCAATCCGATAGGGCCGGAGAGAGATCAGGCGCAGGGCCAACCGCTTAACGTGCTTTCCGAGCAACGAGGGTAGCGCACCACCAACTTCCAAACTCCGGCCTGCAACTAAGGAATTCCCAATGGAAAAACCCACGCGCTTGCGACCACGCGACCAACGGGGCACGTAGGTTGCCTGTTTTTATTTTTATTACTAAATGGGCCCACTCTTGACCCCGATCACGCCTGATAGAAAGCGATAGATGAAGTCTATGATGGAACGAGCGTGCCCAGAAGATGCCTGTTCACTCTTGCTTTGAAGGCAGACGGGTTTAGGTAGGTAGTGGATGAGACTCGCACCGACTAGGGAAGCATGGCACAACAGGTTGGAGGCCTCAATTGAGCAGTGAGTGGAACAAGGCTGCCAATGATGATAGGTAGCACTCGTGTGTCGTTACCAAGAATATTTGTATCCACTTCTGTTACTTTATTATAGAACAGAAGATCCTCCTTTTCCTTCATAATATCTATGAGGAAACGGACCAAATAACTACTGGACATAGACTTCTCCCATCCAGCGCACAACACCCTGTCCTCCTTCCGCATCCAGTCTATCACAGCCACGTTTTTGAGGTCGTCTGTCCATGTAGCTGGGGGGCGTCCCACGCCTCACTTGCTGATACGCGGTCTCCACTCCAGGATTCGTCTGCTCCACCGGCCATCGGTCCTTCGACAGACATAGCCAGCCCACTGCCACTTTAGCTTGCTTAATCTGCAAGCTATGTCGGTAACTCCGTTGCTTTTCCGGATAACTTCGTACCATATAATACTATAGATAAATACAGTAATTTTATGGAGACAGGAACAAAAATAATAGTATGCTGATTAATGATGTTCACAAATGAACATGAAAAAACAACAAGTTTGCAGAATGAAGTAAAAAATTAAATAGTCAGCGCTGACGCATAACAAATGAGCGCTGATGAGTTTTATAATTTATCTGTCGCTATTCCGGCCTTTGTTCGTGTCGCAATAATTGATACTATTGTTATTTACAACGATTTAAAGGGAACTTCCCGATAAATAGCCGCAATTACACATTTTAAAACCCATATTTTGGTGGTAAAACCCCGCACAGCCTAAATGTATGAGACAATGAATACAAAGTAAACCATAACAAAACATTACATCACGCTTGTTTTACCAGAAGGGTGAGGCAGGGGGCAATTTTAAAACAAAATACCTAAATATTGACTATATACAAAATTATGCTATTGCAAGAAATAACTTTATTTCGGATGTAATTCGTTAGTTGGAGGAAGACAAAGAAGAAGCGACACATGAAAAGACTGACAGAATCAAAAGTGTCAGACACATAGGTGACATATCAGCATAAGCATAATCAGCCTATAATGTTCCCACTGCTGGGACACAGGCCTCCTCTCTGTGAGAGGGACTGGGCCATAACCCACCACACGGGCCCAGTGCGGGTTGGCAGATGTCACATGTCTTCGAATTTTTGGTTCTAGGACATGCCGCCAGTAACTATTCAGTAATCTGTGATGCCGCTGACATATCAGATAAAAACAAAAAACACTACAAACATTTAACTTTATTACCAAAAAGGTCACAATCCACAGCCATTTATTCACCCAAAAGCATTTCACCAGTTAACGGAATAGTTAAAAGGTCGTCCATATACACAAACCTTGGTCACGAGCATAAAGGCCGTAGTTTTAGCGGACAAAAAGCCTTTCATTGAGCACCAGTTAGAAGTGGCGGTCACAATGGAACTGGAACTTGCTCGGTTTGTACAGCTAAGTTTAAAATACACGTCGATTGTGCTTTTGTGGAGATTTTTAATATTTCTTTTGACATGCTTTTGATTTTTAATGATGTTACATTTCAAAATATTTTCAAATTGTAAAGTTAGTAGTTGATGTAAGGAACAATACATGACATGGAATGTGACATCTATCAAACCGCACTGGGCCCGTGGTAGATTATAGCCTCTCGAAGAGAGGAGGCCTGCCTGTGTCCCATCAGTGGGAACATTTTAGCCTAATTATGTAAGGGACAATAACGAATGGTAACTATGTTTAAATGATGGTGGATCTGACAAAAAGCCAGGTGCACCTTTCCTTAAGTAAGATAAAGATACAGATTCGACAGTTTCTATTAAAGTTAAATTCAGTTAGAAAATTTTCCCGAAAATTTCATTAATTTAATTAGACATGATAACACAGCCGGAGTTGCGACGCCAATTCTTGCTTAGAGGAGCAGTAATCAAAGTACAGTAAGGTTTTTAATGTTGTGTGTGGTTTTTAATTGTTGATCAACTAGCCAAGCAAGCCATATGTGATGGAATCCCTGTTAACTTTTCTCATTACTTTTCAAACTTTATACCAAAAATTAAACAGGATTGCTACTAACTTTGGAAGGAATATTTTAATAAAAGATCACGAGATAAAGGAATCTGGTACAAAACGATCCAACCGCATCCCTTGAACTCACCGTGGATAGATAACCAGTTGTTGAACAGATGTGATACTGTTATTGCACTAAGGCTTCGTTCCGGACATATTCCGTGTAATAAGTACCTATACCTAATGGCAAAATCAACAACAGATAAATGTGATTTTTGTAATAATTCCGTTGATGATGTTTATCACTGGCCGAGTGTGTCCGCAACGCAGAATTTAGATATAGTTTAGATTGTAGGCTTAGAGATATAGGTTACTGCAACAGTGTTCTGGCTGCGCCACTCTCTGACGCAGCTAGAGCACTTTACAGAATAGCTATGCTATGATTAAGTTAAAGACTGTATAGTTATAAATTGTAAAGCTAACCAGGGCGGCATAATCGCATGCGCGACAAAGCCCTTTTTCTAGAATAAAAAAATAAATGTGTGCGTCAGCAGAGTCTCATATGTCGACGTAAAGCCTCTCTTACTAGTAGGCCATCTTTTCACGGCGACATTATCTAATCACATACCATGTTCTGTCATTCACCTAATACAAAGTTAGCCAAGAACAAAAAAAAAGATGAAACGACGCATAAAACAGTGGACATCGACGATAAATTAGAAACTGGACATCACTTGTGACCAATAAACACAAGAGGTAATGGGGAATGTTTTGATACTAAGTACATGTTGTATGTTACACAAGTTAAAGCGCGTAAGGAATAGCGCGTAAGGAATAGCACGCAGGAATGTTGCAATTTGTCGAGACTTCGGGCGATATGAATAAAACACAGGAATCATCATCATGCTCTTATGCCAATTTATTTGGGGTCGGCGCAACATGTCTTTCTTGTTGAACTTGTTTTTCTTCCATACCTCTCATATACATAATAAAACACACGAATATTAATAAAATATTTTGCAAAATAAGGACTAGGATATGTTTTATACTAACCTACATAAATAACCATTTCCAAAAGTTATACGACTGCTATAAGCTTTGGTCAAAATATGCAACATAACAAGATGAAGCTTGAGTCACAATCATTTCTGCTAAAGTAGAATTATGTATTTGACTGTGTGTTATTTTCATACCCTTCATTATTTGTATTCTGTTGTATTTTATTTTATATAAGTGAACTAACTTAGTCTAAATTGAAAATTTTACCTTTAGCAGCTTCTTCTGTCCAATACATTTTTTCTTTAAATGTTATGTACACCTAAATTTGTGTTACATACATTAGCAGTTATACTTTTCCTAAATCCTTTTGTAAACCTATGTTGAATGTTGGTATTCTGTTAGTGTTCAAGATATTTAACACATATTTAAGGGACAGTAGAGCATGATGGACTTTCACTTCGGACAGCTACATATAGGGTGACTGGTAATTAGTGACCGATACTTAAACACGTGATTTTACTCATCATTATGAACAACTTTTACTATGGGACCAAACCTGAAATCGCGAAAAAAAAATCAGCTGTTCCCTACATTTATGTTCGTCTAACTCGTCAAAATGTATAGAACAGCTGTTTTTTTTTTCACTATTTCAGGTTTGGTCCCATAGTAAAAGTTGTTCATAATGATGAGTAAAATCACGTGTTTAAGTATCGGTCACTAATTACCAGTCACCCTATATAATTACCATGTCACCTAAAAATATAGATTCTTCCGACAAGAAAGTTTTTGAAAGACAATACAAGGATTAACACTACCTCCTTCGTAAACAGGAACTGGACATAAACATTAACGTTGTAAGTACAACTACTAATGGAAAGAGAATTAACTTCAAAATAAACGAAACGTACTCAAAAACGAAGGAAATGAAACATTAATCTGTTAGCCAAGGGTAAGAAAGTAATTTATCATTATCGTTGGCCCCAAAAGTAATGGATTTGTAATAAAAACAAAAGGAACTGAAATGAGTTTGTTCATTTCTTCGAATCTCGGTTGAAGGTTTGCGTCAAAAAGGTTTGATGCTAAGTGAAATAATTGTTCTGACAGTTTGATTTAATTGTTTTGAAGCATGAAATAGCCGTGATGATGGTGAAATAATAAAAGGTGCCAGAAACAGGCAGATAGCAAACGACCATCCACAAAATATATTATTATGCAACATTAGACAAAATTCAGGTATTAATGTCAATTCGTGTTGAAATTAAAAGAAACACGGAAAGTAATAAGTTAAAAGGAAAACAACAAAGTCTTTCATTATGAACTTGATTTCATTTTATATTAAAAGTCATTGCATATACATATAGAGGTATGAGGAACAGGGTGTAAAGTTCACTCATACTCTATAGGGAGGATCCTCCGACCAGACGGGTGTTATGTCTGGCGGGCAACTGCCCAATGATTCATGTCGGGGCCGTTGTATCTATGCTAATTGCGCGGTAAACTCTGCTTGCGCGATGTAGGATTTGCGTGACGTAGTATGACGCGTTGTTTGCATGTGGCGTTGTAAATACCGCTACATCACTCCCCCCCGGAGACCGGAGGTCGATAGTGGGCTGAGTCTTGTATCTTGCGATGCTTGCCAGGCCAGCTGAGTTTCCAGTGAGTCGGAACCGGTTGCCGCATAGTTCACGGTGAGTCGGAACTGTCTGCGAAGATGTCCCCAGTGAGTCGGGGTGGCGCTGCGTTATACTCCAGTGCGTCGGATGTGGTACAGCGCCGGGTTGAGGCTGACTGCTGGCGTCGACCAGGAGAGCGTATTTTAAGGGCTCTGCTTGTGGACCGGCCGAAAGTGCAGTGTGCTGTGCCGAGGTTGCTGATGAGGCTGAGGGTGATGACCAGGAATGCGCGGTCGCTGCATGCTGGTGGTCAGGATACCCGTTGAAGCCCTGGAAGCTGGCTGGCTGGGTGACTCGCCGCTCTAAAGCTTGCGGGAGTGATGATGACGTCACGCTGAAGTAGGTGCACGAAGGCTGCGATGACGTTCATGTTCGGGGTCACCAGTATAGAGGTATGAGGAACAGGGTGTAAAGTTCACTCATACTCTATAGGGAGGATCCTCCGACCAGACGGGTGTTATGTCTGGCGGGCAACTGCCCAATGATTCATGTCGGGGCCGTTGTATCTATGCTAATTGCGCGGTAAACTCTGCTTGCGCGATGTAGGATTTGCGTGACGTAGTATGACGCGTTGTTTGCATGTGGCGTTGTAAATACCGCTACATACACATAATTAAGCAGCATATAATACACAGGCCTCCTCTCTTCGAGAAGGAGTGGGCTAATCTACCACGCGAGCCCAGTACGCGGGCTCGTTATATGTAGATGTCACATGTATTCGAATTTTTTGTTCTAGGGCATGCCGGTTTCCTCACGTTTTCCTTCACCCTTTTGAGAAAACGTCCATTCGTTCCACCGTTTTCAAATACTATAAAATCCTACAGTACGTCTGCATGTTACCATTCAGTCAGGTCATTGGAAATGCATAACATTTTTAAAATAAAATCATACTCTCCGTCTACAATTTTCCCATATATCCTTTGAACCTTCCTCTCAACATGCAGCCCACTTCCAGTCTAACCAGATTGCAGCTCAATATCAAAACTTCCCCATGTATTTACTGTTGCTGTTAACATTCTCTCTATATTTATTCGGTAGCTATGAAACGACGACTCCAATCCGGTTGGGTTTGTTATTTTTAATGCAACAAGGCTGACTGAGTATGTTTGATTTTCATCGCGTCTTCTTTTACTGTTTTATTATTTGCGAATTTGTTGTTATGCTTACCTATATCACCTATATGGTTCTGATTGAAGTAGGAATGTGTCTGTGTACCACAAAGGGTAAGGAAAGAGGTGTGTAAGCTGTAGTCCTACCGTTATGGCGAATACGACGCATATATTCGCTAGTTTTTTTTGTGTTTTTTCTTTATGTGTCTCGTTTAGTGCAAATAAATGCATTTTCTCTCTTTCTTTTCTTCCTAGTCTATAGATATCTGTAAGAATAAGGTGGTTCGTTGTGTATGGTGATTTTATCAGCATTTATCGGGGCCATTTTAATTTCAGGAAATGCTACAACAACCGCTCTATGAGGGTTTGGATTTGGATTGATTTGACTTATCACTACATATAGAAAGAATAGAATAGATTTTTATTTTCTTACCACAAATTACAGCTTAAAGTAAAATTAGTCTACAGATACAGTTTCGTACTTAATTTGTGGAAGACTGGCGCCTAAACTAAGTTTTAAAAAAACCTGTAAGTCAGGTCACCAGGCCCCCTTAACAATTTATATATTTCACGTATTGTACTGAAGACGTTTGTTTGAAATCACAGTAGTATTAATAAACAAAACAAACAAAGTACAGACGCAAGCACATCAAGCTACTCGAAACTGTAAAATTTTCCCAATCAACTTTGAACCTTATGCTTTAGCAATAAAGTTGAAAATCTATTAAATAAATTTGACAGATTGTAGTAGTTTGATGTGCTGGCGTCTGTACCGAACGTATTTTCATATGGTTTTCACCAATGGACGGAGTGATTCCATGAGGAAGGTTTAGGTGTTGTCAGTCCGGGCGAACATGCTGGCCCGCAGATTCTCTCGACGTACACTTGTACAGTTGCAGTTACAATAGCCCTTTTTAAGGCATATTGTACATTTGCACAACACTGTAGGTACTTGCCTTGTGGTACGGAACCCCGCACTTGGCCAGTTATTTTTTATTTCATGCTGAGGATTTACAAAGGTAGGTAAATGATATTATAATCACTGCGAGAACCTTCAAAAGAAGCGCGACGCTAAAAACGCTTTTCGAAAATTCAGTTACTGAAAAATGCAATAAAATTTAAAAATTCCCCATCTCAATCATCGTTTCACAGACCTAGAGTGGCCAGAGCAAAAAAAAAAGTCTATTAAAAGTTGCCAGTGCGCAATATAAAAGTTGAGTGAATAGGCCGAAGAGTCAACGGACACAGCTTAGTGCTCAACTTTGTGCCCCGAGGCCTTTACAGTTTACTGATCAGCTTAAAGTTGCTCTGTAGCATGGAAGGATTAATATTGTAAATAAAATGGAGCGTTTTTAATACTTAAGTAGTTTTTAAATGGCTGTGGTTTTGAAAGCGCCTGTTTCAGTGTCCGGATGACAAATTCTACCACATAATAATTCAAATGTGGAATACAATAATTTGCCAGATTAGGTAAAGAAGTATATCAGGGGGTAACCCCCCTGATATACTTCTTCATTTTCTATACTTAAAAAAAGCTTTAAGTATTTATTTTGTCATCTATACTAACACGCTAGTTGCGTAACACACTTTAAATCTCAATCTGAAACATTTTGAAGGATATTGCTAATCCATTGCTTCATATGTTCGAAAAATGTATCTACTCTACAACGTAAATAACGCAATGAATATTGTTGAACTGTCAAAATGAAAGCCATTCCTACTTTAAGTTTGTTACGCAATTAAGTAGGTACCCCGCTGGGCGTTTGTCAGAATTAAAAAAAAACCGGTAGAGCACGGAGAAGAATGTGTCAATACTGATAATTACCATCCATACTATGCATACTAATATTATAAATGCGAAAGTGTCTGTCTGTCTCTCTGTTACCTCTTCACGCTTAAACCGCTGAACCGATTTAGATGAAATTTGGTATAGAGATAGTTTGAATCCCGGGAAAGGACATAGGATAGTTTTTATTTTATCCCGATATTCCCACGGGATCGACACTTATCGAGGCTGCTTATCGAGGCTGCTTATCGAGGCTGTCGGCTTGCACCAGGGTTCAGCACTCAGCCCGTACCTCTTCGTGCTGATAATGGATTCTCTTACATCGGATATCCAAGAAGAGGCTCCCTGGTGTATGCTGTTCGCCGATGACATTGTGCTGGTTGCCGAGAACGGCCTAGAGGTCCAGAGCAGATTGGAGGTGTGGTGGGAAAGACTCGAGACCGTTGGCCTGAGAGTAAGTCGGACCAAAACCGAGTACCTGTTTTGCGACTTTGGTGATCTCTCCAGTTCTGTGCCCATATCTCTCGCCGGAACGCCCTTACCGATCTGCTCCGACTTTCGGTACCTCGGGTCGCTTGTCCAAGGAGATGGCGAAGTAGACCGAGACGTAACGCACCGGATCAACTCAGGATGGATGAAATGGCGACAGGTCACAGGAACAACTTGCGACCCACGGATGCCCCTCAAGTTAAAGGGGAAAATTTATAAGTCCGTGATAAGGCCTGTCGTACTGTATGGGTCTGAATGCTGGGCCGTGAAGAAGACGGATGAAAAAAGATTGCATGCAGCGGAAATGAGAATGTTGAGATGGATGTGTGGAGTGACGAGAATGGATAAAGTAAGAAATGAGTATATAAGAGGAAGTCTGAAAGTGGCGCCAGTGACAGAAAAGTTGAAAGGAAATCGTTTGTCTTGGTATGGGCATGTGATGAGAAGGGACGAAACGCATGTGACTAAAAGAGTGATGGATATACATGTTGATGGATGGAGAGGGAGAGGAAGGCCGAAGAAAAGATGGATGGATTGTGTGAGGAATGATATGAAAGAGAAGGGAGTGAATGATAGCGTGACGGTTGACAGGGGCGAATGGAAGAAGAAAACGTGTTGCGCCGACCCCAAGTAAACATGGGATAAGGGCAGGAAGATGATGATTCCCACGGGATCGACACTTATGCGGGTGAAATCGCGGGGCGCTCTTAGTATTACCTATTATAAATGTCATAGCAATACTATTCACTACACTTTCTTCTCATTAAATTTTTAATCAAAAAAGATCTTCAATATTAGACGTTCCTCTAATTAAAAGCTTGTGTCAACTATTGAAATTAAATCCTCGCTGGCTACAAACAAGATGAAATTACATAAGTTAGACGTGTCTTTACAAAGCATCTATTTCTGCCCAGAGCTGCCAAGTTTTTAATTACGTTCATTCTCTATAGAAGATTGGTCAGAAGGACCAAGCACTGATACAAGGGATTCTCAAGATAGTCCCTTCTTCGAAAGTGAAGAGGAAGAAAATTATAGAGTCGCTTCCAGTATTGAAATCACAGGGGGAAGCGCTAAGGTAGCCCGCGAAATTCAAATTTTCTTATTATACGTTTTTTGCAATTTGCTGGTCAGTATTAAGTTGTACGTTGATTAAAATATGATTCGCGACCGTAACAAATATGTCTTTACAGAATTATAATCATTAGGATCAGCAATACAACTTGTTAAGTTAGTATAATTGTAAAATGTCAAGATTTCATGGCTATGTGGGATTACTTGGGTCTTAGAGTTGTGATTAAACGTAAAAAAAAATGAATTTCGCAGGCTAACTTAGCGCTTTCGCCATAAGGCGAAAACTATTTTTTTCCTTCAACGATTTCAGTATTTAATGAAGGGAGTGAATGAGAGCGTAACGGTTTACAGGGGAGGATGGAAGAAGGAAACGTGTTGCGGGGAGCCCAAGTAACATGGGGAAAATCTGATCTCAAAAAATGTGCAAGCATATCGCAGAAAGTAAAAATAACCGAGACGATTGACGATCTCCTTATATCTACCTTATGTTGTCTAAGTACAGACGCCAGCACATCAAGCTACTACAACCTGTCAATTTTCTTTAATATATTTTCAACTTTATCGCTAAAGCATAAGGTTCCAAGTTGATTGGGAAGATTTGTCAGTTTCGGGTAGCTTGATGTGCTGGAGTCTGTACGTGTGTTCTTGATTACTGCCGTAGTGAAAACCTAGACAAGTGACAATCGCTTTTCAAACGTTCCGTATTTCTACAGCGACTTCCACATAAGTCAGTCCCATTACTCCCATTAATTTTTTACTTTTCCATCATTGATCGCTGACAGAATGAAGCGACATCTACAACGCCACATGCGAACTACGCATCACACTGACGTCACGCAAAGTCCTGCATCGCGCAAGCGAAGTTTACCGCGCAACTAGAATAACTATATCGCGACATCAAGTAGCCCACCAAACAGAACGCCCTTGCTTGTTTCATGCCTCCTTTTCTATGGAGAATGAGTGAACTTTACACCCTGTTCCTCATGCCTCTATAAGAATGTCATTTTGTCTAGGCCCTCTGGTCCTTCTGTTTTCCTTGCCTCTTCCGTGGTGGTCCGCAAGGGATACCGCAAATGTACATTATTACTACACAATTTGAGAACAAATTAAAACTAAGACAAAGTTATAGACGGAATAGCTGATCAAGACGTGGAGTTGGCGAGTCCGCAAGTTTGCAGCCAGCCTGGTGCCCGGCAGACGGATGATTTACAATGTTTTCTAACTTTCCTGTTATTACGAAATCTTTTAGTTTTATAATTTAGCGTTATTTTTTGCGGGGTCTAAAATATTCTGATAAAGTTTTCTGGTTTAATCGGGGGAAAAGCTAAGTAAAAAACATAATGAGCCTATAATGTTTCCACTGCTAAGACACAGGCCTCCTCTCGGTGAGAGGGAGTGGGTCATGATCCACCACGCGAGCCCAGTGCGGTTTAGTAGATGTCACATGTCTTCGAATTTCTGGTTTTAGGACATGCCGGTTTCCTCACGATGCTTTCCTTCACTGTTTTGAGAGCAGTGGTGATGAAATAATTTACACAAAGTTAAGCGCCTGTGTGGGTTCGAACCCACGAACACGAAGTTGGCTTTCACAATGTTTTCAAATTAGTGTTAATAGGTATGGGAGGACAGTGTAGGCCTGTATGGCCAACAAATCGTAACAACAAAAACCCATTTCCAAACCCAAAAGCGTCCATTTTCGGCTTCCAGAAATGCTTGGAACCAATTCTTGGTATGTAGTACCCATGTCAGGAAACATACACCCACTGCATGAGTTTCCTTCGCAAACTATAGTTACTTAGTAGTCACAGTGGCGTCTCACGGTTCAGTTTCGGTGCAGGACAGAAAGATGACGGGGAAAATCCTCGAATTTGCATAGAAGTCATTGTTCTGATTAGTAATCTAGCGGTGTTTATATTATTTATGATCTAATAGGTAATGTTACCCGTATGTAAAGGGAAAACGGATACGGGGAAATTATTCTAAATAGATATACATAACATAACATCACGCCTGTGCTCCCCAAAGGGTTAGGCACAGGTGTACCTAGTACCAAAAATACCACAAATTGTACCAAAAATTCGAAGACATGTGACATCTGCCAATCCGCACTGGGCCCGCGTGGTGGATTACGGCCCACACCCTCTCACCGAGAGGAGGCCTGTGTCCCAGCAGTGGGAACATTATAGGCTGATTATGGGGAGAAAGGAAATGCGGTCGGAGAGACTTTTGAAAAAGCCTAAGTAAAAGTTTTCGAGGTTTGGCTCTCGCCTATTTCCTCCTCCAATATTGGACCAATTTAAAAGATATTTCAAAAACTGAATAAGAAGGATATATACTGTGTCGCTATGTTTTTCTATTTTCAGTAATATTTGTCAAATTTGTACACTAGGCCTCTGTTGACGCAGCGGTTTAAATCGGCAGTTTTTGAGGGTTCTAGTGCTTATAAAAATAATGTATCATCAAAAAGGAAAACATAGGGACATACAAGTAGTTAATATTTATTATTCTGTAAAAAATCATTGCTTTATGGTCATTAACCTGAAAGAAAACAGGCGAGAGCGTTTCTATGGAGAAACGACCACCCGGCATTTTCCCACTCAGAAGAAAAGCACTTTTATTTATGTTTATTATAAAAAGCTGTGGACAAAGTATTTCCAGCCAGTGCATGTCTGCATACAAACTACTTCTTATTTGTGACAGAATTTTCAAAAACAGTCCGTTAGTTTCATAGTTTATCTCTCACATATAAACGAATAGTTGAGTAGCGAGTTAAAAACAATGGCTGCCAGGGAATAGCGGACAGCGAGCATGTTATCCGGTTGCGTTTTAACGAGCTAACCGTTTGTACACGTATGAAGTTAAAAAAACACAGGATATAAAAAATATAGGAAGAATTCCTGCCAATTTTAGTTTAAACCAACAATAAAATAGGACGAGGTTCTCAAGTCGATGCGTACATTTTTCGAGGTTTACTTTACTATATCGTTTACTCGAAATTCTGTTGGAGCAGTGGTGGCCCAGTGTTAAAGGAGGCGACTTTCGAGTCATAGGTTCGAGCCCTGACAGGCGCTTTGTGTAAATTATTTCATCACCACTGCTCTCAAAACGGTGAAAGAAAACATCGTGAGGAAACCGGCATGTGAAAATGCATGAACAAAAAATTCAAAGAGATATGACATCTACCAACCCGCACTAGGCCCGCGTGGTGGATTACGGCCCACTCCCTCTCACCGAGAGAAGGCCTATGTCCCAGCAGTGGGAACGTTATAGGTTGATTGTGCTTACTCAAAATGAGTGATCCTACTTCCTGTGTTCCTAACACTTCTTTGAAACTAATACGCTTGTGATGAGCTTTGTCAATGTAGCTCAGGAGGGGTACAGTCTTCGCTTTATGACCCTAAAGATCAATGTCTCTTGCGCGTCCTAAAACGACAAGGTATATTTGTCTATGTGACATTTAGATACGTTCGACCTTAGTGAAGTTTAAATTGACTGGGCATTGTTGTCTAAAGTAATAAATCAACTACGAAGTCGACCATACCTACGTATTTCACTAAGAAGTTACTCTCACTCCATGACGATTTAAGTACACAAGAAAAAAAATGGTTTAGGTACGTCAACAGTTACGTACGTAAGTAAAGTACGAGTATATCAAGGCATAATTTTGATTTATTCCGGTCTCATCCCCTGAACCCCCCCCTCCTCGATCCCCTGCTAGTTCGTCTTCTGTTTTAATCTCTGTCTTATCCACTTTATCTAGGTTACTCTTTTTGACAGGTAAGTACAGTCATGAGAAAATAAATGCGAAGCAGTCATGCTAGCGAAGGAGGTGGCGGGACGGCTCAGGGAGAGAGCCTCCCGTCCCAGCCGCCGCGGGAGACGCTCCGGGCGTCGGGAGCCGCGCGACGACTCCCGGCCACCGTAGGCGCGGACCTGCGGGCGGAGAGTAATGGGTTTATGGGTAGCTCACCGTCCGATCAGGACCAGGCCCGTGCCGGACGGCGCGTACGTGTTCCACGCGCGCCTCAAAGAGATGTCAGCATCGAGGAGGGGCCCCATAGGGCCGAAGCCTGCCGGGTCAGCGGGATTGTCCGAAAGGGTTACCGCTGGCCCGGAACATAAAGGGCTAAGGAAGGAACACGGGTGGGTTTTAGTCAGTAAGAGTCTGACACTCCCTTCCGCTCCACCCAGAGCGGGAGGGGTCATTTGATGATATCCCATCCGCAAAAAAAAAAAAAAGCATCTCGACCGTCAGACATCAAATTCGATTTCGGCTCCTAACTTAAAAAAGTCAGAAATGTTGGATGTTTAAAATGACTTTACATTTATTTTTCTATTGGCTACGATACCGTGGTTCCAAAATCACGTCTCGAGGAAGGAGACAAGGCCATTTATTATACATTAGCACCCTTTTTCACCCTCTACAGAGTTTTTTACTACCGGGTCGTGTCAACCGTTTTTAAATAAATATAGGCAGCTGTTACATTTGCGTGTTTTTACTCTGCTTATCAATGTTATGGGGTTATACAATGTACAGTCAACAAAAGAGATACGTATGCAGGATCGTCGGATATAGTTGAAGTTTAGTAAGAAACCGATGGACGTTGTCAAATAAAATTTAATTTTATGAATAGAAAACAAACAGCTCATTTATCAAATTAAATTTCAGTCGATAACATCCAGCGGTTTCTTACTAAACTTCAACTATGTATATCCGATGATCCTGCTTAATTATCTCTTTTGTTGATTGTACATGATACTTTGTGAGCATTAGTAGATTAGAAAAACTAAACATCACGGGAAGTAAAATAAAAAGTGATGATGAGATATTCAGGTAAGTACTTACCCGGTTTATAAAAAATAAGGTTTTGTAGCAAAAACGCTCTTGTGAAATTCGAACGTATCATTCCCCATAGCAAATTTCATCAAAATTAGTTCAGCCGTTTCGGAGATTAGCCGAAACAGACAAAAAATTTTTTTTTTTTTGTTTTAAGTACCTACCGTATATACTTTTACATGCATTTGTAAAAAGCTGTTATTTTGACATTACAAACAGACACTTCAATTTTATTATTGTATGTTTATAAAGATAGGGGGAGAAGAGTCTTCCTAAACTCTTAGAATAGAATACTTTCAAAGTTCAGAGGGGAGACAGGATCAAAAATTCACATATTTTTGCTCACGCAACGCACAATGTCACGCAGGGGATATATTATTACAAGAATTTAGACCCCCATGATAGCACCTCCAAATATCCTAAGCCTCCACAAATCCCAGTATAACAAAAGATCCTCTGAGACCAGCCAAGCGTAACGGACGTAGTACCTACCTATATAAAGTTATGAGCACATCGGCGGCTCCAGTGCCCATCTCCCTAATTTAGTCCCTAAGGGCGGTAATACACAGCTGGGCTAACAGTCCATCGGCCGCGGGGCTAAGATACAACGCTGTTATTCTTATTACCTTATATAGCGTCGGATGTAGACTACATGAGAACGTAATGGATGACCGGCGGCGACCGAGCGTAAAAGCGTCGCGATTTTTCCGGGTGTGGGTAAGCTGCAGTAACTTGGCGCTTATGTCAAGCATACTTAGATAGAGATAGGGTAACACTACTGTATTATCATCAGCCTGTATGGACTAATTTCTGGGTGTAAGCACAGGAGGCGTTCTTGTCATCCCTTGAAGGTTTTCGCGATCACTTCAATACCCACACGTGAATTCTGAAAGCCTATTTAATTTGACAGCTAAGTTTAATTGGTTGATAGAAAAAAACAACTGCCAAATATTGGCAATTGTTTTTTTAATTAAACTTGAGCTTTTACAGCACATTTCGGATCAGCCTGATCCGAGACAAAGAGCAAATTTCACCAATAAAATTGAAATCAATCAGCTCATCTAAACGACGTTCAAGAGCTGTCAGTGTCAAAATTCTTACACTGACAGTTCTTGAACGCGGTTTAGATGTGCTGATCGCGTCCAGTTTCATATGTGAAATTGGCTCTTAATCATGCATTCATAATCCGGGTACCTATCCATAAAATATGCAAAAGCAATCAACCTTTCTATATAAGTTTTTTCACAAAAAAAAATAAAGCACAATTTATTCGATAAAGCTCATATCTGGTGGATGCAGGACGCAACATAAAGGGAATTTTATCATCACCCGGCTGGCGAGCCAAAAAACCGGGTAAAATGTCGCATAAATACGCCCGGCATGGATGCACGGTTCCATGGTATGTAACCGCGCAAAAGTCAACCAGAAACAGTGGCTACAGTTCAACATTGGATTTTATTAAATACCTGTGCTTTTGGCTTTTGAAATTGTCACAAAAGTTTTTTTTTGTATTAAAGAGCGTAGAGCGTGGCGAATTTTCATGTTGAAAGTTATTGGGAATTCCAAATTCATAACGTCACACTAGGCTTCTTTGAAAGACTGCTTCCCTCGAGACAGGCCCGAGGCGTGGCTCAGGAGACGCATCGTTGGGTTTCAGCAGAAATAGACACAGTCAGTCTCAAAAAGATGTAGGTATACCTAGTCGACTTTACTCCGTGACTGTACTAATGATGAAATTGGGCAGTGAGTCCAGTCGACCTATTCAAAATGTTAGGTCAACTGGACCCGCGGGCCAGTTCGAGTGGGTCCAGTTGAGCAAAGACTCCATCTACAAGAATCCGTTTTATTGTCTACAATCTTTGTCTATTATTGTATCCTTATTATGTGTAGGCACAAAACCGACTGACTACCGAGATGACTAATAGAGAAATATGGAGGAAACACATATTGTGTCGACCGCAAATAAATCAATCTTCCCGTGGTCGCATGCCGCTGTACTAACATACTTATAAGCTATGGTAGCATGCGACCACGTGAAGGTACTTTCTTGTTTCATCCTTTTTACCCGACTGCGGCGAAGCCCAAAAGGAGGGTTATGTGTTTGACCTGTATGTATGTATGTATGTATGTATGTATGTATGTCCGATTCTTTGTTCCCTTGTAACTTCTAAACGAATGAACGGATTTGAATAAATTATACGTCTTTAGATTTGTCTTGGTAGCGCGAGTGTCACTGGCTACATTAAAATCAAAAACAAAATAAAATGGCGGATTTAGGGTGCCATATTGTGGAGTTCGAAATTTTTTTTTCTTCTAATACCATCGAGTGAAATATCAAAATTAAGGGTTTTAAAAGGTGATTACAAAAATATATACAACTTATATGGTTAAAAGTAATTCGAAGTGACAAATCGTAAAAAACACGTTAAATAAAATAATTATTTCTTGTTCCCTGTTGAGTGACTTTACGGGTCAGCTATTATTTAATACATAAGTAAATCGTCTGCGAAATCTTTAAAATTTGTAAACTAAAAAGCTGGAAATAAAAAACAAGTAATTAAAAAAACTAAAAAACCCGACTGCGGTAAAAAATATAGTAAAAAAAAACTGTAAAGCTAAAAACTTTAAATTAAATAAAAGTTGGAAGCAGGCGGGACCCATTTGAGTTTGAAAATATAATAAAAAAATGGCATGGGTCCCGCCTGCTTCCAACTTTTATTTAATTTAAAGTTTTTAGCTTTACAGGTTTTTTTAACTATTTTTTTTTACCGCAGTCGGGTTTTTTAGTTTTTTTAATTACTTGTTTTTTTTAGTAGTCGGGTTTTTGTTTTTTTTGGCTCAACTCAGTAACATTTATATTTTTTTTATGTGCTAATTAAGCCCTTTCATTTGATAACCAACAAGGCATCATCCCAAAATATTTATTATTAAATTCAATACATCTATACTAATATTATAAAGCTGCAGAGTTTGTTTGTTTGTTTGTTTGTTTGTTTGTTTGAACGCGCTAATCTCTGGAACTACTGGTCCGATTTGAATGATTCTTTTGGTGTTGGGTAGTCCATTTATCGAGGAAGGCTATAGGCTATATTTTTTTTTGTTCAAAATTAGGGATCCGTAATAAAATTGCTATTTTGTAACACAAGGTGTAAAATCGAAAACCTATTTTTGCGTGCGCTGCAAAAACTATTGACAATAGAACAAAATGATGTACTACGGGTTTGTAGAGCCCATTAAGACCTACAAAAAAGTCCGCGAGAACATATATCTAGCTATCATGGTTTAATCACAATAACCGATTTTGTGTTCAAAATAATTATTAAATCGTCTGAAGAAAAAAAAACTACGTTAAATATGTATCGTAATATTAATCTTTATCGAAATTAAGCATTATGTTATCAAGAGTATTTATGAAGAAGTAAAATACTTTTTGTTTCATCTCAATCGGATATTTCGTTTAAAAGTTATCACGTGTGTAAGATATTAAGAGTTGGTACAGACGCCAGCACATCAAGTTACTACAATCTGTCAGATTTCTTTAATAGATTTTCGACTTTATTGCTAAAACATAAGGTTCAAGGTTGATTGGGAAAATCTGACAGTTTCGGGTAGGTTGACCTGCTGGCGTCCGTACCTAATTAAGGAGTTATGGGCCATAGAGTTTTTTATCTATACTAATAATAAAGCTGAAGAGTTTGTTTGTTTGAACGCGATAATCTCTGGAACTACCGGTCAGATTTGAAAAAATTCTTTTTGCATTTGATAGCCCAATCCTTGAGGAAGGCTATAGGCTATTTAACATCACGCTATGACCCTTAGGAGCCGAGCAAAAAGAAAAAAACTCAGAGTGAACGGTAAGCGAATACGAAGTGTTGCGACGCGACGGGGTGGGGGTACAAGAAATTTCACGCGGACGAAGTCGCGAGCAGAAGCTAGTTGAGAAATAAATATCGGTTTTCAACTTTTCAATAATTTCTTCCACTTCGATATCCATTTTTTTTTTGTGCGAAACGACTGTTTTGCTACGTAAATCTGACATCTTATCTATAAAGACTCGATGTTGTGACCTTTTGCCGGTAACACGTGATATTGGATTGGAGCAAATCTGATTTTCACGGCGAAAAATTGGCTCTAAAAGGCGGGACGGTGTGTAGTAAATTTTTAACGACTCCTCTTAGCTCTTATCAGGTAAGTAGGTTTAGATAAAGGAGTATAGAACATGATTTCTAAAAATGGAAGCAGAGTGATCATTATTCACCCTTATTACGATTTAAGCATGGCATTCATATAGAATTAGTAAGTACTAAGTATCATCATCATTCTCCTGCCGGTCGATTCTGTAAAAATCTCACCGTGAAAACTTAGGTGAAGTAAGTTTGTTTTTGCTAGGAATTGACACTATTGACAGCTCACTCCACGCTCACTTCACTTAAGTTTTCACGGTGAGATTTTTACAGAATAGCGCCGCTGGCCTTATCCCAACTTATTTGGGGGCCGAACCTAAAATGTCTTTTTCTTTCATACCTACTCCTCTACTAGTCGTCATCTCTAAGTAGGTACTAAGTATGTAGGGTTTAAAAGAAAATGTCAGAGAGTATAGATTGGTGTACTCCCGACGCGGCGACGTAACAAAGAATCGCCCGTATGCAGTTTCCATCGTTCCAAATGGCCCAAAAATTCAGGAGACCGTCCACAACAGGACACCAGCCCAGCCCGCGGCTCGGACCGTTTTTCATTAATTCCACAATAAACAAAACGAAAAAGAACCCGGTAATAGGAGCAACTGCCGGGGACGTTCCACCCCCACATCGATTTACACGAAGGGGGTACCATCACCCCCTGTCGAGATACGGCGGTGAAATATTTAAATGGTCTCGACTTTAAACATTTTCGTCTCTTCCACATATGCCTGCGGGTTTGTTTCAAAAGATTTTAATTAAATTGTTCATGCCATTCCGCGAAACATTGTCTTATACATATATTTCGAGTTCTGTTCTGTATAATCCGCTGAGAAATTAACTTTAAACATGATACAAATCCGTTAGCATCAGTTACGGATATATCGAGGGAGCTCATTCGGAAATTTGTGTGACCTAGTCGTAATCTCGAATTACCGCCCGAGACCGCCATAGGAAATAATTATAGTCTCGGGTGGAAAGTCTCGAACAAATTGCTGGTTGAATGCGTTAATACCCCATAGCCTTAAAGTGGTGTCCCTTCGTCCAGCATACTCACCATGGAATCCTGATATTTCATGAATGTCAAAAAACTGTTCTGAAATAGTGCTAAATAGTGCCCAAAGGAAAAAAATAGTGCTCTTGTACTTGCGAAGTTATAGCCATAGTTCGATGAGTATGCTGGACGAAGGTTTCGCCCAGCATACTCACCTCCGTCCGGAGAATCTGTATACGCTTCAAACATAATTCATACTTCAAAAAATAGTTCCCAAATAGTGCCAAACGGTGCCCAAAAAGAAAAAACAGTGCTCGAATAACTTCGGAGTTATAGGCTTCGTTCAGTGAGTATGCTGGGCGTAGGTTCTACGCCCAGCATACTCACCTCAGTGCGCGAATATCGAACGAGCTATAGGTACAATTTACGTCTCAAAAAATTGTGCTTGAAATAGTGCCCAATATCAGTCCAATTTTTGCTTGACTTTTGACCTAGAAAACCATTAAATTTGATTGTAAACTTCTACATACATTACATTGAGTACAGTCGAATACAATATTATTAACTTTCTTTCTAACAATTTTTGTCTTGTGTAAATTATTAATTGTCTATGTAAGGGAGTATTTACTTTAGAATCGCAATATTATTAATTACACATTATTTTAATAATACTTTATAATAATATGATTAACGGGGCACCGAGCTTTTTATACACAAAAACACGTTTTTCTAACGGTTGTTTGAAGTAGTAAACAATTAAATAAAAATCTAAGGAAATAAATTGGTATTATTGGGCATATATACTAGCCAGTATACACGATGGAAACACGATTTGATAAAGTTGGCTCGATAGAATAAATTCACAAAGTTATCTCTAAAAAATAAAACAAACGCTTTACGGCGTGAATACTTCGCGGAAGGTCATCAGTTTTTGAATAATAACAAAACTACATGTTTTATACAACGTATATACTTTACATTTTCAAAATGTGTATTTGTTTAACAATAATAATGAAATACCTAAAGTCGCGCGAGTTTCGCCCAGCATACCCTGAGCTACCGCGCCGCCCTCCTATCCGCTTTAGTCCTGCCTCGGCCATCGGACGGGGAGCTTGTGTCGCTTGCGCTTACGCACGGATTTATTAATGTAACGAAGAATATTGTATGAAAATTCACTGTAGCGTATTTGAAATGGGGAACAAAGTAAAGAAATCAAGGGAGAGAAGGGGTTGGCGAAAAACCAATGCGTTTAGCATTGGTTTTTCGCCAACCCCTTTTCTTGCCCCCTTGCCCTTGCCCCTTCGCTTGCATGAAAAAATGAAGTAAGTAAAATTCGTATATTTACCTACTTATTTACTAATTGCGTCAGATTATAGAATAAACTATAATCTGAGCTGATTCCCTTAATAGGTGGTGTTATTTTTTTAATGGGGTATTTTAAAAACAATTTAATTTATCTTTGCTGAGAATGTTGAAGACAAAGAGAATACTCCTGTTGCTTCGTAAGTATACTCAGTACAGTACCTACCTACTTTCTAGTATCTGGTGACATTATTCATGCAGCCAAATTCATACTGATGACTATGTAAGTGCTCAGTATCAAGGGTCGATGACCGCCTTTGTGAATTTTGTAAAAAAATTACCAAGCCCCTAGTATGAATTTGGCTGTCTAATTAATCTCGCCTTATATAGGGTGTTTAGAAAAGTACCGATATCCTTTCAACCACGTATAGTGATTGCATTCTCAGCACAGCCGCGCGCGCTAGCCTGCGCAGCCATTTATATATAAAAAATTAATTAATTAGAATGATTAAAAATGGAGTGACCTTTTTTATGAGTCGCTATTCTGAAGTTTTTTTTATTTATTTTTAATATTATTTTTTTAATTTATTTGTAGAATGTATTACCTGTAGGTACCTGTGTGTGTATTATATCTACGAGTATTTAAGATATTTCTGCAATACAGTTTACGTACGAAAGGTGGGTAAAAATCACTAAATTAAATCTACTATGATTTTAATCATTCTATGTATATTTTTTTCTATTTATAGTGTAAATGTACCAGTTGTTGACATTTCACTGCAAAATAAATTTGAATCATCTGATGACGAGAGAGAAAGACAAGGGCAGATAGAAACTACATTGGTACACTGGAAAATTCTTTATCTTTTTCTGTTTTATAGGGTAAATGTACCAGTTGTTGGCACTTCACTACAAAACAAAGAGACATCTGAAGAACTGGTGATGTAAGCGTAAAAATAATAGGATGTGTCTAAGAAAACATTATAATAAATTAAGTATTTATAAATTAAGTACCGCATTATCTTTATAACTTTCAATTTCCAGGGTGAATTTCATGGATGACACCGAGTTCAAAATTTATCAAACTCTGGACTTATAAGTTCAAAAACTAATTATTTTAATGAAATAAGTCCTAAAAATTTCATCCAAAAACAGTTTTGTTGATAAATAAACTAATTGTTATTTCATATTATGTTAATATTGAAAACAAATGGCATAATAATTTGTGATAATTCTTGTGAATCTAACGACATGGATCAGCAAGGAAAACGAGGGCCTAAACCAAAGGTTTCATTAGAAACGCAAAAATTAGTAATTTCAGAATTCAAAGATGACTTTTTTTTAAATATTCCTTCCGCAAATGACTCAATTTATAAACAAATTCAAACACGGTTAAATTACAAAATGAGTATTAAATCAATCATATTAAGCATAAAACGAAATTACGAATACTTTTTTGGTGTTGATAAAAAAGAAATAATTCGTAATAATGATTCTAATTTGATAAATCAAAAGTCTACATCGTCATCAAACGAAAGCATTAATAGTGTTTCGGAGAACACCAGTACGCATACATTTTATATGGATACAATAACTTGGGATAGTATTAAGCCTCAAAGGTATTTTTATCACCGAAATAGCAAAATCGCCCCTG
The DNA here is from genome assembly GCA_963082905.1 of Oligia fasciuncula. NCBI lineage: Eukaryota > Metazoa > Arthropoda > Insecta > Lepidoptera > Noctuidae > Oligia > Oligia fasciuncula. The sequence goes on from OY720408.1 coordinate 9,960,348, forward strand.
GTAGTCTGTATAATGTCAGACGTAAATTAAAACCAAACCAATGGACTAATGTAATTCAAATGCATCTATGGAAAGAAATAAGATCTTTATGCACTTGGTGTTTTAAAAATAATATTGTGAAAGACAATTACGAAATCAAATGCACAGGATATTGTAATCAATGTCACGCAAAAATAATTATAACAACTAACTTAGAAACGGAAAATTTAATTAAACTAGAATGTTGCATAATTAATGAAAATAAAAAGTACTCTCATAACACCAGTAAAAAAAACCGATTACGGTATTACCAAATAAGGGAATTAGGTGAAAAATTACAACACGAAGCAGTAGCTTCTATAAGATATAAATTAGCCTCAACTTTAATGAAGAAAAATGACAAGGAACCTCCAGTATTGCCAAAATTACAAACACTACATCGAATTAAACATGAAAATAAAAAAGTTGATGTTTTCCATCCCAACCCAATATTGTCACTTACTTGTATGTGTGTTTCACCACCTTTTGATAAATGTGTTAGATATGTTTCTGCTTTTCCATTTTATACATTTTACTGGACGGACGATCAAAAGAATTATTATAAAAAATGCCAAAAAGAGTTTAATTATATTAGAGTTTCTATAGACGCAACAGGTTCTATATTTAATAAAAATCTTCGGCCTGTCGTCAATGAACACACACAACTATCTCAAGAGTCGCAAAGTCCTATATTTTTGTATGTTATGATGACAGATACAACCGTTAAAAGTAGCGTGCCAATTTCACAGTGTATATCAGAAAGTCACTCTTTAGATACTATTGCTAGCTGGTTACAATCTTGGTTGGCTAATGGAAAACCTCCAAATGAAGTAGTAACTGATGATTCCGCAGCTTTAGTAGGTGCGGTGGTAAAAGTATTTTGTGGTTATAAATCCACCTCTGACTACTTAAATACATGTTTTAATATTTTAGAAAATAGAACCAAAAAAATTCCAACCTGTTATGTTCGCCTTGATACTTCGCATTTCATAAAAACATTGTACAATCAAAGTATTTTCAAAAATATAGACACTAGAGTAACAAAATTTTTTGTTGATTGTATGATTCTGATTAAAAAATGTGTTTCATACGGAGAGGTAAAGAAAATTATAGAAAATGTTTATATTATAGCAAATAATAAACACCGCGGCAGTAGAAATGGAAATTTAACACGGTGTGAAACGGCGATTTTAGAATTAAAAAACCGGATCAAAACTAATTTGCAGGAATGTGAAATACAAAATGTAGATTCGGAAAATCACGTTCCAATTAAACATTCTTTATGGGAGGGATTAGATAAAGAAGAAAACCCGCTTCTGAAAATGTATAAAGATCTTGAGGAGAAAGAAGATTTAATTAAACAATTGTGTGATCAAGAAACTGAAATCGAAAATATTTATTACTTGCCGGAAATAAAGGACACTTTGATTAGGATTCTTAAAAAACTTCCACTATGGGGAAATATAATGATGACTTATTTTAACAGTAATTATTGTACTCCAACCAGTTCAAATGTAGAAAGTTATATGAAAGACGTAAAAAAGTTATTTTTTAAAACAAATTCAAATAAGTACCGCGCAGATGAGTTTATTATTAAACACGAGCCTTTGATAACCGGTTCCATACGCTTAGCCAAAAGTGACTTGATTGATGTTCAAGAAGGAACTGAAAATATTGTCGATGAAAAAAATGAAATAAGTGACCATAACACACCACAAATAAATACTCTCGTCAATGATGAATCATTTTATGAAAACTCAATTTTTAGGAGCGAACCAAATTATATTGAAGACTGGCGGGGACTGGTGTCTAAACAGAAGAAAAATAAAAAACGAATCAATCGTCGTACAAAATTACATATTTTACAAAACGGCAGTGTTTCTACTTCAGGAACATACAGATTCACGTTTATTAATACGTGTGCTTTTGATTCCGTGGTCCAAAGTTTTTCAATTGCATATTTAGATAGACCTAATATTAGAAAATATATCAATGATAAAAAAAACGATCTTTCACAACTGACCAGAAGTTTTATCACGTATGACAATCTAAAGAAAATCACTAAGAAGGCTAGAAAACCAAAAGATATTTACACTACTCGTTCTAAGGTATTGGCTAAAATATATGATACTGTGGAATCCGATTTTAGTAGTTGCAAAAATTGTGAGTGTAATGTAACTTTTATAATAGATAACATACAAAGTTATGGTTTTTATAGTGCTAATAGATACTTAAATTGTACAAACCAGAACTGTGAAATCAATAAAGGTTCTGGCACAAAATGTAGTTGGATTCCAATAAATGTAAACATATTGACGACTCAAGGTATTGGAGCCCTTAATGAAGCTCTATTAGTAAATGATACTGAAAGGAAATGTAAATACCAATTATGTAACGGTAAAAACGCATACAAATATGAAGTACTAGACTTCGTATTTATTGAAATTAATACTTCAATTGAAATAGAAATTGATGAAATTCCTAAAGAGATCATAATAAACGGTGACACCTTTAAAATTCTGTCGGTAATAGATTTTACAAATGGTGAATCAGGACGCATGGGGCATTACAAGTCAAAGTGCTATCGATTGCTAAAGAGAACTTGGAACTGCTATGATGACCTTAGTAAAAAAGTTTGTAGTAATTCCCAATATACTGTACCACACTGCATTATTTATACGCGAATGTAAGATGAAGATCGGTCCTAACTTGTTAGTTCCTATTTTGTTATTGTTTGTTTGTTTTTTTTTGTTCTTGTAAAAGTTATTTTATTAATAACTTACAGAAATGTGATTATAAACTGTGATTGTTAATTTGTAATTACTATAGGGTATTTAATATTAATAAAAAAAACGTGATTATAAACTGTGATTGCTCAATTTATACTTATTTGTAAGATAATTTTATTGTGATTAAAACGTTGTAGCAGTAAAACAAAGTACAAGTACCTACGTGTTATATTTTAGAAAGTTTTACCAATATTTGGCTAAACATTTTTTTATATGTATATTATATACAATATTAAAACTACAATTTTTTCTATTTACATTGATTATATTATGAATGTTAACAAAAGCTGTGAACTAGTTAACTAGAATTCTGATTACTTTGGCCCTTTAAATAGTAATAAATAACGTAAGTAATTAAAAATGTTTTTTATTGCTAAACCTTTCATTGATGAAACTATTGGAAAGAGTTTTAAAAATTTGTATAACTATGTCACAGTACTAGTTTTGACTGGTTATAAGTTTTGCCTGCAACATATATACAAAAAGAAACTGTATAATTTCCTTTTTACAATTTTTCAAGATATTAATTTTATTGGCTGCAAATGACTGTTTTTATTCAGACAAACACACAATGCAATGAAGTAATAGACTTCATTTACGCTTAAAGTTTCATTCATTTATTATTATTTATAAAATATATAATAATGCATTTAATCGAAAGTTTTTGACATGTGAGAAAATACCATAATTATTTCCAATAACATGAAGTCTACAATTAGAAAGTTTAATATTTTTGTCCAAAAACATGTGTCGACGACTGTACCCCATTTTACGTTAGTATGTAGAAGTTTACATTAAAATTTAATGGTTTTCTAAGTCAAAAGTCAAGCAAAAATTGGACTGATATTGGGCACTATTTCAAGCACAATTTTTTGAGACGTAAATTGTACCTATAGCTCGTTCGATATTCGCGCACTGAGGTGAGTATGCTGGGCGTAGAACCTACGCCCAGCGTACTCACTGAACGAAGCCTATAACTCCGAAGTTATTCGAGCACTGTTTTTTCTTTTTGGGCACCGTTTGGCACTATTTGGGAACTATTTTTTGAAGTATGAATTATGTTTGAAGCGTATACAGATTCTCCGGACGGAGGTGAGTATGCTGGGCGAAACCTTCGTCCAGCATACTCATCGAACTATGGCTATAACTTCGCAAGTACAAGAGCACTATTTTTTTCCTTTGGGCACTATTTAGCACTATTTCAGAACAGTTTTTTGACATTCATGAAATATCAGGATTCCATGGTGAGTATGCTGGACGAAGGGACACTTAAAGTGTATACACTAGAGCATTTCCATGTAATGTGTCGTTCTTACGACGCCAGCACATCAAGCTACCCGAAACTGTCAAATTTTCCCAATCAACTTTGAATCTTATGGTTTAGCAATAAAGTTGAAAATCTATTAAAGAAATTTGACAGATTGTAGTAGCTTGACGTGCTGGCGTCTGTACAATACAGGCAAAAGCTCAGTTTCCAAGAGCATCTCCATGTAATGTATCGTTTCTGCGAATGCTCCGTTCGACGTAATGCTGAAGGCGAGTGAGCATTTGCGTGTAACATTTCTTTCTACCTTGCGTTCATTGTTCAAATGTCGGACCTACAGGTACCGCTCGTGCCTTTGCTCGATAAAATGTTTCAACAATACGCTTGTTGGTTTTTAAAATGAAGTTGTAACAAAACATCGACTGTCGTGTTCGAAGTGCGGTTCCATAAAATTTAAAAACGGCGAATGCTCGATGTTCTGGGGGGCAATTCTCGTAATTTTTTTAACGTTCACAGTCTGATCTGTCTCAATCAGTCAAAAATACCTCCAATTTCCTTATATTTTTGACATTGATTGTCGCTGAGATGAGATTGCGCCTAGATTTTGAACGTTTTTAACTACGGGAATTGGCCTTCTATAACAAGCAATGCTCTAGTCTATACTCACCTTTACAGTTCGAAATACAATTCAAGCTCTCGATGAAGGTCGATTGGTCTTCGATTATGCGCTAATCGAGTTTGAAGTGGCCGTATCGATTACGATTCGGTAGCGCCGGAGACTATTTTAAACTTGTTTGATTTACAAACCCGTTAATTCGATAGGTGTTGACCGTCGGAGTGAATCTGGCGCGGTTCATCGGCTCCGAATCACTGGGCTTGTAAGTGGGAACATGGTTCGGTACATTTTGCTCTCGGGTGAAGGACTTTGTTTGTTTTGAAACTGTGTAAGTTTCCCCGCCTACTGAACCAATTTTAGTCAGTCTTTGCTTTTATCAGCAGTGGTGGCCAGGTGGTAACGGCCCCGATTTACGAGTTGCAGGTCATGGGTTGGAATCCAAGCAGGCGCTTTACTTACTTCGTGTAAATAATTTCATCACCACTGCTCTCAAAACGACGAAGGGAACCGGCATGTCCTAGAACCAAAAATTCGAAGACATGTGACATCTAACAAATCGCACAGTGCCCGCGTGGTGAGTTTCGACCCACTCCCTCTTACAGAGAGAAGCCTGTATCCCAGCTGTGGGAACATGAAAGACTGATTATGCTTATGAGTACGTTTTCCTTTCCATAGAAAGATGATAGCGGTGTTTATAACATTTTGTTAAATATCCTTGCGGTGGATACAGTCATGACCAGAATGCCAATTCTCGTAATTTAAAACGTTCAAAATCTAGTCGCAGTCTCATCTCGGCGACAAAAATGTCAATAACTTGTAAAAAAATTAGGAAAATTACAGGTATTTTTGACAGATTGAGACTGACATCAGAGTGTGAACGTTCTTAAAATTACGAGAACTCCTCAAACGTATGAACGTAAGCGACACAAAAGGAGTATCTACGTAAGGATCGTCTGTAACGTTACGTAACGTTCTGTAGGTTCTGCCAACCCCCATGAGAAGGTGTGAGTGTATGAATGTATGTCTATATATACAGACTCATGTTATCATGGGAAAGCGTTAGCTTCCCACGTTCTTCGTATTTTGTATTCTCGACGAAATAGAACCTCAATGGCGGATGTTTGCAAACTATTACATATCATATAAAATTATACAGACGCGTTTCATTTCCGCGCATGCATGGTGCTAAAAATATAGTATGAATGCAAACGACGACAAGTCGGAATTTGAATGGGACGTGGAAAAATTTGATGTAAACGTACGCACGTAAGGAGTGTAAGGACTGAACATATTTGATAGCGTTGAAAGGGTTCTATGCGAAAGTCGTTAGGAAAAACGAAAAGGAAATTCTTGGGTTTGACGTTTCACACTGTACCTAGGTACAGTAAGTATCGTGAAGCTCTCTATGAGCTTCACGGTACCGGGAGGAAAAAAATCTAACTACGGTTTATCTCGTATGTTCAATAATTATTCCTATAAAATATACTACGTATTTCACATGTTAATTCTTTTGCTTGTCAGCTTCGATCAATAATAGTACTAGATGGATGATTAGGAACAAAAATACATCGCTAAAGTGGCCACGTTTGCACACAGATAAACATTTATATTTCTTACTACGAACTATAGAAAAATGTTTAATAATATTAACAACTTCAGATTATTATGAACCTTAACACTCTAACATAAAGTTTAATTACGATTGCAAATGATTAATATTTAAGTCCTTCTGTCATCGAAGCAATAAATTTAAAATGTCACTTGAAAATAAAGTCATTTTTATAATAAGTACAAAAATATTCATTCTAAAATGAAACTTAACGTCTAAGCAATAAGGTTAAAAACATTTTGTTGCCAATTTCGTACTTACTCGAATTTGGAACTAGACGCAGTTCTTGGAATTACATTTCAATGCTTCAATGTTTGTTAGAATAGTTGGCGCGTTGTCGCAAACATTGGCCAAACAATCATAATATTTGCTTATTGATTTATATTTACTATTTAATTGTGTTACTATTTTATGAAAAAACATTTAATGATAAAAACTTACCGAAAAAAAGATATTCCTTCCAAAATCTTGGTGTTACGGTGGTTATTTACACTACTTTTGAACGCGCACTGAGGCATTTTGACGTCTTAACATTGGCTATGATTGGACCATACTAATTTGAAATAAGAGCACAAAAGTATTCGTGCTCGTATTTTTCGGGCCGTTTTTGAAGCGCTTATCGGGCATCTAGTACTATTATTGATCGAAGCTTGTCAGCCTAATCTGACGTCTATTCTCTTCTAATCTTAAATTATAATCATGTTTGTCTCGTATTTCATGTCAATCACTTTTAACTGACTCGCGGAGGTTGCATGTAAGCACCAAATAGTCTGTAGTCTCTACAGTACACACGACGACATATCAAGCTATACATTTCCAGTTTCAGCCGACCTCGCATCACATTGTATAGGTTTTTTGTACTTACACGGAAAGTTTGCGCAAGCAATAGGTGAATAGCAAGACTTTTCGATTTTCAGCAGATAGAAAGTAGATTTGACTCAGAATGTAAATGTTTAATAAATGGAGGGAAAGGCCATAGAAAAAATAGATGCATTGTGTGAGGAATCATATGAAAGAAAAGGGAGTGAATAATAACGTGACGATTGACAGGAGAATGGAAGAAGGAAACTTGTTGCGCCGACCCTGAGTAATATGGGAGAGGAGCAGTAAGATGATGAGAAAATACAGTTTTCCAGTGTCTATTTCGGAGCGTTACAAAAAGTTTTTGAAGTACCATCCAAAAAAGTGTTACATTTGATGTTCGTGGAAGTCCATTTGGAGTACAGACACATAGTAGCTGTCCGCTTTTATTACAGTGTAGTTTTATTTGCTCTGCTCGTGTTTCGATGACACTCATAACTTTGACAGAATGGAACAGCGAAAACGCTAAAAGGGACGTCAGAGAGGACTGACACTCGGGTTTTTTTTGTCAACAGCTCTGGAAATCCAAATAACTAGTACGTAAAATCCGGCACAAAAGTTGCCGCATTGTAGTTATATAACACTGCGTCATGTAGACAGGCTTTTGCAAATAAACTAAAAACATAACCCCGTCTACTGTCGCGCAGTCGCGTAGCATAATTAGCCTATAATGTTCCCACTGCTAGGACACAGGCTTCCTCTCTGTGAGAGGAAGTGGGCCGTAATCCACCACGCGGGCCCAGTGCGGTTTGGTAATTTTTGGTTCTAGGACATGCCGGTTTCCTCACAATGTTTCCCTTCACCGTTTTGAGAGCAATATGATGAAATGAAATGATTTTATTTTTTGTAAGTAGGTTTGTACAAACACTTTTACACGTCAATCATGTTTTTTTTTTAAACTAGATGAAGTCGGCGTTTCCTATCTGACTACTCTGAGAAGAAAGGCCGAAACAAACTCAGAGGTCACAGTCTCTTTTAAAGTCCAGACATAATCTTGGTCAGGTTATATGAAGACCATGTAGATCGATGTCTGAGGTGGTCTTTTGAGGAAAGAACCACACAGATTGAGAGGACCTGTCCAGTCAGTGCACGCATTTGTCAAAAATAGGGTAATAAGAATAAAATTAAACCATTGTGCATTGGTTCAGGCATTTTCTTTTAAAGGATATCGGAAACAAGTTGTATTTCTAACATTATTAGATAAACAGTGATCCCAAAACTAGTCGGCACCTGTATCTTGGGGGCCGGGGTTGCTTTAGCTTTCAATTAAATTACATGGTAGACTAGTACAGTAAGTATTGTAAGTAACCAGTGCGACCGTAAAAAACTTAGGTGAAGTAAGCGTGGAGTGAGCTGTCAAAGCAAAAACCAACTCACATCACCTAAGTTTTCACGGTGAGATTTTTACTGAATCGACAGGCTGTATCGATTTATAATATCGATCGCTTAAGTTGAGAAAATCTTTAGACTATGCTCACCTATGATCTCCCGCTACGCTAAAACCCGACTGTAATTCCAGACTTCAGGAATCCGTCAATAAACCGAGAGTATGAACACAAGGATCCACCACGATATTAATAACGCACGGGACAGCTAATCCTGCTGCCAAACATGTTGTTTGTGCCTTTATTCGTTTAGTACATTACAGTAGCTTGATGTGCTGGCGTCTGTACATAGGACAAGCCTATGTTTAGTATAAAACGAGGATAAGTACGTTTATTCTAAGCTGGTAACCACCCGGCTAATTAGATTGTGTTATTTTCTTGGCTGTGATTTTCAGATTGCGGGATTTGGAAACCTCAGATTCAACTGGTTTTCAATTGCCTGGTTTAAGTGACATTTATTCTATACTTAACTAGCTTCTGCCCGCGACTTCGTCTCCGTGAAATTTCTTGCTCCCCGATCCACCCCTTCGCATTGCATCGCCTACCCGCGCTATTAGGTACTTCATTTTCGCTTAGCATTCTTTCAGACATTTTCTCTTTTTGCTTGGCTCCTAAGCGTTCTAGCGTGATGTTAAATAACCCAACTCAACGAACACTAAACAGCCAATAAAGCTGTTTATAGCTGTTTAGTGTTCGACCAGTTGTGTTTTTACACAAGAAAGTTTTTAGCCCACATTATTACCACCCTGTATTTCGGCTACCTAATCCGTTGAGCACTGAACACAAATGAACAGCCACTGAATAGCTAAACAACTAACAGGATAGCTGCACGGACGCTCGCTGAACTGGAACCCTCTTGTTCATTGCACCCTTTAATACGAACTACTTCGTGAAATAACAGACATAGCCTGGTTAAGAGTTAATATTAGCTAGGATTTTCATGTGGTTTTCACTTTGCTGGATATATTAGCAATGGCAACATACAATTTATTCTATGGTAAGTCGGGGTTTAAAAAAGCGTGTTAAAATGGAACGGCTTGTTTTAAACTAAACACATTCATTTGTTTCGGCTTATTTGAAAAAAATAGAAGATTTTGAGGTTAGGTTTTTCCAAAAGGATTGTTGTGCGATAATTTTTTGTCCGTACCCATGAATGCCTACTTAGATATACAACGTGGCGACGACAATACAACAGTAAATTAAACTGCTTACCTATATCTAATGACGTTCTCAGTGTGCATACAAAAATTCAATTAAATATATAGGTATCCAATAGTTTAGTCTAGCTAGTCAACGATTGGCAAAATCCATAGTCAGCCCATCACTACTATTGAAATTGTTAGAAAAAATCACTTTTTTAATTTCAATGTTAGGATTTATTTGATAGTTCCATAAATCGTATTGTCATCTCCACATCGTAGGTAGGTATTTAAAGATTCCTTTATTATAAAGTTGGCTATATTTTCCTTCTAAATTGCTGTCCACATTCAAAACAACAAACTAATCTTAGACAAATCATTTTGCTTACCTTTGGATATACTCCGACAAAGCGTTGTTATTCAAAGACATGAAAAACATATTTCTTTCTCAACACAAAAATTCTTGTGGCACGGTAAGTAAAAGGATAAAATCATAAATATGGCTCTGCGCCACAATAGTCGCCGCTTGAGGAAGTGAGCATTGGCACGGAAACGGAAAAGACACGGTTTACCGTCTGGAAACCCTCCAACAATACCCGAATACGGGTCAACTGTAAGATTTAGACACCACTGTGGAACAGACTCCGGCGTTGTTAAGTTCAAATTGCTGACAAAACGGTTACCCCGTGCCCACGAACTACAAAGACAAGCGACACGCGTCTTGCGTCAGCGACTGATCCCGCGTCCTATCCATAAGCTATAGGTATTCGCGCGAATACGCGATCGACGCCTTTAATAACTCACTGTTTGTTCGGTGAACCGGAACGAGTGGTCGCGCCGACAGAGGGCTCCTTCCAGTTTTCCGAGCAAAAAGTGAAATATAAACGCGACAATCGCGTATTCGTGCGATTTTGGTTAGCACGCGGCTTGAGGAGAAAACAAATGAATCAAGTTTTAATCTAGAGCATGCGATGAGTCACCGCGAACCGCGACGCGATATACGGAGCGACAGATGACGTGCGCGCGTGTCGCTTGACGCAAGTCGCATCACCTGATGGCGTGGACGGGGCCTAAGATTTAGACACTGCTGTGAAAACAGACTTTAGCATTGTTCAGCTAAACTTGCTGACATAACGCTAAGGTAGACAGATAGACAGCCTGCATTTCAGTGATGAGCTAGGTAGACGTGTAGGTACAGCCAATTACAACTGTACTTACAAGAAATGTTTGTCACGTGACAATAAACACGTGGCGGCATCTACATCGCCGCATGCGAACTACGCATCACACTGACGTCACGCAAAATCTTGCATCGGGCAAATAGAGCAACTAGCATAATATACACAACGTCCCGACATCAATCCTCGGGCAGTTACCCACCAGACACAACACCCGTCTGGTCGGAGGATCCAGGCTTTTCTATGGATGATGAGTAAACTTTACACCCTGTTCGTCATACCTCTATAATTGAAACTGGAACTCCCATGAAATGAGTTATTCTGTTCTGATCCCCTGAACCCCCTTCCATCCCCCCCCCCCCACCTCGATGCCCTGCTTGATCGTCTTCTGTTTTAATCTTTGTCTTATCCACTATTTTAAAAACTTTCTCATTCCGGGTTGATCCGCTTTTTCTTTTGTTTTTGATCCTGAAGGATCGTCAGCAACAAAAATAAGTACAGGGTTTATTGAAATACATAAGTTCGTAATTTCTTATTGTAACGGATACGATGAAGGGTTGGACATTATAAGGTCGATGCAACACGACGAGCAGGAAAAGCAAGTTGTGATTTGAACAACCGCAAACCGTAATTAATTTGACGTTAATTTCAGGGATACCAGAAAATACCTATATCATTACTATCCTGGTAATTTGTACTAAAAACCAGTAGCATAAACCAGAACACAGTTTTATCCGTCGAACTTTATTTTTTCTCACGCAATGCTTCGCTGTCCACTTCAATCACTTGAACACCAACATGAGCGAGCAACAGAACCCGGGAGGCAAACTAGTTATTACAATAAATCTCCGAGCCACAATCTGTGCAAGTATTCCTGCAGCTATAATCTGGTATGCTGTTATTAAGGATAGTTGCACACGAACCGTTGCGTGAGACCCGCCAATCACTCGTCGGCAGAGAGCCTGTTTGACAGTTTCTAGTCTGTAAGACGCCTTTTTTTACTGACATAAACACGATTTGTGGGTTTAAAGAATATGTGGTTGTAAGAAGTTTGGGAGCTGTTTTGTATATTAGAGTTTAAGTTACTGTTTTAGGTGCAACATAGCTTATATGATTTTTTCCGGTCTGATCCCCTGAACCACCCCTCCACCCCCCCCCCCTCCTCGATCCCCTGCACTAAGCATAGTTGTAGTGACAAAAATCACTAACCGAGTACACAAAGTTTCTCACAAAACTCAGTAGGTAGGAAAGAGAACATTAAATACCTAATATCCCAGAATTTTACATTCGCAAAAAATATAGAACGAGGGATAAATAAATTGGTTTCGCAATGCCGTCTAATATTTCAGGCATGCCAACTTGAATTCTAAAGCGGAACAATTCCTCTGAACATCTGTTATGAATTTCCTTCAAATTGGGATGAATTCCAATCGATATTAATTTTTAATTGCCAACGGTCTTTTTCATAAAAAGTTATCAAACATCTAAAGGCTTGCTAAAGTCTGGCTGGCAATATTTTTTTTATACATAAACGCATTTTTGCTCTAAAACGTTTTTTATGGAAAAGATGGCCGACTCTACATCAGCTGATTAATAAGAAAATGTCATATGACGTACAAACGAACAAAATATGTGTGAAAACTCAGTTTCGTAAACAATCGTACTTCGAGGAGCTGCAGTTGTCCATGTTTAATTTATTTTGCACTTCTGTTTAACGTACTACATGTGGCACAATACAATAGAAAATCAATTGTCTCATTACCGGAACTTAACCGACTAACAAATTTAGTTCATATGCAAAATAGAACCGAGGAAAATTATAACGAAACACATATAACAACGAGAAATGCTGTGGAACGCTGCTGCTTTGCAGAGTCGAAACAACGCTTTCGATGCCTTATACATGGCATGACCTGCAAACTAGGAAATGTGTAAACAACCATAGTGGCTCTAGCGCTACTTCATATTATAGCAGTTGACCATGGAGACATGCAGTTAGAGGGTAGCAATATGAATGAATATCATACGAAGTCACCCCAAGAAGTTGCAAGGGCAAATGCTATTTTACAAACTTATTTTTTTTTGACATCATTTCTTATTTTTAGGGATTTTATTTCTATGAAAGCTTTACTTATTAAAAATAACAATACAAAATTCGATTTCCATGGAACATTTATTTCTTAAGTGCAGCTCTTTTTAACCAAAAACCTAGTACAAACATATTAAAGCTCATTCTAAATTCGCATGATTGTTTGAATGCAAACACGACTTTTTGCAGAAAACCTACAGTATCATAGACCGGGTAAATTTAAATACACATTGCTGTTAAAAGACCCCCGTCATATCCATAGTTTTAACAGTAATGAACCACACAACTACCAACAAATTCCGCTCCCAATCCCAGCTCTCCTCATTTCCACCGCAATTAATATTTATTGCTTAAATTCCACATAAAACAGTTTAGACAAAGTTGGACAACCCTGGCCCAAAGCGCTCCTAACTGTTTAACATTTAAACAGTTTTGATGCAACTTCCAGCATGCAGGACAAGTTGGATTTTTGTTTAATTATTAAAGGATTCGTTGAAGATATCTTTAAAGTTGGAGTGATGGTTATTGGAGAGTTTATGGGGAGATTTTGTTTAGCCGAACGAACCTAGTCAAGATTACTTATTGTTAAGCTACCCTGGGGGCCTAACGCGCATCAATATGATAAAGATTGTTCTGCGGGGTAAATTGTCAACATTTTTTTAAGCTTGAGTACGAGGCTTTTGACTACGTTGTGTGTGTATATTTTGTCTTTTTTTTTAATTTTTTATTTGCTATGTGCGTTTTGTTTGTGCAGAATAAACATTTTTTCTTTCTTTTCGTTTTCTTTAATTGAGTAACACACTAACAGTAGCAATGGCTTTCATTTTGACAGTTCAACAACATTCATTGCGTTATTTACGTTATTGAGAAGATACATTTTTCGAACATATGAAGCAATGGATTAGCAATATCCTGCAAAATGATTCAGATTTTCGTTGTTAGTATGTTACGCAGTTAGGGTGCTGGACATCACTCCTGTTATCCATGACTTTGCACCCTATTACCTATGACTCCGTTGACTCTCCTAAAGGATTTTTCTTAGTTACCCACTAAAACCAGCTTATGGGGGAGAAATATAAGGGTAACGTAAGTGAAAACCTTGAAAACTTGGTTTTTGAAAAATAAATAACACTTAGCTGTTTTTCATTAATAAATGAACGAGTAAGTACTGCAGAAAGTGCTAAAGTACATAATTCATTAGGTGAAATCGATAACGCAGTAAAGATAAAACCAGGCTACGATACTAAAGCAGAATTTACTTAAAAGCTACAACACTCTTAAAAGAAGAAAGTTCATAAAAACATCTCACGATAAGACGCCAAAATATTGTTAGTGCACTTGTAAAGCACTCCCATTTGCCGTAACCGCGAGACTGCTCGTTTGGCTACCTCAGACTCCACTGGGGCACGGGCACTCTGCCAGCCGTATCGCAAATAATACTAGTTACATTATGAAATTGAGAGATACTTTACTGATTAAATTGTTCAAGAACATTGGTACTGGTGATGCTCATTTGTTTTTGACACACAAGATCCGTAAAAATATTCAGACGTGGTAAATTACATAATCTGCATTCGCGATTTATTTGCCAAAAATTTCAACAAAGGACATGGCCAGTTTCAGCCTAGTTACTCAATGGCATGTACATTAATAGACGCCTAATTATAAATAAATAAAAATAGAAATAAAAATTATAAAACTCTTAACATTTTCGTACAACTCCTGGAAAAATATTTAAACTTAAATAGTTGTGTTGCGTTTCCGGCGTATCGAGATAACGCGCATTTTGGATAAACGTTCCATTCCCTGTAAAGCTAAAATATTAATGTTCCATCAGAGTAATATTATAAATTATTCTGACTGTAAAATGATTATTCATTATCGAAATCATAATAAACAAACATATTTTGTTAATCACTCGAATGCTATGAAATATTTATTTGAAATAACTTTTTTCTTGTAACAACGAAACGAAACGACATGACAGTGACAGGTTCGACTTCGACAATCGCTTGACATCCGCCATATCGATCGTTTTCGTTTGACATCTCGTAACTAGCGCGTACGTTTGTTTTCTGTTTGTTTGTAAACTGTGTGACTGCGATTATCTTTTCTCCATAACGACCATTGCTATTCTACACGGACTGATTCCATTGCCCAACGATTATCTAGTGCTTTTAAATACGGACTTGATTGTGCTTACGTTTTTGAAAATACGTTTTGGAAATCCGCCCCTAAGACGACCCACTGACCGGACATTGTTCACAATGAGGTGTATTAACTGCGGTATAGCTACGGGACGGGTAAGAAGACATGTTGTGTCTTCGTTAGACATTCCTATCCAAAGAATGCTTGTTCAATGGCTAACAATTCAGGTATGTATGTTTAAAATAAATTATGAAAACCTATAGATACATAAAACATGTTCTCTTGAGTTTTCTAAACAGCACAGCGAATGATTTTGTACAAGCAATTATTATTTCTACTTATACAACTGATTTTCACCTTTAAATATTTAAAAAAGTATTTATTTAGAACCTTCTTCTTAATACAATAAATAAAATGTTGATATACCTAAACTAATAATCTACTTTGCCTTTCAGCTTCCAGAAGATGGACATATTTGTCACCCATGCTTTTTGCTGCTAACTTCAGAAGGTGCCAATCATAGAATACTGGGCCACACTATGGTGTGCCTTGGTTGTGGCCGATCAGTAAGGGACATAAGACATCACATTATTGAACCAGAGACACCACTTCTACTGCAATTTTCTTTTACTGCAAGACTTCAGGTATGATTATTATCATGTGTAATGTAAAGTAATGATTTATGGAAATAATACAAAAATAAGTGGATAGCAAAAAACATAATGTTCCCCTTTCTAATAATACTTAAGTGAAATGAGACTATAGCTTATATCATTTGCCAGTGCAGAATGCCTGACTTCGCACCTTGGAGAACATTATGGCTTGTTATTCTAGTAGGCAGCGATCTTGACTGTTAAGCTGAAGGTTGTGGGTTCAATTCCCAAAGTTTTCCCTTGTGAAATATTCGCATAATGAGCACAAGTATTAGTGCTGTCTGTATGCTATGTATCTATATATGTATTTCGGAGAAGGTATAGTGTGTCTCGTTATTATCAGCCATATTTTAACTACTTGTGGGCTACTGTGGGTATGTGTGGGCTACTGTGGGTATGTGTTGGATAATGCGCAACAGAAAAACGGTTTGCAGTTCAAATCAGATTATAATGTTACGAACAGTCTAATCACACTAGCAAATTACACACTGTAGGCACACGACACAACCAGATACGGAACGCGGACAGTTTCTGAGCACATGTTGTTCGTACGATGTCCAATGTCCAAGTCCAAGTGAGCTCCACGCTCCACATCGTTCTGTCGAGCTGTCGTCGAGCAGCGTCGACCCCACCACGAACTCAGGCTAGACTCTGTCAAGCGCCACCAGGTGGCGCTGGCGTTCCGAATGGTCGTTGTCGTCACAGCGCTTCCGCCTCGTTGTCAAGCCAGCTTCCGTACTAATGATTTCTCCGACACGGCCATCTTGACACGTCACACGTCCCTGTGTGATGCTTCTGCAAAAGAGAAAACATTCTGCAATATCTCGACCTTTTAGTTCGGCCCATCCTGATCATAGTAAGCCACAACGCTAACGGTTAACATCAAGTTTATTTCAATTACATCATACTATCACATCACATAATATCATGAAAGCAACTCGCTCATTAGTGAACAGTATCATAGCAGAGAATATTATCACAAACGTTAATCGGCGAAAAGTGTCGTTGCTATCACCTATATCGAGCGATAGCAACTCATGCCACCTCCATCGAGTGACGATAACCATGCCACCTCCATCGAGTGACGATAACCATGCCACCTCCATCGAGTGACGATAACCATGCCACCTCCATCGAGTGACGATAACCATGCCACCTCCATCGAGTGACGATAACCATGCCACCTCCATCGAGTGACGATAACCATGTCACCTCCATCGAGCGACTCTTAGATTTTTTTTTTTTATCCAACGAGCAATACAACGGACACATCACCTAGATCGAGCGATATGTTCCATTAACAGCTTAGTAATGATACCAACTACTGTTCACTAATCAGAAAGAAAGCACCACTAAACTTAACTTCGTCATCCAGTTACGGACTAAACTAACTACGGCTAAGGTCATTGGACTCTACATCCTCTACATCACTAGAACCAGAAATATTATCATGACTAGGCATTTTTCGCAACCTCTCATAAGACTGATGAGATAATTAAAAGGGACTCAACTCCTTAAAATCTGTTTTATTTTACGATCAATTTGCAATAAGCATTCAAATTAGAAACCAAAAATTATTCTAATCTAAGAATTAGAACTATCTAGTTTTGAGATTACCGAGACCAAGTACAACGATTCCACACTACGTTAGTCAAGGAAAGCAAAATCTCAGGTATCCCATTCACGGTCCCACACATTTGTCACTTATGCACTTCCCGCAGGAATGCAGAGTTGTCTCTGACTCTACGATCTTGGTTTCAAGGCTAGACCCGACCATACTACCCAGAGCTACCGCGTATACCATGTACTCACGCACGATACTCTGGTACGGTCTCCGACCCAATGAACCGAGAACCTGAGTACACAAACTAAACTGATGCCAACTCATCATCCATTTGGTCTACAATCTCAATTGATACTTGGCCTTCAGGCATCTCCCGAACACGGTCATAGAGCGTATTTGTAAGTACGCCCCTAAGACGACCCACGGACCATAAAAACATCAACCAGAGCCATGTACCATCGTTATCCACATTACAACAATATTATTTTTCACTAAGAGCCTTAGACACCTGGAAACCCACACACGAGTAAACCACTCTAATGCCACGGCTCTCCGGCCAACCAGCAATCGCATTGCTCACACATCCATCGCATGGATTCATGTGCATCACCCTGTGGCTACGCACAACTTTACTATGGCCGTTAGAGAACCCCTACTCGCGTGGCTCCCACTACTTAGGCTTGCTCATTGCTCATCACCACTGTGATCACCATCTACTTCGACTGGTACATGACCTACTGGCATCATTCTTCACCTAACGTGAGCGTATTTAAAATTGTATTGTAAACTAGATTGGGCTATACCTAACAATGTAACTGTTTTTGCTATTGTTTACCAGGGAAGCACTCAGTACCCAAGTGAAAACAAAACGAAAACGGCTCACCAAATTCGGTAGACAATAAATCTGTAGCTGGCTCAATGGTACAGACATCCACTCGCTGTCACTGCCTCCTTGGCAGAAGTCGCGAAGCTTCTTGCACGGAAAGCACCGTCCTTGATCAGCGTTTATTCATACTGGAGATCCAAAGAGTGCAGCGCTGTCAGACACTGCCTCCTGCTTGCACACGTCGTTGTGTTTTAACCTGTAACCACAAAAAAAACCAACAGCAGTGCATGTTCCACTCGGCCAATTCTGACCACATTGTTATCGAAACGCATTACTTAACAAAAATTTTGTAAAAACGATAGCAATTATCGACAGCAAAAGATTTCTCTAAGCCTTAGTAATAATTGTTCAGAAACTATATCAACTTAGATCACATACAACGCTCATGGCCCCGCTGCCACAGCAGCTAGTGACACTCATGCCACCCATAACGTCATCACCTCAAGTGATACGACCAACACACTTCACTTCACATAGAGTCCACGACTCCCAGGTCATTACAAGACCAACACAACAATAGTCTCCTCCGAGACCCTGGTCCCCGCTGTACCACCAGCTGCACATCACGCCCTGAACAACTCACAAGTGAGTTGCAGTTACGACTACAGACAAGTGCGTACAGTGCGACCTAACCATGGTATGTGCTCTATAAACTCGGTGCAAGAACCCTCGCCACAGTCTTCTACGTTTAGCTCGTTAGGAACACTACTTAGAGGCACCTTTCTTAAGCGATCGTGAGCATACTAAACTTGTAAGTACGGTTAGAATTTAAATCACCATCCAAAACATCAACTACCTTAAGCGGACCTCTGACCTTCCGATCTAACTTAGTCTTATATTCTGATTTCGCTCTTCGTTTTCTAATAACACTAAATCGCCAATGTTGTTATAGCTGCCTTTGTCCCATCATAATATTACTTTGCAAGTAAATGTCTGGTAGAAAAATAAAATCTCAAGTTGTTGTTCGCTAATCGCAACGCTACACATGATATTTTGTTCTGTGCTGAATACACGCATTTGACCAATACCAGTCAACGCAACAACATTATTAACTCGTTTGCCACTTAATTTTGCTACACGACTCGCTTTTACTAACAAGCATTCAGCACCAGAATCGTAAACAAAACAATACAGCTCACCTTTATTTTCTAACGTGTCTGAGGGTAGTTGTTCGACGCAACCATCCACCTTCACCACCATCTGCTTGGCTGCCACTGCTCGTGCACCGGGCCACGACATGTCCTAGATTCCATCACTTGCAGCACACGAAGGGCTTCACCGACGGCTGCAGGCTGCTTGGCTCGATTCTTGAAGTCACCCCACGTCACTGGTAGCTCCACGCTACGTCCTTGGTATGCTATTTGCGATAGCCACCTTGATGCTGCTCCTTTGCGCCACAACAAGTTGACAGCTTGCAGTGAATTTTCAACACAACACAAATCAGCTGTCGTACTGTGTGCTGTTACGTTTGCGCACGCGTCTTACCGCGCGTTCTAATTACGAAAACAGGATACGACGAACCACGACGAACTCACACACTTTTTTTTATTCAAACGTGGCGGTAGGCGCAACTGGCGCGTCACTGGGCAAAGGTATTTCTGCATACAGCCTATGCCCAAAACAACATGCACTACGATCGCGCGTCCGTATCTGCCTTGTCTGGGTCGAACTTGGACAGATCCACACGATTATCTAATAAGCTTTCTATGTTTGCACTTCGTCTTTCACTGATTTTGCGCATGAACCAACACGAATCCCACTTCTGATTTCGGAGAAGGTATAGTGTGTCTCGTTATTATCAGCCATATTTTAACTACTTGTGGGCTACTGTGGGTATGTGTGGGCTACTGTGGGTATGTGTTGGATAATGCGCAACAGAAAAACGGTTTGCAGTTCAAATCAGATTATAATGTTACGAACAGTCTAATCACACTAGCAAATTACACACTGTAGGCACACGACACAACCAGATACGGAACGCGGACAGTTTCTGAGCACATGTTGTTCGTACGATGTCCAATGTCCAAGTCCAAGTGAGCTCCACGCTCCACATCGTTCTGTCGAGCTGTCGTCGAGCAGCGTCGACCCCACCACGAACTCAGGCTAGACTCTGTCAAGCGCCACCAGGTGGCGCTGGCGTTCCGAATGGTCGTTGTCGTCACAGCGCTTCCGCCTCGTTGTCAAGCCAGCTTCCGTACTAATGATTTCTCCGACATGTATGTATTTTAAAATATTTATTTTTATCAGTTATCTGGTTGCCACAGTATTAGCATTAAGCAGAGTTAGTTTGGGAACAGATGGCCTTATGTGGGATGTCCAAAGATATCTATTTATTATGAATAACTCATAGGCATTTGCAAGGGTTTCTCATATGATTTTCTTTCACCTTATATGAAAAGTGATAAATTATTATAAAATGTCATGTATAAAGGTTCTGAGAGTCAGAGATGTATGTCTGATATGTATGCAAGACCGAGAAGATTTAAAAACTTTACATTCCATGTAACATTCACACCATTAAGCTATCACAAGCTATATTAGTTACATGCCAATATTATTTGTTTTAGGGAATAACAAGGAACTATGTTTGTCATCCCTGCTGGATGAGGGCTAACAGACAATTACTTCAAGATTCAGCTCGAGAAGAAACTGGTGAACCTGCAGATAACATACAAAATGAAAATGCAATGTCACCACCACCAGAGCCCCCCATCTTACCTCCACCGGCTGTTTTACCACCAACTCGTAGTACTACACTAATTACATTACCTAACTATAAGCGGGCTTCAAATACCTCTGCCCATTGTGTATTTATGAGATGTTATAATAGATCCTTTTATCTAATACCTGATTTTGTAAAACGAATTTTAATCAATGATCATAATTTTTATATTCCTCGTAGTTCAAGAGTATGCGAGTCACATTTATATGCAAATCAGTGGCATGAGTTGCCCCAAACTAGTTTGTCATTTTCTTCTTTTAATGCCAGTCAAATAGAGGATATAATCAAAATATGTAAATGTACTGGTGAATACATTAATTTTGAAAATATCCATGCAATGCCCAACCATGTGTGTCATTATTGGACAGGACTTACTGTAACCGAGTTCATTAGCTTATTGAATAGTTTGCCAGCACTTAATGTACGGAAACCAAAAACAGCGTTAGCCATATATTTAGCCAAGTTAAGGTCTGGTGAAAGTAACCGTAGATTGTCAACAATTTTTAATATTCCTAGAGCTACTTTAGAACTTAAAATGAAAAAAGTTAGATCTTGCATGTATGAGAATTTTGTACCACAGCATTTAGGAGTCAATCATATAAGTCATTCCGAAATTGTTGCCAGGAATTTACGAATTCCTTCTGCTCTCTTTACTGACCCAGAAGCAGCACCTGAGAATAGGTCTGCTATAATCATATTTGATGGTACATATATTTACCTACAGAAAAGTGCGAACTATATGTTTCAAAAAAAAACTTATAGCTTACACAAATATGACAACTTAGTGAAACCATTTTTGATTGTGTCATGTGATGGTCATATTATTGACGCCGTTGGTCCATTTCCCGCAACTCAGAGTGATGCAGATATCATGACCAATTTGTTTGAAAATGAAAATGGTGCTTACCGTAGACTTTTTAGAGCAAATGATATATTTATCTTAGATCGTGGCTTTCGCGATGCTATACCAACTTTGGAACGTTATAACTATAGAGTTTTTAAACCAGAATCACTAGAGCAAGGACAAACTCAATTAACCTATTCCCAGGCTAATAAAAGCAGAAGGGTAACACTTTGCAGATGGGTAGTCGAAGTTGTTAATGGTAGGTTTAAAAGGGACTTTAAATTATTTAGGCAACGGTTTTTTAATCTAGCTGCTACTCATTTAATGATTGATTTTAAAATAGCTGCAGCTATTTTAAATAAATTCCATCCTTGTCTCATAGATAGTCCTAATTGTGAACAAATTATTCAAAGGGCGTTACGGTTTATGGATGTGCCAAATCACCTGGGGCAGTTGGTGAACGAATTTAATATAAATAGGAGAAGAACTATGTTCACAAGAATTGACGGTAATCTACCGCAACTGGAGAGGTTTCCAATATTTTCTTATAATCAATTGTTGTTATTCGCATTAGGGCCATACCAAGTGAAACAGGCACGATCATATTATGGGGAACACATCAGACAAAATGGAGTTTATGAGGTGGAAGTGTGTCCAGAACTGGATCATTCCCAGGAGATGGTCCTACATACAGGAGGGAATACGCCCTATTTATTAAGGGGGCGTATAAAGTCTAGGCATACGAGTCAAAGGATATATTATACATATATTTTGTTTGATGTTGAGCCCAGCAGCAACTGCCCACTCGAATCAATTTTGGGTTACTATTGCAACTGCTTGGTCGGTAATAGGACGGTAGGGTGTTGTTGCCACGTGATGACAATGATCTGGTATTTAGGGTGGGCAAGATATCAGACCAATATTAATCCACCAGCATCATTTTTAGACGATATTTTTTTTAGAATTATTGAATATTAAATATTTTATTCAAATGAACGTTTGTTTTTATTTTAACACTGCAATCCTTTATGCTACTACCTAACCTTTTATCAAGACTTCAATTATACATGTTAATATGTACTTAATTATTCCATTACTGCCCCACTACCTACTTACTCTCACAGGGTTTAGATTATGAGATTATATTATATACCTACATAGTATGTACATCACATCAGACAAGAGAGAGGGCTGGATTTCTAACAATGTTTTCCTTCACGGTAAAGAAAATGATAATTCAATATTATCTTACATGATTTCTGAAGTCTTGGTAATTCTGGGTTTAAACTTGAGACTATACTTCTATTTCTTACTATGATATTCAGATGACTTACTTACTGTGATAGTCAGATGGGACGGCAATCTGACAAGACCTGAGTGATATTACATACAGGGCCGACGGCTTCACATACCTACATTCCCGAGGCACGGAAGGGTATCGAAAAGAAAATGATCACCCATCCATTGATCATGACAACTTACCCAAGCAGAATAATCTGGCTACTACTTAGTTATAGAGTCCGAGTAGGTTCATGACCAAAATATGTTTTTGTTAATTTCTAAGAAATCTGAAGTTACTGGATTATGTAACTTTTACAGTTAGTTTTAGGGCTTATTAAGTTCAAAATAAAGTAAAATTCGTTAATGTACATGAATTTTTACATGCTAGGCAGAGTGCCCTAAGTAAATTGGCCATCTCCTTTGAGTTCATGGAACATAACTTTAAATCCTATACAATAAAGTTTAGTTTACGCTTCAAACATTTTTACAAGTTTTTCAATGGTGCTAGTCACTTTGAAATCAACTTAATTGCAGTTAAAATAAAGTTGATAGTTGTTAAACTTGAAATAATATGAAATTGAAACATACGTTTGAATACACTATATACATACAAAAACTCACGCGTTCTACCCAAGAGGGTAGGCAGAAACTACAGAACGCCATCTGCTATGATCCTTTTTGCTTCGTTTATGTTCATATATCTGGTCTAACACTCACGCGCCGGTTGCGAATACTACGTACCTGTCCTTTCAAAAGAACATCACCAATAGCGTTAATTGGTGGATAAAAAGACAGGCTAACCTCATAGAAGTTATAGAACAATGGGATGAGGCTTTGATAGATTTTAACAAAAATATAAGACAGACTCAAAAAAATCGCACAACAAAAAAATTTTAGAGCAAAAACTTTATAAAATGGATAAGAAAAAGGTATCATCTAATTGGAACCTCTATTATAAACGTAAAACAATCTGGATCAAACAATAACGCACGTAGAACATGCAGATCTCTATTCGCTTAAACGTGGACAACTCCATTCCCACTGGTTTCCATTTCATCGAACCGGGAGCCTTCCAATATCGGTATACCAAACCTGACAATCTGGCAAACGGCTGATCGCCAATCAAAGACATTTCCTACTCTGTAATGGAAATACCGCAACGCTGGGAAGCCTTTGAAAGGGATACTAATGCGTATTTTCAAAAGCACGCTGTTGTATTTTGAACGCTGGGCTCAGGAGCTGAGCGTTGAAAATCCAACAGCAAGCTGGAGGTGCAGGAGGTGTCGCCTAGTCTTAGTGAAAACGGATATAACTACCTCAATGCAGGTACGCGTAAGCTTTTGGCAATCTTGAGCAATCTACCGTGTGACTCGACGGTCGATTTCTGTACGGGATGAAGGGATTATGGTCTATTCACACGTGAATTCACATGATATAGACTGAGGTCATGACTTGTGTTCGATAGTGAATTTGTATCAGAAAGGATGGCAGTACTGAGGATAAGCTAAGGTCTAGGTCATATTGATTATTTCGCATTAAGAGGAAATGCGGGTGATCGTTTCTCCATAGAAACGCTCTTGCCTGTTTTCTTTCTGGTTAATAACCATAAAGCAAGGATGATACATTATTTTTATAAGCACTAAGAACCTCAAAAAATGCTCAAAACCGCCGCTGTCAACAGAGGCGTAGTGTACAAATTTGGCAACTATTCATGAAAAAAGAAAAACATAGGGACATAGTATAAATCCTTCTTATTCAGTTTATGAAATATCTTTTAAATTGGTCGAATATTGGAGGAAGAAATAGGCGAGAGCCAAAACTCAAATTATTACTTTTTACTTAGGCTTTTTCAAAAGTTTTTCCGACCGCATATTCTCTTAAAGGCTTATTAGATTTTCTATGAGTGAATTAGGTACCAATAATGAAAGAAAGAAAACAAAAGGAAAACACATTTATCTGGGGTAAACATGACTCAGAGAAATAACACAAAAAGAACAAGTTGAGGGTGAGTTAACTGATTGTTTACTGCACACATGATAACATCTACTGCAACACTATAATGTTCCCACTGCAGAAAACCAGGTCTCCTTTCTTCAAGATGGAGTGGACTGTAATCTGTAATCTACCACGCGGGCCCAGTGCGGCTTGATAGATGTCACATGTCTTCGAATATTTGGTTCTAGGACATGCCGGTTTCCTCACGATGTTTTCCTTAATCGTTTTGAAAGCAACAAGACTGCAACTTAACTACTTCGGATTACTTAGCTGCAATATTTACATAACATCGTAATCCGATTTCCAGCCAGCAATATGTTACGAAAGCAACACCAGTCTTATAAAACTGTCTCCCAAGTTCCCAACTCCACACACAAATATTATAAGTAAGCTTAAACTTCGAAATATGCAGAATTTCTTCGCATTTGCAAACTACCGATTCCTAGGATAACTTTGTACATCGAACATTCCCGAAGTTTGCTGAGAAAGAATGTTTAAAAGATTTCCCGCCAACTTATCGGCGACGCGGGTAGTCTGGCAAGTGTCGCCTTGCTATGTGAACTTTTTAAGGGGCTCCTTTGTTGTGGACTGTGGTAAACAATGTGGTGGGGTTTAGTAGTTTAATTAATAGAATCGGCGAATTCGTACACATGAGAGATTTGTTAAAGTAGAATTATAATGACTGAATCAAGACTGAATATGCGGAATTGCATGCCATTTATCTAGATGGATGAAATTAAAGCAAGCAGTCGGCACATCTGCATTAGAACTGCAATTGATATCAGTTGGAGGTAGCAATTTTCATAAAGTTGTTCTACTTGCAAGCTAGCAGCTCTAAGCTTTATTTTGGTAAAGTTACCATTCTAAAGGAATAGCTTAATTCAAGAGTTTGCCCCAGAAGTCAATGCTTCAATTCTTGCTGTGTCAACAATATTCTTCTTCAATGATGATGTTGAAATTAACCCGCGTTTGGTAGGCAAGCTTATTAAGATCGGTAACAATAGAAAAAGTAATTGTGTCTTGTTGACAGTGACTTGTCATAAAAGACAGTTAAAGTATTGGTTGATTATGGACTCAACCAATTCATCAATATTGAGTTAATTTCAGCTTATGAAGCCCATGACGACGCCATTGTCATAAAAAACGCCAAGATAAATAGCAAATACTTTCATCTCCATCACGATGGAATTCGATTAGTAGCTGCACTGCTTTCCAAATTAACTTCACCGAGGACCTTCTAAATGGAAAAAGGAATCGAGACATTGTAACTTTTAAGACATTCCCAAGTTTTTAAGTCGCTGGCGAAATGAGTTTGAATGTAACGACTAGATAGCAAGCCGTCCTTCTAGCGATTAAGACTTAATCTAAATGTTGGAGGAAATTAGATCCAAAGCAGGAACAGCTTATTTTCAGGGCTTCCTTGGTGTTGTAACTAGCTTTATGTCGGTATTATGGTCATTTGGGAGTGCACCTGTGTCTGCGCGCACACTTGTGCACTATAATATCTCCCACGCTGAAAGCTGGTTTCCGTTGAGATTGGCCGCCGTGGCCGAAATACTGGAGGACTTTATGGTCATTTTAAATGATAAAGAAACAAGAACTGCCTCGTTGGTCTAGCTGTCGCAAGTGCTGCTGCTGAGCAGAACGTCTTGGGTTGGACTTCTAGGTCGGGCAAATGGTTTCCTGGAATCTGGATCTGAAAATCTGGAATTTCTCAGTAGCAGCCCGAAGTTTGGATTTGTGCCCGGTTGATGGCAATAGGCTTGCCCCCTATTACATGGGACTTAAACATGAATACTTTTACGAGTTTCTTATCAACATCTACGAAAATTTCCCTAGAAGTGAATGCCATAAAACTCGATTGTTTTCGTCAAATCAAGCGTCCAAGGAGCCGTAAATTCCTATCGTGTTACGCAAACTGCGTCATGAATTTGATTCGAAAGGGTAAAAATACGCTTTACTTCCTCGCATAAAATAAATTTGTTTTTTTGCATTGGTCATTGTTGCCGACCGCCCAATCTAGGATCTAGGCCCTCGATGGTCTTACCAAAAAGGGTCTAATATAAAGATAAAGAAGTTAAATCATATTCTCTCTAATACTCATACATTAGCCGCACAGGTCGATCGATCAGATTAAGCTACGCTTGCCGCGGTTGGTCTGTGAATGGGTGACCATCTATATATACCGTGCCCCTCCGTGCCTCGGAAAGCACGTTAAGCCGTTGGTCCCGGCTGTCATTCGTGGATCTTTGACAGTCGTTACGGGTCGTCAGAAGCCCGAAATTCTGACAACCAGTCTTATCAAAGGGTATCGTATTACCCAGTAACTGGGTTGTGGAGGTCAGATAGGCTGTCGATCCATGTAAAATACTGGTATTCAGCTGCATCCGGTTAGACTGGAAGCCGACCCCAACAGAGTTGGGAAAAAGCTAGGCAGATGATGACGATGATGACTCATATATACATACATAAACAAACGCTTTTTTTCTATGGGGGTAGGTAGAAACTACAGAACGCCACCTGCTACGATCCTTACATACTTACTCTCACAATTCTAAATATTTAAGTCGACCCACGAAAAGAAGTACATTGTTTTTCAGTACTATGCAAGACCTTTCTTTACTTTAATTTATTGACACAAACATTAACAATCACTCCCCATAACTCCCCCATAAATTACATCCCCACCCATTACCGTAAAATTAATTAAAAATAATTCAATATCGGCACTACATACGCTCTCCAATCCAATTCGACCCGTAACCGAACGCTTCGCATTATAATATGACTCTGTAAAATAAATATAAATCATGTGTGAAATCATACACGTGTGGGCCACCCCTGTTTACGTCAGTAGGGGTGTGCGCCCATTATTCGTTAACCCAGAGTTCACCAACATTTTTAACCGCGCTTGCTCTATTTGTGACGCTGCAATTCTTTGTACGTTCTGCGCGCAACCGGCATTATTTTTTACAAGGACTGTATTTCCGTTTGCCGCATACAAACGATGGTGGATAAACGTACGGAAATACAAGGCAGACTCGAGATTGAAAAAGATGCCGTAACCCCAGTGACGAAAGCGTGAATATGTTAAATAAATGTTGGAAGAATTATTTAAAATCTTGGATAGATGAATGTTAAAAATGTTAAATACCCTTTTGCCCTTTGGTTTTTCATAAAAAAAGATTACTTGTTTAAAACTTAAATAAATAACGCGACTTGAAGTAGGAGGTAGGCAACCAGATTTGAGAGCAAAATGAATGTTTGCGAAATGAAAAACTTCTTTAGGCGCATTTTACCTTCTTTCTGAATAGTAATTGAAACTAAACAGTCACGCTCGGGTCGGTGACGCTGAATCGGGTATGCTCAGCTCCAGTCGGTCGGTGACGCTGAATTGCGCCGCGTATACTCGGCTCCTGTCGTAAGTTTTCACTTCTATCATGTGGTCATAAGGACACACCCTCTTTTTGTCTTTATTAGTTTTTTAACATGACAGAACTACAATGTTCGTTTTCAGTACACAATAATTAGCAAATGTAACAATCAATCTACCAAATGTTGAGAGCCCCTGCTAAGCACTCAATGGGCTTGCATCACATCATCCAAGTGAATTATTAACCGAAACTATACATCAAAATATGTGAAACATAATGGCACACAATGGTTTTAATTAATTAAAGTAAGTTTGCGTGATGTCGCCCCTTGTCGTGCGAAACTGAAATAAATATAACTAACATATGGTTCGTTGTATAAAATTATTATATTACTTTTATAAAATAATAATGTCAACCTGTAATTGTTTCAGTGCAGGTCAAGGATTTACTTATATAGACTAGGAATAAATTAAGCATGGGTCAACGCTAATACTCGTAGAACTATAGAGGTATGAGGAACAGGGAGTAAAGTTCACTCATACTCTATAGAAAAGGGAGGATCCTCCGACCAGACGGCTGTTGTGTCTGGCGGGCAACTGCCCAATGATTTATGTCGGGCCGTTGATCTATGCTAGTTGCGATGTAAACTCTGCTTGCGAGATGCAGGATTTTGCGTGACGTCAGTATGACGCGTTGTAGATACCGCTACAGAACGCTAGCTCACTAGGTATGTGTTTGCGATATCGGACGGTTCAATACAGCTTCCGTGACGTTGTTCCTTCAACGAGAGTCTACTGACTCTACTACTACTCAATCCTTTTTAGACCTTACTAGGTCTAAAGGATTGAGTATCTATATACATTTAACACTGTCGATTTTTAACAGTATACTTAAGGCACCTGTCGTTGTAATCTCGAGTACACATAGCAACTAAAACTACTTAGTTGATTGTTTGACAGAGTTCTCGCCGGTGTGGTGGTGTGAACAGTCAGTGGTCAACTACCAATATGTCACTGACTATTAATTTCTTTTACTGACACGGGACCCAGAATCATATATTATACGGTTCATGACCGTGAAAATAGTTGATAGATACTCGCTTCCTTGTCGGCGGCGGGTACCATATCTTAGCTGGCCATTAAAGAAAAGCCACTATAGTCCGACTTTTAAACTCATTTCGGACTGAGTTTAGAGATATGGCATGTCAAATAAGTTTCGTTTTTTACACTATTCTGTACTAGAAAAACGAGATTTGGTTAATGGCCGCGAAAAAACAAAAAAAAAATCATTTTACTTCAGCTAAGCAAAAGTTCGACTATAAAAAAGAAGCACCCCTTGGGGTTATTATTATATTGTGAGCACTCTGTATCAATACAGATAGAACTACCCACATCATTACATCGCCATCTTGTATTTAATTAACATGAATTAAGTAGGTACTAAAACACGCGTATATCACGAATTACATAAGCCTGAGTATACATTTAAATTACATTTCAAGTAGTCGTGTGATTTACAAGTTATTAAACTCAAAGGATTTACGTTACATTTGAAATGTGGCTTCTGAGTAGGTAGGTATAAATATATGATGTAAGTAGAGCAATATTACTACCTAGTAATAGGTTCTGTAGAGATTATGCCCTATTGTGTGTTACCATGCAACCTCCGTGAGTTTGTTATAAGATAATTGCGTAAGTTTATGAGAGAAACATTTTTCTACATGACTGTATAGAAGAGAAAACCGTAGCGAGCTAGCAGAAGAGCTGACAGAACATTTCATGATGAAAGTAAGCAAGTAGTTGTTCCGGTTCTGGCTGTTTGTGTATGTGAGATTAAATGTTTGTAAAAGCACCCACAATACAGGAGAAATTCCTAGTGTGAGACAACGTTTTCATTTTAGAAAAAAAAATAAATGTTAAGATGTAATGAAGTTTTGTATGGGATAATTGTTATGCAATTACGATGCTCGTCCCATGGAGAAAGTTTGATGGTCTGTAGCACACCCTTAAATTGGACCACACCTTTATGGTACATCCTGTATAGAAGACTAGCAGCGCCCCGCGGTTTCACCCGCATAAGTTTCGATCCCGTGAAAATATCGGGATAAAAAGTATCCTGTGCTAATCCTGGTTATAAACTATCTGTGTGTCAAACTACATCCAAATCTGGTCAGTAGTTTTTGCGTAAAAGAGTAACACACCTAAATCCATCCTTCCATCCATACATCCTCACAAACTTTCGCGTTTATTATATTTTAGTATGATATCAACAGAAAAACTATTGCCACTGCAATCTTACTTAAATATTTAAAAATACCGTCCAACTGTAATCCGATTTCCACCTACCCACCATCAATATCAATTATAAAACCACTCTCTGTTTCGTGTAGGTACCCGCAAATAATAACAGTCGTATAGCGAGGGTAGTTTCACGCAGGGTGGCGATCGATTATGGGTCTCGCCATAAATTCGCGGGAAAAGACTTGAGCTACTTAAGTACATGTCGCTTTAGAAAGAATTGGTCTGACTTGTTGACGGCATCTGTGAACTTGGGTTTTTGGAAAACGTTGTTTTTTCACACAAGTTTTTACGAAAACAAGGATTACATTACAAGAAAGGTCTCCGTTAGGTACAGACAAGCACCCGAAACTGTCAAACTTTCCCAATCAACTTTGAACCTTATACTTTAGCGATAAAGGTGAAAATCTATTAAAGAAATTTGACAGATTGTAGCAGCTTGATGTGTTGGCGTCTGTACATCATAAACTATTTTCTATCCTAATAATAAAGCTGAAGAGTTTGTTTGTTTGAACGCGCTAATATCTGAAACTACCAGTGAGATTTGAAAATATATTTTTACATGTGATAGTCCAATTTTTGAGGAAGGTTATATATAGGTTACATCACGCTACGACCCTTAAAAGCAGAGAATACGCAAAAAATCAGAAATAACTCTAAGCGAAAACCAAGTAAAAGCCTGGGCGGGCGATGCGATGCGACGCTTGCCGGCTTAACGTGCTTTCCGAGGCACTGAGGGGTCTTGGTATGTAAAGATGGTCACCCATCAACGGACCAACCGCGGCAAGTGTTGCTTAACCTGATCGAACGACCCGTGCGGCTGTTATTACTTAGCCACAAGCCCCTTTCATGCCTGTAGATCAATTCCGCATTATTAATAACTACATACCTACTACAGAGCTACGAGTGCCGTGACCCGGAAATCTGTACTAAACGAGCGATAGATTGGCTGATAATAGGCCGAATCTATTGTCAGTTAATAAGCTATCAATTACACTAAACCGGTCAAGTGCCAGTTGGGCTCTTAATATAAAGACCATTCCATGTTTCATAGAAAGTGCAGTTGGCATTTAATTTAAATCCAACTGCCCGTAAACACTAGATACTAATACAGGGTTATTGGTAAAACATTAACAACCTCTTAGAAGGTCATTGTACTCATCATTATGAACAACTTTTACTATGGGACTAAACCAGAAATCGCGAATAAAAAAATCAGCTGATCCCTAAATGTAGTAAAAATGTAGGGAACAGCTGATTTTTTTTCACTCAGGGATAATGTAGCGTCTCACATTAGTGAAAGAATTTTCGGGATCGAATCAGTAGTTCCGAAGATTACCCCCTACAACCACACAAACTTTTCCTCTTTATAACATTAGTATAGATTTGTGCAGTATTAAATAAATAAATAACAGCCCGCACCAACGACGGTTAAACTTTCCGAGGCGCAGAGGGGTCTCGAGTAGTCTCGACATGTAAAGGATGGTCAGTATGGTCACCCATCCACGGACCGGTCTCGGCAAACGTAGCTTAACCTTCGATCGACTTGTGTGGCTGTTATTATTTAGCCACGAGCGAGATTTTTTTCCAATTTTAATAGCAGCCATTAAGTAAGTGGCTACTTACCTAAGAAGCCACTTACTAATGCTTGCTATTAAAATTGGATCTAATCCTAACCGCTAGTAGGTACCTATTCCTCTTACTAAAACATGTATAATTTTCCGTCATGCCCCATTCCACTCATTTAACACTCATCAAAGAGAAAAATATTAAAAGGAAGCAATAAATAAAATCTTTTCGAGATAATTTTCATGAAAGCTAATTAGAGTCGGAGTTTCAACGTCCATTAACGGAATTACTGGCGTTCCCCTTCTTGAATCCTTTAAAAATGTTTGCATTTACAGACGAAGCTTGCAAGGGTAAAGGGCGACCGTCCCCTTCCGTATTGAAATCTACTTTTTATGGCGTTTTGTACGCTCTAAGCGTGTGTGATTCTAACGGTAGCGGTAGGGGACATGACGTGGCATGTGTCGTAGATAATTTTCGTTCCCTTTTTTGGGAGTATAGTTCAAAAAACTCGCGAATACAGAAGTGATTTGACTTTTTACCGACTTCACAAAAAGGAGGAGGTACTATGTTCGGATGTTTGTATGTTTTTTTTTTGTATGTTTGTTCATCGAATACTCCGCTAATTGTCGACGGATTTTCAAAATTCTTTTTTTGTTCGAAAGTAGATAGTTCTGAGGTGGTCCCACTGTCACCAAGTTAGGATCTGATGATGGGATCTTAGAGAAATCGAGGGCAACCCTCAAATTTTATAGGCTCACTTATTGTTTTTCGCATATTTTATGAAGTATCTTGTGTATTTGCGTATGGTTGTCACCATCTCAGGTAGCTGGGCTGATGATGGAAGATACAACTCCTTAACAGTAAGAAGTTACTCGAACAGGCAAGGACTGTTTTAGTAAATTGTTTTGATGTTTGATAACTTTGATAGGGCATTTACCACATTTGGTCTCATGATCATCAAGTCATGTCCTGATGCTGCAGTCATGATAGTCTGCAGAGTACCTAACTCCTCGACAACTAACAGCAGATACATATATCGTGTTTAGGCTCATTGAAAAGGGCTCGATGTGTGGATAAACGTACTGTTAATGAGGAACACCGAAGTACATAGAGACCTGATGCTGAAGCCAGGAGCATCAGAAAAAGTACAAACCTTGAAATTACAGCACCGTGGTCGTGGACTAAATTTTAAGTTGCAATTGACATTAGGCTATTGTAACTTAGATAAATTACAAACTGACCCACTAAAAAGTAAAAAATAAAAACTTTTTTACAAAAAAAGTGAAAAATAACTTTAATTTCGGAAGTCGGTGGCAAAAAAACAAAAATACAAATCCAAAGACACCGACTTCCGAAATTAAAGTTATTTTTCACTTTATAGTGTTTTTTGGAAGTCGGTTGTTTTTTTTGTAAAAAAGTTTTTTGAAGGAATCGCAGTCATGCGCAACAATTGAAGACGATTCCTCGCATTCTATATTATGTATGTGAAAGAGTTCTTATTGGTTAAACTTTGTTTAATTTAAAGGTCCCTAGAAGCTCTGCATGAGCATTAATTAAGCTAATGTAATTTAAATCCCACATAACTAAGAGAGAGTGTAGCCTGAGTCTGCAGTTTGTGAGAATTGCTTTTAGATAAAGTCAACAACAACATCCCCATAGTTTTAGCAAAAGTTGATCTACAGAGTTAAAATAGTCTCGCATTACTAAAATTGAATTTAAACATAACTGTTACTAGCGAAATGTGTGTGCTCCTACAGAATGCTTGTAACAAAGAGTTACCTCATTGAGGCATCTTGAAAATAACCTGTCTAAGTGAAAGCAGCATAAGCATCATAGTGTAGCGTTATCTACACCACCACACGCCAACTGCGCATCATACTGACGTCTCGCAAAATCCTGCATCACGCAAGCATTTTCGTCACCAACAGTGGTCATCATCATCTGCCTAGCCTTTTCCCAACTATGTTGGGGTCGGCGGTGTAACCGGATGCAGCTGAATACCAGTATTTCACATAATAGTTACAATAACAGCAGTTACAACACAGTAATAAGTTGTCATATCTAGTTTTTAATAACAGTGGTGTTGACATAAATTACGCAAAGTTAAGCCTGCCTGGGTTCAAACCTTCGACCTACAACCCGTAAACGGAGCCGTTACCACTGGGCTACCACAGCTCTATTGGTTTGGCAGCCATATTTGTTTCATTTACTAATGCGCCAAGTTACTGAAATGATAACCTGAGACGAATTTAGTAAATGAAATATAACTCCTTTGAAGACCTTGGTTCCTTTTACTTAGCTGGTCTCGGAATAAAATGTTTGTCAATTGACTAGCTGTGTGCATTTTGTTTCAAAGATGTCGATTCTAAGTACGGAAGGAAGCCAGTGGATGAAGATCGCTTTTGATTTCTCCACTTTTCATCGCATAAATGTTTGTACTTAGTATTTGTTTTTATCATGGGCTCATTGCTTATACTTTTCTAGAAAATGATTTTGATATGCTATTAAAATCGAGCCATACTTTGCGGCCGCAGTTTTGGTAATATCTGTACAAATGGCACTTTTTTATGATTTTGGCAGCCGACCATCAGTTTCTCCCATGCTTACAAGTTGATCTATGCCTATTATAAATTAAAGTTGTTTAATTGTTCACGGTTTTTGCGACTGAACAAGCCATCGAGATTTCTTAATTATACGTAAGTTTGATATTAATGTATAGTTTGATTAATATAAACCTTACTTTTAGACACACGTATATAAAAATGCTCTCCTGATATTAATGTTTTTTTAGCCTTACGACCTTATGCGTGGGAGGCATCGATTTACTTGCAAAAACCGTGCGAACCAGGGGCGCGTCGCTAGTCTATTAATTATAAATTAATCAAATGAGTATATTACAGTCCACGGTTTGACATGACCTTCCTCAATTCAAATTAAAACAACCGACAACAGCCCATCGTTTTTCTTTTGTTTATCGACATTCATTTGTCCATTCTAAGATAATTTATTCGAATTTATGCAGCCCTCAAACAGCCAAACAGTGACTCATTTTAATCCAGCCTTGTGAACTAGTTAGGCACAAATCTAGGTACAAAACTACAGTCGCAGCTAGAAACTCTAAGTATTAATTTTCGCAATAGTAGCCGATCAGATATCTTAGGATACCGAATGCTGACAATCTATTTCTACGGTCCAGTTACCGTAACGCAGGGACATGAGGACTCCGAGGCAGATATCAAATAAATACGAGTGGCTGAATTATTAAACAGTAAGCTGGGAACTTGTTATCTTATAGTGCAATGTTATTTATTATAACAGACAGCTAATCATAAAACCTATTACCGATTTCATATTACGCGTCCAAAATCTGTACCTTAACTGAATTGATTTCCGTATGTAGTTTTATTTTGCTGTCAATGGTAGACACCACAATAAAACCACATACAGAAATCAGCACGCTAATTGTGTAACATAATTTCAATCACAATCTTAATCATTTTGAAGGATATTGCTAATCCATTGCTTCATATGTTCGAAAAGTTTGTCTTCTCAACAATGTAAATAACGCAATGAATGTTGTTGAACTGACAAAATGAAAACCATTGCTACTGTTAGTGTGTTACGCAATTAACCCGCAATTCGCGACAAAACAAAAAAACATCAAAGACATAATTCCTTTTCATTTCGTGCAAAAGGTTCCGCATGGTAAAATTATAACTTCACCCTTGCTGACTACGCAGTGGAACGCATTTTCATACAAAAAAGTGCGGTGCGGTCCGCCTGTAGTGTGCGTTGTTTTATAGAAAATATATAAAAGAATTGGAGGAGGATTTTTGCAATGCGTTGCGTTGTGGTGCGGGTCGCCTTAATTTGAGCCGTATGATTTCATCTTGTTATCAAACAGAAAACATAACATCTACAACATTTCCCGACGTATTCAATATTGCACCCTATAAGCACGCATAATCTTTTAAAAACTCCCAAGAGTATACCGAAATTAAACAATCAATAACCAAGATCATCAACACACGCCTTCAAAAAAAAACAATCCAGAGACAAATCATTAAGTTTTATAGCCCTATTACGAGCAACTACACAAACGAACATTCTATAAAAAGTACCAAAACATACTATACTGCACTTAAAACACTTAGCTTCCTCTTTTAGGAGTGCTATATTTAAAATGCGTTAGGAAAACATCCCACCCTTTTGCTTTGGTGTTTAAAAAAGTGGTGTGTTCGTGACTGACTGATTAAGAAGGGGTTCTGTAGACACCATGATTTGAATCTAAGATACCTAGGTATACATATTATGTACGTCACAAAGTGAAAAAACATAAAACTCTACGTAGTCGTTGGTACGATCACATCATTCGGGTGCTTTTAACATGATTTTCGGCCCAATAAATAAATAATGGCCACTACTAACGACAGATTCGTCACATTCATTCAAGATTTTGATAATTACTTTCGAAAAGTTAGGATTTTAAAGAAAGTACGTATTTGCAGTAAAACACGAAGCAAAGCAAAAACACACAAAAAAAAAGTTGGCGGAAAATATGCTGCACACACATCCACGCAAAATGGCCATCACTCAGAACAATGCTAGACCCTTTGCAAGACAGAGCCACAGCGCTGGTTTTCAGCGACAGCCGGCGTTGACGTGATGACGTCAAGCGATGCACCATTAAATGAGATAACAAAACAAACTAAGATAAGAGATTCTTCTTGTTCCAGAGTAACCCTAAAAAGCACAATCCTCGCAGCACTTATTATAGCTTCACTCTACGTTTTTATTCGGTCACCACGCGGTCTGTAAGCACATCTTTTTCATGGTAATTTGCAGAAACCGCTTTTAATTGGAGATTTAGATTATGAAAGGAAATACATAAATGAATGCTTCAGGGACAAAACAAAATGGACGTCGCCCGATCTTTCCAAACTTCAGGGGTCAAGCACCTTTTGATGATGATAAAGCTGTTTTCCACTTAAGTGTTTTAAGAGACAATTCTGGAAGCCCTTTTTGACCTCACTCTTGGGAATTATTATAATGTATTCTGAGGATGGATTTGTTAGCAGGTTTTGTTTAATGAGGGTTCTGTTTTGCAAGATGAAACAGTAGCTTAAAGCTTTTGTATAGTCAAAACCTTGCATTTTTTTAAACACAGAACAAGATTCCAGAAGGGGAACCACCGGGTGCCGGGAGGGGATGCCCTAGAAGGACATATTACCGATTAGACGTTATTAGTCCTTCAGAAAGTCAGATGCGTAGTATTTGCAACCGGCGTGCTTGTATGACCAAATATATAAACGTAAATGAAGCAAAAGGTGTACGTAAGGATTGTAGCAGGTGGCGTTCTGTAGTTTCTGCATAACTCCATGGGAAGAATGAAATTTCTGGAATCTGACATATGTACATAAACTCACGCCGAGTTTATATATGTCAGATTCCAGAAATAACAATAAAGAAACTTGTAATTCCGATGCCTCTGCTTTCCACCCAGAAGTGTGCTTACAGCTCCCAATGCAGTTACAAACAACAACTTTACATCACAAACAGAAGCTGCAAACATTTTGTAGATATTTTATACAGGGAACTTGAAAATTAAAGGCGGGTCAATAGTA
This sequence comes from Oligia fasciuncula, assembly GCA_963082905.1. Lineage (NCBI taxonomy): Eukaryota > Metazoa > Arthropoda > Insecta > Lepidoptera > Noctuidae > Oligia > Oligia fasciuncula. Next base: position 9,998,253 of record OY720408.1, read on the forward strand.
ACAGGCTAGGTATTCATGCTGGCTGGTACATTCGTGAAATATCGTGGTTTTATGTAAATTTCAACGTCTTGCTCCAACTCGCACCGGTCTGTTCGCTGTTTATGTAAAATTTATTCAAAACGTACGCCGCTGCTTGAATACGTATATATTTTTATTACATAGCACGTGGTCATATTAATTAACTTTTTGCTGGTTTGAGGGGTTTGTGTAAAAGCGTTCAGTTCTGAATTTGGTTACATATGTCCTAATGCACTTTTATTCAAAGAATAAGAATCTTTAATATACAGTGTGAGTCTTCATAATGTGCACATAACGAAATGAGGGAAACATAGATTAATTTTATCGACGGAAAAAATATTTGAAAAAATAAAAAAATATTCAAAAGGATCTTTACCTGCTAAAGTATGGTGATTGCAAGGCCTTTCTTTAACAGTTAATAGAAAATGCTGTGATTGAGTTATAAACATGGTATTTTTACGTTTAGAAATCTGATACGATGGAGAATAATTTAAAGTAATCAAAAGGGTAGGTAATCGGGGCTTTTATTGAGTAATTTTACAATTATTGTAAAAATTGATGAAAAAATATCAGATTTTTGTTAAAAAAAACCATAATTCTCAATTGAGGGGCGATTATTTACACAGGGGCCACAGTAGCGAAAACATTAAAATGCTACAATTTTTTTTTTTTTAATTTTTTTAATATTTTTTCCGTCGATAAAATTATGCTTAGTCTCATTTCGATATGTGCACATTATGAAGACTCACACTGTATAATCGTTGCTTATAGATTACTTTTTTTACGTTTCAACGTTTCTTATTAACTTTAAGCAACGTTTTTAAATAAAGGGCTTGAATTTTTTTAATAGGTCTAACTTATTGTAATCATCTGCAGTAAAATAACATCTGCCGCATCGTCTACTTAAGATCAGCAGGAGTAATACAAATCATCATTATGTCTTTACCTCACAACTCAGGTCCAAAGTTGACCATCGTTCTATCTACCTACATTATGTTACTGGGACTGGTTTCCGCACTTAGTCCTTCAAGTGGACCATTGTACGTGGTTGACCCTTGTTGAAATTCGAAAACATGTGACATCTACCAACCCGCACTGGGCCCGCGTGGTGGATTATGGACCACACCCTCTCGAAGAGAGGAGGCCTGTGTCCCAGCAGTGGGAACATTAAAGGCTGATTATTGCATAGGTCTTTTCTTATGCTACTTATTATTACATCCGTAAAAAATACTTTTTAAATCGTCATTTTAATTTTATCTGAAAACAATAGAACGAATCTAGACTCTAGACAAAAACCAACACTTCAAGACTCGTCTAAAACCAAACAATTTCTATTCCTACGTCAAATGATTCCGATGTTATCTCCCAGTGTCCAGTGGTCAAAGCTATTTCAAGAGTATTCCGATGTGTGGGCCGACAATACCTCGTATTGTGTTCCTTGCGAATATCAGCCAACGCTTCAATGGCGTTTACCTTGTCGATATCGGGACCAGATTCTATTGAAAACGAGGCCTGGAGACGGTTACTGGTTTTGGAGACGGTAGTGTGTGTTCTTTGTTTGGGTAACGTAAGGTTTTCGTATATAAGCTTATGTGTCTAAGGGAGTATGTTGTTCTTTTGTTGCTTTGTATTTTGTAAGAGGATTTTATATTAGACTAGCGACCCGCCCTTGCTTCGCACGGTTTATACGACTTGACAAAACATCAAGATTTCTTTATTATACAGGGTCGTCCCTACATCGACGCGCTAACTGAAACCATGAATGCACATGATTCTAGAACCCCTAGCGTAGACATATTTCGTCGGTTATAAAAAAAAACTGCTGTTTCATAGAAAAGTGCAATAATTCTGCGGTCAAAATATATGGAACACCATTTTTTTTTAAATCGACGAAAATTTTAAACGCAGAATAATGTACTGAATCCAAGGTAACAGGTTGCACGTCGATGTGCTGCCCTGCCACCCGTTAGTTTAATATTAATGTATTATACACACAAACCTTCGGGAATACATTCTCTAAATTATGGTGAAAACCGCATCAACATCTGTTGCGTAGTTTAGAAGAACAACGCGGTCACACAGACGGCCACGAAAAGCGACTTTAATTTTTATTATGTGTAGTTTTGTTTTTGTGTTGTTGTCTCGAATATGATAAAGCTCCGTCGTTTGCTTATTTCGCTGTTTTCTGTTGCCTTAATTATATTATAGTCCCTTTATTCAGTACTGAAAACAAAGATATAATCAACAAATTACGAAAAAAAAACATCAAAAACATGATTTAATAAAGCCTAGATTAATATATCCAACGCCAACAATATGCAATCGATCGTCAAAACGAATACCCCTTCTAAATACCATATCAATTTCTGGCTACTTATCCTTTCTAACTCCATTCTAATTAAATTCAACTCTAGCATCATCAGTTTAGGATTCAGAATAGAGTGTCCTTGTTAATGATCGATTGGTCTGTCGGGTTTGAAGGAGAGTGGCTCATCAAACATGCAGGCCTGTCTACCGGAGTGTTCAGCGCTATTCGCCAGAATGTCTCAATCTGGGTAGCCATCTACTTAATAGATGATTAGTTTGAGCCATTGAACATGTTGCGGGTTCTACATTATTAGATGTGGAGCTATTAACTTAGTCAGGAAGGGTTTTGTTTCATTGTGTGGGTTGGGGCAGGGTCCTGACACTCATTTGTTTTATGTGAAGTACGATTCTGAAAACTATCAAGGATAGTGTGCAAATCTTACTATATCTCCGGCAGATTTAAATACAGGATGAAAATGTGTTTTTACAGTATCAATATGCCTAGCCCAATTATGTTGTGGTCGGCTTCCAGTCTACCCGGATGCAGCTGAATACGAGTATTTTACATGGAGCGACTGCATATCTGACCTCCACAACCCAGTTACTTCGGTATCACTATCATGTTACCTGTCCTTTTGGGAAGACTGGTTATCAGACTTGGGTTTCTGACTATCCGTAACGACTGTCAAAGATCTTCTAATGGCTGCCGGGACCTACGGCTTAGTGTGCTTTCCGAGGGAAACAGGGGTTTCGATATGTAATGGATGGTCACCCATCCACGAATCGACCGCGGCAACCGTAGCTTAACCTTCGATCGACCCGTGCTGCTGTTATTATTTCGCCACGCGCCTCGTGTTTTCAGTTATTTTCAAATCATTGAGTTTTATAAAGAATAGATACAGTTATGTTTAGAGCTTCGCCATTTTGCCGCTAATAATTAGCCACTACATTCTTTGACATCTAATTTTAGACTCCTTTTTAACCCATCATCCCACACATAATATATTTTTTACTCCCAAAACCTACCTGGAAGTCCCAAGGCCATTGTGTGTGAGGCTCTTAATGTTATCTTCAATTTAATCTGCCCTTTACAAAGTATCTTTTTTTTTAGTTTCATTTGCCAAATTCTGCTGGCAATCCGAATATCAAAGTCAGAAAAGGTCAAATACAGGATTTTTTTAAACCAGTGCGCTAACTGTAACCATGAAAATTTGCCTGTATGGTAAAAATCTTAACGAGAACTTCTTGACAATAATCGTTTAGAGCGTTATATTTAAGAACTTAAACTAAATTGTTTGAATTCTTGATGCCGGGAGCTTTTTGAAGAGCTGACGTCATAAAAACTTAGCTAGAGAACGCTAATTCTGAAAGCGAAAACGCAGTCGTTTCGTCATTTATAGGCCTAGAGGAATTCTTAGCGTATATCAAGGTCGGTTTAGTGGAGTGTTTATTTGTTAACCATTTCATCCGTTCCGTTAGTGTTCTCGTCTTCAACACATTCCTGAGACGAATTTCCGAAAACCCTTCCTTGAGACAGTTTTTCAAACAATGGCAGTTGTTGTATAACAACCTATAGCGGGAAGTGTACTTACGTTTCCAAATACTGAAAGACCCTGTACACCGGCTTTCTGTAGACCAGGAATCCATCGCACCGCTCCATGGTCACCACCTTCTAGAACTTTCCCACTGTTTAACACCACCTCACGTTGTCACGGGACCACCACAAACCACACTCTACCACATTTACCATTCTACAAATATTCGATGATATCGTACAAAAGGATCCGGTAAAAAAGGTTTCTACGCACTCTCGTTTATTCACACTTACACTAGAATCCCGTAAAAATTTTAAGGCGATCGTCAACTATTAAAAAGTTTACAAAATTCTTTTGGTCCTTTAAGGTGACTTCGATCTATATTTAAGGCTGATTTATTGGTTACAAGGTATAAATATTTGGTAAAGAAGCACTTAAAAGTTACACTAGAACTACTAATTTAACGCCTACAAGGCGATCACAGTCCACTTTTGATTGGATTGTTAACGTTTTTGGCAGAATACTATAAAACTGCTTGTCTGAAAAAAAAGAAAATTGGTTCAGCAAAAAAGTTTTGCGCAAAGGTTTGAACGTAAACATTGAGTTTATCACAATAGCTTTTATTTCCCCGCGTATCTGAAGTCTGAGCAAATCAGTATCTAATGTTGAGCCAACAAAAGGCTTCAGGAACACGTTTTCCGACCTCTAAAGACTCCTTTCTCGGCTACCCTTGTCATTACTGAGATGTCAATATCGTTCCTTCTCGCGCTCTCCAAGTTCCAATGCGTCGTATCTAAAAGATTGATGTGAACAGACTCGGAAGAGACAAGAAAACGTATGATTTTTAGTACTTGGTTGGCATTTTATCTAACAGTTTCCCTCGTAATACGCATCTTTGCGCCAATGAATCATATCATACAATGTTTAAATAACATGATCTGATAAATTAAAAAATCGGGCTATAAATAGGTAGGTACCTATAAAGTTATGGAAAAACATTGTGCAAATACTAAAAATACAGCGGCAGTCACTGGCATACATTATCATATAGCCGTTGGAGCTGTCGGCAGCATCCGGCGACAGACAATTGTTCCGGCAGAGATAACAAACACGACATACATACAAAACACTGTCCACACCATTCAGGGCGTCCTAACTAAATATTACTTTCCAAATAATAAATACAAACAAGCAAACTGCCGCTAACTTTTAATAAAAACGAGCGCCAAAAACATGTTACTCATAAATAAATTTCACTTTAATCGTAACTCCTTTTTACATTTTTACTTATTTACAGACATCGACCAATATGGAATCTTGTTTCGAAAGCATGCGAGACCGGCGCCGCGCATGGCATGTGTACGCATCGAGTGTCCAGACACGACTGACCAATAAAGCGTCCGCGACATGCATTCTACATCCCAAATATGCGTACGCGCATCGCCGGAAGCAGGTGTCACGCACGCCACCTGTTCCCGTCGCGAATACCAAAAAGCGTGCTGACTTAAACAGTCAGGTGGAACAATGACCTGTCTGCACAACGGGTACCCCACACATGGCTAATTAGGACTTATTTCGGCATCGATACAGGTGCAAGCGGCTATCGAATGTCATCTGGAATCTTTCTGAACAACGTGGCATACATACTGTGTTGATAAATTTTATGTTTACAGTTAGGCGGTTAGCTTTTGTTGGGCCGAAAGTACCGGTCAAGCAAGTTAATAAATATTTGATGGATTGCAGTACCTTTTAAGTGGTGTTAACATATTCATTAACATACTGAAGAGTGAAGGTAACTAATGGGTGCTAAAACTTTCGAAGAAAATGTTAAGGTACAATAGTTTATTAATTCTGAACGTGGAATGGCATAAGTATGTATAATTCAACACGGAAGTAACCCAAGCTCAAATAGAATAGTTGAAGAGGTTACTGCTTGTCTTACTCTTACAAAAGCATGAGACCGAAGTCTATAATTTCACTAAGAGCATACAAAATTACACACTTCAAGAGCATCAAAATCTCAGAAGTTACATCTCATCCACTTTAACATTTCATCTAAAATCCTGCATAAAAGCCGAGACGTGACCTGGAAGGCATACTCAGAATTCAGATGCTGCACAAGCTTTTACGAAAACATGTCGCGGATATCGTCCAAAAATATGAAACTTAATAAAGTCTGGAAGAGATTTATTCGCGCAGACGCATCCAGTTTCTGACAGAGTGAATCTACGTGAGAACAAGTTTGAAAGTTATCAACTGACGTTCGAAGCTGATGTAAGCCTGGAATAAGCAGAACTGTTGAAGTCACGAGGACTTGTTACTATCTTGAACCGGGAATGACCGGGATTTAGTTTAGAAATGGCGTTGTCTGAGAATTTGTCTTGTATTTTGAGTCAGTTCAGGAATTGAACACGCACACACTGCTGACTTTTCAGAAGAAGGAAACGCCACTACACGAAAGGAAACGTCTACCATATCAATATTTGTTTCACAAGCTTGAGATTGGTCAAATCTATGAATTGCTGCACTATAGGTAGGTTCATATCTGAATCCTTGTTTATTGAGCGTTACAGCTTTAAGTAAAAACTCATGAGTAGCAAACTAGCAGGCCAAGGTTATTCAATAGCCTAAGTCACATTAAACAACATACTAAACTTTTTAGAAACCACAAAATACCTTCAGGTACGGACACTGAACACTCCTATTGAGTGTCCAAAGTGTCCATAGTAGTGCGTGTATGGCGCTGCAGTTGTTGTAGGTAATGTCAGTGACAGCTGTCAGCGTCACATTGACAGAACTCAGTGTTATCGGCAGAGGAACAGTGCTTACTGCATTACTGTCAAGCGTGCAGCATTCGTTGCAATGCTGAGCATTTTGAAGTACCTAGGCACGTATGTTTACTTTGAATTTAAATCTCCCTTAACACACCGTAACCAAAACTTATGCGACATAACAAAGTTGAAATCGTAACGAAATAACCAAGTGTTAATACTGAGTATTATCACGCAATTTGTGATTTACTTGGGCAATAAAGTATTCATATCGAGAGGGTAATCAGCCAAACTTTTCCAAATTGGAGTTAAGCACGCTATCTTTCACCCCTCTGAGCTTATTAGACTCATTTCAAATAACTAAAAGTTGTTCGACAATCTCATAAAATAACGAAAGTAAAATACCTACGTGAAATTAAAGATTTAAAGAAAATTTATGGAATTTTACATCTATAGCATAGAATAAAATATTCCTTATTATGTACCATACGAATCACAAATGTAAATCTGGAAATTTTACATAAGGTGACAGATAATGGGCGGTCTTAGGCGATTCTCACACTGCACCGCATCACGCAGCGGGTCGCAGATAACGCACTCACGCGCGTGATTTTTTACATACAAATTCAATAAAAACGCACTCACGCGCGTGGAATTTGGCACCATTTCACGCACCCCGCTGCGTAATGCGGTGCAGTGTGCCAATCGCCTTAATATCACTAAAAGCGATCTTTTAAAGACCAATACCAATTTTTTAAACCATGAACTAAGATCAAATTAATCAGAGGGGCTCGTGGCTAAGTAATAACAGCCGCACGGGTCGATCGATTAGGTTAAGCTACGCTTGCCGCGGTCGGTCCGTGGATGGGTTTGGGGATGGGGACCATCTCTACATTCCGAGACCCCTCCGTGCCTCGGAAAGCACGTAAAGTTGGTGCCGACAGTCATTTGTAAATCTTTGACAGTCGTTACGGGTCGCCAGAAGCCCTAAAGTCTGTCAACCAGTCTTACCAAGGGGTATCGTGTTACCTAGTAATTGGGTTGTGGAGACCTCCACAGCCCAGCGACTGCCTATCTGTCCAGTAAATTCGTGAATACTGGAATTCTGCTGCATCCGGTTAGACTGAATCCGACTCCAAAAATAGTTGGGAAAGGCTAGGCAGATGATGATATTTAATGAATAATATTATTTTAATGAATGAATATTTAATTGACAAATACATAGAACAGACAATAATATAAATTAATAATATTTTTTTATATTAAATTAATAAAATGTCACCAAAATTTTATTTAGAATAAGTTAGTTTGCATGTATAAAAAAGTTTTCTTTTGCTGTGCCCGACGGGATCCACGATTGTTACAACAAATGTTTACTTACCCCACCTCATATACATTGTGGAATGCAATAAATGATTGAGTATTGAACTAAGAGCAAATTGATCTCACATGACTAATGTCCAGTTTACACGGGCTTTGTAGCTAAGTGCTTAGTACTTGTCGTGGTGGGGGTATCGACTTGTCGCTTAGTAAATAGGATCGTTTTCTATTCACTATTCACAAATACTAATACTAAGCACTAAAGCGTGTTTACACATGAGGACTTAGTATTAGTGACAAGTACTAAGCGCTTAGCTACGAAGCCCGTGTAAACCGCCCATAAAACACGTACACAAATCAGATCAAACGAAATTCAATTCAGGTCTTGTTTTTTCTGTCGTGTTATCCTGATACACCCGGTTCTAATTAAAACGTACCATCTACATCAAAGATACGAAAATCAAGCGTATCCATTGAATTTCGCCACCCCTACTCTTGCCCGCTCATGTGGACACAGACTAACTACCCGCTGGAATGAAACCTCCGAAATTGGAGCTCCTTTCAAAACGTGTGACGTCAGACTCTCTGCTTTTTAATTTGTCGCTGATTTGCTAATGGGTTTAGTCGTTATTTAGTTAATGAATTTTATTACACAAGAGTGCACAAATAAACGTCGTCTGACAGTCTAGCCATTAGATCGGGGGAGGGGACAATGAACTGTGGCCATGGAGAAGTTAGAAATGGAGGGTTAAAGCGCAAATATCAGATCAATATAAATTCTTTATCAGCTGTTTGGTAACGGAAAAACACTATTACACTACTTATAAACCTGTGCCTTTCTTCTTATAAAATACACTTGTAGTGTGAAGTTCTATTAAGAAGGTGTATGAGCATTCCATTTACTAATTACTCGGTGACTGCAGCTAATAACTAACTTTAAAAGAGAACATTTTCGAAAAATACTGTTACAGCCAAATTAGACCGATTTTAAATTTTCCATAGAAACAGAGATTTCCAGTTATTTTTTTTTTAAATAAGACATTTCGAAAATGTTCTCTACTAACTTTTTAGACCTTTGTATCCTGCTTATGCGTATGAAGTTAATTAAAATCGCTTCATTAATTTCGAAAAATAAGGGCTTGAAAGTTTGTATGAAATGCCGTACGGCGTAAACGCTATTAAACCATTTACAGGCACTTTTTAGGAATTGTCAAGAATCTGATCAGTCAGCAATATGAAGTTATTGCCCATTTCAAAACTATGGAAACGAAAGGTCAAGAAACTCCATGGACACTCTTTTTAAAAATCGAAAATTCTGTAAGAAAATTCACCGATTTTCATCACCACTCATTGTAGAAATAGGGTAGGGTGGGGCTAAAAGGTCCATTTTACGTATATTGCCTTGTAACTATTTACGTATCAGGTGTAAAAAAATAAATTCTTCTGCAATGGATACCGCTATCCTTCATTTACAAGAAAGAACAACTTAACTCTTGTAATGTTTATCTATAACCCACATATTTGCATTTAGGAGTGTCGAGTCGATTGGTCCCTTTTGCCCCAAGGGTGGGGTAAAAAGGACCGGTGCTGGGGTAAAAAAGACCAGTATAATTAAATAGCTTTTTAACGTTAATTAAAGCAAGTAAATAAACGAAAACAGTTTTAAATCAACCAGTCTTTACTTTTATTAAAAAAAATAAACAACGTTACTTATTTTAAACTTATGGCACAGCATTTCAGTCTTAATTATTAAAATTGAGCTTTTTGACCCAAAACCTTTATATATAATTAAATTATAAAAATAAAACGAATATAACACGAATAAATGACATGACTTTTTAACAATTACTCGTCATCTGAATCGCAATTCTGGATTTCTTTTAGACGTGTGATAAATCTTATCAGAGAAGTTTTACTAATTTCATAGTCACGACAAACTTGACGTAGGGATTTATTTTCGTTTGTGACTAGCTCAGCCGCACGTTGCGTGACCTCGACAGTCTTTGTACCTCTTTCGGTAGTTCTCTTGGAATTCCGCATTCTGAAAAGAATACCATAATATGATAATATTTCGTATAGGGTAAAAAGGTCCACCGTGGGGCATAAAGGTCCTTAAGTGGACCTTTATTCCCCAATAGTATGTTGATTGAAGTTTGAGGTTATAGAGAAAAACCTAAACAGACGATTCAATAAACAATGGATCTACGTTAAACTTTATACCACTAACTAGACCTTTAATAAATGTTTAGTTTTGTATTGATAAAAACACAACAGTCAGACTAAAAATAAGTGACGTCACAAAAATTACTTACGTGAATTTTTTGCACCGCGACCGCGTACACTCTCATCGGCGCTCGCAAGCTCACTTCGTGGGGCGGCGTAAGTACCCCTCCCGTGACCCCTTCATACCCCTGTCATTCGATTCGCTGGTGCACTTTTGATTTCGGATATAGACATGGTGGACCTTTTTACCCGCGGACCTTTAAGCCCCACCCTACCCTACGCAAGTAAAGATATTTATTATTCTACTAGCTTCTGCCCGCGACTTCGTACGCGGATCCTGTTGGTTATGCCAGCGACAACGGGGTAGTCAAAATCGAAGATCTGAAACGTCTGATGTCGAATTCTAAGAACCCGGGGACTGGATAACAACGGGATGCGCGAGACGATTCGAGACGTCATTTTCAGGCAATAATTAACCAATAGGGTGGTAAACTTGGCCTTGCACTTTGAATGTTGGCATAAATGGGCCTTCTGAAATCTGTTTCGCAACAAAAGATGTCATTTGAAAGGCATTATTGTACGAACGAATGTTGTTCAAGAAATGTTTTGACTGTGATGGTCACCGATTAGCAGTGATCTTAATATTTCTGGAGGATTTTGTAATATTTCAATATGTACTTTCCCACCTGAGCAACACATACCGTTTGTTTCTTTTTGCTATTTAACAGCTTCACAAAAAGTAAAATTTTTAACCATACCTCCGATGGCGGAATATGTGGCGTAGTCAATCATAGGAGTATACGTAAATGCACTCCGTTCCTTATCAACCCAAGGAAGGTCGCCATGCCCGGGCTACGGCTATATCTTGAGACACATCCGATTCTTCAGATGATATCGAAATTCTGTTCAGAGAATGTCGAAGTCGATCAGAATTCAAACGTTCGTTGCGCTCTTCTTAATCTGTCTCTTCATGCCGTACTCCAGCAATTCTTTCTTTCTCACTTTCTGATTATGAATATTTTGCTGTGTGCTTGTTCGGAACAATGTATGATAATCTCACCGTATCAGCGGTCAGTCGCGCATCATATTCTTCACTGGTCTCTAGAGATCTGGATGTAGATGCGTAAATACGCTGAGAACGCAGGCGTGCTTCGCGATCCAAAGAGGTTTCCACGGAGCGAGTTGCAGCCTGATGTTCTCAAACAGCATCAAGTCTCTCCTGACGCTCTTCGGTAGATTCTTGGGATCTTATGATCCTCAATCTTTTAGCTCCTTTGGAACATTGGGAAAGATTTGACCTCTTTCTAGGCATGGTTATAGTTTTATTATGAAGATACCTGATCAATTAAAATCTAAGTGACTGCTCCCCTACCAAGGGTGCCCAGACACGGGATCGTCTGGCCCATGTGCTGGTTTGGTCCCTGGGGTGGTCACGGCGTGCTATGTGTTCTGGTGCGCCGGTGATGGGGAGTACTCCCCAGCGGAGGGTCCGGTGACGGACAGCCGCGGCGGGTTCACGGATGAGTGCTAACGCGTGCCCATGTTCCCGCCGTAAGCGGCAGAGGAGGACACCGTGGAGTTTTAGTGGGTTAGAGTCCCACATAACTGCACTATCTCCCCGTGGTAGTGCAGAATGCATGAGCATTTCTTGACGTTAAAAAAAAAAATGGGAGTTTTGGCCAGTAGAGTCAAATTTTCAATGATATACCATCGTCATCGAAAATCAGTCCTAAACTGTTACCGCCTTCACCGCGTGGAGGTGAAATTAGTGATAGCTTAGATTTCCACATCAGATGTTTCTGATCTTCGATTTTTATAAGTCAACAGGAAATGCCCATCAGACCGAGTAACTTTTACTAAGACGTCATTCCTATATGTGTTATGGTGTAGCTGGGCTCTTGGAGTTCCCCATCAGGTGTTCCAGATCTTCAAATTTATTCTCTCAGCAGAAAATCCTCATCACGTGGAACAATTTTTGCTATGGTACCATTTTTGTATCTCTTATAGTTAAGCTGGTCTGTTTCGGTTCTGCATCAGGTGTTCAAGTTTCCAAGAAACATTATAGCCTGAATGTTGTCCAGCCATAATAACTATACAACAAAAAAAAAATCATTCAAATCCGTCCAGTAGTTCCGAAGATCGGACGCGCAGGCCCGAGGCGTGTCCGTACTCTGATAGAATACCTTAACAAATGTTCGCCGTGATTCTTTAAATTGACATAACTTTTTTATTTATGAACCGATTGACATGAAATAAACACTAAATGTTAAGTGAAGCCTACTACAATATATTAGTGAAAACCGCATCTAAATCGAATAAGCCGTTTCTGATATTAGCGTGCACAAACAAACAGACAAACAGACAAACCGACAAACAGACAAACCGACAAACAGACAAACAGACAAAAAAAAAATTAATTACAATTTCGGGTTCGGCATCGATATAATAACAACCCCTGCTACTTTTTTTTTATATATTTCCATTGTACAGACACCACTTTTCTACAAATTTATTATATGTATAGAAGATAGAAGATGATAAGTTGATAACCTACGACATAAACCATTGAATACAGATTTCATTTCAAGTTTTCTCAGTTAAAACAGAAATAAAACATCCTAATTAGCTCCATATATTATAAAACACGTAAGTGTTTCTTCGTATCGGAAAACCGTAAAAGCAAAACGAAGAACATGCAAACAGACAAGCAAAAGCAACTCTGTTATCTCATTAAGCTGCTGTAATTATATTTTCTTTTTATACTCAAGAATTTTCCACAACAAACTCAAAGACCCTTCAGATTTTTCTTTAGAATTCTCGTCATGCTACGTTGAATGTCGTATCTTGGTCCCGGGACTCCTCAATAATACAGGAAAAATATATAACCAGTGCACAAACTGTAACCATGAAATCAGCATATTTTATGCCTAGCGTAGAAATTTTTCGTCGATTATCAAAACAGCTGTTGTTAGATAGAAAAGTGCCTACGCGGTCAAAATATATGACACAACTAAATTTTTTTTTATAAACGGCGAAAAATAATACCTATATTACTCATTCCTCGAACAATGGTCTCGGTAATGGGAGTGTGTTGTAGTGATAATATCATTAGTGCGAACTCGTTTTGTTTATGCAATCTATTGGCTATTGGTACAGCAAATATTATGTTGAGGGTAAAATTGTTAGTATAACTTGTTTTTTTTTTCATCGTGATTTTAGTGCGTAGTTAACAACACTCTTTCACAGTAAGAAGCAAATAAAACATCCTAATAAAGCCCATAAGCCACGGAAAACGAGTACTAACAGGTCGAAGAACACGCAAACAGACATACAAAAGATACTTTACTGTCAAAGTTAGCAGAATAACTTTTTCTAGCGTCTAGGTACTGTAAATATATTTTCTTTCTATACTAAAGTTTTTCCACAACAAACTCCTCCAAAGACCCTTCACATTTTTCTATAGAATTCTCGTCATGCGACGTTGGATGTCGTATCGTGGTCCCGAGAGTCTCCTTGATAATATAATAATACCTACATTCCTCATTCCTCTGAGAGGCCCGAGATGAACAATGGTCTCGATAATGGGAGTGCTCCGTAGTGATATCATTAGTGGGAACTCGTTTTGTTTATGCAATCAATTGGCGATTGGTATGGCAAATAATAATACTGTATTGTGGCCGAATAAGGATGGGATGTAAAAAAATGTTGTTGTCAATACGATTCGGGTGCTTAGTTCAAATTTTTCCTGTGGGCTTATTTTTGTTTTAGGGTAAATAAAAGTTATGCATAAAATGTTATACTATATTAAAATCACATTTGATGTTAGGTAAGTATTGTAGCGAGATGGGCAGACGACCTTATTACCGTCGAAGGTAGAACCTAGATGAGACTGGCACAGGAGAAGAGAGAAAAACCGAATAATAAATAGAGATAGTTTATCTTAGTAGTTTATTACAAGAAAGAAAGATTCGAAGTTTAAATAAAATCGTGACAAAAGCACATCAGACTTATCCACGCTTTAGCCCTTACACTTTAACAAAAAAAAATTATACCATCTCTTTTTAATTGTCCTAGATCCGCGTGTGTGAAAGAGATAGCGACAGTTATTCACAGTCAGACGATGTTAAAGAAGACATTTGTGGGCATAACATAAAAACTTACGACATCATTGTTTTCCTGGCTACGTAGAATGCCATTGACTCCAGTGCTAGGGAACACGAGCCAACCGTCGTCTAGTCGAGCCTATTTGTAATGGAAATAAGGATGGCAAAGGTTGGGTATTACTAATTCTTAATGTAGATACAAAAGTTAATGAGTATTATTAGGTAAATGGAAAATAGTAAAAATAACATGAACTTTTTTAAGGAAAAATGAATGTGCCGCTGTGTGTTAGGTGCATTCACTCGGGTGCCATATTATATGCGGGTGCCCAATGTGGAACACGTCCTTTTTTGGAATGAAGTTCCATACCGCACGTTATAGGTAGGTACTCTGCACGCTTGCATTTTGACCGTCAGGACACTTTTGCTGTAATATGTGTTTACATGCGTGTGCCTGTTATGTAATACATAAAATACAGCGAGAGGAACTTCATTCCAACCGGGTGTCCCACGACACCTCTCGGATTTTTTCTTTATATTGATACCAATCAAAGATATTTAGAAGACGTCATGGTTTACGGCTTTGAACAGCAAAAAAAACAAATCAAGAAAAACATTCTTTGTCTATGGCAACTACAGCTGTCAAATCAAAGTGCAGTGCCCTTTCGGGCCTTTTAAAAACGAAAGAAAGGTGTGAACACACTAAATAACTATCAAACACGTATCTAATCAATATTCGACTGATTTCATATGCATACGTTATAATTAGCGACCATTCAGATTCCTGTCATACCTTTCTACTTGAACTGATTAAGGTATGAGAAACGGTATTCATAAATTGTTTATTCTAGCCCTTTGGTTTATTATGAATCAATAATAATACTTAAGCTTTTTCTACCATTATTTATAGGTTAAAAACTAACTATGTCGTAATATATTCCTCAATACTGCAAAGTTAATAAATCTAGCTAGCCTTTTCCCAACTTTGTGATGAACTGCAACTGAACTGCCTACCTGACCTCCACAACCCAGTTTCTAGGTAACACAATACTCTTTGGTAAGACTGGTTGTCAGTATTTTGGGTTTCTGACTACCCGTAACGGCTGTCAAAGATCTACGAATGACAGCCAGGATCAACGGCTTCACGTGCTTTCCGTGGCATGGAGGGGTCTTTACCTATATCAAATAATGGATGGTCTATCCATCCAAGAACCGAAACACAATACTGGAAAGTATTGATGCATAAAACATAGATGATAATATAATCCTTAAAAATGGTCTCTATGCCAAAAGATTCAAGAGTGTATTTTTTTTTTCAATGTTTAGAAAGAAAGGAAGATGCGGTATCCACTAGGCAACATTTGGCGCGCGACATGTTGCACAACATGTTGAAAGTTAGCGCGGAACTTTTGTTTAGCAAGGTTGTCTGTCTACGCATAATCAGTTGTCAGAGGAACTAGTATTGATTTCAGCGAGAGAACTATCTTTATACCATAGCAACAAGCCTGAATACACCTGAATTAATTTCTGTGTCATTTTCATCTTTCTTTAATACTTACAATAAATAATGAATTTAATCCACAATAAGTTATTCTAAGCAAAAGAAGTACATGTTCCTTTACCTGAACTGCATTATTTCCGAGCAAGAATCATCCCATTCAGGCGTGCAATTCACGACATGTCTTATAACACCCAACAAATCACACAAATTCATAATTTCAAACACAAAAACAATTCTATACAACCAAGAATTGGTTAAAACTGTATTAAAAGGCCACTTATTTCTCCTAATTGCGAAAAATAACGCAGTTTAATAATCTGCGGTAGAATTACGACTAACTCTATGACAAAATAAAGGAAACTCCGACTCCTGTTGTTGTTAATTGTTATTGTTATAAATAAAACATAGGTACAATTATATCCTCCAATGAGGTCTTCAGGAAAAATACATCAATAGGTACCTAATGATAAACAATCCTGCTTTGTGTATTGTTAAGGCATTCTTACATACATAACATACATAATCAGCCTATAAATGTTCCCACTGCTGGGACACAGGCCTCCTCTCGGTGAGAGGGAGCGGGCCGTAATCCACCACGCGGGCCCAGTGCGGATTGGCAGATGCCACATGTCTTCGAATTTTTGGTTCTAGGACATGCCGGTTTCCTCACGTTTTCCTTCACCGTTTTGAGAGCAGTGGTGATGAAATAATTTACACAAAGTAAAGCGCCTGTCTGTGTTCGAACCTACGACCTACAACTCGTAAGTCGCGGCCGTTACCACTGGGCCACCACTGCTCTAAGGCTTTCTTATACGTTCAAAACGAAAAAAAAACGAAGAGTATGTTGGAATAGAACGCTATAGTCTAGCTCTATGTACAGACGCCAGCACATCAAGCTACTACAGTCTGTCAAATTGATTTAATAGATTTTCAACATTATCGCTAAAGCATAAGGTTCCAAAGTTGATTGAGAAAATTTTACAGTTTCGGGTAGCTTGATGAGCTGGCATCTGTACACTCAAAAATTGTACTTTTCTTTTGATTGGTTTGTTATTTTTACATTGTTTCATAAATTGTCAATTTGTCGTGTAGGTACTATTTTTTTATGGTTGGCTGATTCGATTGACGCGGGAATCGAGTTCCTGGAAGGACTTGGGGAAGGTCTTTGCCCAGCAGTGGGACAGTATAGGCTAAACAGTAATAATAATATTATTATCTGTCGTTAAAATATTCTGTACAACGCCTTTGATTTATTTAAATCTGTGACAACTCTTCGCTTTTGTCTTACGGCGCGTTGACACGACCGCGATTTTTTTTCCCGCGTGTGTCGCGTACGCATCGCTCCCTCAAAAGAGAAGGGGATCGATGCGTACGCGACGCGCTTGCGTAAAAAATCGCACTCGGGTTGACACTCCAATGCAGAGCGAATAAAAATGCATATAAAATTACGTGGTCATAATTCCCTTTTAGAACATATTCCTATAAACAACAAAGCAAAACTGAACGAGCTGAAGGTAATTATCATTTAACAAAAACATTGTCAAACCCAATGAAAAACTTTTAACACAACATAATGTCCTACATTTTAATTCCCAGGCCCTACCAACATTAAAACTGGAAATGTGACGCAAAATAATAAGCAGTTAACTATTTATGTTTAATCCAAGGGAGCAGTGGTGGCCATGTGGTCACGGACACGACTTACGAGTTGTAGGTCGTAGGTTCGAACCCAGACAGGCGCTTTACTTTGTGTAAGTTATTTCATCACCACTGCTCTCAAAACGGTGAAGGAAAACATCGTGAGGAAACCGGCATGTCCTAGAACCAAAAATTCGAAGACATGTGACATCCACCAACCCGCACTGGGCCCGCGTGGTGGTTTACGGCCCACTCCCTCTCATTGAGAGGAGGCCTGTGTCCCAGCAGTGGGAACATTATAGGCTGATTATGGTATTATGGTCCAAGGCTTGTACCGCTAACCGTCTAACGAATGCTGCACAAACTGTGTCGGTCTCTGGCTACACGATACTGAGAGGAAACTTCACGGAAAATACTCTCATATGCAGTCAGGATTTTATAAGGATAATTTGCTTCAATTCTGTCTTTCGCTAGTGCCGCTGGCCAGTCCTTACGGTAGGTAGGAGTCAAGCTCGTCCCGCCATCTTCGTCTTGGCCTGCCGCGATGGCGTCGTGCGTTTAGTGGGACCCCTTGTGTGGAAAAGGGAGAGGGAGGCCTTTGCCCTGCAGTGGGACAGTACAGGCTAGTTAGATTAGATTAGAATTTGCTTCATTCGCCACTTTATTCAACTTAGCTCATCAAAGACAGGAACATGATCCTGAAAAGTTCCTACTTCCCGTGTATGAAAATGTTCTGATGTTAAGATTAAGAGGCAGCTGTTCACTTTCAGATTTTCTGCCAGATTTGGTAGGGGCCCGTGGCTAAATAATAACAGCCGCACAGGTCGATCGATCAGGTTAAGCTACGCTTGCCGCGGTTGGTCTGTGGATGGGTGACCGTCTTAACATACCGAGACCCCTCCGTGCCTCGGAAAGCACGTTAAGTCGTTGGTCCCGGCTGTCATTCGTGGATCTTTGACAGTCGTTACGGGTAGTCAGAAGCCCGAAAGTCTGACAACCAGTCTTACCAAGGGGTAGGGGTTGTGGAGGTCAGATAGGCAGTCGCTTCATGTAAAATACTGGTATTCAACTGCATCCGGTTAGACTGGAAGCCGACCCCAACATAGTTGGGAAAAGGCTAGGCAGATGATGATTTGGTAGAATTAGGAAGAGGAAAATAGAGTTGGTTTCGAAGAAATTACATTCTTAAATATAGAGGGTAGCATTATTTATGCCAGTACGAAAAGAATCCACAGGGTCAAATTAAATTAGTTAGCGAAACTCCGCAGACGTAATGAGTATCGATATCTAAAGATGTCTAAAGATAACAGTGTAGTTACTTAAAACATTGGTTTAAAAATCTTTTTTTTTTTTTGTACGTAAACTACACAGATGTGATGGGTATCGATATCTAAACACGATAAAACAAAAAAGTTTCGCTAGATAATTTTATTTGATCCTTTATATCAACGTTGTCAGTACAACTTTGCTTTGAGGAGCTTATACATTAGGAATAAGCCTAAACAAGGAACGTACGTACTTGATAATGATAGTATTGGTAGTAGATGGCAGGGTCCTGCTACTGAATTTACGAGTAGGAAAAGAAATAGATCACCAAAACATTTTGGAGAGAGAGAAAACTCCTAACATCCAAAGGCGTTCCTAAAGTATTAGTTCCAGAAACCTCAACAATAACTTATTATTTAAAAGTCCTCCCACAACTAAACGGTACGGACGGTACGGTCCGGGGAGGACTGACCTAATAAACAGCAGTTACGATGGAGCGGAAGAAAAACGAATAACAATATCCACCACCCTTTCTCATCACTGCAAAGTTATATAAATGTTACGGGTAATAGCGGGAGGTAAAGTAATGGATGATCTTGGTAAAGTAATGATTTAGAATTTCGGTTTTATGGAACTGGAAGACGGAGGATTTTCAACTCTCGGTATTGCGCCGAGCACTGAGAATCCAACAGAGCGCATCGCAGTACATCAAGACAACACACCGTTCGATTTAAAACTCTTGGCGGTAAGCTAATGCGCGAAAAAAACTACTATGACCAAAAAATGCCCGCGCGAACCTGGGCTTAGAATGCTGCCACAGTTTCACGGTTTTAGAGAGAGATGCTAAAATGCTAAAGCTCTATTTAGATGATGCAAGTTTCTTGCCTGTGTGTGGCATACAATAAAATTGAAGCAACGCATGACTTGCATCGTCTAAACAAGTTAACACTGATTAGACAATGCAACTTTTATTGTTGCTTCAAGTTATGGTATGTCCCAGGCAATTAAATCGCACCGTGTAAATCACACTATCAATCATATCTGAATAATTTTTAAGGGTATTGATAATCCATTGCTTCATAATATGTTCGAAAAAATTGTCTGCTCAACAACGTAAATAGAGCAATGAACATTGTTGAACTGTCAAAATGAAAGCCATTGCTTCTGATAGTGTGTTACGCTATTACTCCGAAAGCTTCAGACTCAAAATTTTAAGTTGACTTGAAATTGAACGCATTCAAAACCTAGTTTGTAAAAAAAATGCTGCAAATAATAAAATTTAGCAGTATTTGTACCCGTTGAAAGTTTTACGAGGAGGCATGTAGCAAAGTAAATAAAAACGAAATATGATATAGAAAATTTAATATGTCAGGATCTCCTCCCAACACGCCGGTGCCGCCCGAGGAGATTAGAGCCACAATTGCTTCCATATTTGTGGTGGCACGTCATACTAACCAGTTGTTAATAAACGAGAGAATTCTAGCGATAGTAAGCACAATGGATCAAATATAAAGACACTAGCTTCAGATATGAACTGTTGTGACGTAGTATCAATTGTTCGTGATTATATTTTTGAGACTGCCATACTAAGCCCCGATTTGTGTTATCCATTTATTCAAAAAAACACTTTTTTAGTACAGCGGTGTAATTGCGTAACACCCTATCAGTAGCAATCGCTTACATTTTGACAGGTCAACAACATTCATTGCGTTATTTACGTTGTTGAGCAGACGATTTTTTCAAATATATGAAGCAATGGATTAGCAATATCCTTCAAAATGATTCAGATTTGATTGATAGTGTGTTTCGCAATTTAAGGGTGCAGGTGGTAGTAGTGGTTTAGTAGTACGTTGATGTATGTGAAGCACATCTCATGTTTGTCAACAAATCACAAAAGCTTACAGCAGATTTACAAATTCAAATTCATTTATTGTTTTTATCACAGGTGTAGAGTCAGTTCTTATAATTATTAGTGATCACAGACTTGATTTAGCTTTCAGAAATAGAATGCTTATCGCTTAGTCGCCAGCTGATTAAAAGATCAACGATATACAAACAGATTATGACTACCAAAGTCTTCACTAGCTACATAAAGTTATTAGTAGGATCAAACCGGGTGCGTTTGTACTTTCAAAGTCTCAATAAACTCAACTGCATACTGTAAGCACAGCTGCCACGCATACTCTTTAGACAGCTGCTACCAAACTTGAAGACATGAAAATGCTAACATAACTTTATTAAAGCCCAAATAGACCGATATGAAGTCTACGAGAGTCGACGATATTATGAAATGCAACCTGCATTCCAAAAGTGAAGAACCAATCAGTAAATGTAACAGGAACTTCGTGAAGTCTTGTGAAACCTCGTGAAGTAGACACGAAATATGTAAGAGATATGGTGAAAAGCGGGCTGGAATATAGTCTCCGATACGGCACGTTTGCCACGAAAAATATGGGCTTAATCCGGTAGAAGACTGCATGCTACATACGCAGAGTTATGGCAAATTTATGAAGCTTGCCCCGCAAGCTAGTATGTTTTACACTTTGGCATTTGTGAGGAGAACAAGATTTATGTGTAATATCATCGTAGTGATAGTTTATTTTTAAGAGCAGTGGTGGCCCAGTTGCCGCGACTTATGAGTTGCAGGTCGTAACGTAGGTTCCAACCCACATTATGCGCTTTACCATGTCTAAATTATTTCATCACCACTGCTCTCAAAACGGTGAAGGAAAACATCGTGAGTAAACGCCGCATGATTGTCCTAGAACCAAAAATTCGAAGACATGTGACCCATCTACCAACACACATCACATACCTACACATCTACATCTACGTAGTTTTTTTTCTAATGTAATTACCGTTAAATATTTAAAAATGGAATCATAGTCAAAAGTAGAATCTGGCAATATACCTAGATATTATAAATCTTAATTATTTTTGGATAGCCCGTCCCCCACGTTGTCATAAACAAAAGTTGTAAGTATTAAGTTTATGGTCAACATTACACAGGAAATACCCAATTGATATTTTGATTTGATGAGGGCCCGTTGGATAGGCAACAATAAAAGCGGTACCTAATAAATTGGAAACATTGCCAGAACTACCCTAAATTGTACTTTCCTGGATCAAGTTAATAGTAGACCAGCTGTCTATTCTCTCACAGAGAGGATTCCCAGCATTGAAAGATTTATAGTCTGATTATTGTTTTATGTTTAAGTAGCCTACTGCGAAACATAGATTTCATCCAAAAAGGTTAGCAATGGCCTTTACTTAGAAAAGTTACAACTGGCCACCGTGAATTAGCAATTCATCAAACAAAAATATGGCGTCGCAAAAATAAAATCGTTCCTTTTTCAAACCAAGTTCACGCTTACGCTTTACATGCATGCGAAACTGCAAACAACCCTCATTTTGTTATCAAGCCGCCATTAATTGAACAGCGTTGAACAAACATTGGTTGAAACATTTTTCATTCACAATCCACATGGATAGCCATTGAAAAGTTGGCCGTCTACTCGACCAACAATACCAACGCACCGTGTTAATTTACGCCGAGTCCAAGTGCTATTGTTGGCACTAATTGGTGCTTTCATCAAGTGCTGGTTCGTTCAATTTGTTTATTATATCTTTTGCAATATTTGAGTTATGATCTGATGATAAAGACTGTTAAGTTTTAGGCATGTTGTATTGTTTAAATCAGTCCATCTTATGATTGACTGATTCCAAACAATCCAAACGGCGGCATGCTCAATGTTCATACAGCATTCGTTTACGAGAGAGAGCAAAGATAGTTTAACAACCATAACAACGTGCAAAACGGAAGACAAAACCATTTAAAATGTGATACCATTCCACAAACAAATAAAGAAATCAAGCAGAGATTTCATTAGGACTCAGAGGAGAGGACGAGGAGAGGAGAGTCCCAACGCGGCATAATCGGTAGACTGCCGGAGCACAATGGTAGCAATTTGCCGTAATTACTACAGTGGAGACCGCGCTTAACTTACCTGAGCGAACCATAGACGAAAGACGAACAGTGGAAGTAATTCAGTATGAAAAGAAAACTTTCTCTAGGGAGCTGATTGCTCGGTTTGTAAATATATTTTATTATTTTTCTCAGCCTTTTATACGAATATTTATGTACTTTTGAGTGGATGAAATATTTTCTAAGTCATTTCAGTGCTGTCAGAATAATCAGACCAAGTTGTTTATGGTAGAATTAAGAAACACCTTTTAAGATTGATACTAAAGCAAAAAGGTTTCTTATATAGAATGTTCGAGACGTTTTGTTCGTATCCTCAACTCTATTTGAAGTAGAGAATCGTTTGGAGTTCGTTCTTAAATTCATTTCCTGGATGACTCGGGAAAACGAACGTCTCGATAGATCGAATACCAACCGTGCCGGGCTCGTGCCCGTGTACGAAACGACCAAAAAGTAAGACAAAAGTCTGTAATAGGTTTAGTGAACTCCATTATAGATGTGTATACTAGAACATATTAGACTTTGGAGCGAACGGTGAGTCTTGTCTTTTGAAGGTAAGAAAGGACGGTTAATCCTTCAAGTGTTTATTCTTTATCGAATTATTTGTCTAAGAGCTGATTTTTAAATAGATATAACTAATGAGTAAATTATTGCCCTTTGTCAGCTTTTGTACAGAAAATATGTCAAACCGTCATATTTATTATTCAGATAAAAATCTGCCTCTTGAAAAATCAACCTTAAATTCAGCATTATGAGTAACAAGTCAATTTCGTCTTTCACGAAACCACAAAAAATATACCTAGAGTGTTAGTCGAGAAATACATTAATAATTCCCCACCGGATTAAGTAATTACATGCTGAGCACATGAATAACATCCACAGGCTACCTACAAAAGGACCAATTAGTGTCCCTACAAACAGCTACAAACATAACAACAACAGCAGTCCTTTAATTAGAGCATCTAACCATACTTCCTACAACCTGCGATGCGTACCTACGTCCGGCGCACGTGATGCCGGTCACACAATAATGGCGACGCCAATGATAGTTAAGACATAACAACAAAACAATGATTAATAATGGTACGAACAGAACATTTCTCTCTATTTGGTCCGCACGTGCCTGATCACAGGCGTGATTCAACGACCTGGGTGAAGGTGCTTCAGATGGCAAGTCTAGCGTAAATAGCGTCGGGTGTGGCTGGGCTAGGTTTCATTTGTAGTGTTTTGTTGTAGGTTTAGGTACAAAAGAATCTTCAGGGTTATCTGTCAACTGAAGTTAATTTAAGTGAGAAGCGTCAGGTTAGCCCGCATAATTTAAATTTTCTAACAGTTTTTGCAATTAGATGTGTCAATCAATAATCCTATTGATTGATTTTTCATGAAAAGTCATCCCTCCCCTCCCAACCCTCTAACTGTAGAGGGTTGTATTGATGATTTTAATGATTACAATTCCGTAAACACATACCTACTTCTTACGGTCGCGTATCATATTTTGTTCAACATACAACCTGACACTGACCAGCAAATTGCAAAAAACCTCCCTCTTAAATCTTTGAAACACAAATAGTGAAACTTGTCTAGGATAATATGCATGTCTCCATTATGTACCTATATTTTGTCTCTTTCTGATTCTTTTTTTTTGTTTTCTTTTTTTTTTGTCTTCTTCTTTACTCAAGAAACACCATCTTCAATTATTATATTCCTTCCAATCTTAGCGCCACTATCTCAAATGCTACCGTACTTATTATTTCTACTGCAATTTTCTCTTCCAGCTTTACAATTACAAGTTCGTCTGAAAGCATCGCACCCCGTCTAGTTTGCGCTGACCGTGCTGACACTTGGCAGACCGTAGCATCGAAATTGGCGGTAGACGTGTTCTGGAATTTTGTTCGAAGTCAGTAAAAATACGAGGGAAACGGATTTACATACGTAATGGCGGGTATTGTTAGCAATACCTGCAGTTTGTTTGTGGTCTAATGGGCAGTGGGAATCTTCTGTTTGCTTGCGAGTTAGGGACATTAAGTCAATTATGATCAGGTTTCTATAGGTTGTAATATGGGACTTTACTTTACCATAGTGCCTTAGCTAGTTTATGGAACAGTGATCTAGCTGCACTATATCTTGATTTAAAATAGTGTCCTTGGAGTTTCTTGCCCGTTCTTCAACATAGATCTACGTTTTGGAATGGGCAACACAGCTTCAACTTTCTGAGTAACTGACCGAATTTTAGACAGTTCAAAAGCGCCTGTAAATGGTGTAATTTAAATACAGGCTTTGAGTTTGACTAAATTGTCAAATATAGCCAGTTTCTGAAACGCCTATCAAGATTCAGTCTCTGTTAATCATGTCAAATCTCATGTAAGCTGCAGTTGTGATTGGTAGGCGGAAATAATAACAGCCAACCAAATCACTAGACATAAGATTTGACAACAGAAGGACAATTCCCATATTTTTATGAACGTTCGCATTCAAATAGATAGATACCTGTAATTGCCCTACATTTTTGACAAGTTTTTGACATTTTTCGCTGAGGTTTGATTGCGAATAGAATTTGAACGTTTTTAATTACGGGAATTGGCCTTGCAGGCTTTTAGAAACTCCTCTAAAATCTTGATGTCAGTCAAAAACTAGGCACATAACTAAGAACATTTATAATTTTTTACGTCGTTATTCTGGGACACTTTCTTTGATCTAACACTTTTTAAACGACTTTCAATGCTGGCTAAACGGGCACTACCTTCGTTAGCCAATCATTATCTGTAATTACATTGCGTAGCCTAGCAACTTTGTTAAAGAAAACTTGTAATAAACGCTCTCTTTGATGAAGGCGAAGGAAACATTGATTGATGTGTAGTATTTGTTTTATTCTTTCTTAACTTTTTGTTACTAAACTGCGAGGTTGTTTCTATCATAACTGCATACATACATCATGAGCCTTTAATGCTCTGCTGGGACACAGGCGTCCTCTCTTCGGGTAATATACCACCCGGGCCTAGCGATGTTTTCCTTCACCGTTTTGAGAGCAGTGGTGATGAAATTCTTTACTCAAGCGCCTGCCTAGGTTCAAACCCACGACATAAAACTCGTAAGTCGGGGCCATCACTACTCTCATCATCATACTCTTATCGATCTTTAGTATTGACAGGTTATGTCCTACCTGCACTTTCACACTACATTTTGGTTTTAAGAAAAGTGTCTCTTCCTATTTTGGCTCTGTCAACTTGCTAGATATATATTCTATTTTAGATATAAGTAGGTAAATAAAATATTACATTAACCTTTTTTTTTCACTCATGTTGGTGATAATCCTATCGGGAAAGCACGTTATATTGCAAAAAACAGTTTTCTACAGATATATTCTTGACTTTCTTGTTATAGATTCTCATTAATATTTTATTTTTGACTGTGTTTGTGCCAACGATTGTGTTTTATGCTAAAGGTAACATGCAAAAGTGCGTCTGCGACAGCGCAACAATCACTTACAGGCCAAGCCAACTCCGCATGCATAAAGAACTTGTACAAAAAAGTATAGGTAGAAACTCAAATCAAAATTAAAATACTGGCGCTACAGCCAGCGAGCCAGAATCATTACGATAACCTTTTTTAAGTATCGTTTTACCTACAGACAGAACTCCCGAATCACGGTAGTGTAAATTTATTGAAAAAAAAACAAACCCAATCACTCGGGCCTGGTACCCATGTCAAGTAATCAGACGTGCTACCTATCTAAAAAGGTTGAACTTACCGCCATGTTTACCGATCGTTTCACGTTTAACGGTTATTGGAACTGCCTGAAACCTTTCAATAAAAAAACAATTCTAACCTCGAGGAACGGCAAGTAATAAAAGGGATCCAGGGTATCTAAATGTAAAACAACTTTTATTTTAAAAGTATGCACACGACAGCTTCGTCAAATGTGTTCGCTTTTCGAGCCTGCAACGTGCAGATGCAAAGCTATTTCAATATGCATCCAAACTACAGGGCGTTGAAAAATTCATCTACGAAAAGCATCATTTACTTTTCCACTTTGAGACGTCGAATTGCGAAGCTCCTTGCATATTTCACTGCAAGATTGCATTAAACTTGCTAGAAATGTGGGTATAATAAGACCAGATGTTCAAGTCGAAGGTACGTGGGAATGGAGAGCTGCACAATTGGTACAGATGGTATCTGTCTGAAGGCCAGCCAATAGCTAGATTTACGTACAGCCATAATACCGTTATTTCGCTCGTTAGTAAGTTTCTAGGACTGCACGATTATCAATGTGGACAGATATTAAAGGACGATAGACCATTCCTGGAACATCGGTTTTGTGCGATAGCTTTAACTCTCAACAGCAGTGAAAGTAGGACGCAAAAGGGCAATTTTGCAAGCGACAGGATAATTAGCAAATTACAGAGAGTCGACGCGAACACGAATGCTCATTACGACTATAGAATTAGGGGCAGGAAACAAAGCGGTAGTTCGTAGTTCCACGAAGCCTTTGTCACGGCGGAAACGAGCTTAATGCTCACCTGCGTAAAGATGAAAATGGCGGCGTTTATGCCAGAAATGTTTTAATTGTAAGTGCCACAATTACGTAGCCATTCGAATGTTTAAGATGAACATCAGTGAATTAAGAACAAAAAACGCAAACCACGCCACTGACTAAGGAAACGAGCCATTTGTTAAATTAAGGGAGACTTCTGTGACATACTTTCAAGCATATGCACATATAGGTATATACATTGTAACAAAAAGCGAAATTGCATATTCAATAGAACATATTGGGCTTGGCTGTCGGTCACGCCTGTACATCGAAAGCGTGCCGGTCTATCCAATCCGATGACTGTTCACATGCAAATTCGTGCCGGTAATAGATACAGATAACGAAAGGTCATAGGGGATCGGCAAACGACAAATACCTATATTATCAAGACAACCTTTGTAGCCGGCTTATCGACGGCGACAGAACTGATTTACCGATTACGGGAGGTAAGCGGCCAAATACCGAGAGATTATCCAAGCAAGTTCGAGTTAGCAAGACTAATTATAATTATACGTTTTGATCATTGAACTAAATGGCGATTGAACCGAAAACTGGAGTAGACAAGATTAATCTATATCTATACATTATAATTAAATAGTAACAAAGAAATTTTCGACCGTTTATCTGGATTGGCGCAAAAACGGCTAAACGGATTTGGATCAGATTTGGCACACAGCTAGTTTATAACCTGGATTAACATAACTTTTAATGCCGGTAGTACGTTCCCGTGGGATATTTTCCGACATCCACGCAGGCGAAGTCGCAGGCAAAAGCTAGTTTATCATAACATGTTTCGTAGCAAAATTTTCCACACAAATTCTCACAGCCACAAATGACAAAGAAGTTTCAGTAAAAAGTTCACAAGGAGAAAATCTTCAGGCAATTTTGCCTTGTTCTCGTAACACAGAGAAGTCCTGCGGATTACAAGCCCGATCAAACTTTAATCCACAAAAGAACCCTGAAGACGTGCGGCAGAAAACTTCAACAGGACTGTAAATATTTTCAAATAAATTCTTTATCTTATTTATTTCACACAAGTCTAGGAGGATCTAAAGAAAAACATGGGCTATATGAAAAAGCTTTGTGGGAAAGTATGATTGATCGAACAGATAAGGGGCGAAGATAGCTTTTTCATCTTGCCTAGTGTCTGCACGAGTTATTGCTAGAATAATCGTGAAGCGGTGAAAAAAATAAAGTCAGCAAAGTTACTGTTAGTAGCGGGGCTATCTGCTAAGTGTGTGACGGACTCAGAAGGAGTTCCCACCGGTGCTGCTGCACTTCTTTTTATAGCCTTGCTAATCCAATAAGGATCATTGGCGTACATCAAAATAAAAATAAGAAGCGATACGACAAAATAATCCGTTGTCGTTTCAACGTAAATAACTGCATTTCTGACATCAATTCCGATGATGTCATGCAGCCCGTCGGACCGGAGGCTAAAAATGGCTGTAGTCTTGTTTGTGAGGGCTAAGGACGAAGGCCGAATTTCAATTTGGACGTACAGACACAGTTGAATGGGCTCGCCGAACCGACGACCGTTCTCATGCAAATGTGGCACCGCAATGTTTATAGCCAGCCAGTTAGTACGTAACGTAACGACTTTATTCAAATTTAGAATTTGGAATGGAATTGGGAATATGGTGTAATTTTTTTTTTACTGGCAAAGAAGCTAGGTAGTGCCAAGCCAGGTCCTAATTCTACAGGATAGTCCTACTGGAACCCTCACCAGAGATGAGTGCAATATGAAATCGAATTTTTCACGCTCTGAAAAACAATTTCCAGAATTACAAACGTCTTAGTAGGCACCGCCTCGCTTACTCAATTTGTTTCGAGCTTATGAACTAAATGGCAAACAGCATATAATTACGCCCGATACCGCAGGTAAGTATGTGACTTCAATTAGGCACAGACTACTTTCTCTTCCACTTATAATAAAGGTAAATATAAAAACAATGTAGGCCAGAGATGTGGCTTAGTCGAGTATAAATCGTTTCGATTGTTTTTGATCCATCAAAGTTTATAATGTTGGACATGACATGTAAAAACAAGTGATCTATGATAGATGATTGGCTGTGTAGGTCAATAATTGATATCTATTTTTAGTACAAATGCAAGTGGAATTGAGAATATTTGATAAGCAGACCTCTATTATCGCTAATGGAGATAAAATATTCGTAATAAGAACGCCCCGAAACCGTAATATCAATGATATTCGATTTGCCTCGTAGGTTTAGTGGTCGCAAGCGCCACCATTGCCAAACCGCATCATGTTTCCAGATTTTCAGCAGGATTTTTTTTTCGTATAAAAAGCTGCCATATCTCATGGCTACTTAACTTACATGGGTGACTACCGATACCGAGGACTGATAGAGAAGTATGGAAGACAAGACATGTTGCGTCGACCTTAAATACATTGGGATAAGGTCAAGAAAATGATGATGATGATCTGTTATACATATAATCGTCAGTCACAAAGATATTCTCTCAATCAGCCTACAGCAATAAACCTACGAGCAAATGTATGTGTGAGTAAATATATCCATTACACGCAGACTTTACACAACAAACATACCTACATCCAAAAATCAAAACTGTCTACAATTATTATTAAAATTAAGTAGACATTACGTACCTAGCAACATAAACAAGCCTTGCAAACAAAACACGCTGTTATTATAACAAGTCAGTTATTAATAACCAAAGCTACTATTCTACTATTATTACCGCCATTTTGCGAGGGAAAATTGAAAATAAATGTTTTATATAATCTGTGGAAGGTTGTGATCACGCCCGCGCCCACGGCCTGTCTAGTATAAACCATGCTTTAGAACTAAGAGCTACAATCATGAATGATTCATCAACGTATATTAGCTAATAATAAACTTAGGCAGAGAGATAGGAAAAAGGGAATTACTCGAAATATCTACGTTTTGTTATGCTTTTGAGGTATTGTTTCCAATAGACGTAATGTTGAGGTTGTTAAGATGATGTTATTAATAATTATATAAACAAAGCCTTTGTTAAATGATTTAGAAGGAAAATCACCAATGAACTGAACGCGTTCAGGACCCTAATTCACTATGACCACTTAACGATTCCTTACCGAAACCACGTCAATTCCTTAGCTTATCCCGCCAATCTCGCGTTGATTTCGCGCGGTTTCGTTCGTTGTGTCATAAAGAATTACGGCAGAGCTGTCAGTGTCAAAATTGTTGTAGAATATTGACACTGACAGCTCTTGAAGGCGGTTTAGAAGTGCTGATAGCGTTCAGTTTGGTTGGTGAAATCCGCACTTAGTAAAATCCAAGGAAAGTGCCCGAGTTTCACTTTTTAAGATAACACATTCCAAACTAGTACAGTACTGATGGTAAATCATAAAATATATTGTATTAGTCAATCTTTTAGACCCCTGTATAAAAAATAACCATGTTGTCGGCATAAAATTATAGTCTCTCTAGGTACTTTTGTAAGTTGATTATGGCCCAAATGTGCAAATTACCCATATAAAGCCTGGTCAAGGACCACAAGGGTTACCTACATTACATTGACGCCTAAAGCGGTGATAGTTAAGAACTCGTTTATTGCAATTTAGGGTTAGGTAACTGTCAAGCGAATATTATTTGACCTACTATGGTAGCAATTTATAACAATTAGTAATATAGAACAGTTTAGTAATTGCGTTTTTACTCTAAGTACTTAGCCTTGACAGCTGGAAATGGGATTTGCCAAGGCAACCACATCAACATGCATCTACTAAGATACTGTTAGGGCAACTCCACTATCATGTTCTTACGAATCTAAGACAAAAACATCCACTCCAAAAGCGTAAAATCGCCCAAAGGCGCTGCAAATAGCAAGGAACAACAAGGAGTTAATACTGCCCCTTGGTCCAGCAGTTAGTGAAATTAGATTTAATAATAATATAGAATAGTGAGGAAATTCATGCATTTTTAAAGGCGGAAAACACACTCTTCATACATGCACAGCACACACTGCATTTACTTGGCTTTGGCCCGTGAATGTAGTTGAAACCAGTCAAAAGCCGAGTCGAAGAATACCTACATCCAAAAATAATAATCCCCTTATCTATTATTTAAAAACACTCTAAAAATAAATCCACTCATCATTGAGTAATGAACTAGTTACTTATTATCCAAAATTTTCCGACTTTCTACATGATTGAGTACAAAAGAAGCCTGCCTCCGAGCCTAGAATACAATTTAGTAGGTAATGGCAGAGATTGGCAGTCAACAACACTGTAGGCTGTAAAAGTTTATTGTTGGAATATTAATACTGTTTTTGCATGTTGATTAATGAACGAAAGAATAAAGGACGATTTAGTACGATTGCTTGTTGTTTCCAGCCAGTTAGGTATAACATTATGATAATGATATTGATCACAGACGATTTTAGATTGATATCTATTCGATTATCAAAATGATAATCGATACATTCTTATTCCGATTAAAAGGTATCGAGAAATTATGAGCACCACCAGCTTCGACTGATATAGCCAAGACATCAATCAATTTCTTCTATATGTTGGTACTTAATGTTATTTTGGGTAATGCTGACATTTGTTTTGTATAAATTATGCTCTTGCTAAAACTAGGGGCTATTAGATTAGGTAGTTATTTTTATTTAACGAGTTTTATGTACTTACGTATGTTATGAATCTAGGGTCTGAAAATAAAGATTTATTATTATACTCATTGGTTGCCTACAGCGCTACAAGGATAATTAGGCGCGTGGCCAAATGAGAACTAACGCCGCCATCTTGTTTTTGACGTGACAACGTCTTAAATTAGGTTGCGACTGGGAGTCACTTATGAAAAAGTGTAACGCTCGGTAACGTTACGATGAGTCACCGAACGAGAGAGAGGCCCGCCGAATGCCTTGCGTCTCTCTCCCACTCAACTATGATCGGATGATCGGTCGTTGTCACGTAAAATCTTCGCCCGTAAAACCGACTTTACAGGCAACCATTTTTTTTTTATACATTTTATGTGACATTTCACAATATATTTGCACTTAATTATTTAGAAACAGCGGTACCCTGTCAACGTCATTGGAGCGCTAAAAGATTATTGTCAAAATAATGATAATAAAATGATTTAAGTACACAGTGTAAATCATGTTAATATTATTTATCATTATTTTGACAGTAAGCTCTTGTAACGTCATCGTCATCCCGTCCTATTTTTTTTTTATAACTCAATGCTTTCTATTCAAACAGAAGTGAGTTGCATTAAATTACTCGTAGGTACTTCTCCATGTACAGTGTTACATGTTATGTAGGTACTAAAATAGCCTGAAACAATTATCGCTGTAACCTAGGTACTAAGCCGCGCCATTATTTTGTATCATACGCCGAGGTCAACGACCCACCGCGGGTGATACGCGCTACCTACCTACTGAAAAGCATCATGATTTCATGAATTCACGATTTGTGTATTTATCCTGTTGTTATAGCAGGTGTTTATGTTTGAATTATAAGTTCAAGTAAAACATGAATTATGGTATCATAATTAGGCATTGATCAGGGCCTCAAGTCTGCTATTACAATAGTGTCAGAATGGTCTATCATTGATTTTAGAGTTGATTTTGACAAGTTTGGTAATCTACTAATATAATGGCGTCATTATGACTTTCCAATGGTCAACCACTAACACTCCATTGAAAGAAATGGCATAGAATGGTAATCTCATACATACCTAATGACAAATGAATGACTGACTTAGGCGTTAATCTGCTAAAATTTTGACAGTTCGAGTTCCTTTGATCAGTGACTTACCATTAGAACGTCGTTTAATTCGTTACAAGTATCGTATATGTTCTGTGCCATTGACCGACCAATGATCGACCATTATGAATTTAGCAGATTACGATCTTTTAGCAAAATGACAATGGGATCGTGTTGGAATGACGAATTTATAAAATAGCAGACTTGGGCCCCAGGTGTTTGTTAAAGTCGGAGAGCAGAGGTGGAGCAGTGGTAACGGCTGCGACTTACGTCGTTCGAATCCAGACAGGTGCTTTACTTTGCGTAAATTATTTCGTCACCATTGCTCTCAAAAAACTGAAGGAAAACTAGTGAAGAAACCGGTATGTCCTTGAGTCACAAAAAAATCGAGGACTTGTGACATCTAACAACCCGCACTGGGCCCGCGTGGTGGATTACGGCCCACTCCCTCTCACCGAGAGGGAATTTTATAGGCTGATTATGATGTTACGATTGTTAAAGTCTGTCCTTACAGGTATCATTCAATAAATTTAATTCTGTTTTTAAAGTAGGTACAGTATAGCTATAGAGTACCTACAAAGGAAAATTTTTGTTTTTTTTATTTAATCTACCATAGACGCAACAAAAATGACAATAAACATGGACAATAGACATTGGACTGCATTATCACTAATGGCGATATCAGTACGTTTCATAATTATAAAAATCGCACTACATTTGTTTACACGTGCAGCAGTAGGAGGCCGCACTTCACGTGGTATGGCATCACTTCAGCTGGCCTAGCGTAGTATCTCTTACTCTATTCAAACTCTGTACAGGTACAGAGTTTGAATAGAATAAGAGGTCAGTATAAAGGTACTGTTTTTTTTTTCCACTAAAGGCCTACTGTACTTACAATAAAACCTTTTTACATAGAAACATTTAAAAATTACAGGCAGCGTTAGGTTTTGCCTATTACCTACCACAAAATTGTTTAAAAGACAGCTTATTCCCAGGAGCTCCAAATCTATTGTTCTCCAAACAGTTTCACAACAGACAGACACACACACATACACACCCCCAGACACGTCAAACTTATATAACACCCCGTCGTTTTTGCGTCGGGGGTTAAAAACACCGTTGTTATATGGGAGCCCCCCTTAAATACTTATTTTATTCTGTTTTTATTATTTGTTGTAGCGGCAACAGAAATACATCATCTGTAAAAATTCAACTGTCTGCTATCACGGTTCCTGAGATACAGCCTGGTGACAGACAGACAGACGGACAGTGGAGTCTTAATAATACGGTCCCGTTTTTACCCTTTGGGTACGGAACCCAAAAAAAGGAAGAACAAATTGAAATTGATTGATGGAATTTTCTAATAAAACGCAATAAAAATACCAGTCGTTTATATCAATCGTCATTATTAATGATCAGAGTTATTCTTTACGACTTATATATCAAGTCTCATAACTTGCGAGAGCCCGTCATATAATTTAGCGGTCATCTCAAAGCATTCCTTTAATTTTACGTTTTATCGATCGACGATGAGGCGCTAATTTAATTGTGGACAACACTAAACTTTGGCCATTTTAATTATTTTCTCAGATAAAACAAGAAAATTAAGTAATAGAATAGAATATTCTTTACACCATAAATATTTAAAGATATAAATGTAGAAAGTAAATTAGAGCTATCAAAATAAACTAATGGAACGCCTGGAAGACGAAGTGTCGGTTGTCCGGCGGCGCGGCGAGATTGCCGGACGACATTGCAACATTGTCACCATCTCGGGTAGTAGGTACCTGGATGAGGCAGGCTTAGTAGGAGCATGGGGAATGGCACAAAAAACGCGAGGCCTATGTCCAGCAGTGGGTGACGTCAGGCTGGGGATGATAATGATGAATACCACATTAAGGGTTGATTAGACCTAAGTTAGATCTTTTATCTGTGAAATAAAATTTGCCATCTGACAGTTTTTGTATGGGGAAAACCGTGAAAAATCAACATTTATTTGCAGGATATAATTTTGATTTTAAAAACCAAACTACTGAACCGATTTTGATAAAATTTCTATGGGACCAATCTGAAAGCATATACTTTCAAATAAAAAAATAATTTTGCAAATCGGCTTTCGGAGTTCTGAGGTAAACACATTTTTTTTTTAATTAACCGAATTGATAACGTCCTCCTTTTTTGAAGTCGGTTAATAAAGAATAAGACATAGACTAGGTGTTAAAAGTTTGGTAAAATTCGCCCTAAGGACTGTGAGTTAGTTGACCACAGAAGTTTTGACAAAACACCAGAAAATCCTGCCTAAAGACAAGCTGAAGTTTTTGACGCAAACTAGTACATTTTCCATAAGTGAATAATGATAGCACTATTTCTAATTTTAGCTGGTGAACTAATAGCACATGCCAAAGTCGTCGTCGACGTGTCTGCAGGCGCCTTTACCACAGATATGGACGTGACCCATTGTGACATAGTACAGGATAAATCAGCGTTGTTATTAATTAGTACCATAATGTGCATACTAGGTAGTGATAACGGCATGAAAAGGAAAAAACAAACGCTACCAAGGTCGCCTGAAGATGATAATTGGCTTGTAAAGGTAGTATTGGATATAGCTGGATGAGAGAAGCATAGGACCAGTCGATGTGGCTTCGCTTGGGGAGGCAATAGATATAAGAAATATATTTCTATGGGGGAGGCCTATGTCCAGCAGTGGATGTCTGTCGGCTGAAATGATGATGATAGCAATGAAGATAGAATTTGTCCTTGCGCTATAATGAATTGAATATTATATTATTATATATTTATCGAGATAGATATCATGTACAAGAAGGTAGAGCGAGTCAACTCAGTCAGACCACCTCAGACATCGATCTACATGGTCTTCATATAACCTGACCAAGATTATGTCTGGACTTTAAAAGAGACTGTGACCTCTGAGTTTGTTTCGGCCTTTCTTCTCAGAGTAGTCAGATAGGAAACGCCGACTTCATCTAGTTATAAAAAACATGACTGACGTGTAAAAGTGTTTGTACAAACCTACTTACAAAAAATAAAATCATTTCATTTCAACTGTTTCGTTGAAAAACGATTGCTACTCTTTTTTCAAGATTTTTCTTTTTCCAGGAACAAGAGACTTCTTACCGACTTGTCTATGGATTCACAGTTACCTCCGTCCTGATAATCTTGCAATTAATTTGGGATATACTTACAATTAAAATTGCAGTTAGTAAGATTCGGTAATTTTTATAATAATGCATTTATTGGACAACATTCCTTACATACAATAACTGCTAATGCGAAACAATTTTAATGGAGTTTAGATACGCTTAATATAGCCTTATAAAGACGCCAACGCAGCAACAGCCTCTATGGTTAAGTTCTGAACAAAACGCTGGATAATTGGAATAAAAATACCCTTATCATAACCGCCATATTGTTCCCGTTTATAACATCGCAAAAAATATACAGCAAATTACTGTTGAAGTTTTTCTTTTATGCGTTGGCCGAGATCCAAAATAATATTTGGAAAAATACCTAATGATGCCATCCAAAATGCCTTGGCATTAACCAGGTAACTATATACAAAACGGTTTTCCTGATATTATAACCACGTACACCAAAGTTACAAGTCATATGCCTTTAATTTATGCTAATAATAAATATGTTCGAAGCCATAATTCATAACCATATTACAATACAATACCTGTTGGCGATTCATATTTTCAAAACAATTGAGCATCTGAATAGATTTTTATCTTGTTTAAAGCTTATAAGCCAGTTTGCCGAAACACCGTAAACATCCCATAATCTTTCGACGAACAAGTAATTAATTAGTAAAAATATAACCGCAGACCGAACCCCTCTATTACTAACAAGTCACTTATACATCGATCCTTAAGTTTAAACAATCGTTTCCAAAGACAACGTTTTACTAGGAAAAAGCGACAGAACTTTTCTGAAAACGCTCTTTGAAATAAACGGGTTTTTTTAAATTGGCTACAGGATCCTGGATCGGATCCTTATTCGCACGTATTCCGAGTGAAACTCTTTTTCTTTTCAAAAAACCGTTGTAAAATGTACCAGAAATAAAAACTCAGTAAACGGGGAAATGTAAGCTATTGTAGAAAATTTATTGAAAAGTTTAAAACAAACCAATGCGTAAAACTTTTGAATTTCCGTCACACACTCACTGAACTATGCACTAACTTCGTTAAATGCGACATACAAAAATTCAGCACTTTAAACACTCTTATATTTTCATATTATTGAAAACACTGTGTTTTCCGCACGAATGCCGAAACCTTCGGCGAACGTTCGTCATACGAAACCTACCGCAACGCGACGCCTGTTATCGAACGAATGTTCCCGAATGAGGGGATGCAGTGACGCGGGCGATGGTGCCGGCGACCGGCGTGGCACTGCGGCGAGCGACCGCGGCCGCGTGGAGTCCGCACCGCTCCGAAACCTTACGACCTAACTCTCGACACAGGCAAGCGAAAACACCCTAAACACAAGGCCGCAAAGACGTGTCTCGCGTGACGCTCTCAGAGAACACCAATCGATGCTCCTGGAACAGGACAACAGATCTTTCCGCCTCCGCTCCTGTCGTGACCAAAACGGCCAATGCGAAAATTTTCGACAATTTCTCCGACAACAACACCCGCGCCAGACGATTGCGAAATGAAGCGTAATTTTAATAAGCAAATCGACATATTGAAACGCATCAGCATCTCGGGTTTCATTAGGCAATCGTATAAAACTTGGATACTTTAGCGGCACATGTGCAATAAACAGGCCATAAACGCTAAAAATATGGAATCCTTTTACCATAATTTCCTCTTTTTAAACTGTCCGCGTTTGGTGCGTTAAAATGTTGCAAAGTGGAAGACACGAATTTTTATGCACAATAAAATGCGGGCCACTCCAAAGCGCACGTAGCGATAACTTTAAAAACTGACAACATTGTTTACAAGGCAGGAAATGGAACCGAATATGTTGGCGACGAAGTGGAAATAACTCCTTAATAGCGCGGTGTAAAGGTAAAATCGGAATGGGTGTAGATCAGTTAACCGCAAGGATATGAGTACACCCACTACTTGAGCCCACGCTACCACACCTGGATCAGTTGCATAATAAAACTGTCAGCTTTAACTGAGTCAATTCTCCTTGCCTTCTTCAGTTCAAAATTACACTAATACTTTTGTAATTGCTTTGAGTTCTGACCTTTACATTTCTTTTCGATTATAATCAACCCTTGATTGAGCTCATCGTGGTTTATATCAATCTTAGCTATTGTAAAGTTCATTTTATCCATAGGATAATAAGTTAGCCCTAAGCTCATATTCCATCGGCCCAATTCATATTCCCATAACAGCTATTACTACAAATGCCGAGGTTTCAATTTCCGTAACAATCACACAATTACCATCTGGCAGGACATCGAATTCAGTTAATACCAATAACTTTCTAACCATTCAATTACCGAGCCGATCGAACCTCTATGCTCATGTATACTATCCATTTATTTGTACCTACGTTCCGTATCGTCGGTGGATCGGAACGATCTTGTTTCAATATCAAACACGAGACGGCTCGTATTACTGACAACACATCCTCCATGTTTGCAAAACATTTCACATTTGACGGGGAAACGATCTACATGAAGCGTGCATATATTTTTTATGCATTTCGTAATGTAGAATGGAGAAGACGTGCAGCAAGGCATACAAATAAGACTAGAAAAACATGCAATCCTCCTGGTAAATTATTGGAAATATAATATTCACTAATAGTCACCGTGGAAAAAAGAACTTAGCACAAAAATTCAAACAAGTCTTTACGGCGGTGGTGGACGATTGACTTTAGATATATCCGGGATTAAAGATTTTTGTCGAGTCTGTTTGTGTCTGGATTTCTTAAGCCAGATTAGCTTTTCTATACCTACCAGAGTTTTGTTCATAATGATGAGTACAATGACCTCTTATGAGATGGTTAATGTTTTACCAATAACCCCGTATAAAAAATATATTTTTTATGTATTTAATGAAATAAAGAAATACTATTAAATATAACCTACTAAAAGGAATATATGACGCTGATATAATTCAAACCAGAATAGGTCACATTTACATCATAATATCAACAACCAAAGCTCACATAACTACCACAAATTTCGGATCATTCTCACTGGTTCCACCAGCAATTAGTTCCATGGAACTAGAATTCATATTGTTTACAACAAACCACGTTTTCGCAAAATTGTATTCCGAGAATGCATTAACCGCGATAGTAAATTAGTGTGCGGCATTTAAACTGTGTCGTCTGGATTCGCACAAAGCGTTTGACTCGTCGTGCCTTGGTGAAAGAAGTGACCTGTTCCGCTCTGTGGGTCCGTGCCGTGGGAATGGTAGACCAAACTAATGCTAAAGGAGGTTTTGCATTGGCAGAACTAGGGACTTAGTTTTTTAGATGAATTAAGCCAGTGTAAGTCAGTTATTTAAAACATCGTAGATCGCAAAAAAATGCACTATACTGATTTTTTGGGATGTTGTAGGGATAGTTACCAATAGTAGCGTGGTGCTCAAAAAAACCTCAATATTTTCGGACTTCTTTCAGTTTTTGGCTTATAACTTCCAAAAAGTGCATCCTACTATCCTAACAACATACTAAAAAAAATTAAGATTCTTGGGTACTCGAGGAAATGATATACGTACTGTTGTTTGTACACCGTAAGATGAGTTTTTGATCGTAAATCCCGCTTCATAAGAACATGGAACTCGTAGAATAATCAGCGGTTGAGTCCACATGAATGCAATTACCTCCTTGACGCCTAATCAGGTCGGCTTATGAGCATCCTCCTTAACACACGTCATTAATTTTAACATTGCATTGTGCACTTTAAAATGAGGCAATTAAGTTTTATTTTGCTGTGCTCATTATGCATGTAGTGGGAGCGTATTGTTCGAACGATAACGGCCGTCAGCTGTGAGCCATTATGTTTTAATAAGTGGATTAGGTATACGGTACCCGCGGTTAGCTTCTGATAGAAGTTTCTTTTACAAATATATTTATTTTCCTACTTCGGAGTTTAATTATTTGGAGTTATATCCAGCTGGCGAGATTTATTGTTTTTTTTTCTCTTTTTGGAACTTCATCATTATACTTTCAGCCTGCCTCAGCCTTAGACAATCTTCAAAAGTTTTAATTTCTTCCTACGACGTTTTAGTTCATTACCATCTGATCGATGACATAATTACTATCTGTGCCAAAAATAACTACACCACAACCAATTCAGCTCACATTCAACAGATTATCACACACTACCACTAATATCGACCACATGGCAGTATTATACCCAAGTGCCCACATAATGCTAACCACAGCTGCACTACCGAGTCTCATAACTGCCACCATCCATCTTTTTCTACTTCGCACACCTCTTTAACGGCTTATAATATTATGAAAATTATTCCAGAAAAAGAAAATGCAGTTATGCTAAGCTGGCAGTGTCAGTCATCGTGGGGTTGGGTAATAAAGTTAGTTAGATTAGACTTGAGGAAGCCAGCTGAAATGAAATAGGCAAGGTGGAATACTGGAATTTGTGAAGCAAATTGGGAGAATGCCTGTCTAACAGTGAAATGCGATGGTTCTTTTGACTTCAAGTGACAGCTATGTGAACAGAACCCAGCATTGCATAAATATGTAAGCTGTCACACCTTTTATACCACCTGGAGGGTTTTATTTAGGTAGTAAGTTTTTTTTGGTTACATTTTTAATTTTGTTTTTTTTTTTTTGATTGGGTAGGTACGTATAGATTTTATTGCATGTGTTGGTATATTGGCGTGGCTAGCTAACATATGGCAAATAATTAAATTAAATTTTCTTTGTCCTGTAATGTTAATTACTTTGCATATCTAGTATTGTATGTACATACAATACTAGATATGCAAAGTAATTCAAAATCAAGCAATCAAGTATTTTCTAATTGAACAGACAGCTGTGCCTGCTGGGGAGTTTGTGGCGCCACTGCTTCTCCCCAGCTAAAGCACTAGGAAGTGATGATGGGAGGGCGTTTTGGGGGACTGACTTTTGTAATTTTGATGTTCGAAAAGTGCTGATTGTCAGCCTAATTTGAATAAATTACTTTTGATTTTGTTCAGCGAAGTTTGGAATATTTCACACAATTAGCAAAAACATATTAGACTGGGACTCGGAACAAAATTGGAAAAATGTGATTCAGAATAATGGCGTGATGTTCAGGGACATCGACACGCAACTCGTTACCATGGATTCACATAACTGAACCCATTGGTGTTGAAATTTTTCGTCGGTCATTAAAAAAAAATTGCTGTTGCATACATTTTGAGCGCGTAGGTATTGTACTTTTCCATAAAACCGCAGATTTTCTTTTGATAACCGACGTAAAATTTCTCCACTAGGGGGTC
The DNA here is from genome assembly GCA_963082905.1 of Oligia fasciuncula. Taxonomy (NCBI): domain Eukaryota; kingdom Metazoa; phylum Arthropoda; class Insecta; order Lepidoptera; family Noctuidae; genus Oligia; species Oligia fasciuncula. The sequence continues at coordinate 10,039,629 of OY720408.1, forward strand.
TAGGATCATGTGCTGAAATTCATGGTTACAATTTGCGCGTCGGCGCCGTTGTCCCTGCCACCCATTATTATTACGCTGCGAGACACTAAACGCCCCAGACGTAATAACAATAAAACTTCTATTGTGTCTCGTTCAGTGTCCTTGAAGCGATTAAGATACAAAACCAATTTCTTCCTATTTAAGGCGTTCCTTCCCATCGATTGCCTACAGTTAGCATCATGTCTCGTGTCATAAGTTTCTCTTCCCTAAGCTATGCTGCTATCTTGTAAAACGGTAGTGGTAATGACAACTCATTACGGTGGTAAATGGCAAGAAGTGGTCACAAATCTACCACAACCGCTACGTTTACCGCTGCATCATATGATGAATAATGAGTCAAGATCTCAGATTGTAGAAAGATGGTGGATGCGCTGGGGAAACATGGGTGCCGTTATATGGAAAAAGAATCAGAAGACTTTATAGGGGTGTCGTGTAAATTTTATTTATAATACTGAAAAAGGTCGTTTTGAATTTGATTAATGTGGGTTAAGATTCTGTTAAGATTCTTACGTTCTAAATGTCTTTTCTGCTACTTTAGAGAGTCATACTTAACAGTCTCTAAATCTAACCGACACACTTGAAACTGGAGTTACGCTGTTTCTAGGTCATAGAGAAACTGTTTCTATGATTGATCATTGACACATATGTAAAAAGAAGGACATCTTGGTGTAGGCGTACCTATGTGTAACAGTGCTTGAAATCTTGATTAAAGCCACTGTCTAGCTGTAGTGGACGTATTAATATACATATACTGATAATAATTATGATGATGATAGAGTAATGTAACTGACAACGTATCTCCCTTACTTCTGTTATCAACGGCCGTCATTTAATGTCTTAGGTATGGATACAAAAAGCCGTGTGAATCGCTGCCGAGGATTCACCATTGTGTATTGTAGTAACTGTAATTAAAGTGATTAACTTTAATAACGTCGTATGAGGTCACCAGCATTGTGTCTGCTTGTCATGTTGATGAACAAAGCGAAAAAATCTGGAGGTGCAGTTATTTTCATGTAGGTACATTTGATGGGAAAGTGCTGATAGAGAAAACAATTAAATGAGAAGGTGTTGTCTTGCATCTAGCTCGAAAAATCCTTCTCAAAAAACTGGACATCTGATTTAAAGACCTAGACGTGAAAGTAAAAAGATGGTAAAGATGGAGAGCTAAAATAATGAATTAAGTTTTACTAGACAAAAAGTTTCAGACATTCTTAACTTGAATTTTCGGACCAAAGAAGAAACGTGCACTCTCCAACATAGCTACTTAAAAATTAAAACGAATCTCTAAAATTATCCTTTAAAGGGTTGTTTTAACATTTTCAAACTTTTCACAACTTCGCAGCGCATATTGTAGCAGCCGCTGGGCCATTCTCAGAAGCTTTCGAGGAGCTTCCGGACGTCGTACAAAAGTTTTACGTAGTATTTCTGACAAAAAAAGTTTAATTGTAAGCCTACAGTTTGGAACTGTGCCAATAAATGCGAATTGGCTTGCCGCCTACCACATTAGGACTGAATAATGTCAACCGCGATTCGAAGTGTTTGGGAATATCGAAACTTTTTGCCTGTCGTGACATAAAGCTTGTTGAATTTTACCTCGTAACAATAGTAAACTACTACAAGGATCTTTAGGCGCTCGACTGACGTTGACAGGAGGGCGCTGTTTATGCAAATATGTACAAGATGACGGCGTTAGTTTCGATTTTGCCCACGCGTCAAAAAAACCTTGTAGCGTTGTAAGGAGGTTTTAAGTGGAACAATTATCGGTCAATCTGTCACACCCACTTATGACCTAGAAGAGTGTTTAATTAACACGTTTTGCTAAATACTTTGCCCCTACGAGGAAGGTCAACATATTCGCATCGCATGTGTCATGATCACGGACATTTAAGACGCGCACACGCAAATTTGCAGAATGGCATAAATATCTAGCTTGTGTTGCAGTAGAAACGTAGAATTATCATTATTTTTTGTAGTTTAAATACACCAATAAGATGACAAATCCTCTTTTAAAAATCAGGACATGACAGGCAAAAGCAAATGGACAGGCTTCTTCTTTTCGTGAGTGACCCTTGTGCCTTTTGGACGCAGTTAGTAAGTGCATACCTACGTTAAACGCGACATCAGTTGCATTCCCGAGTTCATTTAAACTGCAGTAGGATAAAGTATACAGGCCCTTGAGACACTAAAAAGTGGGCCATGGTCTAGTCTTAAACAGAGCACTCGCGTTAGGTGTGGGATGAATCCGTGAAGCCCCATTTCATCAACAGGCTAAACACACGAGAATGCATTCGCTATAAATTTTCCTTTACCAGGTCTACTGGACAGATTTCAGCGACAGACAGCTTACGAATACGATACGGTTTTTATCCAGGTATGTAGTCCCCCTATGATGCAAGTGAAACCAAGGGCTACAGCTAGTTTTCAGCATGCAATGACCAATATTATAAATGCGAAAATAACTCTTTTCTTACCTTTTCACGACTAACGGCAGAACGGATTTCTATGAAATTTGACACACATGGCCTGGGTTAGAACAGATACTTTTCATCTCGGTAGTACGTTCCTTTGTGATCTTCTTCTTTTCGTGTTGTTGGTACTGTAATACTGTTCCTGGTTATTTACTTTTTTTATATAGTTTTAGCCCAGTAGGTGGCCACGTTGATTGTGGCATAGGAAGCATTCTTTAGATCATCCGAGCTGCAGGTGAACGGGTGATAATTTCCGACCTCCATCGTCCACGCGGGCGAATCCGCGAAGAAAATCCATTATTCTATATCATACTGTAAACTAAATCTGAACCCATTCAGAATCATGGACGGATGACTAATAATAATCGTCGGGCTATTAAACGTAACATAATTTGATGTACCGTTGACCTGTGCAATCTGTAGACCTTCACAATTATAGGCCGTTTAGTAGTCTATAATTGTGAAGGTCTGTCATTACTCATTATTAATATCAGACTGATATAATCATAGAGTTCTAGTTGAATAGAAACTGGAATAGAATTCTTTGTAGCTATTACGGGTTTCATTTCGAGAAAATATTAGTTTGTCGGTAAAAAATATGTGTTGCTAAGACCACAAAGTTTAGCAACTTTTATTCATATACAGGGTATATATTTATACCCTGTTTTTTTTTTTTTTTTAGGGTTTATTTTTAGTCCTACAGACCGTATTTCGGACATGACGGCCAATCTCAATTGAGACTAGCCTTCGCCTAGCGGCGCGGGAGATATGAAATTATAGTGGACAAGTGTGCGCGCGACACAGGTGACCTCTCTCTTCCCTCACTCTCATAGTCCGTAGGGACGGCACCGTAAGCCGTTGGTCCTGCGACTGATCTCTCTCCGGTCGTGTCGGATAGGGAATATAGTAAATACATAACTCTTTCGTATAAGTTATATTTTTCATAACTGAAAAGAACAAACCAGTCAGTAAGGTTGAAATTCAGGGTACGCTGAAGATCTACAATATTTCGTCACCCGTGAATTACACATTAGGGCAATGTCGGGCAATCATTTCATGTATTATTTTTCCCATTCCGGACCATCTAAATATCCGGGTCGCATAATATGTCAGATTGTAGATAAAAAATCTGCAGCATCCCGTCCCAAAATCTGCACTACAATGAAACGACAAAAAATACTTCACCCCGCCCGCATTTATTATCACATAGCTCAATCTAAACACGGGGTGACACATTGTTTAATAACGGTAATCTGAGCGGATCGAATCTATGACGAATCGATCGACGCAGTACAAAAAACTGCGTGACTTATGTCGGCACATCAGCTGTTGTTGTCGAAACGATATAGTATTGAAAGAGTGATGTGTTTATCTTTATTTTATTTTAGTTTGCTATCAGATAGACCAATTCTAGTTTAAGATAAGATAGCTTTTCTTTAAGGCTCACTTGCAACATAGCTTAATCAGCCTATAATGTTCCCAATGCTGGGACACAGGCCTCCTCAAGAGCGAGTGGACTATAATCTACCACGCGGGCCCAGTGCGGGTTGGTAGATGTTATGTTGTCTTCGAATTTTTGGTTCTAGGACATGCCGGTTTCTTTCACCGTTTTGAGAGCAGCAGTGATGAAATTATTTACACAAAGTAAAGCGCCTGCCTGGGTTTGAACACACGACAAGTGGTAAGTAGCGGCCCCGACTTAGAAGTTGTAGACTTGTAAATCGGTGTCGTTACCACTAAAACACCAATGCACTCTGGGACATCATTGTAACATACTAGAACAAACCTCCCAAACCAACTCAGAGGTCAAAATGTAAGTCAGGACTGTAAAACAGATCTTGGCCTGTGAGTAAATATGGACAAATGTATGAACACTTTACTTTTTTGAAAAGATTATGCAAAAACTAAGTAAAATCGGTAATGGTATTGTGAAGATCATTTTTTCCCAGTTAGACAAGGTTTGTTTGTATTGATTTGAGTGTCTTGATGTTCTTATTCTTGTTATCTCAAATAATCAGGTCACATTCAAGTTAACGGCTAGCCTATTTCAAGTTCTGAAAAAAGAAATTGCCAAGACTTAACTTTTGTTTGCTCAAAATATGAAGAATTAATCTAACGTATTCAACTATTTAATGAGTAGGTAATCAACTTTACTAAGGGCAACTGCTACCTAATTTCAATTCTAATACTAAACTAAAAGAAGACAGAAAGAAAGCTCGTGGAAAAAAAAACTAGCATTTCATACGCACAGATTCCAACCCCCTTTTCCATAACATTTCTGGAAACAAACCCAAGTCCTCTCAATCAAGGCCTACGTGCTCAAGTAGGAAACTACGAACCTCTTTTTCTAGGCCAGAGTAGGTAGGTTAGCAGGCCGCCGCCTAATTACATACGGGTTGCGAATGCAGGGCTTCAGGCTAGGCTGCACAGAGTAAAAACCAGCGCAGTTTGAAACTAGTCTGTTGTTATTGCGAGCTGGGATTGTGTTACTTATATTTATGTTGCTCTGTGGAATCGTGGTGTTTTATTGGAATGTGATTTAACTAGGCTTTGTAAGGGTAGAAATGGTTGTAGATTTTCATGGAATGCAGAAGAATGCAATTCATATTTGCTGAGGCTTTTAGCTCGGGATGAGACCTATAGATGTCTTGCGTCTCAGTTTCGCCAAAGTAACCAGTAAAGCTAAGCCAGTATCAAAAGATTTAAGTAAATGACAGTCGTTTTGTTTTCGAGTCAACCAGAATAAATTCAGAGAGAAATTACAAAATTCTACTTAAAGCGGGATTTGATAGTTTCACTATTAAACAATTATGTATCTATTTACACTTAAAACTATCAATGAATAACTAAGTTTGCGCAACTAGTTTCGTAATGTAAATCCGGCTTTAGTATCAGACCTAAAAACTTGGTCTAACGAATGATAACACTAGCTAGGAATACCTTTTAATTCAACTCTCAGTTAGGTACATACACAGGTCATCTGCCCCTATACTAAAAACAACATACTTACCAATAAAAAGTCTAGAAAATATTACAAGAACTATAATAAAATTCAAAACTACTTTCATGATTGTAAACAGGACGACAGAAACGGAACACCTGAGTTAACAGCTCATAAAATAATTTAATTATGAGAAAAAACATTATTTTTCAGGAACGCCCACAGAATTCTTCAGTAAAAAATTGTTTTTACTTACCAACTGGACCGAGTTGTTTCAGGAATATGTCACCTGAAAAAAAAGTTATCTTGAGAAAAATCTTTTAGAAAAGTTAAAAACATAGATCATAGATTGATTGGTTCGTCGTAGATTGATTGATTCAATTCATAGATTAATGGATTCATTATAAAATTACTGATTATTGCCGATAGGTAACTCTTTCAAAATCATAACATCACGCCTGCATTCCTCGAAAGGTTTGTCAGAGGTGTACCTATAGCACATCCACGTTCCGCCAGCTATGTTTACCTAAGTCCCACATAATAGGCAGCCACCAACCATCAACCGGGCACAAATCCAGACTATGGGCTGCCAATGAGAAATTCCTGTTGGAAAATCTCAATAACCCTTAGCCTGACATGTGAAACGAGCCCAGGTCTTCATGCTCAACAGTAGCGCTTGCAAAATCGAAGCAAGTAATGTAGGTATGCACAGAAGCAGCTTGTTAGTTGCAAGAAGGTATGTAGGTATAGACAACCTCATTCAACCCTGCAAAACATCATGCCCAACTCTCCATTTACAAATTAGCACCATACCAAAACTTACGCAAACCCAACCTAAACCATAGAATAAAATCCGGCTCAGAAACACAATATTGTTGATAGAGGGCCCGTAAACAAGGCAAGCCATTAGTGGGACGTCATAAGTCGGTGACAGACTCTCGACTGAAGGACAGGTCTAAACACGGCGCGCAAACTTCTCGAGATGCTCTCTAAACACTTCTATTGTAGGCTATGGCCTATGGTGGATAGATGCGATAAATATTATTAAGGAGTGGAAGTAAACCTACCTAGCGATAGTATATGGAGCAAAGATTTAAATTGTAAGATTTGCTGTCACCCGCACTGGGCCCGCGTGGTGGATTACGGCCCATTCCCTCTTACCGAGAGGAGGCCTGTGTCCCAGCAGTAGGAACATTATAGGCTGATACTGTCACAGTATTTAGGTCGCGCGAAAAAATGTTCACGTTGGGAAGAGTGAGCTCACACATCCTCCACGGAACGATAGATCTATACGATGTTCAGTATGAATGAAAGGGACAATACTATTCTATGTCAATCAAAACAGAAATGTGGCATCTTTTCTAGTTCTCAAAGCTGAGTTCGTGCGATAGTTTTTGATCCCTATAAGAAAAAGGACCTAGGCCTAACCTTGGGTACCAAGGCAGATGATAACAGGATCGATTGGCATATTTGGCAACAATAAAAGGTTTTGCGGAAATTAGTAATATTCTTGCTGACGGCTCTTTTGTTTCAAAATCTTTGAATGGAGATCAAAATGTCTAACGATAAGGGTAGTCAAGTCTGGTAAGACAGTTTCCCTGAAGCTACAAAGGGTGAAGTTCCTAGAACGTACCTAACCTTCCCTTACTGCCCCGTCAAGTTCTTTATATTCAAGGGTATTTTTCATCTTTCATTGCTTCAGTCCTAGAGCCTAAGTAACCTTTCGGGGCAGGTACACTTAGAAGTCCCAGAACCGTCTCCGGACACATGAGGAAGATGTAACTCCAATCTGGCAAAGTGGGGCTACCTCGACGGAACGGCAGTAGAACACCTCCTATCCTGCCCTATGTATCCCATAACATGCAGTAAAAGTGACCGCTACGCTGCCAGTGCTGCCACCGACGACGTCGTGGAAGTGGCGAAGTTTTGGGCCAACAAGATCTGAAATACAGTCGTGCCAGCGACACGAAGTAGAAGAAGAAAGCCAAGATCCGAAAAAACTGTATCTCTGATGTTCTGCAACGCGAGGTTCTAGAGTGATCGATTTGTTTGGCGAAAAGTAGGTAATGCTTGACGCCCAGCAAAGAGTCTTAAATTACAACCTTTTTTCTTTTTCCAATTTCAAAATCCTCTTTCGAACACAATAAATAAAATATAGTTTTATAATAAATACTGGCTGTATGTATGAATGGAGTGCGAATCGTGTCGGTCGGAACGGTCGGCGGCGTCATTTCCGGCAAACGTCCGAACGAAATGGACCAGCTTGGAAATGGGGCAGCGGGACAGCCTTGTTTGACGTCCAATTTTATTATTTATTTTGTTGTTGTTTGTTGCATTTGTATGTAGTTAGTGCTCCGTGTAGATTATTAGTTACGGCTGATGACTTTTGTTTACGAAAACTCCGATATTTGGGGAACTGTGTGTCCTAATGAATTGTCTATGGGGCCACCAGTGATCAGATATTAGGCTGAGTTGAATGATAGAATGTTTTGCAGTCGATGGTAATCTGTCTGTCACCAACAAACACGTATCCGCGCCAAGCTAAACGAGAAATAAGATGCCAAGTCGATAAAAGTCTTGACTTTGACCCATTTGCTTCTTCTACAGATACAGATCGCTCGCCAAGAGCCTGGACATAAAAAACAAAGAAGACCATCGACACGAAACGAAGAAGACCCTCGATTGGTCTCAGACAGTTACCACTCATTATTACTGTCATTATTACTGTCATTTCAACCTATCCACTGTCGAAAGTGGCTATTCAAAAACATGGAACCCCCTGCAAGCGTCAAATTAGGTTCGACTTTTTTCAATTAGTGGCCATTCTGTTACATTAAACAACTCACAATAAGTATTCCGATAGAATCCTTATCAGGGATGCATAACCAGTTTTTCACAGACGTAATTTTATGCAAGCCGAGCAAGTTTTCCCTTACAAAGATGTAAGTTGAATGTAGTCGTCGTTATTAAATGATATAAAGATGAAGAGTTATATATCCAGCAGTGGACAGATTGAGATTTGGGAAAAAAATTATGTTATCCGTGAATCCTTGATGACTTGCAATGTTACATCCTAAATAATTAGTTTAAAATGGTATGTCTTGTATGAGGCGATAACTTTTTTATGAGTAGGTAACTACAGTCCGGCCGTGGAGAACATGGACGTAATATACATATTACGTCCATGTTCAGAATATATTACGTCCATGGTAGAGAATGCTTTCCTGACACCTGTCAGTATGACAATAATTCTAGTAGCTAATAAAGATCAAATTCGCAAAACACGTATTCGTTTGAATAAAACTGACAGGCTTCAATTCAATTCAATTCATTTATTTGTGAACATAGGTTACAATAGGTGTTACAGTCAAATATATTATGATCTCTATGTCCTACCACTTGGTGGTGTACAAATAATAGTAAAATAATAATATCAACAATTAATCACGATTACAATTTAAAATAGCAGGAAATGTCAGATAAAAGCATTAAATTAAATAGTTACAATATAAGTCAACGTAATATATATTATAGTCCCATTATTATAGCAAGCAAGCAATAATTCACAACCAGTTACACATAATTATAATATTCGGTCATTAAGAAATTCCTCAATAGAGTAATATGTCTTCTCAATCAGAAACAGAGATAACTTCTTTTTAAATTCATTGATATTGTCTGCTGATTTGATACACTTTGGTAGTTTATTATAAACCTTTGGAGCCATTGCGAATATGCTTTTCCGAAACATTGCAGTTTTGTTTGGTACCAAATGCAGCATATCGGCTCTACGCAGGCTACTCACTTGTGAAAACTTAGACAGGTTGCGCCTGACAAAAAGGGCAGTTTCGTAAATGTACAGACGGCAGCACATCAATGTAAACTCTATACATATCTATAACTACGACGCGTCGTATAGTGTTAGAAAGAAAGTATCCTTGCTATGATTGGTGGAGTTTTCAACGTTTCTAAAATTGCCCAATGGTTGCACATACTAAGAATTGGCAGCCAATTATCATGTCTCACTAGGAATAAGCCACACCCACCGCTCCCGAGATCGTTTGACGTTTATTCAGTACGTCACTTGGAGTCGTGTTGTGTGGTACTGTGCGTTGTGTGCCCGGCGGGATGTCTTCTGTACTCTGTCCCCAGACATTATTGACTGCGTTTTTTAATTATTTTTACCAAAGTTTTTAGTGGATCATGCCGGGTGATTGATATTTGTCGGTAGACGACGATAACGGTGAGTAATATTTTTTGTATTTATAATTTTTAAAGTGAAATAAAATAAACAAAGGTTAGTATTGAAAAAATGTGTCAATGGTGTTTTTCTATAGAATTTTCGAATTAATAGAAGGGATAGGTAGGTAGGTATCTCTTTGGGTCAGTAGGTCGTCTTAGGGGCGGTTCTTTCCTAATGATGGGTGCGCGCTGTAGGGTAGGTAACCGTGAAAGCTTAAATTCAGAGTTATACCTACGTGAGCATAATTCGATGAACTTATTGTTTTTGATTCCATTTAGGGCTGATTTTTCCAACGCCAGTTAATTTTTTAGCCAGCCAATTTTTTACTATTGGAGGAATAATATTGAATTTTTGACAATTTCTTCAATACTTACAAAAACTGTCAGATGTCAATTTTATTACAATAACCAATGATATTCTAAAACAAAAATTATCTGTCGATTGAAAAATCAGCCCTTGGTCATGGAACATTCTAAACAAAAGTTATTCCAGCGGTGCTATTCTGTAAAAATCTCACCGTGAAAACTTAGGTGAAGTGAGCGTGGAGTGAGCTGTCAATAGTGTCAATCCCTAGCAAAAACAAACTCACATCACCTAAGTTTTCACAGTGAGATTTTTACAGAATCGTCCGGCAGTAGTAGTGATTGGATTTTAAAGTAAATACCGTAAACGCAGGTTACTTTAGCTAATTTTTTCATTTTTTACTGACTTCAAAAAAAAGGAGGTTATCAATTCGACATGTATGTATGTAATATTATTGGAATTGCATTATATTCACATATGACAATCTATTAGGGCTTCCAAACAAATATACAAAATTTTGTAGACGTATAATGTAATAGTATGTTTGTCCATGCATTTTTCCGCAACTATTAATCGGATCGTGACAATTTTTTTTGTATTGGCTTACATTTACTTCAACTTAGGGAATAGTGGAAGTTTCATCTAAATCGAGTCAGTCATTTTCAAGATATGGACTAATATGTGTAAGTGTGACGACCTGGCTTATTGATACGAGCTACGGGTGTAGTGTCAAAGGGAAAACATCTCAAAACCTTGGTCAAATTCTAGTGCAATATTTAAAACAAAACTATTGCCTACTTATTACAAACAAATATTTCAGTTTTTACTTAAAACTAAAAATATCAAAATAAAAAAGTAATTTAAAAAAAATTAAACCGACTTCAAAAACTCAAAATTGTGAAATAACTTTAATTGCAGATGTCTGTTGCCGCAAAAAACTACAACTAAAATAAAGATTCCAAGACACCGACTTCCGAAATTAAAGTTATTTCACAATTTTGAGTTTTTGAATTTGGTTTAATTACTTTTTTTTAGAAACCCTTTGATAGTAGGGAATGGTGGATTTCTTAGCATTTTAAATATTTGTTTTACAAAATATAGGTATGTGTACCTATATTTTCTTTTTTTTTCACTTTTGAGCCAATGTTGTTCTTTGAAGAGGGTTAGTTTGACTTGACCTGCAGATTTTGTCGACACAAAAACAATATTTATGCATTGAGCCAATGTAGCCCCATACAACAATAGAAAATAGAAAACCCTTTTTTGTATTGACCCAAAGTTCCCCCCCAGAGCTAAAGTAACCCGCGTTTACCGGTACCTACGCAATTATGCAACGAACGCCGGGTGTGCGAATAGTGAATGTTATTAAAAGTGATAGAATAGGAATATCGTTTTTACTAGTATTCGTAGTAGGTATCTGACAGCAATTTTTGAGAATTTTAGGCCGCTTTCCGAATTAGCTATAATCGCTCACAGCGCTCACATCATCTCACATGCGTTCCGATTTAGGTATTACGATTATGACAGCTGAGAGCTGTCCACAATTCGGAACGCCCGCGCCCCCGTGAACGCGCTCACAGTGCTTACTCAATGTAAAAACGATATTATTACACAGTACCTATTTCCTAAACACCACATTTCTTCTTCTTTGGTTAGGTGGCGACTATCAGCCAGAAGCACAATTTCGAAAATGCCACGTTAGTTTAATTTTATGTTAAGATGCAAATCTAAACAAAACACACACTGACACATCCTCACACACACACTGTCATTTTTGACAGCGCTCACGGTGATATTATTCTAGGGTCGGCGTTATCGCAAGATGGCGCATGTCATGACGTCATCTATGACGATTCACGAGACATCGTTATCGCGCTCACGCTAATTCGGTACGGGTTTAAGCACGCTCACATCGATTATTTCCTAACTCGGAACGCAGGGTTAATGTGAAGAAAAATTATAGGCAGAATAGTTACGTAACTTGTATCTACTTAAATTGAAAACGTGATTTTTTGTTTATAGGAATATTTGCGTGATTTTAGTGTCAAATGAGAGGATTATGTTTAAAACTGATATTCCCGTTTGAATTAAGATGTAAATCGGTCAACGGGTTTAGAGATAGAAAGAATTTTGTATAAGTAATGAAAACATGCCAAAGTTCGATTTTAGTAAATTAATGTTCTAGAAAGTTTTTTTTATTATAGATAGGATAAATGTTGTTACTTAATACGAAAGAAGATTACATAGGCTACACAATATAATGAAATTGTAACGATCGCCTAGGCATACAGAACATAAAAAACTGGCCAAGTGCGAGTCGGACTCGCACACGAAGGGTTCCGTACCACAAGGCAAAAACGCCGAAAAAAACACGTTTGTTGTATGGAGACCCCCTTAAATATTTATTTTATTTTAATTTTATTACTTATTATTAAAGTAAAAATACAACTGAGTATTTTGTGAATATTTCATGTGCCTACCTGTTACCACTACCTATTGATATCGATCAAAAAAGGGCAATAAAATCGCGTTTGTTGTATGGGCCCCCCTTAAATATTTATTTTATTTTGTTTTTAATATTTGTTGTTATAGCGGCAACAGAAATACATAATTTGTGAAAATTTCAACTGCGACAACTATCGCGGTTCTGGAGATACAGCCTGGTGACAGACAGACGGACAGACAGCGAAGTCTTAGTAATAGGGTCCCGTTTTTATCCTTTGGGTACGGAACCCTATAAAACAGGGCTTTATAGTGTCAGAGCCAAGAGAAAATTAGATGTAGGTAAAAGTGGCTTAAAATCAAGGGCCTCTTTGCCTTATAGTAATTGAGTAATCGTGGGCAAATAAACTAAGCTATTTGTTTCGTTCCAGAAAAGAACAGTTTACTTCGGGCTTCGGCGGTGGGAAGAAAGTGGAAGCATTGAAGCCCACCACCGCCAACTTTACGCGAGAGCCACTACGGGGCGGCAGACGATGCGGCTATGGTCGCTGCACACTCTGCCGATCCTTTTCTGAGCACACGAGTAACCTCAACTTCTTACAGCGTGAGTCCATGTGTAGCTTGTAATCACACTTACCTATCACCTTAGCTTATTCATCACTAACATAAAACATGGTTTCCTTAAAAATAATAACAAAATTGATTAAAATAATACCTACTCCCTAAGTGTGCGTCTTGCCTGAGTGAAGGCGGCGCACCGCGCAGGCGGAATGAACGGCGCATTAGGCCGGTCGCACACGTCCGGTTTCCTGATCAGGAATTCAGATTCGGAGACCCTGAATGCACGCATTTCATACAAAATCGTCTCTAAGCGCATACGTTCTTATATATCATCGGTAAAGAAAAAATCTAAATCTAAACTTCTTACTCTTCTTTTTTTTGCTTTTTTTTCTTCTTCTTCTTGCTTCTTTCTAAATATTGTAAACGTTTGAGTTTTGATATCGACATTATTATGGCCTAAGTTAAATGGACGCGTAACTAAACATGCGCGCACGCATCAATTTCCCGCATGCACTAAGGACAGTTATCGACGAGTAAATCCGCTCCGCAATCCGTCATACGCGGTGCGCTGTCACTCAGGACCCACACTGATAGACAAAATAATGTTTCCGGTTTTATGCATACCGCGCGGCCAGACTCAGCTAATATTATTTCAAGTTAAAGAAATATCAACTTTATTTTAATGGTAATTAAGTTGATTTCAGAGTGACTAGCACTATTGAAAAAGTTAAAGTTGTAGCGTAAACTGAACTTTATTGTGTAGGATTTAAAGTTATTTTTCCATAAAGTCATTTTTGTTAACGATTTTTGGCAAATAAATCGCGAATGCAAATTAGTTAAGTTAGCCCGTATAATTTCTCATAACAAAGAATCCCATGTAAGTATTGAAATTGACAAAATTTTCTTTGTTTTAGATATCAATGGACACAGTCAGGAGGCGCCTGAAGGACGTCGGAAAGAAATACCGCCGCCCTGCTAAGAAAATTCAAATGACCCAGGCGCAGGTCACAGACGTAGCTATAATATTGAAATTGTATACTTCTTTTCGCATCATTGTTAAATTCTTGAGAATTTGTCCTTTACTATTGTTAGTGATAAGTAATTTAAGTTTGGGCCGTCACCCACTGTCGTGGCGGCATGACACGACAAGGAATTTTAGGAAGCGCAAATGATTTGAAATCTTATTTTATCGTGATTAGCGTTCACAATGCGGCATGCCAGAACGTGCCGAAGGAAACCAAAGCAGGCTGTGACGTATTAATGAAATGTTTTTGTTAACAGTGTTTAATTAGATTCGAGATCATCTGTAAGTATTACAAAAATCCCTTGTCGTGCCGTGCCACCAGTGGACAGTGGGTGCCAGACCACAGCCCAGTCAAATTATACGAATCTGGGTAAAAGCTTATTTTTACTTGGCAATCAAATGCTACCGCATTTTTTTTTTACCGACTTCAAAAAAAAGGAGGTTATCAATTCGATACGTATGTATGTAATATTATTGGAATTGCATTATATTCACATATGATGATCTATTAGGGCTTCCAAACAAATATACAAAATTTCATAGACGTATGTATGTATGCATGTATGTATGTATGTATGTTTGTCCACGCATATCTCCGGAACTATTAATCGGATCGTGACCATTTTTTTTTTATTGGCTTACATTTTCTTCAACTTAGGGAACAGTGCAAGTTTCATCAAGATCGATTCAGTAATTTTCAAGATATGGACTAATACGTGTAAGTGTGACGGCCTGGCTTATTGATAAGAGCTACGGGTGTAGTGTCAAAGGGAAAATATCTCAAAACCTTTGTCAAATACTAGTGCAAAAACTAAAAATTACGAAATAAAAAGTAATTTAAAAAAATTAAACCGACTTCAAAAAGAAATTAACTCAAAATTATGAAATAACTTTAATTTCGGAAGTCGGTGGCATAAAACTAAAATACAGATCCCAAGACACCGACTTCCGAAATTAAAGTTATTTCATAATTTTGAGTTAATTTCTTTTTGAAGTCGGTTTAATTTTTTTAAATTACTTTTTTTGTTTTGCGGATGGGAAATCATCAAATGACCCCTCCCGCTCTGGGTGGAGCGGAAGGGAGTGTCAAACTCTTACTGACTAAAACCCACCCGTGTTCCTTCCTTAGCCCTTTATGTTCCGGGCCAGCGGTAACCCTTTCGGGCAATCCCGCTGACCCGGCAGAATGCTACCGCATTTGATTTTGCTTGGTAGGCATTGGTGGATGTAAGTTTGTGTAAAATAAATATTATCTACTTGTTTTTAATCTAAGTATACTTAATAATAATAACGCCTTCCAAAGGTCCCCGAGATGTGTTAGGCATTTAAAAAAAAAAAATCTTTATTGACGTATTATGTTACAGGAACTTTTATGTGAAGCATGTTTATTATTACCTAATTAAATAAATAAAAATATTAAATTGTAGGTTATTTAAAATTAAACTATGTAAATGGCTGAATGAAAATGATTTCTATAATATTAAGGATTTTTTTAACATAAATTATAATGTTTATAAATTCAAATTTGTTTATTTGTGAAGTTTGCATGCTTTAATTTTTAAGCAAAACTTGTATGATTTATTAACACCTGTGTATACCATGTTTTACGCAAATAAATTATCTTATCTTATCTATGGTATAGTTTGGTTTTATAAACTTTGTTGTAAGTATATTTTAATTTAAAGTAGGTAGGTATTTGTGTGTTTTCAATTATATTTATGGTTAACATTAAAAAGATTGTGATTGTTATTCCGCATTTTATTTTGATATTTTTCCAGGGTTTCACACGCGTTCCTGTAGGAACATAATATCTTATGTCCTTTTCTGATTGGTAGGTCTGCAAAATTCCATGATGATCGGTTGTGTAGTTATGGCGCCAAAAGCAGTGGGGTAGCTACCGCCGTATCTGTTATACAGGGGGCCCCGACCGACGGCATATTTATTTCCTACTTAAAAAAACGTCACCGACTCACCGTCCGTTAAAAAAAAGCTTGTCGCGAGATTTAAGTAGGTACTCGTATTTACTTAGTTTGAAAATTTATAAAATTAAAATCAATCAGATCACATGTTATTTAATTTATTTGTAACACACAGGTAAACCTCGCGACAAGCTTTTATATCATATCAGTTGTGTAATGACGTTAAAAGTTGATAGTAAAAGTTTTAAAGGAAAAGTTTATTTTATTATTTTTAGCGCATTGAAATAAAAGCTTGTTTTAAAAAAAGATTTCTACTTTTAATTTATTTTTTACTTTTTAGTTACTGGACAGGTTTCTCAGTCTGTTCATCTCATTCACGACATCATGTTACACCTTGATGCCACTCAGTCCTCGGCATGGCCTCACCTTGACTTGAGTGTTTGGAGGAATGCGCCACTTATTTCAGCTGGAAGCTTACTTCTGCCTTACGAAACACAGTTCCAGGTTTCATTTTGGAGTTATCATTCTCCTAGACAGGTTGCAAACCAATGCTGTTGACGCCAATCTCACCAAATTACACAAGTAAAAGTTAACCAACCGATGCTACAGACACGAACAATTCGACCTTAATATCATAATCGAGGACTCCAAAAACCCCAGTACTTACACCAAAATTGCAGACGGATTGGAGCAACGGAGTTTAACTCGCATTCGTATTCTCACCTTTCATTTGATACCCATTTATTGTAGGAAAGCAAAAAAAACTGCGCAACGTTGGCGATATGAAATGTTTATACACCCTCATACCATTCAGCCCTCGGCACGTGCTCATCTTGGCATTGGGTCATCCATCTAATCAATCAGACATAATCCACATTCATAACAAACGGAACGAACTTTTTTCCCAAATTTGTTGGAGTTGCATATTCGCGCCAACCAAGATACTCGTCAAGACGAATCAAACGAGCCCAAACTCGATGGGGTTGCGTTGTTTAATGACGGAGTTCCTATGGCCCCCTTTCAGCTCCATCATCAGACCCTGGTTACCATGTAGTATCACAGTACTCGTCAAGACGAATCAAACGAGCCTAAATTCGATGGGGTTGCGTCGTTAAATTACGGAGTTCCTATGGCCACCTTCCGGCTCCATCATCAGACCCTGGTTACCATGTAGTATCAAAGTACTCGTCAAGACGAATCAAACGAGCCCAAACTCGATGGGGTTGCGTCGTTTATTAACGGAGTTCCTATGGCCACCTTCCAGCTCCATCATCAGACCCTGGTTACTATGTTGTATCAAAGTACTCGTTAAGACGAACTAAACGAGCCCAAAATCGATAGGGTTGCGTGGTTTCATTACGGGTTCCTATGGCCACCTTCCAGCTCCATCATCAGACCCTGGTTACCATATAGTATCAAAGTACTCGTCAAGACGAATTAAACGAGCCCAAACTCGATGAGCTTGCGTCGTTTAATTACGGAGTTCCTATGGCCACCTTCCAGCTCCATCATCAGACCCTGGTTACCATGATTGTAGTATCAAAGTACTCGTCAAGACGAATTAAACGAGCCCAAACTCGATAGAGTTGCGTCAGTTAATTACGGAGTTCCTATCGCCACCTTCCAGCTCCATCATCAGATCAGCTCTATGTCATAATAATATTGCATTGTCATCCGATTTATACATGCATGCAAAATTTCAGCTTAATCGGATACCGGGAAGTGGGTCAAATTTAACTTTCAAGAGTCCACCTTCACATACATACAAGTCAATAATAATAAAAGCTTTTAAAAATCGTTTATTTTGGAACAATAACATATACAATAGGTATTATAAAAATAGTTAAACGATGGTAAGTAACTACAAAAGTTAATAACTGGCGCAGCTATCAATAAGAACGCGCTAAAACAGGTGACCGCCATCGCCAGCCCGTCAGTAAGTAGGTAATAAAACCCGGAAAAGGTCATTAAACCCTGCTTGAAATTTAAAAAAAGAAATGTTTTTCTGACTTCAGATTAAACCTACCTACCTGTCTACTTAACAATATTCATCGAGAGCGTGAAATTTCGCTAATTAATTGTGTAACAGTGTATACCGTACTTACCTACCAGGTTAAATGTAATATGAGTAGGTAATACCTACTTAACGTAATTTTCCGACAAATACGTAAAAATGAAGGATTAAGTAATTAAAAGATCATTTAAATAAAAAATATTGATTATAAGCTTTCATACTATTTAGGCATTGCGCGGGCCACGGCCGCCTGCTTTTATATTATTTCGATCGCATGGCCATTATTTCGATTCGATTCAAGTGTTCAACCTGCTACGCTATTTCTTATCGCACAGTATTTTATTCTACACCACGACGATCATACGCACACACCCTCACGTACGCACTGCAGCACGAAACATTACAAGTAAGAACAGACAAAAAGCTATATATCTCTTTCGCACGATTCTCGCTGTTGCGCGCATAACGCGTTCAAGGTCAATGTGGGGTAACCTGATGTGCTGGCGACTGTACATGGACGGTAAAGTTAATATTTTTAAGTTTTTAAAATGAGGTTTACAACTGTCAGTGTTTTGTAGATTACAGATGGCTCGGAT
Source organism: Oligia fasciuncula (assembly GCA_963082905.1). Taxonomy (NCBI): domain Eukaryota; kingdom Metazoa; phylum Arthropoda; class Insecta; order Lepidoptera; family Noctuidae; genus Oligia; species Oligia fasciuncula. The sequence continues at coordinate 10,058,179 of OY720408.1, forward strand.
ACATCGTTTTTGTGCGATAAATGCAGTTTCCTTTCCAGTTGCATTACCCCAAAAAATTATGCCGTATCTTAAACATGATGCAACTAGTCCATGATATGCGGTTAGTAATGTTGATTCACTTACAGTTCTCCTTAACATGCGTAATGCATATGAAAATTGGTTCAGCTTACTACATATTTTCTCGATTTGAACGCCCTCTCGCGACTTGCGCGTCTCTAGTCGGCCGCACTGTAGCTTCTGCCCGCGACTACGTCTACGTGTTTTAAAATTTAAAACATATATGTATCCTATGTCACTCGGTAATACCTAGTGTAGATGTTTATTAGTGAAACAATTTTTGTAATCGGTACGGTAGAGATTGCCTTACGTTGTACAAACATAATAACAAACAACTTTACCTCTTCATAATATTAGTTTAGATTGAGACCGCTAAAACATTAAGAGAAATCCCAATACTCCTTCAGGCTTCAGTTTCCTCACTACTGCAACCGCACAAAGGCTTGCATAAAAGACCGTTGACAAAAATAAATATTAATAAAGCTCCTTTGGTTAAAAACAGATCGAGCAGCTTTGAAGAAAAACGATCAAACTATGTCAACAAGTATTGATCGCAATGAAAATGCAGCTATAGATTGTTAATTAACTCCCGCCAAAGATGGCGACCGTTTAATATTCATATTCATTTGCGGACCGAAGATAAAGGACTTCAATAAATTGGTATAGACAATTTTAATCAGCTTTTGCCTTAAAACTTGTATTTTACATTGAGAATAACATTAAATCGATACATGTTTCGAACAGTATTTGGTTCTTTGGAAGGTCCAAAGAACGAAATACTGTTCGAAACCGACGAAGGACAAGCGAAAAAGCTTTTTATCGATTGCAAGTTTTAGTACTTAGGTACTGATACAGCAAGACTGAGGGCAAGTTTCTCAAACGAAAATTATCCCAAAATTCATCAACAGCCAATCGCAGCAGTTTACACGCGTTAATTTGTCGTTCGAAAAACTGGCCCTTAGCCCGGACATACCCAATCATTCGAGTTTTACTTGTTTCAAATGATAAGTATTTGGAGTCTACTTATTCCGTCGTGTGCGAGTCTCATGAGTACAACTACATAGAAGAAAAGTGCAAACCCTAACCCTATTAGGTGAGAAGATAAAATAAACTATTACCTACATACTTAATTGAATGCAGTAATATTAATATTAAACCATTAATCTTAACTTTCTTCAACTACAAACAATTTGCTCTGTATCACGTTACGATTTTACAAAGGAGCGGGAGGTAGCAGTTTCCTGCGCGACAGTGCTGCCGTCTTCCTGTGTTACGGGAAAATGGAGAAGTAACTCCATTGTTTTATTACGTACTACAGACAAGGTTTGTTTGTACTGTAGTGAACCGAATATGTGACATTGATTCGTCGTGAATGGCAGGCTCTACACATTACTAGTAGGTTTCTTGTTTTCGTGATTAAAGTATTCCAGAAGAAACATGAAGATATTTTTTAAAGGGAATCTGGCCATTTATACCTTAGGTCAAGGCTGCCCAACCGCAGGCCCCCATCGCATTTGAATTGGCCTGCCAAAAGCTATCAGCTGGCGACAATATTTCGCCAAATATTGATAAGCCGTTAGAACAAACCCTCTGCAAAAGTATCTGTGAAGTTACTTTTAGATTATTCAAACTATGAGTAACTTAAAGTTTTGTTTAATTTTAATAGCTAGGTATCCCTCATAACTGCCGTTAAGTTTTATTTACTGGACAGCCCTGCCGGCTGATATGGAATCGAAATTGGTTGGCCATCCTTACCAAGATGCAGCTGAATACCAGTATTTTACATTATGTGCTAATTCTACAAACCAAATATTTGGTAGAAAAAAGCATGTTTACTAATATGATCGAAGAGAGGAGGCCTGTGTCCCAGCAGTGGGGGAACATTGTAGGCTGATTATGCTAATATGATTTTTTTGTAACATGATAAACTTAATACATTTAAAACTCATAAATAATAATCAATACGAAAAACTTACTTGATAAGTAACAGATTTACTAAATAGCGATTTTTAAGATTTTTTTTTAAATGTTGCCAACAAAAAGAACCTTCTCCTTTTTTTCAAATCAGTTAAGAATTGATTAGATGGTAACCTTTTCTTAAAATAAATAGCAAATGGTTACAGATAGAATGCAAAAATATTGAGTCATAGAGTATTTATTACAGTTATTCAGTTACACTTAGGAATGCGATTACATGAAAACTTTTTGCGTGTGTTTATATATTGTTTTCCTTAACCAACCATAACCCTAGGAAACTATCAGTTTTCTATATTTACTTCATTGTCTCACTTGTTAAGTATTTTCTGAGTCAGCCTTACAAAACAAGAAATATAACTTTATTTAATGGCACTCTTATATACTCTGATTATTTACTTTCTGAAATGCTAGCACCCATGACCCAGTGGTCAGCAGACTCCTTGTTGGGAAACCCTGGACTATTTTATGTATTATACATAATTATTTGTAAATTATAATATTAATCTTTTGCTGAATGCAGGCCTACAAACTTAAATAATTGCTACCTAGAGTCATAATTATTATTATGTGTATGTTGTTGTCAGGAAGGAAAGTTGTCATTACCTATGACAACTTTCCTGGCTGCCTGACAAATACATAATCGCCACATCCCTCTTAATTCCCTAAGTTAATTATAATACTAAGATCAAAATAAAACTGAAAGTAGTACATTAATATATTTTAATTTATCTAAAGGTAACCTTTAGATAAATTAAATTTATTAAAAATTTATTTGAACTCACCTCTACTTAAATAAAAATATCCCTTACAAAATTAAAAAAGTAAATACACAAATATTTAAATTTCGAACGGTACACTTCCCCTAAGACGACCCACTGACCCTTAATTTTTCCACCAGAGAGCGCGTTACATTAAAATTACATGCACATGACTGGTTCTACGAATTGTTTACGCCAAATACTAGTGTCAGCAAGATTCTTCCTTACTTAGCAATTTACGTCGGGTTCGAGGCGTCAGCAATGAACGCTCATTACTCGTGTAATTTCAGCTGCTAGCCCAGAGCAATTGATTCTGATTAGGCGGTAACCCGCTATGTTATGCCTCCGCAAACCGGTCGCAAGCAACACCTTTCCAATGCAGTGTAATTCTACATAAAACTTTATTATATATACATCCACAGATACTTGGTATGGAATTAAGATATCATTCTTATTACGTTATCATATAAACAGAACCCTTTTGTTTACAACAAATCACACAAAACATTGGACAACTAGCTGCGAAAAAATGACACTTACTTCGTCAAGAAACATTGGATTTTTTTAAGTAACAGTTAACCTCAATACCACTTACCGTTTAAAATATGTAACTGCTCACTATTTATTACTTTACGATTCAGGAACCACACGTACCGTATTAGAACAATAACAACAAAAGTTAAATGCACTATCGAAATTATTGACACCCTTAGGAACATAGACAAAATATGTTTTTTTTTTAACTAGGTCATTTATTCGGTCAACAGAATATAATATTCACTTTCACTGAAAGCTTTAAAAAATATTTAATAAAATAATTATTGATGTATACAAACATGTAGAAGTTTAGTTTATATATTTCTTAAATGAAATGATAAAATCACATCAATATTATAGTTTAATTATTTTTCAGATTAGCAGACAATTCGTATTCCTTAGTCAAAGAAAAAAAAGAGACTTCGTTCTTGATTATGGCCGCCAGCATGTGATTGCCACCTTTAAAAATTAACACTAGCATTGGCAGCTGTGTGTATCTTATGGCCAAGACAGCCATGGGCCAAGCCAAAGAGTACAGTATATAATTTTATGGGCCAAGCCGGCAGACTGATGGGCAGCGCAATGCAAGCTGCCCGTCACAGTCTCACTGCCTGCCTTGTTTTCTTGATACAAACACTACCTATACTTAATCTTCTAGCCTATCCGCCACGTAACTTCTATTCTTTATGAACGGTCAAAACAAAATCTAACTTAAGTATCTGAGATGGGATGGTAAACTTTCTAACCCGCTTCGCTCGCTCTTGCATTCTGAAATATCTTAAATTATTCTAAAGCTTTTATGCATAAGTTGACAAAGTAGGTAACAGAGGATATCATCTGTATGAATGATAAATAAAAACGGGGATTTAACGGATACAAACATATCCGAGATGGGATGCTAAAATATAATAATTTTTAATTTGTATGCATAAGTCCATAAAAAAACTTCTCTATCTGTATGTATGGTATAACAAAAATCGAATCTGTAACGAGTTGATATAATTTTTGAGCTGGATCACTAGTCTATTACCACTGCTAACTGCTGCTAATACTACTACTACGGACTACGGACACTACGGTATGCGGTAGCCATCTGACTACGCATTTTTTTCCTTTTTTTTAATCATTTTTTCATTTGGCTACTCTGTTTTTCACGTCACAACTTTGTCAGCCTGACACACTGTCAGCTCAGCTGTCGCAATACGTCAGTCAGGGGTAAATGTCACTGAAATCCTACTTGTTCCGCTGTGTGTACCATGGATGGACCCATCATACAAACATAAGCAGAATTAAATTCAGGTGCCCTTTGCGCAGCTGCGTAATCTACGAAGAAAATCAATACCGCGATAATTTTACTAGAAATGTGCTAACTAAGATGGCGCGCATCGCTTATCAGTAAATCTGCGTACTTTAGTACATAGACGAGTATCGTACGTGATTGGTAATCAAAGTGTATGAATATCAATCATTTTGCAATGAGTGAACCAAATATGCATTTCGGGAGTGGTAACTCCCAACAGATCTTGGGTAATGTGAGTATACCACCTCGTTTGGGAAACGCTCAAGCCAACCAGTTTATGTCTCCTCATAATATGAATATGCCTCCTACGTCGAGTGGAGTACAGAGTGGCATGCCCCCTCCGCTTCCACCAAGGGTGGACTTAAACCAAGCGCTGGCTCAACCAATGATGCAGACCCAGGGCTATGGTGGCATGGGAGCTTATGGTGGTATGGGTTCCTACGGCGGAATGGGAATGGGGATGGGTTCCTACGGCATGGGAGGATATGGCGGATACGGCGGCTACGGAATGGGAGGCATGGGTGGAATGTATGGAGGATACAACCGATTTGGAGCTGGAGGTGGCTTTGGAGATGTTGACAGCAGGTAAGTAAATGTTTTGTTATTTATTTACAGTTTCTGTTTGCTTAGTTACCTATGTAACTCTTTATGTACATACATAAAAATAGAAAAGAAGGAAGGAACAGAGAACACATAAAGATGATGCATATTTCTAAAGAAATCTCTTCCAGCATAATTGTGTAACAAGAGAATAGACAATAAAGAGATGTAGACATGGTGTGTAAGAGTAGAAGAGAAAATAAAATACATAAAACCTAAAAACTATACACTGATTTTAATAAAACATACAATAAGCTTACATACATAAATTCACAACACAAAACTTCTTTCTTTCTTCTTCTCCATACTTCATGCCTTTTAAAGTACCATTAGGGTAATCTGGAAATAATCAAAACAGGTTACTATTTGACAGCTATTTGCGATGTGGCCCACTTTTAGTATGCACAGCCTAAATACATGGTCAATTATTAAAGGCAAACAAAACAGTTGTGGGGAATAGCCTCTTGCATACAGGAGACTGACTGAGCCTTCCCGAAACATTAAAAAAGGCCTTATTTACCTTTCCAGAAGCACTAACATACAGTGATCTCTTCCAGGTTTATACAAATGGCTGAAGAGAGTTCCCGCCCAGCATTTGATTCCATACAGAGCTGCGTGCATGCTGTTGGCAGTGTTGCCATGATGTTGGAAAGCACATTCTTTGCCATAACTAGCTCTTTCAGAGCTATATTAGGTACGTATTAATGTGTAGTGTGTATCTTACTATTTTATTTATTTGGTTGGTTGGTGGTGTGGTTTGTGTGTTACGCTTTTACGCTAAAACGGCTGAACAGATTTGGATTAAATTTGGCACATGGGTAGACCATGACCTAAATTTGGACATAGGATACTTTTTATCCCAATATTCCCAGGGGATCGAGAGATATGCAATATAAATAATATTTTCTTAATTCCATCAGGTGTAGCAGAAAACGTCAGCCGTCTGAAGTCTCTATTCGCGCAGGTGTGGTCCACATTCGCTGTGATCAGGACCCTGAACTGGATCATCAGGAAACTGATGGTCATAATTGGTATCAGGACCGAGAATGAATTCAAGGTTAGTATGTATGGGGTAACACAGTAACAGTAGCAATGGCTTTCATTTCGACAGTTCAACAACATTCATTGCTTTATTAACGTGGTTGAGCAGACAAATTTTTCTAACATCTGAAGCAATAGATTATCAATATCCCTCAAAATGATTCAAATTGTGATTGATAGTGTGTTACGCAATTAGGGTGCTGGTAAAAGGCTTCATAAAAAGAGTTTTTAATCCATATATGCGAGCCCAACGCAGTTTGGTTAGGTTAGGGAGATGATTATGATTTATTATTAACATAATATTTAGGTACTTTAAAAACTGAACCAGAAAAATATTGGTTTCAGCTTATAATTTGACGGCACGGTTGGCGCAGTGGTTAAGTGTCGCGGGTTCGATTCCCGCACGGTACAAATATTTGTATGACCTACAAGTAGTTGTTCCGGGTCTGGTTGTTTGTGTATGTAAGTTTCAATGTTTGTAAACGCACCCACAATACAGGAGAAATTCCTAGCGTGGGGCAACGTTTTAAAAAAAAAATTAGGAGTACCTCGTAGAATGTTCTACAGTCTTTCTACAGTTATTTTTACCTCTGATTCTGCGTCACTGTCCAAATCACAGTGATCTTTATTATTTTTAACCGACTTCAAAAAGGAGGAGGTTCTCAATTCGTCGGAACCTTTTTTTTTTTTATTTTTTTTTTTTATGTATGTTCCCCGATTACTCGGAGACGGCTAGACCGATTTCAAAAATTATTTTTTTGTTTGAAAGGGTATACTTTCCAGGTGGTCCCATTGTCATCAGGTCAGGATCTGATGATGGGATCTTGGAGAAATCGAAGGAACTCTTCAAGTATTATAGGCACACCTATAGCGATTTGGGTATTTTTTATAGTAACTCGTGCATTTGCTCTCGGAAAGCATCATTTGGTGAAGTGGAACCGATGATGAAGACCACAGATGGCCACCGGAACTACTCAATAATAAATATTTCCCGGTTTGCGATTCGATTACTTACTTTAATATGGTTGCTAAACAAGTTATGCTCGTCACAATGCGAATGGTGAAATGGATCTGATGGTGGAATACCAGGAGAACTCTTCAACAATTAACGTCCCTGCATCGGGAAAAGCAATATTTTGTAAAAGGCGATGAGCAAGTTGGCATTAGGCTATTGTAACTTAGATACATTATAAACAGACACACTAAAAAGCGAGAAATAAAAACTTTTTAACAAAAAAAAAACCGACTTCCAAAAAAACACTACAAAGTGAAAAATAACTTTTATTTCGGAAGTCGGTGGCAAAAAACTAAAATACAGATCCAAAGACACCGACTTCCGAAATAAAAGTTATTTTTCACTTTGTAGTGTTTTTTTGGAAGTCGTTTTTTTTTTTTGTTAAAAAGTTTTTTATTCTCATTCTAATGACGTTTCCATTGGGTTGCTGCCACTGACAAGTCTGTCAATATCATTGTGATCTTTATTCTCGTCATAATAAGGTTGCTGCTGTCAAAGGTACAATAACTGTGAACTGACTGTAAGTGATATTACTTTTATCAGTCATTTCAAATAACAATGCCAAAGGTTATCTAGTAATAAACGAATTACGTAGGAAGCTACTATAAAATTCTGTTTACTCTCAAATTCTCACGCTGTTATCTGAGGGGCATTTCTCGTAATTTTAAGAATGTGCACAGTCTGATCTCAGTCTCAATCTGTCAAAAATACCTCTATAATTTCTTTACATGATTGACAAGTAGACAAGGCGCTAAGCAGTGCATTGAAAATCCATTGCGCGATAAAATTCCGCCGCGATAATTTAACGTCCGTGCCGTGCGAACGTCCGCTAAAAGAGTTTGTTTTGATAGTAGGAACATAGTTACCTTGATAAAATTTTGTTTCTAAATCCACATAGTGAACCATACAAGATACAGGAAATATTTGTTATCGATAAAAGTTTTATCCCAATAAAATTGTCTTAAATCTCTTTCCTTATCATTTGACAGTGAATGTACCTACGATTCTGGTTTACTTATCTATTATCCAAGTACAATCTGACCTTGAGAAAATCTACTTCTCCGAGCTAGGTAGTAGGTGCTATAAGTAAAGAAAGAATGAAAAAATAGGTTTATTTGCCACAGACACACGTCCATACAAAAAGATTTATGATGTATTGATAATTATAATTTTATAAATAAATATTTGTTGCATTTTATCATATTTAGATCAACATACAAACTGATACCTAGGTACTGGCCAGCAAATTGCAAAAAACGTAAGAAAATTTGAATTTCGCGGGTTATCCTTGTGGCTAAGTAATAACAGCCGCACCGATCAGGTTAAGCTACACTTGCCGCGGTTGGTCCGTGGATGGGTGACCATCTTCACATACCAAGGCCCCTCCGTGCCTCGGAAAGCACGTTAGGCCGTTAGTCCCGGCTGTCATTCGTGGGTCTTTGACGGTCGTTACGGGACGTCAGAAGCTCGAAAGTCTGACAACCAGTTTTACCAAGGGGTCGTATTGCCCAGTACTGGATTGTGGAGGTCAGATAGGCCGTCGCTCGATATAAAATACTGGTATTCAGCTGTATCCGGTTAGACTGGAAGCCGAAAGCCGACCCCAACATAGTTAGGAAAACGCTAGGCAGATGATGATCCTCACGCTTTCGCCCTGAGTTTATAAAACATCAAGTATGTGGTTCGAAGATCCACAATAGATTAGTTACTTATCTCAATAAGCGTGATATCTACATTACATTCACGCGTATAAAATAGAGATAACTTTATTTTGCTAAAGTTTTTATTATTACTTGTTAATCCTACGTCATTTCTTCATAGATAATACCAACTGTTCGAGTGATTTATTTACACTACAAAGCAAAATACAAAGATCAAATGATTGTAAATGTAAACTAAAAGTTTTTAAATCTTCACGACTTTTTCAATATGTAGGTACTTCCGCATTGGTCTAACTAATAGGTAGTGGCAATCATCCAATAAAGGCCCGGACTCCACTGAAGCGGAGCTGGGCGGAGCGGAGCGGAGACGTGCACGAATTGTCCAATCACAGAAGAGACGAGTGACGCGATGAGGATTTCAACCATTGTGATTGGTCGATGACAATTAGTCCTCCGCTTCACTGGAGTCCGGGCCTTAGACAGGGTTATTGGGGTTTCTATTTTGAATTTCTTAGTAGCAGCCCAGTCAGAACTTTTGGCTGGTTGATGGCAATAAGCTCGCACCTTATCTAGAGTATTCCTCTCAACTCTCTACTCTTTTTTTATTCTTCTAAATACGAAACAGTGTTTATAATGCCACTAACTTATAACGTTCGTGGAGGTTGGTTAGCAAACCCATGCAAATAAAACCTCTACAGTATCTAGTATCTACACAAGTCACAAAATCAACAGTCTTTTATTATTTACATTTTTTATTTATTTATTTACTATAAGACTTAGTCTAGGTTATAACATCAGAGTTGTTTCAATAAGGGATGGGTATGGCTATTACATATGAGTAAGACCCCTGTCCTTCAAACTAGGAAATTCCGGTATCTTGAAGGACTGTACGTTAAAGAGATTTACACATTTTACAAAATATTCATAATTGCGTAATAACTCTTGACTCTAACCCAGACACAAGTGTGAAGATGTAAGTCCAACCTGGTAAAGTGGGGCTACCCTGACGGAACGGCAGTAGGGTGTGATTGTGGAGCTATGTCACAAACCATGCTGCACCTTCTATCCTGCCCTCTGTGTCCCAAAACATGCAGTCAAAGTGCCACTGACAACGCCGTGGAAGTGGCAAAGTTTTGGGAAAACAAGATTTAAAATACTGTCGTGCCAGCGACACGAAGAAGAAAAAGAAACCGATTAAAAGCTAATTGTGAGTAACGTTACCATCTAATCTTTCCAGGCATGGACCGAAGCCGTGGCCTCGACGCAACAAACGGGTCCGGTGGGCCAGCACGGCCCGAAGTCCTCCGGGTGGCCCGTGGTCATGTTCTTCGGCGTTTTGGCCGCTGCGCCCTACATTGTACTCAAGATGCTGAGTCGGCTCAACAAGAGTATGCAGGAGAACTGTGAGTACTATTAAAATAGGTATAAAGACCATAATCGTTTACAGGGCAACATATGGTGCAAAATCGTAAATTTTTTGGTCAGATATCATATTCACGAAATAAGATTTTTAAGATAAGCAATGACTTTTCCGCCCGACACAAATGTTTTGTAGTCATCTTTGTAGAAACCGTGTAAGATTATCTTCACGATTGAGTAAATAGATTTTGATCTTATGAGCATATATTGACATTGCTGATTTGACTTATTTCAGTGTCGCTTGTTGATACCAAACTATGCAATATACACCACTACAAACCCATACGTTTCATGAGTACGCTCCTGCTGTAATTACTACGCCTATCAAAATTGTTACAGTGCGAAAAAAGGACGGCACTATTCGACCCGTTAGCTCCATCTCTTTCGCGCCTCGTCTTTTTCGGAAACATCACCAGATCTTCTAAAAAATAAAATATACTTCCTAATAAAATATATTCCTTACAGTACAAGACCCGACAACCTGGCAAGAACCGTTCCGAGCCTACAGCAAGTTCAACTTCACCGCTCCCAGCCCCCAAGAGTTATCCTTCCAGGAGAAGCAATCCATGACTGTAGCTCCTGCACATCTGCAGCCCCACCTGTGGAACTCGGGCTGGTTGATGGCATCCCTTGACGGAAAGACCGCAGGTCTGGTACCCACTAATTATATCAGGCTCATTAACCCAGCTCAAGCCCAGAATGTCAATCAACCCGAAAGGCGAAATAGCGCTGATGCTACTCACGATGCCAATTTGAGACAAGGCTCTTAAATTGTCTGTGGTATTTGGATTTTTTTTATGCTTACTCTGTATTCTATTTCTTGCCGTACAATTTTGAATTGCAAATTGCTCAAGATTACTAAAAAAAAATTTTTTTTTTTGTCTAGCAATGTTGCATATTTGTAGAATAATTTTCGTGTTAACCCTTGCTACTAATGAAATACATAATAAAGTTTGTATATGAGTGAGTAAATAGTGCAACAAGGGAGGACTCACGAACTTAATAATAAATTGACGATCCCTGCAATGGGAAACATAATATGTATAAATAAATGGAGTAAGCACAACGTATTTATTAAACCATCCAAAAGCCTGGGTGCCAAAGTAATACTCGACTGACTGTCAAATAAGTCAAAAAAAAAATGGGCGGGATATAAATAAACGGAGTAAGCATAACGTATTTATTAAACCATCCAAAAGCCTGGGTGCCAAAGAAATACTCGACTGACTGTCAAATAAGTCAACTTTCACTTGGAGTGGGAATTGTGAATTGTTAAAAAGAAAGAGAGAAAATATGAATTATGGCCTGTTCACAGTTATTTTACTTATGATTTTGCATCACTGTCAAAATCACAGTGATCTTTATCCTCGTTACAATAAGGTTAGTTTTGGGTTGCTGTCACTAACAAGTCTGTCAATATCACAGTGATCTTTATTCTCGTTACAATAAGGTTGATGTTGGGTTGCTGCTGTCAGAGGTATTTCACCTGTGACACCAAACATAAACACTGCGCTAAACGATCCTTTTGACCGTTTCGCGCTCGAATTACGTTGACAGGGGGCGCTGTTGGCAAACATTTGTGCAATTGTTTTATGAAATGTACAAGATGGCGGAGTTAGGTTCGATTTTTGCCACGCGCCAAAAGAACCTTATAGGTAGTTCTATAGCAACGAGAATAAAGGTCACTGTGCAAAATCAGAAATTTTAAATAAAGTAACTGTGAAAGGTTCGTGAATATTTTCTTTTTTTTGTTAATTAATATGAAAAGACTGTGAATGTGTGCTGTTTAGGCCTTGGCCCAGTTTGACTGGACATTTTTTGTAGTTTGATATTCTGGGAAATAAACGAAAGACTTTTGAAAGAGAAAAGACTTTCTTGTAAGCAAGGATATTGATCATCGGGACCTCTGTTTTAGAGTACATAATACGATTCTGTACGGAGGTTTTTTTGTATGACGAAATGACAATATTTCGACACTTGAAAATGTCCTAAAAGGCTTTATATCCGTTATGAAAATGCGCGTAAATTTTATTTCGCGTTGGATATTATTTAAAGGTTAAGATGACTTATCAACATTAAGCTATGCTGCACTGTGCTCTCCTCAGGAGAAAGGACAATGGCCATTTTGGACTAGAAATAAAAAAAAAATTGTTACCGTGATGGATGATACTATTACCAAAAGGTAGTACTCATCTTCATTGGATATCATTAATTTATTTTAAAAAGCAGGGGAAATTATAGATAATTGTTTTCCAAAAATACAACTATTACTTACCGGAACGCAGGAAAAATAGTCATGTGGTCAGAGATAAGATATAAATTATCATAATTCTGAACGCATTACAATTTTTTACGTTCCTAGAGTCACAGCATAATTTAATGTTGATTAGCTAACCTTTTAAAAATTACAGCAACTAGTAAAATCGAGCCCTTATAAAACCAAGTTTTTATGAACTAGGGGTTTGAACTGTGATATTTTACAGTTCTAGTAGTCAGACGAACGAAATGAAGTTATGATTAGGGCTGATTTTTCAATCAAATAAATAAAAATTTCAAAATTATTCCTCAGATAAAATTATCTAGCGTTAGAAAAATCAACCCTAATGTAGTAGCATTTGGGAACAAACTATTTTGTGATGTTGCTCCTTATATCAATTAACTGGGAGAAAGCAGAACTCTGCAGATATTATCGCTAATTAGTAAACAGCGGTGCTATTCTGTAAAAATCTCACCGTGAAAACTTAGGTGAAGTGAGCGTGGAGTGAGCTGTCAATAGTGTCAATTCCCAGCAAAAATAAACTCACTTCACCTAAGTTTTCACGGTTTGATTTTTACAGAATCGACCGGCTGTACAGTTTCAAGGGGGATGCGATAAAGTTGCCCGCGAAATTCAATTTTTTTCAAGTTTTTTTCAATTTGCAGGTCAGTGTCAGGTTGTATGCTGTTTAAAATATGATTCGCGACCGTAACAAAGATGGCCTTACAGAATTATAAACATTAGAATCAGTAATCCAACTCTTTCAGTTAGAATTGGCCTCAAATGTCATGATTTCATGAAATAGTAATTCAATAGGGTAATATGAACTTAGAGTTGTATTGATGATTTTTATGATTATAATTCTATAAATAAATGTTTGTTACGTCCGCGAATCATATTTAGATCAACTTATAACCTGCAAATTGAAAAAAAAAAACGTAAGAAAATTTGAATTTCGCGGGCTGTCTTGACGCTATCGCCTCGAGGACTGGTATAATCTGTAAAGTAATGGGTCATTCTTACAAAATTTTTTGACGTTTTCTATGATTATTCTATGTTACCTATTTGTATCTTTCCATACTTTTTCGTCTCAGTTATTCATTCCAGTTTGATTTGATGTTTTAAAAGATTGCGATGTCGGTGGTTTTGAAGAATGGCCCTTTTTCTAGTGACTTTAAATTTATTATTATAATAGGTATATGTAAATGTAGGTAGGTGTTCATAATATAATTCTATGCATTTCACAAATTTTAATACTTTGTGAAATACATAGAATTAACCAATGAAATGCATAAAATTAGTCTCAAAATGTTTTATTTTCTTTGGTAAAAGGAATGGTGTAGGTGCAAATAACTTTTTATGTAAAATTTAATTTAAACAAATGTGATTGATTTCTTTTTTGATTATTTAATTTATCTCTTCGTGTACCTAATTGAGAAAAAATTTCCATAAATTATCCACACCAAAATTCAGAGGGAGTGACGACCAAATTATTTAATTTGACCAATATTTTCTTTACTGGGCCAATTTCTCGGACAAAAATGATTAATGTAACAAATTGTCAAGCACGTGTAAACGGCTGATATTGGCGCCGATTCTGTTGTTCTCAAACTAAACTAAATTTAAGTTCATGCATCTTTTTCTTTCTATTTCATTAAGAAAAGGACAGAAGATAAATATTAGTTTAGTCCTGTCAAATTAGTCAGCGCCTGACATAAATTGACGTATTTTTAATAAGCAATTTTTTAATCTCGTCTAAATTGTCTATGGAGTATCTTAATTTGACAGTACTAAACTAATATTTATCTTCTGTCCTTTTCTTAATGAAATAGAAAGAAAAAGATGCCTGAACTTAAATTTAGTTTAGTTTGTGAACAACAGAATCGGCGCCATTGTTTGAATGATTTATCAACTCAAAAACGGCGAAGGAAATCATCGCGAGGAAACCGGCTTGTTCTAGAACCAAAAATTCGAAGACATGTGTTATCTACCAACCCGCACTGGGCCTCTTTGGTAGATTATAGCCCTGATTATAGCCGAAGTCAGGAGGCCTGTGTCCAATCAGTGTGAACATTATAGACTTACCATGCTAATCACAGCAGCTGACGCACTTGACAATTTGTTACACAGTTTTGCGATAGGTAATTTTCGTTCGAGAATCTGGTCCTAAAACATCAATAATTTTGTACTAGTCAATCATGTTCTCTTCTTTATATTTAGTACTTATTTTAATATATTCCTGCGTCTCAAGCAAACATTTTGGCAATATTTATTTATTTATTATCAATTTATCAGATGTATGTATACTATCAAAATACTAATTGAATTTGTGTTAAAAAAGCTAAAATTATTTAGGTACTCATATCATAATCAGCCTATAGTGTTCCCACTGCTGGGGCACAGGCCTCCTTTGTGTGAGGGAGTGGGCCGCAATCCACCACGCGGGCCCAGTGCGGATAGGTACTATTTAGGATATTTACCAAATTTTCTAGACCAATACGTCTTCTTTTGCATTTTTCGACACCACAGGTTCATAATTCTTCTTAATCAATCCCGGAATATGTTTAGGTAAGATCTGAGGGGCAATTCCCGGAGTTTTAAGAACGTTCAGTCTAATCTCAGATTCAATCTGTCAAAAATACCTCTAAAATCCCTACATTTTTGACATTGATTGTCACTGATGGGATGAGATTGCGACTAGATTTTAAACGTTTTTACTTACGAGAATTGACCTTCAGTTCTTATAAGCCCGTCTTTCTTTATGTGTATGTACTAATTTTAAAGCAAAACAAAAAAGCACTTACCGAAATAATAATAAGGCTCGATTCGCCTCTAGATCATGTACAGACGCCAAGCACATCAAGCTACCCGAACTGTCAAATTTTCCTAATCAACTTTGAACCTTATGCTTTAGGGATAAAGTTGAAAATCTATTAAAGAAATTTGAATGATTGTAGTAGCTTGATGTGCTGGAGTCTGTAGGTCAAGCACGAATATCAAACGATTTCGAATCGACAATGTATCGAGGCCTCGATTCGAAAACAGAGTCTGTCGATAGTAGGCAGCACGAAGCACATTCGAAGCACTATCGAACACTCGATTCGAATACGAAGGTGACGTCATGCTAATGTAAATAGGGACGCGCCATAGTGAGCAAAATGAACGATTGTTGAATGAATCGTGCGTTCGAAAACTAAATCAAGTTGTTAATATTTTTTTCAACTTTGATTAAACGTTTTATTATTATTAAATTTAAATAAAAACTGAATGTTATATAAAGAAGAGATCCAAAGTTAATTATTAGACATTATAAAGTGGCATTATCTTCAGCAATATAACATAGTTTCGGAGATTTTATTTAAAAAAAATTACGGGTGCCGAACGCACCCACTTGACATCCGATGCGTGAGGGCGCCAAGCCAAGGCTAAGTTTGTTTATGTTTTACTACACGTCCACAGCAAAAGTATTTCTGTTTCTTTTCTATAAATAATTAAGTGCTTTTAAGTGAATAAATAATTATGAGAACTAGTCAGACGCAATATGAAATGATGGTTGAATTCATGGAAGCGTGAGTAAACAGTTTTAATAAGTTTGAGTGGCATAAACTTTAGTGTGAAGTATTTTAAAGTGCAATGCTATTTCTATTCCAGAAATGGAGATTTATCTAAACCTTCAGGCGGCCCACGAGGTCGGAATTTCATACAAATGAAATGGAAGGAATTAACAAATAAATTAAATAGTGAAGGTACAGGCGAATCTAGGTCTGAGGAGAAATGGCGCAAGGTATGTTAACTCAAGTGACGCAATTTTTTTTTGTTGTTGGGGCACTTGAATAAAGTCACTCTTAAGTCTCTGCTTTAAGTAATAGTAGTGTTGATGTATCTTTTTTCAAGTTATGTATTTTTGTGGTGTACAAGTATAAATAAATAAATAAGTACTTATCCAATATCTTTGTGTTAGGTAAGTAAGTTTGTTTGGAATTCCTGCTTAAATTATTGTTGTTTAATTCAAGGTGTGGAGTGATTACAAAAATAATTGCAAGAAGAAGTGTGCCAAAATTAATAGGGCCGTTAGTGGCACTGGTGGAGGGCCAGCACTCCAATTAACCTTGACCGATTTAGAAAACCGAGTCATGCAGATAATTGGAGTGCAAGCAGCTACTGGCATGGTGGTGGAAGAAGCAGGGTTTCAACGGGTTAGCTACTTACTTACTTTTAAAATTGTTTTTTTTTTTTTTTACCTAGTAATTAAATATTTTTTTATTTCAGGAAGCTGCTGAAATTTCTCAACCATCAGAGATGAGAGTTCCTGATGCACATGTGGATGATTATGAAATAGGTAAATATGAATCTTACTTTTATAATAATTAATCAGTTAATATAAATATGTTTAGTGTCTTGTGGTTACAAATATTTGCTGTGTATGTTTATGCATCCCTAAATTACATAAAAGCATCATAATTTTTGTTCAATGTCAAATATTGAAAAAAAGATTATTTATACATAAATCCCAATATACACACATAAATATATACATATATTACATAGTAAATGTTTCTATGAAAACTCAAGTTTCTGCTAATAAGAAAAAGGACTAGTCTAATCAACATTAATAAATGTTTTACAGATTGGAATATTCCGGGCACAAGTAGTCAGCCAACAGTGGCTCCTCCTCCACCACCGAGTCCACCAGATGAAACCCCTGCTCTCCCATCAACTGAGGCTCATCCTCCATCTCCTCAAATACCAGTAGAAGAGATGTGGAAGCCACCACAACAAAAAAAGGCAAAGGATTTAGAATTAGGAAAAATGTTTTTAGAAGCAGATAGAAAGGCAAGGGAGTATGCTAGAGAGCGTGATAGGGCCTATGAAGAATTAGAGAAAGAGAGGTTGCGGATTAAGACAGAGGAATTGAGAGTTAGAGAATTAGAGATGCAAGAAAGGGTGAGACAGAGAGATGATGAATTGCGATTACAGGCTAAATGGTTAGACTTTATGAGAGAGGCTATGGAAGTTTTTGTAAGGTTTATGGAAAAAAAGTCTTAGATTAAGGTTATTTTTTAATTAATATAAATATTCTATTTTTTAACATTATTAATTAAAAAGTAAAGTTATGTGTGTAATCTATTAATTCTATCTACTAAAATATTCCTTATCGCCCTTCCCCTAATTAAGTCATCTCCTCCATTTTCCTGAAAAAGATGGTCAGAAAAAGATAAAGGCATGTTTTGGAGTTCTGCTGGTTCCGGTTCAGGTACTTTAAATTTTAGGGCTAAATTATGCAACACACTGCACGCAGTAATGATTTTTGCACATTTCTCGGGTCCATAGTGGAGTGTGCGATCTTTGCATAAGCAACGCCATCGGTTTTTTAATCGGCCAAAAGTATTTTCAATAACCACCCTCGTCTTTCCATGGACTGCTGTGTATTTGTATGCTGGAGTCCCCTCAGCAGCATCCGGAATTGGTGTCATTAACCAGGGGCGTTGTGGATAGCCGGAATCACCTGTAAATATTCAAAACTTTAATTCCCAAATTGTTTTTATCATAGGTAAGGTAAACTAGCTGACCTAGCGAACTTTGTGTCCCCATTTTTTACCCGATTTTTCAATTATTTTACTTTAGTAAAAAACGTGTTCTGACTAAAACGAATACAACAAACACGGAATTATCAAATTTAGTATTAGTATAGTCGTTTGAAAATTATGCGTCTACATTAGATTATACATACATTCGGCAAATCATTTTTATTTATTTATGTAGATGGATGAATTTACTTGATTGTTACTAACCTAATAACCATACATGTTCATTATTTCGCTGTAACTCCTGCATGTAGTTATTAGCTAGGCTATTGTCCCATATGAAAGCGTCATGGGTGGCTCCTCCATATTTTGCATTCAAATTTAAAATTCGGCAGTCACTATCACATATCTAAAATAAAGAGTAAACCATTAGTAGGTACACTGATATACCATAGTAAAGTGGTAGAATACATAACTAGTTACAAAAACTAAATGCTTACCATTTGTACATTTAGTGAATGAAAATGTTTTCTACAATAAAATAAATGTTCAATTTCTTTACTGGGTGTAAAAATATGGAAATGGCATCCATCAATGCATCCTATAACTCCAGGGAAACCGTACTTCGCAAAAAAGCTGTAAGACAAAAATAAATATATGTTAATAGACAATCATATGGTAGTATTAGAAATTAATGTTACAATAGTATACTATAACATTATGTTTTAAACATATTTCTACAAAAAAATACTTAGATACATTTTCCCTAATAGATATTGCAATGTTCATACTAACTTGCTTTTTATTAGGTCTCTATCAGCTCGAGTACTTGGGAATCTTATAAAGGTGTTAAGGATTGCTGGAGTTACAAGAGCATCAGTGACTTCCTTTACACATTTGCTCACTGTTGTTTGGCCCAAATATTTAGCCATTCCCACTATTCGCTGATATGACCCAGTGGCATAAAAAGATAATGCACAAAGAACCTGTAACATAAAATATTTACTTATTTGATTTTTAGGATGTAACAATTTACTATTAGCTTTATAGATACCTATTTTGTGATATTAAATACTAAATAAGTTTTAGTTAGGTATCCACTTCCATTTCAATACTGAAATACAAGTAGAAGATATTGAATAGGTATACTTATGTAGCATCAAAGTGGGTACCTTAAGTTCTAGACTAATTCTAGAACTCGATGTTAATGATGTTTTTTGTTGAAGTTGCTCACAGAGGAACATAAAAGCTTCTTTATTTAGGCGATATCTATTTTTAAATTCGGTTTCATTTATGTCCAGTGGGTTAATTCTATTCCTAAGTTTTGCTCTGCGCGTAATTTCTCTATAATGATAAAAAAAAAAACATATAAGCAACTCAAATCTTTTTCAAACACATTAATTCTATAGGTACGCAAATAAATAAAATATGATTTAAGTACTTACCTTGTTTCTCGTGATTGATATCCATAATTTTCTAGTAAATTTGCCGCCAAAAAATAATATATGGTACTACGTTCATACAGTGGCGGTCTTTGCATTTTAAATTATTTTGGAGCTATTAATAATTGTTCCAATAACTTAACAATAATTTTAAAACACTTTTATTCACAAAAATAACTCTAAACAAAACATAAACACGGTTAAAACTTTATTTTTACACTTTTCGAAACCTTTCTCACCGACTATTTTCAAGTGAAAAATGTTTCGAGCATACTCGTTAGCCAGCCTTCGAGAGTTTACATTACCGTACGTCAAAACAATGTTCGTGCTATCAAAAATCTCACAATTGTTTATAAGTTTCGAGTTTCGTTTACCATGTCGTTTCGATTTCGATTACGAGAGCGCGCTAAAATCATTCGTGCTGCCATGTTTCGTTTCCTTTTACGCCCGATAGGGGCGCTGTACAATTCTCATACAAATGTTACTCGATTTCGATACGAATAACTTTTCGCAAATATTCGTGCTTGGCCTACAGTACACATTCTTTTGATCACTTGACCGAATTCTGCGGTCGATGAATTTATTTATCAGATTTATAAGCTCTTCTAATAAAGTATACACAATTATAATTATTATTATCAAAATTATCAGTGAACGTGTCAGGACTGATTTGATGAATAAAGTCGACATTTTACAAAATTTGTTTTTTATTTTGTAGCACCTGCACCACAATTGTGTTACACTTTCCATCACAATAGGCTATTTGACAATGTAAAAAATAAGGTCATAATTATTGACACTCGTATAGATTATCGCTTTTAAAATCGATTTGCACTAATTTTACTACAAAACAATGTATTATTTATAAAAAAAAACCCGAAAAAACTTCATCTTTTTAAATCTGGCGCCACGTAATCGAAAACGGTCTGGATTGGCTGAACTTAAGATGACGTCATGATTTAGTAAATTTCTGTCTATCGTTGACAGAAAAGATGACTTTTGTCTAGTATCTCGACCGTTTCAACGTTTGTTTACGTGAATCGTGACGTCACGACGCCATATTGTTAAAGATAGCGTTTTGGCGGCTTATTTAAACAGTACATTTTTATTTACTATTTTTTAAAAGAAATACATTATGCAATTTGAAGTAATAGGTTTTTGTGGGCTCGTTAGACACCATTAAATAATCTGAGATGTTTATCAAAAACCAGTCAAATAGCCTATTCGAAGAATGTGATGAATGACTGCAGCCTCGTTGGTCTCGTCACTCGTAGTCACAAGCGCTACTGCTGAGCACGAGGTCCTGGGATTGATTCCCATTCGGGCAGTGTTATTTGTGTGTTTTCCTTCGGGAATTTCTTAGTAGCAGCCCGGAGTGTGGATAAGGCTCAAATCACACCGAGATGGCAGCGAAGCGGCGAGCACTTCGATGACTCAAGTTTCTCAAGCGATAATATGTATTATAGTGATGAAGATAAAGTTTAAAATTTTATGACACCGAAACTGCTTGCCGCTTCGCTGCCATCTCGGTGTGATTTGAGCCTTGGTGCCCAGTTGATGGCAATAAGCTTACCCCTACAGAACTAGGGAAATGAGGGTGTGCTATTAGGTACACGGGCGTACACCTCTGTCTTGCCGTTCGATGAATACAGGCGTGATGTTATGATGTTCCTAAAAAACCATTGCTTCATGTATGAAAAATTCATCTGAAATGTCGATTCAAAGAATGTCGCTGAATTGTCAATTCATTTTGGCAGGTTTATGTGTAGGTATAATAATTTACTAAACATTGGAATTTCTGTTGCCATTGCACCCTTGCCAGAGCACACGGACAGCCCGACAAGCAACCCGTCCGGGACGGGTCGCTTGTCGTACCCTGACTCCTAACAGAATGATCGTTCGCGTAAATAAGCGATGATGTCACTTTTTGCTCGAAAACCGGAAGGCGCTCTGTCTACGCGATTGGTTTAAATGAACGCGACGGTCGCGTGTTCGCGCGACGATGGTTTTGGTTACGACGCGGCTTTAGTATAAAGAAAAGTCTAGAATATTTTTTTAGGTTTATTGTAAAGTCATATTCCTAAGTTTACAAGTAGGGTTCGGGGAATTCAAAGGTAACTTCGCGCCCCGTCAGCTTCTTGTATACCGACTGGAAGGTGTCCACCTGAGAACAATGACAAAACTAGATGAGTACTTGGCACTTCAGTAAAGCGAACTGGGGGCCCAAAAAGGCCACTTTGGCAGAATCATAAACGTATTTTGCTTTTTTTCGTTGCAAGAGATTGGGATTGGATTTGGATTGGTATTTAAGCACAGACAAAAAAAAATAACTGAAAAATCCTTCACCAATGGGATTTGATACGATTAACTTAACAGTTAACTGTCTATTATGATTTATAATGATTTGATGAATTCCTTTTATGATTCTGCAAAAGTGGCCTTTTTAGGCCCCCTGGAAATGATACGGTAAATCTGCTTAGTTTCTTGAATGCAAGTCACGGGGTCAGTTAAACAACGCCCACGTGAATCACTTTAGAGCCAGTTTCTCTTACGAAAAGTATAGCAAAATTCATGTGACAAATTATCAATAGCGCGAACTGTGGTTGTATGATTTATCGACAGCCCATCGCATCACTTTACTTGCATTTAATTTAGACAAGTCGATAATTTTAGTTCCAGAAACTTCAGGTTCAATTCCGGCGTTAGTCCACAATGAAAACTTGGTTTATAATTGCAGCTGGCAAGCAAACTATCAGTAAGTGTGCATAATATATTTATGTATACTAGCAAAGTGCCTGTGCAGATATACGAGTTTCACAAGCGTATGTATGGATACGCGCATATACTGGACGCGATAAAACGCTCTGAGTATCCGGAGATGTCCATATTACGTGTGTAAAAAAATGGCGTACAATATGTGAAGTAGTATGGATCCCTCAACAAAATGTAAGTCAAACCGTACGCCATACGCGTATGCTTACTATAGTAAAAATGCTCTCTAGAGAAAAGTCCCGCGGTAATAAGTGGAACTGTACGAATAGAACAGCGCATTACTGTAGCGCCTCGTCTGCAAGAATTATTTTGTGAGACGAACTTTAGAATTTAAATATGACTGGCATACTGTGCGTTGTCATCATTCCTACTACCAAACAACAGAATGAAACAATAGATTTTGAATCTCCTTCAAAATGTATTGTAAGCAAGTCATGTTAGTTTTGAGCAAGTGTCCATTTTAATACTCGGATCAATTTTATAAAATAAACGATTGATGGACTATGTGTAACATGATATGGCTAGAAAGGAGTTGACTACAGAGATGACAACTAATTGAAAATTATAGAAAAAAAAAAAGACATTGCACATTGGCCCAAATAAATTGGAATAAGGACGAGAATAATTATCAGTAACTATCCTCACCTTGTGTTCAATAGTGGTCTGCTGGTTCTTGTCGAGGTGCACCTTGATGAGCTGAGAGCCATCCAGCTTGATGCGGATGCGCTTGCCCACAATCTCTGCAGGGAACACGAGGTCCTCCAAGATGGCGTCGTATACTGACGTCAGTGTCCTGAAATTTTTTTAGGAAGGATTAGTTCACTGGTGAATAATATTCGTGTTTGATGACATATTTTTACATGGGATATTAAAATTAAGATTGAAAGGACACAAATTTTTAAGACATAAATAATGATTCTTGAGCACTTAATTGTGCACAGCAATAAAGGGCTGTATGGTGTACACACCAGCATTTCCCAACCTTTTTCAGTCACGGACCCCTAGGAAATCAAGCACAGTTTTCACGGACCCCATTAATAAAATAAACAGCAAAAAAAATCGGATTAGGTATTTATTTTAGTTATTACAGATACAAAATAGGTACTTGTAACTGTTTATGATGAAAAAATTTAATGTGAAGGTTGGTGTTGCTTTTTTGCAACTAAATCAGTGATATTCGGGTTGATGTTGCTACTAAGTTGTAATCTCAAATCAGGTTCTACTTTTAATCTGTTTCTGTTTTTTGTATATACAAGAGTAGAGAATGCCTTTTCACATAGGTATGTGGTTGAAAAAAGTTGAAAAATGTTTTTAGCAATTGGCGCGTGAGTGTATGGTCCAGAGATGACACCGCGGACCACAGGTTGGGAAACAATGGTGTACACAATAGTCTTAATAAGAAAATATGTGCAATATCTAACTAGTAATGGGAATAATGAGACACCTCTGAGCTTGATTGTCAATGCTGAACATTGATAAATTAAATTAACAATATACACTGTGTTCTTCACATTATCCATAAACTTTGGCAAACGCTTCTATAGCTTTTACAAATCAAATCTAACAAAGGAAATAGTACTTAAAAAGGCTGTGTTACAAAGATATTTGTAATGAAATTTAATTGAGCTATGCAGTAAGAAAGGATCTTAACTTATTTTTGATAAGTTTCAGCCCACCAAATCTTATGAATGAAAATACGACATTGCCAATTTGGATAGAGGCATGCATATTGGGTGATTTACGTCAAAGAATTTAGTTTGTATGAAAATTAACAAAAAAAATGAGAATTCATTAATGTGTCCATAATGAAAAATGGTTAACATCTACATCGTCCAGAACACTGTATACAAGGTGCTCATTGAATACCCTGAGCAACATCAACATAATATTAATATATGCTCGCTCAGGAGCTCAGGTAGGTATTTGCTTTATTTTTAAATCAAACGTGTTATTTATTTAATGTGTAATTTTTTTCACATTGCATTGCTGTTGGTACACCCATGCTTGTATGGGTGATTAAAAAGTTATCACTTTTGAGCTGTTCTACAGAGCATATAAAGGTAAACATTATTTACCTGGATCTGGGCCTCTTCTGTTTGTTGGCTACGCGCGTCTTGTGGCTGGGCTTGGGCAGAATCTTGCGGTCTCCAACGAACACAACGTGTTTCCCACTGAATTTCTTTTCCAATTCACGCACCAGCCTGATCTGGATCTTCTGGAATGCCTTTAGCTTGGGCATGGGCACGTAGATGATGATTGACTGGAAACAGAAAATTCATGATTGAGAGAGGTAGAAAATTACTTTTTTTTTTAATATTTTGTTTTGACTATAGTTTAGGGACAGTGCAGGAAATTAAAGTACAGTGCCTAGGTTTAAAAAAGATACCATTTCTTAGCAAGTAGTTGCTAAATCTGCCTTTGTAGAGATTTAGTGATTATATTAAACATAATATTTTTTAAACATTCTGCAAAATTAAACATTTTGATGTGCAACATAGCAACACATAACTGCAATATTGGTCAAAGAGGGTGGACTTGCCAGTCTACAGCACATGGAGCTCCCTCAAAAGCTAGTATTTATTGCAGTGCAATATCAGCTTGGCGCCTCTCACCCAATAAAATAATTCATGAATAAAGTTTGTTAACTTTTAGTAGCAAGATCTACTGAAAATATTGATTTGCCTCCTTATTATTAAACATATTATATCAGATGACTAGTTACACACCAATTTCTCTCTTTCAGTAGTCAGTAATTTGACTATAGAAAGACGAAGACAAAGCGTTGTGTAGATGCTATACAATTTTTTTTTGTAAGAGGTTTACTGTGAGAAACTGTCATTATTTGAGTTGTCCACTTAGTAAGGCTACCACAGTTAAGTCTTGTAAATGATTTACTTTACAGGTTAGTGAGCCTTAGCAGGACATGTCATTCCAAATACACATGGACAATTTTGACATTCAATGCCATAGAAACTAATTACCTATATGTGGGTAATCCATAGAAAAAGAGTGAAAACTATCGTTCTATAATAAATCCAGGTTGGTTCCTCCTACCTTTTTGTTGTGCAGTTCGATTTCCTTAGCCTTAGTAATGTACAGCTCCCTAAGTTGCGCCTTCAGGTCGGAGTTGGTCTCCAACTCGACCAGGGCCTGTGAGATCGACGTCTCGAAGACATCGGGCTCGGCCGCGCTGGCTTTGATGATCTTAGTACTCATCTGCAACGTACAAACACTAATTCAGAATACCACTCCAAACTTTTAGGTTAGGAAACTTTATTTCACGATTTTAACTTTTTAATTCAAACTTTCACTTCAAAACTCAGTCACAATACCACATACACCGTATATTTAGGCGTTTTGTATTATATTAACAGTAATCTTATCAAAATAGCACTTTCAGAAACCAAAACAACGTTGGACACCGAGGGAACGGATTTGTCACCACAAAATATCTAAGTAATCTTTACCGTTAACAAAGTATTATTGTCCCAAATATATTACGTGATTAATATAGAAATAGAAACACAAATTATTTGTCTTACAAAACGCTTAAATACATTAAAATTATCCAAAATTTCATAAGGACAGCTACCTTGAGAACTATACGGGAGAGAAAGAGACAGAAACGTAGTGTTGTCAGCATACAAACTAAAATCTACACATAAACTTTAAACAAAAGGGTGGTTATTTAAAATTACAAATTATCAAATTGGTATGATTATATCATACCACGGATATCCAATCTTATAAAAGAAAAATGTATTACAAAAGAGTAGAATACCTGTGTAGCCTTTTCCCCAACTATTTTGGGGTCGCCTTCTAAATACCAGTATTTTATTTTTATATGAAATGACTGCTATCTGAAGGCAAATTCTCGTAATTTAAAACGTTCAAAATCTAGTCGCAGTCTCATCTTAGCGACAAACAAATGTCAAAAACTTGTCAAAATGTAGGGAAATTAGAGGTATTTTTGACAGATTGAGACTGAGATCAGACTGTGAACGTTCTTAAAATTACGAGAATTGCCCCTCTGACTTCTACTGCCCAGTAACTGTGGTACACTGCTAACATGATACTTTCCACTTAGAAAGACTTTTGGTCACTGGATCATTAAAACAAAATGTTGTCCATTAGTCCACCTAATCTTTAGGCTTTCTAAAGTATAAACCGCGCCATAGAAAAAGCGTGTGCGTCTTTCATAGTAATCCAGCACTGCACTGGTAAACTGTACCTGAACACGGCGTATAAACCACGCCGTTGAAAAAACGTATCCGTCAACACACTTAAAAAGTGAACCAAACAACACTGACGCACGGCGAATAGACCGCAGTTTTTCACGGCAAGAAAAACGTGTGTATACAAAGGGCCCAGTGTAGTTTGATGAAGCCGTGTCATGTTTGATAAAAACAAACAAAAGGGAAAATCATTAAATAGCAAATAGAGTTCTCATCGCTTTTTTTTACAAATAAACGTACGTACGTTGATCACAAAATCTAAGACCATTGCCTCTTTGTAGGTGATATGTGTTATTTGTCTTATATTTTGTATTTTTTACGTGTTCTTTAACAAAAACTAATAATTTTACGAACATGCGGTCACAGATTTGCGTAGATAATTATTATTTTAAAGGCCCAGTACAGTTGTTAATTTTTCGGGCTTAGTATTTGGCCAGACTGGGGAGCAAGCGCGGGGTGGGCGCGGTGCGGCGCGGCGATCTCAAACATATGAACTTCCTTTAACTGTCCATAGTGGGCACGAGGGCGCGGTGAACGGCGTGGGCTACTCGGCGCGGAGAGCGCGCGGGCAACTCACGCCATAGCTCGTTCATGCAAGTGGGTGCGCAGCGCGGGCGCCGGGTGGGCGCGGGTAGTCCGCATGGGGACCGGGGTTCTCAAACTAGTTCGAGCTTTTTTCTAGTAAAAGTAAGTCTTCTTCATCTACAGTATATTATATTTGGACAAACACTGAACACGACAACACGCAGAACGCAGCCGCGTTCCAGTGCGGACAGGCATCACACGCGCGTTCCCGCACCCGCACCCGCGCCCGCCACGCACCTGCGTCCTCCCTGCGCGCGCCAATCTGGACGGACACATAATGTATTCATCCAAAATCATTTTTTGACGTGACAACGTCTTAAATTAGGTTGCGGCTGGGAGTCACTTATGAAAAAGTGTAACGCTCGGTAACGTTACGTTCTTATTTTCATTTAATTCCTTGTTCCTATTGTGCAATTTAATTATATTCATATCAATAAATATTCTACCGAGAAAAAGACGTTGTCACGTAAAATCTTCGCCCGTAAAACCGACTTTACAGGCAACCATTTTTTTGACGTGACAACGTCTTAAATTAGGTTGCGACTGGGAGTCACTTATGAAAAAGTGTAACGCTCGGTAACGTTACGATGAGTCACCGAACGAGAGAGAGGCCCGCCGAATGCCTTGCGTCTCTCTCCCACTCAACTATGATCGGATGATCGGTCGTTGTCACGTAAAATCTTCGCCCGTAAAACCGACTTTACAGGCAACCATTTTTTTTTTACTTTTTTGTGGCTTGATATCCGAGTATTCCTTTCCCCGTAATTACGTTTATTTTTAAATATAGCAATATTTACATATCGTTCAGAAATTTTATATTTTTCGGCTTATTTTATTTTACAAAATTAACTGATAGTATCCTATTGCCACTTTAACTATATTTCAATGATAGTGTTATTCGTAATTGATATAGAAGCACTGACCTCTATCATACATGATAGAGGTCAGTGTATAGAAGTCAAACATATTGATTATCTCCTTTCTGAACGCAGCAAATGACCCACATTTGCACAGCTGTTTGAAAACTTGGTTTCGAATTTGGACCAAAAGTCTCTTAGTTATAACAACCGACTTCCAAAAAAACACTACAAATTGAAAAACAACTTTAATTTTGGAAGTCGGTGTCAATAAAAGAAAATACGGAACTAAAGACACCTACTTCCGACAAATGACTGCTATCTGTTATCTGTTTTTTTTTGGAAGTCGGTTGTTTTTTTTTTGTTAATTTTTATTTTATTTTTCTCTTTATAGTGGGTCAGTTTGTAATTTATTTAGGTTACAATAGCCTAATGTCAACTGCTCATCACCTTTTACAAAACATTACTTTTCCCGATGCAGGGACGTTAATTCTTGAGGAGTTCTCCTGGTACGAACCAGGAGAACTCCTCGTCTCGAGCATAAATTTCTTAGCAACTGAAATATTTGACATTGAGTAGTTCCGATGGCCATCTGTAGTCTTCATCATCAGCTCCACTTTACCAAATGATGATTTCCGACAGCAAATGCTTGAGTTACTTTAAAAAATACCCAAATCGCTATCGGTTTGCCTATAAAATTTGAGGGTTTCCCTCGATTTCCATGGGATACTCTCATAAGATTTCAACTTGATGATAATGGGACCACCTCGAGAGTATACCCTTTCAAGCAAAAAAGAATTTTTGGAATCGGTCCAGCCGCCTTCGAGTAATCCGTGAACAAACATTAAAAAAAAAAACCTTAAAGTCGAACATTTATCCTCCTCCTTTTTGAAAGTCGGTTAAAAATGGGCAGCCAGCCAGCTTGAAACTGGGTTTTCTTTCGAAATATGTACAATTATTATTATTTATTATATAAAATTTAAACAAATGCAGCAACCTAATTATTATAATTATGGTAAATCCAATTTTTGAATGTAACATACCTTGACTTCTCAAGTTTGACCACAGAACACAGAACTCCTAGCGGAGAGTTTGACAACTACCCGGCAGACGAGGCAGTATGGTCGAAAGACTATACAGTCCCACAAACTTATCTGGCCCGGTGAGGAGGCAGTCGCTGGTATCGCAATTGGTTGGTAGTTCCTGTTTTTGCCACCGGGCCAGATAAGTTTGTGGCACTATACTAGCTGGCCACTGACCTCTTTATTACATGTATTATAAAGATTATAAAGGTCAGTTGTCACATCGTACGAAAAAAAAAAAATGACAATGACAGTGAAATTTGAAATTTGACTTTGACATACGATACGATGAATCCATATCTATTACTATACTCTTTGCGATGAATGAAGTTTCCTCCGGCAATTTGTAGGATAAAATAATTATAAAAGTGATATAAATAACTTCATAAAAACATAATTAATCCGTGTTACAACAAATGCAAGATCATTTCACGTTTAAACACAAATTAGTCTGTGTCTATCCTAATTATAATTTCATTTTCAAACAGAAATAAACCTAACCAGGAAATCGAGCAATAGGTAAACAAAGATGTTAAATATTAGTATTTCAGCGCAATGGGCGTCGAATATTGTATAAACAGACATTGAATTCTTCCCATCGCGTGTTGTACCAGCTGAGTAAAAATGAAACCCACCGAAAATGGGTGAGTGATTATTTATTTATTATTTTGTAAGAACTTTTTTTCTTTTGTAATTCTTCATCATTTTATTTTTTTAAATGTGTAATTTTAGTATTATATTTTTTATTTTAGTAATTAATAAGGTATAAATTCGGTCAGTGGGTCGTCTTAGGGGCTCAATAGGTAAATTTAAAATATTTAAAAACTGACAAACTTTATGTAGGAAATGCCTATGGCATTAAGTCCGCCTCTGTACATTTATGTGCTTAAAGTATTAAATAAATGTATAAATTTTAATATCATGCCATCTTGAATATTCATATTATTTTATCAAGAACTACACCTGCTCACCCCTCCTTATTGTAAATAGTTACTTATTAAAGAAATAACTACATTACATACTCACTCAGAACTGCAATAAATTACACAATTTAAGAGACATCGTAGTACAGAAATTTCAACAATAATACACTGTAAAGTATGGAGCATCAATTAAGATCATCATCTGCATCATCTGCCTAGCCTTTTCCAAACTGTGTTGGGGTCGGCTTCCAGTCTAACCAGATGCAGCTGAATGCTAGTTGTTTGGTTGTGGAGGTCAGATAGGCAGTTGCTCCATGTTCAACATCACTTAACTTGAATCATCATTTGTAAATAAACCCCTTTATGTCTATCAATCTACCTAGCCTTTTCCCAGCTGTGTTGGGGTCGGCTTCCAGTCCAACCATATGCAGCTGAATACCAGTTTTTACATGGAGCAAAGGCCTATCTGACCTCCACAACCCCTGATACTTTGTACCACAATTCCCCTTGGTAAGACTGGTTGTCAGTCTTTTGGGCTTGGAAACTTAATGTCTATAGCCGTGATGATTATAAAACTTTTGATGTCCTTCACTGTGTGTATAGCAAAGTATTAAGAAACTTTCACTGTCCTTGTCTGAATTGTACTAAGACAGTGCCCACTCAGTTGAGATCTTTATATTATAGAAGAGGTACCCCCCATTCACCCAGTCACTCACTCTGCCAGTTAAAGTTGCCTCTGGCCTCATTCCTGTAAAAGCAATTTTAATAGTATCTTACTTAAACAGACCTTTAAAGTGCTGTTGAAGGAGGGAAATATAAGAACAAATATTTTTTTATCACATCTATTCAAAAAGAGCTAGTGTATTCTTTGTAAACGGACAAAAATAGCTCTTTAATCCCTAGGGACTAAAAGTGATTTGAATTTGGAATGTGGATATTGTTAGTAAAAGGTAAAAGTTTCAATCACCAAAGAGATCAATCACGAACATTGTAACAGGCTGTATGATAAAGAAAAAAAAGTGTGAGTCGGACTCGCACATGAAGGGTTCCGTACCACAAGGCAAAAACGCCGAAAAAAACACGTTTGTTGTATGGGAGCCCCCCTTAAATATTTATTTCATTTTGTTTTTAGTATTTGTTGTTATAGCGGCAACAGAAATACATAATTTGTGAAAATTTCAACTGTCTAGCTACCGCGGTTCATGAGATACAGCCTGGTGACAGATATCGAGCAAAAAAGGGCAAAAAAATCGCGTTTGTTGTATGGGAGCCCCCCTTAAATATTTTTTTTTTTTGTTTTTAGTTTTTGTTGTTATAGCGGCAACAGAAATACATAATTTGTGAAAATTTTAACTGTCTAGCTACCGTGTTTCTTGAGATACAGCCTGGTGACAGACAGACGGACGGACGGACGGACAGCGAAGTCTTAGTAATAGGGTTCCGTTTTTACCCCTTGGGTACGGAACCCTAAAAACGGGCGTAAGCCAAATTAAAAAAGAAAAATGTAACGCAGAAGAACAAGTTGGGAAAAAATATGCGTCACATCCACGCAAAACGGCGCCATCGCTCAGCGTAATTTGTGTGCTGTGCTATGTGTTGCAACTTGCAATGCGTTGCGTTTTTCGGCGCGTTTTGCCCAAATCTGCTAAGCCTCCTTGCAACTAACTTCTTGACATTTTAAAACAAAATAATTTAAAATCAATCATGACATGTAATGTCATAATGTGACTGTCGGTATTACAAAATACACAGCTCAACAACTTGATACAAGTGCTGATAATGTATAATCTCCTTGTAATAATACTCGGCGGAACATACTGAGCCTATGTTATGTTGTAAGACTTTGTATCTATTTTAAGCTAGACAGTTCTATTATTCTAAGGCTCCCGAGACATGTGTAAAGTTCAGATTTGATAAAATTGTAATTCTTTTCATCACCACTGCTCTCAAAACGGTGAAGGAAAACATCGTAAGGGAACCAAATATTCGAAGACATGTGACATCCACCAACCCGCACTGGGCCCGCGTGGTGGATTATGGCCCACTCCCTCTCATAGAGAGGAGGCCTGCGTCCCAGCAGTGGGAACATTATAGGCTGATTATTGCATAGGTCTTTTCTTCTTCATTTTCGTCGTCCTCACTGCAGAGGATCGCGATCGCTGGTAACATGCTGCCACGCCGCTGACAGTCTTGAGCGCATTTTCCTTTTATCGGATTCTACTTGACGAGTCTGGTCTGTGAGCCCTACGGCCTTATTGCGTACATGCGAGAATTTCCATGCTATATTCCTCCCAATCTGATTACTCTGGATTTCTTTTGTCATTCCATTTGCTTCGTAATATGCATAGATGATAAAGATGCCATTAATTGTTGTCTTTATTTTCAAAAGCAGTATTTATTGCGGAACCCCGCACGACTTCTCGCGTGTGATAAAGCAAGTCCGCAACACGTGCGCTCCGCTGTAAACAGTACGCTCCACAGTGTTTTATGAAGCCCGATTTTCGGACATCCCATTTTTATTGAAAAACTTGACAGAAATAATCATTTGAATGCAAGATTTCGTATCCCCATTTAGCTACCAAGTCTAGTTTCGGAGTTATAATTTTTTGAAAATCGACCAAATTATATCTCGATATTCAGAAAAAAAATAATTACATTTAAACTACGCGTGATAGAAATATTGATGCTAAGTACATTGATGGTGTATTTTATGCCGAGTGTTTTAGTGCACAAATGAACCTCGTAACTTTGCTAGATCCAGAAATATACGACTTTTTCAGTTTTTAGTTTTTCTTAATTTTCTCGAAAATTCCGCCATTTCGGGAAAAGTTATTTATACTGAAATGATCTAAATAACTTTTTCTACACACCACATAAATTTCACACCCCAATTCATTGGAACTTAGAAACCACAACGATTTTAAGTTTTATCCGGATTTTACGTCGTCAGGGTTGTCAAAATCTCAGATAATTATTTATATCCGGATTTTATATAACTTTGTCAAAAAATATATCTACCTTGTAGTAAAATCGGTGGTTTGAATTATCTGACGTGAAGACGCCAGGATACCAGCTTGGTACCTAAATACAATATTGTTTACCGATGTATGTTAAATGGCAGATTCAGGCATTTTGTGTTATTTAAGTATTTTTGTAGTACGTACCAAATACTTTTTTCTTAACAATATTGTTCATATGTATCTACGTATTTATCAATATATGTATATACAGGGTGATTTTTTCAAGTGGGCGTGGATTGCCAAATCCGAAACTATGAGGAATAGCGAAAAGTGCTTAAAGGAGTCGCAGGTTCGATTTTGATGAAAACTAAAACTGCATCATTGGATTTTTGAAAAATCAATATTTTTAGCCAGGAATCGAACCCGTTGATTTTAATTTAAAAAACACACACTGATTATTACGCCACTCGATGGTGTCCCTAATAAGGATCAAATTCTGGGAAGTAATGACATAAGGCAAACTTAAGGAAAATGTTGGATTTTAATAAACTGCTTCTTATTTTAGAGTAGGTATTCATACCGACATTACCTGTACCTTGTTCGAAATGATGCTCAATACACCCGCAGCGCAGTCACCTTCACAACATTATGACCTAAATTCAAATGTTAAATGCAGTACAATCCTTGAGACGTTGAATCCAGCTATGTATTGAAAACAATGGTCATCACATTTTGAACAATTAAACAGTTAAGGTTTTGTAGCTAACTGGATTGCCATGGAGCCACGTTGATTTTCTAGTCCCGTAATTTTATTTTCGAGTGACTGTAATTGATCGGAGATCGCTGTCATTGCCTTTTCAAGCTCAGTATTTGTAACCTTAATATCCGTGTAGTGATTTTTTATTTCCTTAATATGACCAAAACACAAACAGAATACTTTGCCATCAGTCACTGACATATCGGATAGGTAGGTAACATAAGATAAATAAAAAAGTATTTTGTTAAAAATGAGCTCTTTTCTTTAGTTTCCCGTATGTCATTACTTCCCAGAATGCGATCCTGCGACACTATCGAATGGGGTAATAATACAGTGTGTGGCTTTTTTTTTCAAAATCAACGGGTACGATTCCTGGCTAGAAAAATTGATTTTTCAAAAATCCAATGATGAAGTTTTAGTTTTCATCAAAATCGAGCCCGCGACTCCTCTGAGTACTTTTCGCTATTCCTCATAGTTTCGGATTTGGCCATCCATGCCCACTTGGAAAATTCAGCCTGTATTATATAGGAATTCCTTTCCGTTTTTCTCTTATAAATTGCATCCGCCATGTTGTTTCTGGATAGGTCTGGAAGGTCAACTGTTAGAAAATGCCTAATGCATTAAGTCCGCCTTTGTACAATGTTTTTTACTTGTGCATAGAGTTTTTAGTAAATAATAATAAATAAATAAATATTTTTGAAAGGCCTCAGTAGGATACTAGTAAACTGGTGAACGTTCTTTTTCTCATTCTGACTACGAAACTTTTACTTTTGCGAAAAATTTGATTCACAAAATAAGGATAAAAAAATTGACAACCCTAACAAAAATAGTTAAATTGGAATAACTTCTGAGTTCCATGGATTCGGGATGTAATAATTTTGTGGTGTATTGGGGACGTAAATAGAATTATTTCTGTATAAATAACTTTTCCCGAAAGGGCGGAATTTTCGAGAAAATGAAGAAAAACTAAAAACCGAAATACTCGCATAAATCTGGATCTAACAATGGTGCGAGGTTCATTTATGGACTAAAATACTCTGCATAAGATACGCCATCAATGTACCTCACATAATTTTTTCGTATCACGCTTAGTTTAAGCTTAATTATTTTTTTTCTTAATATCCGGATGGAAAAATTACGATTTTCAAAAAATTATATCTCCGGAACTAGACTTGGCAGCTAAATGGGGATACGAAATCTTGCATTTAAATGATTATTTCTGTCAGGTTTGTCAATAAAAATGGGATGTCCGAAAATCGGGCTTCATAAAACACTGTGCGCTCACGTCATGCATTGTATCGTATACTCAATATATTTCCGCTTTTACATAGTGTACAATTTGATAAGAACTCTCCGCAGTGACCCCATAGCCGTTCCCCGGCTCGCGTGTGCTCCGTGCCTTTGCAGTATCGT
Source organism: Oligia fasciuncula (assembly GCA_963082905.1). NCBI lineage: Eukaryota > Metazoa > Arthropoda > Insecta > Lepidoptera > Noctuidae > Oligia > Oligia fasciuncula. Next base: position 10,093,352 of record OY720408.1, read on the forward strand.
GAAAATAAAAGTTTGTGAGTTTATTTTTTTTATTCCTGTGTTTCTAGATTTCAAAATAGAATAGTTGTTCATAATGCTCAAGACCAAATAGGTTTTAATTAAAAAGGTTATTCTTAGTGCATGGAATGGTTTTCATTGTAATAAATTATTCCATGTTTAATAAATTACTAGTTTAGATTGGTTGTTTAACATTAATGTGACGCGATATTCTGAAACGTGTACAATTATTGCTTTTACTACCGGATGCTCTGATAAACATTGTAGGTATTTGAATCGTCAGTCTTCTTGAATACGTATACGTGATTAGAACGGCAGGCTATTATAACTCCACGCGCGCCTCAAGGAGATGTCAGCACCATCTGACGGGGTCCGCTAGGGCCGATGCCCGCCAGGGTCGCGGGTTGTTCGAAAGAGATACCGTGGCCCCTGGCACAGGCAAGTGAAGGAACACGGGTGGGTTTTAGTCAGTAAGAGTCTGACACTCCCTTCCGCTTCGCCCAGAGCGGGAGGGGTCATTTGATGATTTCCCACCCAAAAAAAAAAAAAAAAAAAGGCTATTATAACTGTTGCTAATACAACTAGAACTCCATTCAATATTCAAAACAACAATGCTCAAATCTCTGTTTTCCCACACTCACTATTTCTCGTTAGGTGAGTTCATTTATTGATCATTGATTCTGATTTAACGTCTATTTTTCTGAATTAAAGTATTCTCACACACATAAACGCTAAGTGAGCCTGAATTAGGCAAAGAGATGTCAGCATCAACTGAAGGGGGCCAGGGCTGAAGCCTGCCGGGTCAGCGGGATTGTCCGAAAGGGTTACGCTGGCCCGGAACATAAAGGGCTAAGGAAGGAACACGGGTGGGTTTTAGTCAGTAAGAGTCTGACACTCCCCCTTCCGCTCCACCCAGAGGAGAGGTCATTTGATGATTTCCCATCCTCAAAAAAAAAAAGGCCGTTATTAGGCTATTCCTAAAAAGGTATTGTTCTTTTTGGGTATTTTAAAAGCGCAGGCGCAGTAATTAGAGCTAATTGAGAAAAAAATTGAAATGAAAAAAAAAAGAGCACGACTAAACCTAGGTACACATAATAAACCCGGGACTGGACTGTTTGTTTGAGACAAGGCATTTGTCACAAGGCAGCTATGCTATGACACAGGAGATACTCCAAATAAAGGACAAGGTTCTTTAAAAATGGCCCGTGGTCTATGCTGCATTACTTTTTTTATTAGCCTCTACAAAGTCCTAATGCTGGGCAAAGGCCTCCCTACTCTCTCTGTCCAGCTGCCAAGGACCAATGTTTATTATAGTTGTCCAGCTCATGCCACCATCTCTCTTACTGTCAATTAGGACATTTTAAGTCAACACCTAGCCGAGAATTGATCGTAAATTGGTAGGAGTAGCTATGGCATCCAGTAAGTCCGTGGTACCAACAACCCGCACACTATGCCCGCTTGGTAGGTTACAGCTTACTCCCTCTCGAAGAGAGGAGGCCTGTGTCCCAGCAGTGAGAAGATTATAAGCTGATGCTAAGTCCTTGGTAGAAACCAATAAAATATGATAGCTGTTGATTCAGGTGATTATCTGAATTGATAACATTTATTGCATAATGAAATACCTAGTAATCCTATTAAATTGATAATTCTTATAATAATTGAAGAGCTGTCGCCTATCACTCAACGTGCTCTTTCTATGTGTTTAGTATATGAAGTAAATACGGTTAAATGGTGGATAGATTTTGATAACATTTTCCTTAACGTGTTTTTTTCCGGGAAGTCTTCCTTGGACTTTAAAAGTAGACGTTCGCTGTTTTTATTTGTAACTAGCTTTCGCCCGCGGCTTCGTCCGCGAGGTATGTCGACAAAAACTATCCTATGTCCTTCCCCGGGATGCAATCTATCTCTCTGCCAAATTTTATCGAAATCCGTTCAGTGGTTTAGGCGTGAAAAGGTAACATACAGACAGAGTTACTTTCGAATTTATAATATTAGTATGAATACAAAAGCTACCTACATAAATCAGTAGGTACACAGTATTAGGTGGTTTTACACCGGCGAGACAAAATGGCAAAATGGCATTTCTATCCACGCCCTTGGGCAGGGCGTGGATAGAAATTTTGCCATACAGGTATAGAGGTATGAGGAACTCTGCTTGCGCGATGCAGGATTTTGCGTGACGTAGTATGACGCGTTGTTCGCATGTGGCGTTGTAGATACCGCTACACAGGCTTCAATTCTCGCCCTTCCCACCTTTAGCCCAGGTAAGCGGGCACGTTTTTCCCGAGATCATTTTTCTTTGCGCGCTAGATTTTCAACTCACTGCTTAGCGCCCCGATAGTTGAAGATCCACCAGTGGTATTTTTTTGACGCGCTAGGATGCGCTCTGTTGGATTCTCAACGCTCTGCTCAACTCCGAGAGTTGAAAATCCAGTGCGCCATAAAATCTCGCCGCGCAATTTTAACGTCCGTGCGAACGTGCAGTACCGTCATCTTCTGGACATCTGCCCCTAGCCTTTTCCCATTCAACTATGTTGTGGTCGGCTTCCAGTCGAACCAAATGCAGCTGAATACCAGTATTTTACATGAAGCGACTGCCTATCTGAGCTTCACAACCTACGTACTGTGTAATACGATACCCCTTGGTAAGACTGGTTGTCAGACTTTCGGTGCTTTCGGGCTTCTGACGACCCGTAACGACTGCCAAAGATCCACAATTGACAGCCGCTAAGCACGGGAGGGGTCTTGATATGTAAAGACCCCATCCACGGACCAACCGCGGCAAGCGTAGCTTAACCTGATCGATCGACCCGCGCGACTGTTATTACTTTGCCACAAGCCCCATTAATTATTATTTCATTAATTACACTTAATTATTGTGGAATCAAATGACACATTTCATTGACAAAGGTGGTGAAACAGATAACCTTTCCAATGCATAATATAAATATTTTGCCTATAGTAACCTTCAAATACTTAGATATATCAGTCAATCTCTGTGATTTCAAGCTGTTGTTTGCTATTTAACTCACTAACTCTATCTACTGAGCAATTATAAAATCAATAATTTATTAACATGTACTGTCAACAAAAGAGATAAGTATGCAGGATCGTCGGATATAGTTGAAGTTTAGTAAGAAACCAATGGATGTTGTCGGCTGTTTGTCTTCTATTAGTAAAATTTAATTTTATTCGAGAACATCCATCGGTTTCTTACTGAACTTCAACTATATCCGACGACGAACCTGGTCACTTTTTTCTTTTGGTGACCGTACTTACTCTTATACCTACGACTTTTAATACGCAATTCCAGTTTCCACTCTGCAAATAACTTGCTCGTGATATTGCAATTATACCAACTTGCACAAGACTTTCTACTATGAAAGATACTAGCATCCAACTTTCCACTATGCAAGATACTCGCACCCAACTTTCCACTATGCAAGATACTCGCATCCAACTTTCCACTATGCAAGATACTCGCATCCAACTTTCCACTATGCAAGATACTCGCACCCAACTTTCCACTATGTTGCACCCAACTTTTCACTCCGCAAGATGCTTGCAGACGCCTAGATACCATAATTGCAAAGCATCTATAATTCTCTTTGATAATCACGATAACGCTTATTTAACATCACTAATCCATTACAACAGGGAAAGAATGAATTAATCAGTTGTATATCATACTTACAAGCATTTCCAATTACTAGATTCAATACTTTGATAGCTTATCTAAAAAAATCTTGTAAGGAGACACCTAATTAGAATGGTATGTTTCAGTTAGGGTTGGGAATTACTATCCAGATTTTGATTACTTGAATTATCCAGAAGGTCTTGGACTAGGTCTAGGACTTGAATCATCCGGTACGGGCGCTGATTTGTGTGGATAGCCACACAAATCAGCGCCCGTACCGGAGACGTGGGCTGACCGTACTCTGACAGAGGCTCAAAAAATTTTTTTTACAAAAAAAAACCGACTTCCAAAAAGACGCTACAAAGTGAAAAATAACTTTAATTTCGGGTGTCGGTGTTGGGTTCGCATTTTCGTTGTTTGCCACCGACTTCCGAAATTAAAGTTATTTTTCACTTTTGTAGTCTTTTTTGGAAGCCGTAATTTTTTTTTTTTTGTTAAAAAGTTTTTTTACCAGTAATTTTGGTTTCAATACAGAACCGATTTTAATGAAATTTCTATGGGACCAATCTGAAAGTATAACCTTTCAAATAAAAACTAAATCAAAATCGGTTCATCCGTTCGGGAGCTACGATGCCACAGACAGACACACCCTCCCACACACACACACACACACCCCCACACACACACGAACACACCCCCACACAGACACGTTAAACTTGTAACACCCCGTCGTTTTTGCGTCGGGGGTTAATAAAAATAATTTTTGCAAATCGGCTTATGAATAACGGATTTCTGAGGTTGACATTAAAAAAAAAATCATCCGAATTGATAACCTCCTTTTTTTGAAGTCTGTTAAAAATATCAGTGTGTACATTTTAGATGAACTGGTTCACACACGTCTGTGTCCGGGCTGGCCATGGACTACGGAGCTTCGTGCCTGCCCTGTGTGTGCCACGCACGGCCCATCACGTTCCGAGCTCGGCCCTGATAAATGTGTGGATAAACCATGATTCACTATCAACCATGGTTTTGACTTTTGAGCAAAATTTCCTAAGGAAGGTGTAATGTCCACCAGGACTCTGAGGTTGATTAGGGAAGAACAAGTAACCCAATTACACACAATCTACCACACACTGATATCGGCTCGCAGCAAGCGTTCCGCGTCTTCACTCCACCCACGGCGGTCGGTAGGCCAGTGCCCCCACCCCGCGACCCTGCGCGTGCGCTGCTCGAGACGACAGCCACACATACACCACAGACATACCACAGACTATATATGTCTATACACTACAGAAGGGTTTCTAGAACATACTGGAGCTAATTGTTTTTCACTTCTGCACTTTATCTTTCAAAGTCTCATACCTACGAGTATTAAATTCAAAGTAGATAGTCTTAACCAGAAGTTTTTGCACAGAGCTACGCAGATGACGAACTATCCATACGTCAGCGACTGTTATCAATTCCATATGAAAGAATACCGACTTATCTCCACTTATCAAAGACAGCACAAGTTTAGCTGAACCCTATCTAATTTAAATTGACCTGCGAACTTCCCGGATGACGTTTCATTTGCTCTCCTACGCATTCGGTGAAGTCACTGTACATGTGATTGCATACGACAGCATACCTATGTTGATTTGACGTAGTCTTGATGCGTAATTTCGTGTTTATATGTTCCTCGCTTTTCTTCTATACTTCTCTATTAGTCATCTCGGTAGTCGGTAATGACCTCCTTTCTAACCATATCATCTTTCACTCAGTCCATCCATCGTTTCTTTGGTCTTCCCCTACCCTTATGGCCATCCACATTCATACAATATTAATGGGTCTAAATTACTAATAATTAGAGTAGGTACCTGACATCGGACAACCTAAACCGTTGTAGCCAGCCAGTGCCGGATTAACCCATAAGCAAATTAAGCAATTGCTTAGGGCATCACGTCTCGGGGGGCACCATAAGCACAAGGCAGAAACAGCACCGAAACAGTATTTGCTAGCACATGAAAGGCAAGGCTGTTTATCAGCAAGATATTACAAGACCCAAAAGTCAATCTCTCGTCATTGTTTTGAAAAAATATATTATATTATAAAATATATTATAATAGTGGATACTGGATAGGAAGGCCTACAGGCGTGGATTGCTTAGGGCATCAAGTATTCTTAATCCGGCACTGGAGACAGCAATAGGATATTAACATAATTTTGCTGGTTGTGGACAGACCTTTGACCTTGGCCGAAGCCTAAGTGCAGGTCGAGGTCCATATCCTCTATATGTATCTAAAATCAAACTGCATTTATTCATATTTGGCTGATAATCAGTGCCCCTGAACGACAAAATTACATAAGTCAGTCCCCCAAGACGAAAGCCCGTCACCACATCTAGTGCTTTAGCTGGGAAGAAGAAGTGGAGCAACAAACTCTCCAAAGCGTTGAACTATTTGAAATTAGAAATATCTTGGTTTCTTGGTTCATTCTTTCAAAGTCGTAGGTATATTGTTACCATATTATTAACTTGAAATGAATTTTGACTAGGTACCTGTATTAATATTTCCACAAGTGCACTGTGGATCGGATAGTATAGTAACGTACTAGCTACTACAATCTGTCAAATTTCTTTATTAGATTTTCAACTTTATTACTAAATTATAAGGTTCAAAGTTGATTGGGAAAATTTGACAGTTTCGGGTAGCTTGATGTGCTGGCGTCTCCTATTGCTGCCATGTTTGTTTTGCACGCTAAATAATACTTTATGACTTCGTGCACAATGCGTGTAATTTCTTGTATTATACGCATTGATTGACTGTAATTCTGTAGGTAGGTACGTCATTCGAAGCGTCGTCTGAAGCCTCCAGATAAATTGTGGTTAAATGAGAGGGATTTTACAGCGAAGCGAAGAGATATTATGTATGACAGTTTTTTTTTTGTTGGCCTCTGCTGTCCCACTGCTGGGCAAAGGCCTCCCCCAAATCCTTCCAGGAATTTTCTTCCCGCGCCACCTCGAACCAGCTCTTGCGGTACGCATCCAGGTCATCTCGCCATCGCTTTCTGGGCCGGCCTCGGCAGCGCCGTCCATCTTCAGGCACCCATTGTGTGGAGATTTTTGCCCAGCGGTCATCGTGCATACGGGTGATATGACCCGCCCAATCCCATTTGAACCTGGCAGCCTTCTTTCCTACATCCAGTATGGCCGTTTGGGAACGCAGCGTGGTGTTCCGAATTTTGTCCTGTCTTTTAACACCCAGAATGCTGCGTTCCATCGCTCTTTGGCAAACTCCAAGGCGGAACTTTTGCGACTCGGTGAGCGACCAGGTCTGAGCACCGTAGGTTAGGACGTAGTATAAGCTCTGAAATATCTTTGTCATTGCATCTTGAATATTCACCTTGAACAAGACTTCTGTCGGTCTATTCTGTGAAAATTATACCGTGAAAACTTAGGTGAAAACTTAGCTGTCAATAGTGTTAATCCCTAGCAACAGGTGGAATGACAGCTCACTTCGCCTTATTTTATTTATTTATTCAAAATCTGTATTAACAATAGCATAAGAAAAAAAAAAAACATTTATTTAGCACAGACTAAAAGACACAATACATAAACCAGTTAGAATAATTATATTTTTTTGTTTTATCATGTTTAGATACCTTGGACGTCTGTGGCGTTACGCTAGCTAGTTTAATTTAACCTTCTGTAAAGGACATATTTATGTATTATAATAGGTACGCAAGTAAAACACTATTGTAAAGTCCGCAGAACAAAACGATACTTGAACAATGTTTGTATTACATTCAACATAAATACAAATAAACATATTTACTTGTGCTGTATATAGTTATCGTGTTTTTCATTTACGCAACACTGTAATAACTGAAGGCACGTAAAATGGTTGATTGTAAAGTGTTTATCGTTTATATTTTTTAAGTACTTTTTTAAGTTATTTTATTACCAGATTTTTTATCGTTTTAAAGCTAATTCTATATTTTTAATCACACTATCACATTACATTAATATTATATAGGCGAAAGTTTGTGAGTGTGTATGTTTATTACTTCTTTACGTACAAACGGCTGGACCAATTTTGATAAAATTTGGTATGGAGGTAGCTGACACCTTTTTATCCCGATATTCCCACGGGATCGAAACTTATGCGGGTGAAACCGCGGGGCGCAGCTAGTGACTAAATAAAAATTGACATATTTTTTTTCTTAAATTTTAGACTGGCTTCTTTCCTCTAAATTCTGTAAAAAGTACAGGTACCAGTTACTACTATTTTGTAATCTGATATAATCTATCTAGCCTGTATTGTCCCATTTTTCCCGACCCCTAACCAATTAGTTAGTAACCCTTAGTTGATTAAGTCTTAGCATGTAACTCTTATACAACCTGTGTGTATATCTTTGGATCAATAAATTTATTATTATTATTAATTGATATCTTGTTCCAGAGTCACCATGACACCAGCAATCTTAGTGACGGGTGGCGCAGGCTACGTCGGCTCCCACACAGTGACCACCCTTCTAGAAAGACAGTCAGACCACCCAGAATTCGAGATAGTTGTCGTAGATAACCTGACCAACTCCTACATGGCTGCCGGTCAGAAAAAACCGGAACCCCTGAGGGTAATAGAGGAGCTGACGAATAAGACGATACATTTCTATGAGCTGGACATCAGGGATAGAGAGGGGTTGAGCAAGGTTTTTGAGAGAGTGAGTATGAGAAAAATATATAACTTCACTTTTGACCGCCACAGTCATGTATAGAGGTATCGGAAACAGAGTGTAAAGTTCACTCATACTCTATAGAAAAGGGAGGATCCTCCGATCAGACGGGTGTTGTGTCTGGCGGGTAACTGCCCGATGGTTCATGTCGGGCCGTTGTATCTATGCTAGTTGCGCGGTAAACTCTGCTTGCGCGATGCAGGATTGCGTGACGTCAGTATGACGCGTTCTTCGCATATGGCGTTGTAGATACCGCTACACATGTATAGATGACAAACCAAAATGTGCCCAGCACGCCACGGTTCGACTACATGACAGACTTTGACGCCGAGGGCACGTTTTTGATTTTTTGACGTGTGGCTGTCAAAAGGTTAAAATATGCGCAAACTGTAACCATGAATTCAGCACAAAAATAATCTACAGGCAAAGCAACTAGTAGTTAATTAGTATCGCCAAGCGGTTGGTTGACTCTTCACGTGACCAGAGGGCCGACCTTTTTTTAGCCCAAAGAATCAGCATTGCCATCTAACGTGGTAATGCTGCCAGCCTTTTGGGCACTTATCCCATTTTTTTTTTTAAACAAACGTTGCCCCACACTAGGAATTTCTCCTGTATTGTGGGTACGTTTACAAACATTTAAACTCACATACACAAACAGCCAGACCCGGAACAACTACTTGTAGGTCATACAAATATTTGTTCCGTGCGGGAATCGAACCCGCGACTCGCAGCGCAGCATTCAATCGCTTAACCACTGCGCCAACCGTGCCAAAACACCGATGACATTGACAGCGATGCTTATGAATTTTTTGATGACCAATGAGCTCCTACCTTTTTCTTTATTTTTTATTATATTATAATATACTTCCCACTGTGTCTTAAACCCTTGGAATAATTAATTTATTGTCATTACATGATTGTTACTTGTTACTGGGTTGTGGAGGTCAGATAGGCTGTCGCTCCTTGTAAAATACTGGTAGCTGCCACCGGTTAGACTGGAAGCCGACCCCACCGCAGTTGGGATAGGGCTCGGCTGATTGATTTTTTACATGATTGTTACTTATTTGCAGCACAACATAGACTGTGTGATCCACTTCGCGGCGCTGAAGGCGGTAGGCGAGTCCGTGGAGAAGCCTCTAGAATACTACCAAGCTAACATCTCTGGAACCTGCACGCTCTTAGAGGTAAGCAACGAATAATTCGTTGATCGACATTGAATCCCTGAAATCTCAATCTTATTCAGGGTTATTTTTAAATGTTACTTGAAAAGTATGAGTTGCAATAACTGCGGTCGACAACCCACAAAAAATAATCAGCAAATTATTATTTTTTTTGTTTTATCATTTACACTAGCTGACCCGGCAAACGTTGTTTTGCCATATAAATTATTTCTAGCTGCCCGGCGCTACTTCGTTCGCGTGGTGTCCTACCCCTTACCCTACCCTACTCCTACCCACTCCTACCCTACTCCTAACCTACTCCTACCCTACTCCTATAAGTAAATAAAAGTACAAAAAAAAAACCGGATAAAAAGTATCCTATGTCCGTCTCCTAGTTCTAAGCTACCTCCCCACTATTTTTCAGCCAAATCGGTTCAGCCGTTCTTGAGTTATAAATTTATATATATTGATATCGATACCCATCTCGTCTGCGGAGCTTAGCTAGCCAATTTAAAATGACCTGTCGAAACTTGAGTTTGTTGTTTATCGATGCTCGTGTGGCCATCGTGTGTATCAATTAGTAGTGAGCGCTTGGACTCACAACGGCACGCAAACCTCGCATAAAACTGTTTATTTATTGAACATATAGAGGTGCCCTGCCCGATGATTCATGTCGGGCCGTTGTATCTATGTTAGTCGCGCGGTAAACTCCGCTTGCGAGATGCAGGATTTGCGTGACGTCAGTATGACGCGTTGTTCGCATGTGGCGTTGTAGATACCGCTACAAACACACTCGGAAACACTGCCACTGTCTACGAGTTTTTTTAGCCTATACTCCTATAGTCATAGTGTGTCCCACTGCGGGACATAGCCCTCACCTTTTTCTTTCCAAACCTGGGGTGTTTTGTGCGATCTCTGGCCATGTTGGCCGTCCACCTTCGCCGTGGTCTTCCTCGACAGCAATGTCCTCCGTCAGGCGTCCATTGAGTGACGATCTTTGTTTGCCCATTAAAAAAAAAGAAACTGAAACCCAGACTGTATAGGTAGGGGTTTAAAACAAAATATAGCCGACTAAAAACGTTAGTTTATATACCTCATTATTTTATATCGCTGTTAAAATCAACACTGTGTATAATCTAAAGCTGTTTGTTATTTGCACATGTTTTTGATAACATGAATAGGGTATTGTTTAACTAACAACTTATTGATGACCTGGATAGCGAAGCGGAATAATATATTTTATATGACCTAGACGGCTAGAGATATTGGTTACGATCGTGGATGTCTTTAGGCATTGTCCCATTTTCCGTGACACGAGGATCGGTAGTAAATTAGAATTTCCGAGTCCTTGGGCTTAATATGTTACGACTCACGTCTCGTTTTGGAACCTCTTCCTCCATGAAACTGCATTGGCCCGAATTATTATTCTGTTTAAGAATGTATGTAAATCCGAAATATTCGAGAAATCTAATCTTCGGCTACTGATGTCATGATCAAGAAATATGCTTTGGAGTTCCACATTAGGTTAACAAATTCTATCTTTTTACAAGTTGGTAATGTTACTTCAGGCCCATAATACTTTGTCTCTGAGCAAGTCAGCCACTGGTTTTGCAGATGTCCATTTTTAGCGTTGACCATTTCATCACCTGCCTAGCCTTTTCAGCCTTTTCCCAACTATGTTGGGATCGGCTTCCAGTCTAACCGGATGCAGCTGAATACCAGTATTTTAGATGGAGCGACTGCCTTTTTTTTTTTTTTCGCTGAGAAATGACTTTACGCATCTCCGCTCGTCGGGGGAAGAGACGGAGTATGTGGGACTCCCTGCCAGGGTGGCACTATACCCACTAAAACTCAGCGGCGTTCCCTCATCGCCTTGATGGGGAGGTCATGGGAATCCGGCTCAGCCTTTGCATCCACAACCCCCCCGGCGCATGCCCGCCTAGCTGGCGGGCCCCGCATGTCCCCCCGTCTGGGGGGCTACGGGAATGGCCGGGAACACTCCCGTCCGGCACTGGTGGAAGCCTGTGCAATACAGGCGAGGGTGCCCCCGCACCCGTCGCCTGCTGGCTTCCCCCTGGGAGGAGTCGGAGATGACTGTCATACTGACGTCTTCTTCGACCCCTCCTCCGCCTTCGGAGCGGCGCCGCGAGAGGGTCTTCCTCCCGCACGCGCTCCGCCGCCTCCTTCTGGGACATGACGTGTTCGCAGAAGGAGGCGACTGCCGCCCAGGACCCCTCATCCCCTAGCATGGCGTTGACCAAGCCGGGGAGCGAGAGGTCCGTTCCGATCGCCGCGGTAAGACTGCGGCGCGGCCCGGACCACGACGGGCACACCTCGAGAGTGTGCTGCGCCGTGTCCTCCGCCGCGCCACAGTCGTGACACGACGGCGTCTCCTCCCGCCCGATACGGTGCAGGTACGATCCGAAGCAACCGTGTCCGGACAGCACCTGCACCAGACGGAAGGAGAGGAACCCGTGCGACCGCTCGAGCCAGTCTCGCAGGACCGGCCCAATCGCGTCGAGGGCTCGGCGGCCGAAGGCTGCGGCGGCGAGGTCCCGCGTCCAGTGGACGACTATGGCGTCCTTTGCCTCCCGCCGGACGGTCTCCCGCTCTTCCGGGGCTGGGCGTTCTCCTCTCGCCCTTCGCCCCGCCGTCCATTCATATACTCTGGCGAGCACCCACGCCTCGAGTTCCCAAGGCGGGGTGCCGGCCAGAGCACATGCCGCGGAGAAGCCGACCGTGCGGTAGGCCCTCGCCGCCCGCTGGGCTATGACCCTTTGGGGGGCCCGCAATGCGGCGGCGTTCTCCCTCCTGTGGAGGGAGTCCTCCCAAATAGGGGCCCCGTAAAGGGCCATACTCCTCAAGATGCCGGCGTAGAGTTGCCGGCATCTCACGCTGGGCCCCCCCAAGTTGGGGAGCAGCCACGAGAGGGCGCCCGCAGTCTTCAGCAGGCGCGTCGATAGCCCGCTAAAATGCGGGCCGAAACGCCACCTGCTGTCGAGTACAAGGCCCAGATATTTCATCTGGGCCTTCACCTCGATTCGGACGCCCTCCACGAAGATGTGGGCGTCTGGTGGTTGGCGCTGCCGAGGCCCGTGGAAGAACACGGCCTCGGTCTTGTGCAGCGCCACCGTCAATCCTAGGCGGCGGATCCTCCCTGCGACCAAAGATCCGCCCGCCGAGGCCAAGTTGGCCGCCTCCCTGAAACTCTCCCCCCGGGCAGTGAGGAGAGTGTCATCCGCGTAGCAGACGACACTCGTGCCTCGGAGGAGAGTTCCCCGCAAGAGCCAGTCGTAGCCGACGTTCCAGAGGAGAGGTCCCACGACTGACCCCTGTGGAACGCCGGCCTCGACTGCGTACCGCCGGACTTGGCCAGCCCTGTTCACGAGGACGATCGCCCGATCCTCCAGGTAGCTGGCCAGTAGACGCCGCATGTATAGAGGCACCCCGTGGAATCGGAGCGCCTCTAGGATGGTGCTGTGGGGAACAGAGTTGAAGGCGTTGGCTATGTCGAATGACACCGCCAACAATCCGTCCCCCACCTCCATCGCCTCCTTCACCTGGCCCTTAAGGCGGGCCAGCGCGTCCACTGTGGAACGCTCAGCCCGAAAACCAAACTGAGCGTCCGACAAATCCGGCCCCACATTCCGCAGGTGGCTCTTTAGGCGGGCAGCGATTATCCCCTCGAACATTTTGCCGACCTCATCGAGCAGGACGATGGGTCGGTATGCCGAGGGCGAGTCTGCAGGGCGGCCCTCCTTGCGAAGAAGGCACAACTGCCCCTCCTTCCACGGCTTCGGGAACCTCCCAGACGCAAGACATGCGCTAAAGAGGTCCCGAAACCGCTCCTCCATTTGGGTGGCGGCAATTGCCACCACCCTCTGGAGCGACTGCCTATCTGACCTCCACAACCCAGTTACTGGGTAATACGATACCACTTGGTAAGACTGGTTGTCAGACTTTAGGGCTTCTGACTACCCGTAACGACTGTCAAAGATCCACGAATGACAGCCGGGACCAACGGCTTAACGTGATTTCCAAGCCACGGCCCACTTACCACTTACCGACCGACATTTAATGCCTGCTTATTTGAAACTCAACAAAAAGAAATACTCGCACAGAATAATCGTGATCACATACTAAATTAAACAATCATAAAAAAAGAAAGTAAAAAACTGGCCAAGTGCGAGTCGCACTCGCACACGAAGGGTTCCGTACCACAAGGTAAAAACGCCAAAAAAAACACGTTTGTTGTATGGGAGCCCCCCTAAAATATTTATTTGATTCTGTTTTTAGTATTTGTTGTTATAGCGGCAACAGAAATACATCGTCTGTGAAAATTTCAACTGTCTAACTATCACGGTTCATGAGATACAGCCTGGTGACAGACGGACAGTGGAGTCTTAGTAATAGGGTCCCGTTGTTACCCTTTGGGTACGGAACTCTAAAAACAAAGTCCTGTACGAGGCCGACAGGCTCCTATCGCTCCTATCTCAGCATTTTGAAAAACAATTTTTTTTCAATTCAAGAGCTGGTTAGAGATGGCTCTGTAAAAGTTTGTCTGAAAGAATTTGGGGGTGACCTTTTTGTCAGCAGCGGTACATTGTAGGGTATTTAAAAAAAAATATTACATAATTAAATGATTTATTTGCAGGTGATGCGTAAATATGGCGTCTACAAGCTAGTATACAGCTCATCTTGCACGGTGTACGGTGAGCCCGAGCGGCTGCCGATCGACGAAGGACACGACACTGGCCGCGGACTGACCAGCCCCTACGGCAAGTCCAAGTACTTCTGCGAGGAGATCATGAAGGATCTCTGTACTAGTGATCAGGTAAATACTAGAAAGGACGCCATACTATACGTCAAGACTTTCGGCAGTAGGGGTTATAGAACGTGCTAGTAGGATATTTAGAAGGGGATTTCGGAAAGTAACACACTAGCAATACGCAGAACTGCAGTATTATTGCCCAAATTAACTTCCGTGCAAATTACTTGCGAATTGGAAAGGAAAGTCTGCAATGCAACTTACTGGCAGAGTGGAAGGGAAAATCTGCAATGCAAGTTACTTGCAGAGTGGAAAGGAAAGTCTGCAATGCAAGTTACTTGCAGAGTGGAAGGGAAAATCTGTAATGCAAGTTACTTGCAGAGTGGAAAGGAAAGTCCGCAATGCAAGTTACTGGCAGAGAGGAAGGGATTTTTTTTTTATTTTTTTTTTTTTATAAAAAACGTTGCCTCACACTAGGAATTTCTCCTGTATCGTGGGTGCGTTTACAAACATTTAATCTCACATACACAAACAGCCAGACCCGGAACAACTACTTGTAGGTGATACAAATATTTGTTCCGTGCGGGAATCGAAATCTAAAATGCAAGCTACTTGCAGAGTGGAAAGAAAACTCTGCAATGCAAGTTACTTGCAGAGTGGAAGAAAAAATTGGCAATGCAAGTTACTTGTAGAGGGGAAAGGAAAGTCTGTAATGCAAGTTACTTGCAGAGTGGAAAGGAAAGCGTTGCACTTAGGTTAATTTGGGCAATACTACTGCAGTTCACCTACGTAATTTGCAGACGTTCCTTTCCACTCTGCAAGGCATGCACGAGAATGAAAATACTAAACCATTACTGTGTTGTGTGCTAAGTAGTTACTACTTTGACATTGTTCGCCGTATCTCTTATGTTTGAAAGTTATTAAACATGCAATAATAAATAAGACCTACAATAGTGTAAACATGTTTATTTGTTGTATTGTACAGTCAACAAAAGAGATAAGTATGCAGGATCGTCGGATATAGTTGAAGTTTAGTAACAAACCGATGGATGTTCTCGAATAAAATTTAATTTTATTAATAGAAAACAAACAGCTCATTTATCAAATTAAATTTCAGTCGACAACATCCATCGGTTTCTTACTTAACTTCAACTGTATCCGACGATCCTGCATACTTATCTCTTTTGCTGACTGTACATCCAACAAAAGATGTACCTACCTAAGTAACCAGGCAGCGTGCATTAGCAATGGCTTTCATTTTGACCGTTCAACAACATTCATTGCGTTATTTACGTTCGTAAGCAGACACATTTTTCGAAATTATGAAGCAATGAATTAGCAATATCCTTCAAAATGATTCAGATTGAGATTGTTACTGTGTTACGCAATTAGGGTGCTGGTCTGGTGGTTAGTGCGACTGAGCGTGAGATTCTGGGTTCGATTCCCAGATCGAGCAAAGAGTATTGGGTTTTTTCCGGTTCTGTGCTTCTCGTATCCAACGAATTCCTGCGGCCTTCACAAGGTCGTCGGTCCACCTTGTGGAAGGCCTTCCTACGCTACGTCTTCCGGTACGCGGTCGCCACTCCAGAACCTTTCGGGCCCCATCGGCCATCTGTTCTGCGAGCGATGTGCCCTGCCCACTGCCACTTAAGTTTGGCAATTCTTCGGGCTATCTCGGTTACCTTGGTTAAGTTAAGTTGTGATTACAGAAATGGAAGGTGATATCTCTGCGTTACTTCAACCCCGTTGGCGCTCATCGCAGCGGCCTCATCGGGGAGGACCCCGCCGGTATACCTAACAACCTTATGCCGTTTATTGCACAGGTAATTTACTACTGATTTCAAAGTCGAAGTCAAAGCATTTATTTCAAATAGGCACATAAAAGGCACTTTTGAACGTCAAAAATGACAACAAAATAGAATTGATTCTAGTCACAATTATTTTAGTAGTAATTAACTTAGTTTTGGTGGTTGTGTTATGAAATAATCATTAAACAGTCCAGGGGGCCTAAAAAAGCCACTTTGGCAGAATCATAAAAGGATAACATAATGGACAGTTATCTGTTAAGTTAATCGTATCAAATCCCATCGGTGAAGCATTTTACAGTTTTTTTTTGTCTGTGCTAAAATACCAATCAATCCAATCCAAATCCAATCCCAATCCCTTTGATTGTACCAACGTAGTGCAGCGAACAAAAAACACGGACTGTCTTCGCCATGTTATAATTCATAATGTTATCCTTTTATGATTCTCCAAAGTAGCCTTTTTAGGCACCCAGGTAGTAGCGCAAAAAGCATTGTTGCCAATTGAATAGGAATATTTTTGAATTGGAATCGGTAATCTGCGTAGCTACTACAGAAAATTTTGTTTAAAAACCAGAATGCCAATTCTCGTAATTTTAAGAACGTTCACAGTCTGATCTCAGTCTCAGTCTGTCAAAAATACCTCCAATTACAGTTTTCGCAAGTTTTTGACACTGATTGTCGCTGAGATGAGATTGTGACTAGCTTTTGAATGTTTTTAATTACTTTTCTAAAGTCTATTGAAACTTATGTTTCAAATTAATATTATTTCAAGTTAAACAAATATCAACTTTATTTTAATGGAGATTAAGTTGATTTCAGAGTTAGTAACACTATTGAAAAAGTTATAAAAGTGTTTGAAGTTGTAGTGTAAACTGAACTTTATTGTGTAGGTTTTAAAGTTATTTTTCCATAAATTCATATTTGTTTAGATTTTTAGCAAAAATGTAAACAAATATGTAAATCACGAATGCAGATTAGTTTTTAAATGCCTTCGGGTAAAACCTGTGTGAAAAAAACACTAAAGGAAGTTACATAAAAAATCGTGTTTTGGCTAACTTACAGTCGGCTTATGAAGCCCTTGACCGTTGCTGAAACCCTTTATTATAGATGTGTCTACGATATAATACACAAGTTAACAAATTACCCAGAAACTGTGACTAAGTTCAAGACTATTCAACGTTTCCGCATTTTTCCTTCTTCAGGTAGCAGTAGGCCGCCTCCAGGAGCTCAAGGTGTTCGGCAACGACTACCCCACGGTGGACGGCACAGGGGTGAGGGACTACATCCATGTGGAAGACCTGGCTGAAGGGCATGTGAAGGCTGTCAAGCTGTTCCAGCAGCCGGGCTTCAGTGGGTTCCATGCTGTAAACTTGGGTGAGTTATGTGGCATACACAGACCATTACTTACTGACTAAGGCATGTTTGTTTGATGTACAGACGCTAGCACATCAAGCTACCCGAAACTGTCAAATTTTCCCAATCAACTTTGAACCTAATGCTGTAGCGATAAAGTTGAAAATCTATTAAATAAATTTGACAGATTGTAGTAGCTTGATGTGCTGGCGTCCTTACTAAGTAGAGTGGACGACTATCCCACTGTACTGTATAGAGTACTAAGAGGGCTTGTGGCTAAGTTATAACAGTCGCACGGGTCGATCGATCAAGTCAAGCTACGCTTGCCGCGATTGGCCTCTGGATGGGTGACCATCTTTACACACCAAGACCCCGCCGTGTGTAGCAGGGCATAGCTATAGGATACGCAGTCGAAGTCGCGGGCAGAAGGTATCACACTAATATTATAAAGGCGAAAGTGTGCGAGTGTGTGTGTTTATATGTTTGTTACTTCTTCACGCTCAAACGGCTGGACCAATTTTGATAAAATTGTGTATGGAGGTAGCTGACACCATAGATTAACATATAGGCTTTTTATCCCGATATTCTCGCGGGATAGACATTTACGCGGGTGAAACCGCGGGGCGCAGCTAGTTATATTTTATGTAACAAATTATGCTCTTTTAAACACAAAACAATATCCGCAAATTGCCCGACTTTGGGCTTGTTTTTCCAACACCAGATAATTTTAACCAAGGAATAATTATTTTGAGTTTTTGACAGTTCTTTCATACAAAAACTGTCAAGACGTCAATTTTATTCCACGAATAAAAATTACCTGTCAATTAAAAAAAAATTTTTTTTAAATATCATGTCTCACAAAGGTATTAATTTTAATGTTACAGGTACCGGCACCGGCTACTCAGTCCTCCAAATGATAGCCGCCTTCAAAGTGGCCAGTGGCCGCGATGTCCCCTACCGCATCGTAGGCCGCCGGGCGGGCGACATAGCCGCTAACTACGCAGACGTGGCCTTATCCCACCGGCTATTAGCCTGGAGGGCCACCAGGACACTGGAAGACATGTGCGCCGACACTTGGAGGTGGCAAAGCAATAATCCTGAAGGATTTAAGACCCGTTAGTAGTGAGGGCAGGTTTTGGTCATTTTCTGGAGGTAGACAAGATGGCTCGTCATTTAAAGTGTCGTATTGGAATTTTGAAGTCGGGTAATTTTATAATTCACTAGTTGCGCCCCGCGGTTTCACCCGCATAAGTTTCGATCCCGTGGGAATATCGGGATAAAAAGTATCGCTTGAGAAACTTGAGTCGTCGGAGTGCGACCTTTCAAGTTTCTCAAGCGATACTATGTTTTATATAGTAATAAAGATAAAGCTTAAAATTATTTAACACTGAATCTGCTCGCCTCTTCGCCGTTCTTTCGGTGTGAGTTGAGCCTTAGACTGTGTGACTTACAAATTCCACAATTATTTGTATAAAGCGTGCTCACCAAAGCAAAAGGTGACCAAAACCATTATGTTAAAGTTTAAAATGAAAATTCAAGTCGACCCAACTAGAAACGAATTCTAGAACCCAAAACAGGAACATAAGAATGCGATTCAAAAATACTAATTTCGTATTTCATCGCAGTTTAAAACTACTGTTTCTAGTTTAAGGTAGAGCCAATTTAGTTGTTGTAATAAAAGAAAGCTTTGGCCCAGCAGTGGGACAGGAAAGGCTAAACAAAAAATAAGAAATAAAAGAAGATGATATAATTATTTAAAAATCAAAATCTAATGTGTAGCAATGCCATGTAGTGTACTACAAAATCGAAAAATTAACATTTAAATTCAAATTATTGCCAAATGTTAGTCGTTCCTATTATGTTGCCATAATATTATTTTTACGTTACCTATGTATTAATTTAGGACCAAAGCGATACCAAATACATGCCAAAGCATTTAACAGTGATTTTAAAAGAAAATAATATTTTTATTGAAAATTATTTATTTATTTAGTTGAAAGAAAATTATATTTTTATTTTAGTTTAAAGAATATTATATATTTATTTTTGACGTCATAGAATAAGCACGAGATAGTAAACTTAAGTGCATATTAATTAAACATGAAATGTTTTTTTAACATTTAGCATTATAATTATTAACATTAAATAGGAGATGGCATGAAAGCCTTTTATAACTCGCTAAAATTCATAATAATAGTATGAATTTGAGCAATTTGAAAACAAAATCCCGTGCACCCGATGACCACATTCTGTTAGCAAGCGTTACTATAGCGGCCGAGCGCTGCAAGCAAGAATAGCCTTTACGGTGTATAAGTAGATGTAAGTTTCGAAACCTACATCTGCTCAATTTGAAAACAAAATCCCGTGCACACGATGACCACATCTGTTATGGTCCGCGCGGAACTAGTTGGCCGCTGAGGTGGTTCAGCCGAAAGACGTCCACTGCTGGACATAGGCCTCCCCCAAGCACCTTCACTTCAACCGGTTCTGTTCTTCTCGCATCTAACGTGTTCCTGCGGCCTTCACAAGGTCGTCGGACCACCTTGTGGGAGGCCTTCCAACGCTACGTCTTCCGGTACGCGGACTACAACTGACACACAGACAAGACATAAATTGATAAACAAACAAAGTGACGATGGATTGTATTTACTCACGATGGCACCGACAGGACTAACTGACAAAAACATGACATAAAATACTGATTTACATTTAAAAAACTGGCCAAGTGCGAGTCGAACTCGCACACGAAGGGTTCCGTGCCACAAGGCAAAAACGCCGAAAAACACGTTTGTTGTATGGGAGCCCCCCTTAAATATTTATATTATTCTGTTTTTTAATTTTTGGTTGTTATAACGGCAACAGAAATACATCATCTGTGAAAATTTCAACTGTCTAGCTATCACGCTTCACGAGATACAATCTGGTGAAAGACCGACAATGGAGTCTTAATAATAGGGTCCCGTTTTTACCCTTTGGGTACGGAACCCTAAAAAGTAACAAAAAGAAAAAAAACAATGTCCTATACGAGGCCAAAACGCCTCATCACGAAGCTAAAGCTAACTGACAAAAAATGACGGACAAAACAAACTAACAGACACAAATGACACCTCTAACTGGCAGAAGACGAACTAACAGACTCAAGGATGATCATTGGACAGACAAGAGAACTTTAATGTTTTCTTATGTGCAGAACCCATGTGTTAATATGCAGACCCCTTAAATAATGTCATCTCCTGTAATTTATATATTTATGTTATAAAATGTTAACTTTAGGTGCTAGCTATACCAAATCTTTCGGCGTTGCCTGTTTATTTCGGCATTAAACTGTGAAAATTTATCATTCCTTTATCTACTTTTAATCTTATTTAAATAGAGAAGAAGTTTATTTTGTTATTATTTATTGTGTGGTGCTAATTATTTTGTTTGTTCTATTTGATGATAGGTACCTGTTTCTGTGTAATAAAATGTTGTATATTAATGATATTTTGTTTGATTTGATTTCCTGGTTCGACTGTGTTTTGGGTTAATCCCAGAGGCGTAGCTACGGCCGTATCAATGATACGGGGCCCCGAAGCTACAGGGCCCACGTGTGTATGCAAACATTCGTAAAATCTTATCCAACACCTCACATTTTTATTGATAAGAGCCCCGTAATGAACGAATACCTAATGAAAATTTGAAAGGAGGATGGGCAAAAATGTATGGGACTCTTCCCCAGCGACCAATAATAACCAGACATATAATGTCGTTGAAAAGCTCATCTCGTAACTGTCACTTATTACTGTGGGGGTCACTCTGAATTCATTGTGGGAAAAGAGTTAGAGCTGAAAGAAAAACCTGTGTCATTGGATGTAAAAAATCGTTATAATATATTAAGCCGTTGTCCCAGACTTTGAATACTTTCCATAAATCGAAGAATAACGCGCCCGTCGTCATCGCATTACGCTGTGAACTAGCGGTATAGTGCTCTACGATGCGGTAACTTGTTTGATGCACGAGTGTTCGGTTCGGAAACCAAACTGCAGGTTGGGGATTGAGGCTCTCTTTGCTTCGGCATAGTCCTTTCATTGTTAGTGTTTTACAAATTCCTTCGTAATGTTGACGTACCACCAAACGGGGTGAATAGGTATGCAGGGGTGAATCGGGACAAAACATTAAAATGGATTTTAGCGTTGAAATAATACAGTTTGTTGCCGATAAGGACACTTAATCGTTAATTATAATACATAAACACATTAGACACCTTTTTGGCAACAAATTATATTACTTCAATGTTAAAATCGCTTTTAAAGTTTCGTCCCGATTCACCCCTGCATCCCTATCCACCCCGTTTGACGGTAGTCATTTTTTCTTCTACGACAGTGTCCGAGCAGTCGAAACGGACACTTTTAAATAAGCCTCGTACATTTAAGACCTACAAATTCTGATATTTGGCGACAAAAGACTACTACTTTTGTGTTATCAAAATTAAAATCCCTATGGTGGCCCTGAGTCAGTGACTCGAACCGGGGAGTTTGTATACCTTAGTGGTGATACCGTCGTGTCTACGGTTGGTATACTGATTAATGGATGACCTGTGTCAATGACCCTTGTCTTATAAAAATAAATTATTGTTGAATTTATTTAGCATGAAGCTGCAATAAATTTCATGAGAAAAGCTAAAGTGCTTCTATGTTATGGGTTTGGTTTCTACACGTAGTCCTTCAAATGGACCATTGTGCGTTAGCTAAAGCGCTTATTTCGTGCAAGCGTCGTTGACATATAATTTTCAAGATATTTGCTAAAAACTCAAGGGATTATTTACTCTTTTTCACTAACACTACGCAACACCTAAATGTATTGCCTAATAAAAGCACAACGTCCGATTTTCAACTCTCAGCGCTGAGCCGAGCGTTAATCAAGGATTAAAAACAGTAACAAATCAAACAAACAGAATATTTTAATTAATCTGTATTATCTAAAATTACAAATCTTTCATCATTTCAATCATTACATTACAACTAGTTACCACGTGATTATTCAGCACATACCATTATCTTTGTCGTCTAAAAATATCAGATTTACATTTTTACATCATTCCCTATCGATTAACATTGAAGTTATTATCTGGGAGGCAAGGGGGGAAGTAGAAAACAGTAACTAAAGGCAGTCAAGTTGAAATGCTTTTACTGACCAGTCATGTCTGGATATCATTATATTATTCATAAATTACGCACAGTATAAGCTGAATAGTTAATAAATAAGATAAGGCTTATGAGAAGGTTATTGATCACATGGTCTTGCATGATCACTCAGTTTCACACATCCAGTCAGCATTACTAAGAATGAGAATATAACTAAAATTTATAAAAAAAAAAAAAATGGCAAACCTACAAAATTGTGCTGAACTCGTAACTAAAAGAATCGCTTTATGAAAAACTTGACTTATACTAAGTATTGATACAGCGTGTTTTAGATTATATTGTTCTTATGGATATAAAGCAAAATACACTCCCCTTCTAAATCGAGCCACCGTGCAATTCCATGTGAGTTATAAAGGCCTGTATCATCACAATAAAGGTGAATCAAAGAAATAGTTTTTATGCAGTTTTGATTCCGAAATACTAGCCATCATTTTGGTGTTGTCATTGTTCCGAATTTGAATTCACGAGCATAAGTTCAGGGTGGCTCGATTTAGGAGTCCGAGAGAGTATTTGAGAAACTTAGTACAAAAATTTTGTTCATGAAACGTTTTTTTTTTTCATTAATTTATTACGACTTGGTTTTAAAATTATGTAAAGTTTTTAAAGCAACATTTTGATGTTGGCGACACTGGAATGTTCATGGCTAGATTATTTTTATAAACTACTACAGACCTTTAGACGATTAATGCATATTACCATGAACATTCAAGTATTCGCAATACAGAATATTATATAACATAATATTATTATTTTATAGGTATAAAACAATATCTCTAAACACGCTGCAAATGAAAATAATTGCACCTATTTCAATCTAAGACATTTCCAAATCTATTCAAATTACAAATCAACACAAGATAAAATTACTTCGGGAAAATTCCCGAATGAAAAATCATAATGGCGCTAGAACGGAATAACCACGGAAACTTTTATTTTGTGTCGAGTTGTAAGAATTATTGTATATTTTTTCACATTTTGAATTTTTAGAGAAATATCCAATTTTTTTGACATTTTCCATCGAAATATCCGAACATCTTTTGTACTAGACCAACAATGGATTGCAATGATTTTGGAAATAAAACTTCAGTGCATACATAGATAAGATTCGAATTGAGAAAATATTTTACTCATACATAAGTACCATAAGTCGGTATATAAAAGCTTGGAAAGTATATTAACTCAGATAATTATGAGTTTTACTAAGGTTACACTAGGCTGCATTGCAGCACAAAAAATCTTATTTATATGAATCATCGCACACTGCGAGTATATTAAGACGAAGCGGACCGCAATAAGAGCAAAGATGTACAGACGCCAAGCACATCAAGCTACTACAATCTGTCAAATTTCTTTAATAGATTTTCAACTTTATCGCTAAAGCATAAGGTTCAAAGTTGATTGGGAAAACTGACAGTTTCGGGTAGCTTCATGTGCTGGCGTAAAAAGAAACGGACCTATACATGACCGATAGGACCATCCCTTTTTCGCACTGGAATCGTGATGGCATTAATGTGTCATGTTAGCACAACTCTATGTACTTATAACATCTTGCATGCATTGTACTGTATGTACACACATGTTTGTGCAAATAAAATTATCTGAATCTGAAATTAATACTTCGTAATAAGGCCCAAAGAATCTTGGCCGGTCTGAACATAGGCGCATATAACTTTTGCGCATGTTCTCTCGCCTCACGTCACCATTTGGTTCCCAAAAAATGATATTGCGCAGCCTTCTGCGCAAAGTTCGGACCTGCCGTGATTCAACGGCCGTACTGTACAACACTATAAAGCATATTAAATTAGCCCTTATTCGTTAAGAATGTTTTTAAATACCAGAATTACACAAATTAAGTTGAATTTTGGATCAAAATCAATGGAAATATGAAAGGTATTTTCTCTATTTCTTTGTTCATCCATCACAAGGCGTAGTTTCGCTTGCTAATTTAATTCGACCCTGTATTATGTCCCGCTTCGTCCCAGCATAATTATGCGCTTACTTTATGGGCATATGTTGTATTTTATACATGAAATCATCGAACTCCTATTATTATCTAAAAGCATTGTTGTTACCTACACATACATATTGCAATACAGTTTGTATGTCGGCCCTAGATTTTTTAGATAGAAAACTTATTTTTAAAGTCAGTTAAAATCAGATATATTTTTATGTGCATTAATCCTATTCAATTTTTTTTGTATTGGCAGCACTGCCGCTGTTGACAATGCTGCCAATATCAGATGTGAGATGGAAAAGCAAATGACTCAGAAAATAGAACCAAAATGATTATTTTGTCAATTCTTTCATTGACACAATTCATCATTTTTAGCGAAAACGAGATGGAGCTATACGAGACGTGGGTATAGTACCATCTCTTTCTTTCTTACGTGCCCAAGACTGACTACGTAAAAGTCTTCGAAATTTTGGTTCTGGGACATGATATGTTACTTGGTAATGTTTTTAAAAATATCTAAGGTCGACATCTCGCCCTGTATTGCATTCACTAATCATCTGTAAGGCAACCGTTGGTGGAGTGGATAGTCTAAGGCATTGTTATGACGGCGTGGTTCTAATTCTTAGGGCGTGATCGTCAACGGACGGCAGTGGGAATGCGCTCAGGTATTTTTCACGAAGAAATATGCTGTATATGAAGAAATATGTATATATGAGTATTAGCTAAATATATTGTAGTTTTTTATTGAAAATCATACTAAGATTTATTATAGAACATGCAGACTGGCTTATTTATAAATATCTTCCAGTTAAAATGATGTTTGGACCATATATGAGCTCAACTGTCACTAATGAGTCACATTTGCTTTTTCTATTGTTACCGATCTTTAGATTTCGCAACATCGGAGCGGATATCAAGACGTTTACAAACAATGGTTCAGATACACTAATATTTATAATACATTATGCCTATAAATGCCTCTATATTAATATGACAAAATATAGAGGCATTTCTTTAAAAAGAAATCCTAAAAAATGAGATGACTTAGAACGACTTTAAAATCGTCAAGTACGCCATCTCTTTCTAACTTATTGCAAGAAAACAGTCTTCTCTTTCGCACACTTTGTTCGTCAACGAGCGCATTCCCCCTCCCCGTTGCACGTTAAGTGAAGGGATTGGTGTTATTAAATACTAATTTACTTTGGTCGTTAGGTAACTTACGGAGCAAGGCAGGAGCGTAGCTAAGAATTAAGTTGACGCCGGCATAACAATGATTTGAGTTGAGATACTAACTATTATGAAGTGCTGTGGCAAGTCGTGTGAATTTGGCCTCTATTTTTATGGATTTAAGGTTTTAAATTGTAATAAAAGAATTTATAAATGGTCTATGTTTGAGCCGTAGATAAGGTAAAATATATCAATGTTTTCTTTATCGGAAATATCTGAATATAATTGGCCAGTCAAAATTATCAGTGTTATGGCAAGCCAACATAAACACTAATTGCCAAAGCACGTATTTAAAGTTTATATAATGAAACACATTCTGCGAACACTATAGTTATTATCGGATTCTTTCATACTTATACATAAACAAATAAAAAAACCCCAAATATATGAGATCCTGGTCGCTACCAGTTTCAATGTGATATAAAAAGCAGTGCCAAATTCATTTTGACATAAAAAGAGGCTGAATAAGCTTTTCAAAACCAGTGTTGCCAAGAAATAAATAAAAATAAAAATTGGCGGCTAATAAGACGGCTTCCAACTTCCAACATTGGCTGGCCAACGCCAATATTGCGTCCAACGCTAATTTTTTATTACTATGATAAAGCTATTTTATATGAGTCGAGTGATGCCTAAATGTTGCCTCAATTTGGCTAGCCAATGTGCGAAATTGAAAAGGATTTCAGGTTAAGATAAATATTATAATATTTCTATAGCTAAATAGACACAGCCTATTGTTAATTCGTTATATTGTTTAAAATATATATTTTTTATATTGACAACACTGATTCAGGAAACTGAAGAATAGTCCGAACGGTATATTTTATTATTCAAATTGAAATAATTAGATGTAATTCATTCCGTCTAAGGTAAGGTATTCACTCACAAAATAACCCGACTACAACGAAGGATTATGTTTCTTTTTACAATTTTTTAGGTACGAAACCACAGATTAACAATAAGTTAAGGCACAAGTCTCAACTGGTAAGAAATAGAAAAAAAAAACGAAATTACGATTTTTAATAGTACAAAAAATGACAACTATTTATTACTCATAGAGCCAAAGTACTTGTTTACCAATTTTATTTTCGCAAATACTTAAGTACTGTTAGTCAACAAAAAGATGAAATTCGACACTTAATACTTATCTGGAGACGAAAATACACAGGACAGTAAATGAAAACAGTGGAAATACTATTTATTTATTACAAAGGAGTATTTTGAAACTATCAGATAAATCTTAACATCGAAATTAAAAAAAAAAATATTTTTCCAAACAAACTAAATAGTAGTGATGGGCCTACTATGGATTTCGCCAATCTTTGACTACCTATAGTGACTAAACTATTGGATATATTTGGTTGATTTTTGTATGCACACTGGGAATGTCATTAGACATACGAAGTTTAATTTACTGTCGTATTGTCTCCACCTTTTATATTCGATTTTATGTTTGGAGTTCATTTTTATACCTAAAGCTAAGGGGTAACACTTGTAAACCCAAAATTAGCCAGCGATGAGAAAGGCTCTGCATTCTACTAGTAGGCAGGTGCCTAGAGTAATTTTTTACAATTTTTGGGATAAAAAATTACCTATATTAAAAATGACAGAAATCAATTCTGAAAAAACATCTTTCACAATGTGCATTCATTCAGTTACACATAAATATTTATGCTTGTAACTGTACATATTGCAGCTAACTCAGTATCCCATATGTAATCCATTCTCCAAAGCTAACCAAACAAAAGCATGTGAGTGAACAACTAACCTCATCGGGAACGCATACATAGAGGTGTGAGTAATGTTACATTGTGTCGCTCATACATGTTCACTATAGTCTTTAGGGCACTTGATATAAGGGCTAGCCTTCTCGCTTAATGCTGGGCATCTGTGGTGGAGGTTCGGCCAGGCCCTTTACCTGGAACGAATACAAAATGGAAATATTAAGAAAATGTATTAAAGTTGTGCACAGAATGAGTCTAGACTGACTACAGGTCTTGATATACCGGCTGAATTTTTTTATTGTCTGGAGGTAAGACAAAATAGAAGCCTATGGCACAGAAATCTCATGTTTTTTTCAAAAACCTAATATGAAATTAACCTATCAATAAATACTATTTCTTAAACTTTTCAAATTAAAACAAAATAAAAAACAAATAAATC
The DNA here is from genome assembly GCA_963082905.1 of Oligia fasciuncula. Lineage (NCBI taxonomy): Eukaryota > Metazoa > Arthropoda > Insecta > Lepidoptera > Noctuidae > Oligia > Oligia fasciuncula. The sequence continues at coordinate 10,121,309 of OY720408.1, forward strand.
GATAAATAACATAAAAATTCAACTTATAGGCACCCTACTCTACGCGCGGAATTTAACAATGAATTCGCAGCGACATTCAATCCTTTGATTGAAGTCATCGGCCGGCTTCAATCAAAGATTTTTTATTTTATTTTTTGTGAAAAAAAAAAGAATTTCATTTTTATAAGTATCCTGTTTTTGTTTAGACGTTAACGGTAAAGAACTGACCGCGGCAAGGGTAGATTAACCATTAACCGTCCCGTGCCGCTGTTATAATTTTTTAAGTCACGAGCCCCTGTATGACAAGAGTATGCAGTATGTTATTATTACATCAAAATTGCATAAGTACTACGCAACCCTCTATTAAAAAACCCCCTCAGTCGCCTTTTTCGACTGTATGTGAAGGACATTCGCTGTCAGAACCACGCGGCAATTCTCACACGAATCAATAAAGTACAACTGCCGGTCGATTCTGTAAAAATCTCACCGTGAAAACTTATTGAAAACAAACAGCTCATTTATCAAATTAAATTTCAGTCGATAACATCCATCGGTTTCTTACTAAAGTTCAACTATATCCGACGATCCTGCATACTTATCTCTTTTGTTGACTGGACATAGTACGTGTCGTCGAATGTACAAACATAACAAAAATATGCGTAGCATAATCAATTAATCAGCCTATAATGTTCCCACTGCTGGGTCACCGGCCTCCTCTCTGTACCAGGGAGTGGGCCGTAATCCACCACGCGGGCCCAGTGCGGGTTGGTAGATGTCACATGTCTTCGAATTTTTGGTTCTGGGACATGCCGGTTTCCTCACGATGTTTTCCTTCACCGTTTTGAGAGCAATGGTGATGAAATAAATTACACAAAGTGATGCGCCTGCCTGGGCAGGTCTCTCATTCTATTCAAACTCTGTATTACAATAGGCCAGCTCAAGGTCAAAGTGTTACCACCGAGTCGCCGACGTGTCGTCGAGCGCGTGTACAAACATAAAATTAAAAATATGCTTAAGTATCAATAGTAATTGGACAATCTCATATTACTAGTCTCGAGCAAAAAATTTGCAAGGCAGTATATGTTTTTGCTGTGTGATGTTTTTGACCACTTTAAAGCCAGCTAAGGTATTCAGAAAAACCCAATGAAATGGTACTATGTGGGGGCTTACCACAATTTTTTAATGAGTGGGTGACTTCAGCTAAGTCAAAACAAAAAATAGTAGCCAAATTAAAACCTCATCCTTTGTGGATGTTTTAAGACGTTTCGGCTAGCGCAGTGACTGCTGCACTTGTGTTTCTGGTTCGATTCTCGGGGTCTACTCCAAACAATCTGCCTAGCCTTTTCCCAACTATGTTGGGGTCGGCTTCCAGTCTAACCGGATGCAGCTGAATACCTGTATTTTACATGGAGCGACTGCCTATCTGACCTCAACGACCCAGTTACTAGGTAATACGATACGCCTTGGTGGGTACCAAGGCGTATCGTATTACCTAGTAACTGGGTCTCGGGCTCCCTCAGCATGAAATAAAATACGTAATTTCGACCGAAGTTACAGACGTTTCCTACTCCGTACCACTTCAGACATAAGATTAGTTCGGAGCCCAAACTTAGAATGAATGAAAATACGATTTGACAGGTGTCCCTAATTCCGTCTAGCTACTTGTATTTATGAGATTTGTGGTAAACGCACGGAACTCACCCATAAAACGGAATAAATTTGAAAGGTGGGTCAAAAATAAGAAGGCATAACAGCGTTACTAACATAACTTTTTGCTATATGCAGGTGGTTTTGTGACAAATAAAGCAATTTATTATTTCTTCCATGCTTTAATTAAATACATAAAAAACTTTCCCATTGGGCTCGTGGTCGCAAGCGCGACTGCTGAGCGGGGTCCTGGGTACGATTCCCAGGTTGGGCAGTGTTATTGGGTTTATCAACAAAAAAATAATAATTAACTGATGGCCGAAAGTCTCGATCAACATCTATCAAGGCTCTCATTAGGCGGTTGGATCAAGGGCCTGATTCAGAAGGCAGTACTCCTCGATACGGCTCGCATTGTGAGGAGGTTCCTGTCTCTGGAGCCCTAACCACCGGTAGCTTGGACCCTGCTCCCGATACCGGCGGATCACTATTTTTTATATTTTTAAATGTTTTTATATTGAAATATTTAAAAATGTAATAAAATAAGGTATGTAAATAAATAAAGGAGATACTTAATAATAATAATAATAAAAAATCATAGCCCGGAGTTTGGGAGTTGGCGGTGTGATACTTCTGCGCATCGGAAAGCACGGTAAACCATTGGTCCTGCGCCTGATCTCTCTCCGGTCGTGTCGGATTGCCGTCCCATCGGACTATGAGAATGAGGGATGAGTGCATCTGTGTCTGCGCACACACTTGTGCACCATAATATCTCCCGCGTAGATGGCTAGTCGCCGTTAAGATTGTGTGCTTTGGCCGGAATTGGGTATGGAGGACGATTATCACTCTAATGTTATAAAGGCGAAAGTTTGTGAGTGTGTGTGTGGGGGTGTGTTTATATGTTTGTTACTTCTTCACGCTCAAACGGCTGGACCAATTTTAATAAAATTTGGTATGGAGGTAGCTGACACCCTGGATTAACATATAGGCTTTTTATCCCGATATTCCCACGGGATCAAAACTTATGCGAGTGAAACCGCGGGGCGCAGCTAGTATTAAATAAATAAATAACAGTCTCAACTAAAAGTTAAAGCTTGTTACCTTAAGCCGAGCGGCCGTCTTGAGGAACGCGGGGAGCTGCTCCTGCGACACGTTGACTTCGCCTGCGTACATAAACTCCAGGATAGCTTGCAGGTGCAGGTACGACACGTCCTTCAGGATTATTATAGGGTGCTTTGATGGATTCTCCTGCAAAATTATAAAGATATTAGTGTTGGCTTTGCACTAAAGGGATGCATGTAGATTCAAGGGGTTAGCCTTTTCTTAACTATGTTAATGTCGGCTTCCAGTCTTACCGCATGCAGCTAAATACCAGTATTTTACATGGAGCGACTACCTAACTGACCTCCGCAACCCACTGGGAAGTACGATAGGTAAGACTGGTTGTCAGACTTTCGGGCTTCTGACGACCCGTAACGACTGCCAAAGATCCACGAATGACAGCCGGGACCAACGGCTTAGCGTGTTCCGAGACACGGAGGGGTCTTGTTATGTAAAGATGGTCACCCATCCACGGACCAACCGCGACAAGCGTAGCTTTACCTGATCGAAAGACCCGTGCGGCTGTTATTACTATGTCTGAAATACATTGATTTAATTTAATTACAGGAAGTCACCGTAATATGCCAATATCGTCAATTCGGGCGACCACGCCAACATTCGGCGGGTGTCGAGTTCCCATGTACTTAGGAAAACATCCTGAGCAACGCAAAATGTTTATCATTCGTATCCGTAATGCTATGTTTTAACTGACGCTGAAATTAAATACTTTCAATAATTAAAATTTTTTTATGAAGAAATTGCATCCACATGATTTGTGTTATTTTTTAGGGGGTAAGCGTTAGGATATCCCGCATAATTAAAATTTTTCTTACATTCTCAATAGGGTTATATGAACTTGGTTTTTTTAAGAAGAATTGCATTCACATGATTTGTGTTATTTTTTAGGGGGTAAGCGTTAGGGTATCCTGCGAAATTCAAATTTTCTTACGTTTTCAATATATGAACTTAGAGAGGGTTGTGTTGATGATTTTAAGATTATAATTCTGTAAATACATAAGTAAGTACTTGTTACGGTCACTTTATTATATTTTCGTCAACATACAACCTGACACTGATCTGCAAAATGCAAAAAATCGCAAGAAAATTTGAATATATAAAAAAAAACTACTTTTCTTTCATAATTTTTTCCTTTTTCTTGAGGAGCTACTAGCAAAGTGGTTTTAAATTTCTAACGTCCGTAGAATCATTTCTATTTTTAACCGACTTTAAAAAAAGGAGGAGGTTATCAATTTGGTTGTTTTTTTTTGTTTGTTACATCAGAACGCCCCTTAATTTATAAGCCGATTTGCAAAATTCTTTTTTTTTATTTGAAAGGATATACTTTGAGATTGGCCCTATAGAAATTTCATCAAAATCGGTTCAGTAGTTTGGTTTTTAAACCAAAATTAATGGTAAAAAAATATATATATACATATAATCATCCGAATTGAGGTACAGTCAACAAAGGAGTTAAGTATACAGGAGCGTCGGATATTGTTGAAGTTTACTAAGAAACCGATGGATATTCTCGAATAAAATTTAAGTTTATTAATAGAAAACAAACAGCTCATTTATTAAATTAAATTTCAGTCCAGAACATCCATCGGTTTCTTAGTAAACTTCAACTATATCCGACGCTCCTGTATACTTAACTCCTTTGTTGACTGTACATACCCTAAGGTAGACTGGTAGAAAATGCCCAAGGCATTAAGTCCGCCTTTGTACAGTTTTTACTTGTGAATAATGTTTTAATAAATAAATTGAGAACCTCCTCCTTTTTTGAAGTCGGTTAAAGATTCAAGTAAACGAAATTGTCTTGTAAAATGCTGATGTTCAAAAGTACCTTTCAATTGCTGACTAGAAATAAATGATTTAGACTTTGAACCCCTCCAACACAGCTGCACTTACTAGTGGCTAGAAATGGGTTCACGTCAATAATGCAAGCATGGCCTCTGACATGCCGCGGTCCGAACGCACGGCCCCTCGATCAATAGCCACGCCGGCCATCAGGCTATAGCCGTACGGCTATTGTCATTTTAATAAGCTATCGATTGATAGGCACGGCACTATGAGAATAAGATAGTATTCTTGCCAACTCTTCTGCTTTGGTGAAAAGGGTTGAAAAACTTTACAAAAAAAGATATTTTAAACTCAAAGCATTTAGGTATTTCAATTAAAAAATTTACAGGCACTTTTGAATTGTCAAAGAGTCGGTCAGAAAGCTGAAGCTAGTTGCCTATTCCAAAACGTAGATCTCTATGGAGTAGAACAATAGGTGCACATCTGCCTCCCCTTCGGGGAATACAGGCGTGATGTTGTTTAAAATTCAAATTTTCTCACACTATTTTGAACTTTTCTTTAACCGTCTTCAAAAAAGGAGGAGGTTCTCAATTCGGTTGTTTTTTATGTTTATTACTTCAGAACTCCGTTATTTATAAGCCGATTTGCAAAGTTCTTATTTTAATGGATAAGGCTAATTTATATGGGTTTTTTTTATGGGAATATAAATTTTATTAACTTTGATTGGGTAGTTTTTGAGTTAGCTTCAATAATATGTTCATATTAACTAAGTAAGTTGTTTGTTAGTTAGAAAAAGTTCTTTTTCCACTTAGGCTAGGAACTCACGGAGCGATTTTCGCCCGCAACCGCCGCGGTCGTGGATCTGCGGTTTTATTTCAAAACTCACGAGACCGGTTATTCGTGCGGTTACGCGGCCGCCGCCTCCCTACCTCCGTACCGGCCGGCCGGCCGTACCTCCCGCCGCGCCGCCCGCCGGATCCCGCGGTCGCCCGCCAACCGATCGCAAAGCGCGCGGGCGCCACCCGCCGAGGCTGCGGGTAACCGCGGCCCGCGCGATTCTACTAGTTGCCCGCCGGTACAGCGGGAGCCGCATACAACCGCGAACACCGCGGGCGTAAAACGCGTCGTGAAATGTGCTTTAATTTTTTATATAAATATTTGCATTCTACAGAAGCTGCGGGCCCGCAACCGCGGCGGTTGCGGGCGAAAATCGCTCCGTGAGTTCCTAGCCTTAGTTTATATTGATAATTTTTTAATAACTTCCTGTCACTGATATTTACATAGCAAGTAGTGTTATATGAATTGTGTGGGGTAGGTAGGATACAATTAAAAAGTGAAAAAAAAAAACAGACTTCCGGTGTAGTTGGTTCCGCATTTTAATTTTTGACACCGACTTCCGAAATTAAAGTAATTTTTAACTTCGTAGTGTTTTTTTTGGCGTATGTTTTTTATTTTATTTTTGAAAAATACTTTTTAATTTTCTAATACAGCAAAGACAGGGACATAAATAACTAAATGGTCTATTTAGCAACCGTAACAAATATGGCTTTACATAATTATAAGCATTAGAATCAGCAAAACAACTCCCAAATGTCAAAATTTCATGAAATAGTCATTCAATAGGGTAATACAAACTTAGATGTATTGTTGTTTTTTCGCAAACCATATATAAATCAACATACAACAGGTTACAGTTTGCGCGTTGATGTCCCGGGCGCCTTGTATAATTTTTCACTATTTTTAAGATTCCTAGCGTTAAATATTGTAAAAAATTCTGCACCATATTATAAGAGCTCCAGCCGCCTGTGATACAGGATTTTCCTAGAACATGCATGTAGCATTGTGGTAATATGTAATATGGACTGGTGTTTGACAGTTGATAGTTGACTGACAGTTGATTATCATAACAAGTGAGGGTACCCCACAGGATAGTTTTTGACGCGACCGACATCTGCCGGGGCAGCCATTATGGACGCCAAATAAGTACATAAGAGGTGGGAAAATCGATTATTCATTCCATCGCACCTCCTCAAGGACGGCCAGCATTGTCTTGATGTTCCTGACTGTCTCACGGAGGGTACCTGGGTAACCGAGGTACTGTACCCTGTACGTGGTGACCACCGGGCAGTTTAGAAGCACATGTAACATTGTAATACTTACATTATTTTTCTAAGATTATTTAAATTTATTGATTTTTATTGTATTCTACCAATTTTGGTTCTAAATAAAGATTTATTTTTCATTTACTGAAGTTAATTTCAGTGCAGCGTATAAAATATTTCAAACAATTTGATACTGCTACCTTTTCGCTCACCTCTAATAAACTTTTGAAGTAAGGACTACACGCGGACAGCACCATCTTGTGTGCCTTACACGTCTGGCCCTCGCAGGCTAGTGTCACCTGAAATAATTGTGCAGATTAGTTACAAACAAGCATTTTTTTATTTTATACAACTCTACAGCCCGTACAACAGAACCTCAGTCAAAACTTAAGCATTACTTAACCTGTCACATAATTGCTTACCAGAAGCCATTTGCGTGCAAGCGCTTAATGGTTGTCACAATTATTTATTTACTAGCTGCGCCTGCATGAGTTTCAATCCCATGGCAATATCGGGATAAAATGTGTATTACATTGTGATAAAATTTTATAACTAGGATTCACATGTCATAGTATTATAAGTGAATCCTGGTTATTAAATTTCATCAAAATGCGTTCAGTAGTTTTTGCATGAAATAGTAACAAACCAACATATGGATGTTGGTTTGATATTATAAATGCAAAAGTTCGTGAGGATGTATGGACGGCCAAACGGCCATACATCCTCAAAAACTTTTGCATTTATAATATTAGTAGGATACTTTTTGAGTGTATTTTCCTTATCAACAATCTAGTGCTTGTTGATAAGAAAAATACACTCAAAAACTTCATATATGACTTTTTTTGTCAGGTTAGTACTAGATTAAAGCCATTTGATAGGTTGAAACATGTTCTAAAAAATTCTAAAGTTTTGAGTGTGGTTCTGCTATACATTCCGTTCCATTAGTGGTTTGAGTTCCGAGATCCACACTCCTTACTACTTATAGGCCTAGCTATGACCGAGTGTGAATGCATATTGTCAATGAAAATAAATAATTCATTGTTGATTAAAGAATATCTTATATTGCAAACTAAGTATTCTCTGATTTAGTTAATGTTATTGCATAAGAAAGAGTATGTACCTGCACAATATAATAATAATCTGTGTAACAAAATAATTGATGGTGGTTACAGTGACTGGCATGAATCTTGAGTAGGTACTTGGTTTAAGACGGGTGGACGAGTGGGGATTGGTATGCGTATTTGAAAAAAAAATACCCACTCTTTCAAACGCACAAGATTTGTATCAGTCACTGTACTACAATAGTGTATTTTTACATGGAACATTGTAATACATTAGAATAAGTATTCGATTGAGAACATTCAAGACAACTAAAATATATAATAAAAGTTTTATAAAATCCCATTAGAAGCCTAATTCTCAGATTTGATGGCTAAAGATTTTGGACCCTGTAGATGCTTTCTAAAAATAAAAAATATGTATTCTTAGTTTGAATGTATATCTATTCATAGTGCATTCATAATTTTATAACAGCAGGTTTAAAAATGGAAAATAATCAGAACATTGAATGGTTAATAGATGAGATCAGAGGATGCAAGTTATCCACAAAAAGTTTAGGTTATAACAGTTTGTTTGTACACAAATATAACATTATTTCGCCGTACTCACGTCTGTGAAGCTTTTCTCATCCCTCAAATGCCTGAAAGATGTCACCATATTTGTCTGGAAATCATTCCATTTGAGGAAGAATTGTTGATCACCCATTTCGAAATTTTATTACACTGAAAAACACAAATTAACTATTGAAAGGTATATAAAACGTGACACTTTTCACTATTATTGTAAAGTTAGACTTGGTACCAGTATTCTAATCACGATTTTAAGATGAATATCCTCTCACTAAATAGTGCACTTTAAATCGTTTACCTACGTCACTAGTTGCAATAGAAATGATGCTTACCTACGATCACTTGGTTACAATAATTATTTTCAATTTTGGTCCCTGTAGACCAATTTGGATTGTTGTACAAGGGCACCGCGTATTATTTCGAAACTATCACAAAAAGTTAAGCAATTGAATCTCAAAATAAAGACGCTGTCTCGCATAAATTAGCGACTTCTTTCTATTTCTTAAAAATACCTTCATTCACCTAGTCAGGGTTGCCAGCGCTAGAAATTAATTTTGCCTGTAATGCCGCATTGACACAATCGCGCGAACCGCGAGGCGAACCACGAGCCGAATCACGAACCCGCATGTGTAAACAGTGGGCTCGCTATTCGGCTCGTGGCTCGCCTCGCGATTCGCGTGATCGCGTTGGGAGCGGTTTTTCGGACGCGAATCAAAGGGCACGAACCGCGAACACGAACTTACTGTTTACACATTCGCCTGCATTCAGTTGACTGCTAGCGCCCGACCCAACAGGACGTGTAGACAAAATGGAGTGGAGTGAAGGGCGAATTTTAGAATTCCTAGAACTGTATCAAAAGGAAGAGCTCATTTGGAACCCAAAACATCGCAATCATAAAGACAGACAAAAGATATACGATATGCATCGTATATCAACTAGTATGAGATTGCCAGTCAGCAACTTAAAATTAAAGAAGAATTTTTACTTTATATTAAATTTTTATTAAATTTTTACCGACTTCAAAAAAAGGAGGTTATCAATTCGATACGTATGTATGTAATATTATTGGAATTGCATTATATTCACATATGACAATCTATTAGGGCTTCCAAACAAATATACAAAATTTTATAGACGTATGTATGTATGTATGTATGTATGCATGTATGTATGTATGTATGTATGTATGTATGTTTGTCCACGCATATCTCCGTAACTATTAATCGGATCGTGACCATTCTTTTTTTATTGGCTTACGTTTACTTCAACTTAGGGAACAGTGCAAGTTTCATCAAAATCGATTCAGTAATTTTCAAGATATGGACTAAGACGTGAAAGTGTGACGGCCTGGCTTATTGATACGAGCTACGGGTGTAGTGTCAAAGCGAAAACATCTCAAAACCTTGGTCAAATTTTAGTACAACAACTAAAAATTACCAAATAAAAAGTAATTTAAAAAAATTAAACCGACTTCAAAAAGAAATTAACTCAAAATTATGAAATAACTTTAATTTCGGAAGTCGGTGGCAAAAAATTAAAACTAAAATACAGATCCCAAGACACCGACTTCCGAAATTAAAGTTATTTCATAATTTTGAGTTAATTTCTTTTTGAAGTCGGTTTAATTTTTTTAAATTACTTTTTTTTACTTTAAATTAAAGATTTTTTTTTCCTTTTTTACGCAGGATACCTATCTAAATAATTGTATAAACTCATTAGATATTTAGATGTAGCGCGCATGCCGCAATTATTTCCACGTCCTCCATGTTCGTGTTGTGGTTCGTGTCGTGGTTCGTGTGCGATTCACCCCGCGAATGTGTGAACAGTAGTTCGCGACGGGGCTCGTATACGAATGGTTCGTCGAATAGTTCGTCGAGCCACGAGGCGAATAGCGAGCACGATTGTGTAAATGCGGAGTTAGGAACAGAAAAAAGTTTTTTTTTAACCCTCTTAGGTACAGACGCCAGCACATCAAGTTACTACAATCTGTCAGATTTCTTTAATAGATTTTCGACTTTATTGCTAAAACATAAGGTTCAAGGTTGATTGGGAAAATCTGACAGTTTCGGGTAGGTTGACCTGCTGGCGTCCGTACGCCAACTATCTTTATTTCATAATAAATTTTCGTAACAACATATTATTATAATGATGACTTTTTAATGATCATTTAATTAAACCTACAAACTGCATCATCATTTATTTTTTTCACATTTTTGGAACATCTAGGTAGGTAGGTACAATTATTTTTATCTAAAACTAAAATTCATATTGTACTCTTGACCAAATTTTGATTCTGAAGAAAGATTTATTTATTTATAATAATTTACTAACGACAGCCTAATCCCTACACCAGTCAGTAGGGCAGGCTGACATTAGTGTATTGTCAAACTTTTTCCCCACTGTTTAATTTTTTCGCTGTTCTATTAAATTTTAGGTACAGACGCCAGCACATCAAGTTACTACAATCTGTCAGATTTCTTTAATACGTACCCGTACGTATGTACTACCGTGTTTCGGTGTTTCCCATTCATACCGAAATATTTGTCGTGCCATCTTTTTCCCTCCTTAATTTTTATAATTATAAACATGTGGGGTAATTGTATAATACCATAAAATGACTTTCGATCACAATGCCTTTAATTTTGACAGTTATATGCTACATTCGTCGCGTTATTTGCGATGTGGAGCAGACAAATTACTCAAACCAAAGAAGGTGGTGTATATCAAAATGAAAATTGCATTGCGATCGATTTCCGTGTTATGTTGTGTTACGCAAGTACCCCACTAATCCAATCATTAGTTCAGTATATCGTTTTTATAGTTGTTTTTTTGACGAATGAGTAAATAGGTATAAAACTACATTTTTTGTGGGTAAATTCTAACAGCGGTATCCCCAATCATTCATTGGCCATCGTTCATTCTAAAACGTTGAGATGCGTTCATTCAATTTACGATTTGATTATTTTCATGTCGAAGAAATTACGATTAGACATAATTTAAAAAAATGAATAAGTAAATATGAAAAAAAATCAGAAAATAACTGACCCATTTGTGAACAATTTATGAGGGTTGATTTCTGTAATTTAATAACAATGAAACAATTTAAAATCATCAGCGCCATCTCGTGTTGAATAGCAGCCGCAATGAGTTACTAGTGTGTTGGCCATCTAGTGGATTTCTACAAAAACTAAATTTCTTGAAAACTGCATCGTTAGTTCCGAATAAATAATTTGAGATTATTGAATAAAAAAATAAAAAAAAGAATTAAAATACCACAAATCCAAATGATTTATCCACTTATTAACAGAAAGGAAAACTCTACTAAGTCAAAATAGACTGGACTTCATTGGAAATTATTATACCTAGTCGGAGTGCAGTTGGTGTGTTCACAACGTTGGATAACCGAACCAAAGAGTAAAGTAACTGTATACCGCACACCGACTACGCAGTCTGTTGGCACTAATTGCACTAAAACTGCAAACTCAATTGGTGTCACCGACTCTGGCAGAGCCATCATCAGGGATTTTAATTTGATAACACAAAAAAAAATGCCGCTTATTAGTCGAAATTTGTTGCCAAATACCAGAATTGGTCGGTCACTGGTTCAAAAGATAGAAGGGTTTATAGGTGGCCGATATAGAGAGTCTCCCCAGCAGGACCACATTTATTTAAATCTCAAAAACTAGGGCACCTAGCGAAGATCTGTTTTCTCGTGAACTCTTCGATCTAGCTCTTGGACTATACCTTAATTGAACTCATTACATATATCTCCTAAACTGCAACTGGAGTGCAGTTGAAATGCAACCCGACTGGTTAGATATAACTTTTATTTTCTTCAAAGCTTTCCATGATGTACTTTTTAGGCTCAACACACACCAAAAGAGCGTCGAAGCGCGGCGAAGCGGCACGCAGTTTCAGTGTCATATGAATTTTAACTTTATTTTCATTACTATAAACTCGAACGAGTCGCGCGGATGCCAGCGGCGCCGCTGGAATTCCAGCGAATTATCCGTGCGACTGCGCGAGAAGTCGCGGGAAGTCCCGAGAATGCTCGAGCAGTCGCGAGCGGCAGCTGGCAATATCCCGCCACTCGCGCCTGCTCCCCGCGCGCGTCTGTTGCGCGCGAGCAATCGCATTCATTCCTTGCAGTGCAACGAATACAGAAGTGTTGGAAATGGATGAAGAAAAGCTTATTTATGTGGTGCAAATGCACGACTGCCTATACAATATCAAATCAAGGCATTACAGCGATAAACACATGAAAGAAGAAGAGAAGGCGCGCGGATTCCCGCGACTTCTCGAGCATTCCAGCGACTTCTCGGGCAGTCGCTGGAATCCGCGCGCCTTCTCTACCAAGCGGGTCGCGGCGCTTCCCTGCCCTTCGCTGCTCTTTTGGTGTGAGTTGAGCCTTATAGTCGTGTAGATATGTGAAAGCATTGCGTCATAGGGTTTAAAACTCAATGGTTTAAATAAAAGAATTTGTTTATTTTAATAATACACCATTATTTATTTGACAAAAAACCGTTTTTAAAACGACACTCATATTGCATAAAGAAAGAGAGGCAAAAGGTGAATCGTAACATCTTATTATAAGTATAATAATTTTATGATTATTACTATTAAAATCATTCGTAATAATGGTAAAATTTAGTTTTAACTTACATACGAGAGCATATTTTAAAACACACGAACACTACATTTAAAAGGCCAAGCGGTGTTGCCACAATATCCTTATAAACTACTATACTAAATTACTTTTACTAGTAAGTACGAGATTACTACCTATAGACTAATTATAATTATGTAACATTATTTTAAATGTTATTAAAACAGCAACTCATACCTACTGGCCTACTGGACGAAGCAAAATTATACAAAAAGAAATCTAAATAAATATAATTACAAATATCAAAATCATTCGCTTTTTTCTAACTATAATTGACATGAAGCAGGATTCAGTTAAATTAATACATACACTTATACAATATAACTTACTTTGGTATACATTTAGTTTTAAACGAATATTATATAACAAGAAAATTCACGTCTATCTTTGAAATATTTTTAAAGAATAGTAATTACGAAGTCTAATCGGGGAACTTTCTTGAGTGAAACAGTCATTTGTCATTTTTTTTTTCAAAACTTGTATTTCCCGCATAAGACTTCAGCAAATCCTTCTATGTGTTTTACTCTCAATGACTATTTCTCTCATGACAGATCCCCTATCATTAACCAAATCCTTCAATTTACACAATTATTGCTTAAAACTGACTTCTACACGAAGTGCTCTAAAAAGAGCGATTATTTAGTATTATCCATATAATAATTATTATTATAGTAAACCTTACAATAGTACTACTATTAAAATATATTTGGTATATAGTAGCGTTACAAATATACAAAGCACATTCGAACTTAGGTATATTCTAGCGTATGATTTGTCGATCCACAAAGGAGACTGTAAATCCTATAATTACCCTACGAGGTTTATAACCTTTACGAAAGAATAATAATATTGCTGCACCGATATTTTACCGATAAAATAATAATTATAATAAATATTATTAAAAAAAAAAAACTCGAATAAATTTTTGAATGAAAAATAAATATTTTATTTCCATTAAAATTAGTTCCCAATATGGTTAACGGGTGTCCACCGAAAGCCATGGGTCAGAATCGTAACATATTATTCAGAATTTATATAAAGTTACAAGCTATACCTAGGAGATCCTAACCTTTTTCCTTAAAATTTATTCTAACCTCTAGTCTTTGTCAGTAAAGAAATGCCATGAATTTGAGCAAACAAAATGTCATTTATAAATTAATTCACGTTTTAAGAAATTAAGGTCGTAGAAAAATTCTAAAGTCCCTACTAAAGGTTTAACCCTAACACTAGATTAGCATTTAAGACTGGCTTATGCCCCTTGAGATAAAATGCTATGTACACTGTTCTTAAGTATAAATTAGTTACCTAATATTCTAAAGAAAGAAACAGAGCTTAGCAGTATATATTAAGGTAAAGATAGGCTGAAATATTCAAGAAAATATTATAGTAAAAGAATTTTTTTACTTTACACAGAAATGTCTACAGAATCTACGCTATTTTTCTTAATCATTATTTAAGTAAACCATGCAATAGATGCTTAAAACTATTCATTGGTAGTTCAATTGGAGGTTTAACTTTAAATCTTAAAGTAAATCTAAACTGTAAGAGAATGTAAACTTGATATTTTGGTATTATAGCTTAGAATAAGAAAAAAAAAATCGTTTTAAAGTTGACTAGATCAATTTTGGGTTTGCGAAAATTAAGTATTTTTGGCTGAACTTTATTACTAAAATGGGTGTTTTATAGTACAAGAAAAGGTATGAATAATAGTACCCGACTAGATGGAAATGCAAAATTCATCGGCTCGCAGCTCATCGATAGATTATATCAGCTAAAACAGTGCTTTAAATGTACAGTGAATTTGAGTCATTGAAGTTCAGCATGCTTTTATTGTCTTTTAGAAAAGCAAAACAAAACAGAATCTCTAGAGAAACAAAATTATGTATAGAATTTTATAGACTGAATTGGCCATACTCAATAACGTGTATTTCGTTCAATCAGCAAAATTTTACAATACAATCAGGGGTTAGAGGATCTTGATTTTTGACTCTAAAAGACAGTAAAAAGTCCACGACCTCAAACTGACTCTACTACTGTACAATGTACTAAAAATTGGCTTACATCACCTATGTTAGTTACTAAAATATAAGAGCTGAGTACATACTAACTAGAATTCAAAAATATACAGTGTACTTTTAAGAACTGGCACTAAGAAACCTTCGTTGTTGATTACCCACAATTTTAAGCTTTTAAAATAGTTACAGTAAGGCATTATAGGACGGTTTATACTTTAAATTAAGGCAGCTAAAGGCACCTAGTTAAACTAGCAAATATTTACACGCTATTGCATTGAAGTGATTGTTACCAAAATGGCAGCACTTTAATGCTTCTACTCGATGCTAGACGGCGTTGTTATAAAAAAAAAAAAATACATTCGTTGAAGCTTCACTTTGGATAAATTCCATTTTTTAAAACTAGAAAAAATTAACAACCTTTGGGCAAACGTACAGATATGTTACGTCTACTCGTTGCTAGATGGCGTTGTACCGTTTTCATTAGCTTTGGACGTTTGAATTTGCATGTTTTGCAATGGTATTTTTAGTCCTCGCGGTGCTAGAATGAGTCTAGCAGGCGTCACGAGGACTAAAGCGTACTCTCATTTATTCACGCCAAGGATTTTAGCGGCTTCGTCTGCGGAGGAGAGTAGCTTATTAATGGTTTTGTCGGGAATTCCGAGCAGTTTACCGATGAGGTCGCTGTTCTCCGGGTCGTTTTCGGCCTCTGAGGAGTATTTGCGCGATGTCATGTCCAGTTTGAGCTTCTTTTCGTATGGAGCGGAGGGAGGAGAGTTGTTGTTGTTGACGTTGCTTGGGATTTCGTTGCCTGAGCCGTCGTCGTCGTGGTATCGGTATCTGTCGAAGAAAAGAGGAATTAGTTGCGTGATTTCGTTCGTTAACTTGCTTAACCGTTTTGGTTAGGGCCATTTACAAGATGTTTTAAAATACGTAGTTACTTGTTATTTCAAAGACAAATATGTTATTTTAAATATGATTTTCTGATTTCCAATTTTACAAGTTACTTCACAATCCATTTCTAGATACTGTACACACCCATTAGTCACAGCATCTTCAAGAGGCGTGTTAGGTGGGGAAGCCTCTTCATCGTCAGTGATTTCTTCCCGATGCTTCTTGCGATGTCGCAACATGCTGTGCTTCAGGGTGAAGCGACGTCGGCACAGGTCGCAAGCAAACGGCCTCTCTCCGGAATGAGTCCTCATGTGACGACGTAGGTCTTCGGCAGACCAGAATCGACGGATACAGAATGCGCAGACCACCTAGAAAGAAAGAATAAGACATTGTAGAAGGAGGTTATATATACACATAAACCTTTCGGAATAAATTCTCTAAATGATGGGGAAAACTGCATCAAAATCAATTCTGAAGTTTAGAAGAACAACGGGTACGAAACGCGAGTTTAATTATAATTATGTACAGATATAGATTAAATGATAAGAAACTTAAGTTTAAATAGCAAGTCTGTTTTATTTCTATAGTCAGTAAAGATTTGAATCTTACCTTTCTGTTAGCATGGTCAGGAAACTTCCCCCTTTCATCATCGTCAGCGCTTTCGCTCCGGTCACTGGCAGCATCCAAGGCTCCCTTGCTGACCAGCTGCTCATACTCGGTCGTATGTCCCGTCGCCAAATGCGAAAGGGCTCCACTCCTGTCTCCGAACGACGCCTCGCACAGATGGCATTTGAAGACTAGACCACCTTCATTTGTTTCTTCCACGATCTCAGGGTTTGGGGAGCCCGGTCGAGAATCAGCTCCGTGTCTTGAAGACATGTGTTTTTTCAAAGTTTCGAGCGATGAGAATGTACTTGTTGGACAAGACACGCATTTGTAAGGCCTTTCTGGCACTGCTCTAGTGTCGTTTATCGGCTGTGATGGGGATTTTTCAGGGATCGGGTCAGCCAGGATAGCTCTGGCAGAACCTCCGTGCTTCCTCAATAGATGGCGGTCGCAGTTTGACTTGGTGGTGAAGAGAAGTGTGCAGTGTGGACACTTGAATGGTTTTTGTCCGGTGTGCGTTAGGACGTGGCGACGGAGGGATGATGACCAGGGGAACTTGCGGTGGCAGTAGGGACATGAAACACGGTTCGGTGCTAGGCTGTAAGCTGACTTCTTCTTTGGTGGTAATGCCGTGTCTGTTTCTGATCTGAAAATAAGTAATAGTTAGGTTAATAAAAGCGTTTTTTTGAGGCTGAATAGAGATATGTCATGTTTCTTTATTTATAAAAGTCTTACAACGATAGCTCACAAAACCGTAACTATTATTTCAACTTTATTTATAAGTATGTAAAGGTGATAAAGGTTAGACTTACTTATTTTCATCGCTGCCAGAGTTATTTCCCTCGCTTGTGGAGGCGACTAGACCCTCTTCATCTTCTTCCTCATCGCTGCGAGTAGGCACCACCGGGATAGGTAGTGGCTCTTGAGTCGGCGAGACTGAATTCGTTCCAGAGTCAGTCTTATCGTTGGTTATAGGAAGAGGTTTGTTGATTAAGTTCCCAGCGATTTTAAGGTCGAAATCCTTAGTCATTTCCTGTTGGCACGTAGCCATTAGGATTTCAGCTGCCGCACGGCGCGCTGCGGTATGATCCTCTGACTTATTTTCCTGGTCAGGTTCCTCGTCTATTACTAGGGTATCTTCTTCATCTTCCTCATTGTCAGCTACTTCATCCGAGTCTCGTCGCACGGGCGAGCGGTCAGATTGTTGCAACGGCCTTTCAAGATGGCGAGCTAGTAAGGCGAATTTCATGCGGTCAGTCAATGAGTCAGGTGTTGGGTACGGTGGTGGCGCCCTCGGAGCCGGTCGTCTCACACTCCAGTGCTGAGGATGTTGTTGCTTTACATGGCGTTCCATGTTAGACCGGAGGGTAAACCGAGCTGAGCATTGAGAGCAGGAAAAAGGTCTTTCAGTTCTGTACCGCCTTTGTTTTTGCTTGGGCATCAAAACACCGTTCTTTATTACCATCTTCACGGAGTCCGTTTGCGGGACAAGAGTGTTATTCATAGGTGGGCGTGGAGATTCAGGATGTGGCGAAGGTATCGGAGAGATCGATGGCGGTGGTTTTAGTTCCTCTTCCTCGGGCTCAATCTTAGGCTGACTGTCCTGGTCATTTGGAACAAGTCTGCCACCAGACATGCTCAAGCCTCTAATGATTTCTTTCTGTATGTGCTGTTTTATTTCGGCAAGTTCCTGGGAGTCAGTTGGGTGAGGAAAAAACGAAGGTTGAAGTAAGTAGGGCGCGATAGGAAAGGATGGTGGCAGAGGTAAACCAGGGATTCCGGGAACTGTGCCAGCATACAACTGCGAAAGCTGAGTGGCATAGTAAGATGGATCGATTTTAGGAAGGGAGTTTTCAAAAAGTCTTTGCGAAGCTAAAAGGAATCTTGTCTTTTCGTATGCTGAAGCAGCGACGCTCGCTGGGTCAGGCTCGAAGGAAGGACGTGGTGGGGCTTTAGGCTCCTCAGAATCGGTGTCCGGTTTCTTCTTACTGAGATCAAGAACATCACAACTATTATTATCACTCGTGCTCAAGTCAACGGGAGCTTCTTCATCATACGAATCGTGTGAGATGTCATTTTGCTTGTACGTGATTTCTGGTGGCCTGAACTCAGGGATTCGCGTCAGCTGACCAATACCCTTCACTTTAATTCGAGGTTGAGGTTGCTCTACATCTCTTGGCATAGGCAGAGGTAGAGGCGACTCAGGTAATGGCAATGGTAACGGTTTGGTTGTTAAATTAGTGACTGGATGTCTATCAGTAATGAAACTTGGAGTAAAGTGCGTTAGTGGCGTATCACGACCCGAACTTTCGTTTCGCCTATCAATGTCAGGGGTGTGGAATGCGAGCGATCGTTTCACTTCATCCCTTGCAAGTTTAGAGTTCACTTCGTCATTATTAGGATCTTCAGACGGGTGGTAAATTATTGAGCGTTTCACATCTTCTCTTGTAACTTTAGCATGTCTATTCCTTAAGTGACGTTCGCAGTTGGCTTTGGTAGTAAAAGCGTAATTACAGACGGCGCATTCATACGGCCTGTCCCCGTTATGTGTACGCATGTGACGTACTAACGCAGCCTTATCTAAAGAGGCATGAGGGCACATGTTACACTGATAAGGTCCCGGGCCCGTTCCACTCAAGTGCACTCTATTGTGTCCCTTCAAAGCTCTTAAATTGGGGAACTTGGCAGGGCACAACCTACAGGGGAACTCTCCACGCAGCTTCATTCGTCTAAACTCTGCTGCGAAATTGTCCTGGGTTTCCTCTTGATCTCTATCCTTGATAATGGTGTCAGGAGGAGTTAAAACCGAACTTTCCAAAGACACTCTTGTGCCAGTGAGCCTCTCTAAAAGGCCGCCGGCTGACGTGACGTTTAATATCGATTGAATATCTGCCAAATCGCGAGCGGCATCGATGTGTCTTATGCCATTGGTAAGATGATTATCGTCGAATTTGGGTGTGAATCTGTCCATAGGTGGTGTCAAAGTGCCGGCAATGCCAAAAGACCTGTTTCTGAGATCTAATTTGGCAAAGAAATCTTCCCTGCGATCTCGTTCAGGGCTGGCAGGGATTCGGGTGGTAGAGAGGCACGATTTCCTGTGAATATCCAAAGCTTGTCCACAAGGAAAGTCTCTATAACACATGTCGCATCTATAACGCTGATCTGTCACTGAAACATGAGGATTTTTCTCGCAGACTCCTCTGGCAATTTCAGGGAACTTCTTGCTCGAGAAATCTACGAAGGTAAGATCGTCGAAACCAGTCTTGGTGTCGTCACTGTGCGCAGTGAATCGGTGGATGTCGAAAGCGTTGACCGAGTCGAATCGCTGCCGGCATTTGGGGCACTCGAACCTTGCTGTTCTTTTGTCCATCGGGATGGGTGATGGTGACGTGGACGCGGCACGTTTGCGCGCTCTCCTCAAATCCTCCTCCTCGCTCCTGTCAGATCGGTTGTCACTGTCGATGCTCGTCGTCCTAGTGACGCGAAGCTCTTGCTTTTCAATTTGAACGCCGTCCATTTCTTCGTCGGCCTCGATTTTAGCTTCACTGATGACCTCCTCTGTTTTGATTTCTGTAACAAAAGAGTACATGTTACAATTGATTACGGATTGTATGTTTGAATAACGCGGGGCGCTTTCTTACAATTCCAAGAAAAGTCGACAATAGATGAGTCAGGCAATTCACTTGTGCGAGGTCGCCATATTAGAATAATAATATCTGATATTATTATCATCATTGGAATCGATTCTCGCTACAATTTGCTAATAGATTTTTTAATGTATTAACTAATTAGATGTTTGTTTATTGCTACTTGCCAACAGATGGCGTTGTTTTGTTTTGCAGTAACCTATGCGCAAACAAAAATACTATCGTCTCGATCTGATCATAAAATATAGTTTATATCACTGAAATAGCGAATCATCGAAGTAAATTGAAACCTAAAAAGCTTTTGTCAACTTCATTCTTTTGAAAACATCCTTAAAGCTAGTTCGATACGAATCAAAATCGAACAACAGTATCCATCCCTAAAATTCTCAAAACACAACAAAGTTCTCGACGGATGATTCACACTATCTTTTGTTTTAAAACGAACGGTAACGTTGATCAAAATACCGTTCTAGTTGCTACGAAATAAAGCGTATTTCTCCTTGTTTCTACTCCAGTGAGCCTCGCTGAGGCTATAGGGCACAAAAATCAATAAGACTGACACCTAGTGGGCTATAGCTAGAGAAGTGTGTATGGTTGGCAAGCGACTGAGTCACGTAAATGCTATCAGATCGTTGTTTTGTGAAAAGTAGCGATTGTGAGATACTTTAGGGACGTGCTATGAATAAATACATAAATTTGGCGGGTAAATACCATAAGCTTCACACTCGATTTTCATGATTGTGGAATTCACAAAATTTAAAAGTACTTAAGAAACCCAGACAGAGACATTAATTTAAAAAAACACAAGTTGTATGAATGAAGTCGTGTTGAAAACCGAGACAGTACCAGAAGGAAAAAACATCCATTTTAGTTTATAGAATACAACATACCAACAGACGAGGAAGTATATATTGTTTACAATATTGCTGTCGGTGAATGAAAGTTTACTGTCCATTTTTTATTTTTTGCCTAAAAATAGTGTAGGCCCCAAAACTGTACCTTGAGGTACACCTAAATTCTACGACACTTGAAGTAACAGTTATAGGATTTTAGACACAAATCATCTAATAGTTACTTGTTATATTGGATCCCAAAAACACCCATATTTTTTGTTTCATTAAACCTTAGATTTCCAAAAAAGATACGTAGATTAGAATAAGGCTATCCGATGCTTTCGTGAAATAGTAGCAATTGTAGCATATTAAACGAACGTGCGGTGAATAATTTCATATATCTGGCTGGTAAAACACAGATTTTATTGAGATTAGGTCGCGGCAATGTGCGTTTGAATTCCGCGATAAACTATAATCTATGATTAAGAGAAGCGATTAATCAAAAGAAGAAGATGATTTAAATCTTTTTTTTTGCAATGTCGATATTATTCTATCCTATACTAACAATCACCAGTCGCTAAGGCTATAATCGCATTTAACACATTCGATATTATCGTTAAAAATTCTTGAGGTAGGTTCGTCACTAAGAATTTTATTCCTTACTTGATTTAAAAGAAAACACACTGAATCATCTACTTATTATTATGATACTCCTAGCTATCACTTAAGTCTACTAACAATAACGTATATGAACTGCGTAGTAGGTACCTACCCAGATAAACGGTTCCTTCAATGGATAAATATTTTAACCAACACATTCTAATTATTCTATATGCCAAATATTATGGCAGCACTGAAACACACATTTAAGTTAACAGGCACTATGGCCACACGCACACCATTATTCACAGACTATATAGGTAAACATTTTCACGATTCCCGATACAGCTCTGGCTGCAGATGCAAGTCCAGTCAAGCTGACGGCAACCTAGGTTGAAATGCGAGATGCCATTAAAAAAAAATTATTCCCGACACAGAGTATGTTCCCGTCATGTCAGGTGGACAGTTTTTCAATGAATGTTTAACCAAAAGAGGAACATGTCCATAGTAATTCCCGAGCAGGACAATAATTCTGACTCACAGTACGTCAATAACCTACATATATACGAGATTACTAATCAATGCATAATACCTAATAAGGTGTAAAATTAAATTATATAATTTTATTATTAATTGACATTTACGGTGTTTTGGGCGGAAGGAAAAGTTTTGTTTTAAATATAGTAGGTCCATCATTATCGTCAGCCAGAATATCATCCGTTGTCTTGTATTAATGAAATATTTCCTCTTTAATTTTTAATGACTTATTTAAATTAATGTTAGTTTGAGGAGCCTTTTTTCCTGGTTATTATATTATCATCCGAACATTATACTGTCAAATTTAGCTACTATATCTGCACTACTATTATTTTAACCGCATGGTTGGAGACATAGAGGAAAGAGTGTTGAAAGCATCTTAGCTATGATAATTATGTAACATTAAAAACGGTCACAAATCCTAAGGATTTGAAACAAAACACAGTTCCTATATTTCATGACGTAGACGGTACGAAATTCGAAACCTTCTCCATGTTTTGTGCGCATTCACCTAAATTACATTTAAAAGTCGTATATCACGCGTATTTAGATAAACACATCCGTTGAGACTCGAATTACACAGAAACTGTTGATATCAGTATAATTTTCTTGCATGCAAAAATAAATGAAAATATGATCAGAATTTTAGGCGCACCTTTGTTAAGATTTCGGGAAGTATTCATCCTCCATAAAGGCGTTTTTCGTTTGCAAATTTTCCCGGATCTGTTATTTAAGGGAGGGAGATTTGCACCCCTATTTCAACCCCCTGGCTACGCCCATGAGATTTCCCCCTAGGGAGACAGACTGCCCCAACCAAGAGGACGGTGGAGTGGGCGTTTTGAGTTTTATCAGGCAAATATCTGCTTTATAAGAGAAAATTAGACGACAATTTTACTAGTCAGTCTAGTACAGTGTTACGTTTAAGCGCTCAGATTACATATCCTTCGAGCTTCGGAGCGAAAAGCTTTAGCAAAATGATTTCTATGGTTTTGACTAATATTCACTTTGGTTATTGTGCGAAAACATCGTCGAAAACATCGTGTGCGCCTCGAAGTTTGCATCTTCCATCGCTTGTAATAGAGCATTTTCAGCGTTACTCTGCGAATCAGCAATACTACATCTATTAACACCGTCATGATCATCGACACCTCATTTCCATAACACCTTTTTCTCAACATAATGCCACTTGCCAGTTCACATAGCCAGCTTTTGAAGAAACCATGAACAAGCAAATGTGTCGTGTCGGGTTTTCTTAGCAATAATCATTTCACGCAATCTTGTCTGTAACTTGACGCGTGTGCGCGTTGTTCGACGGTGTCACACCGAGGTGTAACAATTTTGTTGTTGATCCTTCTGTGGTTGTTGTCTTATTAATAAGGATATCTTTGTCCAGGTGAAGTTTTTGAGGCAGGTTAAACTTTAATAAAGTGTTATTTAGAGTTGTTGTACCTAAATTCTGTGTTTAGAGTTTGTTTATCCTTCAAGGTGTTTAAACAGGATGGCAGGGAAATCGACGCGCATACTATAACTATGGATTCAGTAGATACATTTCGATTCTCAACCCCCTGTGTTGAAATATTTAACAGCAGTTTAATAGAAAAGTACAATACCTACGCGGTCAAAATGTATAGAACAGCTATTCTTTCCAGAATCATGTAATGGAACCATGGTAACAGGCTGTACGTCGATGTCCCTGCGACCCTGGATTATACCGACTACTAGAAAGTTTTAGCATTTTACTCGTGTTTTACTCGAAAAATTTCGGACACCACAAACGAACCACAGTCTAATTCCATATATTTCCACCTGAGACGGTGTAAGTACAGCCATATTTTACGCAACATGTACGAGGAAAACAAAAGTGAAGTTTAGTCGCGAATAATGTGTCGAAATTGAAAACGTACATATTCTCGGAAACGCTCTGAAATGCGCTAAATGCACGCTTTAGGCAGCACGCGTTCAACGAACCATTGAAATTATGATTTATTGTCAATAAATGGACGTAATTGGGAATGTAACTGCACAATAACGGGGAAAAATGACGCGAGAGAGCCAAATATGGCAGATTTTTAGTCAACTGTGGTCAAGAAAAGTGATTGAAATTGATTCATATTCAAATTCCTCTGACGATCATGAAGACATTACAGATGAGTTCATCTTCAGGATGTTTTGATGCATGTGGATTAATTTGCCTTTAGTAGAGGTGAATGATCTCAACATGTTCCTTATAACCTCAGGTGTGTTTCGTAAAGTTCAAGCTAAATTAGCCATCTTTAACACGACTGGTTCGCGTTCAGAACTATGTAGTAAGCTCTAAAACACTAAAAGCATCGGCTTTTAATGTTTTGGAGCTTACAGCCTTTGTAACTAATATACTACATAGTTCTGAAGAAAACTACGATTAGTTTTCTGTCCTGAAAGCTTTGATCGTCCTAGTGTCCGGCTTCTGGCTTCTTAGCGAAAATAAATTCTCCATCGAACACCGGATGACCAAAAAGAATTCTTATATTAATATTCAACGTCCAGTAAACACCAGTAACACGTGTAAGGGGCTAAGGGGTCATCAAAATAGTACAATCACGGAATAAACACCATCCGAATTCAACGTACACTCGAGTTCAATAACTTCATATACGGAGAAAAGGTGTGACATAGAAGCGCTGGCGCACCGTGACTTCCTCCTTCCCGCTTATTCGGAATTTAAATCGACCTATCGCCATCCCGAAGTGTCCCGAAGTGAGCCGAAGTTGCACGACAATAACTCTTATTGTCTGCATAATAAGATGGTTGTCCTTCTAACGGTGGGCGGCGCATATTATAAGCTATTTGATTGATATGTCGGGGACGTCGCACAGTACCGCTGCTTTCTTCAACACTCCAATGAGCCTCAACGGTACTGAATTACACCATGTAGTATCTTCAAGCCGTCACTTATGGTGTCGCCATCGGCAATTACCTGACCATACGGGTTTGCTTTCGCAACTGTTGTTTTGCTGGGAAATTGGAGTATTTTGCACGGTATTGTGGTCTAGTTAGGCTTTCCTGGCGGTAAAGTTAAGTTTGTCTGTGACAACTGAGACGGCTATTGTCTAGAAATTGATAATGTGGTGCGCGGACGTTCATTTTGTACGTTTGTTAGCGTTGTACTCGTTTCGGATCTCGGGAGAAACTTAATTATGGGTTTATGCAATTGGTACGACTTTTTTGCTGAGATACTTTCTATTTATTAAACCAATTTGTCATTGCAAATAGTGCTTACTTTTCTTAAAAGGGCAGCAGCAACAGCATTACCACAATTTAAAGATTTTACCAAAGAGTTTTCAATCACAAAGCTAGTAATCATCATCAAACAATTCCTAAAACTCATGAATGAAGAAAAACAAAACACGAATAAAATCAACAAAACAAAGTTTTATACCTCATCATCACTCTATGGTCGTACTGTTTATGGTTTTAAGATGGCGTCCTGATTAATGCAAGTCAGGAGCGAGCCTTCCGCAGTAACGGTGCTGTTATGATGCCACGTTGATGTCTGCCTTCAATATTTTATAGGACGTTATAGTTCTGTTGGTTACTGGGACGTTTGACTGGCTCCTGGGCTGTCTTCGATGCCAGTTTTAAGGATAGGAGCCTTAACTTTGACGGATTTAGCAAACACACACATACACATAACATCAATCAAGCCTGTTATCCTTGAGTTTTAGGAACTTGCTCCAAATTGCTGTACGGTAGTGTAAATAGCTTAATGATTCAATTTCAAATGTCGTCCTCTTTCTTGGCCTTATTTCAATCAAGTTCATGGGTTTATTTTAAGATAGTATTGTTACAGATTTTTCTAACTCGGGGTGTTTTTCTTTCTATGCATGTCAACTGAACTAGGTTATATGGATATTACTGGATGGATTGTCTCTTAGGAGATCCAATTAGGAATCTATTTGTCATATTTCATCGCGCTATTCCTCCTGCATTTTCCTCCAAAATTATTTGGGATGGGCCCCATATGTCTTCCTCGAAACATCTCTCTTTGTGGTCATCTTAGTAGTCCCCCTAAGTAGCTTTATCATCTTTTACATTAAGTATATTATTTGCTACTAATTCTAAACCGGTTTTCATACTGATAATCTCGATATTATGAAGTACTTAATGTCTGTTTTCAATTCAGAGGAAGTCGCCGATTTAATTACGTTGTTATTAGAAAGAGTGAGGTATCATATACTTCATTAATGTGTTTATTAATATCTAGTGTTCAGGCTAACTGGTGTTTTTTCCAAGAAAATAGAAATATTCGTCGTAGTCGGAATTTTATGAATGAAATATGTTGATGTTGACGAAGCTTGGGTCGTTTTACAGGTGTCTCGTTTCAATGCCTACGTAAAGACGTGTTTTGACATTATGTTGGAGATTAGGAAGTGATCCAATTATCGTTGTAACAAAATATCGTTGCGTTTTTTTGTTAGAATAGAATTTAGTTATAACAAGTATTTTGAAGATGCAAGAATGGTGGATATTTTCAGGGAATTTGGGATTAAAATGGAATTTGTTTTTGAAATACCTAAGTACGTAGACTAATGCGTCGTTAAACCGGGGTTTTCTTTCAATCTACGTCAAATCTAAGCTGTGTACCTCCATATTAAGAACTATTCCTTTATTAGGTACTAAGCACTTCATCTCAAGAGCAAGACAGAACGAACAGCCAACAAAGATCTCATTGTAACTTCAACTGACGTCATCAGATAAAACGAAATCTCGATACGAAATCGATCAATCGCACGCCCAAAAATGGTTTCCACTCGATCGCTCGCTTTCTCCGAACGGAAAAGCGTCCCAATTAGGCGCATACGCAAGTCGCGAGGGGAAGGGGGGTTACTGGGCAGTAGAGATGTGAATAATTGAATGTTAATTCGTTTAGGGCCCGAGAGATGGCAGGACCGTCGACCCGGTGTTCGTGATGAGGTTACCAAGTGATGCCACATATTTCTTGTCGAGTGCTTTGACACTGAGTTAGTTTGGATGTGGCTTGATTGATAGGCAGACATACACGCGTATAGTTTAGAGTTTAATCTGAATAATAATGCAGGTTTTAAACGAAAAATATTTACAAAATTAGAATAATATTCTTTAAAAATTAATAGATTATGTAACTAAGATTAAGATTAAAATGATTAATTATTTTATCGTTTTAAGAAAGTAGCATTTTTTTTTCATACGTTCATTTTTTATTAGGGACACCATCCCGTCAAAATTGTCAGGACAAGATTAAAAATGTCCAATTACTTAGTGCCTACCTACAATGTTTTTTCTTTAAATAAACCTGAGACGTGTGTACCTATAAAACTAATGCAGTTGCGTTTATGTACCTAATATGTATTCACAATCATAAAGTAGCAAATGTATTTCAATCACAATAGATTTTATGTACACGTGGAAGCTTATTGATTTAATTAAGAGCAATACATGTACTCTTAATACTGACGTAGTTTTTCTCAAGTTTTGTTTAAAATCATGACATGCACCGTATAGTAACAATAAAAAGTTTTGTTCAGCTGTTCCACACTTGACATTATAAGTCCTAGCCAATAAAAAAGTAGATTATAGTCTATGGTCGAAGAGAAAGTGTGTTCGTCTATGGGTTCATATTCGAGTTAGCTGTGACATAATTATAATTATAGCTATAAGTATACTATCTTAGAACAATGCCTTATTATTATTCCTCTAAGTATTGGGGCGCTCTGTGGAGCTCAGCTTAATTTATCAGCCAGTGACTTGTATCAATTCCTTATTTGAAATCTAATTGGCTATAGGCCAATTTGAGTCGTTTTTGGACGCGAGACATTGTTATCTATGGTATAATAATATTATAAATCAAAGTCTTAAGCTTTTTTTCCCCAAGTTATTTAAAAAGTGTTTTTTTATACTTTTAATTATTAAGGTATATGTTGTTATTTTAGTTGTTTGTCTACATTTCACGGTAATCTATATTTACCTAAGAACTCATTTAAAAATAGAACCACGCAAGATAATTACAAAAAACTGTAACAGGCCTCTACAGGTTCGTCATTATTTGCCGTTTCGTATTTACAAACAGCAATTAGGGCCGGAAGACGACTCAAATGGGTTATCAGATAAAGTACCGTTGGTGCTACACCTTCGACAGACGCCCTAATCGGTCAGAGGACATTTGAGAGCACCTAAAATGTTAAGTGAGACATTAAACTCTTGATAAATACCTATTTGCATATGGAACTGATAAAATTCACTGGAAAAGCTAATGTTTAAGAGTTAATTTCGTTTTAAATGTGAAATGAGTATGGATATAGGTTTATTTGTCTAATAGCACATGTATCGATAAGTACATTAATGAGACGATTAATTTGAGTAATATAATTATCTCTCTACCAACCTGGCCTTTTACCAACCATATTCGGGTCGGCTTCCAGTCTAATTACGAGTATATGCAGCTGAATACCAGTATTTTACATGGAGCGATTGTTTTTCTGACCTCCAGAAGTCACAACCCAGTTACTGTGTAACACGGTACCCATTGGTAAGACTGGTTGTCAGGCTCTTGGGCGTCTGATGACGCGTAACAACTGTCAAAGATCTATAAATAACAGTTGGGACCAACGGCTTAACGTGCTTTCCGAGGCACGGAGGGGTCTCGAAATATATAGGTAATGGATGGTCACCCATCCACGAACCAATCGAATCGAGAGGCTTTTATCATTTAGCCACGAGCGCATCAATAAAATACTCCAGAGACGATTAATGTAAGTAATGTGTTATGTCGTAAATTGATTCACAATAAATTCTTGTTAAGATGATAGTCATGGCTCATGATTAAAACGGAAAAAGGAAGTAGATAAGTAAATCTAATCTAGAGAATGCTTTGCAATTTTCCTAACTCTGCAACATAAGCATTTGTTTCATGTGATTCATTCATAAGGAGTGTCGTGTAATATTTATCTTACTAAAAAGTATTTTTTCTGTTCCACTTTCTTTATCTGAACCTTGATTTTAGCGCTAAATTGGAAAGCCTTGTTTTAAGGAAAAAGCACTGCAGAAAATTCCAAGTAGTTATGTCGTAAGGCCGGGTTTGAAAAACTGAGGAATGACGTAATGTAATATTTAGGTACACATAATCTGCATTCGCGACTTATTTGCCAAAAATGTAAACAAATATGAGTTTATGGAAAAGTAACTTTTTAATTCCTACAAAATAAAGTGCAATTTACGCTACAACTTCAAATTTTTATAACTTTTTCAATAGTGCTAGTCACTCTCAAATCAACTTAATTAACATTTCAATAAAGTTGATATTTGTTTAACTTGAAATAACATCAATTTGTAACATGGAGAATAGATAGACTAATAAACTCACACCTTCCCATGGGGAGGTAGAAACTGTTACGATCCTACACCTTTCGCCTCGTTTACGATCATACATCTGCAGGGTAATTGCGTAACACGCTATCCATATGGATTTCATTTTGACAGTTGAACAAAATTCATTGCGTTATTTACGTTGTTAAAAAAAAACAACAAACACAGTTTTCGAACATATAGAGCAATAGATTTGCAATATGCTCCAAAATCATTCAAATTGAGAGTAATAGCACAGGTGTGTTACGCAATTAGGGTGTAGGTCATACACGCACGCCAGTTGTGTGTGAGTACTACGCACCTAACCTTTCTGAAGAACATCACCAATTAGGTTACTATTTATGTCCTCCTAAGGCGTTTCCACTCACATCTGCCTTGCCTTGTACCTAATATTTATCAGATTTGAGACTGCTAGGTAATAGGTAATACGGGTTGGATGTCAACAACTCCACATCAAAGTGCATATAATATTGCGTACGATACTCGAGTATAGCGATACGTAAGCATTTATCCACAGAAATATTTAAACTTTTAAAACTTTCCATCATTGTTCCGATTCGAAGCTCCATTCTAGATATCACTGAATCTATTGGTTTAAGGTCCCGCTGTATGAATGGCCTTAAGATCTCTGTTGACACAAGTGTATGACACAAAAGGATGTTAGGATCTCTCTCGAGATTGCCGCGTCGGCTGAGCAAACCGAATTCCGTGTCCGATTGTCTTAATGAGTGTCTAATGAGATATTTTGTTATGTTTGGCTTACGAAACTTCGCCTTGGTTTTGTTAAATCTTGCTGTTTGAACAGTGGGTCTTAAAGGGCTTTATTGTGCCGCGTGCGTAGAAGAATTCCGAGGACGGATCACTGATGGCCTAGGTTGAATTTGATCGATATGTAATTAGTATGTTATCTGATTTGAAGGTATCTTAATTTATGTGTACTGGCTTATAATACAGATTTAACAAATCAGCACCCAAATTGCGTAACACACTATTAATCTCAATCTGAATAATTTTGAAGGATATAGCTAATCCATTGCTTCATAAGTTCGAAAAATTTGTTGCTCAACAAAGTAAATAACGCAATGAATGTTGTTGATGTTGAACTCTCAAAATGAAAGCCATTGCTACTGTTAGTGTGTTACGGAATTACCCCGCAGATCAGTCATGTAATGTTTGAATGAACATATCGTTAAATAAAAATAACATTTGAAAAACAATGTCAAATGAACATTTGAAATATTATCATGTAAGAATATTAATTGCATGAACGCAGAATTTTCTAGCAACGTGTCCTCTAAGCGCCGTAAATGTTATTTGAAATAACAATTGTAGATACACACCTGTGATGGCACGCCACAGATAAGAAGACTATACTCAGTTTAATTACTTCTATTTGAAGTATCAATAAAATAGACAATAAAAATTTGCTTGCAATCCTCGGCTATTTTACATAACTATAATGAAGAATCCGTCCGATATGTCGCTCAATACCGGATGCCAAGTCATAAACATTATCAGCTGTTCTAAAACGTTGTAATTAAATATGAGGGTAGTCGTATAAATGCTCGGGTGTCGGATACCGCGCGTGCGCGCCATCAGTCGTCAAGTTGCTGTCGTTGAGCACATAAGCATCTTGTTGCACCGGAGATGAATGGTGGTCTTAATCTTAATGGATCACGATGACTTTGAATGAATAGAATGCTGGCTTGATAAAAGGTTGCATGATCAAGATCATTAATGATTATGAATAAAACGTGGTAAACAAGTACTTACGTTGCGAAGATGGCGGCTCGGCCGCGGGAGGCGCGGGCGCGCTGGCAGCACCCTGCATGGCCCGCGACGGTCGACCGCGCCTGCGCCTAAAAGAAAAACAAAATCAAACATTAAATATTTTTTTCTAAATTGATAGAATTTTGTTAACCTAATAAGAAGCGAATTTAAACAAAAAAAAATACATACACTAAGATAGTTTAAATAACTTTCCAATGATTTAAGTTAAAAAAATTTTTTCAAGACCTGTCCGCGAAAATACAAATTGATGGTTAACGTATTTTAAAGCAGGTGTAAAGAAGTCAAATGAAATAAAAGTAATTGAACGGCTTATGGAGTTTCATTTAATTTTATTTTTATGTTCGTAACACTTCAAGTTTAAAGTATTTTTAATAATGTATGGTACCCGTATGTTTTATGTTTTAATTACATGTTTAAAGCGGTTTTATCCAGCGTGTGGTCTTCTTAATCACTTTTTTTTGTATACTTTTTGATAAATTCGAAAAAGATCATTGCGACTTTTATTTTGAAGGAGCTATTTTATTTGGCATACCTTTATAATCACATTAAATAAGTAATATGCATGAAATTATGCAACCTGCTATTTTTTGACGTTTCACCGGACGGACATAGGGTACCTTTCATCCCGAAAAAAAGTGCTGTTCCCGAGGAAAACAACAATAACGTTATTATGACAATAGATGGCGCCACGTGTCTTTCAAATCAAAATCAGGACAACGTCTGTCGGGTCAGCTAGTACTTTATAATAATTATAATGCCAGCCGTTTGTTGTCCTTCTGCAGGGCAAAGTCCTCTTCTCATACAGAGAAGGCACGAGCATTGATCACCACGCTTGCTCAAGACGGGTTGCGATTACAGGCTTATATTGACTACACAAGGTCTGGAGGTCCTTATGATGTTTTCCTTCACCGATGTAAGTAATCTTTATGCTAAAAATAGAGCTGAAGACTTTGTTTGTTTGAACGCGCTAATCTCTGGAACTGCAAGTTGGATTTGAACAATTATTTTGTCATGTCATAGTTGAGAAATGCTATACGCTATTTAACATCACGCTAGGACTCTTAGGAGCCGCGCAAAAAGAAAAAAGTCGGAAAGAACGCTAAGCAAAAACGAAGTAATAGCACGAGTAGGCGATGCGATGCGACGCGGTGGGTCGGTGGATAAGAAATTTCAGGCGGACGAAGTCGCAGGCAGAAGCTAGTATCCAAAATAAACATAAAGACTAACAAAAAAAAAAAAACTAAAGTAAACAAGTGAAAATGTTCGATAAAACCAGCTCGTAAGTGACAAAGAGTATTGAGTCACATGTTATCTGCGGCTTCCTGCGACACTTGACGCTAATCATCGATCGGCGAGAAATGAGGGTACCTAATCTACGTACACCTATCTGGTGGGCGCGGCCGCCAGCTTCGAGAACTGGCACGGGACTGTCCTGTTTTGGTTTTGAAAGGATATTTAGATCTATGTCTATGATATTGTTTATGGAAGGTTAAGAATGTGTAGGTAAATAATTGTGAAGGGATATCCCTTCACAGTTATTTTACATGTGATGTTGCATCAGTGTCAAAATCAAAGTGATCTTTGTTCTTGTTACGATATGGTTGCTTTTGGATTGCTGCCACTAACAGATCTGTCAATATCACAGTGATCCTTATCCTCGTTACAATAAGGTTGCTGTTGGGTTGCTGCTGTTAGAGGTAAAATAACTGAAAAACCATTCAATGTAAAACAAATATACCTAAACTACCTCTGCACTAGCTTAAGGTGAAAGAAAATAAATCTTTAATTTTGTTTTATAATTGTGTTGTGTGTAATTATTGTGTAGCCGCAGTAACCAGTCAGCTGGCTAGTAGTTCAGTGCGCTTGCGCGTCTCACCATTTATTATAATCCAGACAATGTATGCTTATAACCCAATCGACTGGCAGGCTGTTAACGTTACGTATTTATTGTTGAAAACATCGAAATTGCCGCGTAACAGCTGACATTTGAGCATTAAAAAAAAACTAAGGTATCTAAGTAATTGCATTTTTGAGTTCATCATTATTTCTAATACATAGGACCTAAGTAAGACGTACTTATTAATTATACTATCCAAGTTTATACCTAAGGATGTCGTATTATGCTGTCTAAAATACAAGAAAGAATAAATTGCGTGCGGAAGATTTTTATTGAAATGCGTGGAAAAAAGAGAGGCAGTTTTTTTTTCAATATTTTACTTAGCTTAAAAGTTCTACGAAATTAAACTACGCTTATTTAAAAAAAAAAAAACAAAAATAACAAAAATATTTTTTTCCCTGTCCCAAAATTCGCACGGTCACCCTACTCCGTTCGCTAGTGCAGCGCACGCGCGTCTGACCTATTATAGTCCAGACAATGCGAGCGAATAACCCGCGGCTGGTAGCTGGTATGCGACGAGTTATGTACCTATTACCTGTAGCTACTGGTTACCTGCCATTCTGTTTGTTACTTAATGTAGGTACTGGTAGCATTATGCTGTCTACCTAATCTGGTTTAGACGAACTGGATTTTTGCTAGGTTATGTAGGTAGGTAAACTTATAGAAGAATCATGAATGTAAACTTTTTTTGTTTGACTAGCTTCTGCCCGCGACTTCGTCCGCATGAAATTTCTTGTTTTAACAATATACTGCAAGTCTGCAACACTAGCTTCCCATGTGAAATAATATGCAGAATCGGATCAGTAGCATTAGTAGTTCATAACAAAATGTACCAACAATGGATGCCCAGTCCAGTGGTAACGTAGGTCGTAACTCGTAAGTTCGAACCCAGACAGGCGTTTTACTTTGTGTAAATTATTTCATCACCACTGCTCTCAAAACGGTGAAGGAAAACATCGTGA
The DNA here is from genome assembly GCA_963082905.1 of Oligia fasciuncula. Classification (NCBI taxonomy): domain Eukaryota; kingdom Metazoa; phylum Arthropoda; class Insecta; order Lepidoptera; family Noctuidae; genus Oligia; species Oligia fasciuncula. The sequence goes on from OY720408.1 coordinate 10,155,388, forward strand.
GGAAACCGGCATGTCCTACAATCAAAAGTTCGCAGACCACAACAGCAACCACCCCGCCCTGGGTCCGCGTGGTGGTCTCTCACAGAGTGGAGGCTTGTGTCCCAGCAGTGGGAACATTACAGGCTAATTATGCTATCGTAACATTTTGCAAAGGTGTAATTCCCTTGCCTGGAAACCTCACATCCTTGAAGTCTCAGCTTTCATGAATACGCTAAATGCACTGAAACCGACTCTCAGCGGAACCTTTGATGGTCAGGATTACAGTTTACTTGGAATGGTAATACAATATTAATATTACTTATCTTGTGAGCGGCTCGCTTTGAAAACGGGAATTGTGGTACGAGTTATCTATAAGAGCTGATTTGTTTAGTCATTGGTGGATTTGATTCAGCGATTTTTGATGAATTTCTTGTATCACCTACCTACCTATGATGATGATATTTTGATAGAATGATGCCACAGTGTTTTGCTACTTACGTTAATATTACTTACGCCAAATCTTTCAGAGAACAACAGAGGACAATTCTCGTAATTTTAAGAACGTTCACAGTCTGATCTCAGACTCAATCTGAAAAAAAAAACCCTACAGTTTTGACAAGTTTTTGACATTTATTGTCATTGAGATGAGATTGCGACTAGATTTGAAACGTTTTTAATTACGGGAATTGACCTTCTGATAGGTAGTCGCTTCATGTAAAATACTGGTAGCTATTCAGCTGTATTGGGTTAGACTGGAAGCCGACCCCAACTATAAGGCTAGGCAGATTGATTGATTATAGATAAATCAAGAAATAAAGGGTTATTCGGTTAAACAAAGCGAGTAATTTGTAAGGAATATTTCGGGGTATTCCTCCTTAAGAGCGTTTACGCCGAACGGCATTTCATACAAACTTTCAAGCCCTTGTTTTCCGAAATGAATGAACCGATTTTAATGAAACTTCATACGCATAAGCAGGATACAAAGGTCTAAAAAGTTAGTAGAGAACATTTTCGAAAAATTGTGTTACAGCTAAATTAGACCGATTTTAAACTTTTCATAGAAACAGAGATTTCCAGTTATCTTTTTTTAAATAAAACATTTCGAAAATGTTCTCTACTAACTTTTTAGACCTTTGTATCCTGCTTATGCGTATGAAGTTTCATTAAAATCGGTTCGTTCATTTCGGAAAACAAAGGGCTTGAAAGTTTGTATGAAATGACGTTCGGCGTAAACGCTCTTAAAAAAAAAAAAATTGGTACTTATAATTTTGTTCCTCGAAATGCATCAACGATGAAACAGAGAAGAGCATGAAGGATTCGTAATAAATGATATCGATAGACGTTTCATTTGGTGCGTTTCGAGAAATAGGTACGGTACCCCAATATTTCAGCTGCATACATTTTCAATTCTTAGTAAAAAAAACTTTGTAGGTACTTACCTACTAAATTTAAAATAACTTTTTAAAAGTTTTCTGGTTGGATTCCAATTAGCCAAATTAGGCGAACTTGTTGTTGGCCTAATTTCCAATAGAACTTTCAAGTAAAAAGTTATGAAGACAGTTTAATTTCAGTCGTAATTATCATTAATTTTCAGTATTAAACTTTTTATATAAAAAAAATCCTACCAAAATCATTATGATTTTCAAATGTGTCCCCCAGTAATGCCAACATTACAGTAAAAACAATAGTGCCAACAAAATAAAAAAATCCAACGAATTTTAGTTGGGTCATTCTCAAAATTTTGCACTCTAAAAATAGTAACGATTTATTAATGACAGAACGATTAACGTTTTTTTTACGATAACTGCGGTGTTACATAAATGAAAATCATGTTCACATTTTCCATGTCTCCATTAATAATGTAATAAAATAAAGCACCTATTGATTCTGTTATCACGAGTCACAAGGATTTCTTCATTATCAGTTGGTAGACGTGATCCGATGGCTGCTTCTAATCTCTACCTATTGTTAACTAATTATTACATGTATTTTTGTCAAGTAGATTGAGTTTTGAGTACTGCCTGCGTTAGGAAGGTGATTTGGATCACGTATCGATTCTTATGTAATAGCTAAATTACATGTTGTTATTGTTTTTTGTTTTTTTTTGGGAGTGGCTTCTCGCAGGTCAATCTAGGAGGTTGTTGCCTGCTTAACCGGACTTTCTTGTGAATGCCCTAATAAATTAAGGCCTCCAGCCAGTTGTTGTTCTGGGATTTTTCGAAGATTCTTATTAGGTTTTGCTTTATACAGGACTCCAGTATCAGTTTCGAAAAATAACTCGAGGAATTTCAAACGAAGATCTGTTTTTATTTAGAATAGAATACTCTATATGATGTAATTGTACACCATACAAATCTTACTAATAAAAAAGCTAAAAAGTTTGTTTGCTTGTTTGAATGTTCTGGCACTGCCAGTCGGATTTGAAAATTTATTTTAGCATTTGATAGCACACACACACACACCCCCACACACATGCACATGCGTCCTGGTGTCGGATTGTCCTAAAATCTATGTTTTATTATATTTGTCTGGTTTACTAACATTAGCTCAAAAGTATTCTCGTGTTACTAACAATTTATATGGAGAAATCTGAAATAAATTATTATTATTATAGCCCAATTCTTGAGACAGACTATAGGCTATTTAACATTTCGCTAGGACCCTTAGGAGTCGATCAAAAAGAAAAAAAAAGGCTGAAAGAACGATAAACGAACGCGCAGAAGCTGGTTACAGGTATAAAATAATGTGAAGGTCCTTTCGGTTTTCTGTATTTTACTTGATCTTCAGTCACTCTCTCTATGCGTAGTAGTCTAAGTAAATACCTAAATGAATAATATGAAATAATAACAAGTATTATGAGATGAACACTAAAGATTCCGTGTGAAAGAAGTTGGCGCATCTAACTACTGTATTATTGCGAAGTCAACGTTGCTCTATTAACATTGAGACATTGCCTTTAAGAGGTTTGTATCTAAGATATTTATCTCAAGAACAGCCAGTCTATTCTGTAAAAATCTCACTGTGAAAACTTAGGTGAAGTGCGCTGTCAATAATGTCAATTCCTAGCATCAGGTAGAGTGACAGTTCACTTCAAGCTCACTTTATCTTAGTTTTCACGGTGAGATTTTTACAGAACAGACCCGAAATGGACTTTGAAAGTGGTTAAGTAGCTCGTGAAATAAGCTTTTACGATCTGATTTGGTATATAGACCCTTGGATACTTTCTTTCTTTGTTCTAATTGAAGACAAAACACCAGCTTACAAATCGTCTATCTCTAATATCGAATTATTACAGATAAAAAACACCTATCACAATCAAATAATATAGAAATAAACGGCAATTACTAGATAAGCATGTAACATCTGTCCGAATGATATCTGTTCGTCCGTGACAAAGTTGTAACATCTTCATGTTGAGAGGCTGGTTGTCGCAATCTGGTCATTACTGCAGATGATGATATCATGACACTTGTCTTGCTAGATAAATCAGTTGCGATTTAGGAGATTAGATAGCGTAATTGCCGACAAATAATTTTTTGTGGACTTTTCTCGTGTCGCTGGTTTTCTTTCTACTATACGATTTTTTTTAAATAATTTTATTCCAGTCAGTGTCAATCATCAGTATTGGTGTATTCAAACTAAAACTCTCAATTAAACCTATCACATACACTTCTGAACTGTTAGTCGGTCAGTCAAAAAGATGAAGCTAGTTGTTAATGAGATCTTTAAAAAAACAAAATGGAAATCTCATAAGAATTAGGCGTTTGCCATAAGTAAGTAATATTCTTCAGAAGCATCTTACACGGATGGAAGTAGACTCCAATTCTCGATACCTGTACAGCATGTATCAGAATGGTGTGGTCACGTTTAAGGGTTTGGTACAGACCATTAAACTGAACCACTTTCTCTGTGGGACCAACATCGTAATGGCGAAATCAACTGTCCCATACAAAACTTCAATACCTACTCGACCCAAACGTATGGGACGGCTGATTATTTAGAGTATAAACGATGTTTGCCTAATGTCTAAAAGAAATGACCAAAGAACTGCGCAACATTCAATCGATAATGTGCGCTGTTCTTACATAATTGTCTAAAGAGCATATCACGGCTATCTGGCACTTGAGATTGAAGACATTACCGAGATAATGGACGACAAATGTCTCAATGGGAGATGAGATTGAGACTTTATCTAGCAATTACTTATCTGAGCAGTGTATCTGACATGAGTCTCACTTGAATCATTGTTTCACAACGAGATAAAAGCACTGTTTTGTAATTTATGTTGTTGATGATGACGTTTAAATGGTCAGATTTTTAAGACAAGTCAATGGTTTTAGTAGGAGTAAAGATTGTAACTGTCAATCTATTTGGATGGTTACACTTTTATTCAGATGGATACCTATATCGCCCGGTTGGTCCTTTATCCTTATTGAATCGCCATGAATCTTATGAAAGCGGTGAACGGGCACACTATAACGGCTGTCCAAATACGTTTTTTGGCACCTTAATGCCAAATCCTGGTAAAAATGACAGATTTTTATGACGGAAGCCTTTTCCTAGGAAGCGTAATCTTTAATGTTCATTGCTGAAGATGGACATCAAAATCTTCACTGCAATTTGCAGTCGCTTGTCATTATTATACCTAGGAAATGCAGTCAAAATAACAAAAATCGGTACTTAGATAGACCGGTAATCATTGAGCGCAGTGATTATAATATTATTAGCAGCCTCTATTCATTTAGAAATTACTAAATTAATAATTTGGATATTTCTCTGAAATATGCTCAGTCATTTGCGCAACATTAATAATCTGCTTAGATTAATTGAAAGATAATGATTTATCTTTATTTATGACACGCTGCGGTAAATAACGTGATTTCTGGAACTCAATTGCCTGAAAAACATTAACATAACGCATATAAATTGGGTTCGTTTTTCCTTTTTTACCTGGGAATAACATTTGGTATGCGGAATGTTCCGTCGCCTTTGACTCCGGGTGTTTAAAATCAATAAAATTGCAGAATATCGCTTTTATGAAACTTTCTTTATATTTTTATTATTTTCTTTGTGCTTGTGGTTGGTATTTTTATTTTCCGATTATGTAAACGGAGTTTTCTTTTGAGGTTTAGGCTTTTTAGCGTATTATTAAATGCTATTAGTAAAAGATACAAATAAATCAATTAGGTACCTAATAAAAGATTTAGCAAATTCTTATTAGGATTTAATGAGAACAAGAACTTCATACGCAAAAAATAACACAAAAACCATTAGGTATATGTATAGTAAAACAATTCACACAGTTTTAAGAAAATAATCTAAAACTTAAAAGGTTAAGATAAAAAATAACTTTAATTGCACTTAGCGAACAATGATATCACCGACGGCGAAAGTGTTAATTTTTCATCTTGCTATAAAAACGTTTTACTTTACAATTTTCTTGTTATTCTTTTACTACACAGTAGGTATTTAAAGTTAATAAGTAGGTATTTCACTCGGTAATCTTAAGACTAACTTACTCTAGGTGCAAAACAATTTTTTAACTTCATCAGATCACGTTTTTCGGTAGAAAAGAGAAATATATTCAAAAAGCTTTTTTGCAAGCTTCGTTTATTGAAATTAGGTACCTATTGATTTTTAGCATCCGATTGGATTTTTTTTCATATCACGATGAAAACAGATCACAAGTTTTTTTTTAATATTTTAAAGCGAATGTAATCTAAATTAGGTATCACTTAAAAAAGTCCTTCACTTCAGTTCACGAAACAGAAAATTCGCAAAAAAATTAAACAAATATGCAGGAATCCGAATTTGTAACGATTTTTTTCGCGCACAAAATGAATAAGTACAGCAGTTGCAAGAAAAAAATATTAAAAAATTAGAGAGGCAACATTCTGCAATAATTGATTTTCGAACACAAGTCACCTTCAAGGGCTCAAGGGTCAAGAGACGACAAAACATTCGACTGTCGCGTATCGCACTGAGCCCACTCGATATTAATTACTAGAGGTACCTAAAACACAGGGCGACGCCCGCCGTCACAAACGATAATTTGCATTGTAATCTAATCGAAATAACTTACCCAATGGTGGATAATTTTTGCGATATCAGCCGAAGCCCGAAATAATACAAAATAATAGTCCAACAACACACGAAACAGCGTCCAGTCTCTCACAAAACACCTTAATTAATTTTTGAGCACAGATTTAGTCTTCGATTATTTTCTATTTACAAACACTTTAAAATTTGTAAGGCACTATATTCAAGTAATTCGCGCGTCGAACGTGTGTCGCATCTCGCGCGGGAACGACAACCTCGCGCGCCGAGATGTCGTCTCCTTGTGATCGTGATGAGAGTACGCACTGTCGCTCTGCTCTCGGGGGAGCAGAAGATGGCCGCCGATTGGTCGAGAGCGGCGGCCGGGAGAAGGAGAGAGCGCATCTCACGCGGGCTGCGAACGAGCGAGACAGCTAGCGTCATTCGTTTCGTCGGCCGGGCGAGATTGTCCGCGCGGGTTCAGGTGTATCACCGTCCGTCGAGAGCTCGCAGTGATAATAATATTATAGAGATGCCGCACCGAGTGGTTCCGTCATTATCGAATCTTTATTTAGCTTTATCTCTGCGATTAGAACAATGATGGCGGGTGATTATTACCTATTTACCTGCAACACGGTTAAAATATATTTCAAGTTGTTTAATCACTAAACATCTCCCCAAAATTAAAGTCACTAGCTATTTGCGTCACAGACAATGAATTTATCAAATAAGTATTTGAATTGATTTGCAAATATAAATAACCTGTCATTGAATTTAATGATATGTGTATCGAATCAATCGACACACGAAACTAGTTAACACAATGAGGGCACATAAATAGGTACTGTAGGGACTAGGGACTCATTAAAAGTAGGTAGGTATACTCATAAATAATAAATTTAACAATAAAAAAAATAAAGCTACAGCTACCGGAGATGGTACATTTCCATCGCCTATATACTTACCTACTTAATTTATAAAATAGTTCTATCTTTTTGGAGTAGAAAATAAATTACGTAGATACCTACCTAAGCAGATAAAGATTGTAGTTTGAATTTACTTTTCTAACCTTCACTATCGGATAATTTATTAATAAAGTAGACAGACAATGAACGCACTGATCGATATTCGAAAGAAATAAATTCGAACACGTAGGTAGGCAGTAGGTACCTATAAGCTCCTATCATTAAAAATTTTTCAGATAAAACAAATAAAAACCCGAATTTATCTAAGTAAACGGAATCGTAAAAACGTGTTTTTTTATCTTTACTCTTTTGCGAAAACAACTGCTTAAGTACTAAGACGATTTAATAAAAGGCCCTTTCCATTTTCTAGAAAAGTATTGTAAGCAGCATAAGAGCGATAACTGTCAAAGGCGTGTTCGTTAAAAATTACGTAAGTGAGTGGTCGATCATCCTACATCCTACCAGTTAGGTAAGTAGGTACATATTCCTACCTACTAATACCTATTACAAGGAACGATACTAAATCAAGCGCTAACCGTAGGTATCTCAAAAAACGTTCAACAATTTTTATATTTGCGAAGTCTTTCAAATGTGTTTTTGTGTAAGTGTAGCACTTTTAGGAAATCATTAGCAAATTATTAGAATCTTAATCGTTTCCAATAAGCTGGGACAGGTGACCTTCCTTTCTAAGTACCTAGGTACCTACCCGATTTAATATGTTTCCAAATCCATTCATATTTTTATTTGTATTACGTAGGTACAATGTAAGTATTATCTAAAAGTGGTAAAGTACCTATAACATTCCTAAATCTTAGAATTCTTAACAATATTTAATATTAGAAGTTTTGAGACTGTAACGAAATTAAATGGATGAATACGTGTTTCCTCGTGTTTATATACGTAGTATAGGTATCTAAGTAAATCGTTACTATTGAAATAATTTCCTTGTTCTTAGGGCTGATGTTACCAAAGTCAGTGGAAAAAATTACCTACGTCTGACAGTTCTAAAATGGAAAATCTGTTAAAAATTCAAAATTTATTCTCAGGATAAGACTTTAAAAGAATTTCGCCCATAATGTGAACTTATTGCAGAATTGTCTTCTTTGTGTTGAATTTTCTCAAAGTTAAGAGTGCGCTTACTATTTTAGGTACTGATTCGATCTTTAGTGCCGTTTTACCACAAGTAGGTACCTATCATTGTCCATAACACAAAGTCTATGAATATAAATAAATGACTACATTATCGTAGTTAGAACATGTTTTAGGGATGTGACAGTATACATAAAAAATCGATTATTAATTAATCGATTATTTTGCCTAGTAAAAAAATCGATTATAAAATAATCGATTTTTTTAATAAAAATAATCGATTTTATTAAAATAATCGATTTTTTCCTTTTTTTTTTTGATAGTTTATATTAAACGCCTGAAATATCGATAATAACTATCAATCACAGCACTCTGTTTTATATTAATAATAATAATAAACATTAATTACACAACAAGTTAATAATTTCACACAAAAAAGGATTTTTTTAAATTTCTCCTTTCACGCGAAATTCAAATTACATTAGATTAGACATTACGTTTACGTTAGATTTCTGCCACCAACCACCAATCTAATCAAATATGCAAAAGTGTTAATGGTAGAAATCTAACTTAGAAAGATGTATTAATGATTCTAATGATTATAATTATCTAAATATGTACCTGTTATTTTCGTGAATCATATTTTATTCAAGATACATCCTGACACTGACCTGTAAATTGCAAAAACCCTAAGAAAATTTGAATTTCGCGGTCTCATCTACCCATTCACCTTAAGGGGGAAGCGCTAAGGCGGCCCGCGAAATTCAAATTTTCTTACGTTTTTTGCAATTTGCTGGTCAGTATTAAGTTGTACGTTGATTAAAATATGATTCGCGGTCGTAACAAATATGTATTTACAGAATTATAATAATTAAAGTCATCAACACAACTCTCTAATTAAGACCATCTTAGCCGTGTGTAGCGCCCTTTAGCGTCATTCATTTATTATTTAGTGGTACACTTCGCGGTACTTTGCGGCTTCACGCTCCGGACTAAAAAGTTGTGTTGCGGCCGTTCTAACTTCTAGGTGAAAAAAATCGGCAGTGAATAAGAAATCGATTTTTTATTAATCGATTTTTTGTAATATTAAAATCGATTATAAAAATCGATTTTTTTCGACAAAAAAATCGATTATTAATCGATTTTTTTTATAATCGATTTTTTTTTCACATCCCTAACATGTTTCTTGTAACTAATTCTCATTCCCTATCAATGAGTAGGCAAACATCGTCATTCCACTGTTTAATTAGCACTTGCCCTATATTTTATTGTTTATTCAAGTATCTCGGGTCTCTTTAACTTTGACATTTTATTAAAATGTTAGAAAAACAAAAAATATAAAACGTCGGTTGACTTTCGCGCCCAAATTGTAATGGCGGTTGAAAGAAAGATGGCGCTGGGGATTGCAAAAGCATCAGTTTTGCAAGTTTCGTCTACTTTACTACGTTAGATATCGCTCATTTGCGACAAGGTCGACATTTCTTAAAAAATATCATTTTACAGGAGAGCAATTTTATAGTTTCAAGTTAAAATTATACAATAATCGTTGATTTTTTATGTACTTAACTTATTTAGACAAAATCGCTCATTTGCAAGGTCGACAAAAATGTCGTTTTTACAGTAAACGGATCGAAAATTTTTCAACATAACTTTATTATTATCTAAAAAAAACATCAATTTTTAGATATGTCGATCTTGTAGCAAATGAGCGATACCTACGTGTATTTGCATCATTTAAATTAATTATTAGGTATTACACATACATAATTTATAAAGATTTATAATTTGCTAGCTGTACGTTATACCACAGCTGACAAGATTTTTAGTTAAGTAGGTACAGTTTTTTCGCAGTAGGTACCTAACCTACCTACCTATTTGATTGATTTTTCTTTATTATGGTATGCTGATGGGGATTTTCGTTTTCTTTTACAAGTTTATAATTAACTTGCCTTGTCAGTTGGTTAATTAGTAGGAAGTTAAGCATTTGTAAAATATTGCAAGCTGAATTAAAAACATTTTAAGCTTTGCATCGACTATTTAGCCAGAAGCCACTTTAAATATTGCGTAACACACTATCATCTCAATCTGAATCATTTTGAAAGATATTGCTAATCCATTGCTTCAAATGTGTCTGCAACGTAAATAACACAATGAATGTTATTGAACTGTCAAAATGAAACCTATTGGTGCTGATAGCGAGTTACCCAATTACCGCTGTTCTGAAGGCCCATTCTCGTACCTAAATGAAAACGTTCATAATCTAGTCGCAGTCTCATCTTCTCGGCGACAAACAAATGTCAAAAACTTGTCAAAATATATGGAAATTAGAGGTATTTTTGACAGATTGAGATATTTGCCAATTTCGAAAACATTATAATAATATTTTAAAACACTTAATAAGAATCTAATTAGAACCGTGATCCCAAGGTAAACAAATCTATCAAAAAATAATTATTATCATACGATCCAGATTGTAATATCATTATTTGTCTGCAAATTGACTCTAGTGTCTTGCCGTGAGACAGGTCTTTCATCTTCAATTACCGTTGTTCAAATACCTAATAATTTACTTTACCCACTCTGATCTTACCTTTTTTTTTCTTCTTTTTTTGCTTTGCACGGTTTGTGCATTCAGTCAATGTCACGTTTAGTTTATTTAGTTTGAAAAAAAAAAAACAAAAGTAGGGAAACGATAATATAATTATCTCACCCTTTTTGCTAAACAAGTGACTTGTTTTGAATAACAAGTTAATGATTAAAAAAAAAACAAGTCTATGATTCGATCAAAGCTCAAAAGCAGAGCTTTTCAAACTGTCAAAATACATTTCCGATACCTACAACTTTTTAAAAGGTGCTCCAACCTCCTGTTTACCCAAAAGAGGCGATAGTTTCAATAGAAAAATCGGTTATTTATCAGCCGTACTCGGTCCCCATCTGGAGCCGACCTTTGGTATCGGTCAGCCGAACGTATGCAAACATGGCTCCCTCCATCTGTCAACACGAGGCTAACGTCTCTGTGCTGGCCGTTTTTTTTTATTAAAGAGATGATAGATTAAAAAGGGTAGTGATACTTTTTACCGACTTCAATAAAAAGGAGGATATCAATTCGACACGTATGTATGTAATATTATTGGAATTGCATAATATTCACATACTTATGACAATCTAATAAGGCTTCCAAACAAATATACAAAATTTTATAGACTTATGTACAGAACAGACGCCAGCAGGTCAACCTACCCGAAACTGTCAGATTTTCCCAATCAACCTTGAACCTTATGCTTCAGCAATAAAGTCGAAAATCTATTAAAGAAATCTGTCAGATTGTAGTAGCTTGATGTGCTGGCGTCTGTACTTAAGTATGTTTGTAATAGTCTGGTCGGAGAATCCTCCTTTTTCGATGGAGGTTGAATAAACCTTACACCTTGTTCCTCATACCTCTATAAATTAATCTCAATTTGACATAATTTCCCTGAAAATAAAACCAATCTGATATCATCATCATCATCAAAACATTGTTATTCAGATGATTTACAATAGAAATAACTACATAATTTTAGAGCCTCTCTAAAAGACTGACAATAAATCCATCGCAGAATACCTAAAATCACTTTTGGTAGGAGTAAAGTTCACATTCAAAATCCAATAAATAATAATAATAATAATATTAAAAACATACCTACAATGAATGAATTATATAAAAACCTACATCAAAAACTGCCGAAGCGGACATGACAGATGTCACGTCACCCCCGATATATAAAAACAAGAAGATGACAATATTATGAAAATAAGTATGTTGACAAGATCTGCCGCCGCTAGACGTCTCGCACGCCTTCCACCTCCGGACTCTTCGCTCAGCTCCGCCTCGCCGCCGCCGGTATCCCGCCCCACTGTGAGCGCTGTGACGACACCGACCGCGGCAGTTGCGTCGAGCTCGAGCGACGAGTATTTCTCTCCGCCCACGACGCCACCACCTGCTCGTCGACGGGGAGGACGCCGGCCGCCGGACGGCTTAGGACCTCGAGGCCCACCGGCCTCTGATAGGGTCCCAGCTCCCGGCGGAAGTGTGCAGCGCATGAGATGGACACGATCCATCAATGAAAATGTCATGCGCTCATACTATGGGGCTACAGAGGGGGGAAACAATCTGACCGCGTACCGTGTTCGGATGCTCTCTCTGTTTCAGGTGCTTGAACCAGCTGTCAACGTTTCGGCACAACGATTATCGGATCAGGTGCGTGTCATTCAGCGTAACCATATGTTGGATGACACTGTACTTGATCGCCTGCGAAGTGAAATGCAGAGTAGCCATGTCATCACTCCCCAGTCGCAGACTGCTGTACTACTACCGCAGTCTGATACAAGTCATGCTGACGAGGGGAGTAATGACAGGGCTACAAACGTAAGTACCCAATGTAATGAGGAATTGAGGAGTGCTTTGGAGGATGCGATTCAGGAATATCGCTTCATGTCACCCGAACTTAGGCCACGCTTACCTCGTTTGCCCATGCATAACAAAAATAGGGCGCTGGTGGCGGTTCTGGATTCGCAGTTGTCAAACTATTTTGATGGCTGCGAAGACCTCACCGATGCTCATTCGATTCTGTACTGCGCGGCTGCAGCGGCATGTCGTGTAGCTCACGTCAAATTTGCCAATGACTCTAGAGCTACACGACCGAAACCAGCCGTACCAGCTTGGCAGTGCAGAATTGAACGCCGTATTGGTGGGGCCAGAGCGCTCATTGGCAAACTAATCTGCTTCAGGGAGGGCAATACTCGCCCTAGAGTGATGCGCTTTGTGAGACGGGCATTCTTGGGGACTGATATCAGTCCTCAAGACTATATGTCTTGTGTCACGGAGCGCATCGACTTTCTGAAGCAGAAAGTGTATGCATGGGCGAACCGTATTCGTCGGTACAGGCGGCGAGTGGAGCGATACACTCAGAATCGCACATTCCAGAGTGATGAAAGGTGGGTTTATAGGGCTTGGGAGCGACCGGACCAAGGTGTTACTGACACGTGCCTACCGGATGATGACGCCATGTGCTCGTTCTGGCGAAACATCTGGTCGGTGCCTGTCAGTCACACCGAGGGTGATTGGACTGGGAAGATTGAGCGAGCGTGCGATCTAATACCAGAAATGGGGGTACTTACCATCAGCCCCCAAGATGTTGCTCGTGCAGTCCGACCGTTGCCTAACTGGAAATCTCCAGGGCCGGACGGGCTGCACAACTTTTGGATAAAATGGTTCCAAGGGTCGCACGCCTGCTTGGCATCCCAGTTCCAGTCAGCCTTAGAGTCAGGGTCGCTGCCCCAGTTCCTAACGACAGGAATAACCCACCTGCTCCATAAATCAGGTAGTACCGCGGATCCCAAAAATTATAGACCGATCACTTGTTTACCGACGGTCTATAAAGTTCTTACATCCATTTTGAGAACTAAAATTAACAAACATATAGACACCAACTCCATCATGTCTGTCTCTCAAAATGGATGTAAGAACGGGTCCCGGGGTACTAAGGAGCTACTCCTCATTGATATGGCCATTAGCCAACAGGTTCGTCGTTCCCGAAAGGATCTGTCGACATGCTGGATAGATTATAAGAAGGCCTATGACTCGGTGCCACATACATGGCTCATGAGGGTGTTGGAGTTGTACAAAGTAGATGCAACTCTGCGCACCTTCCTGATGTCGTGTATGGGGCAATGGAGGACGGTCCTTCGATATCCAGGATGTCGAAATATTCAGAGGAATAGCGAACCGATAAGGATCGAGCGAGGCATATTTCAGGGTGATAGTTTGAGTCCGCTTTGGTTCTGCTTAGCCTTGAATCCTCTAAGCACGCTGCTGGAGGATTCAGGTCTAGGCTATCGGCTGAGGAGAGGTGGTCAGGTTATATCGCACCTCCTCTACATGGATGACCTAAAACTCTTTGCCCCCAACAATTTGCAACTGATGGAGCTACTGAAAGTAACTCATACTTTCAGTAGCGCCATCAGGATGGAATTTGGTGTGGACAAATGTGCGGTCATGCATGTAAAGCGAGGGGAGATTGTTGAATCCGTGGGAACCCAACTCTCGGATTCCACAAACCTTAGAACCCTCTCCGCATCCGAAACCTATAAGTATTTGGGTATGTCGGAAGCGTTAGGCATCAATGTTACTGACATGAAGCAATCGTTGAAGGAGCGCTTCTTTGGCCGCCTGAAAAAAGTACTTAATAGTCTTCTATCAGGCGGAAACAAGGTGCGCGCCTTCAACGGTTGGGTCATGCCGGTTTTGATGTACTCTTTTGGCATACTCAAATGGACTCAGACCGAACTCGACGCCTTGGATAGGAGGGTCCGTACGTTGCTGACTGCAAATCGATTGCATCACCCACGGTCATCGGTAATGAGGCTGTATATCCCGCGAAAGTGTGGAGGTCGAGGGTTTTTAAACGCTAAGACCCTCCACAATCGCGAGATATGCAGTCTCAGGGAATATTTTCTAGAAACCGACGTGGGGATGCATCGAGATGTAGTCGCCGTGGACAAGGGCCTCACCCCGCTCTCCTTGGCTAAAGAGAACTGGCGCAAGCCAGTAGTGCTTGACACTAATGATCGCATGGAGGTATGGCAGAGTAAGGAGCTTCACGGACGCTTTTTCCGGGCCCTACATGGGCCCGATGTTGATCTACTAGCGTCCGTAGCCTGGCTGCGTTTCGGTGACCTCTTTGGGGAAACCGAAGGTTTTGTCTGTGCAATTATGGACGAAGTTATGATGACGAACAATTACCGGAGATTTATTGTGAAAGACGGCACGGTTGACATCTGTCGGGCATGCCACCGGCCGGGAGAATCAATCAGACATATTATCTCCGGGTGTTCTCGTCTAGCTAACGAAGAGTACTTGCATAGACACAACCTTGTAGCCAGGATAATCCATCAGCAACTTGCTCTGAAATACAACCTTGTGGAATCGGAGGTGCCGTACTACAGGTATGTGCCCGACTCAGTTCTCGAAAATGGTAATATCACATTATATTGGGATCGATCCATCATCACTGACAGGACTATTGTTGCCAATAAGCCTGATATAGTGGTGGTGGATCGATCAGAGCGGCGCGCAATGATTGTTGACATAACCGTCCCGCATGATGGGAACCTCGTGAAAGCCGAGAAAGATAAACAAATCAAGTATCTTGACTTGGCTCACGAGGTTGTCGACATGTGGGATGTGGACTCAGCGATCATTGTGCCGATAGTCGTGACAGCCAATGGTCTAATAGCCAAGAGCCTCGACCAACACCTGAGGAGGCTCTCGTTGGGCAGCTGGATCAAGGGCTTGATCCAGAAAGCGGTACTTCTGGACACGGCCCGAATAGTTAGGAGGTTCCTCTCTCTGGAGCCCTGACCGCCGGTAGCTTGGACCCTGTTCCCGATACCGGTGGGCTACTATTTTTTATATTTTTAAATGTTTTTATATTTCTTTATACTAATATTTAAAAATATAATTTATAAGAATTTATTTGAATAAAGGAGATAATAATATCTATTAATCCGATTAAGATATTAATGAATCAGAAACGAAAGAATAAAGGAGCTCGTGGATGGTCACCCATCCACGGACCAATCTCAGCAAGCGTTTCTTAACCTTTAAGATCGACACGTGCGACTGTTATGATTTAGCCACGAGCCCCTTCACAGTAATAAACAAAGATATACCTGCTAAACAAAGTCTATCCGTCGCCGCCACGCCCGCCATGACATTAATCAATATTTATCGTACACCAGATAAGATGGATCTTAAACAATAAAATGTTGTTTTTCAGCCTTTCAAGGAGTCTCGTTAATCTTTACTAATATTATCGGTTTTAATAGAAGAACACGTGGAAGTGATTTTCAAGGAGAGATGTGGTAATTAATAAGTAACGAAGGTTGTCTACGATATGTATCTATCTTTAGTGTTGTATAATTATCGTTCTTATTAGTATACCTATTCTGGAACTCGACTTTTTTGTGACTTCTACTTACTTAGTTTGTCGTCTACTTGAATATTTAATAAGCTTCTCCCAAGTTCTCCTAAAATACATCATTGGCATCCAACGTGGCAATGCTAGCAGCCTTTTGGGCACTTTTACCGTTGACAGAGATGCGGACGAATTTATTGATAGGTACCCAATGTTTTTTTGCTTTTACTTTATAGGTAAGTAACGCCATGGGTAAACAATGTTTACCCATGGCGTTGTTTTCGTAAAGCTCCCAAATTGATTAGAAAGTCGAGTCTCTATGTCAAAAGGTGATGATGATGATGATGATATGAAGATGATGATTTATATCTTCATCATTCTGAATATCACAATTTACAAAGAAAAGTTTTTAAAGGATGACGTCACAACTGACAGGAAGATTGGCGATACCCACATTCACCAAGGTCTTGAAAAGTCGCAAACTCAAACTCAAAGCATCTTTGAAATAAGCCATACAGGCACATTTGAACTGTAAAGGAGTTGGTCAGTCAGAAACATCAAGATCCATTCCAAAGCGAAGTAGGTCACCTTGGAGAATAACGAGCAAAAAGCTCCATGGACACAAGATTTTCTTCACCTAATATTTGGTACTTACTGAAGGTATGTCTTCTCTTTTTAAGCTTCTCAATTTTTAAGGGGTCCGTGCAGCCTATCTTCTTCCTCGTTTCTCTATTAGCTGTCATCTCAGCAGTCACCTCCTTTCTAAGAATATCATCTTTCACACGAACCATTGTACTAAAGTCAGGTATATCCTGAAAGAAAAATACATAGATACTTTAGTATATAGGTACGTATATATCTTCTTTTTCGAACTGCATTACGTCATAAGGTGTTGAAACATCCTTATCAGTTAACGGAACATCGTTTAGGAACAAGATTTTTAAAGTATCTACTATATCTAGTAAAACTGCTAATGGACACTGAGTAAGTGAAGATAAGATCCCTCCATCCGTGTGTGTTGTTTGCTCAATAACGTTGCTATCAGATAATTATTATAGTTTCCTATACTTTAAAATATATGTTGGAATAATGCTCTCGATACCCAGTGCTGTTCTAATCGATACATTTAAAATGAGGCCAAACTATCGAGTTATTGATTTCGGAATGACAATGCTAAAATGCAAACTGCTAATCATGACTGGTTATGGCATTTAATAGAGCAGACATATAATAGTAGCTTTCAAACTGAAATGGTAATGAATATCAAAGAAAAAAATGGAAAGGCTTTTCGTAACACAGAAAAAATTTAAATAATTGTAATTTGATAGTAGAATGATATGTGATAATGAAGACAATTACTCGAAATCTAATACATTCGATAGCAAAGAACAATAAATTAGGTTCTATTTGCCATAAATAATCAATTAAATTGGAAGAATATACAAGCTAACACTAAAATATATAACATAAAAACTGACGCGCGCTTACCACAATATTAGATGATTAAGAAACCATAACATTATTTAACATTATTCATCTGAATTAGTGACGCAGGTCATCCGAATGTATTTATAATACTCTTTTACAGGATAACAGATCAGACTCATCAGATCACGTTGCATTCGTATTAAATACGTCAATCATTACTTACTCATTGATAAGGAAAAGAGTAAATTATTTAATTAGTGAACTAATTCACAAAGTGAATGCGACCAAATAGGTAGCTACATTACATTACATTCACAAAAACAGAGGTAAAACTGAAATGGTACGCACGCAACCGCAGTTTCTAATGACAAATCGTTTGAGAAAACCCAAGATATTTAGGTCCTTGAAACATTTAAATGTGCAGGTATGGTAGGAATAATAGACAGAAAATATATGTAAAACAAAGTTCAATAATTTAGACGAGGAATGATAAGATAATAGGACAAATTAATAATTCGATTGATGGTTACTTAAACAAAATCATATTGTACACAAATTGAAACTACAATTATCTTCCTTAGTACCTAAGTTTTGCAAGGGCGATGGCTAAACTATTTCAATATAATTGCTTCAAAATTAGTATTGTATACAGACGCCAGCACATCAAGTTACTACAATCTGTCAAATTTCTTTAATAGATTCTCATCTTTATCGCTACAGCATAAGATTCAAGATTGATTGGGAAAATTTGACAGTTTCGGGTAGCGTGATGTAATGAAGTTAAGATGGCATATTGATGCCTGCATATTTTTCACTTACCTCACTTATTATTACCTGTTATAGGGTAAATACTGTAATTGATTCTCCACACGTAATTTTTTATCAATACTTACCTCTGCATTGTTAGCGAGTTTATCAGTGACTCATTATTTTGGTGAAAATTATCGTTTTGGAGTAATATTTTATCTATATTTTTTAAACAACCTAGAGTAATTTCGCAATTATTGGGTCAGTCTTAAGTAGTATCTTTTTGATTGCGGGGTCTCCTTTTGCTATTACTTATTTACGTTTTTTTTAACTATATTTAAATTGTTCATCCGTTAACTTACTTGTTAGTCATCAAGCCGTATATTTAATCCTAATTTGGCTTATGAAATAGGCAAGTTTTCATAAAATCGGTAAAAGTAAACATGGTCCAAATATGCAGCCTTGAAGCAGTCGTAGACGAAATGGAGGTAAAGACTTCGACAATACATTTTAATTGGCAAAAGTGCTGGGATTTGAAGGAATCTTAATGAAAGACTTAATATCCTAATTAGAGAGGTGCTTATAATGACCTTACAAGTATTTATAAAGTTGAACTTCACGGAAAAGGATCTCATAGTGCTATGTTTGCACTGGTCGAATGCCTGTCCTTGATGCGTTAGAGTTTATTGTTTTTTATTGTATTGTGTAATCTATACGTCATATTATTATTATAAATTAAAGTAGCTTTGTCGTTATGACCGAGTTGTTTTCCTAAACTACGCAACGAATTTTGATGCGGTTTTCACCATTATTTAGAGAATTTATTTAGGAAAGTTTATTTGTCCATAATACATAACTCTGCAGTCGTAAAAATAATGTAAAGCAGAGGCGGATAGTTTTACATTAAAAGGTTAGTTAACATTGGCGCCGATTCTGTTGTTCACAAACTAAACTAAATTTAAGTTCATGCATCTTTTTCTTTCTATTTCATTAAGAAAAGGACAGAAGATAAATATTAGTTTAGTCCTGTCAAATTAGCCAGCGCCTGACGTAAATTGACGTATTTTTAATACGCAATTTTTTAATCTCGTCTAAATTGTCTATGGAGTATCTTAATTTGACAGGACTAAACTAATATTTATCTTCTGTCCTTTTCTTAATGAAATAGAAAGAAAAAGATGCCTGAACTTAAATTTAGTTTAGTTTGTGAACAACAGAATCGGCGCCATTAGGTACTTTTAGTTACTCAATTGATTCAGACGAATACCTATCAATATTATAATATTCCCGGTAATTCATGGTTTAGTTTTAGGTACTTGGACCTATTACTGAGGATAATTTTAAAATTGTTTGTAAATTTCCTCATGGACACGCGTGGTTTTTGGATACCAATTTATGGTGTTAAATAAATGCCTGTAATTTAATAGTTTAAATAATAACGTATGGTTGTAGAACAATGGTTGCTTTTAATATTATTATGCGGTTTAGCAGTAAAAACCAAACGGCGTAAATTCTTATAAGTATGCACGGCGGTTTA
The DNA here is from genome assembly GCA_963082905.1 of Oligia fasciuncula. Lineage (NCBI taxonomy): Eukaryota > Metazoa > Arthropoda > Insecta > Lepidoptera > Noctuidae > Oligia > Oligia fasciuncula. The sequence goes on from OY720408.1 coordinate 10,175,124, forward strand.
TTACAAAATGAAACGTTAGATTGATTGAGAGAAAAATAAAGAAATAATTAGTTTCGTGAGTCGGTGATATAATTAATGTCATGTGCGGGTGGACAGTTTCAAAGATGCAGTCATTGTCCTCACGCGAGTTATGATCGTGTACGACTGTACAAGTCAATTCGAACTGAGTCTCATTAACAGTAAGGTTTAAAATAAGGTGAGCATGATGTTTATATAGAGATGTTTGCCTACCGACACGTTCTCCCGCCAAATCGCGGAAACCGCGCGAATTTCATTCACAAACCGACATGGACGTTTACAAACATGGCTCCGTCAACGGAAAAAATAGATGGACGGGATGTTCGGCCAGTTAGTTTACAAAATATAGACTAGGGTGGCTGCGAATCCCGTAACACAATAGATGTTAATCAAAACGATATTTTAGCTAATCGCTGCGACTGTTTAGGAATTGACAACATTAATCTTACGTAATCATATTTTGAGTTCGTGTTACATAGGTAACCCTATTAGGAATATTATTTAGCTTAATCGTAATCTATCTAGACTTGAAAGTGTTTATGTTATTTTATCATAACACCATACATAATATCACGCCTGTGATCCCCGAAGGGTTAGGCAGATGTGTATCGAACACCCACGTTTCGCCAGTTATGTATAAAACCCATGTAATAAGGGGTTGAGCCTATTACCACCAATAAACCACAAATCCAGACTCCGCGCTGCTACTGAGAGATTTCTGATAGAAAAACCCAATAACACTTTGCCTGACCTCGGAATCGAACCCCTCATGCTTACCAATAGCGCTTGCGAGGACTAGACCACCGGGAGGCAGTCTATTTTATAACTCGTTTAATATTGTAATATGTAAGATATATTTCATAGGATAAAATAGTAGAACTTCAACTTTTATTCCCAGCCATTTCAGCTAAGCACGTAAGCAATACCTAATGAGCAGGAAATACAATCGACATATTTTCAAATCCAACTAACAACAAAATGGAACAAAACGTACTAGGAAGAGCACTAAATATGATGAACATCACAGTTTCTGCATCGAAAGTGAATGAAAGTCGCGTAAATACATCATTTTCATCACGCGACCAATATGGCGGAAGAAGTGTTGGCGCGAAAATGAATCTTAGTTTTTTTTCTTATTTGCGCGGGACATTTACCGGCCAGTGTCTGTTACCGCTTGCTGCGTAGCGTAGAAAAAAGAAAATAATGTCATGCAACCAGCTGTTACGCCAATGTAATAATGCGATAGATTGAATAGTGCATGATATCTGCGAACTTTTTAATTATTTGTAGCAGGCATGTAGTAGGTACCTATCTGTTTTTATAAAGTTTTAGGTTAGAAAAAATTTTTTTTTTCTGTCTATGTATTAATTTAAAATGTAGGATTTAGTTAATGCCGTGTTGTGTCCATGTTAGACGGACAATTACGTGACAACCCCATCTGCTTAATCACCAGTGTTACCAATGATCACGACATTATCGAACTGGAAATACCTACATTACAAATAGTGCAACAACCTTTTTTCTCGCGCAATTGAATTTTATGACTCGCGTGTGGTGATCGCTGATTGATAATTTAGAGATCATTTACATAACTTGAACGTCTTCTACTTTTTGCTGACACTTTGTTGTTTTCGTTATTTTTTTGTTTTTGTAATGATACCTATGTTCTTGATTACTTACTAGTTTATTTATTTATTTATAAGTATACAAGTATGTAGGTATTAGGTATGTTGAAACTGTGTGTACTCACCGAAAACCAGCGTCAGACAGCATCTGTCTGGCATTAATGCTGAAATTAACCTTTTGTGGCGCAGCCGTGTGGCACACACTATTGTTGTTTGAAACTTTATTTTTACCGACTTCAAAAAAAGGAGGTTATCAATTCGATATGTATGTATGTAATATTATTGGATTTGCATTATATTCACATATGATGATCTATTAGGGCTTCCAAACAAATATACAAAATTTCATAGACGTATGTATGTATGTATGTTTGTCCACGCATATCTCCGGAACTATTAATCGGATCGTGACCATTTTTTTTATTGGCTTACATTTTCTTCAACTTAGGGAACAGTGCAAGTTTCATCAAGATCGATTCAGTAATTTTCAAGATATGGACTAATACGTGTAAGTGTGACGGCCTGGCTTATTGATAAGAGCTACGGGTGTAGTGTCAAAGGGAAAACATCTCAAAACCTTGGTCAAATACTAGTGCAAAAACTAAAAATTACGAAATAAAAAGTCGGTTTAATTTTTTTAAATTACTTTTTATTATTTTGTTAATTTTGTTTTTTGTGTTTCACGAACTGTGTCCAAATAAAATGTTTTCTTTCTTCCTAAGTTTCAAAATCAATAGACGCTATTTCAACTTTATTTTATTTATTTTTCTTGCTTAATTTTGACATCCTAACTTTTTTCTGTCCAGTAGTGCAAGCAACAGATAACCTAACGGTCTATTTAAAAAAAATACTCTAACCATAAACAAAATATGAAGGATACAAGACCTCTTCCGATCACATCTATCGTATTTGGCCACATTATTTGTTTGAGTCGGTATCTCTTCTTGGTGTCAATATTGTCAGAGCGGGCATTGACCCCGGTGCATCGCACGTGATCCGAATCTCTCATACTATAATACCTACGTACCTATTTGTAATTTGTTTTGTTGTAATGTAACGAACTTTTTGACGGGACCTTTTTATAATCTTGGTTAAGCAATCAAGCGAAGATCTCTGATGGGTCATCTATGAGTAGGTATTGCCTCTGGGCTATAAATTGGCAGTGCAATTTTAGAGAATGGAGGCCAATCCGTTATTGTAGAAAACTTTTAGTTTCTTTATTTTTGAAGCGAAACTTCTTGGGCGGGGATTCAATAATTGGACGAGAAAAGAGAATAAAATTTTAAGGACGCGACATGTTTACACACATTTCGTTTTTGAGAAGAAAATATAATGGAACTCTCGGTACCTATCCATTACGTGTACGGGGCGGCACGCGTATTTTTTTTTTAGGAACTTAGGCGTCTAGCTTCGAAGTACCTACTACGTACCTAATTTTAGCAAAGTTCGTTTATAGAATAAAGCTAAAAGCTGTTGCCCGCGACTTCGTCTGCGATCCAGGATGAAAAGTAGCCTAAGTTCTTTTCCAGGTCATGGTCTACCCATGTGCCAAATTTCATCCAAATCCGTTCAGCCGTTTTAGGGTGAAAGCGTAACAAACAAAAAAACAAAGTTACTTTCGCATTTATAATATTAATAATAATATAATATTACTTATATTATTTATGTAAGGATTTCTTCGGTAAGACAAATAATTTTCCAATTCCAACTGATATTGTCGGTCGTGTGTGTATTTTTTAATGTTAGTGTTCAGAATCATGTATCGATGTCTCTTGTCACCGTGTAAATATATGCAGAACTCGGAAAATTAAAAGAAAAGTCGAGGCAAAGGAACATTTTAACTGTCTATGTAGACTTATTTTTTTTATTTTCCAAGCGCAAGCGCCCAGACACTGGCTGAATGAACTCATTGCAAAAGAATTATATCCAATTGGAGACACTGTTTCAATATTGGATGATTATAATTCATATGTATTTATTGTAATTATCCGGCTGGTATCTTGTTTAAAATTCAGAAGTTATTAACCTCTGTTGGCAAGAAAAGATAAGGATTCGATAATATAGTCTATGGTTCATAAATAAAAATGCTCTATGATTGTACCCATAGAAATGTAAAAAAACATTATTTAAGATTGTACCTAATGGTCTTCTATCCTTTTCAAAGAACTTCTTTCATTGTCTATAGATGCTTATTTTGTAGTTCTAATAATACAGTTTGTTTGTCTTAACGCGCTAATCTCTGGAACTTCGAGTAGGATTTAGCATTAATTTGATAGCCCAGTTTTTGAGGAAAGCAATAGGGCATTTTGTCGCTCGCATGACTAAAAGTCCTATCTCGTTTTACTCATTTTTTAACTGATCTGAGTCAGGACAACCACACTCCTACGTTTGTGATTCTTTACATTTTTCACTAACCGTCGCCGTCGTTACCGTTGTTATTTGGATCTCAAAATAATTATAACGATTTTGAAAGGCAAATAAATGTAAAGAATCACGAATATAATAACGTAGCTGTCCGAACTCATATCAGCTAAAAAATATGATAAGTCTTTTAGTCATGCGAGCGACGATTTAACATCACGCTAGGACACTTAGGACAATTTATTCTGTGCTTAGGAGCCGAGAAAAAAAAAAGAAAAATGTCAGAAAGAACGCTAAGCGAAAACAAAGTAATGGCGCGGGCAGGCGATGCGATGCGATGGGGTGGGTCGGGGGAACAAGAAAATTCACGCGGACGAAATCGCGGGCAGAAGCTAGTATTCATAATAAGTATGATCACCACCTTTACCTACAAAAAAAAAACATTTTAATTTAAGCTTTTAAACCATAGTTTACTCTTACGAGTAGGTAACCTACCTAGTCTTTATTCAGCTGAAATTATACACTGAATTATGTAAATTAATGAAACGTAATAAATTACGTAAATTATTGCTTCGAAAAAGATAATAAAAAATGGGAAATATTGAACTGAACCTTTAAAAACTTATTGACCTAATAATTTACACTTTTTTTAATAAATGTCCCTCTTTTCGGTTTCGGGCCGTTTCTTATAGTTGGCCGCAGTAACTAGGCTAGGCTACCACGACCAAAAAGACTAGGTTAGCTTAGAATTCTGTGACCAACCACAAGCGAGCCGAATTTGTCACAGTAACTAAGCTAGGGCACCCCGAACAAAAAGGTTAGGTTAGAACTGTGACTAAACGGGCGCGAGCCGAGCGAGCGTAGGTAGCGAGCGGTGCCGTGGCAGCGGCCAGCGAGCGCTACATCCCAGTTGGTCGCAAATGTCGCAATTACTTGACTATTTAGTATTTTTAGAACCCCAAAATAGTAATTATTTGAGGTTCACAAAAAGAGCGCATTAAGTTTAATAGTTTTGCTTTCTAGCATAATGGGAATTAAGAATAAAAATACATGCCATTAAAAATCTACACCTGTATTCTGGAGCGAGACTGTCATCTTATGAATCTCGAATTAGATTCAAATCTGGCAGAAAGCACAAAATCTCTACTAAAATCTCGCTTTCAATATTTATGCTTAGATAAAATAAGATGCATGAGCTACGCCAGAATGACGTGTAACAACTGCACGAAAATGACATTGAAGCGTGCAACGGCCGTGAAAACATATTTTTAATACAGTATATTACGAGATTTTGTCATTCGTAGACCTTTGACAGTCGTTAGAGGTAGTCAGAAGCCCAAAAGTCTGACACCTAGTCTTACCAAGGGGTATCGTGTTACTCAGCAACTAGGTTGTGCAACTTGTGCAGGTCCGAGGTTAGGTAGTTGCTCCATGTAAAATACTGGTATTCAGGTGCATCCGTTTAGACTAGAAGCCGACTCCAAAATAATTGGGAAAAGGCGAGGCAGATTGATTGACTTGCACGAAAATGACATTGAAGCGTGTAAAGGCCGTGAAATCTTATAATGTTAATACAGCAAGGGCTGACTTTTCTATCTCCAGATAACTTTTATTCGAGGAATAAAATTGACATTTGACCATTGACATATAAATTACTAGCGTAAGGACCGGGCTAACGGCGCGACTAAATGGCACCAACGCGCTGGCCCTAAAATGACGGTTTTAGGGCCAACGCGACTCAGTTGACAGTGGTGCGCGCGAACTTCGAACTTCGAACGAAGAACTTCTATGTAAAATGTTCAGACGGGCGTATCCTTACTTTTGAAATCATTGCATTTGACAGTTTTTGTAGGAAATAACTGTCAAAGTTTCAAAATTATTCCTCGAATAAAGTTATCTTGAAAAATCAGCCCTTAGTATATTACGAGATGAAGTCGGTTAATAAATAAGAGATAACGCGGCGCAGTTTTATTTGTCATAATTACGACACTTGATCAAACATGGCCGCCAGAGAACATCTGTTGTGCTAACGTGTTTTGATTGTTATTGAATAGTAATACATTCACCTCTTATATACCGCTTTATGAATAATGAAATGCACATGTTTGTCGAGAAAATTGTGGAAAGTTGTAGGTGGAAAATTGTGTGAATAAAATAAAATTGTAGGTAGGTAGGTATTGGATATTTTTTAGACATTTTCGTCAGTTACGATTTTTCGACTAGCTATGCCAAACTCTATAATCATATTTTTCTAAGAAATATGTTTTGTTTCTTTCAATAGAAGAGAGATGTTCGAACATCGTAGATGATTGTGAGCTGTCAATGTCTATCCGGCAGACCAAAGCCCAAAAACATTTGTTCACTTAAATCCTCTCCAATAAACTGATAATTAGTGGATTTTAGCGGAATCTTCTTTTGTGTTCTGTCTGTGACAGAAGAAGAATAAGAATGCCAGTTAACCAGACGTTATTCCATCCAATTTTAAATAATTAATACCAAAATCTACAAACAGGACGTTCAGTTGTCCCCGACTATGAAAATCTTCTGGGAAACTTCCAATTTTCCTTTCGATAAAAACCTAATTCGGACTATTACGAACATTTTAAAACAAAAAATAGCCAAATCAGTTCAGCCGTTCTCTAGTGAGCGTGCGCTTACCAATAAAAAAAAAACACAACAAAAAAAAATCAGCAATAAACATAAATAAATAAAATAAACAGCCTTTATTTTTTATTCATACAAGGTGGCGGGACATCATCAAAATGTATGGCAGAGCTGTTTATTTTTAAATAACCGGTGAAAAATTTCATCGGGGGGGGGGTATGTTCAGAATCATGTAGGTACTGTGAAGGTCCAGACGGGACCTCCACAGTACACCTACGTGTGGTATACAATTGAAAGGCCTTTGACTTGGAACTAATATATTTTGAAGAGAACAATACAGCTTCACGATATATATAGCACTGACTACAGAACGAAACACCGTATTAAATTATTTGACACTCGTTTGAATGTTCCAATGGAACACGTATTCAATTATATCCAGCCTGCATTATCTAAAGCTAAAGGCAGGATCACACACTCTACACGAGTGAATTCATGGTCACAGATTGTGCTGCGTCGATGTTCCTGCCGATGGTCGCCGATGGTCAATGAAAGTCCAAGTAAGAACTCATCACCACAATCTGTTTACTCTTCAATAAAAAGGTTATTTTTATCTACTTAAGTTTATTTAATTAGATCACGTGTTATTTTCACTTTCCTCCGAGTTGTTAACAATCATGTTATATATTATATTATAATAAAAATACTTATAGTGTCTTCGCACGGAGGCGCATTGTTCGACAAATTGTCATGTGCAAGTAAATTACCAATGCCAGACAGACAGACTATGTGTACTATAGTAATAAAATTACCGACCATAGAATCTGAATAAGTCTGTAGAAGTCGCGGTGGTGTAAGTAATGTGGTAATCTTTTATGACGTGTCGTCTAGACACAAACACAAGAGAATAAAGAACACTACCTACAGTCCGTTCACAGTTTTACCTATGACAGCAGCCACCTAACAGCAACGTTATTGTGACGAGAATAAAGATCACAATGATTTTGACAGACCTGTCAGTGGCAGCAACCAAACAGCAACCTTATTGGAATGAGAATAAAGATCACTGTGATTTTGACAGTGATGCAAAATTAGAGGTAGCTGTGCTGTACTGTATACAGCCTTGTCAATATACAGAACTATCAAGTTCTGTATATTGACAAGGCTGTATACAGTAATGTAACAGAAAGTTGTGGTAAAGACCATCAAACTGAACAGCTTTCTCCATGGGACCAACATCGTAATCGCGAAAAAGTTATCGACTGTCCCATAGAAAACTTCAATACCTACTCGACCCAAATGTATGGGATGGCTGCTTTTGTTTCGCGATTACCCTGGTGTGTTTTTTTGGGAATTACGGGATAAATAAGAAATTTGCCATTAGTAGAAAGATTATAAACCTACGAATATTATTCGTAGTTACAACATTTTGGATTGTAGGAAACAGTTTAAAAAAAAATTGGATCATTCGATCGTGTTGAGGTGAGCTGTCATTCCACGATCTAGATTGACAGCTTGCTTCAAGCTCGCTTCACCTAAGTTACTGTGAGATTTTTTCAGAATAGACCGCGGCATGGATCAAATACCAAAGGGATGATGCTGAAGCATGAGTCTTGATATTCTCGATTCAAATGAACTTGGGTTTCAGTAGAGGTTTTGAAATCGAGATTAGGCATCATGAATTTTAATTTGAATGCAATGATTGCAACCATATAAATCTTTCTTAAATCTATATTAGCCATCTACTGACTGCGAATCGGTAAACGTAAGGTAGGACGCCCTCAGGCTAGGTGTAGTGACGATCTCCGCAGCATGGCTGGTAGCAGCTGGATGAGAGTAGCCGAAAATCGAGTTGAATGGCGTGCAATAGGAGAGGCCTATGTCCAGCAGTGGACTGCTGTAGGCTGATGATGATGAAGATTATATCTATGTTGGCAAGAAAACAAATAGTCTTTAAGAAAACTCTTCCAATATTATAAATATCATATATATTCCGTAACCTATTCATATTTCTGTGGTATGACCGTATGAACGTGAACCTAAGTACAGGTTCGATCGTGTGTTGTGGTTGAACTCGAAAACTGCTGCACTTGTTATGACCAACTACTTAGTAATTGTTCTAACATTATATATAAATTATTCTGAGGTAGCAGTACAAAGATTGTCGTCCAATCAACTTTTCTATTGTGCATTTTAATAAGGAATTTGTATTATTTGCAATGGCTTTTGTCCACTATAGATAAGGCTTTGCCTGTAGAAGAATGAACATGTATAATCACGCCTGTATTTGGAACCTCAGGGATGGCGAACCAACGCGTGCCGCTGGTGGCACGCGACAAGATAATTTAGGCACTCCATCAATTTTTCGATATCGCATATAATGCAAGGGATAATGTGAACCTGATATAAATTGTTTGGCATCTAGTTTGTATCAGCAGAAGTCGCACTAATTTGTTCTTTCATTCAAATAGAAAGAAAAGTATAGAAGAAGAAAAAGAAAAGAAGAAAAAGAGAAGTGAGAAAAGTAGGAGGAAGGGCGAGGTGAGAAGTGTAGTTTAGTATATATAAATATTTGCCGCGGTTGGTCTGTGGATGGGTGGCCATCTTTACATACCGAGACCCCTCCGTGCCTCGGAAAGCACATTAAGCCGTTGGTTCCGGCTGCCATTCGTGGATCTTTGACAGTCGTTACGTGTAGTCAGAAGCCCGAAAGTCTGACAACCAGTTAAGACTGGTACCCAGTAGTAAACTGAACAACTTTCTCCATGGGACCAACACCGTAATCGCGCAAAATTTATCAACTTTCCCATAGAAAACTTCAATACCGACTCGACCTAAACGTATGGGACGGCTGAATTTTTATTCGCGATTACGATGTTGGTCCCATGGAGAAAGTTGTTCAGTTTGATGGTCTGTACCACGCCCTTACATTTGGCTGGTCTTTAAAAACTAATCCTATTAAGAAAAAAAAAAATGTATAAACTTTTTATTTCAGACTTTTTTAAAAATCCATGTGTGTTAGTACAAAGGAACTGAAATGGTAGTGATAGTAGAATAGGACTTTAATGGTAGTGTTAGTGCAATAGAACTTAAATGGTAGTATGGTAATGGTGGTGGTGGTATTATAGGTCTTGTCTGAATTCTCCAAGCAGTCTTTAGCAGGCGTGGTGAACAATGTAACAGTGGAACAAGAATAGACTGGTATTATAACAATTAAACTAGGTATTACAAAACCTCGATGTATGTATTTATGCCTGTATTTTAATAAAAAAATAGTTTTATCGGAGCGAGATAAAAATACCGCACATTTTTTTCCCACACCACATTTTAGGTACTGATGATGATAATAGAGTGATTCTCGTGGGAGCTTCCGGATTCCAGTTCAAATCGATAGAGAACGTGTGTGGCGACTAGGAGTTTCAGAATAGGGATTTTGTTTGTAAGACGACCAAGAAAAAGAAAAAAATAAGTGACGAAAAAAATTCTGAGATCTAAAAGTAGCTGTATCGTCTTCAAAAAAAAAAAACTACAATATTAGTTATTATTATAATTTAATTAAGATAAATTAAATTTACAAGCAATGTTATTTTGTAAAACTTAAAAAAAAATCGAAACGTGGATTTTATTGATGTTTCAGACCAGCTTCTGATTTCAGGTGCTCCTTCTGTCGAAGGATATTAGGGATATATCCTCCCCTAGAGAAGAGATAGAGCAATAAAAGTTCTTGAAAATATATAGTTAGGTTATCAAACCAACTTTAGAGTTTTAGATTGTAGAACAGCCTTTTCAGTTTAAGAGCGTTTACGCCGTACGGCATTTCATACAAACTTTCAAGCCCATAATTTTCGAAATGAATGTACCGATTTTAATGAAACTTCATTCCCATAAGCAAGATACAAAGGTCTAAAAATTTAGTAGAGAACATTTTCGAAAAAATTGTGTTACAGCCAAATTAGACCGATTTTAAATTTTCCATAGAAACAGAGATTTCCAGTTCTCTACTAACTCTTTAGAAAGACCTTTGTATCCTGATTATGCGTATGAAGCGGAGTGCCGCCATGCCGTAGCGTCACAATACTACTTATCTCAAGCAAAACAATCTTAGAAATGAGATAATAACCGGCCATTTTGTTTAACGAACCTTTCAAGAAGGTTCTCATTATAATTAGCAAATCGTCTCACTTGCTTAGAAGTTGTAGACGAACGTTTTTGAGATAATTACGCCGTACTTAATACATATTATAAATTAACATCGCTTTTTGTGTCTGTTTGTGACCGCGTTGTTCTTCTAAACTACGCAACGGATTCCGATGCGGTTTTCAACATAATTTAGAGAATTTATTCTGGAAGGTTTATTTGTATAAAACAATATATTTGGTGGCAGTCTGGTTATGGGGCTTGTGGCTAAGTAATAGCAGTCGCACGGGTCGAGCCATCAGGTTAAGCTATGCTTGCCGTGGTTGGTTCGTGGACCATCTTCACATACCAAGACCTCTCAGTGCCTCGGAAAGCACGTTAAGCCGTTGGTCCCGTCCCGGCTGTCATTCGTGGATCTTTGACAGTCGTTACGGGTCGTCAGAAGCCCGAAAGTCTTACAACGGGATGTCTTATAGTCTTACCAAGGGATTTCGTACTACCCAACTGGGTTGTGGAGGTCAGATAGGCAGTCGCTCCATGTAAAATACTGGTATTCAGCTGCATCCGGTTAGTATACGAAAAGAAGTACTTACTAAATAATATTGATGAAATTGCCTTGGAAAGCTCGTTAAGCCGTTGGTCCCGGCTGTCATTCGTGGATCTTTGACAGTCGTTACGGTTAGTCAGAAGCCCGTAAGTCTGACAACCAGTCTTACCAAGGGGTATCGTATTACCAGTATGACAGTCCTCGAATCCATGCAAGCCTAGTACTTTTTGTTAGGTTCTTGCTCAGAACTTGTGCACGTGTCGTAAACAGAATATAGGGGGTCGAAAATGGCCTGTACTGTTTCGAGAAAAGGATGGTACGACCGTGCCGCTTTTTGCTCGACTTGGCGGGGGCACTACCTTGCCCACAGATACCGTCTTCACATGTAAACTTCACCCGTGCAAAGCAGGGGCGGGTCGCTAGTGTTAAGATAAGACGTTCTCGAAACCTGAAAAGTTTATCTTAATAATTATAATAATACATTGCTTTTGGTATGCGTTAGCATATATTATTAACTAAGATTTAGAGTTCCTAGATGCGGCTTATCGGCTGAGACATTGTATGTGGCCGGTGCTTTCACATTTCATCTGCCTAGCCTTTTCCCAACTATGTTGGGGTCGGCTTCCAGTCTACCCGAATGTAGCTGAATGAATACCAGTATTTCTTGAGACCCGAGCGTCCCCTTCTGACCCCCGCGCTGATACCGCTCTCGCTATTGACACACCTCAAAAATCTGATGTTTCATAGAAAAGTGCGATACCCACGCGGTCAAAATGTATGGAACAGACGGTTTTTTTTAATAACAAACGAAACATTTCAACGCCCCCTGCGTTGAAATGTTTCGTTTGTTCAGTATCGTAAAAGAAAGAAAATACGTTTACACGCGCGTTTCGTTTTCGTTTTATGTTTGCGTATTCGTTTACGTTTGCGTTTACGTTTCGTACCGAATCCAGCGCGTCGACGCGTCGACCCTGCCATCCTGTATTGTGTTTTTATTTTACAACTAGCAGCGCCCTGCGGTTTCACCCGCATAAGTGTCGATCCCGTGGGAATATCGGGATAAAAACTATCCTATGTCCTTTCTCGGGACTCAAACTATCTCTATACAAAATTTCATCTAAATCAGTTCAGCGGTTTAAGCGTGAAGAGGTAACAGACGACAGACACACTTTCGCATTTATAATAGGTACTAGCTGACCCGGCAAACGTTGTTTTGCTCCTACACTACTCCTACCCAACTCCTACCCTACTCCCACACTACTCCTACCCTACTCCTACACTACTCCTACCCTACTTCTACCCTACTCCTACCCTACTCCTACCCTACTCCTACCCTACTCCTACACTACTCCTACCCTACTCCTACACTACTCCTACCCTACTCCTACACTACTCCTACCCTACTCCTACACTACTCCTACACTACTCCTACCCTACTTCTACCCTACTCCTACCCTACTTCTACCCTACTCCTACCCTACTCCTACCCTACTCCTACTATAAAAAAAAAAAAAAAAAAAAAGTATCCTATGTCCGTCTCCTGGCTCTAAGCTACCTCCCCACCAATTTTCAGCCAAATCGGTTCAGCCGTTCTTGAGTTATAAGTGGTGTAACTAACAGACTTTCTTTTATTAATATAGAAGATTAGTATGGATTACATTACGGAGTCTGTGAGCGACTTCCAAGTTCTTTACATCGTTGCCTTTTTTTTTTTTGTATTTGGCCGTGCTCATAGCCCGTTAAGTAGTAACAAGGTCTGCTCATAGCGTTACATTTGAGGCTCATCTCGCGCACTTACGAAACGCAGTGTCATGTTGTTACGTCATGACCTCTTTAGTCGCAAATCATTATAATTCACGCCTATATTCTTCTAATTAACACGTTGGCAAATGTTTTTATTATATTAGTTACGGAGCTCATACTTTTGTTGTGGCAAGTTCCGCTGCTTTATTTGCTGTGGCAACATCTTTGCGTTTGGGTTTAGTGTGTTTTTGACGTGAGGTTTTGGCGCCAAAATATTGTTTTCTAACAATATTTCGGTGGTGGTTGACATGGAAATTTATGTGAAATACAACCTATTACAAAGAATAATATTTATTGTTATAAGTACATACATTTATTAGTATTTAAAACCCTACCCTACTAATCACACTAATATTATAAAGGCGAAACTTTCTGAGTGTGTTTGTATGTTTGTTACTTCTTCACGCACAAACGGCTGAACGGATTTGGTAGAAATTTGGCACACAGATAGTTTATAACCAGAATTAACTCTTAAGATATTCTTCTTTTTATCCCGATATTCTTACGGGATCGACACTATGGGGGTGAAACCGCGGGGAGCAGCTAGGACACAGGTAACATGTTGCGTGTCCCTGCTACCCTGTTTATCATCATCTCATCATCTGCCTAGCCTTTTCCCAACTATGTTGGGGTCGGCTTCCTGTCTAACCGGATGCAGCTGAATACCAGTACTTTACATGGAGCGACTGCCTATCTGACCTCCACAACCCAACTACTGGGTAATACGATACCCCTTGATAAGACTGGTTGTCAGACTTTCGGGCTTCTGAATACCCATAATGACTGTCAAAGATCCACGAATGACAGTCGGGACCAACGGCTTAACGTAGGTATTTTCCGAGGCACACCCTGTATAATAAGCGATAAATGATAAAAACAGATAATGATAATCTGAATAGGTACTATCATATTAGAAGTTAGAACCCGTTTAATTACTGAGTAATTACTTCACTGTGTCTCTCAGCGCAATTTGTACTAAAGTAACAATTAAGTATACTTAGTAATAATTAACTCATACTCATGTAGCTATTTAGATTAATATTAATTAGGTACCATAGCTTTGATTAAGTACTTTCAAAAGGGGTTTATAAATTTTTAATTGAAGGTGAACTTTGTATTGACCGTAGTTCCCACTCAAAGTATATACAGCATTTAGAGTGATACTCCCATTCATTTTGACAAGGCTTCGATCTTCAAATAATTGCACTGGTGGCCCAGTGGTAGCGGCTTACGAGTTGTAGGTCGTAGGTTCGTACCCAGACAGGCGCTTATACTTTGTGTACCTAAGTTATTTCATCACTACTCTCACTCTCAAATCGGTGAAGGAAAACATCGTGAGGAAACCGGCATGTCCTAGAACTAAAAATTCCAAGATACGCACTGGGTCCGCGGGGTGGATTCAAGCCCACTCCCACCCACAGAGAGGAGGATATGGTCCTCGCCGTTCAGTTAGCTCGAACGGAAAGCGGAATGCTTATCTGGCGAAGATCCTAGTAGGTAGGTACCTCGGTACCTCCTAATTATCGAGGGCAACATGGGAGATGATCATGTCCAACAGTGGACTGTGATATCATCATCTGCCTAGCCTTTTCCCAACTATGTTGGGGTCGGCTTCCAGTCTAACCGGATGCAGCTGAATACCAGTGTTTTACATGGAGCGACTGCCTATCTGACCTCCACAACCCAGTTACTGGGTAATACGATACCCGTTGGTAAGACTGGTTGTCAGAATTTCGGGCTTCTGACTACCCGTAACGACTGTCAAAGATCTACGAATGACAGGCGGGCCCGGCTTAACGTGCTTTCCGAGTCACGGAAGGGTTACGCTTACGGTATGTAAAAATGGTCACCCATCCACAGACCAGTGAACTGTGATATAATGATAATAATTAATTTGTATTGAATCTTCATTCACATCAAAATTCTCAACTACCAACGCGTGTGTATTTCTATTTGCGACAAAAATTCAGTAACCCGATCGAATTCGGATACTAAACATTCAAACATCCTGCCTTGTATGCATTTCTTTTCAACTATCACACCGATGTCAAATACTTGTTTGTGGTATTTAGGTGTATTTTTAGTTTATCCACTAAACTAGCTGCGCCCCCCGGTTTCACCCGCATAAGTGTCGATCCCGTAGTAGGAATATCGGGATAAAAAGTAGCCTATATGTTAATCCAGGGTGTCAGCTACCTCCATACAAAATTTTATCAAAATTACGATGACTTTTTTGGCGTTTATGCCCTAGCAAAAATCATTTTCACGTCAGTTTTTGTAAAATTTAAAACTTTGAACGGCTCTCCTGAACATTTAATTTTTTGTCACTTATATTATACCCTATTTCATCTTAACCGTCGATGTATGAATTGAGCTCATTCTCCTGCGAAATTTATTTAAGATCGGGCAGCATAATGTCTTCTTCCATATTCCTCTATTAGTCGTCACCTCAGTGGTCACCTCTTTCCTAGACATCCATTCATCGTTTCTTTGGTCTTTCTCTTGATATATTTTTAGCCGTAAAGTTTATTAACCCAGCACATTATTATGATCACGAAGACACTTCCTTTGTAGATAGATACTAGATTTTGAGAGTACGTGAGAGGAATACAATGGTGCATACATGTTTTGTACACCTTTTGGCAATATTGAGTATGGCATTCAATAGAGCCAGAAATTTGAAGACGATGGCATCCACTGACCAATAGATTGTGTGAAAGATGATATAGCTAGATAAAAATAATAGGGAGATGACGGCAGAGCTGAATATAGAAATGTATGGTAGAAGAAATTCTAAGGCGATCCGAATTAAATTAGGAAGAAGGACGATGATTATGATGAAGCAGTTAGCGAAATACATCAAAGCATAATCAGCCTATAATGTTCCCACTGCTGGGACACAGGCCTCCTCTCTGTGAGAGGGAGTGGGCTTCAATCCACTATACGCGGGACCAGTGCGGGTTGGTAGATATCACATGTCTTCGAGTTTTTGGTTCTAAGACACGATGTTTTTCTTCTCCGTTTTGAGAGCACCGGTTTTTCAACATTCATCATCATCTGCCAAGCCTTTTCCCAAGTATGTTGGGGTCGGCTTCTAGTCTAACCGGATGTAGTTGAATACATTATTAGGCATAAAAAGAGAAGAACGATTTAATATAAATTCAAAACTTTTAGTAGCTGAGGAAAAAAGATACCAAACATACGATCCTCTGACGTATGAAGTGACTTCGCGATAGTTTAGGGAAACCTACTGAAGCAATATGGACAATTTATAAGTGACTAATGGTTGACAGAGTTAGTACTACACCACAATTCATATTTATATCATCTCGTGACCCCGTTGGTTCAAAATTATCAGGCTTTTACCTGTAATATTGCACAGATTTCATATGCCTAGATTTTCCCAACTACTTACATACGAGTATATAATTTTAGACCGTCGCATGTCCAATTAGCAGACACAATAGAAATTCTATTGTTATCGGTACATACCCTGTACACTTGACATGCGAAGGGTAGGTTCAGGTCGGTATTGAAAGGATCAGAACTGCTCGTGGTAAAACTATTAGCCACTCACCAAATTAGTAGCGGGGCTGTCTTTAAAAGATCGCTTTTAGCGATAAGACCGCCCATTGTGTCACCCTTTGTACAGTTTTTATAATTATGTCTGTAATTTATATGGTGTACATAATAAAGAGTATTCTATTCTATTCTATTCTGACTGCCCAGCCGAGCACCCTAATTGCGTAACACACTACCAATCACAATCTGAATAATTTTGAAGGTTATTGCCAATCCATTGCTACATATGTTCGAAAAATTGTTCTGTTCAACAACGTAAATAACGCAATGAATTTTGTTGAACTGTCAAAATGAAAGCCATTGCTACTGTTAGTGTGTTACGCAATTACCCCGAAAGTTGAGTGGAGGGCAGTTGACAACCGACAAGGGGGCCTAAAAAGGCCACTTCAGCATAATCATAAAAGGAACATTATGAATCATAATGGACAGTTAACTGTTAAGTGGAGCAGTGGTGGCCAAATGGTAACGGCCGCGACTTACGAGTTGTACCTAGGTCGTAGGTTCGAACCCAGACAGGCGCTTTACTTTGTGTAAATTATTTCATCACCACTGCTCTCAAAACGGTGAAGGAAAACATCGTGAGGAAACCGGCATGTCCTAGAACCAAAAATTCGAAGAAATGTGACATCTGCCAACCCGCACTGGGCCCGCGTGGTGGATTACGGCCCACTCCCTCTCACCGAGAGGAGGCCTGTGTCCCAGCAGTGGGAACATTATAGGCTGATTATGTAACTGTTAAGTTAATCGTATCAAATCCCATTGGTGAAGAATTTTCAGTTATTTTTTTTGTCTGTGCTAAAATACCAATCAATCCAATCCAATCTCTTTGATTATACCTACGTAGTGCAGCGATAAAAAGAAAAACACGGACTGTCTTAGCTATATTATGATTCATAATGTTATCCTTTTATGATTCTGCAAAAGTGGCCATTTTAGGCCCCAAGGTGGCAATCGCTTTCAAAGCTTTCGATTTTCAACAGGATTGACATAAGCTTTTCGGTAGCTTACGTCAATCCAATACATTTTGAACTTCACCATCATCATTGTCGCTGATAGAATGTTACGTTGTCTAGGCTCTCTATACGAACATTTAAGTATCGCCTCTCATGGAAGCAGTGGTGGCTTAGTGGTAACAGCCGCGATTAACAATTTGTAGGCGGTTCGAACCCAGACAGGCGCTTTTTTACATTGTGTAAATTATTTACCACCACTGCTCTCAAAACGGTAAAGGAAAACATCGTAAGGAAACCAGCATGTCCTAGAACCAAAAATTCGAAGACATGTGACATCTACCAACCCGCACTGGGCCCCCGTGGTGGATTACGGCCCACTCCCCTTACAGAGTGGAGGCTTGTCCCAGCAGTGGGAACATTATAGGCTGATTGTGTATGATTATGTATCTTTGACAGTCGTTACGGGTAGTCAGAAGCCCGAAAGTCTGACCACCAGTCTTACCAAGGGGTATCGTATTACCAAGTAACTGGGTTGTGGAGGTCAGATAGGCAGTCGCTCCATGTAAAATACTGGTAGCAGCATCCGGTTAGACTGGAAGCCGACCCCAACATAGATGGGAAAAGGCTAGGCAGATGATGATGATGAATGTGATCATTGACGTTATTCTAATGCACCCCATGTCTTTATAGACAAAGACGCATCAAGTGATTTCTGAAAAATCACACTAAAATTATAAAGCTGAAAGTTTGTGAGTGTGTGTGTGTTTATAAGTTTGTTACTTCTTCACGCTCAAACGGCTGGACCAATTTTGATAAAATTTTGTAAGGAGGTAGGTGACACCCTAGATTAATATATAGGCTACTTTTTATCCCGATTTTCCCACGGGATCGACATTTACGCGGGTGAAACCGAGGGGCGCAGCTATTGGGATAATTATAAAATCTCTTAATTTTGCCACGAGCTTATGAAAAGTGGCCAAAGCCAACTAGATTGCATCAAATATGTTTACACAACTTTGGATGGAGTCAAGTTGGCTATGGAAACGGTCCGTAATCAGATGGTAGTTTCTATAACGTTTTGGGCATCTTGCCAACTTGTCAGTTGTTTGTTCGTGTTGTTTATTTACTCATCTTTACAACGTTTTCTTGGCTGTGTTTAATTTACAATTGTAATACTAGAATTAAGTGTCTTAGTAGACGGCTTTTACTTCACATCGTAGATATATACTGTCATGAAAAGGTCGGATTTTTTCGGTTAGGTAACATTTTTAGGCTAAATACGGCCGATCATTCATGGCCGGACTGAAATTTGGGCAGAAGGCGTTATTGTGCAGGCTTTGGTCGAAATCACTTGATGGTCCTAGATATGGGGTAGATACCTTATATTAACCTCCATGAACTAATCTCCATGCTACTTACATGTTCGTCCATAGAGAGCCTAGACAAAGGGAAAATCTATCAGCGACAACGATGTTGGAAAAGTCAAAAATGCATTGGATATATCTAAGCTACCAAAAGCTTAATTATGTAAATCCAGTTGAAAATCGTTGCAGAAATACGAAACGCTTTGAAAGCGATTGTCACTTGTCGTTTGTTAATTGCCTACAACTCTATATGTGGGGTAATTGCGTAACACACTAATTACCTTGTTGAGCAGACAATTTTTTGGAACATTTGAAGCAATGGATTAGCAAATCCTTCAAAATGATTCAGATTTTTAGGAACAAATTTTTTTTTTTTACCAAACACTTGTACATTACTTCATAAATCTACCAAACTGGGTGACAGTTTGTCGGCAGGATACAAATGGTGACATGAGAGGTGAGTGTGAGCGAGAGAACAACGCGAAAGTTCGGAGAGAGAGCCATGTCCATGGACTGGCCATGATTCATCGGCCGTATTGTACGTCCACCCATGGGATTTCATTTATCCATAGATAACTTACCTACGAGTATACATACTACGCAAATGATCATCTTGTTATTTTTGTTTTGCCGGTAGGTATTCATCCCATCGGAAACTAATACAAGTAGGTTCTGGAAACCACAGAAAAAAATCCCTAGCAGTTCCATTAACGAAAAACCATTTGTCAAGCATAGGTAACTAACAATACCATACACAAAGTAGCGGTCGCCATGGACGGAACCTCCGAAATGTGTCGTACGCATGCCCGCGAAAGCGGCCGGATGTCTGCGCGTACCGCTCTGCGTCCGCGCATCGCTAATGCACTGTCAAACTTTTCTCTAGAGGAATTTTCGAACGATTGATACTCGAGTCTGGTCGATTGTGGGATTGATAAACAGTTGACATTTCAGAGCATTCTGTAGATTGATAAAAAAAGCAACACTAATGAGTATTTTGGAACTATTATATTAAATCCTAACATCGCAATTAAAGAAGTGATTTTTTCAAACAAACTAAATAAGTACTAGTGATGGGCCGACTGTGGGTTTTGCCAATCTTTGACTATAGTGACTAAACTATACAGGGTTATTGGAAAAACACCAACAACCTCTCAACAAACTTATCGCGAAAAAAAAATCAGCTGTTCCCTACATTTATGTTCGTTTAACTCGTCAAAATGTAGGGAACAGCAGATTTTTTTTTTCGCGGTTTCATGTTTGGTCCCATAATAAAAGTTGTTCATAATGATGAGTACAATGACCTCTTAAGAAGTTGTTGGTGTTTTTCCAATAACCCTGTATATCTATATATCTTTGATAGATTTTTTGTATGCAGACTGGGAACGTCATACGCAGTTTAGTTTATTGTCATCTGTTACACAAGTACTTATATTTTCACTAGGATGTGACTTGACTAAAATACACTTACATTATAACAATTATAAAGCAGAATGCAAGCAACCCTACTGCAATGTCTAAAGGCTTTGTTTGAATTTCAAACAAACTTCCTGCGTCTTCTACGAAGTAAATTTAATAAAATTTTATAGGTTCAACGTTATGTAAAAATGTCACACCTACTTAGTATATCACTGTTCACAGAGCATGTAACCTTTTCACTTTTGTGACAACAGTAAAGCCCGCTTAAAATTATACATTAAATATTCTGTCTCTTTCATCTTCGAACGATTGACAGAAACAGAGCATTGTTTGGTAAACGTATTTTTAGTGATTTGTGGTGTAAGAGCTCATGAATAAGCACTGGCCCAAATTGAAATGAGTATTTATCGTATTTGTTCCCAAACCAGAAGCTGCGGGATAATAGAGTAACACTAACAGTAGCAACGGCTTTCATTTTGGCAGTTCAACAACATTCATTGCGTTATTTAAGTTGTTGAGCAGACAAATTTTTCGTACACATCAAGCAATGGATTAGCAATTTCTTTCAAAATGATTCAGATTGAGATTGAAAGTGTGAATTCAGTTATGGTGGTAAACGAAAGGATGGATCAAACCAATCCAAAAGAAAATCTTGATCGCTAAAGACTTGATCAGAGCTATCACTATTAACTAATGAGATACCCCTCGCTAATGAACCTCGGTAATTGCTTCTACCTCCCACGTCGAACAGAATCGAACGGCGAGTATAGGCAGAGCACGTGCTGTTTTATATTATAATTCATTAGTGTTTTTCCAGTGAAAACGGCGAATACGTTATGCGGACGGGTAATAAAGTTGAGGAGTTTATTTATTTACTTGTGACAGAGCTAGGTCGTAAAGAAGAAGAGATGCCCGAATGTCTGACCTGCTTTACCAAAGGGAATTGAAGGGTATTGCCCAGTAACTGGGTTGTGGAGGTCAGATAGGCAGTCGCTCCATGTAAAATTTATATTTTTTCCTTATAAATACTACAGCGTGGTAATTGCGTAATAAACTAACAGTAGCAATAGCTTTCATTTTGACAGTTTAACAATATTCATTGCGTTATTTACGTTGTTGAGCAGACCAATTTTTCGAACATTAAAAGCGATGAAATATCGAGCAATATCATTAAAAATTATTCGCGTTGTCAACACCTGGTTCTTAGTTTTTTGCATGCACTCTGTAAGCGGAACTTGGGAAAAGCTTAGGTTCAACAGTGGACTTCAGCAGACCGAGGTTTTTTTGGTAATTTTCGTACGTATGCTGGTGGTTGGCTCTTGCTATTGCACTATCAGATTATTTAAAGATTTTTTCAAATTTTTCATCATTTCGATTTGGATTTTAAGGAAATCGTATTGCTGCTGGTGGAGGTGGAGTGAGTATGCGTAACTTTTAAATATTTTATTTCAATGCTGTTCCATCAATCAACTCAGAATAGCGCAGTCCACTGCTGGACATAGGCCTCTCCCAGGCTGTGCCACAAAACCCTGTCCTCCGCCTCCCTCCGCATCCAGTTGGTCCCAGCCATCTTCATAAGGTCGTCGGTCTATCTGGCTGCGGGGCGGCCCACACTACACTGGCCGACACGCGGTTTCCACTTCAGGACTCGTCTCTCCACCGGCCATTGGTCCTTCGACAACGACAATGGGCGCTTTCCGAATTAGCTATAATCGCTCACAGCGCTCACATCATCTCACATCCGTTCCGATTTAGATATCACGATTATGACAGCTGAGAGCTGTCAACAATTCGGAACGCCCGTGAGCGCGCTCACAGTGCTTACTCAATGTAAAAACGATATTATTACAGTATTTCTTTGTATAAACACCACATTTCTTCTTCTTTGGTTAGGTGGCGACTATCAGCCAGAAGCACAATTTCGAAAATGCCACGTTAGTTTAATTTTATGATAAGATGCAAATCAAAACAAAACACACACTGACACATCCTCACACACACACAGTCATTTTTGACAGCGCTCACGGTGATATTATTCTAGGGCATGGTCGGCGTTATCGCAAGATGGCGCATGTCATGACGTCATCTATGACGATTCACGGAACGGCGTTATCGCGCTCACGCTAATTCGGTACGGGTTTAAGAGCGTTTACGCCGAACGTCATTTCATACAAACTTTCAAGCCCTTGTTTTCCGAAATGAACGAACCGATTTTAATGAAACTTCATACGCATAAGCTGGATACAACGATCTAAAAAGTTAGTAGAGAACATTTTCGAAAAATTGTGTTACAGCCAAATTACACCGATTTTAAACTTTTCATAGAAACAGAGATTTCCAGTTATCTTTTTTTAAATAAGACATTTCGAAAATGTTCTCTACTAACTTTTGAGACCTTTGTATCCTGCTTATGCGTATGAAGTTTCATTAAAATCGGTTCATTCATTTCGGAAAACAAGGGCTTGAAAGTTTGTATGAAATGCCGTTCGGCGTAAACGCTCTTAAGCACGCTCACATCGATTATTTCCCAACTCGGAACGCAGGGAATGACAGTTTCGGGTAGCTTAATTTGCTAGGCTATACATATGAATTTAACTCATCCTCCAGATGCTGTTCCATAATGCTAGTGAATTTGAAATAGTAAAAAACAAACATTTATTTAAATTATTTTATTATAGAATATAATGTTATCATAGTGTCCATGTACTTAGTACATAATAGGGTTTAAAATTCATACTAATTAATATTATAAATTCGATTCGGCCTGTATGTTACCTTTTCACGCCTAAACCACTGAACGGATTTCGATAAAATTTGGCAGAGAGATAGATTGCATCCCGAGGAAGGACATAGGATAGTTTTTATCGACATACCTAGCGGGCGAAGTCGCGGGCGGAAGCTATTAGGTAATATTGTTTTAAAATCACTTCCTTCCTCAATAAAAATTAAATAAAGTAGTTAAACCACAAACACCGCAGTTTTTAGTTAGTTTTGTTCAGAGCTCTAATTATTATTCACATTATGATTCACAGGAACTAATTTACCTTTACCTGTTTCTATTTACCAAATAAGGTAAATGACGATTTAAAAAAAACGCATAGATACTTACAAGAAAAATAATAATCAGATATCGAAAATACACTAATGTGCCGGCAATTTATTATTTTAGGTAAAAAAAAAATCACTTTAATCAGTGTTTTTTTTGCTTGGATATCTTTGGTTAGACATACTGAAAATTAAAATTTGGTCCATCTATTTTAATGGGACCCTGTAGAGGTGCACCTCTGGATAACCTGTCGGGAAATACAATTGCGTAACACTCTATCAGTAGCAATGGGTTTAATTTTGACAGTTCAACAACATCCATTGCGTTGTTTACATTGTTGAGAAGACACATTTTTCGAAGTTATGGAAGCAATGTAGGTATTAGCAATATTTTGAAGGATATTGCTGATAGTGTGTCACGCAACTAGGGTGCTGATGTTATATAACATGTCAATGCGAATAACAGTTAAAGCAGTTGATTTTTCCAAAATAAACGATAATGTTATTTTAAACTTAGACTCGTTCTGCTGCCAAACCACCTGCTATTTCTTTTTCCAACTCTTACGTCACCAATCAGGGCTGGCCAACTGCACCACGCGACAGACCAACCTCTGCCCCTCCCAACGGTCCTTTTGCCAACTTTCCACCTGATTCATCCGCCAGGTGGCGATCAATTAGCAATCGATAATGATCAGTTGCGCAGGCGACGATTAACATTCCTCTCGCTGACGGGCCCTCTGACAATTAAGTAATGCGCTTTCCCTTATCAGTTAATGTCGCTAATATGTAGTGTTAAGCAATTACTTTTAATTGTGGTTTGGAGTTAAATATAGAACAGATAATTGCAGCAGTGATTTTTCCTAAGTTATTTAGTTGCTAAGTTATGGAATCGTGAGCCTCTTTTGTAAAATGGTGAATAAATACTTATAATAATAATAATAATCATTTTATTGTCAGGCAACTAAGGCCCATAAATAAAATACACAAAATAATCAATGATAATGAATGATTGATCTTATGATCAATGTGAATATTTGAACTGAATTTTGATTTGTATTAGATAACTTTGTTAATAGCTGCGTCATTTTATGGTAGAGTAATCCTACTTCCTATCCTACTAATATTATAAAGACTAACTAATAAAGTAATTATAGTATTATATATTTATAATTATAATATTATTATATATTTAGGTATAAGTATATAAAAAAAAACATCTTAACTAATAAAACTTGACTTGTCCTTTCAGCTACTAACATTAACTAACAACCACAAAAAGGTTACTTTTTTATACTTTTTATCCCAATATTCACACGTTAAAAGTATCCTATGTGTTCCAGGGTGTCAGCTACCTCCATACCAAATTTTATCAAAATTGGTTCAGCCGTTTGTGCGTAAAGAAGTAGCAAACATACAAACACACTCACAAACTTTCACCTTTATAATATTAGTGTGAAGTGAAGTGAAGAAGAAAGGAACGATATGAGAAAAATATGAGCAAAGGTGATGCTTATTTCTAAAGAAATCACTTCCATCATACCCGCGATAGGAGAGTAGATAAAAAGAGATGAAGACAACGTGTGGAAGAGCAGAAGGGAAAACAAAATACAACCTATTCTCTGTTGTCTGTCCGTTTTTAGGGTACTAAGTACTAAGACTCCACTGTCCGTCTGTCTGTCTGTCTGTCACCAGGCTGTATCTCATGAACCGTGATAGCTAGACAGTTGAAATGTTCACAGATGATGTATATTTGTCGCTATAACAACAAATACTAAAAACAAAATAAAATAAATATTTTAGGGGGGCTCCCATACAATAAACGTGTTTTTTTCGGAGTTTTTGCCTTGTTTTCAACTCGCACTTGGCCAGTTTTTTTGTTATTCTTTTTCTTTATTTTGTGGCGTTTCAAGACTGTATGGACTAGCCAGACATGAAGCCATTTTGCGAGTTTCAGTTGAGTCACTGGCCTTACACTCGCCTGGAATACATTCGACTGTCTTCGTCTGACTCGCAAACTGGCCGCGTGTCTACAGCAATGGCCGAGTTTTCACGGAAACAGCCGAACATCTTCAACATCAATATGATCCAAATGCGTCAGGGTTTACTCCACATACGTAACAATCAATCATCTTCGGCCTCAATCGGGCGACGTCGGCCTCCCTCGGGCGCCTTCGAGCGGACGCCGCCTGACCCGGTCTAGGTCCCAATGAATATGCAACTCCATCTTTATTACGTTTACAATACAATGCGAAGATTTACCTACTTCAGTGTTAATTATACGATCGTGTTACGACATATTTTGTTCACGTATTTATCAGGTGCTAACCTGTCTAATTTTGATGTTTTAAAGCGCATTCCTAGCGAAATGATTGGCTGTTGTAATTTTTGTCAACCAAACGCGACAGTAGCGCAGCAGAAATGGTTAAGAGTTGTAGGTCGTAGGTAAGTTGACGGCACGGTTGGCGCAGTGGTTACCTAAGCGATTGACTGCTGCGAAGCGTGTCGCGGGTTCGATTCCCGCACGGAACAAATATTTGTATGACCTACAAGTAGTTGTTCCGGGTCTGGCTGTTTGTGTATGTGAATTTAAATGTTTGTAAACGCACCCACAATACAGGAGAAATTCCTAGTGTGGGGCAATGTTTAAAAAAAAAAAGTTGTGTAAATTATATCATCATCAGTACTGCAGTACTGCTCTCAAAACGGTGAAGAACAACATCGTGAGGAAACCGGCATGTCCTAGAACCAAAAATTCGAAGACATGTGACATCTACCAACCCGCAGTGGGCTCGTGTGGTAGATTACGGCCCATTCCCCCTCACCGAGAGAAGGCCTGTGTCCCAGCAGTGGGAACGTTATAGGCTGATTATGCTAAACGCGACAGCTCACTTGATAATATTGATCTGGAATTTTTAAGGCATTTAGTTCCACTTACACCACAGCGTTTGTATTAGGTATATGAATTTAAAATATATCATTATATTTCTGTCAATCGTTTGAAGATGACAGTCACAGAATAAAGGCTCTCCCCCACAGGCGCGTTATTTATCGGTCGATAATATCGGTGTCCCGATTCCTCCCCACACAGTTATTTTTTATCGTCCGATATATCTAACATGTGCGTGTAACCTGCACGTTACTACGGTATTAACACTGTGTGTGTAAGATCGTACGCGTCCTAATACAAATTATTCTAAGAACTCATATCGGAATATCGTAAGGCGGAGGAACGCAAGCTTCCTACTTCTATTGCGTCGTTATTAACGCAGCAGTGTGTAATTTCGTTGCCGTCCTAATACAAAATGTGCTGAAGACATAATATATCGCAATACCGCATCCGATATTATCGACCGACAATATCGCGTCTGTGAAGGAGAGTCTTAATGATTTAAATACGTTTAGCGTTAATTACTTATATTTAATTAATTATATTTAGTGATTTGTGGTAGACAATCAGTTTTTAATCTTACGTTGCGATATGAAACAAGATTGACCGAATGATCGAGAACATGCCTCAATAAATCGTAACTTTACACCAACAACATACTGTAATTTGACTTGTAAATGAATTTAATATAAGTGTAAGAGCTACATATATTTAGATATGTCAGCACAATGTGGTATGCAAAGTCATAATTACGTGTTACAGCTGAATGTCAATCGATTCAGAAGGGTCACGGTAACTGGAGACTGCGGGAGTGTCACTGTTTATTGATAAACATGTTATTGTTTTTAGAGCATCCACGAGCTGCGATACTTAGGCCCACAAAATGCTACTTCCTACTGTACAGACACCAGCACATCAAGCTACTACAATCTGTCAAATTTCTTTAAATATTTAAAATTTGACAGTTTCAAGCTTGATGTGCTGTCGTCTGTACATTTCAACAAGTCCCGGAATTAATGCACGCCACTAAACACCCCAATTAGAAATATTATGTTATAATCATAATACATCTGAAATTTTATTATTATGTATAAAACATTGTTTTTCATTGGGAAGGCCTCCTGCCTTCCAACGCTACGTCTTCCGGTACGTAGTCGCCACTCCAGAACCTTTCGGCCTCATCGGCCATCTGTTCTGCGAGTTATGTGCCATGCCCACTGCCACTTAAGTTTGGCAATTCTTCGGGCCATGTCGGTTACCTTGGTTCTCCCGGGGATCTCTTCATTTCTGATTCGATCACGCAGGGAAACTCCAAGCATAGCCCTTTCAAATAAGGCCCATTGTGAGCGACCACGTTTCAGTGACCCATAGGTCATCACTGGCAACACGCAGTGGTCAAAGACTTTCGTCTTGAGCTTGTTAATTACTTGTTGATTTTTGTGATCCAATCACGCAAAAACGGCTAAACGGATTTGGATGACATTTGGCACACAGATTGGTTATAACCTGGATTAACATACACAGGATAATCTTTATCCTAGTTGTTCCACGGGATCGATTCTTATGCGGGTTAAACCGCAAGGCGTTGCTAGTACTAAGTTAATAAATACCGAAAATCCTAATAAAAATAAATGCGCTAAACGAATTTAAAACATCCTTCTGTTGCTGTGCATTGTTTGAAGATGATAGAGAGACATTGATGATTTAAATATGTTTGTTTAGCCCTTAACGTATTCCGTGATTTGAAATAGTGGGCTTTAGATGCGTCTGGCGCAGCTAAGGGAATCAGCATGTGGCACGAGAAAGCAACCAGAACCGCTGATGTGGAGTGACTTTTGTGTGAACGGGGACTGTCTAGCGATAATGTATGATTCACGTTGGTTCATACCACCCTTTTGTTGACATAATTTACAGTTAAATAGATAATTGCCGCCATTTGTCGCCATATACAAGATGTAAATCGCACCATGTAAATCAGGTTTAAAGGTTTGTATCTGCTGTGCCATCACGACAAGGGATTAAGGCGGATCTTACACTACAACGATGATTTTTACATACAAATTCAATAATAGAAAGGGGAATTTGCCTCCGTGTCCCATCACGTGTCGCGTTGTAGTGTGTGATTAGGCTTACAGTAAAATTTTTAACCGGAACCACAATCAAACAAAAAAACATCGAAACAAAACACAAAGCAAATTGAGTTAGCCATCTATCAATTACAGTAAACCTGTCTGACGTCATTATGACCCAAAAAGACGTCCAGAAAGAAGGACTATCAGCAAATTAGTCATTTCGGTGAGTAGCCAGTAGCCGTAGTCGTGGGAAAACCCGGTATTTCACACTTCCCGTGGCCAATGAGTGTTTCTAGCAAGCCTGTACAATGCGGAGATCAGAATACATGGCGTTCGTAGAATTGAGCGGTTGAGTTGATTCGTCTTATAGAGATGTTGGTGTAATTATATGAAGCCAGGAAACTGTTCGCGGTATTCGATTTGATATTTCACACGGGATTTTTTTGATTACTACGGGATTTGTTTGTTTTTGTTCGGTGAACTCGGAGATTGATGGATACGAGATTATTATGCCTGCTTGACTTGTCGCGAGAAAAATTTTGAATACGATGGTGGATGGCTACAGAAAGACCAAACCAACGACAGATGAATAATGTGAGAGATGATACGTCTAGAAAGAGGGTGTAGGTATACTGAGATGAAGGAAAGAAAGGAAAGAAAGAAAGCAAAACAGATTTATTTGTCAAAAAAACACGTGCAAACAAAAATATCTTCTTCTTTTCGCGTCGATGGTACTCGCCCTCGCTGTTTTATTTTAAAAATATAGTTTGAGCCATAGGTGGCCACGTTGATCGGTTGATTGCGGTGTCAGTGGAATTATTTAGGTCATCCGAGATGCAGGCGAATGAGCACTTAGGACACTCAACCAAGTGGGACATAGTCTGAATAGAAAAACCACACTCGCACTGGGTGTTGGATGGGTCGGTAATGCCCCACTAATACAAAAAGATATAATAACAAAACCGATTTATACTTACGAAGGCAGAACATTATTAGAGTCGGCAGCTGCATGCTTTGACAAGAAGACTTCCACTCAGCATGATGCTGCATCAATATGGCGGGTGTACCTTAATTTCGAAATAATTTGGTAAATGGAAGGATTCGATTAGTTAAGGTAAGTACACCCGCCATTTTGACTCTCATCTAATGACGATGTTTCGAAGAAAAGACGTGCTGCGCCGGTCTCAAACCAATCGATAAAAGGCAAAATGATGTTGATGAAGTTATCACACTAATATTATAAAGGCGAAAGTTTGTGAGTGTGTGTGTTTATATGTTTGTTACTTCTTCACGCTCAAACGGCTGGACCAATTTTGATAAAATTTTGTATGGAGATAGCTGACACCCTGGATTAATATATAGGCTACTTTTTATCCCGATGTTACTACGGGATCGAAACTTAGGCGCAGCTAGTTAAAGATAAGGTCCAGAATACTATAAAGCAGATATAATACTAGGAATAATAAAGTACAACACGTGTAGAACAATATTTCTCACGGTAGCTGTTTACCGGAATGTGTGAGATGATCTGCGTTAGGGCTGACAACACCGCTCTGGTATCTATACTAATAATAAAGCTGAAGAGTTCGTTTATTTGAACGCGATCTTCTCCGGAATTACCATTCAGATTTCATTTTTTTTTGCTTTTGATAGCCCAATTCTTGAGGAAGGCTCGCCACGTTAAGACACTTAGGAGCCGAGCAAAAACAAAAGTCTGAAAGAACACAGTCATAGCGAGGGCAGGCGATGCGATGCGACGGGGTGGGTCGGGGGAGTCAGAGGTGTACCTATAGTAGACCAACATTTCGCCAGTTATATAGGCGTCTTTACTTTACCTTTATTGTACGTTGTGAAAGGAAACGCTGAAGGAAAACATCGTGAGGAAACCGGCATGTCCTAGAACCAAAAATTCGAAGACATGTGACATCTACCAACCCGCATTGGCCCGCGTGGCCCACTCCCTCTCACAGAGAGGACGCCTGTGTCCCAGCAGTGGACAACATTATGTCCGTATAGTGTAGTGTGCAACATTATAGGCTGAATATGTGTATGTGTGTGATGAGGGAGACAATGAATCATGCTGTGATGTGGAAGGTATGTCAAATAACATCCTGCTGTGCTTATTAAGATATCAGTATTAAGATTAATTGATAAGATTATCATGGTATCAGAAGACGGTCCATTTTCCTTATAATAACAATATTAGTGCTATTTTTGGGTTCATATGCATGCCAGATGTAGATTAGGCAACTGGGCGTGTATGGAAAAATTTGATAGTTTAAGTTAATATTGATCACAGTCTTGTGCTATACGAATAGTTATCATGATGCGAAAGTTTGTGATGATGGATGGAGGCATGTTTCTTACTCTTTCACGCAAAAACTACTGAACGGATTTTGATGAAACTTTTCAGTAATATAGCTTTTACATTAGATACGATACTTTTTATTCCGATATTCCCACGGGATCGATATTCATGCGGGTGAAACCGCGGGGCGCTGCTAGTAATATCATAAAGAGGTAAACATTTTTGTTTGTTACAGGTAATAATAGGAACCAGCGACGCGGTAGCCCCAGAAGAGACTCCTACCTGAAGGAATGGGTCCTAATTTATTAAAAAAAAAAGAGAAAAATGGAAAGACGGAAGGGAGGCTTTTATAATAGGTAATAGGAGGAAGTACTGATCCGATTATTAAAAAACCAGACAAGTACGAATCGGACACGCGCACCGAGGGTTCCGTACTTGTAGGTATGGAAATAGTTTAATCACGGGTTTTTTGAAAATGTAACCACTACGGTTTTCGGATTTTTTCCTTTACATGTGCTACATGACCTTGCTTCTTGCCAAATTTCATGATTCTAGATCAACGGGAAGTACCCTATACATTTTGATTTCCTTGAGTGTCGAATTATACGTTTTTTGCAGCATAAACGGCCGTATCTTTTTTACGTTAACTAAGAAGTTTGATTTTTCACAGCTTTAAGGGATGCCTGAGTATATGGTTTTAATTTCAACTCGATACCTCCACGGGTTTCCGAGATAAAGGGTCTTGACAGACAGACAGACGGACAACAAAGTGATTGTCCTGGCCCCCAAGATGCAGGCGCCGCCTAGTTTGGGGACCGCCGTAAAGATCCAAATGACGATCGCTAACAGTTACAGACCGTCGTTAAGTTAAGTTAATTAAAAGACAATACATGTGACATTGGTTTGTAACATTCAATATATTATTATTGTATAAGGGTTCCATTTTTTTCCTTTTGAGGTACGGAACCCTAAAAAATTCACTAACAGAAAGCTATTATTGTCGAGTGCCATAGGATATGCTTTTTGATAAAGTTGACTTCCACGCGTACGGAAGACGGGTAGAAGCTCTTACTAAATAATCTTCTCAACAAAGAATCCTAGATTCGGTAGCGTGGCAGCCCTAAATTAGTGCAGAATCAACACGCGGCACTATAGAGCGACACACCTGAGCTCGTAGCAAAGTAAACATCCCACACTGGGATACAGTATCATGTGCACTATCATTGTACTAGACTTTATTAGTGTTTACTAGAAAGGAGTAAACGTAGATAGAATTAGCTTTACAACAGGCGAAGGTTAGGTGCAATAGTGAGAGAAATTCTTTTGGGTAAGGAGTTTAACAGTCATTTACTCTAAGTGGTAAATATAGGTGCCACGCCTTGTGTAGCAAAGCCCCTGTCTCAGAGAGGAGGTCAGAGACTTAACCGTTGGAACAGAATAGGTTGATTAATTCATATAGGCAAATTCCACCAAAAAAGCTGAACGCTATTAAACGCGTTCAACAGCTGTCAGTGTCAATATTACCAACACAACAATGATGATACTGAGTGCTCTTGAACTCGATTTAGATGTGCTGTGCAGCATTTTTTGAACGTCAAAATTACATAAGATTGTCCCCCAAAACGCTCGTCCTTCACCACTTCCTACTGCTTTAGCTGGGATAACATTGCATTGAACTTAAAATTTAGTCCTGTTTAAAATGAGCCCAAACACGACTACGGTGCTGTAATTTCAAGGTTTGTACTTTTTCTGATGCTCCTGGCTGTAGCATCAGGTCTCTATGTACTTCGGTGTTCCTCATTAACAGTACGTTTATCCACACATCGAGCCCTTTTCAATGAGCCTAAACACGATATATCTGCTATTAGTTGTCGAGGAGTTAGGTACTCTGCATGACTTGATGATCATAAGACCAAATGTGGCAAATGCCCTATCAAACATCAAAACAATTTACTAAAACAGTCCTTGCCTGGTCGAGTAACTTCTTACTGTTAAGGAGTTGTACCTTCCATCATCAGCCCAGCTACCTGAAATGGTGACAACCATACGCAAATACACAAGATACTTCATAAAATATGCGAAAAACAATAAGTGAGCCTATAAAATTTGAGGGTTGCCCTCGATTTCTCTAAGATCCCATCATCAGATCCTAACTTGGTGACAGTGGGACCACCTCAGAACTATCTACTTTCGAACAAAAAAATAATTTTGAAAATCCGTCGACAATTGGCGGAGTAGGTATTCGATGAACAAACGTACAAAAAAAAACATAAAAACAACCGAACATAGTACCTCCTCCTTTTTGTGAAGTCGGTAAAAATACTAGACACTTGTTTCGGGTTTCGCATATATACTTACTAAAAATAATGTTGTGTATGTGGTGTGATTTATCTGCACATTTTAATTTTTTTCTTCGATTTATATCATACAGTTGAAAAAAGATCATACGAGTTTTCGTTAAGATAATTTGGTCGTTGGTTTTTTTTATTATGTAGGTAAATAGGTAATTGGCTTATCAACCTATTAATCACTTGTTGGTTTGAAAGCGAAATGATAATTATTAAGATAACTTGCTTCAGATATTATTTTTACTATTCTTGGGTACTTGTACTCTGTTATACTTGGGTAGATACCTACTTAGAAGCAGAACTTAGCAGAGTATAGTAAAGTATACAATACATGGCATATACAACATTAGTATTTGTTTATACTAAACCCGAAAAGGGGTCATTGTACTCATCATTTTGAAAAACTTTTTCTATGGGACCAACCTTGAAATCGCGAAAAAAAATCAGCTGTTCCATACATTTTGTTGATATAAGTGAACACAAATGTATGGAACACCTGATTTTTTTGACATTGTCATGTCATGTGTCATTCTATGTGTGGTCGAAATGTATGGAACAGCAGATTTTTTTTATGATAACCGAAGAAAAATTTCAACGCAAGGCGGTTCAGAATCATGTTCTGAATCCATGGTAATAGTACAGGTAATAGGTTGCGCGTCGATGTCCCTGCCACTCTGTATATAAAAGAAAAGTAGGTATTCGATCTCCACAAACACCGGTAGCCAACTCTTATAGGATAATTGGCCCAACAATTAATTAAAATATAATCTTTACACCACCCGAGCAATAAACAAAGCAATGAACGCAAAGTATAAACAAGTAAACAAAAGAACAATTATCTCTCATTTGACGTCGCGCGCGTGCGACGCAGAGCGGTAGTGTACGACAAACTAATGCACAAAACACAATCAATCAAAATTACACCTTATTTCTTTAAGATAAGGTGCTGACGACATGTAAAGTTATCTTGGTATTCGTGTATAGATGCGCACGCAGGCTGCCAACGACCAATGACCGCGCTTTCACTGTCGGTCGTCCATCTTGCGGTATGATTTTGATTTTAAAATTGGAACGCCCAACGGTCGCCGTTCATGATTAGACTGATTGATTTTCGGTGACAGAGAATTGAGGTTTATGATATGTCGTCGAAATTACTGTAAATTGTGCATAGTTGGGCAGTTTTATAATTGCCACAGAGTTGAGCAAACATGGTGGAACACTCTCAATAGAGAGAGCAGGAAGATCCTGGCCAATAAAAAGTTGTCTAAGAAAAGTAAGTGCATAATGGTCTATTGCTAAATTGCATTCTGTTCGTAGACACCATCACAGTACCGTATGTACCTACTGTCTCACCTCAGCTAGAGCTATAGGAGAAGAGAAGGAATAAAAAATGAGATTAACCAGACACCAAGGTTACTAGTGGTATGAACTGCCCAGGGTACCTGCTAGCTACTCGTGGAAGCTTCTGGTGGATAGATTGAACACCTGCACAATATCGGTCAAAGCATTTTTTCCTGTCAAACCATCATTGATTACGTCTGACATTGCGCGACCCCCAAGAGGCCAAAGCGCATTAATAAGAGAACATTTATTTCATTCAATGATTTATCCATTTTCATCAGTGAAATTTAAAGGGTAAGGCAACACCGGTTACCGGTATAGGAAATGGTCAGTCTAAACAAAAATCTACTTCCAAGAAGGATTTACTCCCGTTTTTTTGAAGTTGATTTTTCCTTATGATACTTATTATAAGATCAACGAAGAACCGAAAATTCGACGACGTGACATCTACCAGCCTGCACTGGGGCCGCGTTGTGGATTACAGCCCACTCCCCCTTATAGAGAGGAGGCCTGTGTCCCAGCAACAAATATTATGTTTTGGTTAGCAGAAGCTAAACCTGCAAATAAAAGACCACATATCACAAACAGAAAAAACCGCAAGAAAAATGATTACGTGATGAGCTAATAATCTCATAAACTATCGCTTTCTATACTATAAAGATCATCGTAGTGAAACAAAGCATAATGCTAGTAAATAATAAAAAGCAGCACACTAACTGCGCCGGAGTTTCGATCTCAGGCCTACGAGCGTGACGGACGGAGTCATTTACACATATGCATGGCATAACTAGGTTGTTATACTTGTTATCTAGTGCGGGTTTGTTATGAGATGATTGGCACTTTTATTTTAATTTTATTGAAAGGCTGAAAAAGCCAAAACATGTCTTGTCGGAGCCCGGAGGTGTCTTCTATGAGGAACGCAGAGGATGGGTTGCGCTTCACAGACACTTTCTTCACTTCTTATGTCACATGTATAAATTGAATAGATTTAACCATTGACATATATATTACTAGCGTAGATTTAACAGACAGCAAGCTCAGTAACGTTATCTTTATTATATATCTTTATTTCATCACCACTGCTCTCAAAACGGTTAAGGAGGAAAGCGGCATGTCCTAGAACCAAAAATTCGAAGACATGTGACATCTACCTTTTGGAATGGGAGACTAGAATCAATTCTATTTAGTTGTAATTTTTGACGTTCAAAAGTGCCTTTAATGTGCCTATTTGAAATAAATGATTTGACTTTGACTTTGACTTTGACATCTGCCAACCCGCACAGGGCCCGCGTGGTGGATTATGGTCCATTAGTGGGAACGTTAAAGGCTAATTAGGCTGTATGATGCTGTAAGCTTAGTAACGGAGCTGTCAGTACAGGGTATGCTTATCATATTGTCTTCATCAAGCCTCAAGTTTATCAGCATAGTGTTGGTGGTTAGGCTTCACATTACCACGCAAGTGTAACTATCGTTTCTATCTTCTAAACCACCCCGTCGCATATCGCCTGCCCGCTCTATCACTTTGTTTTCGCTTAGCGTTCTTTCCGACTTTTTTCTTTTTGTTTGGCTCCTTAGGGCCATAGCGTGATGTTGAATAGCCTATTGTCTTCCTCAAGAACTGGGCTATCAAATGCAAAAAGAATTTTCAGATCCAACTGGGGGTTCCAGACATTACCCCCTACATACAAACTTACAAACAAACCAATTTTACCTCTTTATAAATATCATATTAAAATATTAAATAATTAATCAATTAAGTATAGATATTGACAGGTCGTTGTTTCTATCATAACTGTGATAAAAAGTGGGATTAACTCGTCAAAATGCACTCTAACTACTCCACTAGTTTAGATAGCTTTCACACTGAATTGGTTTTAAATTCTTTGCCAGGAACCACCAATCGGCTCGGGTTTTTGTGCTTGCCACGTCGGTAGGTACCATGAACAAAGTAAATGATCTAACAGCACCGGTTACTGAAGATAATAAATCAGGAGTCAGTCAAGCATGAATGATGTGGAAATGTCGGCTCCAACACGAAATGTCGTGAAAAAATCGTGTCGTTTTCGTAACGAGCGCTGCGCCCGCGCTCCCTGTCGATGTCAGTGATTTGTTGTGTGGGTTGCCAGCTTACTGAAGCGAATTTGAGAGGATTTTAATTGATTATATTGTTGGGGTCTTTGATCTAAGTTTTATTGGCCGACATTAAATAACGTTTTGGAAAAGTTGTTTTTTTATTATCTATATGGATTATTTACAATAATTTTAAGACGTGCTACGAAATTCGTAGTATTGAGAATTTCGTAGCACATTATGAATTTCTTTCTACCATGAAGAAAAATATATTCACGAACTCTCTTAGGGTATGTATTAGATGTGTTCAACAACAACCTTTTTGCATAGAGGAAAATAATTGAATTTACCATTAAATCTGCTAAGAATGCTACGTCCTGGGATTTTCTATGACACAATGAACGAAACCGCGCACGAAATTAACGCGAGATTGGCGGGAATAGCTAAGGAATGGACGTGGTTTCGAAGTAAGGAATCGTCAAGTGGTCATAGTGAATTAGGGCCCTGCTATAAGAGACCGTAAACCCACCAATTCCCTCCATACACAATTCATTTCACTTTATTTTTAACTTCTCTGTAAAAACCAGCTGTTTTCCTAACCAGTCAACACTGAGTAGTCGCTTGGGTGAAGATATGGCGCGCCTACAATCAGGATGCGCAGGCGACACGCAACCAACGCGTGCGCTCACGCATCGTGTATGTACAGACATTGTGATTGGGATAGTTATTGATTGGCTGATTACTTGTCTCTAAAAATTGCTGTTTAACAAAGTGTTAATTCAGCTGACATCAACGAGATTATGACATTGATTTCAGAAAATGAGGTGCCTTGTTCCATTTTAAATTTTTTCGTAGACTAACTTCTTGCCGAAAAGTTTAAATATTGTTGGCCCAAAATTCAGCAGCGCATACTCCGCTTTCTGGCGCAGTCATAAGATCATCAAGTACACAGGTGACAGGGCAGGGTGGAAGGTGGGCCAGTGTCTGTGGGGAGGTGCCGCATACGCACTTGAGATCAGAGCCGTCCGTGAACCCCCCATCTGTGGAGATTGTCTTTGCTTTGGCCGACTTGGGTTCGAAGTCTATTAGAGATTTCCAAGTCGGCCGCGGTAACGTGTGTGTGTTGATAAGACATAGTTGGATTATTGCGATATTGCAATAGTTCTTTATTTAGGATAGGGCGAGTAGGATAACCTTAGCCGTAAGCTGAGTACGAATAACTTAATGATCATCACTGGGGACCTTCTTTCTAAACCGTCAACGAAGGTATGGGCCCGTCCAAAAGTAGTTATGAGTTCTATACTAAGTTCTATACCTCTGACCTAGACTAGAGTCAAGAGAAAAGCCATTTAAAAAAAAAACAAATAAAAAAAAACTGCTCCCGAATACTCCCGATTGATTAACAACACGATTTGACAACTGTCAAAGTGTTGTCATTTTATTCTTAGTTCGGGCCCCAAACTACCTAATCGTATGTCCGTGGATGATATGGAGGAGGAAACGCCCGTTATTTTGGCAGAAACTACGGATTTCGTGCTTTTGGGAGTGTGACCTCCAGTTACCGCTCGTATTAACTTTGGCATTCATGAGCCGTAGTCCTCTTAACGAAGCCTCCTCATTCTTCTCCAATGCCAAAGAAACGGCAAAACGGATTATAACATAATGTATTTTCAATTAAATAAGTAAATTAAAGCACAATAAAGAACTATTCATATATCTGGCGGCAAAGGTCGAGGTGTTCTGTCAGTGTCATCACAAGGTCCCTGTATTTGTGAATATTTATTAGATATCCAGTGTCTGTATTTTCATACTATGAAGTCGTTTTATAAGTACTGTAAAGATTGTCTGCTAAAGTCAACGTTATACCTAGTGCAGGCTAGTGTTTTGAGCATAAGTACGTTCTTTTTTAACGAACGTAGGTATCAGTCTTGCCGAGGGGCATCGTATTGCTGGGACACAGGCCTTCTCTCAGTGAGAGGGAGAGGGAGTGGGCCGTAATCCAACACGCGGGCCCACTGCAGGTTGGTAGATCTCACAATGTCTTCGAATTTTTGGTTCTAGCACATGGTTCCTCACGATGTTTTCCGTCACCGTTTTGAGAGCAGTGGTGATGAAATAATTTACACAAAAAGCGCCGCGCGCAAGTAAATCTGGGTTGGAAACTATGACCTACCTTTACAACTCGTAAGTCACGATCTCGTGACCACTGAGCCACCACTTCTCCAGGGGTATCGTGTTACCCAGTAACTGGGTTGTGGAGGTAAGTATTCGTGCCCGGTTCATGGCAAAGGCCTCGACTCCTATTAAATGGGACTTAAACATAAGTGAAAAATGTGGGTGTACAAAACACATACATATATATACTGGTACACTTCTGATTAACCTTACGTGGATTACACGCGTGATGTCATGTTAAGTTTACACGCGACCAATGATTGCACCACACGACAAAATTGATAGATAATTTTAGAAAACCTGAATTTGTCACAAGTAACTATTTGTTCTCGATTCTTTATCTAATCAACTTCAGTAATTCGTAAATAATACCTCGATCTCGTATCGCCGATAAGATTGGTGTCTGTACAAAATATTTTCTACTTATTATCTGATAACACGGACTTTACCACAAAATATTAATTTGGATTGGTCATAAATAATAGTATTATTGTCAATACTCATCAGTCATCAGAAGACCAATTCCCGTGATTAAAATTTTTTTAAATCTAGTCGTCAATATCATCTCAAAAATGTATGGAAATTAGAGGTATTTTTGAAAGATTGAGACTGAGATCAAACTGTGAACGTCCTTAAAATAACGAGAATGGCCGCCCCTCCGTTTAAAAAAATTTAAAGGCGCTAAATAAATAAATAAATTATCAGTCTTTTTGATAGCTCAAAGCATGAATCGGAATTATGGATTGCGACTCGGAATCCAGTCTCCAACCTTACCTACGGAAACCAATCTTAAGTAATGTTGCTGATGATCCTTCAGGAATAAAATCAAAAGAAAAAGCGGATCAAACCGGAGTGAGAAAGTTTATAGTGGATAAGACAAAGATTAAAACAGAAGACGAACAAGCAGGGGATCGAGGAGGAGGGGGGGTGGAGGAGGGGTTTCAGGGGATTAGACCGGAATAACTCTAATTAAATTGGAGGCAGAATCCACGTTCCAGAGGCGGAAGGTCCCAGAAACACGAAATATAATCGTTTCGTTTTGTTTTAAAGTTGTGTGGAAATCGGTTGTAAAGGCATGTGTTAAGGAGGAATGAGGAAAATGTCGTAAGGAAAGTTTTGAGCATGAATGTCGATGGCTAGAGTAGGGGAAGACTAAAGAAACGATGGATGAACTGTGTGAATGATGATATGGTTAGAAAGGAGGTGGGTGACTACCTGTTAGGCACGTTGCAGTAAAAGACGCGTTTGTTCTTTCGCCATTTTATTAGCAGAGAGAATTCTTACATCCTAAATATATAGAGTTCGAGCATATACCTATTATACCACAGATAATATAAAGGCAGGTAGTAGTAGGTAAGTGCACACAATATTTTACAACTGCCGAGATGACGACTATACAGGGTTATTGGTAAAACATTAACAACCTCTTAAGAGATCATTGTACTCGTCATTATGAACAACTTTTATTATGTGACTAAACCTGAAATCGCGAAAAAAAAAAATGTTTTCAGACAATCCCGCTGAGTACGGTACCCGGTAAGACATATTGATTTCAGACTTTCGGGCTTCTGACTATCCGTAAAATTATTTAATACCCTCAATTTTAAAACGCATTAAACCTACATAAAGAACAGTATTAATTAATTGAGTGGCCGCCCGGGGTCACCTGTCTCGCCTGTGATCGCGACCGACCTGCGCGCGCATTTGAATACAATGCGCCTGCGCAGGCTGGAACGTTATGGTGCCGACAGCACAGTTGATGTGTTGTTTGTGTAGACGCTTATATTATGAAGAGGAATTGACCATTTTTATTGACTTTGCTTGCTTGTAACTAAAAAAGAGATGAATGAAATGGTGATGGATGGAGAGGGAGAGAAAGACCAAAGAAAAGATGGATGGATTGTGTGAGTGAAGAAATGACAGGAGTTAAAAAAGGAGTGAATGATAGAGTGACAGATGACAGGGGAGAGTGGAAGAAACAAACTAGATGCGCCGACTCCAAGTAACATGGTACAAGGGCAGGAAGATTGTTAGCGGGATGGTCCGAAAGGGTTACCTCTGCCCCAGAACATAAAGGGCTAAGAACACGGGTGGGTTTTAGTCAGTAAAAGTCTGACACTCCCTTCCGCTCCACCCTGAGCGGGAGAGGTCATTTGATGATTTCCCCATCCTCAAAAAGAAAAAAGAAAAAAGGGCAGGAAGATAATTAACTTTTACTGCCTTTCAAGCTGTGGGTATTAAATTATTGAGGTCTTAATTCAGCTTATGAAGAAGAAGATGTAGAGTACCAGTAGTTTACATGGAACGAATGCCTATCGGACCACCAATTTATTTCAGTATAATTAACTTTTATTATTCTTATATTTTATATCTAGTTCAGACAGAGATGTTCAAAACCTGTTCATAGTTCTGTTTATCAACTAAATAGGTATATTACATACTCGACTAACATTAGTATGGTGATACCACCATAGGTACTATTCAATTGTTGTATATTTTAACAATTAATCACACTAATATTATAAAGGCGAAAGTTTGTGAGGGTGTGTGTGGGTGTGTGTTTATATGTTTGTTACTTCTTCACGCTCAAACGGCTGGACCAATTTTGATAAAATTTTGTGTGGAGGTAGCTGACACCCTGGATTAGCATATAGGCTACTTTTTATCCCGATATTCCCACGGAATCGACATTTACGCGGGTGAAACCGCGGGGCGCAGCTAGTGATACATAAACTTATTCTCCAGAAAATATTTTCATTGCAAAGTGCAATGTCCTGAACTAATTTGATAACAAATCGACACCTCTGCAACTCAAAGTCACATTAAAAAATTTTCACTTACAATCTACTTAGATCTTATTTAAGTACTCATAATTTACATTAGGTATCTTTTATTGTTTTTTTTAAATCACAAATCAAAGATGTTTTCTTTGTTTATCGTTATATAAAATAACAACAAAGGCTTGCAGCCGACACAAGAACGAGTCGTCTGTATAATTGCATAAAGCCACTTTTCCACACGTTGCGTATGCTATGCAAATCTTGTGCGCCCGCGCAGCTGAGAAGCGGCTGCAGATTAGGGTTGGCGTGCAGTTTAAATGTGGGATTTGTTTGTGACTATAATTTTTTTGATGTCGATACCTTACAATGTTTATTAAAATTTGTAAAAGTACTGGTTGACAGGCCTACACAGTCCTCCCATACCTATTAACACTGTAATTTGAAAACATTGTAAAATCCAATTATTTTTAAAACAGTGACCGTGGGAGTTTCTTGCCGGCTCTTCTCCTTAAGAAACGACCAATGGGAACCGTGCACCTAGATTCTGACGTTTCATAAGTGTCCATGTAGGTTTATGTGAAATAAAATATTAACTATTGTTTTTTTTTTTTAAATAAATGCTCGGCTGCTGCAGCTATAATATTAAAATTAAATTAAAATAAAAGAATAACTATTATTGTTTATTTTAAAATTCGAATGTCTGAGTCGATTCGATTTTCAGTGTTGCCAACCCTGACACAAGTCGCGCGCTCTACCTCACATTACTTGAACGATGAGTTATGCTATCGTTACAAAATTAAATGAATAATGAATACTTACTTTTTACACACCCATCATTAAGAATATTCTCATTTCTCTATTAATCAAGGGTTTTTTAAAACGTTTAGTAGCTAGGCGAGTACTATTTCCGATTTTTGAGAATTGTATGCACTTGCAGTAGAGGAGCAATGGTGACCCTGTGGTATCCCCCCACTTTCGAGTTGTAGGTCGTGAGTTCGGACCCAGGCGGGCTCGTTACTTTGTGTATTTTATTTCATCACCACTGCTCTCAAAACGTTGAAGGAAAACATCGTGAGGAAACCGGCCGAAAAAAATGTCATATATAGAACCAAAAATTCGAAGAATTGTCTACCAACTCGCACTGGGCCCGCGTGGTGGTTTGTGGCCCACTCCCTCTTACAAAAAGGAGGCCTGTGTCCCAGCGGTGGGAACTAGGCTGATTATAATGCACTAAAGGATAATCAAGATTTACATGTCTGCTGCAGGCTGGTGAAATGAATGGTGGGGAAATTCCGAAGGCAATCAGAATGGTAAAAAGAGGACTTCTGTTGTTTTACCTTTCTGATTTTATTTTTTGCCAGAGATTCTTTTAGTCCTTACCCTCTGTACCACCACCACATTTTTTACCACCGCTGCGGTATTTTTTTTTTTTAATATTGCCACATTATGCTGAGATAATATAATTATTAATATTAGCCTTTGCAGCTTCGCGCAGGTCTTTTTTATGTTTGGTTTATTCATTTTTTTAGTGGTTTTAAATGCTCCTTCTTTTTTACTTTTACTATTTGTATTAATTAATTAATTAATTTATTTAAACTTTTCGTACAAAAAGGTACAAAGGCGGACTTAATGCCTTAGGCATTCTCTACCAGTCAACCAAGGGTGGTGAAGAGATTAAATGGTAGGTGCTTTGGTTGAGAAGAACAATGATAAAAAAAAAACTATTAAAACTAGGTACACAAATACATAAATAGGTTAAATACATATACATACTATTTACTATAATATATACTTATAATATATTGTATATACATACATACAAATTCAAGGGAGAGAGGTGTTGAGATGACTCTACGCTATTAACTGTGCGTGTTCCAAATAAAATATTTTTCTTTATTTTTATCTCTGTTATGTATTCGGCCATAGCGTCAGACCATCTACACTCTAGCGAGACTGTTTATCGTCACAATATTAAATATCTATCCTACATACAAAATCGAAAAACGAAGCACCAGGTTTTGATAAGGCGTTTAGCTTTTGGCACGCTGGCGATCCTCACCCTGTAGAACTGATGAAAAAAGAAGATTTACAATACATAATTAAACTGAAAAGGTGCATTGTTATCAATTTAGCAAACTGTGTGTAACCCGGCGCCCGCGCACGCGATGCGCTTTCATTTAAGCGTTTCATTGGACTGTGATTCCTGAACTCTCTGATTGGGTTCGTTTTGCTCAATCAAAGGAAACTCGAGACGTGAATGTAATGTACCGAGAAATTGCAGTTGTGAATGATGAATGGACTTTGCTGAAGTTGTTAGCAACT
Organism: Oligia fasciuncula; assembly: GCA_963082905.1. NCBI lineage: Eukaryota > Metazoa > Arthropoda > Insecta > Lepidoptera > Noctuidae > Oligia > Oligia fasciuncula. The sequence continues at coordinate 10,218,882 of OY720408.1, forward strand.
AGGTATTTAAGTAACTTATGAACGCGATTTCTCTAGGATCTTAGAGGGACAGCTTTATGTGCCAGAAAAAAAGGTCAAGGGAAAGAAGAACTACCTATTCAAGAATTGTCATTGCCCGCGTGGATGTCGGGGAATATACTATCGGGATTTAAAGTACCCTATGTCCAGCAGTGGGCTGATGATGGTGATGATGATGATGATGTGTCAATCCAGGTTATAAACACTAACTCTGTGCCCAATTTCATCCAATGTTTAGGTACGCGGTGCACGCCCGTATAGCTCCCAGTCAGCATGATGTTTTCCGACATCTTTAACAATCATCGTCATAACCATCGTGATAAATGATTTGTTTTCTGTAAGTAGGTTTGCACAAAAGCTTTTAAACGTCAATCATATTTTAAAAACTAGATGAGGTATTTGTTTCCTATCTGACTACTCCGAGAAGAAAGGCCGAAACAAACTCAGAGGTCTCTTTTAAAGTCCAGACATAATCTTGGTCAGATCATGTGAAGACCATGTAGATCGATGTCTGAGATGGTCTTTTGAGGAAAGAACCACACAGATTGAGTGGACCTGTCCAATCAGTAACGCATTTTTCAGAAATCGTGCAGCTCAACTCAAAACGGTGCTCAACGTGAAACACGTATGAAAATCCGTTCGGTATTTTTGAGTTTGTCGCGTTCAGACTTCTAAAATTAGATATAAGGTAATGTCTGCTTTGGTCTTTCCTGAAAACAAAACATCAATCCACTCGTACTTTCTCAATAATGATCCACTCATCGCGCTCAATATTGGCAATACACCAGTTTTCCTTACCCGACACCACCGAACTAAAATCTAGTTATGAGTTGCGTTACATCCTGCGAACGAGTGCTTCACTTTACACGATCTAATAAGCACCGATCGGTTACAAAATAGTCATGAAATGTGCACTGAAGTATTTGAGAAATTAGCACTAATCATTTCATTAGGTAGTTTCATTTTGAAGATCACTTTTATCAAAAAGAGATTTTTCTATTACCTTCTAAATTACAGTACTTTGTTGTGGCTAAATTTTATCAGATGCACGGGTCGCGCGTGCAGCGGTTTCTCCGTGGATGCGTGGCAATCTCTACATACCAAGACCACATCGTGGCTCCCGGCTGACATTCTATCATTAAGTATATAAATCATTAAGTATGCTCATGCCGCTTGTGATACAGGTTTATCCTAGTACAGGCATCTAACATTATTATACCTTTGTAAATAATTTTTGAGACTTTATGTAATAATTTTACTAATGTTAATACTGAATAAAACATTTATTTTATTCATTATTTATTATTTTATTCGTGGATCTTTGACAGTCGTTACGGTATTGTTAGAAGCCCGAAAATCTGACAACCAGTCTTACCAAGGGGCATCGTATTACCCAGTTACTGGGTTGTGGAGATCAGATAGGCAGTCACTCTATGTAAAATACTGATATTCAGCTGCATCCGATTGGACCGACCCCAACATAGTTGGGATAAGGCTAGGCAGATTGATATATAGATTAAAATATTAGCCAGAAACCACCCAATAGACCCCTGTAAACCAACGTTGTTCAAACAGTAACTGTACAACGCCTTGAAACGTTTCAGATAAGTGCCACGCCCTGAAAGTTATTAGGTCACGGTACAACGAAGGCCAGACGGAGCAGAATGAGAAGTTTATAACACACTCTACATTTATTACCTTTATATTTTACATATTTACACTATTACCATGCATAATCAACCCATAATATTCCCACTGCTGGGACACAGGCCTCCTCTCGGTGTGAGGGCTGACCATAATCCACCACGAGGGCCCAGTGCGGGTTGGTAGATGTCTTATGTCTTCGAATTTTTGGTTCTAGGACATGCCGGTTTCCACACTATGTTTCGTTCTTTTCCCATGAGGTAGATACAAACTATAGCATGCCACGTGATACGATCCTTATCCTATTTTTACCATAATCAGCCTATAATGTTCCCACTGCTGGGACACTAGCCTCCTCTCAGTGAGAGGGAGTGGGCCGTAATCCACCACGCGGGCCCAGTGCGGGTTGGCAGATGTCACAAGTCTTCGAATTTTTGGTTCTAGGACATGCCGGTTTCCTCACGATGTTTTCCTTCACCGTTTTGAGAGCAGTGGTGATGAAATAATTTACACAAAGTAAAGCGCCTGTCTGGGTTCGAACCTACGACCTACAACTCGTAAGTCGCGGCCGTTATCACTTGGCCACCACTGCTCCCTATCCTAATTTTGTGTCTTCAATATTCTTTCAACTTTTCATAGAAGCTGCATACTTGTACATACCTACTTTTTATAACGTCATATTACTTTATCTGCAAATATAGTCCTTATAAACAAACAACATTAGTTAAATTCCAAAGATTTCCGTGTAAATTCTAACTAACATTATATCTAACTAACGGTAAAACTCCCCAAAGTGAGAAGCCTACAATTTACACAAAGAAGCGTTCCCCATCCCATTGGTACCTACTGAAAATCCATTTCAAATACACCCCGAACAGACACATAGAACGAGATTAACGAAATGGTCTCCCTTCCCCACACCACTCCAGGGAGCGATCAATACCTGGCTTCTAATCTCTCAGAATCTTGCGTCCTTGTCGCTCGTGAGATGTAGATGAACTGCCTTCATCCTGGACTGAACTTCAACCTTATTTCAAAAGTTGTAAGGTGTGTTTTCAAATGGGAGTGTAAGCAGGGAGATTATGTACTGTGTATAATCTTTTAGGTATGTAGTGGTATGCGGTTGTGAAGCGGTGGCTTCGAAATGGGTTTTGCAGTAAAGATAAAATCTGAAATGTTTACAGAAATGCTTCGTTGGAGTGGGTGGTGATGACGCAGTTATCCTGAAATATCTGACCTCTTTTATCTGACGGAAATCAGAACTTTATGATTTTGCAGGAATTCCGTTTATTCCATTTACATTCTTCTATATTCTTCAATAAGTATCTATTACCTATAGGAATTGGGGAAAATCCCACATTGCACTGGGTTCGGAAATTGCATCATTTTGCCATCATGGTAGTCTGGGAATAATCTACCAGCATTGCTATTCTGTAAAAATCTCACCGTGAACACTTAGGTGAAGTGAGGGTGGAGTGAGCTGGCAATAGTGTCAATTCCTAGCAAAAACAAACTCACTTCACCTAAGTTTTCACGGCTGATTACCAATATTTAGCTCAGCTAAGTTCATCTAAGTTTTCACGGTGAGATATTTACAGAATGGGTACATCGGCAGGTTTCAAAATAGGTAGAAGATAAATCTTAGCTCTAATTTGTATTTATTTTTGAGAGGTAGTGAACGACAACACAACATTAGATAATGATTCTGTTATTAAGTTATCTTGAAAATTTTATAATGAGTTCAATAATAAAACCGGGAAGTCCCTTATCTTAGACATCTGCTGCAATGTATCATATTCATCAGCACATAAGAATCATGAATATCAATCGTCGCGGCATCTTTCAAAGCCGGTACACACTCTGTCCTTCATTTGTTTTTGGTCACCATATTTTTGAATTTTTTAAGTAATTTTCGGTTTACTTAAAAAACAATGACGAATTTCGCGCAGCCCTGCTTTTTGATTCACCTAAGTTTTTATATTGAGATTTTCACAAAATAGCACTTACTGCTTTGCACTTGTATCATAAATGAATGGCATCTCGTTGTTCAACGGCGGAGGTTGTCGTCTGTTTTACGGAACTTGCTTGTGGGTGCCTCAATAAATTAAGGCCTCCAGCCGGGGCTAACAAAACTTAAAAACAAAGCGAGTACACGCTAAGGGTGCCCTTACCTTGTAGTGACTTTGTTTTTACCTAGATATTGTGACGTACCTTCTAGATAAAATACAATTCCAACATACATATAGTAAGGAAATACCTGTTTCATGATCTAACCACCTATATGTTTATCAAACAAATTCATAATAATACGTTAAGAAAGGTGTGTCTTCACTTCTAAGTACCTAAGTTATTCCTGAAGTGATTCAGTTGACGTCGCCTGTAAGTGCCTTCTTTGGAAACTGACTCTTAATATACAGACTGATAACGATTATAGTAATCATTGTTTTCTTAAAATAGCTCTTGGCAGACAGTTTGGTGATGACCAGAGAGGCCTCCTACGAACGCACGACTTAGTGCTCATCCACACGAGCGACTTGCGTTGTCGACAGAGGCTACTGCAGCTGCCGACACGCGTTGACTTCTGCCGCCGAGAATGACAGTTCTTTTTTTAGAGATTTGGGCCCAAATGCTGCTTTATTTTCTTCTCTTGTATCTCAAAGGCTGCGTTTTCACCAGAGATGCGCGAGGATGCGTAGCGAGGGTTGTGTGTGAAGCAAACCAATAACATCGCTTCATTTTCATAGCTTGAACTAAGTAAGCGTTGTTATTGGTTAGTTTCACACACATTCCTCGCTACGCATCCTCGCTCATCTCTGGTGGAAACGCAGTCTAAGATAGGGCTATACCAGAAAAGGCCATGGCGTGGTACATATGAGGCAATCACCTGCTTGGTAGCCGTTCTGATTACCTAGAATGCGCTGGTCGTAGGCAATTTAAGTATTGTCACTCATGAAAACTATTTTAATGTACCTCTTTTCCTGTCAATGAAATTTTGAAGTGCAGCATTAGTCAAAACGGTAAAGGAAAACATCGTGAGGAAATCATGTCCTAGAGTGGATTACGGCTTATTCGCAGAAAGAAGAGGCCTGTATCCCAGCGGTGGGAACATTATAGGCTGATTATATATCTTGTGCAATAGTCTTGATTTTGTTTATAATTTCTAATAATTTTGTATACAAAATCATAGTCCGGAGCAAGTAAATATAATAATGCACGTCATAAAGACATCTCTTATGTGTCATAACAATCTGCTTCCAGTCTTACCGGAAACAACTGAAAAAAAAAATAGACGAGTTGTGACATAAAGCGACTTCCCATCTGACCTCTAGTTACTGAATAACATGATACCCCTTGGTAAGACTGGTTGTCAGACTTTTGGGCTTCTGACTACCCGTAACGAACAAAATATTGACGTGTAAAAGTATCAAAGATCTACTTATTTAACCACATTGGTTTTATTGTTTCGTTTTTTTTTGTGTTTTGTTTTTTGTTTATAGCTAACTAACAGACGCCAGTGTGTGAAAGTGGATGAGAACACCAGCTATCAGGAAAATATGATCTTTGAGTTCGACAGGGTAGCGTTCTAGGCCCGGTCTTATTCATCATCTACATAAATGATAAACATCGCACATTAAATCAAAATGCACTACGAATGACAGTCGGGACCAACAGCTTAACGTGCTTTCCGAGCCACGGTGTAGTCTTGATATACAGCGTGGCGCTTTAATGGCCACATTAATTTAACACACATAAACGGTTTCGCGTTTTCGTTTTATGAACGTATTTTAATATCATCATCATCATAATCAGCCTATAAAGGTCCCACTGCTGGGACACAGGCCTCCTCTCTGTGAGAGGGAGTGGGCCGTAATCCCCCACGCGGGCCCAGTGCGGGTTGGTCATTTTAATTAAAAATAAATTTTAATTTAATTAGACTTTATTATTTATTCATTTGTTTATAATTTTCTAAAATAGCTTCTTGGAGCAACATGCACTTAAAGAACTGTAGCGCTCGGATCTTATCATCGCATCAATAAAATTAAAACGAAGAACGTGCAAAGAGTAGGCGAATTGAAGGAAAGAGAGAGAGTCCTACGTCAGCGCACGGCGCAGGCGGTAGTATTCAAATTACGAATTATTTTATCTTGTTATAGTTATTATGATTCCTGGCCACTAGCCCTACCCGTGTGTTAAATTAATGTCGATATTGTAGCGGCACGTTGTATAATGGATGGACACCCATCCACGAACCGACCGGGGGAGCCGACTGTTAGCTCCTAAATCTCAACGCATAACACAGCTCTCTATCTATGTTTTCTGTCTTTATTTATTTTGCTGTAATGCCAATAAACGCATTTTTCTTTCTGTCTACAACCTGAAGTACTTCTTACTTATTCTTCAGTAGCAAAAGTACTTTCAATTATTCGCCATAAGATCGGTTGCAAGCTACGATGTTTTTCCTATCCATCAAAATCGCCTTGTAATGTCCCGTTTTACTCCCTTTTCCTACTTGAATATAATCAGTATTCAAAAAGAGTTTTCCTTCACACAATTTTCCCACTTACGTTTTTCAAGCTACGCTCGCTACAAGACACGTCTCACAAAACCCACAAAGAAAGAGCTAGAGGGGGGGTGAACGCTCGAATATTAATTATCGCCGCCACCCCCTTCACCCCCAGGGGTAGGGTAAGGGGGTGAGCTCCTGAGACAGCGCCTGGCACCAATACTCCTGGTTTAAGAGTTAGGGAGGGAAGACTGGCCGGGGATTTAACGGGGGTTGTAGTGGAAGAAAAGCGTAAATAATTTCCTTTGTTTGGAATGGAATTTATTAAGACAAGTGGTCTCTGATGTAGATATGGGTATGGCTTTAAAAAATAAACATTAATTCTGAGTGTACCTACTAGGTATATTTTTCCTGAACACATAAGCTTTTACATAAATAAATTTTATTATTCGCATAGAAGTCTCATCCATTACATCTTTGTTTGTTTAAAATTAAATTGTAGTTTCATAAAAGTTCACACTATCTCCTGTACTATAAATAAGATTTGGGAAAGCTCGGAACAAAGGCTTTTCTAACAAAGAGGTATTTCATGGCGTCATGAGTCAGCAGTGACGGGAGAAACGGAGGGCCTCGTAAAAAAGCTTGCTCGGTGAAATAAGTGCCATACCTACGTAGTTTTGTAGCTTCTTTTGAAAAGCCATAAAAATACAGGTACATTAAACGTTTTAACTTTATTTGAAATGCTTGCAACGCTTTAGAAAACCAAGGGGGGTTTTCAGGTGTCTGCAATAACGCAATTGCCCTGTAATTGCGTAACACACTAACAGTAGGAATGTCGCGGTTGGTCTGTGGATGGGTGACCATCTTTACATACCGACCCCTCCGTGTCTCGGAAAGTACGTTAAGCCGTTGGTCCCAGCTGTCATTGATATGATTATATTATATTGATTTTCGTGGATCTTTGACAGTCGTTACGGGTAGTCAGAGGCGCGAAAGTCTGGCAACCAGTCATACCAAGGGGTACCGTATTACCCAGTAACTGGGTTGTGGAGGTCAGATAGACAGTCGCTCCATGAAAAATACTGGAATTCAGCTGCATCCGGTTTGACTGGAAGCCGACCCCAACATAGTTGGGAAAAGGCTAGGCAGATGATGAGTATGATGGAATGTATTTCATTTTGACAGTTCAACCACTTTGAACGCAGGGTCACGATTCAGAATCATGTAAGTACTAAATCCATGGTAACAGCACGCTCACGTAACATACTTTCAATCTCAATCTGAATCATTTTGAAGGATATTGCTAATCCATTGCTTCTTATGTTAGAAAAATGTATCTGCTCAACAACGTAATTAACGCAATGAATGATGTAAACTCACAAAATGAAAGCCATTGCTAATGAACGTGTGTTACGCAATTTCCCCGCTGGTTGCTTGTCGATGCCCCTGCTAATTGCAGTTTTGTATAATCAGCCTATAATGTTCCCACTGCTGGGACACAGGCCTCCTCTCTTCGAGAGGGAGTGGACTGTAATCCACAACGCGGGCCCAGTGCTGGTTGGTAGACGTCAGAAGGCCAATTCTCTTAATTTAAAACGTTCAATCTAAGTAGTCGCAGTCTCATCTCGGCGACTAAGAAATGTCAAAAACTTGTCAAATTGTAGGGCAATTAGAGGTATTTTTGACAGATTGAGACTGAGATCAGACTGTGGACGTTCTTCAAATTACGAGAATTGCCGCTCAGATGTCTTCAAATTTTTGGTTCTAGGACATGCCGGTTTCCTCACGATGTTTTCCTTCTTACGTTTATACCTAATAATTACTGTAAATAAAATTACAGGATTTTTAATAATACCCTACCTAAAGAAAATTTTCAGTAAGTAAGTATAATTTGCGAGAACTGAAACATCTGGTCCTGTAATGTTGCCACAGTGGTGGCAATGCCTGTAAATACATTGTTGGATACAATGTAGTAAGAAATAAAACTAGCATATTTTATTAGTTCCCAGGAATATTTCCTTCGGGTGTATAATTTAGAAAAAGTAAATTGTTCTTGTTTATGATATTTTTTTACTGTGACGAATTTTTTATTATTTACATGCTTACTAAGAAATCTTACATACATTAAACAATCTAATACCAAAAAAAAATATAATGTACAAGTACCTACCTATATAAAGGGGAAATAAAGGAAAGAACTCATGGAGCATCAGTGGGGAAAGCACCCAAAAGGCTGGCAGCGTTGCCACGTTGGATGGCAATGCTGATTCTTTGACCTAAAAATAGGCCAGCCCAGCCCGGGTCAGCAAATTCACGTGATATTTTAGATATAATACGCTGAAAACCAAACTAAATCTTATAGGATCGTCAAATAATGTTAGGTAATTAGTCCCAGAAAATGATTTTGCAGATTTATTTTCTACATTCTTTGCTACATAATATAACAGATCCTCTCATATACTCTGTACCCTCACATTCCTCAACCAATAGCATTACTCGTTCAATCTTGAATGAAGTCATTCTCCAGCAAGAGATACAACTAAACTCCCTGTTCACGCCATCTCAAGCTAAACTCACCTACAAACCCAATTAGAATTGATTACAATACGGCTCAAATTCAAATATCAAGGATTAGTGTCGGTTAGGTCATTCAAAAAAGGAATAAGAAACGAGATCGATTCTCTTAAATTGAGAAGTGGTATCCGAAAATGAACCTTAGTAACGAAGAATTGAGTTTAAATTCGAATGAAGTCAACAAAATTATAGAACAATTTTAATATGGAACGAGCAAAGATGGTTCTCTAGGGAAAAACCGTGGAGAGCGCACGCAAAAAAGGCCCTAATTCATATAAGTTTGAAGCAGTTTTCGCTCATTTTCCTATGATAAGGTGTCACTTATGACTTTATGATGTCGGTTCGGTTGTTCAAGATCGATTTGCTCTGGATACAGACAAAGTATAATAATGGTGATAGAAAATGTTCTATGTGGTTTACAATGCGGATTTTCCTTGTTTGTATAATATAAGGACGCGAGTCGAGTGATGAGTGTGTACTAAGTGGGTACCTATTTAATAATGAGTGTACCTATTTAAAGATTCATCCGATTTTGATCCTTCTTTGTTTTTCAAATAAATATATCTAAAGATTGAAACATTTGCTTGGCCTTTGCAGAGTTTGAATAGGACTTCATTCAAATATTATTTATTTAATAGCATTTTAAATTATTACTATTGAACAAGGTTTCAAAAATTACAGACAGCAAAATGCGATCTTCTATTGCAAACTTGTGAAGATTTGTCGTTGATACTTTTTTGTATCGGAACCTTCAGGTTACGGAGATATTAAAGTTCTAACTTTTACTGACATTTTTTACAAAAACAAATTTTGAATGAGGTGACACAACTTTATATACCCCCACGACCCCTGTTACATGCACTCATAAGCACAATGGTTTTGACAACAGTATTTTTTACACCAAAAATAAATATATGTCGTTTCTCAGCAATTATTTTTGTGCAATGTTACTTACCTAGTTTGATGTCAGAATGCGTAGTTGATAGCTATGTGATGTGTATTTTTTACATCCTGTAATAAAGTGCAAAATAAAAGAAAATCGCTCTATTGAAAGAAAATCGCTTCAGAATTCCACTATACCTATTTACCATTATACATACACATTACACACACACTTTACATTTATGTATAAACACATTAAACCCACTCATTCTCTCGCAGACAGACGCCTCCTACAAGAACAAAGAACATCACGTAGCAACAACATTCATCATTCTGTAGGCGCGGCGAGGGCGGGCGAGATGCCAGGGCGGGCGGTCACTCACACACCCACCCTGTACACACACCATACAAAGCGGGTGTGAGTGTCGCTGAGAAGAGTGGGCTCGGTAAACATAGTATATCTATACTAATATTATAAAGCTGCAGAGTTTGTTTGTTTGTTTGTTTGTTTGTTTGAACGCGCTAATCTCTGGAACTACTGGTCCGATTTGAATGATTATTTTAGTGTTGGGTAGTCCATTTATCGAGGAAGGCTATAGGCTATATTTTTTTTCTTCAAAATTAGGGATCCGTAATAAAATTGCTATTTTGTAACACAAGGTGTAAAATCGAAAACCTATTTTTGCGTGCGCTGCAAAAACTATTGACAATAGAACAAAATAATGTACTACGGGTTTGTAGAGGCCATTAAGACCTACAAAAAAGTCCGCGAGAACATATATCTAGCTATCATGGTTTAATCACAATAACTGATTTTGTGTTCAAAATAATTATTAAATCGTCTGAAGAAAAAAAAACTACGTTAAATATGTATCGTAATATTAATCTTTATCGAAATTAAGCATTATGTTATCAAGAGTATTTATGAAGAAGTAAAATACTTTTTGTTTCATCTCAATCGGATATTTCGTTTAAAAGTTATCACGTGTGTAAGATGTTAAGAGTTGGTACCTATTAAGGAGTTATGGGCCATAGAGTTTTTTATCTATACTAATAATAAAGCTGAAGAGTTTGTTTGTTTGAACGCGATAATCTCTTTAACTACCGGTCAGATTTGAATTCTTTTTGCATTTGATAGCCCAATTCTTGAGGAAGGCTATAGGCTATTTAACATCACGCTATGACCCTTAGGAGCCGAGCAAAAAGAAAAAAACTCAGAGTGAACGGTAAGCGAATACGAAGTGTTGCGACGCGACGGGGTGGGGGTACAAGAAATTTCACGCGGACGAAGTCGCGGGCAGAAGCTAGTGGATAATAATTATGTAGGTATTGAGACGGTACAGTATGTGTGCGTGCGTGCGTGGAGAGTACTGTGTTTTTATTATGGATGCTTTTGGCAATGGATATACACTAATATTATAAAGGTGAATGTTTGTGAGTGTGCGTGTGTGTTTCCTTCACGCTCAAACGGATGGACCAATTTTGATAAAATTTTGTATGGAGGTAGCTGACACTCTGGATTAACATTATGCTTTTTATCCCGATATTCCCACGGGATCGACATTTACGCGGGTGAAACCGCGGGGCGCAGCTACTAATTAATAAAAAAAATAACATTGAATATCGGAGACTAAGCTTTTAAAACCATCAAAATGCGTTAAAGGAGTCTCTTCATGTTGGACTTCAGTGGCTCGGTCTTCGGCTCGGAGAAATACTACGATACCTACCTACATAGTTTTGTTTCCTCTTTTTAAAAGGTATAAAAATACAGGTAACATATGACGTTTTAACTTTACCTAAAATGCTTTAGAAAACCTCCTTTTTCAGGTGTCAGCGAGGTAATGGCGTGACACACTAACAGTAGCAATGACTTTCATTTTGACAGTTCAACAGCATTCATTGCGTTATTTACGTTGATGGACAGAATTTTATTTTGAACACATGACGCAATGGATTAGCAATATCCTTCAAAATGATACAGTACAGTGGTGCAGGTCCTTGTCCCTACCCTACCTTACCTTAAACCTTCTATAAGGATCAACATTTTTCCGTCATAGACAAAGGACCAAAATATTATATTAACTGTTTTGTTATAAATGTTTTCCTCGAAAAAGAAAGAGCTTTGTATGTGTAAACATAAAAAGTATTGTGATGTGATACATGAAACTTTCGTGAAAGGGGTGAGGGTGGAATCTAAAGGGGGTTGAAAGATCCTTCGAGTAATATGAGCACCTATGCAACTTGTACAACTATATACCTATTACGATTGCTCCAGTTTATTTTCTTCTGTATATTTATCTACAGTGCGTACTAAGACAATATTTTTTTCTTTCCGTGTTCTTCATTTACATACCTCGTTTTGCAATTGGTGAACGTCATACGTTTACGGTGAAGGAAACATCATGAGGAAACCGCAGATTTTTTTTCGCGATTTTTTTTTCCCAGGTTTGCTCCCATAGTAAAAGTTGTTCATAATGATGAGTACAATGACCTCTTAAGAGGTTGTTAATGTTTTACCAATAACCCTGTTTATGTGTGTAGATAAATGGTAAAATAGATAAATACATAAAACAGATTCCTATCTAACAATAGTCTCCTTTTACCCACATATCTACATTTACTCATAAATAGTATAAGAGCTAGCGCGGCATTTAGATAACATGATGGAACGGGGAAGCGAAGTAGTCGGCTAGTTCGAACACTCAGCCGATAAGAGAGCTGATGCGCTATTCTGCATATTTTACTCAGTAAGCAAAATACTAGCAGTACAAGATCAAAGTCTGAAGGCCCGTGGCTAAATAATAACAGCTGCACAGGTCGATCGATAAGGTCTGTGGATGGGTGACCATCTTTACATACCGTGACCCCTTCGTGGCTCGGAAAGCACGTTAAGCCGTTGCTGTCATTCGTGGATATTTGACAGTCGTTACGGGTAGTCAGAAGCCCGAAAGTCTGACAACCAGTCTTACCAAGGGGTATCGTATTACCCAGTAACTGGGTTGTGGATATAAGATACGCAGTCGCTTCATGTAAAATACTGGTATTCAGCTGCATCCGGTTGGACTGGAAGCCTTTTTTTTTTTTTTTTTTTTACGTGGAGAAATGCTCATGCATTCTGCACTACCACGGGGAGATAGTGCAGTTATGTGGGACTCTAACCCACTAAAACTCCACGGTGTCCTCCTCTGCCGCTTATGGCGGGAACACGGGCACGCGTTAGCACTCATCCGTGAACCCGCCGCGGCTGTCCGTCACCGGACCCTCCTCCGGGGAGTACTCCCCATCACCGGCGCACCAGAACACATAGCACGCCGTGACCACCCCAGGGACCAAACCAGCACATGGGCGCCAGACGACCCCGTCTCTGCCACCCTTGGTCCCCCTGCGACGGGTCAGGTCATTGGCCCCGCCGCCTGCCAATTTTCGGCCGCAGAGGATAGGGAGAGTGGCCAACGTCATACCAACACTCCTCTTCCCCTGCGGCCCCACCGCGTCCGCCATCGAACGGTGGCGACCCCGTCAAGGCCGCGGAAGGTAGGGAGAGCGGCGCACCGTAATACCGGCACTCCTCTCCCGCCGCGGCCTCCAACCCTCAGCCGCGATGCCTCCGGTACGACATCGCGGCCCGCCTCAGTTGCGATGTCGCCCAAGCGGCACCGCAACCAACCATGTTGGCCGCTACGTCGTCGGCTTGTCGGCAAAAGCCCTGACGAGCGGCCCCTCCTCGGGTTCCTCTTCGCTTCACCGTGGGTGTCCAAGCCACGGCTACTGAGCCCCCCCGCCTCGACAATGCGGGAACCCACTGGGGGGGGGACTGGAAGCCTAGTCCAACATAGTTGGGAAAAGGCTAGGCAGATGATGAAGATCAAAGTCTGAGTTCACGGTTCGTTCAGTGCACAGCAAGTGGGCAGCCAGCTTAGCTACCACAAAAATATCTCGGCGAGATTTTACCACGCACTGGATTTTCAACAACATTGAGATTCCAATAAAGTTCATCGCAGCGCGTCAAAAAAACACACGTTGGATTTTCAACTCTCGGCGCTTAGCAATGCGTTGAGAATCCAGTGCGCGAAAATAATCGCGGCGAGAAATGGTTTGGTTATGACGATTCATGCAACAAAATTTTTGTTGCAGCAACATGATTTTGCATTACTAAAAACCGTTTTCTGCACGCAATGTTGAAAATTATTTTTTTCACACACTAAAACGTATGGCGTCATTTTCGTTAACTATAAATACTTTGCTTAGTGTAGGTACTTGAAATAATTTCAGAATACGCCTAACTTTAGATACAGTGAGTCAGGGCCACGCCTGCGCATACGGGTTCCGGTGTTCCCTAGAAAACTCTGTGCTTAGGTACTCATCGGCAAATATGATGGTAGAGTTTTCTATAGAGAATCCATACTTCCATACTAATATTATAAATTCGAAAGTAACTCTGTCTGTCTGTCTATATTATGTTACCTTTTCACGCCTAAACCACTGAACGGATTTCGATAAAATTTGGCAGAGAGATAGATTGCATTCCGGGGAAGGACATAGGATAGTTTTTATCGACATACCTTGCGGGCGAAGCGGCGCCGGGCGGAAGCTAGTTATAATATATTAATGCTGTTGTAGGTATTTTGAGAGCTTTACGAGCTCTCAGTACCGGGACGGACCGCAAATTCAAATTGTTTGTTTGAATGATTGATAAGTTCATGTAGAAACCGATGGATGTTGAAGACTGAAAAATTTGATAAATGAGTTGTTTGTTTTCTATTAATAAAATTTAATTTTATTCGAGAATATCCATCGGTTTCTTATCTCTTTTGTTGACTGTACATGCAGGTACCACTTGTACCAGTGTTGCGAACTTAGGTGAAGTGAGCGTGGAGTGAGCTGTCAATAGTGTCAATTCCTAGAAAAATAAATTTACATCACCCAAGTTTTCACGGTGAGATTTTTACAGAATCGACCGGCTGACACTATTGACAGCTCACTCCACGTTCACTTCACCTAAGTTTTCACGGTGAGATTTTTACAGAATAGCACCGCAGTTCTTGAGTTGGTGCTCTTGTGCGAGTTTGGCACTTTCTCAGCAGCGTCCATCAGATCCATAACGTGCAGGCAACAGGACACGCTGCACACGACATCAAGGGCCCCATTGTTTGTAGGATAGTCAAACATTTACGGTCCAGCGAGCTATTTTTAGCAATGACTTTCATTTTGACAATTCAACAACATTCATTGCGTTATTTACATTGGTGAGCAGATTTTTTTTTCGACCATATGAAGCAGTTGATTATCAATATCCTACAAAATAATTCAGATATATAGTGATTGATCGTGTGTTACGTAATTAGGGAGCAGGTCGAAATCATCTGTGAATCTCCACCTGAGCAGGTTTTCCTTGCTTGGTAAATTCAGTTAGAATTAATAATTAAAGAATTCGTCACATTAAGTTCATAGCACACGTATCAAATCGGAAAGGGATCGGCACCGTATCGCCTTTCGCCTCGCCGTCAAACAGGCGTCAACCTAACGCACCTAAGCACGTAACCAAAGCGGATCAGAAGGTCCGATACGTCGGCTCGGCTACGGCTAGGCGAAGCCGCGCTTACGGCTCGCTGACCGCTGGTTGACGGTGCAGCAGGCAGGCCGGAGAGGTGAGAGGGGCAAGGGTGGACGAAGAGACGTAAGCTCGGGTACGGTGAACGTTAGCGCGGGGACGACAAGCTGTAACGCACTGCACCGCGGTTCGTGCTTGCCCGAGGCGAGGCGATTACGTTACGATTCAGATTAGTGTGCGTTGCAGTAGTACAAAGAATACTGAACGGCTCGAGTTGATACGGTGACGATCCCTTTCCAGTTTGATACGTGTGCCTTACCCAACAATCACTTCCAAACATGAATCTTGCATTAGGATATTTATAGTCAGCCTAGATATAGTCGCCAGCCAAATGAAAAAGAGTATTCCCAGATTGTCTAAGGATTCCTTCCATGTAAAATCAATTCATTATGTTTTCACGAAATATGTAGTCTTATTTCCATCAAATTTAAGTGAGTGGGTAATAGGTATCTATGTTTTACGAGTAATTACGTGATAATTATTTCATCATAATTGTCGTGAATTGAATTATGATCAACATACAGCGCTGCAATTTGCAAAAACGTTAGAATTTTGCGAGCTTGTTGATGAATCCCCCTTATTAATTTTATATCTCTTTGGGGTACTTTACTGTACTGAGGTACACAAAGAGATGTTTACAGCAACAATACTTCGTTACAGGGTTTATGAAAAAACTATAATAATAACCTAAAACAAAAGTTTTATTATTCAATCCTCTCTGAAGACAATTTTATCAGCGACGCGCGTCTAACTGATGACGTTTTCTCGATGTCGCCAAAAATACGGCATTCATCGTTGGTACGTCATTTTCAATTGACAGCTAAGCGCCATTCATACAAGAACAGTACCTACCTACTTACTAAAGTTGGCCAATCATGAATGAATGAATGGATGAAATCATTCATTTGACAATAATGCTGATGTCTATTCTCTGCCAGGAAATAAGTACACAAGAAAAACTAAAGACGAAAGGACCAATTGTTCCTAAAAGGATCACTGTCGGGACAAGTAAGTCTGTCACACACTTACAAGGAAATATGCGTAAGTAAGATACGTCAGTCGGTCTAGACTTACTAAGTAGCAGGTATTGTTGCCAGATTTTCCTGTAGTTATGAATATGCAATTTTATTAGAAGGAAAATAAATGATGCAACGAAAGATGTGCGGTGCAACTTTCTAAAAATGCTGACCAAAATAACTAAAAAACAGAATTCAAAAACTTTGTAGGTACCTACTAAAACTAGCTCAACTCAAGATTAAATCTGTCCTTATCTTCAACAGGTGCTGCTCCTGCCTTTTTCAGGAATGATAACACACTATCAGGCTATCAATATCGCATGAAAATTCTATCACAGCGCGGTCCACTCGTGTGGTATCTCAGGATTCCAGGCCACGCTTATCAGATATTTTGGACTGCTTTAAGATTGCGAACTTGTGGCCGTATTCGAGAAATAGATCTCGCCAGGGGCTCGAGTAGGTATGACGAAAAATCGGCGGCATTTTTTCCAATCACGGGTGTCGGAAACGTTAAAACTCTTTTCGTACAAGCTGATAAAGATGAAAAAAAAAATACCTACGCCATTTTTGGTTTATAACTTTTTTTTAAAGAGCCATTAGGGCTTTAAGATTTATTCATTTATTTAGGTACACCAACAGCAGTGTGTATTTATATAACTTAAGTACCTACTATATAGGTAACAATCACGTAACAATTGCCTCGGACTAACACAGTCGCTATTAACCTGCAATTTTGGTGGTGCAAGCAAGTTATAAGATAACACTTATTAATAATAAAACTAAAGGCAAAAATAAAATAAAATTATGGCAAAAAAAATCTTAAGTTAAATAACAAAAAGTAAAATAAAATTACAAGACGAACATTATTGCAATCTTGCCCGCTTACAAGACTAAGATATAAATAATATAAATATTTAGAAATAAAAAGGCGATCTTAATGGAAAGATAAAGGTGATTCGAATCGACAACGGCGAACTTTCGAAGAATTTCTTCGAGTATCGATTTCAGAATATGACCACGTGAACAGAGTGTGCCAGTTTTCGACTTATCCATCACTTGAGATAAACGGTTAAATAGTAGCTAATCGAGGCACGAGAGGTGGTTATCAAACGCAACCGGGCGATAGGAATTTCGTGTGTATATTTAGTACAAGTGGTTTCCGGAATGACCTAGTGGTAGGAACGAAAATTGTTTATCATTTTATACTTCATACAGCCTATCTATATACCTACACAATTACTATAAGTATTGTGTAAACCTGGAAGTAGTACCTATGCATTCATAATAAGTACCTAATCGATTTCAGTACTTTACAATCCATATTGCTTTTGTCAAATAAAGTTAATGTTTTATTTCGGGTTCCATTCATTCGAATGGAACCCGCGCTAAATTCAAGCAAGTTTAGAACGGGGTGTCAAATATTTTACTAAGTATTTTTGATTAGGAAATTCAGTGCTATAGTTTAGTCGGGAATATGTACGTTCTGTCAGTATAAATTTAAAGAAATCCTATCTTTGTTTAAATACTTTGGAGGGCTCTTCTAGCCCCTCACAGTATTAACGAGCCAAGGACAAGAAAAACTCCAAAATAAGTACTGGGTTGGTCCTCAAGCAAACGTTTCTAATATCTAGAGGAGTACTGCACAAACAAAGTCCGTCACAGATAATCTTGGAACGAATTATTGAACCATTATCGTGATAAGCGATAGGAACTAACCCGGTTTACGAGATAAAGTGCTTTTGATGTGCGCGAAGATCCACTATCTGCGTGTTCGTGGAAAGTAACGTATGTATTACTTGTATATTTAGCCTTGTATATAATGTAAATATAATAAAAACGTGGATGTTTCCTGGTAGTGGATAATGCAGGTCTTTTTTAATGTTTTCCCGTTTGAAAAGGTATGGCACTTGAGATAAACATGGACAGTAAGAGACTTTTCCATATTTCGAAATGATATTTAACCTTAGGTGTGCCAGACGTATTCTACAGTGTGTATAAGAAACGTGTGGTCACATTAGAGTATAGTATTACCCAGTATTTGGGTTCTGGAGGTCAGATAGGCAGTCGCTCCATGTAAAAATACGGGTACTCAGCTGCATCCGCAGGGTAATTGCGTAACACTGGGTTTAATTTTGACAGTTCAGCAACATCCATTGCGTTATTTAGGTACGTTGTTGAGCAGACGCATTTTTAGAACATATTATGAAGCAATGGATTAGCAATATCCTTCAAAATGATTCAGATTAAGATTGATAGAGTGTTACGCAATTAGGGTGAAGATTAGACTGGAAGCCGACCCCAACAAGGGAAAAGGCTAGGTAGACAGACTATTAAACTGAACTTTGTCTATTGGACCAACATCTAACATAGCGCAAAAACAATCAACTGTCCCATACATTTGGATCGAGTAGCTAATAAAAGTTTTGTATAGGAAAGGTAAATATTTTCTCGATTGTGTAGTACCACTGAAAGTTCTTATTGCACCTCAAAATATTTACTACATCGGCTTGGTTGTTCTTTGGCCAAAGAATTAGCATTGCCATTCAACGTGGCAATGCTGCCAGTCTTCTGGACACGTTTCCGGATGACAGCGATGCGGACAAGTACTTCGACGACTAAGTGTCCTTTTTGATTTTGATTTATTTCTGTACTTAGTTAATAATTTAATTTAGTACCTAGTGTAAATAATTCGGTAGTTGTGTTAAATATTGTCAAACATAAGTTAACTTTAAAACTCAAATACAATTTGAAGTAAGTTTATATAATACCACCGCACGGAGGAATGATGAAAACGTCGTCGTGAGGAAAATTTTGAGTATGAATGTCGATGGCTATAAGAGTAGGGCAAGACCGAAGAAACGATAAATGGACTGTGTGAATGATGATATGGTTAGAAAGAGGGTGACTATCGAGATGACGACTAATAGAGAAGAATGGAAGGAAAAGACATGAAAAAATGATGATACAATACTACCACAATACCTACTCTAAGGTAAAGCGCATGCGCACTTTCAAACCAACGCAACAGAGCTCGCTACCATTGACCTAATACGATGTGATGTGATTTCAATATAGTGAATGGTCGGGTCACGTGGCGCAGCATAGATAAGTGGAAAGTGCGTTTAGTTAGCAGAATTGTTTGTGCTGTAATTAGCAAGTACACGACCGTTTCATTCATTCACTGCGAGGCGAATTCCTTGTTAGTCCGTAGCACTACATAGAGAGATAGGTACAGAAGTTCTGCAACATCCTATGAGCAAAGTATATATAGTATTCCAGGTGTATTTCGGCCATGGCGGCCAATCTGAATGGAGAGTAGCCTTCGGCGCGGGAGATATTATAGTGCACAAGCGTGTGCGCAGACACAAGTGCACTCTCTCTTCCCTCACTCTCATATTCCGATAGCACGGCACGCAATCCGACACGACCGGGGAGAGAACACAAGCACACTCAGACACCCTTCGACTGGCATTTAGATCTCTGACTCTCCCCTCTCTCTCTCCTATACGTCTATAGCTCTACAAGATTCTTTCGGCGCGTGGCCTAAATCGGCACTAACTCCGCCATCTTGTTTTTTCAATGCGATTTCCGTGACAATTTCACAAAATGTTTACTATCAATGTCCCCTGGAAATGACGAACTTTTGGGCCAACAAAATCTAATTTCCTGTCGTGTAATTGAGACACGATGAAAAAGAATGTCACGCGGGTCCCACAAGGTCCTTGCAGCAATATCCTTACCTGTGTGTGTGTGTGTGTGTGCGCGTTTTCGCTCATTGTATCCTTCAACAACAACAAAATAATTAGCTTATAATGTTCTCACTGCTGTAACACAGCCACACAGGCCTCCCCTCTGTAAGAGAGAGTGGGCCAGTGCTGGTTGGTAGATGTCACATGTCTTCAAATTTTTGGTTCTAGGACATGCCGGTTTCCTCACGATGTTTTCCTTAAGTCGACCTTCTGTACCTCTCTTTTCTGTGGCCGTAGTGCACAGATTCCCGTATCATTATGTCATGGGGTTTGTACGTGAATGCTCCTGCATTCACACTTGCTACGATCACCGTTGGATGAAATTTACAAGTCAGAGATTAGCTTTAACTGCTAACAGATTTGCTTTGATTTAGAAGTGGCTATTTTCGAACGAAAAGATTATTTTCAAAGAGTGAAAACTTTTCTACAAATACGATAGATTTTGTCTATCGTTTGTATGGTTGTTTAAACAACAGCGGGGTAATTGCGTAACACACTATCAGTAGCAATGGGTTTCATTTTGACAGTTCAACCAAATTCATTGCGTTATTTACGTTGTAGAACGGACACATTTTTCGAATACTACGAAGCAATGGATTAGCAATATCCTGCAAAATAATTCAGATTGAGATTTATAGTCTGTTACGCAAATAGGATGCTGGTCATCATCAGCATCATCATCCACAGCCTGACTTTACCCACTCCTGACTATAGGCCTCTTTTATCATGTGCCGATCCCCATGCTCTTGTGCTAACCTCATCCGGGTTATTACCGCGATAGTAATATTTATGAGGTGTGTAAAGTTCACTCATACTCTATAGAAAGGGGAGGATCCTCCGACTAGACGGGTGTTGTGTCTGGCGGGCAACTGCCCGATAATTCATGTCGGGCCGTTGTATCTATGCTAGTTGCGCGGTAAACTCTACTTGCGCGATGCAGGATTTGTGTGACGTCAGTATGACGTGTTGTTCACTGGCGTTGTAGATACCGCGATAGTAACAAATTCGTCCGATAAAGATGCTAATTTCAGGATTGATATTATTACGACTTTTAAAACTACATTTAATTACAAAACTGCTATCTACGACGTTATTGGAAATAAACAAATCCAACAGGTCCATCATATAATATCCCGACGCTACCGTCAAAGTTCAAGAAATAAACAAATCAATTCATAAATTCCTCTTCGCCAACCTGTGATAGCTTATTGTCACTCATTTTTCTCACACAAGCCTGACGTTACAAGCACGTCACAACGTTTCCAATTGCCAGATAATAACCTCCTCAGAACTGGCCAGCAGCGAGCGAAGCATCCAAAACAAAAATATCCCGCTACGTTTCTCCAAAGCGATTGAATGGCTTCATTCACTCGATCATCGCATAACGGTAATGTTGGTCTATCAACCGTCGACCAGCTTTACCAGACCTGTCGAACTTACACCAGGGCCTTTGACACACCTTTCTTTTGGTGGTGAGAAAGGGGCAGGGGAGGTCAGGTCAATCTGGGCAGTGTAAGAAGACGTGTTTTCGATTCAGCTCTCGTCCACCGCGCTTCCTCGAAGTGCTGCTATGTGCACGTACCGCAGTATGAATGGACGTCGCGCATCGGTACGATACGAAAATTCCAATGATTGCCCTCGATTTTTCAGTTGAAACCTATATTTGTTGGGCTGTGATGAAAGTGTTTGCTGCCAGGCTATTATTATTTTATTATCTTAGGATGTTAAATTAAATAAATAAATAAACCCGGTACCTACAATAAAGTCAGAAGAGCTATAACATGATATACATGTGGCAAAAACATCGACGGGTAAACTGTAACCATGAATTCAGCATATGATTCTACTGACCGAACCGACGAAAAATCAGCTGTTTCATGCAACGCGGTCAAAATGTATGGAACTCATTTTTTTTTAATAAATGACAACAGTTTTCAACGGGGTTAAAATCATGTGCTGAATAAACGGGACCAGGACCCTGCCATCCTGAGTGTCATCTATTACAATTGAACTTATTCTGCCTTTGAACGCAGATAGTATGATCGCTAAAGGCCACAAATTATAATCAATTGAGAGCTGGACAGTAATAACGAGCCATAAACAACTGATATGCTATCGAAAGGCGACTCAAAATTCAAATTTAAAATATTATATTTCACATAAACTTACATGGGTACTTATGAAATGTCAAAAGCTGCACGGTTCCAAAAGCTCGTTTTCTAAAGACAACCGACAAGAAACTCCACGGTTACTCTTTTTAAAATAATTTACTACGGCAACCGACCGATTTTTTTATCTAACTGACAATGCTAATCAGTCTTACGGCATTTACTTGGTTGTTCCATAAATACATTAACATGACAGACATTGTTATTTTCGGTACAAATCGCCGCCCGCGCACGTGCTAGGTATTAGACATGCTGAGCCTATCCTTACAATTTATTTAAGCATACGAATTGTTAGCAATGTTTCGGAGAAACGATTATCTGCAAAATTATGTGACAGAGTGACGAGATTCAGAAGCAATTACCACAAACCAACTATATCTGACTATCATAAAAAAACAACGAGTAAAGAGTACTATACCATCGATACGAAATGTTTGCGCATGTTTTTTCTAAAGATAAAATTTTTCTTGGTATTGGATGATCTCAGGAGAACAGGCCATTTAACTTAGTAGACCTGCACCCTAATTGACACACAATCACAATCTGAATAAACTTGAAGGATATTGCTAATCCATTGCTATAGATGTTCAAAAAATTTGTCTGCTCAACAAATTAAATAACGCAAAGAATGTTGTTGAACTGTCAAAATGAAAGCCATTGCTACTGTACTAGTGTGTTACGCAATTACCTCATCATTAAAAAGTCGATCTACCATAAAGATCAGAATGCTCATCAGATGCCATAAATATTTTTCCTGAGTTCTTTCTTAGAATCGGCTTTGAATTTAATCAGATATGGCTGAATCAGTATTACCCAGAGTGACGACCATCTTTGAAGCCCATTCCCCAAGCACTGAGAGACACCGGTGAAAGTGAGTCTATATCTTTGACGGGTCTCATAGTCTATATGGGTTGGGTTGTCTATTCAGGATAATTTTTTAACCAGTGCGCAAACTGTAACAATAAATTGTATTTATAGACTTTAGAGAATATCATTGTTATTAAAATAACACGATAATCATACGCCATCTACTTATACGAATGACGGTGTAAGCTGATTTCAGAAAGCCATTTAAACCTAGACCATCGAAGTTTGATAGATCTTCAGAGAATAACAATAAAGTCACCGGTCAATGAATGAAACGTGCTCAATTCAGGAGACCAAATTTTTCCTAATATAGTATCATCTGACTTAGCAAACTCAGTTCATATAAAACGAAAAAAGAAAGAAAAAAGCCATTAAAACCAAAACGCACATCTCACGAAAGGAAGTTGAAAAATCCGTGCGCGCGGAAGCGGCGGCCATTGCCTCCTGACGCCGTGCCCATACTGATGATCTCGCTGGAGATGCTAATGATCGATCGTGTGTCGTGAGAGGAGAGGCGTTAGCATACTGCGTGACTTGACAGGCTGTGCCCGAGTTGCATCGTGTGGAGGTTATGATGATATAGGGATAGGTAGGCTGTTGTAGATGAAGACAATACAAATTGCTAAATTTGCAGTTGTTGCTTCGTTTTGAAAGACATGAGTTGCATCGGTAGGTATATAAGCGAAAATGGAAAGTGTTTAAGTATAAATACTACTTTGAATTAAGCTGACTCAGGAAATCTTTTAAAATAATGGCTATACAGGGTGACAGGGACGTCGACGCGCATACTGTAAACCATGAATTCAGCGCATGATTCTGAAACCCCTGCATAGATTTCTAAATTTTCGTCGGTTATTAAAAAATATATGCTGATAAACCTTTTGACTGCGTAAGTACACTTTTGTATGAAACTGCCGCGGATATTTTATTTTTTTGATAACCTCCAAAAATTTTCTACGCTAGGAGAATTATGTGCTGAATTCATGGTTAAGGTATGCGTGTCGATGTCCCTGCCATCCTGTAACTATACCTATTAATACACTTGATACGCGACCGTTTTCAACACACATGAATGTCACAGAACTGGATGAGAAAAAAAGACAAGATAGTTTTGGAGAGGAAAATGACACCTATGAAGTAATTTAAGATGCACACATTAAAATCAGAAGTTGTCGAGGAAAAGAGTGTAAGTATGGCGCTAAGAAAACGAAGATTTAAAACCAACTAAAGACTTATTTTGAAAGCTCATTTCAATGTACAGAACTCATTCAATGTGCCAGCACATCAAGCTACTACAATCTGTCAATTTTTTTTAATAGATTTTCAACTTTATCGCTAAAGTATAAGGTTCAAAGTTGATTGGGAGAATTTGACAGTTTCGGGTAGCTTGATGTGCGCCCATCTGTACACAGATTTAGAAATTGCTTCATCTGCATATAAATAACATTATCATCCGATTAAAACGCATCTCGGGTGTTAAAATTCCGAAGTGTCAAGTTCGGGCGGTCAACACTGTGAACAGAATTACGAGTGTACGACCAGCATACATTGAAACGCGGCGCGAAACGGAACTACACTTATAATGTACTGACTATGATAGATCGTTTGACATTTGGCTTTGAAAAAAGCGTTGTCAAGGACCGTCAAGATATGCTGGTCATTGCAGCAGCAACAGTAAGTACGCGGGACGGGCACAGTCCGAGGAATTGAGATAAAATCAAGGACACATTAAACGTGTGGTCTTTGACTGAAACTGTGTGTCCTTTTATTAATGGAATTAACTGCAACATAGACTGTAAAGGAGGCAAACCCCTTTCGAAATGAAAAACTTGCAGATATCAACCAAATCTTAGATATTTTGGAAACTTGGTCGAGATCCCGCAGATGGTTTAAGTACATAATGAGGAAAACAAATACGAAAACAACATTTTGTACTTTAAAAGTTTAAATTACATGCGCTGAAATTAAGATGAAAGTTCAATAACGTGCGCTGAAACGAAAAATGATGATTGTGGCATGAAAAGTATCTTGGCAACATAAGTTGGTACTGTCAAAGCTGTACCAGCACTCAGTACCGGGACGACTAAATGAAACCCCAGTTTGTCATATTAATTAAATTATTCCTAAAAGATGGTTCTACATTTTTATCCTTGTCATTTACCTAATTGGCTTGACAGCCAAATCTCATTCCTATGTTTTTTTCTATTCTTTTTGTGAATCAATATTTGTCTCGTATTTCTGCCATCTACTTTTTAAAGTATAAAACAACCTTTATGAACTTTATGATCTGTAGAGACAGTACGTTGGAAATAAACACAGTTACAAACAGTAACAGGATATGAGATTATCCTAAGATGGCGTCAACCATCCAGTTCTTATGAACGTAATGTTAATATTCCAGATAAGCTGTATTGATAACAGATCGATCGCTGGCGTCAAAATCAATATTAGTCCACGAGATTTATTTAAAACCCGTTCCCAAGAGAAGGCGGGTTTATTCCACTTGCCTCTTTAGTTTAACCGCTATTTATCAGGAAAAAGAGGAGAAATATGTGCAGCTGCGGTATTGTAGAACCAGATTATATAAGAATATGGATGAATGCTTTAAAAAAAACGTAAAACTTTTTAACATTGTCAGCCAGAAAGCGTCTATAAAAGTTGTGTTGTTGTCTAGCCTTTTCCCGGCAATATTGGGGTCGGCTTCCAGTCTCATCGGATGCAGCTGAATACCAGTATTTTACATGAAGCGACTGCCTATCTGACCTCCAACGTAGAAGCTGGGTAACACGATACCCCTAGGCAAGACTAGTTGTCAGAAAAAAACAACAATTATGGAAGCCGTGCTCTGTCTGCAGCAAGATGACAAGGCTTAGAAGCTAACGGTTGGAATCCAGAGGGAGGAACCTCCTCAGTACTAGTGCCGTGTCCAGAGAGTATAGACGAAGTTCATTCTATCAGCGATAACGATGATGGGAAAGTCAAAAATGAATTTACATAAGCTACCGAAAAGCTTAAAGAAAAAATAAAACGAAATCGAAAAGCTTTGAAAGGGATTGCCACATTTGCCACTTATCTAGAGAAGTGGCAAATGTGGCCATCAGGACTCAGGACCGCCTTCTGCATCAGAATCTTGAAATAGCTTTTCAGCGACAGTTTCTCAAGAAGTTGGTCAAAGCTTGGTTGGTTTATCAAACCATTAATTGACACGATTACCAACCTTGGAGACAGGTGACGAAAACAATCTGGTGTGCCAACCAGGTGTAGAGAGTGTAGAGACTAACGATTAATCTGAGTTATCGTTTAATCATCATTTAGTTATCTATTACGATGACACACCGGATGACAATCGTCAAATAAACCTGTTTAAAAATAAAATATTGATGAAACCTACTTAAATGTAACTACTGTATACTACGACATTGTTGCTATCGCAGGCAAAACCTGGATGAGGCTGGCTTAGGAGCGTGGGGATTGGCACATGGAAAGAAAGGTCTATGTCCAGCAGTGGGTGAAAGTCAGCTGTGGCCGTGGGTGATGATGACGATGACTATACAACGTGTTTTTTTTATATCTCATAACTCTAGGGTTATATACTATAAGTAAAAATAATACAAAAAGTCCTAGAATGTGTGGTCCAAAAATGCATAGTTTCGAAGATATCATGTATCTAAGGTTCATTGATAAATACGAGTAATTAATTTTCATTCAAACCAATCATTCATATTTATAGCTAAGAAGATGCAACGTTGTCATGATTCACGTAAGGTTGTTTTACATTAACAATCATGACTTTGTCGAATTATTTCGTATGAAAAATGAAAACAATAAAAAATGATAATTGAAAAATAATTCATAATGCCAGTATAATGGCGAAAATATTCCAACCTGATTGGGAGTTATATGTTCGAGCCGTTTGGGGTTGAAACACTAGGGCCATGGGGTCCGAGTGCCCACTTGGTTTTTCGAGATATCGCCAAGCGGTTAGTCGACTCTTCACGTGACCAGAGGGCTGGCCTATTTCTTGGCCAAAGAATTAGCATTGCCATACAACGTGGCAATGCTGCCAGCCTTTTGGGCACTGTTCCTTTTGACAGCGATGCGGACGAATTTTTTGATGCCCTATGATCATTTTGCGTATTTTTTTTTCATATAAATGTACATATTATTATTATTTTAATGCCAGTTGATTCTTTAATATGGTCTCATTCATACCCTAAAGTTATGGGATATAAAAGAAACACCTTGTATAGATATTATTAGTCTGCAATCCCCAAAAGCAACCTGCACCCTAATTGCATAACACACTATCAGGCAGAATCTGAATCATTTTGAAGCAAATTGCTGATCCATTGCTTCATAAGTTCGAAAAATTTGTCTGCTCAACACGTAAATAACGCAATGAATGTTGTTAAACTGTCAAAATGAAACCGATTCCGATTGATAATGTGTTACGCAATTGCCCCGCTCATGTGCTCTAACTCAACAGAGGGCTTGAGTGCGGTTCAGGAAAAACGAAAAAAATCAATTGCAGTACCTAGCAGTGATATCATAATATCTTCTGAACATTGGCATCCCTTGCCTCTTAAGACATCCAAGAAAGACAATAGAAACTTAAGATGATAGCTAAACGATAAGCAAATGATAGCAATAATCTTTAAGATAATGTTACTGTGTTGAACGGAACAAAGATTGCAGAACATAAAGGAGCGGTGAGCTCATGGGATGATCGTGTACTAATTGTATAACTAACTAGCTGTTCCCTGCGGTGTCACACGCTGCGCGGCTCCTAAGGGTCGTAGCGTGATGTTATATAGCCTATAGCCTTCCTCGATAAATGGCCTATCCAACACAAAAATAATTCTTCAATTCGAACCAGCAGTTCCTGAGATTAGCGCGTTCAAACAAACAAACTCTTCAGCTTTGTAATATTATATACCTAAGTATAGATAATAATTGACGAAGTAAGGTAAAAAAATGCTTATTCGTCAGTACGATATGGTACACCCGGCGATATATCAAGCCATACTTTTCCAGTTCCACCCCATACTTCCCGTGGGTGTCGTTGTCTGTGTGGTGTCGGACTTAAAGAATAGCACCACCCCATACTTCCCGTGGGTGTCGTAAAATGCGACTAAGGGTCTAACCGGAGAATGGGCAGCAGCGTTCTCTATGCATTCCACCACCATACCATACTGCGATCGCCAACCCGCCTGCCAAGCGTGACGATTATGGCAAACCCCCCCCTTTCGGGGGAGGCCTGTGTCCAGCAGTGGACGTCTTTCGGCTGGGGTGATGTGTGGTGACTTTTCCAGTTCTAGCTGACCTCACATTGTATAAGCTTTTTCTACAGACGCCAGCACATCAAGCTAATACAATCTGTCAAATTTCTTTAATAGATTTTCAACTTTATCGCTAAAGCATAGGTAAGTTTCATAATTGATTTTGAAAATTTTTCGGGTAGCTTGATTCGGGTAGTCTGTACAATGAGAAGTCAGCTTATACTGGAAATGTAAAGCTTTTTTTTTTTTTCGGAATTGATTTCATCAAATAAGGCCTCCCGCTCTGGGTGGGTGGAGTGTCAGACTCTTACTGACTAAAACCCACCCGTGTTCGATCCTTAGCCCTTTATGTTCCGGGCCAGCGGTAACCTTTTCGGACAATCCCGCTGACTGCCGGGTCAGCGGGATTGTCCGAAAAGCTTCGGCCCTATGGGGTCCTCGATGCTGACATCTCTTTGAGGCGCGCGTGATGTTTCATCGTGCGTACCACTGCACATACAACAAGCAATATCTACATTACCTACACCTATTTGCTGCTAAGACTGGCCATAAGATTCTAGACACGTCGCATCCTATTAATTTATTCTCACACAACATTTTGCTTTTGTTAATTACTTTAAATACTCATTCTTCTTGGCAATCTATCAATAGTTTACGTAATTTCTAGGTAAGAGTAGGATTGTAATGATTTCTTAGTATTAGTACTACTTAGTCAATATTCTATGTTTGCCTATGTTTAATTTTGTACCTTTCTTCCGCATTGGATACTGTTTACCAGCTGAAAAGCGTATTATCAAAGGCTGTTAAAAATGTATGATTAATCTGTACTAATAAATAAAGCTGAAGAGAATTGTTGTTTTTTTTCTGACAACTAGTTTGAACGCGCTAATCTCTGGAACTAGCCGTCGGATTGAAAAATCTTTTTGCATTTGATAGCCCAATTATTGATGAAGGCTATAAAGCTATGTCACATCACGCGGGATCCGAACAAAAACGAATAAAGTTAGAAAAACGCTAAGCGAGAATGAAGTAATGGCACGGGCAGGCGATGCGATGCGACGGGGTCTGGGAACAAGAAATTTCACGCTGATGAAGTCGCGGGCAGATGCTAGTTTACGATATTTTTTTGAAAAACACGTTTTTGAAAGGATAGTTCAGGATAGAAGCAAACGGTAGGTTGTGCGCGTGATTCATATGGCATAATATACATTTAACATTATTTCTAAAAGTATTTGAATATTCGTATAAATCGCAGAACTTTACAAGACGTCAAGACGAGACACTAGACACGTAAGGTAAACGCGGGTGAAGTCGACAGGGACCCACAAGTCGTCAAATTGTCTAAAAACTTCAATATCTCTGTCTACTAAATATTTAATTGGCCGATTTTTATGGCAACATATTTTTGGTAACATATTGCACAATTAAAATAACAACACTGAGTTTTAACTGTAATGGTGGCTGAGATATCTTACTTGAAAAGTGTGTCCCACAATTTTTTCATTATTTTGCAAGTTTAACTGCTAAATGTTAAACTCGGCGCGCAGTTTTGTTTTTTGATTTACGAACCTTCAGTGGGGTTTAAGGTAAGTCTGATCGTTTGATAAATGAGTTAAGTTAATTTACTAATGACGTAACTTAAAGTTTGGAACAGTTTTATCATAAAAGTATTATTTTTCGAACGTGACATCTATTGGTACCTAAAAAGTCCTACTTGACCCAAAACTCGTCATATTTAGTGCTATTTTGACGATTACTGGGACCTGCTCAATGGTTGTCTTTAAACTCGTCACTTGAATCTTATGCTGTAGCGATAAAGTTTAAAATCTATTAAATTAATTTGACAGATTGTAATAGCTTGATGTGCTTGGAGTCTATACAAACATTATAAGGTTTGGGCTACATTTGGCAATAAAACTGGGTTTCTCTTAAACTGTTTTAGCTTCGCTCGCTCATTGCTTGAGTAAGCGCACTCTGCTTATTTGTGTAAAGCAAGGGCTCTCTTCGCTCGCTGTACCTATCGTAAGCACGCTCCACTCACTCGATCCGTAAAAAGTATTCTCAGTTCTAACCTAAACTGCCTTACTGAGAAAGGTATAATAACAAGTTGTAATTAAGTTCTGGCTAATTGATGCTAGTTTTCCAACAGTAACTCACTCAGATTGAGCGCAGTTGGTACAGTTA
Source organism: Oligia fasciuncula (assembly GCA_963082905.1). Taxonomy (NCBI): domain Eukaryota; kingdom Metazoa; phylum Arthropoda; class Insecta; order Lepidoptera; family Noctuidae; genus Oligia; species Oligia fasciuncula. Next base: position 10,249,378 of record OY720408.1, read on the forward strand.
CAATCAAATCCTCACCTATAAAGAGGTGTCTTCTTACTAAGTCTTCTGCCGTTGAAACTTCCTAATGTTCTCGTAATTTTGACGCATGTACGCACTTGCACTATGACACGGTGCATTAATAATTTGACGATTGTCGATAATTTTTTTAAGTTTTCAGGTTAATACTTGAATATTTAAAAAAAATCAGCCCCTAGGTAGCCTAGCTTTTGAATTAGCTTATAACTAGATTTTTAGGCTTAAAGATTTAAAAGTTTTTTTGGTTGGCTTTTTTGTAATTTCGAGCAGATTTACAGTCGTTATGAGGCGAATTATATTTTATTTTTTAAGGCTTTTGTAAAAAAAAAAAACATACGGTTTTGTCATCAAATGTTTTTGGCAAAGTTTCTGATGGGATCCCCGTGGTCAGGAGTTCACTTTCAGATTTAAAAAAAAGGGCCAAATTAAAGTGATCTTCAGAGCCGTTGATTTTCGTATGATCATGTGCGGCCTAACCCATAACAACTTAAATAAGCAAATCTGATGAATAAATTGTGGGCTTTCTCTAAATCTCACTTTGAAAAGTCAGATTAAGACAATTTTTAAAAGGATATTTAGGGCGAATAAAAGTCATTCTTTGCAATAGTGTTACATGTCCTGGTAGTGAATATATAAATATCTGACGGATTGATGGAGCCTTCTGGCAAATATGACGAAATTTCATTGATTACTAACTAGTGCGCCCTGCCCATCATGACCTACGGTGCTGAAACGTGGACACTGACGGTTTGGCTGCTCTACAAATTCAAGGTAGCTCAGCGCGCTATGGAGCGAGCTATGTGCGGAGTCTCTTTGAAGGATAAAATCAGGAACGAAATTATCCGGAAAAGAACCGGAGTTACCGACATAGCTTGCAGAGTAAGCAAACTGAAGTGGCAGTGGGCTGACCATGTCTGTCGAAGGACCAATGGCCGGTGGAGCAGACGAGTCCTGGAGTGGAGACCGCGTATCGGCAAGCGTAGCGCCCCCAAGCTAGATGGACGGCCGACCTAAAGAAGATGTCTAGGGTAGACTCGATACGCAAGGCAGAGGACAAGGTATTGTGGCGCAGTCTAGGAGAGTCCTATGTCCAGCGGACTGCGATAGGCTGAGTTGATTGATTATTGATTCACAAAAGCACCCAAAAGTGGTAGTCATTTTGCATTTATTTTTAAATTAACGAACCGAGTAGATTTTATTGCTATTTATATTTGAAGCTGACCCTTTTGTGAAGATTTGTGGGCATTCAGAAATTGGAAATATCAAACACTTAATAGTAATTATTAAAAAATATGTAGCAAAATTAAAGCGTCGTCGGAGTACACTATAAACAAACTCGATTATTTCAAAAAAAAAATTAAACCGACATCAAAAAGAAAATAACTCAAAATTATGAAATAATTTTAATTTCGGAAGTCGGTGTCTTTGGGATCTGTATTTTATAGTTTTGTTTTTTTTAATTACTTTTTATTTCGTAATTTTTAGTTGTTGCACTAGAATTTGACCAAGGTTTTGAGATATTTTCCCTTTGACACTACACCCGTAGCTCGTATCAATAAGCCAGGCCGTCACACTTTCACGTCTTAGTCCATATCTTGAAAATTACTGAATCGATTTTGATGAAACTTGCACTGTTCCCTCAGTTGAAGTAAATGTAAGCTAATAAAAAAGAATGGTCACGATCCGATTAATAGTTACGGAAATATGCGTGGACAAACATACATACATACATACGTCTACAAAATTTTGTATATTTGTTTGGAAGCCCTAATAGATTGTCATGTGTGAATATAATGCAATTCCAATAATATTACATACATACGTGTCGAATTGATAACCTCCTTTTTTTGAAGTCGGTAATAACACTATAACCTAATTTAAATTTCGACGCATAGTCAAAAAGGAGGGTCGGGCGTATGCGCCTGCACTTGCGATGTGACGTCAAAGGCAAATTATATTTTGCTTCAAAATTAGTACAATTATGACCAATCTTTTGAATGCTCAATCATTACCCTAGCATTCAAATTCTCTTAGTTATTAACGGTTGAAATGTTACATGTATTTGTTGGTCAAAAATGTTGAGTTTTCCAGAGACTGAAACGACGTTTTCACGTCAAAATTTATTCTGATAAAAACCGATTCTGTGATTCTGATATCTTAATTTTTTAAGCAAAAATATATTACAATTTACCTACCTACTCTGCTAACACCTCACATCCTTTAGTAATTTCTTGCAATTTGGTCTTCTACCTACCTTTTGTTTCTTAGACTTGCCACTCATAATTATGAAAGACTAACACAATTTGTTTTAATGTGTAATCATATTGAACTCTATGTTAAAGGCCTGAGAGTTCATATTAGCATCAAAAATTGACGACTACTGGGTCCTTTTGATGATTAATAGTACAAATCTGGCGAGTACTGGTACAAATCGCCCTTTTTTCACATTTGCTTCAATAAGTATTTATTATCACGAAAAATTATAAACATTAAAACTTATATAGAATAACAGATAATTTTTCTATTTCGTCATATAAAAAGTTTAGTTCTAAATTCAATACTTTTCACGCAGCAGTTCTTCAAAGTCAGTGAATTTCATAACCCGACGAGTATTGGTACATTTACCTTACTCAAGTACAGTCAGACAAGAATTCATATTTTGATTGTCTAGGTAGGTACTATTTGTGTTCCATAATACATTATCAATGTGGAGCTACAATAAATTACCCAATGTGTAATTATTTTCTGGCTATAAGTTGATACAGCATTATGGAACAAAGACTGTAGATTTCTACATCTATACTAATAATATAAAGCTGAAGAGTTTGTTTGTTTGAACGCGCTAATCTCTAGAACTCACCAGTGGCAGTGGGATATTTAAACAAACGTTAGGAGCAAACGCTAAGCAAAAATAGAGCAATAGGGGTGGGCAGGCGATGCGATGCGATTGGATGGGTCGGGGGAATAAGAATTTTCACGCTGACGAAGTCGCGGGCAGAACCTAGTCACACTAATATTATAAAGGCGAAAGTTTGTGAGTGTGGGGGGTGTGAGGGTGTGTTTAATACTTATGTTTGTTACTTCTTCACCACGGCTAGACCAATTTTGATAAAATTTGGTATAGAGGCAGCTGACACCCTGGATTAACATATAGGCTACTTTTATCCCGATATTTCCACGGGATCGACACTTACGCGGGTAAAACCGCGGGGCGCAGCTAGACATTAAATAAATTGTTATCAATGGATTGAATCTGTCTGTACAATGTTTTCCACGTGAAAAATCTTCGCGAATCAATAAGGAAGAGCCTCGATCGTCCAGCCCGTAGTGGAACAACCGGCATCGTAAACATTGATTCCCGGTATCACATAATGCTGCATTGTGACATCTCCGTCGTTATCAATGACCGAACACGACACTCACACATTCTTTGCATACTCAGCTATCTTGTAAGAGGAGCGCCTGCGCACGATGTACCGTTCTTTCTGAAGGCAATCTATAACAAATCTTATAATATTGACGGAAAGACTGAAACATTTTTGACAGTATTATCAACAGTAAAAGGTTTGGAAAACTGATATTTTGGACTTGGCATTTGAATGAGTCAATCATAGCTGAATCATTGCTACGAGTACCTAACCGGAATAAGGAAGGAAATTGATCCTTTAAATTCGTATTATTTTAGTTTTACATTTTAACTTCGTCTGCTAGTCTTGAAAGTTGAAGAGAAGCGCGATGACACAACGCTGGTAATTTATTGCAAAATATGAAGCAATTATCTATTTACAAAAAATCTATTCTTGGACTAAAAAATTTAAACACTAGGTAGTGCTTTAGTATGTTGCTTGTAGAATAATCTGACCAAAAATCAGAATGATTGTATGACATACTTACAATAATTCTGATTTTTGGTCAGATTATTCTATGTAGGTAGGTATATTAGTAGGGTTTTTATTATAAAAAGAAAGTTTTTAGAGGTATCTTCATGATTTTTTCTGTCGTATCAAATTAGTTGTAGGTATTATGTTTTCAACACACTATCTAAATAACATATATCTTGAAGAATATAATTTTTTTGTTTACTGTAGTCAATCATATATTTTTAGGCATTATAAAACTTGCGTTTTTTGCGTCAAGAGATCAATAAACAAATGAAATTATAAAATATTTGGAATGCACCTGCTCTGAATTCAAATCCTGACATGATTTACATTGAAGGATTCTTTTAAATTTTATACTGATTTATTTAGGTGTTATGTATATATTTTTGAAGCACTAGGCAGTTTTCTTGGTGTTGCTTGAATCTAAGAAGTGTTTCTAAGGAAAGAAAAGACACTAACTACAATTTTTTTTTGCATAAAATTGATTAAACTTAAGTAGTTTTCATAAGATTTCCATAAGATAGTTACTTAGTAGCATTTTCCCTAACCATTATTGGTTTTTCTCAATAGAACCGATAACGGGCTAATTGTGCCTACTAGTTTGTTGTTCAAAGGCTTCTTTAAACTCTAATCGAAAACATTTATATTTATAATGTTCTTAGTTTTGTTTTGATAATTCAAATCGCATATTGTCAACGAGTAGAGATACTAACATCTGGTGCACCCTAAACAGTTACTGTTAGCCTGCATTATCCCACACTGCTGAATAAAGACTCTCTCTTCCCATGACTTCCAGCGTTACGACCCAGGGCTAATGTGGCCCACTGTTTTTTTCTCCAGCTCGTCCTGCTATCTTCGACGGGCGTCAGGGCTCGACATAGTGGTTATTTTGGTCCACAGCTAATAGGGCATACGGTAGACGTGGTCAGCCCAGTCCCGCTTTAGTAAGCAGTTATAAGTCGCATACCTTGCTGACTGCCTTAAATTTTTACCAAGACATAACTTTAATATTGTATAGCGGAACGTCAAACCATCGAGATTTCTGTGCTATATCTATGTTAAATATTCATGTATAAACCTACCGGATCACATAAACACTCCGAATAAATTCTCTAAAATGATGGTCGAAACCGCATCAGAATCCGTTGCGTAGTTTAGAAGAACAACGCAATCACGGTCACAACACCTGTAAAATTTAAATCAGAAAACAACTGTTTTGTAAACTTATATTTAAGTGACTAACCCTCCCTACCTGCGGTCGATGACCCAATTTTTTTTCCAAATTAATTAATTTTTTGTTTTATCTTAATATAATATACAACATTATTTTTAGTATCAGCAGTGGTGGCCCAGAGGTAACGGCCGCGACTTACGAGTTGTAGGTTGTAGGTTCGAACCCAGACAGGCGCTTTACTTTGTGTAAATTATTTCATCACCACTGCTCTCAAAACGGTGAAGGAAAACATCGTGAGGAAACCGGCATGTCCTAGAACCAAAAATTCGAAGACATGTGGCATCTGCCAACCCGCACAGGGCCCGCGTGGTGGATTACGGCCCACTCCCTCTCACCGAGAGGAGGCCTGTGTCCCAGCAGTGGGAACATTATAGGCTGATTATGATATGATTTTTAGTATATGCGAAACCCGAAACACGTGTCTAGTATTGTTATATAAAGAATCTATGTTCAAAATTTTAAAACTGTATCATGTAAAATCACAAAGTTATAAGCTTGTTAAGTTAGCTGTATGTCCGTACAAAAACATGCTCATCCGCGCCGCTCGCGCCGCGCCGTCTTGGGCTCATTGATAATAGTACCTAGGTAACTAACCATTCGGCGCGGAGATTGGATAACCTACTTAGTGTTGCTCGGTGTCCAACTTTTAACCTATTTTAAATATTTTTTGTCTACAGATGAAAATGACTCTTCAGTGGCTCAATTGGGTGGCGCATCCATACAAGGAGACCACACGTATTTCTTCGCATATATTATTAGTAAAGATATATAAGAAGTGCAAAGGAAACATAATTCAAAAGCAGATCTCGGTGGGATCCATATAATTGTATGCGCGGACGCATGCCAGCACGTCGGACGGGCGCACACCGACTGCGCATTCGGATCGACCTCCTGCGCATCTCGCGAGAAGTTTTGAGGAAAAATGTTCGTTTCTGTTTATGATCTGGTTATTGAACTTTTATTGCTTGGAATTATTATTGTGTAATAGTTAATTGTCGGGTTTATTATAATTGGGTTAATATGACTTTGTTTACTTCAAACTGAGTACACAAGACTGGCTGGGTCTATTTGGCGCTGCCGTGAGGCACACACTACAGTTTTAAAAAAGATTTTTGAGATTTTTGTAATTGCATAACAGACTAACAGTAGCAATAGCTTCCATTTTGACAGTTCAACAACATTCATTGCGTTATTTACGTTGTGTAACCAACACATTTTTCGAAGATATGAGGCATTGGACACAATTAGGGAGCTGGGTCAAATAAATATATTTTCTTTCTTTTGAAAGTTAGAAAATCATAAAATCGGTTTCCGTACCTAACCAGGAATTTAAAACCAAAACGCCAGACCCTGTTCTTGACCTGTCAGGTTAGCCATATCATAATGTCATGACGCAAATACTTACAAGTAAGGAACATAAGCAAATGACAGTCATTCATTCTTCTCAAAAACAGGTATTGAGTACAAACAATGAGGGTCACTGAATCATAGGTCTTAAAAAGAGGGAAAAAATGTAGAGGGAATTTCCACGGTGACAATCACTTTGGTTCCCAAAAGTTGCTCAATCAACCACAGTTTTCCGTTTAAATCTAGATCTTTGTACTTATTCTGGATCGTGTTGTTATGTTACGGCGATATTGTAACGAAAAAGTTTCCGGCTTGGACAGTGGAAATAATAAGTCTTCAATTATGAAGATTTTTTAAACCTCGTGACTGGGTTGCTGAGGTCAGATGGGCAGTCGCTTCATGTAAAATACTGGTATTTTAGCTGCATCCGGTTAGACTGGAAGCCGACCCCAAACATAGTTGAGGCTAGGCAGATTTATTTTTGTATGAAGAATTTTAACAGAAATACCAAAGAGCCTTTAGAGTATTTTTAAAATTTTTCGACGTTGAATTAGGATATATAAAGTACAATTTTATTTACAAAAATGCGGATTTTCCGCTTGCAGCGACACATATTGCTGATTTTTGGGCAATAAAACAGTGTTAATGATAAATGAGAAGATTCAATCAGTAATAAGTAAAGTAAGTATAGTTAGCATAGTTTTAAGTTTTTACCTAACACACATTGTATTGTTATAATATATATGTTAGTCTGTAAGGTATTTATCAAAGTAGCCTGAAAATAAAGGTCTTATTATTATTATTTTATTATTAATAACCGACGATACATCAGCATTAAAACTTGACCAAATCCCCAACAATTACAACCTCGAGAAATTATCGCAAATTTTATTCCGCACAACACCAAGATTAGAGATCCGTTGCTCACGTACCAAAAAGGTGTATGGATAAAAATTCGTGAGTGCCACATACATAACTAATAACTATGTAGTTTCTACTACAGAATAAGGACACACATCGATTTCACCGCGGCCCATTGTATTCGGATTCTGCGTATCGAAAGATCACCGAACGTGGCCCGAATGGCAAGCGTGATGAAGAAGGCGTGATGACGACTGTGGATTCGTTGGAAGATAATACACGTATGTCATCTTCGTGATAATGATACCAAAATATTATGTGTGTGACTGTAAGTTATCTCGTGTGGATGGATATATAGTCGCTCACGCGTGACAATCGAGAGTAGTCGTATACGCAGCGATCGATAACTGTTATACATCTACCCTACGTATTAAAATATAATAATGGTGAAATGCGCAAAATGTGTAAAACTGATAAACAAAAAGTCTCCTGGATTGCAGTGCAGCAAATGTAATAAGTGGCTTCATTCTTCCTGTGCGTCAAATCGGTCCTGGGTTCGAGTCCCAGGTCGGACATTACAGAATAGAATACTCTTTTTATGTACACCATAAATATCACACTAATATTATAAAGGCGAAAGTTTGTGAGTGTGTGTGTGTGGGGGTGTGAGTTACAGATATAAATGTAGATATTTATTTATTACTAGCTGCGCCCCGCGGTTTCACCCGCGTAAATGTCGATCCCGCGGGAATATCGGGATAAAAAGTAGCCTATATTAACATATTTTTGTATGTATGTATTTTTTATGGAGACAATTTTGTATGGAGGTAGCTAACTAACATCCAGGGTGTTAGCTACCTCCATACAAAATTTTATCAAAATTAGTCCAGCCGTTTGAGCGTGAAGAAGTAACAAACATATAAACACACACACCGGGGCCACACACACTCACCCCCTCACAAACTTTCGCCTTTATAATGTACTTACTTTTTTTTTCATAACTGGCAACTACATAACTGGCGAACGAAATATTGGTGTACTGCCTAACCCTTCGAGGAATACAGGGTGACGTTATGCTCTCGAAATAATATCGAATAATCCAAGCTTACTATTCGTTACTTTATACAACGACTACAGGTCCTTTAAAAAGATTCCGAAAGCAAGAAGATAAGCAAGAAATAATTCCTATTAGCGCTCCAGGAAGGAAAATTCTCTCTCTGCCAATGAAAACTGCGCCTTATTAACAAAGGTAGAAGAGTGTGTCATTAAGATTTAGGCATTCACGAAGTCTGGATCAAAGTTCTACCTCAATTAGCATCATCGCACATTTACGTGACTGAAAGTAAGTGTGCTAATGATGAAATTAATTTATTATTGTGTAGGATAAACCTGGATCGGCCGCAGAACCGCTAAATGCGATCATAGCTGTGCCTACTTAGGTAAGAATGTGACGGTAAATGTGGTCTGTATTGTTTTGTCACCTTTAAATATTAATTAACTTGCGTAGTATACCTATTTATATTGGTTGTAGCCTCATTTTTGTCCTACTCACAGTTTTTTCACAAAGCAATTAGTCAACGTTGATTCTTTTCATGCGTGAGCAATGTTGGCCAAATGGTAACGGCCGCGACTTACGAGTTGTTGTGTTGAGTTGTGGATGTAGGTTCGAAACCCAACAGACGCTTTACTTTGTGTATATTATTTCATCACCACTGCTCTCAAAACGGCGAAGGAAACGACCGAAAAGACCACATGTCTTTGAATTTTTGGTTCTAGGACATGCCATCACTGAAATTTAATTTGATAAATGAGCTGTTTGTTTTCTATTAATAAAATAAAAATTTATTCGAGAACATTCATCGGTTTCTTACTAAACTTCAACTATATCCGACGATCCTGCCTGCGATCCTCTTTTGTTGACTGTACATCCACAAATCTACATTCTACGAGTATTTTATGTCGATCCTTAGCTCTACAGTGGCTTCTTATCCTTTTCCTCATAGAATTAAAAGGTGCGCTTAAAGAGATGCGCATATGCAAAAGTCAAAGTCAAAGTCAAATCATTTATTTCAAATAGGCACATTAAAGGCACTTTTGAACGTCAAAATAAAAAACTAAATAGAAATTATTCTAGTCGCCCATTCGAAAAGGTAGTTTTCGTATGGAGAAGAATGGGCAAGAAACTCCACCGTTACTCTTTTAAAAATGTTTTACAAGGTCTTGTATACATAATAAAAATTATATGTGAACACGATGCACCCATAATAAAATTAGTCTACCACAAAAGGTAAAAAGAATTAAAAATTAAGCAATGACAGGTAAATCAAATAAGTGATAGATACATGGTGCTCACATATTTACAAGTTATTTAAAAAAAAAAAAATGCAAAAGTAGTTGAACTTTAACAAGTGTGTGAGCCACTGTATTCGCAGATTGTAAAAATGAATTAGAATAAGATGTCATAATTAAAAATATATATATAAATTAAATTAGGAACAAGTTTGATTTTGTCTAGACTTTTAGATTGTCCTATGGAGCAGGACCAGCATGTTTCCAAACATTCTTATCTTGGATATAATCCTCTAATTTGTAATATCCTTGTTTACAAAGTGTACTTTTAATATGAGTTTTAAATTTTCTTTCATTTAATTGCAATATATGCAAACTGAATGCTAATCATCTGTCCAAATGAAGATGATGAATAAGATTTGAATGATGTGATCATGAGTGGGTGCTATGTTAGGTACCTACCGAATATTTTGTTGAATGTTTATGAGATATTAATCTTAATGTTTTGGTTTTTCTGAGTTACACGAAATTACTAAAGGGCCCTATATTGCTGGATCAAGTCTAGGCACTTTTCTATGAAACAGCTGTCTTTTTTTTGATAACCAACCAAAATCTTTCAACGCTAGGGGGTCAAGAGTCATGTACTGAATTCATGGCTTCAGTTTGCGCGTCGATGTCCGACCGATGTCGATCCCGTGGGAATATCGGGATAAAAACTATCCTATCCTATGTCCTTCCCCGGGATGCAATCTATCTCTCTGCCAAATTTTATCGAAATCCGTTCAGGGGTTTAGGCGTGAAAAGGTAACATATAGACAGACAGAGTCACTTTCGAATTTATAATATTACCATGGATTTCAATAATACATACGTAGCCTATTTACCTGTACACCCGTTAATTAATAATTAAACATTTATCTTCCACCTTGCAACAATTTATAAACGTTTACCACATTACACCAATATCATGATAATCTATCTACACACTGGCCACAAAATTATGATCACGTCACGGCCACACAAAAAAAAAGAACAAGTATGTACTTGTTTACATAATTTAAGTAAAGCGACACATTTGCCGATGGCATCGCCGAATTTAAATGAAAACCAAGTCGTTTAAATTGTCAACTTCTTAATATATGCAAACGGAAATAAGTTGAAAGATAAAATGAGTTGTTTCTACCATTCCTCGGTAATGGGCGGCGAGGCGGTTTCGCATATATAAACTAAGATGTGGGGGCTCTGTAGGCAAGGAGTCGACAAGTAATGCTGTTTGTCATTGTACAATTTTTCTTTGTTTTGAAAGAATGAACGATTGACGTCTGACAGATTTTGTATGGAATAACTTTAAAAAAAATCAAATTATTCCTCGGATAAAATATATTGGCGTTGGAAAAAACAGAAGGAACATGAAGGTCTAGCTAACTTTTCATTTCACCTTATTCCAAGGTATAGTTGTAAAACCAAATTCCGAGGTATCAGCTCCTCCCGTAAACATTACGAATGCACGATAGTCAAGAGATAAATCGTCCATTCGATGATTAAATCGATAATTTTATCTAACGATGGTCGATAACGTACTTTTGAGTAAGTGTCATTAATTACGATTATTAAACAAGATAACGGCCCCGACTTACGAGTTGTAGTTCGTGGGTTCGAACCCAGACAAGCGCTTTTCTTTGTGCAAATAAATTCATCACCACTGCTCTCAAAACGGTGAAGGAAAACGTCGCGTGGAAACTGGTATAAAAAATTCGGAGTCATGTGACATCTACCAACCCGCACTGGGCCCGCGTGGTAGATTACACATGCCGGTTTCCTCACGATGTTTTCCTTCACCGTTTTGAGAGCAGTGGTGATGAAATAATTTACACAAAGTAAAGCGCCTGTCTGGGTTCGAAGCTACGACCTACAACTCGTAAGTCGCGGCCGTTACCACTTGGCCACCACTGCTGCAAGTAATATTAGTTTCTGAAAGTCAGTTTTTACACACTAATTTAGTTTGAACGTTGCATTCCTAAAAAAACCTTCTCAAATTAAATACCACACGATAATTTCTTAAACCACAAGTCTGACTCCTAACCTAACATGTTTTTTCCTCCCGTCTCGACATGCTCAGACCAGCAGAGCCACTGGCCCGTGAAGACATCGAGGGACACATATCCTGCCTTCTCCTAATGAAATAAATTACCTACAACACACCTACAAAAGAACACAACCGACACTGATGCTCCTTCAGAAATGTAAACTTTATAGTAAAAGTTGTAAGGTTCGGTTTGGATTGGAAGGACAGTCGTCCCTGAGAGGATGAATTTGTAACCTTTTTACTCCAATACATGGGTGGTTGTACACAGCTCGTGAGAACAGGGAGCAGTTCTATCTGAATAAGTAATGCTTGCAGGTGCGGATTTGAAACGGACTTCTAAAGGGCATCACGCTAAAGGGTCCGTACATGTTACGAGTATGTTTGGACTTCGGAGTTCGTAATTAAGTTTTGATGAAGTAGTTTTGGCCATTGGTTTTAATAAAAGAGGTGTCCTTCATCAAGTTTATAATATTTTTGGAATAGTGATCGGTCTCAGATACACTGAAGTAACTTCCGTAGATTGATTGTAGAGATAATAAAATATTTAAGACCTGACGTGGGACATTCATCATAAGAATTATGGGTATTTCATTAATTACATGACACATACATCATATCATCAATAAATACTAGTTATCGCTCTATTCAGATAAAACATTGCGTATTAATGATGACGAGTCAAAAATTAAGAGATTTTATATTTAAAGGATATAAGTAAGGTCGAGGAAGATTCTAGAAATAATGATGTTAATTCTATTGAGTGTGTTGACTGACGAACTTCAATATGAAAATCTGATAATTAAAATTCTGGCAGAATTCCAAATTATAACTACAGGAGATGAATAAGAAGATACGGAAGAACGGAAGCAGTATCCATATAGGAGTCACCTAATTTGCCCAAAAGCAATTCCAGTACAGCAAGCAGTCTTAGCATTATGCTAAGCGATGGCTCTTTTGCGTGGATGTGACGCATATTTTCCCCCAACTTGTTCTTATTTTGTGTTTGTGTGTTTTCTCTGCGTCATGTTTACCGCAAATTCACGAATTTTCTTACTTTATTTTTTCTTCTAGTACAAAGGAACTTAGATAAAAAAACAAAGTTCAATCATGGCCCAATCAATGGTCCATTGGTAGACGTAATAACTTGCCACTAGCAGTGGACAAATCTGGAGACGTGATTGGTCCCGTAAACCTTTTAGAGAGAGAAGAAGACCAAAGAAACTAGTAGCAAGAGCAACGAGAGGCTCAGACTCAGAAGTGACTTTATTGGTGCTTCTAAAGAATCATTGCGTTCATTGTTCCTGTGTAAAGGGAACAAAGAAACGTAAAGAGTACGGTTATCAGTAGTTTAGTTTACTAGGAAGTTGTAAATGCAAATGAACATAATTGCTTACAGCACCCGTAAGAGAATAGATCAGTGGCGTGCCGACTTGTAAGTGCAGACATTTTGTGTGGGAAGAGAGAGAGAAAATAAAGGCGGCGAAATCATTACGCAAATCGAAAAGTTTAATCTAAAAAAAAAAAAAAACAAAAAACAACCGGCTTCTTCAACCGCATTTTCGTTTTTTGCGACTTCCGAAATTAGTATATGTGTTTTTTTTTTGGAAGATGGGTTGTTTTCTTTAGTAAAAAAGTTTTTACAAATTCGTATAACACTACTTGCGATGTAAATATCCGTGACAGGAAGTTATTATAAGTTCATCAATATACCTAAACTAAATGGAAAAAATATAGATTACTCTTTAGTACGCCATATAAATTACAGACATAAATATAGAAACTGTACAAAGGGTGACCACAATGGGAGGTTTTATCGCTAAGAGCGAAAACAAAAACGTATTATTGAAGCTAACTTAAAAACTGCCCAAGCAAAGTTAATCAAATTTAGGGACCAGCTCTGAGGCATATACCCTATCCATTAAGAAAATTATTTCGATATCCATTCACATTACCGGAGATGAGTAAACTATTTGGGTTCGAACTTACGACCGTAAGACCTTAGACCTTTACCTTTACTCGTAAGTCGCGGCCGTTACAACTGGGCCACCACGACGACATTGCTTTCACGTAATCAGCGCTGTCAGTTTCTATGTATGGTCCAGATTTTCAAAGACCGACTCTACAAATATCAAAATACCCATCTTCGTCGTTCCATCTAACTCCGTCCCTGGAATTACGAGATGCATTTGTCGCTCCAATGCGTCCGATAACACACAGCATTACATAAACCGATCGAATCCAGAGATAAGTCTTACGATACACAAGATGCATCATCTGATACCAATTTATGTGAGATTTCATATGGAAATCGTTGGGTAATTAGGTTTATAGCTGTACGCGTGTTTTTGCAAAATTTCACATAAATTTTATCAGATTGATTCTGAACTATGCAGTTATTAAAATATAATAGAATCAGCGAGTTGTTACTTCAAGAGCACCGATTAGTACGCTTGGTGATAACGGCAATGCTATTTTCCAATCCGATAAATTACTAGCAACGCCCCGTGGTTTCACCCGCATAAGTGTCGATCCCGTGGGAATATCGGGATTAAAACTATCCTATGTCCTTCCCCGGGATGCAATCTATCTCTCTGCCAAATTTTGTCGGAATCCATTCAGTGGTTTAGGCGTGAAGAGGTAACAGACAGACAGACACATTTTCGCATTTACAATGTTAAGTATGGATAAAGGTTAAATATATTAAGTTAAATAAAAAACTAAGTTCTTCAAGACTTAAGAAGCGAGAGAGACTCATTTATGTAGAAAGATAGAAAACTTCTCAAAACTTTGTCATAGAAGATTTTGGGCTTTCCCAAAAAAGCCATTGTCATTTGCATAAACTCCATATTAGGTGTAAGGAAAAAAAGCGTTAAGAAAATTAACCTGCAACAACTATTCTTTGGATTTTATCCGTATTGAACTCAGGCATAATAGACATGAAGTTGCCAGGGTACGTATTTGAATATCGAAGATTAAAATACCGACTGTTAAAATATCGATGTTCGAAACATCGAAAATGGAAATATCGAACGATCATATAACCGAAAATTAAAATATCGAAAGTTTATATTATCGAATGGTTAAATATCCTACGTCCAATATATCTAAAATCTAAATATCTACAAAAGTTACATCGAAAGATCTAAATATCGAAATACAGATTATCGAACGTCCTAAATATCGATGGGTAATTATTTGAACATCGAAAATTAATATACCTACGTGTAAAAATGAGTTAATTTTCAACATTTAATACATTCATTCATTCACCCTAAAAATACGTACAAGTTAAAATATCGAACAAATTTTGATAAAGTAGTATGAGTGGAAAAAGGTTGCTTCTGCAACGTCTCCGGCGCTACGGGAAGTGCAACCCCTTCGCCCTTGCGTAACAAAGGATAGGCACCCATGTTCACCTCCGCAGCTTCGGCTTGCTGGTCGCCTCCGGCGACCAGCCTCAGCCGCTACGGTTCCCACGGGTGCCTATGCTTTGTTACAGCGGGCGGGGGTTGCCCTCCCTTCGCGCCTCCGGATTTTTATATACACTCTAGGGGTAACAGCCAAAAGACTACGTAAATTCGGGGTGCCCCAATTCGGTTTTGGAACAATTTCGACCTATTTTATCCATGAAAATCAGTGTCCAGTGTACAAGCCTAGGTCAATCGTGAAGGTATTATTTAAATTAAAATATTTTCTTGAAAGTCAATATGTTGTGCAGGTTCTGCTACTAAAGTTAGTGACAGAAACGTATCGCTGCAAAACCGACTCCACGTAGTCTTGTCTGCCCTACCCCTAGAGTGTAATTTAGAATCGCGTAGTCGCGGAGGGGCGAGGCAGCCCGCGAGCTGAGGAGCAGGTGGTTTTAACACCCGCCGCCGCAGCTGAGGCTGGCCGGCGAAGCCGGCCAACAAGCCGAAGCTGCGGTGGTAGGCGTTTAAACCATCTGCGACGTTAAGCTCGCGTGGGACTGCCGGAGCCCTGCAGCGCCGGAGCCGTGACAGAAGCCATGCTTGCTTGCATGTTGCATGATTGCTGCATGTTTGTTTGCTAGATGGAAATCAGGTGGGTTACAAAAAAAAAACAAGGAAAACCTCATGTAATGTAGGTACTTTAATTATTTTTACATAATAAAAACCCAAACGTAACGTAGATATTAAGAACTTCGATGTATTAAATGTTGATATTTTGAACTTAGGCATAATGTCATTCGATATTTTGAATCATTCGAAATTTTAATCACTCGACATTTCAATCTTCGACGTTTTAAGCGTAGGTATAACAATTTTCGACATTTTGATACAATCGATATTTAAATTTTCGATGTTTTGAACATCGATATTTTAACAGTCGATATTTTAATTTTCGATATTCAAATACGTACCCAGTTGCCATCTAAATGCTGTAATAATAAGTGCACTCTCACTGACCGCTTTGCAAAGCAACGTAATAGTATAATACCACAGTTTAACAAATACCTCCTGTAATAGGTCCCCGGTCTTAGACCAGTACTTATTCCCAGCAATTTGCAAGTCCAAGGACAGGACTTAATAAGTTTTTGCCTGGGAGCGGCGAGGGAGATGACTCCGTTCTGCTTGGCTGGGTCAGGGGACCTAGTCGCTCTAAGAGCCACATCTGCTTATTTGCTACATATCGTGGGTCATACATTATTTAGCAGACATTTACTAATGGTGTACAAGTTTAGCTGAAATGCTAACACTAAAAGACTATCTTGAGAGTTATAATCGACGTCCTCGGCGGAGCTTGCTAAAATACCAAGGACCAATTTTGATGCAGCACAGAATAGATATTTCCAGGCAAATTATCTTTAAATAATAAGGACATTTTAATGCAAGGTCTTAAGGTCAAACTCGTCAAAACTTTTGGGTAGGTAAGCGATAATTCTCTGAGTCTGAATATTGACAAACTTTCAAATCATTTATTTCAAATAAACCAATTACAGGCACTTGGTCTGTCAGAGCAGTGGTGGCCCAGTGGTAACGGACACGACTTACGAGTTGTAGGTCGTAGGTTCGAACCCAAACAGGCACTTTGCTTAGTGTAAATTATTTCGTAACCACTGCTCTCAAAACGGTGAAGGAAAATACCCACACTGCTCAGTGCGGGTTGTCCTAGAACCAAAAATTCGAAGACATGTGACATTCACCAACCCGCACTGGGCCCGCGTGGTGGATTACGGCCCACTCCCTCTCACTAAGAGGAGGCCTGTGTCCCAGCAGTGGGAACATTATAGGCTGATTATGATGGTCTGTCAGAAAGATGAAGCTAAGTTGTTCATTCCAAAGCGTGGTAGGTACCTATTGGAGACGAACGGGCACGAAACTCCGACACTCTTTTAAATCAAATCAAAATAGCCAATTAGACACGATAGCAATTTTTAAAAATTTCTTTATCTTAATACTTAGAATTATATCTCAATGATATCCAAGCCTTTCTCTTTCAAGCCCTGTCATTCGAGACCAAAGAAACAAGAACAAAGGTTTTAAAGGAAGACACATACACATAGCAAATATAATAATAAAGCCTGCTTGGGAGCCGCAGAGATGAGTCGTCACGCCCGGCTGGCTCCGAGGGTCAGCCTACAGCTTTTACGATTATGAAGACAGGTTAGACTGGGCTCTTGTCTTTTGTTTTTTAGTTGTACCATGGAATTTAGCTCCTCGGTGAGTACATAAGTTTATAGACATGTAGTACAAGTTTCAAGATATATATGTCATGATACAGCAGCTATGGATATATAGTTTCATTTAGAGCTTTATTCGGATGATTTTTCCTTATTTTGACAATGTAAGTAAATGGATTAACACAAATGGATCCTTATATACAACACTATGTAGCTCCTGTCCGCGACTTCGTCCGCGCAAAATTTCTTATCCTCCCGACCCACCCCGTCGCATTGCATCGCCTGGCCGCGCTGTTACTTCGTTTTTTCTCGGCTCCTAAGAGTCCCAGCGTGATGTTAAATAGCCTGTAGCCTTCCTCGAGAACTGGGCTATTAAATGCAAAAATAATTTTTCAAATCCGGCTGGTAAACAGAGATTAGCGCGTTCAAACAAACTCTTTAACTTTATTATTATCATAGAATAATAGATAGAATAGAATAGAATACTCTTTATTATGAGATACAGCAGGATTAGAGTTTAGAGCATTAGACGGATGACTTTTCTTAGGCTACCAAAAAAATCCTTTTTTTAAATTCATTTATGTATTTAATCCATAATGTTACAGAGTTTTATTGTCACATTACACCTGCCAAACTGCAAAGCAGTTGGTCGTATCGTATGTATTTGTATTTTGACAATGTATTTGTATTAACACAAATGGCACAATAACAGTAGAATGTATTTACGGCCTTATCGCTAAAAGCTTATAAACTTTGCAATGCACAATTTATCAGTCAATATTTTTTATAATAAATGGAGGATGCCCGATCAATATCTCTACATAAACTTTTACCTTCACTTTTTCACCGTCTATGAAATGAATTATATCGTAAAAGCATTGGAATATGATAATAAACCAATAACATTGAATTAAAATTAATATTCTTAACTAAAGTTCACTTTGTCTCACGCAATCATTCGTATATTATGCAAGGCTGTCGCGTAAAGCAATCGGCGACGCGACGCCATGTTTTTTTTTTCCCGCCAACATTATGCAGACAGTTACCCCATATTTTAATTAGCGCTGTTACATTTACGTTTATGAACGTAGTAGGTTACTGGACGTAGTAAATAAGGCTGTCTGGTTGTTTGTTTATTCATAAATTACGGTTTGAAAGAGTTATGCGTTGAAAGTTTTAGTTCTACGTTTTTACTTTTACTGAATAGATAAAGTTAAAAGAAAAATCTCAAGCTTTTGATACAATCGAAACATCTACTTTACTGTCATTTCAAACTAAGTAGAAGCTTTGCGAAGCTTTTTTTTATTTTGTTTGATACTGTTGCCAATTCTTTATCTTTTGGTTGCACTAAAGGATAGTAAAAGACCAGAATAAAATAACCATGGCAGCTAAAATGGCGGTAAAGGGCGAGTGAAAAAATATTTTAGTGTCCACTTTTTTATTCCGCGTTTTTTTTCGTCACGCGATCACCGTGTCGGCATAATTTTTTGTTACTTATTATTTCGTGAAATTGTGTATTATTTCGTTATCTCCCGTTTTGTTGGCAATTAATTTTGTTTTCGTTTTATGCCACGTAGGTATACTTCTTCGTATTTCGAAGGAAAATATTTGAATTAAGTCGGACGGATATGGCCTTTTTCCGATTGTGTAAGAATTTTGAGAAATGAATTTATAATATACGAATTTTCATGTAGGATTTATGTCATTTGGCGGTATAGTGTTCGTCATCAAACATTTATTAATATGTACTTATTTGTTTTACTAAGAAAATAGTTTCGACACCCAATACTTAATTAAATAAAATTAAATATTCTGTTATAGTGGTTTAGCTATTTAGGTAGGTATATATTAATGCTGATTTGATACCAAGCGTTACAAATATAATTATTAAGTATAAATTTATGTTTATATTATTTCTCAATTTGATCCTTCCCCCTCCTTTTTATATAGGTACTTGTACTTACATATTATTATTATGTTAAGACTTAGCTTTCTAAATATATTGATGTTATATTCAGGTACATCAAGTACCTGAATATAATAAAATAAAATAATCAAAGTAATACGTATTAGAGTTTCATTTACTCTTCAATCAAGTTTCCACACCAACTTTCCACATTTCCCTACGCCATGCGCCAGTACAAAAATCGATACCAATTCCACGCTATTCTTAAGCTTCGGAAGCCAAAACAGAAAAAAAAAGAAATTGGAAAACAAACAAGATGACCGTCCGTCGATTGGTGGACGCGACGTTGCCGTTCTGGCATCCCGCCGAGATGCGCAGCACCTGTCTCCATCACACGTAAAGCTATTCGTATTGCTGTCTCTTTCCACAAATGTCCGCAGGATCGTCTCGCTTGAAGACGTAACAGAGATATTTTATCCGAAAGCTTTGAACTTCGAACGCGTCGTTCGTTTTTATTTTGAACTGAGAACCAATGGCGGTTGAGAGAAATTCTTGTATTGTTTGTTTTTGTTTTCTGAAGTAGTTAGATAGTGTAATATTGATATAATGACGGTTTGTTCAGCCAAGAATTGGATCTGTAATGCCTTTGATATATATCATAAAATTATATAGCTCAAGACAATGAAGTAAGTATCTAACAAAGATTTTAGCGGGACTTTCGGCTGCAGATAGTTAACAAAGGTCGTCCGATAGAACATGCTTGTCTGGGACATATTGGACGAATGGTTTGAGAAAGAAATCCTGCCCATATGAATATTAAAGACCTAAAATTGGCGCTGGTTGAAGAACGGGACACTTTGTCTCAGGATATGATAGAAGGTGTCATCAGAACCATGGCTATGACGTATCCCTTAGAAGGGTGCATGGAGGCCAAGTTAACGCGCTTTTTTTTTGTTCTTACGCATTAGAAAACATTAAAAAAAAATCTGCTATGAGCATTTCATTTTACTTTATAAATGAATCCTAATAAACCCTATGTCTTTTTCTTGCATAAAATAAACGAACAGACTCAAATAAAACAAAAAATGTTTTGTTTTTGTGTAACTGTAATTTGGCCGGTTTGTATAGTTGTGTTAATTTTAAGTTCAACTGAACCTGTAGCTGTTACATTTTATTTAAATTCATTTTAATTCTATAGAGATTTTGTATAAACGTGTAACACATTCTCCCAAAACTGTTTTCTGTCTGTTTGAGTATCCCTGAGACGTAATGCCGAACCTAAGTGACAGGTCAAAGTCTTTTTACGGTCAAGAAATCAGGGTACAGAAATATATCCACATGTAAATTAGAACAAGGGCTAGAATGTTGATACCTTTCAATACCTTTATAGAGGTATGAGGAACAGGGTGTAAAAAAGTTCACAATTGCAGGTCCTGTAATTTTTTACAATCTACTATCAAAACTGCAAAACACATAAGATTTGCAATCTCTACAAAGTCAAAGTCAAATCATTTGTTTCAAGAGACCAATCAGAAGGCACTTTTGAACGTCAAAATTTACAAGAACAAAGAATATTGATTCTCTCTAAGTCTTCTAAAAAGTAGTTTTGGACGGAGAAGAATTTGCAATTTAAAGTAGGACATTTAAAAGGCACATCAAAATTAACAAGTTTATAGAAATTATTCCAGGTGGTATTCTTCCAAAAGGTAGTTTCGTATGGAGAAGAATGGGCAAGAAACTGATCCATAGTAAGCTAGTCTTTTAAAATATTTACAATATTTTGTATAGTGTATGTAAGCTTTAATTTAGAATAATGTTTAAACAGACACTTGTCGTATCTCTGTCTGTGGGAGCGCGGTGTTCTAACTATGCAACGGATTTTGATGCGTAGATAATTTATTTCTTAGTAAGTATATAAAACAATATTATTAAAGTAAAACATAATAAATAAATCTCGATGTTTTCTCAAGTCGTAAAAATCGTGCGAAACAGGTGCAGGTCGTTACTGACAGAATTAAACTATGTTGATAGACATATAGTGCTCATAGTGATGACACAATCTCGAGACGCGTCCTCATCTAACACATAATGGTACAGATATCAGATCGGGGCAGGTCGATGGGTTCAGGTTCAAGGCCATGCATTGTTCTTTTGTTACCAGCGTTTGGTTCAGACAGTCTCGAGACAAAAGCTTTGGAGTTTAATGTGAGCGAAATGTTCTAGACTAATAATGTGAGGTGTGGTGTATATGTATGTGTATATTAATGTGACTCTGTATTTAGCTTATGTAAGTCAATCTTCATTATCTATGACAACTCCTGTGGGGTAATTCATTATCATCATCATCATTTCAGCCAAAAGACGTCTACTGCTGGACACAGGCCTCCCCCAAGCACCACCACTTCGACCGGTTCTGTGCTTCTCGCATCCAACGGGTTCCTGCGGCCTTCACAAGGTCGTCGAACCACCTAGTGGGAGGCCTTCCAACGCTACATCTTGCGGTACGCGGTCGCCACTCCAGAACCTTTCGGCCCTATCGGGTGTTCTACGAGCAATGTGCACTGCCCACTGCCATTTAAGTTTGGCAATTCTTCGGGCTATGTCGGTTACCTTGGTTCTCCTACGGATCTCCTCATTTCTGATTCGATCACGCAGGGGAACTCCAAGCATAGCCCTCTCCATTGCCCTTTGGGTGACTTTTAGCCTTTTTATAAGGCCCATTGTGAGCGACCACGTTTCAGTGCCATAAGTCATAACACGCACTGGTCAAAGACTTTCGTCTTAAGACACTGCGGTATGTGGGACGAGAAGATATTGCGTAGCTTCCCGAACGCTGCCGAGCCGAGTCGGATTCGACGATTGACCTCTTGTGGGGTAATTGCTATGTCCTAATCCTAACCCTGCAGGCCTCATGACCATAAGATACTTTTATCTCGGTAGTACCTACGTTCCCGTGGCATAATTTCCGAGCTCAACACG
Organism: Oligia fasciuncula; assembly: GCA_963082905.1. Classification (NCBI taxonomy): domain Eukaryota; kingdom Metazoa; phylum Arthropoda; class Insecta; order Lepidoptera; family Noctuidae; genus Oligia; species Oligia fasciuncula. Next base: position 10,271,617 of record OY720408.1, read on the forward strand.
GACAAAGCTGCGGCTAAGAGCTGGTAGTCAATAAATACTGCAGGATCAGACAAAACCAATAACACTTTCTAAATGCAAGCTGAACTTTAAACAAAGTAAAGGCAGTAGAGTATTCTGTCACGCGAACTTGACACCTTACGATGTTATCGTGCATTCGTTGTTGGCTATGAGTTTGACTGTGTAATTCGTAGCTATAGACTTGACTAAAATTGACAAGTTGTTTATTGTTTTTAGTATTTGTGAACCTGCTGCAGCTATTTGAGAATAATCTGGTTGACAACATAATATGCGCATTATAAATTGTCAGGTAAAAACCTCCACTAATTGCTTACAGGAAAATATTGAGAATTGATTGCAATTGGAGAATTTGAGAGCGTGTTTTTGCTAAGCATGGATGAAGATAGCAAACTTTTGGGAAACCTTCGATGATTAAAATGGATTTGCCAACCAAATTGAATATGAATAATTGACAAAAGAGTGGGTGAAAATACACACACTAATACATATAGGTAAAGAAAAAAAGCGTGAGAAAGACGATTATTAGGATTATTAGGAAGAACTTAGCTTTTGTGTTGAGGAACCTAATATACGAAACTGTAATTGCCTCTTGATTAAAATAGGTAACAACGACACGGCGTTACTGGCTCTCTATCGATCCCCCTCTTACTCTAACATTGACCCTTTTTTGACATCGCTTGACGAGACTTTGGTGAAATTATCTGGTTATAAAAACATCGCAATAATGGGAGATCTGAACTTAGACATAATTGCCGAGAATCTGAGTACGTCTTCCAATCAATATCTGGCTCTCACTGCGTACCACGGTCTATTACCAGCACATGCTTTTATCACTCGTGATGCTGGTGGTTCTTGTTTAGATCATGTGCTCTTGAAAACCAAGCTACCTTCCATTACCATTGTTCCACAATCTACGCTTACAGATCACAAGTCTGTCATACTCTGTTTGAAAAAGCAACAATTGCGTAAGTATGCCATTTTAACGCGCACTAAAATAGATCAGGAGGGCTTAACTCAAGACATAAGTAAAATTAACTTTACTCCGATTTATGAAACTGGTGACTGTGACACTGCTGAGTCAGCTATGTTATTGGTGAATTAAAGACCGCTTTGAGTTTTAATTCTGAAACCATTATACTTTCATGTCGCAAAAGGATTATCAAACCATGGATAACACAGGGCCTGTTGCGCTGCATGCGCAACAGGGATAAACTACATAAAAAATCAAAATCGTTTCCAGATGACCAAATAATAAAAACAACCTACATTCGCTACAGAAATTTTTGTAACTCCATCTTAAAGAAAGTTAAACGTAATTATGATAGAGAACTTGTTCAAAAAGCTGGTAAGGATAGCAAAAAGTTGTGGGATACAGTAAAAAATGAAAACTATCCAAAGGAATTACTTGCAATATCGGACACTCCTCAGCGTTCTGTAAATGATGTAAATTACTATTTTTCCAACGTTGGTAAATCATTGGCTGAACAAATAGCGCGAGTACAAACCACGGCCCTCAAAACAAATAAACCTTCCCGTGAGCAAAATCTCAGCTCTCTTGTACTGTTTGACACGGATGAAGAGGAAGTTATGGGCCTGATAGCTACACTCAAAAATGATTGTTCTGTGGGTTGGGATAATTTGTCAAACCAGTTATTGAAAGATCATAGGGATATTCTTGTACCACACTTAACCTACATTTTTAATATGTGTCTAGTAAATGGTAGTTTTCCCAAAGCCTTTAAAAAATCACAGATCCGACCAATTCACAAGGGTGGGGCCAGGGACCGTATTGAAAATTATAGGCCTATTTCAATATTACCTTCGCTTTCAAAAATTCTAGAAAAAATAATTAACAGACGTTTAGTAAACTATCTCGAAAGTAAACACATTCTATCTGAACATCAGTTCGGTTTTCGCCGTGGTAAATCCACCGATCACGCAGTTACCAATTTAACGGATTTTATAGCCACAAATTTAGATAAAGGTAATAAATGTATAGCAATATTTCTAGATTTAGCAAAGGCTTTCGATACGGTTTCTGTTCCAATTCTTGTACAGAAATTGGAAAGAATTGGCATTAGGGGGAAACAACTTAGCCTTTTGACCGATTATCTATCAGACAGAACTCAATGTGTTAAGGTAGGTCCCTACACTAGTACTGATCGTCCAGTGACCTATGGCGTTCCGCAGGGTAGCATTATTGGCCCTACGCTTTTTCTCGTTTACATAAACGATCTCCTTTGTCTAAACTCATTTCGTGGAAAGATAATCTCATACGCAGATGACACTGCCCTCATTTTCGCTGCTAAAACATGGAATGAGACTTACCAGCTAGCCCAGGAGGGTTTTAATTTGGTAAAGAAGTGGCTTTATGATAATGTTCTTACCTTGAACATTGAGAAAACAAAGTACCTGACCTTTTCGATCCGTGCTCCTTCACATGCGAGTCTAAATCTAATCGCGCATAATTGTCCCCTAGACGCTTTGAGTTATTCGGAATGCTCATGCAATCCTTTAGAACGTACAAAGACAATTAAATACTTGGGCGTTTTAATCGATGAAAATTTTAACTTCAAAGCACACATTCAACTGCTGAGTAAGAGGATTCGAAAGCTTACCTACATTTTTAAAACATTGAGACACGTAGTGACCCCAATATTCCTAAAGCAAATCTATTACGCGCTTTGTCAGTCACTGATTACATATTGCATTTCGTCTTGGGGCGGTGCACCGAAGACTACAATAAAGCAACTTGAGGTTTCACAAAGAACCATACTGAAACTCTGTACTTTTAAGCCTTTCCGCTACTCTACTACACTTCTTTATGAATACTGTGAGGTGCTGACTGTACGCCAACTGTTTGTCTTAAGTATCGTCTCAAAACAGCATGTTAACTTGGAGTACAATCCAACCCTGTTAACAAGGCGGAATACCTGTTTGTAAGAGGTTATCACACCTAAAAACGGCTTTTATTCGAAGATTTTATCCATTTTTGGGCCCCTATTTATATGACAAAATTAATAAGATTCTTGAAATATACTCGATGAATAAAGCAACTATGAAAAATTCTGTATCTCAGTGGCTTTGGAAGTTGACATACGACCAAACAGAGAATATGCTGACCATCTTGAAATAGGGATACAATAGTTTGACGGCTTGACCTAAAGAATCTACTAGGCAAAATTATTTAATTCACTACACACCCTCTCACACACATACACTCACCTTCTTCACCTTACACACCTAGAGGACAGAAAACTTTCTTTCACTTAAAATAATTATGTCCATATTTTAATAAGCTGTTTCCTTTTGTTGGTAAGCTCATACTTGCATACCCAGTCCGAGGGCTTGAGGCGCTGCGTGCTGAAACACAGGCTATAAACCTAGTTCAGCAACAGATGCTAATAATAAGACACATTTATAACTGATTTACTCTTAAGAATAATTATAAGTAGCTAAGACAAATTGTGTAACTAGTTTATTATTTTTTGGTCTAATAAATATATTATTATTATTTTACATAACTCGGGACCATGCGGTCCCGGTCCTTTGGAAGGCGTACGAGGGGCCGAAGCCAACTCGCAGAGGCCCCTTACGAAATTTTAAAGAAATGCGGCACCAACCGACGATTATCCCTGTATGCACTATGCAAGTGCACCCAAGGATAACCCCCGGTTGGTGTAGGACTATTGCAGGATATGGAAAAATAAAAAGTTGGACTATTGGTTTGGGTGGCTAAACTGGACCGGTTTCCAGGAACTATGGTAAAACTATGACCCCTGCCTGATCAATGCTTTATTTAGACACAGATAAAATAGCAGGGGGTGACTTGCACACTCAATAATGGGCCCCCAAAAACGGCCGCTAGCACATAGTGACGTAGCGACAAGGGGGCTATTATTATTATTATTATCTACCTACTTTGGTAATCTAGTGGGCTATTCAAAAGAAATTCATCTTTACCAAAAAAAAAAAACAGACAGTCAAAAGACAAACAAAGTAGGCAAGTAATGTAAAGCTTGACAATATGCGTGTCAATAATGTCATTCTCAATTATAAGGCCTTGCTGCCCATAAACAAAACACTGAAGGTGCATGTAGAGAAATAGAAGGTAGATCTCCAGGACGATAAATTTAAAGCTCGACTTTAGACCGTCGATAGTTATTCACTGCTACTTTTGTACCTACAAAGTTATGTCCTGACCGTATCAGGAGTGTTTAAAATATAAATAAACCCCATCATCATCTGCCTAGCCTTTTCCCAACTATGTTGGGGTCGGCTTCCAGTCTAACCGGATGCAGCTGAATACCAGTATTTTACATGGAGCGACTGCCTATCTGCCCTCCACAATCCAATTACTAGGTTATACGATACCCCTTGGTAAGACTGGTTGTCAGACTTTCGGGCTTCTGACGACCCGTAACGGTACAATAATGGTCTTAATAATAGGGTTGAGATCTACATGTCTCGCCATGGACTGGCATACAAATATTTTAAAGAAAACAATCTATATATATACTAATAATAAAGCTGAAGAGTTTGTTTTGGTTTTTGTTTGAACACGCAAATCGCAAAGCTCAATTCTTCAGAAAGGCTATATAGGCTATATATTTTATTATTTTATATTATATATATATATATATAATATAAAATAAAACGAAGTAATATAATACTATAATAGCTGCGCCCCGCGGTTTCACTCGCGTAAATGTCGATCTCGTGGGAATATCGGGATAAAAAGTAGCCTATATGTTAATCCAGGGTGTAAGCTACCTCCATACAAAATTTTATCAAAATTGGTCTAGCCGTTTGTGCGTGAAGAAGTAACAAAAATAAAAACACACACACACTCACAAAGTGTGATTATGGATATCTAGTCGGGGAATATTAAATTTCACGCGACGAAGTCACAGGCAGAAGTTATAATTATGCATCGCCTAGCATCGATAACCATCATTATTACAGACCATCATCATAGGTATACCTTTGTAACTAACAATTATTTCCTATGGATGCACTAACACCTGTGTTAAGTTGTGTATGTAAGTACTAACAAATTGGATTATAAGATCTGAAAAATAAATAAATGATGATGAAGAATAATAACAGTGTAGATACACAGTAATTATCATCTGTCTAGCCTTTTCCCAACTATGTTGGGATCGGCTTCCAGTCTAACCGGATGCAGCTGAATACCGACTGCCTATCTGACCTCTACAACCTTTTTTTTTTTTAGTTACTGAGTAATACGATACCCCTTGGTAAGACTGGTTGTCAGACTTTCGGGCTTTTGACTACCCGTAACGACTATCAAAGATCCACGAATGACAGCCGGGACCAACGGCTTAACGGGCTTTCCGAGCCACGAAGGGGTCTCGGTATGTAAAGATGGTTCATCCACAGACCAACCGCAGCAAGCGTTGCTTAACCTGATCGATCGACCTGTGCGGCTGTTATTATTTAGGTAATTATAATTATCCGTAATCCACCACGTGGGCCTAGTGTTGGTTAGTATTCGTAGATGTCACATGTCTTCGAATTTTTGGTTCTAGGAAATGCCGGATGTTTTCCTTCACCGTTTTGAGAGCAAAAAATACTTTTACACTATAAAAAGTATTACCAATAGGTAATACTTTTTATAGTGTAAAAGTAAATCACAAAATGGGTCATAGGTAATAACCTATGACCCATTTTGTGATTTAGATTTGAAATATTTCATAGGTCCCTAATATCTTTAAGATATTGTTACAAAAAAATAACTGCTTTGATAAAACAATTATGCCTTCATGTACTTTGGCATTCTTAATCTTGTTGGTCTTTAAAAAAGTAGTAGTAGACTAAAGCTAGTATTGGACTTCAACATTGATGAAGTCTCTGTAGCTATAATACAAAATATCTCCCTGTACCCAGGATTTTGTAATATCATTATTTTGAGAGTGTCCTTGGAGTTTGTTGCCCATTCTTCTTCATAGAGATCTACATTCTATAATGGGCAACTAACTTCAACTTTCTGACTAACTAACCGACTCTTTGACAATTCTAAAGTGCCCGTAAATGGTTTGATTGAAATAAATGCTTTGAGTTCGAGTTTGTTGGAAACAAATCGATGTATTACCCTGTTAAAATAATAATTTGTTAAATAAAATAGTGTAAAGTTACTTGTAAACCTCTCCGGCTATAAAACGCCCTCATAGTGAGTAACGGTCGACTCCTCGCAACTGTCTTTTGAGAAAGGGATGCTCGTAGCAGCGTGAGCAATCGACTGAGACGGACCTTGAAAGGTATAGAGGTGAAAGTTTTTTGTTTTAATATTAAAGAGAGAACGGAGTCATTAGAAGATAGCGTAACTTTAGCTGGACTAACTCTAAGGTGATGTATTAGATACATAATCAGCCTATAATGTTCCCACTGCTGGGACACAGGCCTCAGCATAGAGGGAGTGGCACTCGGGCCCAGTGTGGGTTGGTGGTTTCCGAGGCACGGAGGGTCTTGGTAGGTATGTAAAGATGGTCACCCATTCACGGACCAACCGCGGCAAGTGTAGCTTAACCTGATCGATCGACCCGTGCGGCTGTTATTACTTTGCCACAAGCTATAATTTCTTCTATAAATAAAATAGTCATGTGGACTTCTCCGGCTATAAATCGCCCGCGTAGTAAGTAACGGTCGATTCTTCGCAACTGTCTCTCGAGAAAAGGATGGTCCGTAGTCGCGTGCGCAGCCAGCTGAGACGGGGCTGTGGAATGTGTAGAGGTCGCTCCACGAAGGAGTTCATCATAGTATATTAGTAGAGGTAGGTAACTGATAGTCCAATTGTACGTATTATTGAATACTACACAGCATTCGCTTGGGCTATCTACTAATTTTCATTTTGTACTTCTTGATTGCCATTAAAAATATAAATGAAAGCCATTACGGTTTTAGTAGGTTTTAAATGACGAATTCTGAAGAATTCTCTGAAGGCATCCGTAATTATAAACTTTCAAAAACTAGTCGCAATCTCATTTCAGCGACAATAAATGTCAAAACTTGTCAAAAATGTAGGGAAGCTAGAGGTATTTTTGACAGATTGAGACCGAGATCAGACTGTGAACGTTCTTGAAATTACGAAAACTGCCCCTCAGATTTTGTTTTAAACAAATATCATCATCTATCCTAGCCTTTTCCCAAATATGCTAGGTACTATAAAGCCACAATACCAATTTTGTTTAATCCTATACAACCTCTACCAGTTCCTAGTTCTACATGACAGGTGCGTAAGCGCGTCACCTTTGAGAAAAAATGGCGGCAGCGGGGGAGAGACCCTCATGTGTCACGATATACTTTTTTATACTCGAATTAATACTTACTATCTTATGGTAGTTGTACACTGGCTTTAATGGGGTATTCAAATTGTAAGAGACCTTTATTGAAAGACTAGCTGCGCCCCGCGGTTCCACCCGCGTAAATGTCGATCCCGTGGGAATATCGGGATAAAAAGCCTATATGTTAATCCAGGGTGTCAGCTACCCCCATACAAAATTTCATCAAAATTGGTCCAGCCGTTTGAGCGTGAAGAAGTAACAAACATATGTATAAACACACACACACACCCCCCCCCACACACACACACTCACAAACTTTCGCCTTTATAATATTAGTGTGATATTATAATTGATTTTAGAGAAAAAAGGTAAGTCAGGTAGTTTTTGGCAACCATTAATTTATTATTGTGCGACTTCTGAATCAAAGCCTTTGTTAAGGACCAGCACCCTAATTACGTAACAAACTATCAATCGCAATCTGAATCATTTTGAAGGATATTGATAATCCATTGCTTCATAAGTGCGAAAAATTTGTCTGCGCAACAAAGTTAATAACGCAATGAATGTTGTTGAACTGTCAAAATTAAAGTACGTACCTCAAAAGTTTTTGATATCTTTTGCAAAATCAGTTAGCGTACCTATACATATACTATCCCTTTTCCCAAGCATTATAATTGATATTGATTTCTACTGAACAGCTTTTCACAGCAAAGAAAATCTGTGTCTAATCTCTTGGTGGAAACCGCTCCTGAGACTGAAAGATATCTTTTAGCCAACTCTTGCACACAGTATGGCTAGGATGATGAGGATACGTTCAGGACCAAAGGATTTTGTTTCATTAGACAGAAGTACCTATTCAACATAATGATGTCTCGGAAAAAGTCTTTATAACGTCCTTATGGGGAATGCACTAAGATGATTCAAATTTTCTAACGTTTTCTGACGTATTTTGCAATTTGCAGGTTGTATGTTGAGTAATATAAGCTTTTTTTTGGGTTGGAAATCATCAAATGACCTCTCCCGCCCTCTGGGCCGAGCGGAAGGGAGGGTCAGACTCTTACTGACTAAAACCCACCCGTGTTCCTTCTTTAGTCCTTTATGTTCCGGGCCAGCGGTAACCCTTTCGGACAATCCCGCTGACTTGGCAGTAATATATGCTTATGATATGGCTTTACAGAATTATAAACGCTAAAATCAGCAATAGATTTGGCCTCAAACGCTATGATTTCATGAAATAGTCGTTCAATGATTTTTATGATTATAATTCTGTAAATATCGGCCGCGAATCAAATATTTAGTCCAACATACAACCAGATACTGACCTGCAAATTGCAAAAAACGTAAGAAACAATTGAATTTCGCGGCCTACCCTGACTCTTTCCCCTTAAAAAATGATTTTGTTTCATTATCATTAACCACCCTGTTCGTCGCAATTTATCACCCCATACTTTACGTAATTCAACATAATATCATTTACAAATAACAGTCTTTTACACATCGTATAAGTGTCCAAGAACCTTTAAAAGAAGCTATCTCCCTGTCCAGAATATAAATAGTTAATTTCGTAACCGGGCGGTTATTTCAACTACTTTATCGTGAGTCGTGACCGGCGCACGCGCAACTTCTATTGGATTTCACTTTAACTCTACACCTGGCAAAGAAAGGGTAATTTTTACAAAATTATTACTTGTAAGGTGACACTGGGTTGATTTATTATAATACTTTTTAATTCTTTAAGAGAAATTGGTTGTAGTTAATGTATTTTCTTGTAGAATGTTTTGAATATTTCGCTCGTATATCGCAATTAGTTTTAAATAAAATGCCAGAGATGACCTTTGAAATACATTGGAGAGTTTTAATAAAAAAGAATTTGTGTTAGGTAATAAATTCAGGCAAAAGTGTTAAATAACACTGTTGCTTTTGCAACTGCAGAATATGAATAAATAGTTCTAACGACTAGTATATAATTAACTCTAATTTCATGAAAACACACATTATCCTTTACTCTTTGAAGGAAAAATCGAGCTATATCTATTATACCTACGTTTCCTAGAACATCAAATGCTGGAAACAAATTTTCATCTGTGGTTCTAATAATTTATCCTTTAGCAATTATTATTAAAGCACAACAATTTTACAAGACAAGCAAGACATTTTACAGAGCATTTTACGGACTGCCTCGTTTCTGGTTCGTCTAGTGCATAGAACAGATAAATAAGACCTCTTTTATCTGGTCTGTGCTATATAGTCGTCGCAAGGGCTACCACTATGCGTAAAGTCCTGGGTTTGATTCCCTGGTCGAGCAATGTTATTGAGTTTTTATCAAGAAATTCTCATTTAACAGCCCGGAGAATACAAAGAGTATATACCTAAGTACTCAGGTACCATTATCTACCCAAGTAAATATCTCTTATATACTCTACCTCGTCTCGCCACCCAATACATAACCTGCACATTATAAACAATGTATGTATCGGCTCTTTATATAAACACATGATGAAAATGAAAATATTATCACAGCGAGGATCTTTGATCGATTTGTTTTGAGTTCAGCACGGGCCGAAGCAATAACATGAGGGACCAATGTATTATATGAGCTGTCAGAAAGTCATAATAGTCTCGTTTATTTGAAAAACTTTACGGTATTTTCAGGTTCCACCTGAGATTGTTATGTATTACTCATTGGTTGTACTCAATCTTTGTGTAAAGATAGATTGTTTTTCTTAGACTATGTATTGGTTTAAAATAGTGTCAACGGATTTTCTTGCCCGTTCTTCTCCATAGAAACCTACTACGCTTTAGAATGGGCAACTAGCTTCATGTTTTTGATTGACCGACTCCTTGTCTAATTAAAATAAATGCTATGACTTTGAGTTTGACTTTACACCTAAATGTTGGATAATTATGAAAGGTTGTCCACCTTATGTCAAATAGTAAGTAACCTCCACCTATTATTATTATGATACGAAGCACCTAGGTTACTGAGTATGACGTGTCCTACATGTCATTGTTTATGATGCACAAACAAGTGCGCTGGATTTAAATTTACCGCCATTTTGTTAATACGAGTAGTACGGTGTTTTTTTTTTTATAGTTTTCACGTATCTAAGTACAGACCACGCTATTTAAGAATATGGAGAAGTATTCATAATTTTAATTAAGTATTGTAAAAATGTGTTTTTACAATAATTAAACGTTGTTGGTTACAAAAATGGTGAAAGTTTTGCGAAAACTGTTCGACAAATACGTCAAGTTTTCGGTCGCAATAATGCGCCGAATCAATCACAAACCGTTGAACATCTTAAAGAGGAAATACGGCGCGTTATTGGTGAAATACAGCCCCATTTACACATACAATCATTATGATTTTTTGTCAGATTATTCTACAAGCAACATACTACAGCACTAGCGTTTTATTTTTTAGCCCAAACAATAGATTTTTTGTAAATAGATAATTGCTTCATATTTTGCATCAAATTACCAGGGTTGTGCCATCGTGCTTCTCTTTCTTTTGTATGCAGTCCTACAAAGACCGCACTTTAGGTCATGTAGTCGGATTACAGTAAAGAAAATTAAAGCAAAATCATTGGCATACAATCTATAATCTCCCGACAGCCAGCCCGATGCGTTAAAACAAGAAAATAATACTGGCCACCCAAAAAAAGAACACCTTTTTCGCATTCACGCATAATTTTAAGGCACATTAGGGCCTCGAGAGTCACCCATGGCGTAAACTCACCGCGGCACTTCCGATGCCGGCGATAGGGGATAAAAACCTCATTTCCGGCGGGAACCCTTCCTTTAGGGGAGGCTCGGTACAATCAGCCGGTTGCTATGGTGATAATGTATGCGTGTTCCAAGAGTTTCGTCATGGGGTGGAAGTTGAGAGGAACCTTGGGGGATTGGAGTTGGTGTGTTCTTAATTGTCATGATACGATTGCAATTGGTTAAAGAAAAGTCTTCTCTAAAGCAGGTTGCTGTCAGGAAGTCTGTGGTTCAGTTGTAGGTATATTATTTGAAAGATAGGTTGCAGGTAATTTGTACTTTGTACTAGTTATTGCCCGCATTTTTTTGGGCTTGTGGCTAAGTAATGCTGCATGGGTGGATCGATCAGGATAAACTACGCTTGCTGTGGATAGTCCGTGTGTGGGTTCTATCTTTACATACTAAGACCCCTCCGTGCCTCGGAAAGGACGTCAAGCCTTTGGTTCCGATTCTCATTTCTTCGTGGATCTTTGACAGTCGTTACTGGTCATCAGAACCCCGAAAGTCTGACAACCAGTCTTACCGAGTGGTATCGTTTTACCCAGGTTAGTGGAGGTCAGATAGGCAGGCGCTTCATGTAAACTTCTTGTTTTCAGCTGCATCCGGTTAGACTGGAATCCGACCCCAACATAGTTGGGAAAAGGCTAGGCAGATGATGATGATTGCCCGCAGGTTTTCTCGCATCCCTGGGAATTAGACACTTTCTTGTTATATGTTAATTCTATTGACCCTTTCGTCATTTTCATACGTCCATCTTCAAGAAGAGGGCTTCTAATAGTTCGTCTATCTCATGTAAAAAGGTTAAATGTTAAGTTTCAGCCTATGTTAAATTATACATTTGAGTTTTCATATACAGGGTTAAATTTAATTAGCTAGCCAAACTCCGCAGACTTTATGGGTGGTATTTAAACACGATACAAAAAAAAAATTTTTGATGTTTCATTCTGGGGTCAATGAACATTGGTAGTGTAGTAGTTGAGAAAATCTCAAATGTTTTTATTGTTGTTTTATCGAGTTTAGATACCCGTCACGTCTGCTGAGTTTCGTTAGTTAATTTAATTTGTATAAATCATTAACGAAGGCCCTTTGATATTATTTTACTCTACCCGGATATTATTAACATACTAGCTGAGCCCCGCGGTTTCACCCGCGTAAATGTCGATCCCGTAGGAATATCGGGATAAAAAGTAGCCTATATGTTAATCCAGGGTGTCAGCTAGCTCCATAATACATTTTATCAAAATTGGTCCAGCCGTTTGAGCGTGAAGAAGTAACAAACATATAAACACACACCCTAAACCTTCGCCTTTTTAATATTAGTGTGATCACCTATTAAGTGCGAAAAAGCTAACCCCATATGGAGCTCACACACAATACAGTTACAAAGTCAAAAATCAAACCAACTCATCCAACCAAATCAACATTAAATCAAAAAAAGTTCTAACTTGCCAACTAATTACCATCTCATGGGGTGCGTTCGACTTCACGTCCGATTCGCCATGGACCGAGGGGAAGTATCAGCACAACAATAGGTAAATCAGACATGTGTGGCGCCCCCCTAGTGTAACGAGCGTAATGATACAGGTGATCATTTTGTTTTCTATCGATTTTTTGCATGATCGGGTTTTGTGGTGTTGATTTTTATTAGGTACTTAAGCAAAATGGAATCACTTATTTTTAAATAGTATTTCCCCGGATCTTTTCGTTACCTAGGATTTCATGTCATCGGATTAAAAGTATTCTTTCTATCTTAAGTAAAGTACACTGTCCTTCAAGATACAGGATTTTCCTAGTTTGGAGGGCAGGCAGGGGTCTTAGTCATCTGTAATAACCATACCCATTCCCTTATTGAAACAGCACTGATGTTGCTGCTAAGTATTTTTTTGTAAATAAATGATTACTTACTTAATATATTTTTAGTAAAAATATAACTTAATATATTTTTAGTAAAAATATATTAAGTAAGTAAGATTTTTTACCTACCTAATCCTAATGCTTAAGAGCCTATACTACCTCAGCTAAAATTCACTCTTTATCTCGCTCGCACGATACTGCTCGCGGACTGTGTGAAAGCGAGACAGAGTGCGGTGTTGGGCGGGAGGCAGCGCCAATATATATAATATATATATAATATTCCACAACTATCACACAACGCCGTCTAGTCTCAAGCTAAGCAGAGCTTGTGTTATGAGTACTAGACAACTGATAAACATACTTATATATTTCTAAATACATACATATATACACACATCAAAAGTGTCTAGGGATCAAGCATTTTTATGCGGATTTCTTGAGATTGAGATGTGGCTTTGTAATAAATTTATGATTTTATAAATTTATATGGATCCTTTTTGGTGCATTTCATAATTTGAATCAGGAACTGTGAATCAAATTCGAGTAAAAGATGAAAATCAGCTGTCAATATTTTCCCTATAAAAACATACAACGCATTGAAGACATTATTAGTGCTACTGTTTCCCTACTACTGATTAAAACCAACGTTATTATGGAGCGGCGACGTCATTTAAGCAGGGAAGAAATGCTCAGAGCCGTGGGAATGATAGAAGCTGGTTCCCGGCAACGTACTGTGGCTTTAGCTCTGAATACAAGTCAGAGTGTTATCAGTCGACTTTGGACACGTTACCGAAGCACTGGTACCGTGGCTGAGCGCCATGGAGGACGGTATCGCTGCACCACACGGAGACAAGACCGATACATTCAAATCTTAACTCGAAGAGCTCCAACAATAACCGCCATGATGTTAGCCGTGAGGCTTCATCACTCTTCAGGGAACTTAATTAGCGACCAAACAGTCAGAAACCGCTTGCATGAAGTGAACCTTCATTCCCGAAGACCGCTACGGGTACCACCTATAGCAATGCACAATCGTAGGATTCGATATCAATGGGCTCTTGAACACAGAAATTGGGCAGAAGAACAATGGCGTTTCGTGTGCTTTTCTGATGAGTCTCGTTTTGGTATGAGACCGGATACAAGACGTATACGACACTGGAGAACCCCTGGACGCCAACAGCGATTAAAATCCTGCCAGGAAGTCCATCCTTATAGTGGTGGAACCATCATGGTATGGGCGGGTATTTGGATCGGCGGAAGAACTGAGTTGATTTGGATCAGAGGCAACCTCAACGCTCAAATTTATGCTGAGACGATTGTATCAGACGTCATCGTTCCTCTACAAGTGCAAATCGGTCCCTTATTTCAGTTAATGCATGATAATGCACGACCGCACACCGCAAGAGTTGTAAGACAGACTCTTGCCGCAGCTAACATCAATGTCCTGCCCTGGCCTGCTCAGTCGCCAGACTTGAACCCGATTGAGCATGCATGGGATATGCTACAGAGAAGAGCTCTGCCGAATATGGAGGGTATCCAGTCGCAAGAAGACCTTTTTTTGTTGTTGCAACGAACATGGGCGGCCATTCCACAGCGTGATTTGGATGAACTCATTTTGAGTATGCCAAACCGATGTTCTTGTGTTGTTAGTGTTCGCGGTAGAAACACGGATTATTAATTGTTTAAGTTACCCAATAAAATTTTAAAGAAAACTGTTATTTCAGTCTTTTTTTCGAACTTTTGTGTTAGTGGTTCAAATGTCAAAAATCCCTTTATTAGGAAAATGGCAAATTTCTTTATTAATGCAAAGGTGACTTGGTTTATCGTTACTGTGACAAACGGAAACACTTTATTTGATGAATCCTTAAAGAAAATTTTAATTAATATCAATCAGGAGAAAAGTTATTGCAAAAATATATGTTGATCCCTAGACACTTTTGATGTGTGTAGATAAATTACACCCAGACACAGAACAAATGATCATGCTCATCACACAAACATTTGTCCTGGGTGGGAATCGAACCCACGACCTCCGGCATAGCAGTCATAGAGTTAATAGTTTAGGTATTTGCTTTTTACGGTGAAAATAAAGGTAATTCAAAAAAACTAACTAACATAAGACCTGCTTTATAGTTAGTTCAGTTAGTATGCAAAGTTTCATGATCTAATTTGAAGTATTTTTTGAATACCAGCGGTTTATTGTTCGGTTTGGAGGTAACTTTGGATTTTTTTTCTATCGAGAAAATTTTATGGAATCGTGTTTTCGTCTAACATAAGACCTTACATTAATCCTCAACTTTAGCATATATTTATTTCAAAATTAATGCTGCGGAATTTTCGACATAACGGAGGATCACGCTAAGCCATTTTGAGGTAGTATCTTATGCGAGAAATATTAATTTTAAATGTTAACAACCCTTTACCTATAATAGGCTACGCCACCGCGCTGTACGCTAGGATTCGCTACGAGATTCGTAGACCTCTACGACAAACTCAGTATCCCTCATCCTCATTTTTTATTTCGTGTCGGCATCAGCTATACGAGAATTCAATAGACTAGACAGTTAGCAGGTTGGTAACATAGCTGACTGCAGATTTCATATGAAAAATATCATCATGTAAACGCTACAGCTTACAGCCAATTTACCTAAGCAGGTAAAGAAACAAGAAAAAAATACAGTTTTTTAATAACACAAAAAAAAAAACAAGTTTGGGGAAAATATGGTCACATCAACGCAAAACGGCCATCGCTCAGGTAGTCTCTAAAAATAACCCGTGTTTAAGATTATGCGAATGATTGTGAAAATGCTCATGTAGCGATGGTCAAGAGCAACCTTCTCTGAGATGCCACAAAAAAATAACGAAAGGGCTATTTTGAACAAAAAGACTACCTTCATTTCTACCCACACCACCCAGTAATCCGCAGCAATCATACCTAACTCCCATAATACAGCACGTCGTCTTCTGGGAAGCGAGGGCGGTTGTCATGGCAACGCGCCGCATCAACACGCCACCCATCCGCACGACCGCACACATACAGCCGTGTGACTGTACAGGTGACCTGCTTGGGTTGGGGATGCAATGGGGGAAAGTTATCTAGAAGTTGATTATTTATGGGAAACAATCGCTGAAGCGGGGGAAGAAAGAGTATAAAACCAAATTTTGTCCAAACCTGAACAAACTTGAATCTCAGGAGTTCAGAGGGGAATTCCCGTAATTAAAAGAACGTTGGTATCTAATCGCAGCCTCAATCTGTCAAAAATACATACATTTTAACAAGTTTTTGACATTGATTGTCGCTGAGATGATATTGAGACTTGAATCTGGACGTTTTTTATGTACGAGAATTGGCCTTCTGGAATTAGCCCCTAAAGATCTGGTTATGCCTTCACTGAAATGGAGCAATTAGTTGAAATTATATGAGGAAAACGGCTGAAACAGCCGCTTATGAACTCGTAAAAATTTGCTATGCCTATGATTATATGATTTTTTTGCTGTTACTCTAAAAGCCGAGTTTAAAGTTGGCAGAGCTTGACTAAATCTGAAGATACCTACTCGACGCACGAATAGTTGCCGTCAAACAAAAATGAATCTATGACAAATCTTAGATTCCTTTTCGTTCGATCCGTTATTGTTCACAAACAATAAAATTACCTTTTTATTTATTTTTCTCGGTATACATCTCACCTTATTCATCACAATTTGCTAGTGTGCGTGTTTCAGGTCGACGTTTATCTGGCGCGGCCACGTCACGATGTCATATACTCTGTCATATAGCACACGAGTACATTAGCGAGCCTAGTATTTATGTGATAGGGACACGGCTCATAGATATATAGAATGTGGGAGGACAGCAAGTGGAGGTTTATTCCCATCTGCCCCCTTCGGAGAGCGCATCTATTTATTATATTTAATCTATTAAAATAGGCTGGCAAAGCATAGAAAATGGGCTTATTTCAAGCTAGACCTAGGACCCATCGCAGGTCGCCATCTCAATATAAAAATACTGACTTGTAGATAGATGCAAACGTAAGAACTTTTCAATCACCCCAAATAAGTACCTACTTACACGACACTTTTAATAAGTCATCATGTGTGTTGATCTTTCGATCGATCTCTTCTTAGGTCGTGGTGGTAGGCAGGAATCTAGCTTAATTTGTAGTAACTCTAGTAAAGATGATTACAAATCACTTTTATTTTATTCTGTGGCGCTTACACAAATAGGACGCCCGCTAGATAGGGACCTCTCTAGGTGTTTGTCCTATCGATTTTGTGTACAATTATAATAGGGGTTCGGCTTGTAGGCTTTAAGGGTTTTCTTTGCACAGTCTGGCTTAGAAATACATAACTTTTACGATGTTTTCATACCTAGTAACTAATGTTATATTGGTAGTTTCTTGTTGGCCCTATTAAATTTAAATTTGGATACCCATTAACCATCATAATCATTGTTACTCTTAAGGTGCTCTAATAGTATTGCTGTCAGGCTGTGGTAAAGGTGCCTGTACTGACAGCACACCGTCGCGGGACAGTGAGGAGACCACCTACTCGGGGTGGAAGCAGTTTGAACTGTCTGTTGTACTCCCAGGTAAATAAAATCACTCATTAACCAACATAATTTGTATTGTTACTCTTCTGGCTCCATATTACTAATGCTATCAGGCATTGATAGTGGTGCCTGTACTGTCAGCACACCATCGCGAGACAGTGAGGAGACCACCTGCTCGGGGTCCGTGGCTGGGGGCAGCCTGAACTCTCTATTGTACTCGCGGTATACTGTCGTGTCTTTTGTTTTTTCTTCATGGGTTGCAGAGATGATTAGCATGTCGTTAAGGACTCTCACTTTTATCTGGAAAAGAGATAAATTAGTCGGTGTTTAGGTGATATTGGCCCCGACAGACGAGACGTAGGTCGTGGGTTCAGACCCAAACAGGCACTTTAATTTGTGTTATTTATTTCACCACCACTGCTCTCAAAACGGTGAAGGAAAATACCCACACTGCTCAGTGCGGGTTGATCGAGGTCACATCAGAGGGAATGAATAATCCGCGTAATGTGGATTACCCACTCCCTCTCACAGAGGGTCTGTGTCCCAGCAGTGGTAAAATTAACGGCTGATTATGCCCGAAGAAGTAAGGGGATGTACTTTCAGAATTTCTGACAGCATGAAGCATTGCTGTGTGCCAGTTTATAGGATGCCATAAAAGTAACAGAGGGCTTGCAACATTGTCGCTAAGGTAGGCAATAAATCGGTAGTATCAATGTGACCAATTATTGTGGAATGAGCAAAGAATTTTGCAACCTCTCTTTAAATTATACAAAAACTTTATAGGAATCGTCAATCATCTTCTAAAAATTAACTAGGATAAAAACATGAAGATTCCTTGATTTTTGTGGGACTCGAAACCTATGTTCTAAATATAGAAGATATTATAAAGATGGTTTCGTGCCTCATTAGGATCAAACTGGCTGACGTCAAATTGTAGCTTCAAAGTCTTGTCCTCCCCTTCGCCAATCACCAGTGGGGAGTTTTGGAGAACTTCCCAGTTAGAGGGTACGAAGCCAGTCTGAACTGTGGAGGTACCGCCGTAGGCTTCCGTGAGGTCCATACTGAAAGGAATAGGAAGAAAAACTGGTTAAAAGTGGTTTGGTTGGGTTTTGCATAGACACATACTTAAATACTTTATGTTTAGTTATAGTTTGACATGGCCAATATTTGCTGATGAAGTAGACTTTCGGAGAACGGAATCTTTATTTTTTTTAATAGACTAAGATATTATCATCTTTATTGCCTTTAAATTTTTCCGAGAGCTTTTTTTTTGGACTAGTCATATTATTCATGGTATCAAGCGGCGCAGCGTTTTTGGCCGTGGCTTTTTATTTGGATTCCAGTCGTGCTGCCTGGACAGCCGGGTAATTGCGTAACATACTATCAGTAGCAATGGCTTTCATTTTGACAGTTGAACAACAGTCATTGGGTTATTTACGTTTCTGAGCAGACACATTTTTCGAACATATGAAGCAATGAATTAGCAATATCCTTCAAAATGATTCAGATTCTGATCGATAATGTGTTCCGCAATTAGGGTGCGGTTCTGTTTGTCGTGCCAATTCCGCTAGACTCAAACTCAAAGCATTTATTTCAATTAAACCATTTACAGGAACTTTTGAATTGTCCAGGAATCGGTCATTTAGTCAGAAAGTTAAAGCTAGTTCGTCCGTTCCAAAACGTAGATCTCTATCAAGAACGGGCAAGAAACTCCATGGATACTTTTTAACATATAGATCTGATCAATATATAACAAAATCCTGGGTACATAATCCATTGTCCAGCTGAGGGACATCGTTCCACTGATAACAGAATGAGCCTATAATATTCCCACTACTGGGATACAGGCCTCCTCTCGTTTTGAGAGGAAGTGGTCCGTAATCCACGACCCAGGCCAGGTTCGGGTTGGTAGATGTCACTTGTCTTCGAACTTTTGGTTCCAGGAGATGCCGGTTTCCTCACGATGTTTTCTTTCACCATTTTGAGAGCAGTGATAATGAAATAAATCACGCAAAGTGACGCGTCAACGACCTATAAACTCGGTAAGTCTAGGCGGCCGTTACTACTGGGCCTCCACTGCTCTCGAATCTCGAATGATTTGATAATGAATCTGAAATGATTTGATAATGAATCTCGAATGATTTGATAATGATGATTCACTTCCCAAAAACTGTTCGAATATTACCTGAACTTATGCATTTGCTGGTCTATTTTCTTCATCTCCTGATCGAACCGTTCTTTCATGAACGCATACGTATTGTCGAAGATTGACAGGTCTGTTAACTGTACGGGAATGTTTTGTTTCATTTGTACTAAGGCCTTTTGCTGAGATGGCTTGCTCACAGGTTTTGAAGACATTTTGATTGGTTTTTTAGCGCAAATTTTGTGCTTAGGCATGAATTTGGTTACAGTGAAATTATTTGTTTGTTTTTTTAGGATTTTTACATCGTTTTCATTTTGATAGACGTTTCTGAGGACGTTTCCTGTCTAATTTTTAATTGTCTAGTTCTCTTCTTAGTCTGTGCTAGCGTGTCATTGGTCATCTATGGTCTTCTGCTTATTTTCCTATTTGGGTATAAAAAGTTTGGTCTATACCTATGTCTACTCTGACTCTATGTCTACTTTATTAAAATTAATAAAACGTTATCTTGACTATAAATCTCAAACAAGATGAAAAATAATGCGATAATAAAATTGCAATAATAAAAAGTCAATTAACCTTTAACCATCTCTAAATGTCAGTGTTGCCAGATAAGTTAACATTCCCCCTGAGATGTGGTATTTAGGCGCCCTTAGGGGGCGTGCAGACAGATTGACAATCACCCCGCTGCTGCCATGGTGACGGCGGTCTAAACACGGCCCTATTAATCTCGTTGCGAGGGCGTGCCGAATTCGTAGGGTAACCAGAGCTTTATGAGATTAGATTTTACGCAATAGGGCGTAACGATAATGATATTATTATTGACTTAATAATGTTGTGGTGAAACATTAATATCAATTACTTGGTAATGAATGAAACTAGAATTTATTACTTAGTACTTTCTATTTATTTTATTTGAAACGTATTTTTCAGAAATTATTAATTAAGTTAAGACCTTGATTCTTTTTATTTATTTAAATTATGGGGTGTGTTCCCTCTCACCGAGAGGAGGCCTGTGTCCCAGCAGTGGGAACATTAAAAAGGCTGATTATGGTTATGGGGTGTGTTATTAATACTTATCAATTTATTAATAAAGAGCAATAACGAAATCAATATTATAACAAATTAAATAAAACCACAAACAACATCTGCTATTATCATCGAACAATCAAATCATAATCTTTCCCTAAAATTAAAAAAATTCAACAATAATTATTTCACCAAATGGCAACCCTAAGTGGCGAGGGCGCGAACCGCCGCCAAATTGGCGGGAAAGCTCCCTGTTTGACAGATCATTTTTTATTCCGTTCGGAAATTCGGTACCATTGTTCCACTGATTACCAGGTGGCCAGGAAGTGAATTTTATGCCTGCATTTATTATTTATCGATATACTGATTCTATTGTTGTACTTTATTTTTTTCCATAATATGATAATTATTTGTTATAATTATTTATTTAGTGTCAGAACCAACATTCCACAGATTGTTATTAAATATATAGAAAGAAAGTTGAAAGATTGATAAACTAACTTCATCTGCAGTATAGACAAGCCGGTTAAAATATTCTACGTTAGACAGGATCAAATTAAATAAGTTAGCGAAACTCCACAGACGTAATGGGTATAATAATGTGTATATAATGGGTATATCTAAACACGATAAAACAAAAACTGTAAAAAAATACACTAAGTACCAGCAGTCATAGGACCCCAAAAAAAATTAATCAATAATAATAATAAGAAAATCTCTTCTTTTTTTTTTGTTTTCGACTCTGACGTATGTACTGTACTGAGTACCTGGGTAACTTTTCTGTGAATAGATAAAGAAGAAACGAACTATAATAAAATTCATTTTTTTTTACGAAAGACATCTTTCATTATAAATCCATCACTCAATAATAACAGAATTACCGTTCGCCCTCTCAAAGAGATTTTAATCAACAAAACACAAGGTATTAAAGGGGAGGTCGGGGTAGCGTTTTTAATTCCCGTAAAACGTCACGTCATATCTCGGGGGAGAGTGGGCAAACATCGTTATACCGTTGTTACTAGGTGTATGTTTGTGTTAGGTCAATATGTTTGCGTGGGTGCTGGGAAGTTGGGTGGACAGGGGAATTGCGTATGTTTTGTTTAGAGAAATGAGCTATTCGAATGGTTTGTAATTCTTGTTTGTGAAAACCTAGATCAAAGCAAACTACGTCTGGGTTTTAATACATTTTAAACTAAGGTAGATCATACACTGCAACGCGACACGCGACGGGTCGCGGATAACGGAGCCAAATTCCCCACGCGAGTTTGCGTTTTTATTATATTTGTATGTAAAAAATACGGGCGAGGGGCCCGTGGCTAAAGAATAACAACCGCACAGGTCGATCGATCAGGTTAAGCTACGCTTGCCGCTGTTGGTCTGTGGATGGGTGACAATCTTTACATACCGTGACCCCTCCGTGTCTCGGAAAGCACGTTAAGCCGTTGGTCCCGGCTGTCATTCGTGGATCTTTAACAGTCGTTACGGGTAGTCAGAAGCCCGAAAGTCTGACAACCAGTCTTACCAAGGGGTATCATATTACCCAGTAACTGGGTTGTTTAGGTCAGATAGGCAGTCGCTCCATGTAAAATACTGGCGTCCAGCTGCATCCGGTTAGACTGGAAGCCGACCCCAACACAGTTGGGAAAAGGCTAGGCAAATGATGATGTAAAAAATCACGTGCGGGTGGGCGCCCCGTCGCGTGGCGCGTTTTAGTGTGTGATCCGCCTATAATCATACAAAATTTGATTCACGTAGCCATTGTCTTAACAAACACAATCTTTGTTACCCAATTGCTGACCCTCTTCCTCTTCTTACTAATGCAAGAACCAAGTTTTATTTACAGACATGGGCTGAAAACACGTGTTACTACTAGTTTGTAGTGAATTTGCGTTTAGAAGAAAAGAAAGGCATTGATAATATTATTATGCACATGAAAACCAACAAAATCATTGATTCGTCATCATATGGCTCATTTATTACGCATCTCTATTATCATACGGGACTTCCCCCAGCAACGAGATTAAGGATTTCCCACCTGTCAGAAGAAAACTCATTAAGATAACTATAGACTTACGTATATTAATGATACATATTTCCATTCATTTAATTAATAGATCAAATCAGTCGTCACCACTAATCTAATTAATATTTAATCGCCTCCAATTAAAAATACGACCCAATGGGTCCCACTTAATGGCAAACGACATCGTGGCAGGCCCAGACGGAGATGGCGGGATGAGCTGGACTCCTTCAACAAGAACTGGTCCTTAACAGCTTTGAACAGAGAGAAGTGGAAAGAGAGTAGGGAGGCCTTTGCCCTGCAGTGGGACATCACAGGCTAATAATAATAATAATAATTAAAAATAATTACACTCAGTCTACTAGGTTAACTGGTTTTTGGCAGATGGAACTAGTGATTGCAGCAACGTTATGTAACACACTTTTCGATAATTTCACTTCAATTTGTATAGTACCATCGATTTTTGCTGTCAAATTAAAAATGGTGCGGTTTATATGCCTGTGTTTATTATTATTAAATACAAAACAATATAAATTTGCCGCTTTGTATAATAACTTAATTCCAATTTTTTCTGGCGGAAATCAGCGTAAAGATTAAGCACTGGTTTGTGTTGTAGTGTATAGGTATACACATAAATATGGGGTTTACTACATATACACAACGTTTTTTATTCATAACATTTTATGAAAGTTTTATCACAGTAATATTATAAAGGCGAAAGTTTGTGAGTGTGTGAGGGGGTGTGTGTGTTTGTATGTGTGTTACTTCTTCAAACGGCTGGACCAATTTTGATAAAAAATGGTATGGAGGTAGCTGACACCCTGGATTAACATATAGGCTACTCTTTATCCCGATATTCTCACGGGATCGAAACTTATGTGGGTGAAACCGCGGGGTGCAGCTAGTAATCGAAATAAACCATTAACATCTTGTTTATGGTGGCAAATCCGACGTCCTGGCAAATAATTTATATATTTTATTGATAATTTGAGTGGATGCAATCATTATTTTCGATTTATTCATTTGAAGCGAATACATTCAATCCCATCACATATAATGTTCGATAGAATGTAATTTATTACGCATAAATTTATTTTTATTTTTATCATAACTGATATACGTACGGTATTATAATGTCTGTAAGAAGTCTTAAATAAGATAATTGAATATGATAAGGCTGTTTATATATTTATTTTATGACACATTTTAAAGTTAACTTTTACGTTATCTGGGATAAGCTTCTGGGATAAGGCGTTCTAAGGAAGCTGTCAAAAAATGGGTTAACCTAGTGGACAGAGTTTATTACCACCTCATCAGGTATAATTGTTGACGTAAGTACCATTACGTCATTACCTAGCGACATTCATGACGTCACAATTACAAATGACATTTAGTGACGTCATGAATTCGTTGGAAATTAAAGGCGTGGTTATGACGTAGTAGGTACAGTTCTGATTATCGTGTGATTCATTTAGTTATCAGTCATTGGACAAAGGTCTGTGAGTCTTTGTTATGTTTTTGGTTTTCTTTCATTGTCTTAGGCTGAAATGTTATTATAAACTCGAAGCTAGACGTGACTAATATTCTTTCAGAGTCTGTACCTACCTAAAGTAAGTACAGACGCCAGCACATTAAGCTACTACAATCTGTCAAAGTTCTTTAATAGATTTTCAAGTTTATCGCTATAGCATAAGGTTCAAAGTTGATTGCGAAAATTTGACAGTTTCGGGTAGCTTGATATGCTGGCGTCTGTACATTGATTTGATCCTGCAAAATTGCTACATTTCCGATCTCACTTGCCTTTGTTCGGGTTACTGAAAACTCATTTGTACCCAAACAGTATTGAATGAATGAAATTAACTACCATTAAATGAGATGATAAAAACCACTTAAAATGATTAGTAAAAAGTAAGAAAAGGCAAAGAACTCATGGGGCATCCAAAAAATAATTAGCAAATTTTTTTTTCACTTAAGTAAGATATTTAATTAAAATAAGTAATTAATCCACTTTACTTATTATTTTTGCATAGCGTAACAAAATGTTAACATCGGTCGTCTTTTGTGTCAAAGTTGAACAAAAGAACAACTCCACCAGCTGGATTAAAATAAACCAAAATACGTACCTAATTAATTACTTCATCTACTTTTTTTCTGTTTAATTTCCTGCATTGGGAGGTTTATCCCATCGCTGGGCGCGGGACGTGATACGATCTCACGCCGCTCGCGTGTTCAGTTACAGTTTGCGCACTTATTAAACCATTACTATGCGTTTGGGTTGGATAAGGCGAGAAATTATCGATTTTTTTTTAATGGTGAGTGAGATATTCTCCTCACTGCAGTAATAATGAAGTATTACCAGTGTTTTCCTCTGGTCTTCGAATCCTATATTTACACTAACATCTTCCTTTATTGAGTAAACATGGAGTTAGGGAATTGAGTGTCTTCATAATTATTTGCTACCAAAAGTCTTCTCATCACAATTCTCATGTCTCTAGGTATGCAATTTTTTTTTATTGCTTAATTGCGCTCTTGATCTCGATCACGCCTGATGGAAAGCGATGGATGAGGTCTTTCTTTGGGGTCAGTGCAGATATGCTTTTCTTCCATGCATCTCTACTTGTAACAGTCGTCTCAGTATCCCCCTTTGCAGGAATACTATCTTCTTGTGCACAATACCTACATTCTAATTTTCTTAGGTCTCATTATCACTGTCAAATTATTAAAGTATGCTTTTAGTTTTAGTTTTATTTTTAGAACTCTTGTCCCGTAATGTACTTGCTTCAAACTCACAGAAAAGACGCAGATGCAGATAAATGAGATCAGAAATTGTCACTTTCTGGAACGCGACAGTCATCACTCGAAAATAAGATTATGACGGGGCGCAACAAACTCACTTCCCACTAAAATCGAGAACCCACAGTAGTGCCCCCTTCGTCCTGCTCGTGTTTTTGTTGATGCAGACCAATTTACTGATTGTGCTGGCGGCTGCCGGTGAGCAAATTGATGGGGTCTGAGTATCGTGATACCCAGCTCTAATCAACGGTAATGAAATATTACATCGAAGAGGGACCTTGTGGATGGTATTGGCATTTGATATAGGTAATAGGAGTGCGCTTAATAAAAATATTTGGCATCTTTTAGCGAAAGCACCTTGCCATGTCTCAATAAGCGACTCCATCGCGACCTTTGTATCAAAACTGTAGAAGTAATCTCAGAAAGGACAAAAGCATACAAAGAGCGAATCACGAAAAATCCAAACATGCTAGCAGTAAACCTGATGAACACCCAAACAATCGTTAGAAGACTGAAAATAAAGATTCCTCAAGACCTTATTTAAGAGGCTATAAAAATAAACGGAGCATTCACTGAACGGCTTCCGTACAAATCCGTTAATAATAACAAACAAAATATCAGCAAGAATGATAAAAAATCAATAAAAAAATTAAAAAAACTTTTAGAGACGGTAATCAGGGGGTCTACTCCGAAGCGGTTAACCACTGTATCGGCCGAATGTTCGGTCATTTTCTACTACCATTCATTTCCTATATTGACTATTGGTCCCGACCAAACTGTGCCAATCCGAACCTTTTTAGAACCCTTACCCTTTTTTTACCTTTTTTTTTTAAATTCGTAGTAGGACAACAATATTCGAATCAGAAAATGACCGAACATTCGGCCGATACAGTGGTTAACCGCTTCGGAGTAGACCCCCTGAATCCAACATTTCGAGACTATGGATTCAGTCATAACCAAACAAAACTGTTACGTGACGATTTCAATCAATCTCTTTGTCCAATCTAATGCTATTTGTGCTTGGCGCCCGATCAGAGAATAACAAAGGATTATAGCTCAGTTACGATACGACTGGTGGTCCAGACTAAAACGGATACATCGGGTCCTTCGAGCGTCTTCGTCTTCGTCGTCCCCACAATTCTTATGCGTGGTCCACAAAACTATCGTTTAGGGCGATTTATCGTTACACGCGTCAAAAATGGTTCCACTTAAACAAATTGCAACTTTACCGTAGCCTTTAATAAAGTTGATTTTGTTTTTTGCTGCTCGACGCTGACTTTTGAAGCGCAGACCAAAAACCCTATTAGCCTTCGTTTCGTTAGGATCGCGACCACGGGTAGGTATGTCTTACAGTCCTTTCACAGTTGTACCTTATAATAACGAAAATATCATTGTAATTTTGACAGACTTGTCAGTGGCAGCACCCCAAAAGCAACCTTATTACAAGAAGTATATAAAGATCACTGTGATTTTGATAGTGATCCAAAATCAGAGATAAAATAACTTTGAATGGACTGTACGTCTTAAGGTGTCTCCAGACAGAGCGAGGCATGCGCCACGAGTGATTTTTTTATATGTTAGATGTCTCAGCCTGAAGCAGCCGTTATATGCGTGGCTTACCATTCGAAGCACACGCCTCGTAATGTCTGGACGCACCTTTATATAGTGTATGCAACTTGACCGCAAGCCACTAAGCGTCGATTATCGTTAATATCCTCAGAAGACACTCTGATGTTTGTTATTTCAACAGCAATTCAATAATTTGGCTCATACTTATTCCATAGTCCGTACACGCGCAAGATGACTCACATTTTACTAGCCATCTCACCATGAAAATGCATTTACACCGACATAAACAAATCATCAGCCATTAATCCGTAGCGAATGCAGATAAAACATCAAATATATTCCCCTCATAAAGGTGATCTCCCCAGTCGCGTGCGCACGCGCAGATGAACGTAATCACATCGATCATTGATCCAGAGGGCGGTTGATTAACTACTAAATGTGATGGTAAAGTAATGATGTTGGTTAATGGAACAGAAAAAACGGAATTATTGGCAGCTTGACTAAATTATTTTCGGTTAAAGTTGAGAATGGAATGGAATTTTTTTCGGTTAAAGTTGGAAAAATTTAGGTGGTGATTTTTGAAATTGCTCTAGATTTAAATTAGTTTCTGAATATAGATTTCAGGTAAGATATATAAGACCTGAAAAGTTGGATCCGTCTTATAAAAATTGGAGCACCGTTTGCTACCTATATGACTTCCACACCCTAAAAAAGTTGATGAGGTTTTGACATTTTAAATGCCTTTAAACTATGGACACTGACGACGTCATTAATAAGCTTTTCGCGGCCTCTCCCGCCTCTCCGTGGTCGTCAGTGTGTCAAACAAGCCCTTGCTTTGCTGATCGTTTTTATAGTAACCGTTTCACCAATACACCTTATAATATTTCCCTATTACATGCTCGTCACACATGGAGGCGCCACCGGCGTCGCAGGCGCAATCACGACGTTATTGTTGTAGAGGAGATCGTGCATAATCGTGATGCAGCCGCGTGATGCACCCGGCACGAGCCATCCGCGTGCTGTCTCGTTCTAGCATGACATGTACCTACTAGGGTATAAGTGACCCAGTAAATATGTCAACCCGTAAAAGCTGAACTTGAGGCTCCAATCCCAATTAGCCATAGGACGGTCAAAAGTGACTTGGCTGAGATTCATCTAACTTGGTAAACGGATTGCGGATTGTTATAGGTGATTCTCTTTACGACTTTGATGAATGTGGATGCTGCATATATACGCCTTCCGCCATATCAGATGACGAATTTTTCGTCGAGAAAATCTCTGTTCGCAAGCCGAAGTCTTAAGAAAAAGCGGCCAAGCCTGATTTGTGCGAATAGAAAATATTTGATGACAGTAAAGATAATATTATTGAGATGGTCACCTTACCGATGCCGTTCATTGAAGTCTTATACTGGCCAACGGGGTAATTGCGTAACACTAGCCATGGCTTTTTTTGGCATTTCAACAACATTCATTGTGTTATTTACGTTGTTAAGCAGACATATTTTTCGAACATGTGAAGCAATGTAATAGAAATATCCTTCAAAATTGTGATTGATGTGTGTTACGCAATCAGGGTGCTGGGCCTGCATATTTCAGAAGTCATGAGATCTTCTCTCGTCTCGTGTGAGCACAAGATTTCAAGAAGAGACCCAGTTGTTGGTTGCAATTCTGACTGTCCAGGGTAAGACATATAAATATGTTGGGATGAAATAAAGGAGCATCTTTGGGGGATGTTCCCAAGACATTTTACGCTTGTTTCCTTCGCACATTATAGTGAAGGGACACGTCCACTACAACGCGGGTGGGACACGATCATATCGTCATGATGCACTTCGTGATGCATCGGGCACGCGCCATCCTCGTGCCGTCTCGCTCTAGCACGAGCAAGTGACCCACTCCGGAATATTAATAGTATTGATTGTTGATGAATAGTGCAGACAAGAGTCTATGTTAATTTTGTATTTATAGAGCTTACACGATCTAATAATAGGAAAGTTTATGTTTTCCAAGATCATCATCTGCCTTACCTTTACCTTTTCACCACTATGTTGGGATCAGCTTTCAGTCTAACCGGATGCATCTTAATACCAGTATTTTATATGGAGTGACTGCTTAATTATGACCCACCACCTAGTTATCTACTGGGTGGTTGCCAAACTTTCAGGCTTCAGCAGTGCGATTCTGTAACTATCTCACCGTGAAAACTTAGGTGAAGTGAGCTGTCAGTGTCATCCCACCTGATACTAGAGATTGACCAAGCATACATTTACAATCATAATCGAGATTTTAATCATATTTTTTATGTTAATTCTATTGATAATTTTATATAATTTCGAAACTAGTATTTTAGTGGTCAAAACATTACTATTTTATGGGGTTTTTAAAAAAAATTGCAAAACAGAAACTTAGTCAGAATCTCAATGTTGTTGTTTTTTTCTTTTTTCCTAGACTAGTCCTTGTATAGACTGAAGCTCGAGCGTGTCACGCACGAACAATAATTAAAATAAAACATTGACGTTTAAGACTAAAATAATTAACATAAAAATATTATTAAAATCTCGATTATGATTGTAAATGTTTGCTTGGTCAATCCCTAGCATCAGTGGGATGACACTGACAGCTCACTCCACACAAGTTTTCACGGTGAGATTTTAACAGCGGTACTATTCTATATAAATCTCATCGTGAAAACTTAGGTGAAGTGAGCGTGGAGTGAGCTGTCAATAGTGTCAATTCCTAGCAAAAACAAATTCACTCACCTAAGTTTTCACGGTGAGATTCTTACAGAATCGACCGGCTGATTACTTACCCGTAACGATTTTCAAAGATCTATAAAACGTAAGTGCAGGTTGTAAGTAAGTTAAGTATGGGTTTATTTATTTTTTATCTAGGTAGGTAATGCGCACATATTGGGTATTTATTTTAGTTTTACACGAAATCATGTAAGTACCTACTGGAAAACATTTTATTTGATTTTATATGAGCTTTTCTATAATTATTATCACATTTAATTAATACTCCTAATTTATTATAACGGACACACACTTCCCTATATAAGTTATTCCTGAATCCTGCGTATGGCACTCGTGGGCTGCAGCTGAAAATAAGGTGTTTATTTTGCTGTAATGGTAATAAACGCATTTTTCTTTCTTTTCGTAGTACCGTAAGTTCTTCAGTCTAAACTGAAGCCACAGACAGAAGCCAACCCCAACGAAAATGCAGAAGGCTAGGCTGATGCCCAGTTTCCGAGGTTTCTTTAACGGAGTAAACGACAAACGGACAAACCCCTAAAACTTTTAAATAGATAACTGTTTATTAGTGCTTCTGGTTTGTAATTTTAACACATTGCATTTCCTAAATAAACTGATTAAGGAAAAAGTAGACTAACTTGTTGTTCACATAAGTAGATAACTTGGTGAAATCAATTAGGTGAAGAGAGATCAAGTCTCTGTGTCCGAAAAATTGTTGGCAACTCAGCATTAACATTTTTACCAGATCAAAAATGGTTGCCTGTAAAGTCGGTTTTACGGGCGAAGATTTTACGTGACAACGACCGATCATCCGATCATAGTTGAGTGGGAGAGAGACGCAAGGCATTCGGCGGGCCTCTCTCTCGTTCGGTGACTCATCGTAACGTTACCGAGCGTTACACTTTTTCATAAGTGACTCCCAGTCGCAACCTAATTTAAGACGTTGTCACGTCAAAAATTCATGTGTGCGTTATTTTTACATCTTTATCAAAAAATCAGCTGCGCACACGCAACGTTACGAAATACACAATGACGTAAAATAATAAGAGTATGTCTCTCGACCTCTAAACAGTGCGCTGAGCAATTTATCATAACTTAATTAATACCTCTAATTAACATGTGGCGGTGCAACGAGGAAGTTGGACATTTTGCAATATTATCTTTATCTTTAGAAATAAAAATAAAAAAATCTTTAGGAATAAATAATTCGTCTGGTCAAAAAATATGCACCCAATGCTGGCCAGATATATGAACATAGACGAGGCAAAAGGAGTATAGTAAGGATCGATAAAAATGTTTTAAAGAGGTTTTTTAGTAGGTATCGTTCTGTAGTTTCTGCCTCAACCCCATTGGAAAAAGGCGTGAGTTTATGTACGTATGTTTGTATTTTCTGTGCGAATTTATGCAGGGATAGTCTACGCAGCCTGGGAGAAGCATATGTCCAGCAGTGGACTGCGATAGGCTGAGTTGATTGTTTGATTAATTCTCATGTTCGCACTAGTCTTCTTCTTTTCTATACTTAGTCATTTCCCCAAACCGACAAAAGCACGGTTAAACAACAACAACAGCATGCAACATGTCCTCGGCAACTCCTCTCCATTTCACGCGTGACCCACTTGCCTAAGATTTAGATTATAATTCTTATTTACTTAACTCTTTATGTATTACACAATATAACCCTTAAATGAGCTCGTGACGCCATTTTAATATGAAATAGTTACAAAAAGGTTACGCGTAGTTGAATTGATTGGTTTTTAACTTTTGTAATTACCATTTTTATATGGCGGCGCAGCAAGTGGCGCCATCTAGTTTTAATACGAAGTTACTGGAAATACCGAGGAGGTCGAATAAGAGTGACACTGGCTGGTGACAGTGGTTGCGCAACTGCACACGTACAGGGTGCATCGATGGTTGCGTGGCGGCTTTCTTCGGATGACCTCTATCATCCGAACAAAGCCGCATTTGATGTCGGGGTAGCCGCTGTCTACCATACCTAAGACGTTATACTCTGGCAGAATCCTGATGAAAATGAAGCTGCTGAACCACTAATACGATGACCACTTCTGGTAAAGGCTGTCCTGCGCCGTTAAAATTAATATAATAGTAACTAAATGTTTTTTTAAATTATTTATTAACAAAACTACCTGTGTTTAGAGTGCATAAAAATAAGTACGGCACCGTTTTTTTTTTAAATTTAAAAAGCAAAAACTGGTAGGAAGGTAAGCATTCTCTATTTTATCCTACATTCTCCTTAACCTAGTACGGTCGGCAACAAAACTCCATCAACACTGTCATTTGTACATGACGTTATTAAATTGACAACAATTTTTTTCAATAAACTGCTTTTTTGCTTTTTATAACTTTCCCGCGTGTACTAAGGAGAAGGATAAATCGACGGATAAGGAAAGCTGTTCGGGCTCTAAAAATACATTTATCGTAAAGAAAGAAAGAAAGAAAATACATTTATTTAGCACAGACTAAAAGTGAGTAAGGGGAATTACCATCGATACCAGTAGGATGAAAACGCGTAGCAGCATCCAGTTTCGTAGCTAATGCTACGAACTTCGTAGCACTATATCACACTAATATTATAAAGGCGAAAGCTTGTGAGTGCGTGTGTGGGGGTGTGGGGGTGTGTTTGTATGTTTATATGTTTGTTACTTCTTCATGCTCAAACGGCTGGACTAAATTTGATAAAATTTTGTATGGAGGTAGCTGACACCCTGGATTAACATAATATAGCCTACTTTTTATCCCGATATTCCCACGGATCGACATTTACGCGGGAGAAACCGCGGGACGCAGCTAATTTATTTTATCATCATTATCTGCCTAGCCTTTTCCCAACTATGTTGGGGTCGGCTTCCAGTCTAACTGGATGCAGCTGAATACCAGTATTTAGGTACCAGTATAATTCTCAAAAAAAAAATGGTAATGTCAATTTTCTTTATGAAATTATATTTTTCATTGTCGTTCTGGGATTTGTTCAGCGTAACCTCCGTTATTGAAACAGGGATACAGGGAAGGAGATTAATTTAACCCTTTCATTAGGTAAACGCGGTAATTCCTTTGTAGCTACAAATACATAACGAAACCTTGAAAGTTTCTAAGCAGCTCGAACACATGCCCTTACTCTTGCTCGAGCCAGCTCACGCCTAATAAATAGGGGGCGTGCCTGCCTATTGTCACCAACACTTTGCCCGACCTAGGAATCAAACTTAGGACCTCATGTTCCGCAGTAGCGCTAGCGATCACTAGACCAACGAGGAAATAGATTTCGTAATTAGGTGGGTACTTTGAAGATCAAGGTGTGCAAGATGGCGATCGGCAGCGGCGGCGACCTCTCGCGCCCGGCCCTGGTGCAAGCCATGGTCCGGGGCGAGAGGGAGTGGGAGGCAGTCACCTCCTTCTGCGAAGCAGTCATGCTAGCGAAGGAGGTGGCGGGACGGCTCAGGGAGAGAGCCTCCCGTCCCAGCCGCCGCGGGAGACGCTCCGGGCGTCGGGAGCCGCGCGACGACTCCCGGCCACCGTAGGCGCGGGCCTGCGGGCGGAGAGTAATGGGTAGCTCACCGTCCGATCAGGACCAGGCCCGTGCCGGACGGCGCGTACGTGTTCCACGCGCGCCTCAAAGAGATGTCAGCATCGAGGAGGGGCCCCATAGGGCCGAAGCCTGCCGGGTCAGCGGGATTGTCCGAAAGGGTTACCGCTGGCCCGGAACATAAAGGGCTAAGGAAGGAACACGGGTGGGTTTTAGTCAGTAAGAGTCTGACACTCGGAAGGGAGCTCCACCCAGAGCGGGAGGGGTCATTTGATGATTTCCCATCCGCAAAAAAAAAAAAAAGGGTGTGCAAGATTCATAATAAAGGTAATGAATGATTCATCTCGCAACTCTTAAAACTAATAAGGAAAGAATCGTGAGTATAATAGACACATCTATACTAACATAATATAATAACATAAATTTATATTAGACTAGCGACCCCCCCTTGCTTCGCACGGCTTTTACGACTTGATAAAACATCGATATTTATTTATTTTATATAAGTTTGCTTATTTTTGGTAAAGTATTGTTAGCTGGAAAAAAAACAGTGGCACTCCGGGACTGCCGACAGAAGTGAAAACAAAACACAAACAGAATACTTTGCTATCACTCACCGCGGCGATGTCCCGCTACCCTGTACACAAAAAAAAAACAACAAACCTTCTGGAAGAAATTCTCTAAAAAATGGTGAAAACTACATCAAAATCCGTTGCATAGTTTAGAAGAACACCGCGGTCATACAGACAGTCACGAAAACCGACTTTAATTTATAACATGTAAAGATTGTCGATAAATAGGACATATCATATTTTAATCATTTTACAGCCATGTGTTGATGAACAACATCGTAGTTACAATAAATTCAATATTCTATTCACGTTCAAGATTCTATTACGACTAATAGAGAATTGATGCTATACACCGAGCGTTGACTTCTATTATAATTATTAAACAATAACAAATTAAACAACCAACATGCAAAAACACTTCTCAAAACCACCTCCAACTCTTATTCTTCCAAAACTAAGATTGAAAGTCGTTTGTCAATTGTTTTCGCGTGTGCAAAAGAAAAGGTTGGTTTCTGATAAAAAGAGGTTGCAAACAAAGGCGGTACGAACCTTTTTGGTGGCGATGGTTGAGATAAGATGGCTGGTGACAAATATGTCTGAGATTTATAGAGCATCTCGTTATGATTGCAAGTGGGTATTTGTAGTGCGGGAGTTGGATTACATAAAGTTATGAAACATTTCATTTTTATTGGTTTAATTTTTAATTTGAATTTATGGTAGGTAGATAAGTACTCCTGTTTATAGACAGTATTTCTAAAAGTATCACTTAGAATAAGGTGGTCAGTCATTAATTACAAATCGTAATTTACAGTTTGTAGGTCGTGGGTTCGAACCCAGACAGGCATTTTTAATAATAATAATAAATCATTTATTTTCAGGTAACAAAAACCCATAGATACATACCTTAACCTAAGCATACATAATAATATAGTAACAATTTCTATATGTATTATGTATGTTTCTGTATGTTCTATGTTTCTATGTGTGTTTCTGTATGTGTTTTTTTTTCTATATGTAAATAATTTCATCACCACTGCTCTCAAAACGGTGAAGGAAAACATCGTGAGAAAACGTCCTTTCCTATAACCAAAACTTTAAAGACACGTGACATCTTCCAAACTACATTGGGCCCGCGTGGTAGACACAGCTCATTCCCTCTCGAAGAGTACATTACGGGCTGATTATGCATTTATCATCCCACTTGGCCAATGAGATGGTGATGGTTAATAGTAGCGATAGCCATCACAGATGTTGAACCTTGGCGACTTTGCTGTTCTTAGGTAAATTAACACAGTGTTTTGTTGTCGTCATTAGTCTAAGTCCTTACCCCAAGTATGTTGAGGTCGGCTTCCAGTGTATGCAGCTGAATACCAGTATTTGACATGGAGCGGCTACCCGTCTAACCTCCACAGCCGCACAGCCACAGAAAAACTGGTCGTCAGATCGTGATTATTATAAATCTTCAAAATATGAGAGCCACGATACAGACTTCCAGTTCGGGATGCATTTATGCGTCGGTATTAAAGATCATCCATCCTAATGTCGTTTAGCAAATATTAATGTCTGTCGACATTCAAAAACCAGCTGATTGATCCCGGGGGTCGACTACACTGACCGCTACTAAAATGACTCATAAAAATCTAAAATATGATCTCGAAACCTAAGCCAGACTCCCGGCTAACTGCTTAGTATGCCGCACTCATACGGAGCTCAGCTACTGTTTCCACGAAGGCGCGCCGAATAATACCGAGCATTGTCGAGATGCAATGACATTTGCATGGCATTACCATGTCTAACGCATCATCGAGATATGTAGCAGACGTGAGCTTGATTTGCGAAATATTTAGGTGAATCGTGCGTTTTTTTTGTTTTTGTTATTCATTGAAGGTTTTGAGAAGAAACGACGCCGACTGTGACGAATTCCCTTGGAGGCGATAAAAATGAGTGTTTATTGGTCTTGAGATCAAGAACGACGGCGTCCGTCAGAACGTATGAAGGACGCAACGAGTTTTATTTTTACTTTGTTTAGGTTCAATTTAGACCAGCCAGCATCTTTTTGGAACGAAGTTCTTTAACGCGGCTTGCGTTAGGAGTAGGTATACTGGTAGAAAGAAAGAAAAGAATACGGATAGAAAAATTGTTTATTCTACAAAAACAAAACGCACGTTGCAAAAAAAAAAAAGACATAAAATATACACATACAACGTATCTAGTCAAAACCCTCGTACTCAAGCTTAAAGAATATTGTCAATTTTGGCCATTGCTTGATGTCAGGGCCAGGGACCAAAGACAGCACACATTATTAATAGAAATAAGTAGTCACGTAACAAAAACGCGTTATGCGACTTTCTTTCAGAGAGAGAGTGATAGTTTTCTTGGTTGTCGTTAGGTCAAAATGAAAATACAAAATGGCGGCTGCGAAAATAAAAAAAATAAAAGTCATGGGTGTCGTTAGCATGGTGTTTTGGAGGGTGCTAAAGCCGATAACAAGGATGTTAATTCAAAATGAAAATAACCAGGCTTCGGAAGAATTCTTTTGATATTCAGTGAGTGGGTATTCTCCTGTCGCTTATCCCAATAAAGTTTGACAGTCAACGTTAAAACATCTTACAAAGACAGTTTTTGTGGTCCTGCGATACTGGTGAATGTGTGGAGAGCATTTATCTAAAGGTGTGGACGAACGTTTTAGTCATTATCGCGCAGACGCAGCCGGGAATGTCGCTATTATCGTGCGCACGCGCCGCTTGCGTAGAGCTTAGAAGTGTATGGTAAGGACAAGAGGTCAAGAGATCTATGATTATATAAAATCATCACTATTTTATATATTTTTTTTTATTAATTACACGGTTATGCTGGCACCAGCAAGGGCAATCCTCGTAATTCTAAGAGCGTTCACAGTCTGATCTATCTCTATCTGTCAAAAATACCTGTAATTTATCTACATTTTTGACAAGTTTTTGACATTCATTGGTCGCCGAGCAGAGAGCAACTAAATTTTGAACGTTTTAATACGAGAACTGGCCATCTGATTAAGAAGTTACATGGAGGGTATTTTGTTCATCGGTAACATAGGTAGGCTTTTACGTATGCCGTCTATAAAAAAATTGGGCTCGATAGAACGTAGTTATTATCGTCGCACATGGAAGAGTGTAGTTAAAAAAAGTGAGTGAGTGAGTGAGTGTAGCTAAAAAGTCCTATCTCAAATTTTAGCTGATTTGAGTCAGGACAACTACACTCTTCCATTCGTGATTCTTTATATTTTGTTGCCTTTCAAAATGGTTATATTTTGAGATCCAAATAACATAGATGTGAAAAGTGTAAAGAATCACGAATAGAAAAATGTAGATGTCCCAACCCAAACCAGCCAAAAAACTGAGAAAAATGAGATAAGTAGGACTTTTATTCATGCGAGGGACGATATGTACAAGTTATATAGCATAAAACCTGTTAAACCCCTGAAAAACAAGAGTTCTAAAAGTCGGGAAATTATTACTGAAGTAAGGTGGTAAAAATAATCCACATATTTTGTGTGACACTGTCACGCCTCGATATCCGTGGTCACGCCGCTCGAGCTTCTAACAATTTAGGCTTGATTTTTCAATAGCGAGATCATTTTTATCTGAAAAATAAATATTGCGGTTTGACAGCTTTTGTATTTCTATACAAAAGCTTTCATATGTCAAACTGTTATAAATTTTTCAGTTATGTTATCTGACTATTAAAAAATCTACCTTTAGCAAAATGTATTCTATTTCGTCGCCGATATAAATAAGGACTTGTCTAACAGTTTCGTGTCTATGGTCAGGGATGTTGGATTCATCTCTCGAGTATGTGTCGCTCAGACAGACGCTATCTCGTCGTAAACTGCTCGTAAACCGGCGGACTTTAGATAGCGTCCTCTTAAATTTTACTACAATCACTAAGTATTGGGAGGTTGGGACAAAAGCTTTGGAAGTGCATGCCACTTTGCCACTGTTAGGAAAAAACTGGGCTTATAAAAACTGATGCTACTAGAAAACGCATAGCTACAATAGGCTATTTGACAATGTAAAAAATAAGGTCATAATTATTGACAGTCGTATAGATTATCGCTTTTAAAATCGATTTGCATTAATTTTACTACAAAACAATGTATTATTTATTAAAAAAATCCCGAAAAAACTTCATCTTTTTAAATCTGGCGCCACGTAATCGAAAACGGTCTGGATTGGCTGAACTTATGATGACGTCATGATATAGTCAATTTCTGTCTATCGTTGACAGAACAGATGACTTTTGTCTAGTATCTCGACCGTTTCAACGTTTGTTTACGTGTATTGTGACGTCACGACGCCATATTGTTAAAGATAGCGTTTTGGCGGCTTATTTAAACAGTACATTTTTACCGACTTCAAAAAAAAAAGGAGGTTATCAATTCGATACGTATGTATGTAATATTATTGGAATTGCATTATATTCACATATGATGATCTATTAGGGCTTCCAAACAAATATACAAAATTTCATAGACGTATGTATGTATGTATGTATGTATGTATGTATGTATGTATGTATGTATGTATGTATGTTTGTCCACGCATATCTCCGGAACTATTAATCGGATCGTGACCATTTTTTTTTATTGGCTTACATTTTCTTCAACTTAGGGAACAGTGCAAGTTTCATCAAGATCGATTCAGTAATTTTCAAGATATGGACTAATACGTGTAAGTGTGACGGCCTGGCTTATTGATAAGAGCTACGGGTGTAGTGTCAAAGGGAAAACATCTCAAAACCTTGGTCAAATACTAGTGCAAAAACTAAAAATTACGAAATAAAAAGTAATTTAAAAAAATTAAACCGACTTCAAAAAGAAATTAACTCAAAATTATGAAATAACTTTAATTTCGGAGACCCAAGACACCGACTTCCGACATTAAAGTTATTTCATAATTTTGAGTTAATTTCTTTTTGAAGTCGGTTTAATTTTTTTAAATTACTTTTTTTATTTACTATTTTCTAAAAGAAATACATTATGCAATTTGAAGTAATAGGTTTTTGTGGGCTCGTTAGACACCATTAAATAATCTGAGATGTTTATCAGAAACCAGTCAAATAGCCTATTTGTACAGACGCCAGCACATTAAGGTGCTACAATCTGTCAAATTTCTTTAATAGATTTTTAACTTTATCGCTAAAGCATAAGGTTCAAAGTTGATTGGGAAAATTTGACAGTTTCGGGTAGCTTGATGTGCTGGCGTCTGTACCTACAGTGGCCTCCAAAACTTAGGGTTGACATTTTTCCACTTCAGCTGTGACAAACCACATTATGATTTGAAAAAAGTCAAGATATCGTTTCGTCACGTTATCGTAAAGAGATCGTCTTCACCCTCACGCTAGGTGGAACAACGATCTTCGCAGGATGGCTGGTAGCAGCTGGATGAGAGTTACCGAGAATCGAGTTGAATGGCGTGTAATTAGAAAGGCCTATGTCCAGCAGTGGACTGCTGTAGGCTGATGATGACGATAACTTATTGTTTCGACTGATCATAAAAGTTTTTACTTTGTCTAGATGATTGTTTTTTATATTTGAGCCAAAAATAATGGAGCCATATAATATACACGTTCTTTATTTAAAGATTGGATTGTTGATGTCTTAATTTATCATCATCATCATTTCAGCCGAAAGACATCCACTGCTAGACATAGGCCTCCCCCGAGCACCACCATGTCGACCGGTTCTGTGCTACCCGCATACAGCGGATTTCTTCATGATGTCTTAAAGTTAAAGTCAAAACATTTATTTCAAATAGACATTTAAAGGGCACTTTTGAACGTCAAAATTTACAATAAATAAACAGAATTGGTTTTAATCACCCATTCAAAAAGTAGTGTTCGTAGGGAGAAGAATGGGCAAGAAACTGCCCCGTTACTCTTATTTAGTCAAGTCTAAACAAGTTACCATTCCAATCAAAACAAAACACATTTGTATGAATACCACATAGCCTCTGTGCTAAAGTTCCATTACACCTTCCATTTCCATACAGAAATAAAAATAAACAGTCGCAGAAAATAGGTAGTGACGTCATTTCTGATTCTCGGTTAAAAATAATACCCGATGCACATGAAATCTATTTAATTTTATTTATTATGAAATAAGCGAGCGTTTCTCCAATAAACGATAGGAAACTAGTTCAAACTGAGTTAAGAGGTCTTTAAGATTTTATGGGAGACGATATCTTTGACTTTTCAAGGAAGTTTCGAGGTATAGCGTCTGTATTCACGATTATGTTGGACTAGATTTTTCTATAGCTAACCAACAATAATAAATCATTACTCACAGTTGTATGTACTCGATAGATCGAACGACAATTAGGTACCTAACCTATGTTAATTACTTAAGATATTTTGTTAAGTTCTCATCACAAGATCACAGGATCTGATGATGAGATCCTGGAGAAAGTGAAGGAAGTCTTCAAATATTATAGTCACACATATACATATATAGCGATTTGAGTATTTTTTTGTTGTGGTAACAACTTATTTTTTTTGTGTGCCTGTATTGTCCTACAGCTGGACAAAGGCTTCCCCCAAATCCTTCCAGGAACTCTTTTCCTGCGCCACCTCGAACCAGCCCTCGCGGTACGCCTCCAGGTCATCTCGGCATCTATTTCTGGACCAGCCTCCGCGACACAAACAGTAAAAATAAAAACTTCTTACAAAAAAAAAACAACCGATTTACCGAAAATACAAGCCAACACCGACTTCCGAACTTAAAGTTATTTTTCACTTAGTAGTATTTTTGGAAGTCGGTATTTTTTTTAAACTAAACAGCCACCAAAGGTGCATTGATCTCTGGTGATTATTCAATTAGGTAGTTGACCTGTACTGAGTAATTGTAATAATTCAGTCAACTCGATTGTTTATGGGACAATGGACACCATAATGACATCGCTTTCTACAGATTTTGGACTAACAATAAGGTGTCCACCAAAATGTCCAGGCCTTTCTTTGAACACTTTTTGATGTTAGATACATTGCCAAACATGTAAAACGTTTTTGGCGTAAGAATAACATAACATAAAATCAACTTACGCCCATTGACATATACATATATTACTAGCGTAAGGACCGGGCTAACGGCGCGACTAAATGGCACCAACGTGCTGGCCCTAAAATGACGGTTTTAGGGCCAACGCAACTCAGTTGACAGTGGTGCGCGCGAACTTCGAACTTCGAACGAAGAACTTCTATGTAAAATGTTCAGACGGGCGTATCCTTACTTTTGAAATCATTGCTTACGCCGAATTGTCTAATGGGTTAGGCAGAAGGCAGCCACATTTTGCCAGTTGTATCATGTTTCAGTTGTATCATATATGTCAGCCTCTAATGTTCCCACTGCTGGGACATAGGCTTCCTCTCGGTAAGAGGGAGAGCGCCCATAATACCACGTACCACGCGGGCCCATTGTGGGTTGGTAGATATCACATGTCTTTGAATTTTTGATTCTAGGACATGCCGGTTTCCTCACGATGTTTTCCTTCACCGTTTTGAGAGCAGTTATATTTAAGTCCCATGTAATAGGGGGCGAGCCTATTGCCATCAACCGGGCACGGATCCAGACTCCGGGCTGCTACTGAGAAATTCCAGATGGAAAAAACCCAGTAACATCTTCCCCGACCTGGGAATCGACCCGGATCTCCTGCTCAGCAGGAGCTGCACTTGCGATCACTAGACCAACGAACCTAACTTACATGGTCAACATGAATGGAACATCTGATTATTTTTACATAAGTATCGGAAAATTCCGTCTCCTCCACCACGCGGGCCCAGTGCGGGTAGGTAGATGTCACATTTCTTCGAATGTCATAATATAACGTTCCTAAAATCTACATTAGGCTGAGTGGGCACTGGTAGCACAGAAAATCACAACTATGACCAATGTCAGAAAAAAAAAATTTTTTTGTTCATGGTTCATGGAAACAGCAAAAAGGATTTCTTGACGATAGTCAATGGATCTTCTTTTGATTGATAAGAACCGGGGATTATGGTGTTTTTAAACGACTTGCTTACCTTGACGTGAAACGCTGAATAAATTAATTATAATATTTTTATAATATTTTATTTATTTATTTATTTGGTATCATAAGTATACAGTATACAAACATTTCTGAATCACTGGTGCCTGTGGTAGGTAATTATGTTTAATAAGAACTGGTGATGCGATCCCACATTATAAATGTATAGTCTGGTCCCATCCACCAATAGCGATAATATATAAGTATGTCATTGAAAAGCTCTTATAATTATGTAGTTTAATTAGCAGGTGATGATGATGGGGCTCCCTTTTCCGCACTTAGACTCCCATTCGGTCCGTTGTGCGTGGGGAATTAGCAGGTGAAATTAGCAGGTGAAAGAAACGCTGGCGTGACGATTTGGAGTCGTTCCTGACCGGGGCGGAGACGACAAATCACAAAGAAAAGTGGAAACCTATGGGGGAGAACTTTGCGCCCATAATCAGCCTATAATGTTCCCACTGCTGGGACACAGGCCTCCTCTCGGTGAGAGGGAGTGGGCCGTAATCCACCACGCGGGCCCAGTGCGGATTGGCAGATGTCACATGTCTTTGAATTTTTGGTTCTAGGACATGCCGGTTTCCTCACGATGTTTTCCTTCACCGTTTTGAGAGCAGTGGTGATGAAATAATTTACACAAAGTAAAGCGCCTGTCTGGGTTCGAACCTACGACCTACAACTCGTAAGTCGCGGCCGTTACCACTTGGCCACCACTGCTCATCGTGGGACAATATAGGTTAAAGGAAAATTTGCAGGTAATCTCTAAGGTTGTATAAAGATAAAATCGTCACGAAAAGCGTGATGATTTGGTCTTATTTTAAGGAAGACTTGGTATGGTACCACTGTGCTTCACCCATAGCGATGAGTTACTCCTGTGTCATGCCAGCTGCCGGTCGATTCTGTAAAAATCTCACCGTGAAAACTTAGGTGATGTGAGTTTGTTTTTGCTAGGAATTGACACTATTGACGACAGCTCACTCCACGCTCACTTTACCTAAGTTTTCACGGTGAGATGGTTATAGAATCGCACTGCTGATCTATCTGTAAAAATCTTACCGTGAAATTAGGTGAAGTAAGCTTGAAGTGAGTTGTCAATAGCGTCAATTCCTAGCATCAGGAGGAATGACAGCTCATTTCAAGTTCACTTCTTGAAGATTTTGATGGCTCCTTTTTAAATCTTTGGGCCAAAAACAATAAAATAGACCGAGCTCAAGGGGCCAAAAACATTTGCGCAAGTACATCTAATGACCGATTTTGGGTCTTTCAACTCATGGACGAACCTATTCATCTCTCAGAGAGTTCTCATAGCCCAGAGTACAGTAAACAGTAAGCTAACAATCCTGTTAACAATAGAATGATAGAGCCTGTTGTCCGCGCCTCTGTGACATACTGAGCTTACGTAAAAACGTAGTTTACTGTACGATCGTGTTGTTTTCCAGTTGTGTCGACACAGAAGTTTCTTTTTTGCAGAGTTTGTGACGTTTTTATTTATATGGGTCAAAATACTTCTGTAAAGGATGTAAAGTGGTTTTATTTTTATATCTAGTACCTAAATATTTTTTCAACACACTTGCTCGTAAAGTGGCTCTTATTGAACCGCTTTAAGGTCCTTAATGGAGTGTATTACGAACGCGTGCTTTTTCTTTACTTTAATCCACATGTTCTGTAATACCACAGATAACTATTTACTAGTCGGAGACGCGCGCTTTTTTAATCTCATCAAACCCTGCGTTCCGAATTGGGAAATAATCGATGTGTTCCGAATTGGGAAATAACCGAATTAGCGTGAGCGCGATAACGATAACGATGTCCCGTGAATCGTCATAGATGACGTCATGACATTCGCCATCTTGCGATAATGCCGACCATGCCCTAGAATAATATCACCGTGAGCGGTGTCAAAAATGACAGTGTGTGTATGAGGTTGTGTCAGTGTGTGTTTTGTTTTGAGTTGCATCATCTTTAAATTAAACTAACGTGGCATTTTTGAAATTGTGCTTCTGGCTGACAGTCGCCACCTAACCAAAGAAGAAGAACTGAAGAAGAAATGTGGTGTTTATACAAAGAAATACTGTAATAATATCTTTTTTACATTGTGTAAGCACTGTCATGTGAGCGCGTTCACGAGTGTTCCGAATTGTTGCCAGCTCTCAGCAGTCATAATAGTAATATCTAAATCGGAACGCATGTGAGATGATGCATGGACGTAATATTACGTCCATGGAGATGATGTGAGCGCTGTGATGTGAGCGATTATAGCTAATTCGGAAAGCGCCCAAAGAGACTTCATGCCGAAAGAAAAAATCCGCGGGCTATATTTCAATTTTTTTTTAAATAGTCTGTATTGTCCTTGGTCGCAAAATGAACTCGCAGGGGACCACAGACAATTTAAGGTGAATGCGCAGTGGTAGACCGCGAAATTCTTAGGTTTTTTGCAATTTTCAGGTTTGTGTTTATTATATTTTTTCTATAGGCTGTATCGGTTTTGTCTGTGCCATAGATTAATATATTTAAAATGAGTCAATGTTGCGCGCGCATAGCTAGTGCTGGCTAGCACGGCGCGCGGGAAAACAAAACCAGCGCGCCATTTTCCATACAAGTTAATATTTAACAATACAAGTCTGTTTTTTTTCCTCGCAAGTGTGTTGAAAAACGTCGTATGAAACGCGTGTGCATTAATCAATATACACTCGGCTTTCTTATCGCTCTCGCCTGCGGCTCGCGCGATAATATCGCCTCGTGCATAATGATCAACATAG
The DNA here is from genome assembly GCA_963082905.1 of Oligia fasciuncula. NCBI lineage: Eukaryota > Metazoa > Arthropoda > Insecta > Lepidoptera > Noctuidae > Oligia > Oligia fasciuncula. The sequence goes on from OY720408.1 coordinate 10,316,331, forward strand.
CACACATGTATCATAATGTACTATTACATAACTGGGTGAACAACTGTTACACCTCTGACCAACCCTTCGAGGATTATAGGCGTGATGTTATGTTATGTAAATATTTTTAAGTGGCGACCTCGTGAAATTTTTGTGATAAAAAATAAGTCATAATACAGGCACCAAGCATGGTCCCAATTCTGTATTATTCCCCGCGAAATCTTACCACGTGCAAACCACATCAATATCGTGTCTTGTTAACGGCAGGGAATCGAAATGTCAACCGTACGGACAACATCATGTATTTTTATAGTTCAAACCACGCCATTGTGTCATAGAGAATACGTAATAGCAGATGTCGTGATTAACAAAGAAATTGACGTGGTTTCGAAGTAAGGAATCGTTAAGTGGTCATAGTGAATTATGGCCCTGATGAAATATCAAACTTGAAAAATAAAAGCCTACCTATATTATTTAAAGTAGATATATTAAAAGGATTATAATAAGTTATTTGTATTATTTAGATGTCTTGTTAAACCAATTACGCTTACTAATTTCTGATACTATAAATAACTGTTAGACTCATAGGTTAGACTCATAGAATAGATATTTACAAGCCGAAATATTTGATCCTCCCCAAAAACTATGACACATTGTCATAGTATTACAATCTTACGCAAATCAGTTTACCGTTAGCTCGTCAACGTTCCCTTTGGCGTCGAGTTGCGGTCAACGATGCGTTTGTTTGCTAATTTATTGTATTACATATGTATGTCGTATTGTGACGTACTTATTTAATAGACTGGTGAATAATACTGCTTGCCTTTATTAAGTTATGATATGAAATAATTTAGAAAGTTTTTTTCAAATGGTGTCTCAGCCCGCAGACAGATCAGAGTCTGTAATGCAATTAATTAAACAAATATCATAAGGAAACCGGCATGCCCTACCAAACATTCGAAGATATGTGACATCTAATTACCAATCCACCCTGGGCCCGCATGGTACATTATAGCCCACTCCCTCTCGAAGAGACGAGGCTTGTGTCCCAGAGCAGCAGTAGATGCTAATGCAATTAATGTGTTAGAAATAAGTTATGCAGGAGCGACATAGTGAAGGAAATCATAATGAACGAGAAAACGATCGTTTGTTTTTGCTTTGAATTGAATATAAGTATAAATTCAATTTAGTTAAAACGTTTCTCAATTGCTTGGCTATAATTTTTTTACTTGTTTTTCATCTATGTATCTTTTGCTATACCACCAACATCTTGTGTCGACACCATTGGAAAACCACCTCTACAGTGATATCTGCGTGACGTGTAATCCAACAGAACAGCTCAGATAATAGAATTAGTGGTGACTGGTGGTCGAGAGTTATCCCACGCATGTCGCACTCCCAGCCAATTGTCCCAACTGCGGCTGCTCAAGTAGATGCAGGATAATGTGGGGTTTTGAGAAACAAATGACTTTAGTCATTTTGTTGTTGTTGTGTTGGTGGTACCTACTCAGGAGACGTCGAGACAAAAAACGGCCAAGTGCGAGTCAGACACGCCCATGAAGGATTCCGTACTACCGTACAATATTTAACACAGACGCAAATTGAATGTACTGGTAGGTATTATAGGCCGAAAAAACACGTTTCTAATTTTTATTATTTGTTGATATAGCGACCTTAGACACACTCTATTAAATATTCAATTGTCTACCTATTACGGTTCAAAAGATACAGCCTTATGACAGACGGACGGACAGCGGAGCCTTAATAATAGGGTTCCGTTGGCATCCTTTGGACTTGGAACCCTAAAAAGAAATGTGTTCGTCTTTTGTTATTTTATTTTTTATTAGCCATTAATGTCCCACTGCTGGGCAAAGGCCTCCCAACTCTCTGTCCAGCTGCCAAGGACCAATCTCATCCAGTTATCTCCATAACAAAAGATAAGCAGGCCCGCCGAGGGAGCGTGACGAAATGCGCAACCACTCCAGCACCCCGGCTAAGATAGCAGCAGGACGCCGTGTGGTTTTAGTCAGTAAGAGTCTGACAGACCCCTCCACCCACCCCAGGGTGGTGGACATCCATGAGGACTTCTACAGGATAAAAAAAAGGCCCAGGGGCCTGCTTATCTTTTGTTATTATTATGTTGCATAAAAACAGGCGTGATCGTCTCTTGTTTTGAATGACGTAAGGGAGGACGCACACGAGCAACATTTATGTCAACAACTAATTTGTAAAGTATGAAAGTGCTGTCTATGTTACGTCGCTGCTTGTGCGCACTTACATACAAACCCGTAGACTTGATGTAAGAGACAAATTTGTTGCTGAGACAAACAAAAGTTGCTCGTGAGCGCCCTCAGAGGTAACCAAAGGATTGTTTAGGTCGCATGCTAGCTTTACAAATTAGACTGAGTAGGTACCCTAGACCTCCTAACAAACGTCCTCTGAGCATGTCCTTGCAATAAACGTATATATGTACAGACGCCAGCACAGCAAGCTACCCCAAACTGTCAAATTTTCCCAATCCACTTTGAACCTTATGCTTTAGCGATAAAGTTGAAAATCTATTATAGAAATTTCACCGATTGTAGCACCTTGATGTGCTGGCGTCTGTACATTCAGGAAAATTATTGCTAAGAAAATTTACTGGTAACTTAAATTGTCAGTATAATCACATCACAACTATCATTCTTTGAAAGTTGTATGATATTGAAAATGTGCAGGGTGTTAATTTGACCTTCCTGGCTGTATATTAAATGCAAACAAATAGTCTTCTGTAATATTCAGTCAGACAAAAATTCTTGACATGACAAAGAAAAGATGCTGTTGGTCGGAAGAACCATCAGTTCCCATCGCCCTATAAATGCATGGACAAAAGCGGCGTGATGTTATCACATCACACTAATATTATAAAGGCGAATGTTTGTGTGTGTGTGTGTTTATATGTTTGTTACTTCTTCACGCTCAAACGGCTGGACCAATTTTAATAAAATTTTGTATGGAGGTAGCTGACACCCTGGATTAACATATAGGCTACTTTTTATCCCGATATTCCCACAGGATCGACATTAATGCGGGTGAAACCGCGGGGCGCAACTAGTTTGCCATAAAACCCTCTCTAGATTGAACATCAGATCAAAAACTGACTATCTCCCTCAATCAAATAACATAAAAACACACACAATTAACAAACACACACTCTTACACAATACGCACAACCATCAATTCACCTGTAGTGGAAAACTCAACGAAAAAAGAACATAATCCAATATGTCTGCCGTTTCCGAATATCCGAAAAATGATACGGTGTCCACAATTCAGGGAAGTGGAAGTCGCATTTATCCAGTTTTCGAGTCGGGCATAAAAAGAGCGGGCGCGTTGCTCCCCTTCCCCCCCTTGCGCCCTGTCCCCCTCCCCCTGGCGCCAGGGGAGTGCGCTGAATCGATATGCAAGTAAAATGTACACCTGTAGTGACCATGGGTTTGGGATTTTCAGGGAATGTTGGTTTGGTGTTATGATTGTTAATACCGTTTCTCTATTTTTGTTACGTGTTGGTTATCATTATATTGTATAGACGAAAATAAATACCGTATGAAGACATTGTTACCATCTCGCCGCCAGATGAACGACACTTCGTCTCCTAGTCCTTGGAAGCCACTCGGTCACTGCTCTACTCCACCTGCATTCACTGTGACTTGCCAGGTTTCCTGCCAAACTCCATTTGAGTTCCATAACTCGTTTTCTGATATCGAAAACCTTCGTACGTCTTCGGATCTCGACGTTTGGAGCTCGGTCTCGGTCTAATTCATAGCTATAGCTTCTAGAAATACTTTAACGCCCATTACCGTAGATACAGGCATCAATCTCATCAATAGATGCTCATTTTCAAAACAATTAAAAATAAAATAAAATAAACTTAGTTTTATCTCCATATTTTGACCCTTTCATGACCCCATCTCTATCCTACCCACCTCCAGACCTCATGGTCACCGCAAACACCCTCAGTCAGGTGAGTCACTGTCGCTATCTGTTTGGGAGTGTGGGTGTACGCGTGTGTGTGCGTGCGAGACTGAACGGCGTCTGTCATTGTAGGACGAGCGAGGTGAATTGGCATATGGAGGTAGTTATTAGAGGTTTTTAATTGCAGCGGCTAGTCAATGTTGGTAGTTGGTTTAACGATTCGTTGGTTTTTTTAGTTGCACGTGCAGATTGTGATGGCCTGTGATTTAATGTTGACTGAAAAGTTGATCAAATCTTTGGGCGCTATAGGTCAGCGGCGAAATTCCGTAACACACTATCAGTAGCACTGGGTTTTATTTTGACAGTTCAACAACATTCATGGCACCTGCCATCCAATCTCTTCACCACCCTTGGTTGACTGGTAGAGAATGCCTAAGCCGTGCCTTTGTACCTTTTTTGTGCGAAAAGTTTAAATAAATAAATTCATTGCGTTATTTAGGTACGTTGTTGATCAAACACATTTTCCGAACATACAAAGCAATGGATTAGCAATATCCTTCAAAATGATTCAAATTGAGATTGATATTGTGTTACGCAATAAAATTAGGGTGCAGGTTTCAGCCGGTCGATTCAGTAAAAATCTCACCGTGAAAACTTAGGTGAAGTAAGTTTGTTTTTGCTAGGAATTGTCACTATTGACAGCTCACTCCACGCTCACTTCACCTAAGTTTTCACGGTGAGATGGTTACAGAATCGCACTGCAGTATTGTCTTTTGTAGAAACTAGCTGGAGGCTTGTCAGATGGCTTATGTTGGATTTTGTTCGAGAGTTTTGGTATCACATATTTTTGGTGATTAACCTTGGTATCTAAATATCAAGATGCTGAAGACACGAAATTGCTGACATAAGGCCCTTAGATCGAATGGATGATCGTGGTGCAACTGAAGAGAGGTGTGCTACACCTAATTCTATTATAACTCGACATTGAACTAACTTCTGTATCCACTAAGATATTGTAATTGTCATTGATGACGGTAGTTATAATCTCTATAGTATTTTTTATGGACGACCTTTTATTGCTTTGTTTTCGATCATTTTTATACCAATACAACACACTCCCACTATCCATCGGCAGTTTAGGTGTTGTTTTTAATATTTCACTGCGCGGACTAGAGACACGCGCGTCTCGGGGGAGCATACACAATCATACACCAACATACTCAAACATACACAACACATAGGCAGTAACAAGATAAACTTTGCATACGTATTGTGTAGACACACCTTTATTTAGCCGAGATATCTATGTTTGGGTGCATTTTAGGGTTAGTATTATGGAGATATTATTTATCTTTAAGGGTAAATAGCACATGTGGGATCAATGTTGTGCGCGCCTGCGCTATTTGAAACCTCTGTAATATAATAACTGGGCGGCACTCTTTCGCGGGTACTTTTATTTAGACGGGCTCTATTCTCTAGAGTCTTGGTCACCGAAACCTTGTTGGTATCTAATCGAGGCGTAATAGAGAGAGTCAGAGAGAGTCATATGGTTTTAGTGGTTTTCGAGGGTACTGAAGCCGATAATGAGGTCAAAATGAAAATCCAAGATGGCGGCAGCGAATATTTTCAAATATTCGCAGCCGCCATCTTGGATTTTCATTTTGACCTGGCGTTCCTAACGGGGGTCTCAAGAACCCACACGTTTTTTTTTTCATTTGTGCATACAGGGTGCATTTGTCTTAATACAGGTTCATGTTTGTTTTGTACCATTAAACCTGAAATGGTTTGTATTTATACTCACATTCGTACATAAATGGGGAGTCCGTTTGTGTCTCCGGTAAAAATAATAGGGTCACCGATTACATGGGACTTGCTTAAATGGCAACTTCTTTGTGGTGGCGTATGTACGTATGTCATTTGAGATAGAAATCTCGAGTTATTCCGGTCTGATCCTCTGAACCACACCTCCACCCCCCCCCCTCCTCCTCGATCCCCTGCTTGTTCGTCTCCTGTTTTAATATCTGTCTTATCCACTATAAACTTTCTCATTCCGGTTTTATGTATCTATCTACTTCTCAACATTTAGTCAGATTACCACAAAAGAAACCAATCAAAGAGAAATCGTTTTCTTTAATCAATTAGGTAAACATTTCCCTGGCAGCAGCTGGCCTATTACAACGATTTCCACGTAAATCTAGTAAAAACAGCAGACAGTTGCATATCAATGGGTACGTAACTTCATCTCGACACATTCCCATGCAAAACTGAACCGAATCATGTTGGAACATGGAGAAGTAAGCAGTGGAGTGCCAGGCTTAATAAGAATCAAAATCAAAAGTCATTTATTCGAACTAAGCTGAGAATCAACCTTTTTGAACGTCAAAATTACATGAGACAGTCCCCCAAAACGCCCGCCCTTCACCGCATCCTCGTGCTTTTTCTGATAAGAAGTGGCGTAACAAACTCCCCAACAGTACAGTTGTTTCTTTTTGAATGCGCTGTGTACCGACGTGAAAGTGCAGACACTCCTATATGTCTTTTAGTGTAAAATATACGTAGTTTGTTGTATCTGTCCGATATTATTTGTCGTGACATACCGCTAGTTATGTGTTGCAGTTGATAATTGGCATATATTTGTGACTTAAAGTATTTTTTCCCTAATCCATCAGGTCATATGATTATGGTGATTATTAATCTGAAATATTACTTCTGCTACGCGGACGATGCAAGGGTTAAAAATGTCTACAAAAAAAAATTTACTGAAATGAGACATAAAAAACTGGCAAGTACGATCGTTATTGTATAAATTCCATTCGATAAACAAAGACGCGTCGCACTCCATTTACTGAGTTATCCATGCACATAGCAGTGTTTACGTAAGTTTTGCATAATTGACGCTTCTGCGCACTAGTAGTGTTGCGTTACTGAGAAATGCAGCATAAACTACAGATTTTTATTGAATTTACCGACAGGTATCCCAACACAAAGGCTTATTAAAATCGTATCTAAAATCTATCTATAGAAATAAAACAAAGTCAGGTTATTTATACCATTTATAACTCAAGAACGGCTGGACCGATTTTTATGCTCTTTGTTTTGTTGGATTTGTCTCCACCCCGAATAATAGAATAATTAATTTATTATCTCATGCATTTTGTATTTATTGATTCTGAGGCGGTACGAAGTTCGCCGGGTCAGCTAGTCCATACTAATATTATAAATTCGAAAGTAACTCTGTCTGTCTGTCTGTATGTTACCTTTTCACGCCTAAACCACTGAACGGATTTCGATAAAATTTGGCAGAGAGATAGATTGCATTCCGGGGAAGGACATAGGATAGTTTTTATCGACATACATCGCGGGCGAAGCCGCGAGCGGTAGCTAGTAATGAATAAAACCAAATTTTTGGAACGAAGTTCTTATCGTACGTTACACTCTGCACACTTAGCGAATGTGTCGTGATGACGGTCAAAACGTTACGCTTTTTTTTTAAAGCTTAATTTTTTTGACGTGACAACGTCTTAAATTAGGTTGCGACTGGGAGTCACTTATGAAAAAGTGTAACGCTCGGTAACGTTACGATGAGTCACCGAACGAGAGAGAGGCCCGCCGAATGCCTTGCGTCTCTCTCCCACTCAACTATGATCGGATGATCGGTCGTTGTCACGTAAAATCTTCGCCCGTAAAACCGACTTTACAGGCAACCATTTTTTTTTTAATATACCTCCTGTGCCAGCGATATGAACTTCGTCCCAACGACACCTCTTGTTTTTTTGCAGTGAAAACTTCTTTAGGCGTGTTGGACATTTTTTGATATGGGAAAAAAAACATTGAACTCGCGACACTGTTACCGACACCGCGCTAAATTCGGATGTGTTCGGCTGTCCTCGGGATGTAGTCGGTTTTAAATCCGATATGTCAGTGAGTGAAGGCAAAGTATTCTGTTTGTGTTTTGTTTTCACTTATGTCGACACTCCCGGAGTGCCACTGTTTTTTTTTTCATCTAGAGATCGGTTCTGCTCTTTTGAAAAATTTTTTCGGGATGAAAAATTATTACCAATGTCTTCTCCAAACTCCATGTAAATAAAAAGAAAACTTTTCATTGCCAGTAAACGCGCCACATATTTTTATAAGAATAACGTAATAATTGCACATTTTTAGGCTTATCAAAATATATGAATTAAATATTCTAAAAATGTTTATTGGAGAAATATTTAAATGTAACATTAATGAGAAGTAGAGCGGTAACGCGACGACTTCATAAATGAAATAAATTGTTATATTTTGTTCCACACAATGATGTTTTCACATAAATAATAATATAATAAAATAATTTTAAGTAAGATTCTTTGTACACCAAATATATTTATAATTTATGATACTATAGGCTATCGGAAGAAAAATGACACAGAAAAACTATGATCGCATACGTATCGACAAGGGATCATTAGTTTTTCTATGACATCAATGAAATCGTGACGCCGTCTAACGTAAAAAATACAAAATTGCCACGATTGACATGTTACACTTTTACCAACACCAACCTTTGATTACCGGGTAATAATAAATTACTTACGAAAATAAACAGTTGTTTTTCACGGCTACCGCCCTAAGCATCATATTGTAGTCTTTGGCCCTAAGCTAAAACAAAATATATTTTTTTTTCTTTTGTCAATTGAGCCGATGTGACTATTCTGCCAGTGTCACGCTTAGACGGCAGCGCGGCAACGTAGAGGCGGGCCTTTGTGGTGGATCTACAGCCGTTCCATTCTGTTAGAATCTCACAGATGTTAGTAGCAATTACAATATTCTAATACTTATTATTTTCGTTTAAAAAAGTTGTTAAAATATTAATAATTTTGGAAGAGAAGTAGCATAAAAGGGAATGGAAGTTAGTCGTCAGAGGAATGTTACATTTGGAAATTTTTCGATAGAGGTCTATGGATTCTGTGTTCAAGGAGCAGAAGAAAAATATATGGTCCTATTCACAAAGGGAACTGTCTAGGGATCCATGTTAGGACATGGATCTCATTCAGAAACTCTGGGCTACAACAATGTTACACTTTGGATATTTAATAAACCAAGGTTTCCGCTGAATGTAGGGCTGTATAGGTAGCTGCGTAGTAGACACCCTTGGCTTTTGAGGTCTCATTCCACATTTTTGTCCACGAGTCAAACTTTTTGGGCTTGCTTGGCACCATTTCGCAAATCGTAGTTATGAGCTACGTAGTGCATTCGATCAGAAGGCATACTTAGCTAACGAATCAGCGCACTCATTGCCAACAATACCTACCCGAGTGACAAAATATGTATATTCCGAAGTATTATAACCGCTTCAAAAAAACACCAGCCTTTCTGAAGTGTACTGTCGAAAAAAAAAAACAATTAGCAACATTACTAGGTGCGGTAAAACCGAACCACAGACACGCCTCCGCGATGAAAAACATCTATTCACCCCCATCTCGAGGGAAATATACAGAAAACGTCGCTTTTATAAACACTCAACTTTTTGTTCGTGCTCGTCATTTCGCTTAAAAAAGTTTAATGTCAATTAATTTGTACACAAAGCTGCACGTGAGGTTTGTTATGGTCAATGTAGTTATAGAAAAACTGGCCAAGTGAGAGTCGGAGTCGCACACGAAGGGTTCCGTAACACAAGGCAAAAACGCCGAAAAAAACACGTTTGTTGTATGGGAGCATAACAAATAGCTTATTTATAAAATTAAATTTCAGTTGAAAACATCCATCGGTTTCTTACTAAACTTCAACTATATCCGACGATCCTGCATACTTATCTCTTTTGTTGACTGTACGTGAACAAATTAGTTAAGTAAGTACCTAAATTAAATTAAATATAAAATTAACATACTTGCGAGTCCAAGAAAATACAACTCTTTCAACACGAAAAATTAAATAAAGACATTTTTGATCGAGGGGGTAATTTCGACCGTTCACAGCCGCAGGCCATATTACCCAACCTTGAATTTATTCCACGCTGCACTACGTAATGATGTGTTATTTGTAACAATTAGAATAAATATTGTACTGGAATTTACATTACAGTTCGCGTCAAATAACTTTGCCGCTCTGAAGTAGGCAACAAGTCACTGCGCAGTAGTTATTAATCCGAAATTCCGAATACAACAGCAGCGCGCATGGCGCGGATTGGCGCTGCTAGGAAAGAGCCTAGCTTCAGAGCGGCAAAGTTATTTGACGCGAACTGTACATTGTTTTTCCTTTTTTGGTATTTTTAGGGTTCCGTACCAAAATGGTAAAAAGGAACCCTTATGGTGAGACTCAGTCTGTCTGTCTGTCGGTCTGTCACAGCTAGATATCTCAAGAAGTACTAATGCTATCAATTTGAAATTTAGAATAGTCTTAGATGACGTTTGCCCAACTATTTTGCAAATAAAAAAGATTTTTTTTTGCAAGTGGGACTGAAAGGTCGTCTTAAAATTCGAAGTGGGGCTACTAGGGCATGTGGGGTATCATATGAAAGAGCGCTGTTTGCAAATTCTCAAACATTTTTTCTCTCTTCGAATATTTTTTTTTTTGTTGTGGTACATGCCGGTTTCCTGACGATGTTTTACTGTTTATGCACACGTGTGATTTGAAAAATACCAGAACTCGAATTCCCGTATTAAAAAAAAAACAGTCAAGTACGAGTCGGAATCACGCTCCGAGGGTTCTGTACAAATTTATAGGTATGTAAATAGTGTACAGTCAAAATCTAGTCGCAATCCCATCTCGACGACAATGTCAAAACTTGTCAAAAATGTAAGTACATTAGAGGTATTTTTGACAGGTTGAGACTGAGTTTAGAATGCTATATCGTCCCTGCGATTTAATAGCACTGGGTTATCGAAAACGCAAATATAGATACACAAAAGTTTCACTGAATTCATCTAGAGACACATTCAAGTGCGATGGAATTAATCACTCATAGGAATTCAAAATAAACACATAATATTATTATATCCTTAGTCAAGTTTTTAAAAGAAAATGGCAACTTTTATTAAATGTAACAATTGGTTTCAATGAACATAATAAAATTATAATAAACCACGTAGGTAAGTAGGTACTTATACAGCATGTATCAAAAAGTTATTAGGGTGTGGTACAGACCATCCAACTGAACAACTTTCTCCATGGGACAAACATCGTAATCGCGAAAGAAACTTATCATATAGTTATATTATCAATTGGACCCTGTTAAGCAGAAAAGATCCAACCAATACTTTTTCTAAAATCGAAATAATAATAAATCTACATATCCATAAAGTACTCATCAAGTTTCATATATGCACAAAAGATCCAGGCATTTTGACCACATTAACCTAACAAAAGTTAACTTGTGTCAAAGATACCATCTCCTAATCACCAATTTTGAAAAATGTAGATAAGTATCACGTTGCGTGGACACAGACATTAATAAGATTTATAGTTCTCAAAAGATTCATGTTGCATGGATCTTTTTAAAAGTCTCAATAATTGTTGAATAATTTTCATACCATGCGGTTTGGATCTTTTTGCATAATAGATACCTCACTTTATTTTTATTGTCCCATGCAAAACTTCAATACGACTCGACCCGAATGTATGGGATGGCTGATAATTTTTTCGCGATTACGATGTTGGTCCTATTGAGAAAGTTGTTCAGTTTGAAGGTTTATACCACACCCTTAAATGTGACCATACCTTTCTGATACATGCTGTATATTGTGTGTACTGTTGCTGTTCAATGATTATGAGTAGGTAACGCTAAAACATAGGGTCTATAAAAGTAATGACGCGCACAGTGCCTAATACCTCTACAGCACCCTAATTACGTAACACACTATCAATTTCAATGTGAATCATTTTGAAGGATATTGCTAATCCATTGCTTCATATGATCCCAAAAAAACATCTGCTTAACAAGGTAAATAACGCAATGGATGTTGTTGAACTGTCAAAATGAAAGCCATTGCAACTGATAGTGTGTTACGCAATTACTTCGTTGATCACCACTAACCGCTTCCATCTTTGTTACACGACACTTCTTTTTTTGTCAAGAGACTGTATTGGGGACATGGTAGTAGGAACCTTAATTTCAAATTCAGGAGGCACATACTCAGCTGCCTTCAAAACCAGATGCGCTAAAAGCATCAACAACTTTTTAGTTAAAGAATCTTCTTCAGTTCTTAAAACAAAGTTACTTTCCTTATTATTATGTACACTAAATTTCTTTTTGCATGCCCGTTTTACTTTCTTGAATCGTTTTTGGCCTTTTTTATGACTATCGTATTCAGGTGTTAGCAATCCAGGGAGAGTCTCTGCACTATGTTCTATTCCAAAACGTTGCGGTTCCTTAGTATCTGGAAATACTTTCGATAAGATTCGATTTATCGTGCCATCGTCGATTTTCACTTGTTTTACAGAATATTCGTATATCAATAATTTTCCTAGTACTATGGTCGGAAGCAGTAGAAGTATATATACGAACATTTTCAATTCTTTGTGTGACTTCGATCTGTTGTCATTTAATGGGGATATTAATCTCTGGGGATATCAAATATGGCGTGAAATGTAATCAGGTTTTATTGCTTGCTAAGTTTTCAACGCTTCTTCACTTGCCGTTCCAAAACATCTGAAGTTAAACCCATTATTTTTAAATTCGTCTGTTTTCTCAAAATTTTGTATTCTTGATAAATGTGTAATATTATGCGTAATATAGATAGCCTCGAAAAGGATAAATGCTTCTATTAAATTATACATAACTATTACTTTTTAAAGTTTATCATTAATGGTAGGTTGTTTTTATACATTTTGTTATTGCTTGGTAAATCCATATTAATATTATAAATGCGAAAGTGTGTCTGTCTGTCTGTTACCTGTTCAGCTTAAACTGGTGAACCGATTTATATGAAATTTGGTATAGAGATAGTTTGAATTCCGGGAAAGGACATAGGATACATTTTATCCCGATATTACCTCGGGATCGATACTTATTCAGGTGAAACTGCGGAGCGCAACTAGTCTAATATAATATATTCTTTACTAAAATTATAAAGAGGTAAAACTTGTATATAGCGGGTAATCTTCGGAACTACTGATCCGATTTGGAAAATTCTTTCACTAATGGGAAGCAACAATATTGCCGAATATATATTAAAAGAAGAAATTTCACACGGATGAAGTCGCGAGCAGAAGCAAGTCTATTAAACAAATTAATAAAGCAACTCAATCTATCAATGCGTAAATTAATAGTGTATGTATGCTAGCTACTTAAGATCCAGAGCACAGCCATGAAATGGCCGCTCAAACGCAATCACTGTTACACAATCTAGGCTCGGTTCTTTGATAACAAAGGTTTGATCGTTTTCATGGTCTAATTTTGGTTAATTTTAGTGAACTCTGGACGCTTTTATCGTGCACGTCTTTTTTACATCGTTCTCACAAATAATTCAAAATTCAACATTTACAACAATATACTTAATAAAAAAAAATAAAAAATAAATATTTAAATATTTTTTTTAAATTATTATTTATTTTTATTTAAATTTTGTCCATGAAGTTTCTTGCCCGTTCTTCTCCGTCTGTGATAGGTACTTACGTACTTAAGGCTTTGGAATGGGCAACTAGTTTCGTAGAGCTGACTGACCGACACCTTGAGAATTAAAAAGTAAAAGGTTTGAGTTTGAAAAAAATATGGCAAAAGTGATTGTGAAGTGAATTTAAATTTTTAAACTTTCGTAGAATTGTTTTTTTTTTCTAAGAAAAATTGTTAAACAATTAATTATAAATTGGTTTGATACTGATTGTATAAAATCCACGATAATAATCAAACAAAACCAAAATATCCACATCAACCATACTTTTCTGAATTATCAAGATGCAAGTGTACAGCTAATAATACCTAACAACCCACCTTTTATTCAATACAGCTCATTGTTAACCCCAAAGAATAATACGTCTGTTACCCCATTCATCATCTTCCGTTACACCTCTAATCCCAACCCTTTCAATACACCCAGACCCTGAGGGTCAAGACTTGTTAATTTCAAGGGTCACCTCTATTGTCAATCTTGACCAATCCCTGTTTTTTTATAAACTCACACCTTTGTCCGAAATTGGTCCAGATGACCCCTGGTCGCATTTCAGTGTTATTTGAGAAGGGTCAATAGGATTTGAATGAGTGGTCAGTTAAAGAGTGGGGTAAGTTTGACCCTAGGTGGGATTGGGAAGGTTTAAGAATTGTTACCTATTCGTCTTATTATCGAGTAAGACGATATTAAAATACGTTTTTTTTTTATTGATTAATTAATTTCTACGTTTGTAACAAAAGTTGTTTTCAATAATATTACAGACAGAAAATACTTGTCAATTTATCATACGTAATTGCATTTTGGAAAAAGCTACGTTTTTTTTTTAATTCTAATAATCACATCGCATGTGATTACGTGTAGGTGTCAGCTACGACCACTAAACTTCCAGTTTTTAATAGATAAAACACTTTCTAACACTCATTGAATAAAATTACACTATTTTAGACAAAAATCGTTTGTTTGGTGGCAAACCAACCCTGCAACTGCGGATGAAGACAGATCCCACCAAAAATATTTTCATTTAAAATGTTGCCAAGACGAGACCACATTATGGCTCGCAATGTCAAAAAGTAATCAGATCTCATGTAGAGTCAAGCTTCTAACTCTACACGCCCTAACTCTACAAGCCCTAGCTTCACAAACTCTACACCTTAGTCAAAATATGAGGCCTGGCCGTTTAGTTACTACAAGAACTATTGTATAACAGAAAAGTAATGAACAGTGAATACATTTTTCACCTTACGCCCATGTGATGGTAGCGAAACGGCCAAGCCACATATTTTGACTAAAGTGTAGAGTTTGTTTTTAGATATCAATAAAATCTAAAGTATAAGAGCTATGCAATTGAAACGTTGTATGTTTAATAAGTCTACTATTGACATCATATCCCGAGAGTTTTGTTTATCTGGTATAATCCAAATCCAAGTTATGAGGGTTCAAAAAAACGACGAAGCGCTTCGGGAAAAGGTAGGTAGTGTCCTTGCACTTCGCGAGGCTCGTTGTAGCGGGGGCACTCCCAGATGACTACCAGGAGCATTTTCTTCAAAACATAAAGAAAACTTTGTAATATAAATGCACCGTTTTCCATTTACACTAGGATAGTGGGTGTGCCAAACTTTTTTTTATATCCAATATATAATATTTTCGATGCCATTGCCTGTAATATAGTAGATGGCGAAAAAAAAAAATATCATAGTAGGTATGTTTAAAACAAATTAAATTTTTTCTTAAATGTATCGTCATAACTTAATCACTCTAAATTAAGGTTGCAAAATATCATGAATTCAGCTTTTATGTGATAAATACTGGGTCTAAATGGAATCATATCGCCATTTTGATTTGAAATGAAAATATAGTAGTTTCGCTTATTATATATATTTTTAGACGCCTCTAGTATAGCAGGATACTATAATATATAGTAGAGTTGGCAACACTATGTGTGACTGTGCTCTGTGTGGAGATGAAGTAACAACATAGTGATCTACAGACGCCAGTACATCAAGCTGCCCGAAACTGACCACTTTTCCCAATTAACTTTGAACCATATGTTTTAGCGATAAAGTTGAAAATCTATTAAACAAATTTGACAGATTGTAGTAGCTTGATGTGCTAGTCTGTACTCTAAGGATTAAATTAATAAATGTATTTAATAAATAAAGAATCTATATTCAGACCGTCTCTAGTATTTGTCCTTACGTGGTTCACTTTTGCATTTCTTGATTTTCTCTTTACATTTACCATTATGATCCCGATTGCTTATTATCTTAAAACGCGTCTGTTTACTCATTTCATACTGAGGTTCAAACCTTCTGAAGCCTTCTTTTCTTTTTTTAAATTGTACTGGTTCTCTAAATTCTTTTTCCTTTGCTTCTTTTAAGACTTTGATAATACTATTGAGGCCACTTCTTAAATCTTCTATTCTAGCTTTGGAAAATGCTTTTGCTATCAATTCAATTTCTTTTACTTCTTTTAATACTTTCTTATTGTTATGACGGAATACTATGTGCCTTATTACTCCATTTACCACGTCATCGTCGACTTTCATTTGTTTTACTGTATGCTCGTTCAAAACAAATAAGTTTGCGGATTCTATAAATATTGGTAGCAGTAATAGTGAATATACGAACATTTTTTACTATTTTCTATGACATTGATATATCGATACCTAATTGCTACTGAGGATATCGAATGTGGCGTGAAATGCACATAATCTGATGTTATCGCTGGCTAAGTTTTCTATACTGTTTTACTTGCAGTTAAGAAATGACATTCAGATTCTGCTAATAAACGTTTTTCTTCCATTTTGGCAGTATTGCAGCTCTAACTTGGTACTCTTGTGAATCTAGTTTCGTCTCAAGGACTGTGAAGTTTTTTGCGACCACATTATGTAGATATTCTCGTATCGACATGCTGTTCTTCTCGTTTTAATCCAGCATGCTACTGGGTATCATGATGTAGCAACAAACAGGTTTTACCAGAAGTTTGGTCTTTTTAGTGGCTTTGTGGCTTTCAAACTCAAACTCAAAGCATTTATTTCAATTAAACCTTGTACAGGCACTTTTGAATTGTCAAAATTAAATAGTCTGTCAGTTAGTCAGAAAGTTGAAGCTAGTTGCCCATTTCAAAACGTAGATCTCTATGGAGAAGAACGGGCAAGAAACTCCTTAGACACTCTTTTTACCGACTTCACAAAAAGGAGGAGGTACTATGTTCGGGTGTTTGTATGTTTTTTTTTTTTGTATGTTTGTTCATCGAATACTCCGCCAATTGTCGACGGATTTTCAAAATTCTTTTTTTGTTCGAAAGTAAATAGTTCTGAGGTGGTCCCATTGTCACTAAGTTAGGATCTGATGATGGGATCTTAGAGAAATCGAGGGCAACTCTCAAATTTTATAGGCTCACTTATTGTTTTTCGCATATTTTATGAAGTATCTTGTGTATTTGTGTATGGTTGTCACCATCTCAGGTAGCTGGGCTGATGATGGAAGGTACAACTCCTTAACAGTAAGAAGTTACTCGAACAGGCAAGGACTGTTTTAGTAAATTGTTTTGATGTTTGATAGGGCATTTGCCACATTTGATCTCATGATCATCAAGTCATGACCTGATGCTGCAGTCAGGATAGTCTGTAGAGTACCTAATTCCTCGACAACTAACAGCAGATATATCGTGTTTAGGCTCATTGAAAAGGGCTCGATGTGTGGATAAACGTACTGTTACTGAGGAACACCGAAGACCTGATGCTGAAGCCAGGAGCATCAGAAAAAGTACAAACCTTGAAATTACAGCACCGTAGTCGTGTTTGGGCTCATTTTAAACAGGACTAATTTTAAGTTCAATGCAATGTTGACATAAGTCTGGCCTGATGCTGCAGCCAGGATTATCAGCATCTAATCTAAAAACTAATATAAGGAGAACTCCTCAACAATGAACGTCCGTGCATCGAGAAAAGGAATATTTTATAAAAAGGCGATGGGCAAGTTGACATTAGGCTATTGTAACTTAGATAAATTATAAATAGACCCACTAAAAAGCGAGAAATAAAAACCTTTTAACAAAAAAAAACCGACTTCCAAAAAAACACTACAAACTGAAAAATAACTTTAATTTCGGAAGTCGGTGGCAAAAACTAAAATACTGATCCCTAAGACACCGACTTCCGAAATTAAAGTTATTTTTCAGTTTGTAGTGTTTTTTTTGAAGTCGGTTTTTTTTTTTAAATCAAGATATTATAAAATCCTTGGTAGGTACATTATTCTTGTTGCTTCTATATGTATGGACTAGATCTGACCTAGACCTGGTTTAGAGTGCCTCGTTGCTCTAGTGATACTGCTGAGAATGCGTGGGTTCGATTCCCTGGCTGAGCAAAGTGTTATTGGGTTATTCCATATGGAATTTCTAAGTAGCAGCCCGGAGTATGGATTTGTGAGCGGTGCTCGCCCCCTAGTAGGTAGAGACGCCAGTACATCAAGCTACTACATTCTGTCAAATTTCTTTGATAGATTTTCAACTTTATCGCTAGAGCATAAGGTTCAAAGTTGATTAGAAAAATTTTACAGTTTCGGGCAGGTTGATGTGCTGGCATCTGTACATGGGACTTAAACTAAACATAACTGGCGAAATTTGGGTGTAATATAGGTGCACCTCGGACTAAACCATCGGAGCACACAGGCAGGTTATGTATAATACAAGATAATTAATAATAATATCGTCGACCGTAGGTTCAATTAAGGTAAGGGACAAAATACCCAAAATGAGTTGAGTATACAGTTTTGTTCAGAATTTTGCGCTCTTTCGAATGGTGTTTAGGAAAAAATTCTAGCTTAAAAAAAATGTCCCTTACCCTACTGATTTTTGGATTCGAATTTCGAATCAGCCCCATAATAACAATGTATCTGAAAAACTATGCAATATAGCAACTTGAAATGGTGTAATTACCGCCGCCAATCCACTTCAAATAAGGTAAGGGTCTTCCCAATCAACGAATTATTCTTCACACATTTTTTCAACAAGACCTTTACACTATTTTTTCATTATAGATTGGATCCAACGTAGAGATCAATTTAATGTAAGGGACATTACTAACAAAATACGTTGGTGTAAGGGACGTCTATTTTCTTAAATAGCTAACTTATTTAAATAAATGTTACACAGGTAGATAGAGCACTAAAATACAAGATGATGTGTGAAATCAGATCCGAAAAAGGTTAATAACAAAAAAAGTTATAGGCGATTTAGTCCGAAAAAAAACTTTGTCGGCCTCTCCTGAAAAATCGTATTATGTCCCTTACCTCAATTGAACCTACGGTCGACGATATTATCAAGGAAGTCAAACTATAAAATAAACGTACACACGCAGTCTTTTGAAATGTTATAGTATGTGCGAACAGCAATCGTATGCAGTTAATAGGCGAAACAATTACAGGCGTTTAATTACTTATAATTGAAACTACTTCGTCATACAGTTATGCGTTTTCCGATTACCTACCTACATAAAAAACCAGCCAATGTTAAAATTTGACATAAACCAACTCTTTTCTCTACTCTCTCCTCATCATCTTATCAACCGAAAGACCTTCTCTCCTGGACTTATACTCTCTACTAGATTAAGTCAATTTGTAAAGGCAGGATTCTTCGTTATCAGAAAACTATTTTAATTATTTTTCAAGTATTATTTCTGAACGCTTAAGACTAAAAGAGTGATGAATATACATGTTGATGGATGGAGAGGAAGACCAAAGAAAAGATGGTTGGATTGTGTAAGGAATGATATGAAAGAGAAGGGAGTGAATGATAACTTGACGGTTGACAGCTCACCGTAAAAACTTAGGTGAAGTAAGCTTGATGTGAGCTGTCAACAGTGTCAGTCCCTAGCATCAGGTGGAATGACAGCTCACTTCACCTACGTTTTCACGGTGAGATTTTAACAGATCAGCGGACCTATTACAAGTCTCACCGTGAAAACTTAGGTGAAGTGAGCTTGAAGTGAACCGTCAATAATTGTCAATCCCTAGTGTGATGGACAGCTCTCTCACTTCACCTTAGTTTTCACCGTAAGATTTTTCCAAAATAGCACTACAGACCGGCTGGTTTATATACCTATAGGAACTTCACTCACATCGTCACACAGGACCAACTAATGGCCATCCAAAATTCTTCTCAATGTTATTTTTATCTAAAAACTAACCGTCAGCTGCCGTAGTAACAAAAGATGTAAAGACCGTTAGACGTGCAAAGTTTTAATTGCCAAAATTTGCATAAACGCTCTTAGGGACGTTTGCAAAAAGAGAAAAGACAGACGAGGAAGGACAGTGGGGACGGCTTATGATTGATTATAAGTGGTCATGCCAGTGAAGGGGAAGTGCAAGTATTGCGAACGCTTCGTAATCTTATGTTTGTATAGATGCTTGCAAAAAAGTGTGAAGGGATTGTTTTGAAGGACCGAAGACATATTGTTTTTTGGAACTGTCTGTCTATTTTGCTCAAGATTATTATATTATTTATTATAAAGGCGGTAGCTGGCATGAAAGTTACTGGCATGTACGAGTAACTGGCACACTGCGGATACATTTGCAAGTAATACTGTCATGCAAGTTGTGCCCTTGCAAGCCAGTATTACCATCGCGTCGCTCAAAAGTATGCTTTGGCAACCCCCCGCGACCCCTCCCTCAACGGGCATGCAAGTAAATCAAATGTTGTGCTAGCTACTTGTAAGCCAGTTACAGGCATGCCAGTTAGCGTATACACATGACAGTAGCTGGCACGTGCAAGGAGCTGTTATGCTAGTGTGCAAGCTACGTGCATGTGTATCCCCAGCATCTTCTCTGTATCGAGTTTGGGTTTGATCCAAAAACGTTACGATATACGGTAAAATTACAAGCGCATACCTACCTAATTGGGCATTATCGCCATTTCTGGGCAAGGCTCACTCACAGCCATAAAACGAGATAAGACATGTAGATGTAAAGACACGTTTTTTCTCTCTTCTTCTTTTCGTGTCGATCGATGGTACTCTTCTTGGTGTTCTATGTTGTTAGAGCACAGTAGGTGGGCACGTTGATTGCGGCATCTGTGGCATTCCAGGTCATCTAAGGTGCAGGTGAATGAGCACTTAGGACACTCCAGCAAGTAGGGCATGGTCTGATTAGAGGCACCGCACTCGCACTGGGTATTGGACGGGCCAGTAATCCCATGTTTCTCAGTATCCAATTTTTCTCTCGAGTAGTGGCTACGAAGAACTTGATAGTACAGCCAAAAAAAAACATAACAACTAAAATCTTTTATCTAAAGCGTTTAAATCCTTTATTGTAATAACCGAGAGAACACGACCACTAATCCCATTTGCGACAAGTCAGCTTCCGAGTCCCACGTCCAAAAAAAACAAAGATATTTAACAATAAACGTCCAAATTACCATAAACAACGCATCATGAGACGGTTGGAACCAGTCAAAACCGGTTTTATCCGGAAATTGTCGGATCCTATAGTTCCGTGACACCGCTCAGCAATTGTACCTATTGTTTTCTTTTTTTATTACCTGCGGATCTGACCGTCGTAGTTGGGGGGTTAGGCGATTAACAGTGGGAAGATCAAACAGGGTCATTTTTGTTTAAGATGGACGCTGGAAGGGGTGTCTTGTAAGGGTTAGAATGGTATGTGTTATGAATGTTATGATCTTAATAGCCGGATGTTAGCAAAATGGGGTTTTGTTCGGAATTATTAATTGTCATTTTTGGCGGGTCTTCTCATGAGAGCACAAAGATGAGCTTGCTTTGTATCTTGTGTGGATTTAGGTCGAGGCAATTTATTAAATTACTAGCGGCGCCCCGCGGTTTCACCCGCATACATGTCGATCCCGTGGGAATATCGGAACAAAAAGTAGCCTACCTATATGGTCAGCTGCCTCAATACAAACTTTTATCAAAATTGGTCCAGACGTTTGAGCGTGAAGAAGTAACAAACTGAGCATCGCTTGTATCTTATATATTTTTTGTACCGAAAAAAAAGTACAGGCTTTTAATTTGAACAAAACGCCTCCCCTAATTGGGTATTCCTCACGCTTTAAAATGGAAAAGGGTAAGCAATTAATGTGCTTGCTTATCATCTACATGGTCTTATAAGGACATTTAAAACGAACTCTGTATAAAATGCCCCCATATTTAGTGAAACAGTCGTTTTTCTCCCCATTTTCTTGTACTTACTGATAACGAAATGAGCTTCAAAGGTGCGAATCGTTGACCTCAATAGCTTATTTATTTACCTTCCTGAAAATCGAAAACAAACGATTTTGAACCTTAAAACTAGTAATATTGGAGCTACAGAGAAAAATATTGGTGTAAGATTAACTTTGGGATGTGCTCACAGCATATGTAATTGTACACTCACTCCGTAACGATATCTTTGCAGGTTTATTTTTGCTGTCCAGCTAAACCTTATCACGCACAGCATAAGACACATTTTCTTTTGTTTTAGTGGGAAAATACAGTGAGTTCAGTATGTTTAAAACATGCATTTATCGTGAAAACATGTCGCTTTATCAGTACGCCTCAGTGAGCTCAGCAGATGTGGATTTAGTGAAGACAACTGTCTGACTATTGATTTCTGTAACGTTTGCTTGTTTTAACGGCTTTTTTAGAGCAAGTGTTCTTAATGTTCATGCCTTTAGCACTTAGTAGCGAAAGCTGTATAATTGACACTATCAGCCTGATACGGAGTGTAGAGGAGTCCCTCATTGCTTTGTAGGTCTTATTGCTTGGGGTTCGATTCCTGCGTCGGGTATTTTAACGTTTTATAAGTAACTAGCTTCTGCCCGCGGCTTCGCCTGCGGTATGTCGATAAAAATATCCTATGTCCTTCCCCGGGATGCAATCTACGTCTCTGGCTAATTTTAGCGAAATCCGTTCAGTGGTTTAGGTGTGAAAAGGTAACATACAGACAGACAGAGTTACTTTAGAATTTATAATATTGTATGGATTGGGTTTTTCTTAGCAGCAGCCCTGATTCAATTCTAATTGAAATATTTCAATTGTTTGGGATGCATGAAGAGGCCTCCTCGTGTAGCGCAATTTGTTCCGCCAGCTACTCAACTGAACCGAGCGCTCGGGGCGTCCTGGAAAGTCACACCAAACACCTTATTTGACTGACCAATTCTTCCCTTGCGGTGGTATGGCTACCGCCCGCCTGGTTTGCTACCACCCTCCCACCGGAGTCAAGCACCCTGCTGTGTTTCGTCGATGCGTTCCATCATAGACCTCATCCATCGCTTTCCACGGGGCGTGATCGATGTTGATCAAGAGCGGGCCCAATCAGCATTAAAAAAAAAACTGCCTGTTTAATGCCAAATTGCCAATAGGCTTGCCTCCTAATTCATGAGGCTGGCGATATGTGGATGTACTGTCTATACGTTACATATGTCGTGGCCAGATCTAAGAATTGATCATGTCATGAAGTGTTCGACCATTTCATCATTTTTTTACCGACTTAAAAAAAAAGAAGGTTATCGTATGTATTCCAATAATATAACAATTGCATTGTATTCACATATGACAATATATTAGGGCTTCCAAATAAATGTACAAAATTTTATAGACTTATGTATGTATGTTTGTCCACGCAATTCTCCGCAACTATTAATCGGATCGTGACCATTTCTTTTATTGGCTTACATTTACTTCAACTTAGGGAACAGTGCAAGTTTCATCAAAATCGATTCAGTAATTTTCAAGATATGGACTAATACGTGTACCTAAGTGTGACGGCCTGGCTTATTGATAGGAGCTACGGGTGTAGTGTCAAAGGGAAAACATCTCAAAACCTTGGTCAAATTCTAGTGCAATATTTACAACAAAACTATTAACTACCTACTTATTACAACACATATTCCAGTTTTTACTTTAAACTAAAAATTACCAAATAAAAACATTAAACCGACTTCAAAAAGAAATGAATTCAAAATTATGAAATAACTTTAATTTCGGAAGTCGGTAGCAAAAAACTAAAATACAGATCCCAAGACACCGACTTCCGAAATTAAAGTTATTTCATCCTTTTGAAGTCGGTTTAATTTTTTTAATTACTTTTTTTTTCGTCACTTAGGCAGCCGAGTGCCTGCCTACCTTGTCTGGGAATGCAGGCGTGATGTTATGTTATGTGTACTGTGTAGTCGAAAATCTAATCATTACGACATACCTATACTAATAATAAAGCTGAAGAGTTTGTTTGTTTGAACACGCTAATCTCTGGAACTACCGGATTTGAAATATTATTTTCTGCAACTGATAGTAGTGTCCTCTTCATGCATCTTTAATCTTAACGTTAAGTATCATAACTTGAAAATTCCGCAAGATTCTTATGAAGACACATCAACTTTCATACAGAATAATGATTGTAAAGATTTTGCGGCGATTCCAAATAAATTGGGATAAGAGCAGGAGAATGATGACTTAGGGTTGATTTTTCGGTCACAGATAATAATTTTTATTCGTGGAATAAATTTGACATCTGACAGTTTTTGTATGGAAGACCTGTCAAAAATTCAAAATTATTCCTCTGATAAAATTATCTGGTGTTGGAAAAATCCGCCCTTAGTCTAGTCCGTTTCATCTGCAAATAAACAAGACCATTTTTTTTCGTGTAGAAAATCCTCACGGATGTCCTCCGCCCTGGAGCGGGCGGAAGGGTCTGTCAGACTGTTGCAGACTAAAAACCACCCCGGTGTTCCATCACAACTTCCCCGGGGGTCACGGGAACATACGATCCTTCCGCAACCTCCGATTGGAAATAAATAAGACCCAAGATAACCTTGATCCACGCATCATTACGGAGCGTCTCGCTCGTTGAGTGCGATGTCTTCGAATTGCCACTTATGCGGGCTGATAAGCCGTATAAGTACTTTATGGTCTTAACTTGCCAAATGCTGTGTAACTTCTTTTAAACTGGTAATTATTAGTAAAGACGTCTAAACTAATATTTAAAAAAGATTTGATTTTTTATATGTCTGTTACGCTTTCACGCTTTTCACGCTAACACGGCTAAACGGATTGGGATGAAATTTACCACATGGGTAGACCAGGACCTGGATGAGGACATAAAATACTTTTCAACACACTTGCTCGTAAAGTGGCTCTTATTGAACCGCTTTTAGGTCCATAATGGAGTGTATTACGAACGCGTGCTTTTTCTTTACTTTAATCCACATGTTCTGTAATACCACAGATAACTATTTACTAGTCGGAGACGCGCGCTTTTTTAATCTCATCAAACCCTGCGTTCCGAATTGGGAAATAATCGATGTGTTCCGAATTGGGAAATAACCGAATTAGCGTGAGCGCGATAACGATAACGATGTCCCGTGAATCGTCATAGATGACGTCATGACATTCGCCATCTTGCGATAATGCCGACCATGCCCTAGAATAATATCACCGTGAGCGCTGTCAAAAATGACAGTGTGTGTATGAGGTTGTGTCAGTGTGTGTTTTGTTTTGAGTTGCATCATCTTTAAATTAAACTAACGTGGCATTTTTGAAATTGTGCTTCTGGCTGACAGTCGCCACCTAACCAAAGAAGAAGAACTGAAGAAGAAATGTGGTGTTTATACAAAGAAATACTGTAATAATATCTTTTTTACATTGTGTAAGCACTGTCATGTGAGCGCGTTCACGAGTGTTCCGAATTGTTGCCAGCTCTCAGCAGTCATAATAGTAATATCTAAATCGGAACGCATGTGAGATGATGCATGGACGTAATATTACGTCCATGGAGATGATGTGAGCGCTGTGATGTGAGCGATTATAGCTAATTCGGAAAGCGCCCAAAGAGACTTCATGCCAAAAATCCGCGGGCTATATTTCAATTTTTTTTAAATAGTCTGTATTGTCCTTGGTCGCAAAATGAACTCGCAGGGGACCACAGACAATTTAAGGTGAATGCGCAGTGGTAGACCGCGAAATTCTTAGGTTTTTTGCAATTTTCAGGTTTGTGTTTATTATATTTTTTCTATAGGCTGTTTAGCGGTTTTGTTTGTGCCATAGATTAATATATTTAAAATGAGTCAATGTTGCGCGCGCATCGCTAGTGCTGGCTAGCATGGCGCGCGGGAAAACAAAACCAGCACGCCATTTTCCATACAAGTTAATATTTAACAATACAAGTCCGTTTTTTTTTCCTCGCAAGTGTGTTGAAAAACGTCGTATGAAACGCGTGTGCATTAATCAATATACACTCGGCTTTTTTATCGCTCTCGCCTGCGGCTCGCGCGATAATATCGCCTCGTGCATAATGATCAACATAGCACACATGTATCATAATGTACTATTTTATACCGATATTCCTACGGGATCGAGGTTTATTCGGGTAAAACCGCGGAGCGTAGTTAGACTTAGTCTAACAAGGCAAGGATAATAATTAAGAAATAACACAGCACGTCACGCCAGTATTCTCCGCAGGGTTAGGTAAAAATGTAGTTACGTGTAGTATACCCACAGTCCCGGCTGTGTTCGTTATCTTTGACAGTCGTTACGGGTCGTCAGAAGCCTGAAAGACTGACAACCAGTCTTACCAACGCGTATCTTATTACCCAATAACTGAGTTTTCGAGGTCAGATAGGCAGTCGCTCCATGTAAAATACTAGTATTCAGCTGCGTCCGGTTAGACTGGAAGCCGGCCCCAACATAGTTGGGAAAAGGCAGATGATGATGGTTTAGACTGTGCGTTGTCTAACAATGAGTTATTTTAACATTTTTATTAAGTAGCCAAATTAAAAACCAATTTTCTGGTATCTTAATGCACAAGAGCAATGTCATTTACCTACCAAAACCGAGCCATTTCTAATCTATTCGAACCGAAAAACCCAGCCTCTCATAATATTCCCAAAGTACTTAGTACCATTAGTTAGCAGTTTCTACCTACTTTTGACTTCTCTAATGTCATTTGCGGGCATTCATCTCGTTCCTGAGAACTGTGAGTCAGCGGCGAGATGCTGACTGACCTCCGAAACGATTCCTACGTGCTCGCCGACGACTGTGTGGTACACGGACAGTTGACATTGACATTGAACATTAGACTAGCTTATGTGTGACCTCGTGTACTACATGAGTACCTAGTTGGATAGTTATAGTCTGACGGTTACATAAAATATTGTTAGATCTGTTCTTGTAGTTATACTTACACTTTTGTAAAGGAGCATTTTTCTTCTTGTCATATCAGTAGCAAATGAAAAATAAGATAATATACTTAATGCATAATCAGGCTATAATGTTCCCACTGCTGGGACACAGGCCTCTTCTTTGTGAGAGGGAATGGGCCATAATCCACCACGCAGGCCCAGAGCGAGTTGGTAGATGTCACATGTCTTTGATTTTTTTTGTTCTAGGACATGGTTTCCTCTCGAGAGAAAATTTGAGAGCAGTGATGATGAACTTAAATACACAGAGTAAAGTGCCAGCCTGGGTTCAAACTCACGACCTAAAACTCGTAAGTCGCGGCCGTTACCACTGAGCCACCACTGCTCTTCTGAAGGTAGAACCTTTTTGTTTCTTCTCTTATCAGTAGCACTGTTTTTTTTTTTGTTAATAAGTAAATTATTATCTTCCTGGATTCATTGCACATAACTTAGACTTTACCTAATGATATTACTCTAGATGTTATTTACGTTAATCTAACTGGAATCAATTACCAACTGGAAACTACATAAAAGAATCCAGCCGGATTCGGATATCTCATCATCTGCCTAGCCTTTTCCCAACTATGTTGGGGTCAGCTTCCAGTCTAACCGGATGCAGCAGAGCCAGATAATACCTGTATCTACTTAAATTATAAGTTCAAGGGGTAGTAGCCTAACCAAAGTCGTTATAGTAGGTATAGACCTTAGATAACATAACATTGCTGTAAACCTTGCACGTATATTTCGCATAACTTAGCAGCATATGCAAAAATGCATGTCAAAAACTCTGTGTTAATTACAGGTTACAAAGGTACATTTTAAATAATTGAATACAATTCTTACTGCCCGGTCGATTCTGTAAAAATCTCACCGTGAAAACTTAGGTGAAGTGAGTTTGTTTTTGCTAGGAATTGACACTATTGAC
Source organism: Oligia fasciuncula (assembly GCA_963082905.1). NCBI lineage: Eukaryota > Metazoa > Arthropoda > Insecta > Lepidoptera > Noctuidae > Oligia > Oligia fasciuncula. The sequence continues at coordinate 10,343,937 of OY720408.1, forward strand.
AGCTCACTCCACTCTCACTTCACCTAAGTTTTCACGGTGAGATTTTTACAGAATTGCAGCGCTGTATTGAGAAATGACCGTTCTACAGACAAAATAACTGTCAAATTCCACCCTTTTCCACCACGACATCTACTCTGCACGTACTCACATCACACACAACGACACCGATATACTCAACATCTCAAATGATCAATAGTCCACGCCGTCCATCTTCCCATCTTACAAAGATCCCTCCATTGTTCGTGACCAACCAATTTGCATAACCCTGCGATGCACGAGAACAATACAACACTATCCTCAACTACCTGCCGGTCCAACTGACCCATTTCTAACTGTGGCCCATTCAGCTCACGCAAAATTTCTCACTGGCCGTAACAAAGACGGCTGTATGACCAAACCCTTTTCGCGCTACGATTTTTATGGGAAATAGTTTTCTATGCTCTATTTTTTGCATTGTCCATCAACGCCCCACGGATTCTCCGTTGGCAAATGTTTATGTGATTTTAATATAATGCGAACTTAATAGAATGGACGGTATTGCTTATTATTGTTGAATTATGACCGTTATACGTCAGGCATATGTAACAGTAGCCGGTATCAAGAATTCGTTAAGACAAGACAAGAAAGGGTTGGTTTTCTAGAAATGTGTGGAACGGAAATTAAAGCTAAAGTCTACAGGAAGACTCCAATTTTGATAATTAAAACAGTCTTGAAATGGTCTCAGAAGCAGTAAAGTAGGATACCTAAAAGAAAGGTTACAATTGATTGATATTTATAGCTGTAATAACAAAACATTTTTTTTACTATCAACTAAATTACTCCATTGATCCGATGCAAACCGACAAAACAGTTCAATAGAATTTAAGCGCAACATAAAACTTTGAACTGCCATTTACCTTTCCGTCGTTACTCGAACTAGTATCTCATAAAACGTTACAAATAGCTGCACAAAACTATCAACTAAATGCTTTCTATAAAACGAGAAAGGTTATCGCGATTTTCCAAATTACCGTCGCAGCACCATCTCGTTTTAATCGTCCATTCTTGTGCAGGGTCAACCCAGCCCGTCCGGTCTAGGTAGCCAACAGCCAACCCGTGCTGACCCACACACACAATACAAAAGGTCTTAGAGGTCACAACAACCCTTTACGCCAGTTTAAACACCCCGAAATCGCTGCACCGTGAGTTATCGGGTCAGCCCTACGCCTCGAGTGACCTCACTGACCCTTCTTTAGAAATCCACCCCTTTCTTACAAGGCATTATTTGTAATCCCTTTCGCGAATCTATTTTATTGTTCGCCGTCCATTCAGTTCCTATTTTCGGACGTTTGTCTATCGGCGAAATTTTTGCGTTGCGTGAGAACGCTCTAGTTTCTTTGCAAAACTGTAACAAGGACAAAGGATTCTTAGTCCTTTAAAGTTGGATATGGGAAAGTTTGTCCGTTGTCTACTAGACAATAGAGTGGTCTCTTTTTAATGATTCGCTTTGTGTTTAGCAAGGTGGTTGATACAGTTTTTTTGTTGGGTCATTTTGACCGTTGGCCAACGGATTTGCCGATAGTATTTAAGGCAGCGGTGTAACGGTTGAGAGCATTGGGCGCCTTGAAGGTGTCGGTTGCAGAGCTCCTGGTCATGGCATTTTACGATGAAATTAAATTTTTGTGGCCTTTGCCATTACTAGGTATATTTTGTTTCTCGCCATTTAGAAAGACGAGCTGAAGGGTGTAGGTCTAGCTTAAAAACTATTTCTAGAATGACTCATGACAAATACTTATATAGTAAAAATGGTTTTGGTACTTGGTTTCTTGCTCCTCTTTTTTGGTTTGGAAAAGACTACATTTTGCATTTCGAGTTTTCGACAGCAAACTACTCCATGCAGACGTGTACCCGTCACTCTTTTGGCTTGCATAACAGCAACAGCGCTGCAATTGATACCAATTGAGTTCTTAGAAGGAGAAACTCTAACTGACTTATTACCGGCACTTTTGAACTGCCAAGAAGTCGGGCAGTTAGAAAGATGACACTAGTTGCCCATTCCAAAGGCAACAGCAAAGGTTCCTTTGGATAAGAACGGGCAAGAAATTCTATGGACACTCTATAAATCAAAATATTGATTACATCATCCATGTTTCAAGTATACATGTGAGAACGATGTAAGTACTTACAAAAACTTTCAGTAGGCTGGGACTTTGGATAAAGTGAAACATAAATTAGCTATGCTAAAGTACCACCCCAATTGCACCAAAACGTACCAAAGATGATGAATCACCTCTACTACTTTAATAAAACTAAAAAAAAGTTCCAATACCATTAAAAAGTAGAATAACAACAAGTCGAAGGCTGTGGCCGGATGCAGCGGAAGCAGCGAGGGGTGGCGCGGGTGTGCGGTGCGGGGGCGCGGGGGGGAGCGACACGGGACAGTTGGCACGTGCCCACGCGCAGGTGCCTACACCCTCGCCAGGAGGACGCAACCTTTTGATGGCGTTAGTTGAGAAAAATCTTTGAGTTCGTTGACATCCTTTTCTTGAAACTTGGCCCGCTTGGACCACTAATCACTAATACGTTTAACGCTAAATGTATTTAAAAGTGAGAGTGTTCTGTGTTCAAAAGATTGACAGAAATGGAACGATATTTTAAACACGTTTGGCGCTAAACTCATTTAATGATTTGTGATTCAGAACAGAATCCAGAAGTAAGCTTAAGTATTTTTCTTTATTTTTTTTGTCAATACCAATTTCGTAGGTATAAAAAGGACTTCTACAAAGACAAACAGATATCCCCTTCCTTACTAATAAACGTTGTATAGCGTCTGTACACAACGCTTTGTCTTCTTCTTTCGAAAGTCAAATTACTGACGACTGAAAGAGAGAAATCGGTGTGTAACTATTCATCTGATATAATAAGTTTATTATAAGTAAATAAGATCGATAAAAACTATAAAATGTTGACCACCCCACCAGTTTCCTCTCAACCGACCGCGCATGTGTTGATCCGTTATTTATTTTTTACTCGTTTTATATCAAGATCCAAGACCAATGCTTGACTCTTGGCCTCGATTACTTCGAAATTCGTTATTTTTATTACCGATCCCCGCAACTGCCTCGCTGATCTAGTCCTTGCAAGTGCGATAGCCGATCGTGGTTAGTAGGTAAAGGTATAGCCGTATAGGGCCCGCAGGCTAATTGCACAAAATATACACGTAAAATATGCAGCCGGTCGATTCTGTAAAAACCTCACCGTGAATACTTAGGTGAAGTGAGTTTGTTTTTTCTAGGAATTGACACTATTGACAGCCGGTCGATTCTGTAAAAATCTCACCGTGAAAACTTAGGTGAAGTGAGTTGGTTTTTCTAGGAATTGACACTATTGACAGCTCACTCCACGCTCACTTCACTTAAGTTTTCACGGTGAGATGGTTACAGAATCGCACTGCTGCTCTCTCCACGCTCACTTTACCTAAGTTTTCACGGTGAGATTTTTACAGAATAGCACACAATAAAATAAAAGATTTGTAAAATCTTCAAAACCAAGTCCGTACCGACAAAGCTCAATTATCGAAGAGTTCAATCAACTTTATTTGTAATTGATTTATGCAGTGGTTTTCTTAAAAAACTCGATTTTCCAAAGCACTTTTAGATTTTATTTACGCGCCTTTCAGTTCCGAACGTTGTGAGTGAGAATTAGACGTTGTGCGTGTAGACTAGCGTCTAACTACTCATCACTGATATTAGCACTGTCGGAAACGAAGCTAGGTGAGACAGCGTGCATTTTGGCCATGACCCATACAGTGAGTTCAAGGTCGCGACTAGTTTACTCTTAAGGATTCCTTACTTGAAACCATGTCAATTCCTTAGCTATTCCCTTCAATCTCGCGTCCATTTCGCGCGGTTTCATTCATTGTGTCATAGAAAATAAGGCACCTGCTACGATTGTTATATAGAGGCACTCCTTTTGATTCGTCTACGTTCCAAATATTAATAAAAAATCAATTAGTAATCATTAATAAAGAAATTACTGCACTTTTTACACAAAGAAGAAATGTTAAAAAACATTGCTATTAAGAAGAAAAATCTACAATTCCTAGACACCGCAAAAACAGGTGCCAGCACCCCACTGCGCAAGCGCAACCTTTTCTCCGGCGACCCTTTGTTTCTGCGCACGAGTCGAATTAAATGCAATGCATTTATAAAGGACAACATTATCTTCGAACATTTATATGGCCAATTACTGTAAAATATTTTAATTCGATTCATGGCTGTGGTTAATTTTATGCATTACACTTATTTATGAGGAAAAATAACAAAGAGTTAATTTTATTTATTTATTTATTGTATTCTAATTTTTATTTAAAAAAAATGAAAAAAATTATTACGTATAAAAAATTATAAAAAAATGAAAAAAAAAATGAAAATGAAATGATTATTACTTTCAAGAGGGTATTTATTCTACATATAGCTAAACAACTATAATTATCACTCGTCGGCAAGACAGTTTCTACTTCTATTTTTTTTTTAGTTTAATGGCAAGCAAAGCCGATATATCGACTGTTCTGCCAATGTCTAAAGAAAATTGGGAAAAAAAGTGTGCATGATTAAAAAAAAAACAAAAATTAAAAGCAAATACAACAACTGAAGTCACAAGTAAAATTCTTCGATTGAACAGTTCAACACAATGTAGATCTTGTTGGGTTAGTCCGGAAGGTAAGCCAGTTTCATTGTCGACGTCATCACAGCATCATTGAAATGTAGGTAGATTATCTCTGACCACAGACTACTTAGAGATACTACGTCTCTGACAGTGCCACGACAGCGGACACAGATGTTGTTGGCAATGTTGGCAGTGTTGGCACTGTCTCACCACTGTACCTCGGTCCGTGTAATCAAGGCATTACAATTTTGGCGAAAAATTCAGCACAGATGCATTCTCTGCTTGAAATAAATGTCTTTGAAAGGTATAATTTTTGAGTTGTAGATAATAATATGCAAAATGGTCATCTACGAAAATACTCTCGAACTAGCTGTGCCCGCGACTTCGTTCGCGTGCATACTTATTGGATAGATTTCATGTAGGTATTTTTTTTGCGCGAAACCCTAATGTTTTTTCTAAAATAAAAGTATGGCTATAAGTTACTCCTTTTTAACTTCCGTCAAAATCGGTCCAGCCGTTTCGGAGATTAGCCTGAACAAACGGACAGACAGACAAATAGAGAAAAAAATTAAAAAAGCAAACACTTCAATTTCATTTATTTAGGTACCTATATAGAAGACTAGCTTCTGCCCGCGACTTCGTCCTCGTGAAATTTCACCCTCTTAGGGGTGGAATTTCGAAAAACCCTTTCTTAGTGGATACCTACTCTTCACAAAGAACACACCCTCCAAGTTTCATGTCTCTAGGATCAGCGGTTTGGGCTGTGTGTTGATATATCAACAATCAGTCAGTCAGTCAGTTTACCATTTATATATATATATAGATTTTATATTACCAGACTTTGTTACTCAATACTCAATCATTTATTGCATTTCACAATGTATATGGATGTGTTGGTACCTGGTTCTGCAGTATACCCGGTTCTCAAAACACACATTGCATTAACCGTTAGAAATTAAAACTGGAACATCCTCCCATTCCTTTCATTGACGCGTTGCTTTGAGGGCGCGTCAATCTGCGCGTCATATGCAAGACGTTACGTTACATTACGTCACTGGCTACGACATGCCTTAAGTACGTTATGGCGGTTTATAAGACCCTTAGAAATATGGTAATTGGTGTGTATGGATAAGACAAGGTGTGGGTTGCGTGACTTTCTTGCCGAAAGTAAGGAAGAAATGACCGAGCGTGGTGACGTAGTAAGGTCTTTTACTGAAGAAAATCCTATGTTTGTGAGGTCGCAGTGTAGCTAAGTAGCGGCTAACTCTTCCTGAGTTCTTCTTTGGTATTTTTCGTCGAATGATTGAGCTCCTTAAGTTCTGAGTTGAGCTGCACGATTACTGACAAATGCATGCACTGATTGGACAGGTCCACTCAATCTGTGGGGTTCTTTCCTCAAGAACATTTCAGACACCATTCTACATGGTTTGACATGATTTGAGCACGATTACGTCTAAACTTTAATAGAGACTGGGATCTCTGAGTTTGTTTCGGTCTTTCTTCTCAGAGTAGACACGAAATGCCGACCTCGTCTAGTTTTACTGTTTTAGAAATATGATTGACGTGATATGATTGATAGAAATAAAATCATTTATCAAGAAACTGGTTTGCTGTTTAATACTATTTAGAGAGAGAGTAACAGAGATTCCCTATCAATACCATTATAAGGACGGGTCTTTAGGGGTACTAACAGCATTAAACTTTACAGGTGTCCTCGAGCGGAATCTTAACAAATAGCAATACCAGGCATTTAACTTGCCCACTATAGGTTATCAACACATAGGTACTTTTGCCATAAACAAAAAGTAAATTATCACATTTTAAACCCTTTCTCTCATCACACCGCAACATTAATGACAGTAATAACACTGGAGAGTACCAAATAAGGCACACGTACCGCGCGCATACGTTCAAAAGTAAGTACTTCATAAATTATTATAGTTTGTCTTATTAATACTCCGTTGTCTTTGAAGTCTTATTAAAACTAACGAGTTTCAATTATAGGACATTTAGCGAGATCGTTTTGAAGGCGGCTTCTGAATGATATGTGTTTTAATTAAATAGCTATAATTATGTCTTCATTTTTATGTCAAATTGAAGAGTATGTTATGTGTCCGTAAGTTTTTTTTTTTTATTGTTTTGACGTCATTGTGATGTTGTTTATATTTGTATTGCTTGCAGCAATTTGTGGTGAATAAAGTTTTATGTAAAGTTTATGTGATACTGTCATTTAAATTTTCATCTCTTTATTAGTGGTTGTAATGGGAATCATATCACTAGGTTTTATTAGGTTTTTATTTTTTATTTATCCTTTTGATAGATTCTTATTTTGTAAATGTGAGAACTTTGTAGGCCTTGTAGACTTTAGATCTGTAGACCATTTTTTATTTTATCAAGTACCTGATACTTGTTGACAGGCCTACGCTATCCTCCCATCTGTAATTTGAAAATATTGTAAAAGCCAATTATTTTTAAAAAGAGTAACCGAGTTTCTTGCCGGTTCTTCTCCATAGGAAACGACCAATTGGAACCGTGCACCTAGCTTCTGACGTTTCATAAGTGCCCATGTAGGCTTATGTGAAATAAAATATTTTGATTTTAAAAGATCGTAACTGAAGTTGCGTTTTTGTGTGAAAAACAGTTTTTTGTGAACCTATATTTGTGAAGTGAAAACTTCTTCAGGCGCGTTGGGCATTTTTTGAGATGGGAAAAAACCATCGAACTCGCGACACTGTTACCGTAACCGACACCTCAGTTTTAAGTTTTGGCCATTATAAAGACATCAACGCGCGGTAGATTTTCTTTGGGAAGAATGACCTTCAAACATATTTATAGAATTACTATGCTTTTTCAAGTTTTTACTTCTGTCGGCACTCCTGGAGTGCCACTGTTTTTTTTTTCGTTTTGTTCCATTGCTGTTCAAAGGCCTCTCCCATATTCTTCCACCTTTCTTTGAGCTGTGCGTTCTCGTACCTATCAATTAACAGAACAAAATATACCTATAGTGTTGCCACTTGCAGTATAAGTTGAGATAAACTGTTTTTACCGACTTCACAAAAAGGAGGAGGTACTATGTTCGGATGATTGTATGTTTTTTTTTTTTGTATGTTTGTTCCTCGAATACTCCGCCTATTGTCGACGGATTTTCGTGTTCTGATGATATACCTACCTATCACGTTTGTGAAGATTACACAAAAAAAAAAACAGATATTTTCAACAGATTTTTCAAGTGACTACAATTACTGCATATTATTATATGCAGTAATTGTAGTCACTTGAAAAATCTGTTACACTAAATAAAACAGTCATTATGTGCAAAAAGAAAGACACAGCGTCAGAGCAAGGCCCTTGCTGGTGACTGAAGACACTATGAAAACCTCAACGGTCGGTCGCCGGATCAAGCGGAGGCGCCCCCTACCGGAGATGGAGGTAACAACAACATAAATCCATAGAGAATCAGGTATGTTTTTCAATATTTATGCTCCTAGAAGCCAGAATCATAGACAGCTTCTTCAGACTGGAATTTAATTTGTTATAAGAGCTGTTTGTTTTTCTATTAATAAAATAAAATTTCATTCGAGAACATCCATCGGTTTCTTACTAAACTTCAACTATATCCGAGGATCCTGCATACTTATCTCTTTTGTTTTGTTTTGTACCTACCTGTAGATGATGTTTTTATACCAAGAACCTTCATTGTACAAATAACAAACTTGATCAACAATAAAGTGATCTTTACGGATGATTTGTGCGGGTGAGAGCACGTGTTGTCGGCAGGTGGGCGCCCAGGTGCGATCGATCACAACTTACGTAATATCGTCGTGGTAGCCGCATGTAACCGCAATTGGGGGTTACACCTTGTTTTTTGGTAATTCAATGTTCTTATTGGAACCGAACGTAGTCATTATTTCTTGTATGATAAATGACAGAAGCATAATGGACAAAATATATAAGAAATAAAAATATCTCCTACCTTTTATTGGTTAGTTTTTTTAGTTAAGGCGAAAGCGCCAGGGTAGCCCGCGAAATTCAATTTTTTTTTAGGTTTTTTGCAATTTGCTGGTCAGTATTAAGTTGTACGTTGATTAAAATATGATTCGCGGTCGTAACAAATACGTATTTACAGAATTATAATCATTAAAGTCATCAACACAACTCTCTAAGACCATGTAATCCCCAAATGTCAAGATTTCATGAAATAGTCATTCTTGGGGATTACATGGTCTTAGAGAGTTGTGTTGATGACTTTAATGATTATAATTCTGTAAATACATATTTGTTACGACCGCGAATCATATTTTAATCAACGTACAACTTAATACTGACCAGCAAGTTGCAAAAAACGTAAGAAAATTTGAATTTCGCGGGCCACCTTAGAGCTTCCCCCTTAAACATTAATTTTTAAACAGATAAAAAAATGTAATATCCTTAACTAAAACTACTAACAAACTAAAATATGGCGTCAAAAAAATTATCCGCATTGCTGTCGGCTGGTGATCTTCTGGGCACGCTCGTTCCTTCATAGACCTCATCCATCGCTTTCCATCACGCGTGATCGAGGTCAAGAATACCTACTAAAGCGTTCAGCAACAAAAAAAATAATTAGAAAAAGATGTATCCAAGAGACTGGCAGCATTGTCATTAATATTTAGAATAATAATATTAAATTAAGTAATAATTTAATATTACTCCAGTCACATATATGACATGGCAATGCTTAGCCTCTGGCCAAGAAAGTTATTTTTTAAGTCGGTACCGTAGTCCATTTGTTTCAAGACGAATAATATCTAGTCATAACCTATAATTAAATAAAAATAATATCTACTTAAGTAAAGGTAACCGAATGAAGTATTTTATTTTAATTCGGATTCAGTATGATAACATTATCTGAAAATACTATAATTTATTATAGATTTGGTGTAGTATTTTCATATAATGAGCATATTACTGTCAGAAAGAATAGCATAATAAAAATATCTTTTAACCCGACCATTAAACAAAATGGCTTATTTTTATAACATTAACACTAAAAGTACCGCAATGCTAATATCATGTTACATCGGCATCAAACAGAGATAACATCATGTCACATACATGACATATCATTGTATAGTTAGCATGCCTATAAGTGATAGTAAAAACGTGTTACAATATTGCAGTAGAAATATAAAGCAATCATTTAATACGTAAGACAATTTCAACCAATTTCTGACCCCGCTACGTAAGAAAAAATAAGACCTGAATGGACCCCCTCCTCCCCTTTAAATATTACGTAAGATCAGTATCTACCAAAATTCCAAAGAAAAAGTAGCAAAAATAAAAAAAAATATATTTTGCTTACTTTTGTGATCTTACGTATGAATAATGTAGACCCCTCCCACGCCCATGTAAGAAAAAATAAGATTGTTTGGACCCCCTCCCCCCTCAAATCATCTTACGTAATAAAATAAACGAACAGCCCCTAAGTAGGTAAATAAAAATGTGGGCAAAACCTGGATGAGGATGGCACAGGAGCGTGGGGAAATGCACAAGAAAAAAGTGGCCATGTCCAGCAGTGGGAAACGTCGGGCTGTGGATGATGAGGTACAATACGACCGACGTAACTTGGCGGGCCTGAACTTCGCGCAGAAGGCTGCGCACGAACGTTTTTTAGGAACCAAATGGTGGCATGAGGCGACTGCGAGTGAGAAAACATGCGCGAAAGTTCGCAAAGGCCTGAATATACCCTGAGTATAGCCTTTGCGAACTTTCGAGCATGTCAAGTTACGTCGTCGGTCGTATTGTAAGCTATCCAAGTTTAGGGCAAACTACATGGAATAATTTCTCTGTAAATACTTGTAATACTTTTTTAGCACTAATTGTGGTCATAGTTTGTTTTTTTTTTTTTGTAGAAGCACTACTTGCGGTGTACGATTTTTTTTCGGAATGTATTAGGTAACTATACCAAAAATGATTAACACAAAATGACGGTAACAAATTAGAGAAAGAATAAAAAAGTATTTATTGTGACTCGGGAAGATCACAATAAACTAAACAAAAAAGCTATCATTAAACAATGAGAATTAAACCTAGAACCACGAATAATATGAAAGTAGTATCTACCTACCTACGTAGTTAAAAGCGAAAAGTCTACATTTGACATTAGAAAATGTTAACAACAAGATCATAATACTTATTATCCCTTAATTATCCCTTAATAGGTAAAGAAAGCATTTTGCTATGACCATTGATAATAATCTAGATGCGTCTACCGCTAACCTTTAGATAAAACTGCATTAACCTTAGCTCGATAAAAAACCATAAACAAAAAAATAAGAAAAGGTTTTACCACAACAAAGTAGACGAATAAATTAACTTCCCATTTTATTTATTTTTTCTGTTTCGCGGTAATCTGTCGTCAACAACAATAAACTACTTCTTTATCCGATATCTCTGGATTTTTTTATAAGGTTATGGGTTTCTCATTCAAATTAGATGAATCTGTCCACAAGAATTGGGACTCTCTTCAATTGCAGGCCATCATCACCACTAAGGCCGCAGGAACCCGTTGGATACGAGAAGCACAGAACCGGTCGAAGTGGAAATGCTTGGGGGAGGCCTTTGTCCAGCAGTGGACGTCTTTCGGCTGAAATGATGATGATGATGATGATGATCACCACTTAGTTTTAGAGCACGTATACTCCACTTCTGATTATTATACAAAATAAAAAGTAATTTAAAAAAATTAAACCGACTTCAAAAAGAAATTAACTCAAAATTATGAAATAACTTTAATTTCGGAAGTCGGTGTCTTGGGATCTGTATTTTAGTTTTATGCCACCGACTTCCGAAATTAAAGTTATTTCATAATTTTGAGTTAATTTCTTTTTGAAGTCGGTTTAATTTTTTTAAATTACTTTTTATTTCGTAATTTTTAGTTTTTGCACTAGTATTTGACCAAGGTTTTGAGATGTTTTCCCTTTGACACTACACCCGTAGCTCTTATCAATAAGCCAGGCCGTCACACTTACACGTATTAGTCCATATCTTGAAAACTACTGAATCGATCTTGATGAAACTTGCACTGTTCCCTAAGTTGAAGAAAATGTAAGCCAATAAAAAAAAAATGGTCACGATCCGATTAATAGTTCCGGAGATATGCGTGGACAAACATACATACATACATACATACATACATACATACATACATACATACATACGTCTATGAAATTTTGTATATTTGTTTGGAAGCCCTAATAGATCATCATATGTGAATATAATGCAAATCCAATAATATTACATACATACGTATCGAATTGATAACCTCCTTTTTTTGAAGTCGGTAAAAATATAAGAAATAAAAAGTAATTTAAAAAAATTAAACCGACTTCAAAAAGAAATTAACTCAAAATTATGAAATAACTTTAATTTCGGAAGTCGGTGTCTTGGGATCTGTATTTTAGTTTTAGTTTTTTGCCACCGACTTCCGAAATTAAAGTTATTTCATAATTTTGAGTTAATTTCTTTTTGAAGTCGGTTTAATTTTTTTAAATTACTTTTTATTTGGTAATTTTTAGTTGTTGTACTAGAATTTGACCAAGGTTTTGAGATGTTTTCGCTTTGACACTACACCCGTAGCTCGTATCAATAAGCCAGGCCGTCACACTTTCACGTCTTAGTCCATATCTTGAAAATTACTGAATCGATTTTGATGAAACTTGCACTGTTCCCTTAGTTGAAGTAAATGTAAGCCAATAAAAAAGAATGGTCACGATCCGATTAATAGTTACGGAGATATGCGTGGACAAACATACATACATACATACATGCATACATACATACATACATACATACATACATACATACATACGTCTATAAAATTTTGTATATTTGTTTGGAAGCCCTAATAGATTGTCATATGTGAATATAATGCAATTCCAATAATATTACATACATACGTATCGAATTGATAACCTCCTTTTTTTGAAGTCGGTAAAAACAACACGACAAACAAAATAATATATATATTTATGAAACAGCCTTTTAAAAAGGCAAGACGAAGCATTTTATCAGCATCTTAATCTTAAAGGTAACCTTAAGCCTGCGATATAAATTACCATTAAAAAGTCCTGTTGTAGTGTTGCCAGCTTTAAAGAAAGTACTAAAGTACTTTCTTTACTAGACACGCCGACATTCTGCCTCACCAGACGCAACAGCATTGCATTACATATTAAATAAACTGCGGAATATGAAATAGTAGGTAACACTTATCTTATTATCGATTAAGTTTTTTTAACTTACGTATCTACAATAAAAATGAGTATTTAATTGTATTAAAAAAAAAGCTATTTGCAAAAAAAACATCTCGAAGCTAAGCTTTTAAAAATATGAGCAAGATTATTAGGATTAGTGACAAGACTACTAATTTAAATCATAATAATAAAAAAATATTATTTAAAAAAATCATGAGCCTATAAAAGAAAGCATTTTACCGAGCTACGCTAGGTCACTGACAGTCCAGATGCGAACACATCTGCCGCCGATCGGTGCAGACACCCTATGTTCACTGCGTAGGGGGCACTTAGCTTTACGAGTCACGACAGTTGTCTAAGAGGGCAAAGAATAAGAATTCCAACTTGATAAAAAAATGTCGGTCTGTTCTATAATAGTCCCATTACAAGGTATTATGTTATAACTTCATAATCATACGTAAGTATATCTCGAGCTTTGATGTCTACCTATTTCAAATGATTTAATTAAATCTTCTACATCAACGAAAGATTTAGATGGCGTCATTTATTCTTTCCCTTTATCTTACTTGGTCTACTTCGTCCGTGTATCTGTTTAGCCACTTTTCTTAATTAAACTACAAACTAAACCTATTCTTTACACCTCGTGAAAGGGCTCCGTCGCCGTCGGTTGAGACTGTGCCAGGGCTTATTTTTATTGTTGTATTTTAAATAACTTCTTCATTTTTAGGTTTCCGTACCCAAAGGGTAAAAACGGAACCCTATTACTAAGACTTCTGTCTGTCGTCACCAGGCTGTATCTCAAGAACCGCGGTAGCTAGACAGTTGAAATTTTCATAAATTATGTATTTCTGTTGCCTCTTTAACAACAAATACTAAAAACAAAACAAAATAAATACTGGGGGGCTCCCATACAACAAACGCGATTTTTTTGCCCTTTTTTGCTCGATATCAATAATGGCAACAGGTAGGCACTTGAAATATTCACAAAATACTCAGTTGTATTTTTACTTTAATAATAAATAATAAAATTAAAATAATATATATATTTAAGGGGGGCTCCCAATCTCCCATACAACAAACGTGTTTTTTTTTCGGCGTTTTTGCCTTGTGGTACGGAACCTTTCGTGTGCGAGTCCGACTAGCACATGGCCAGTTTTTTTTTTTTTTTTACTTTGTTCTCTCTTATTGAAGCAACCAGAATAATGTACCCATTTGTAATCCTAATTTAAAATAGTGTCCTTGGAGTTTCTTGCCCGTTCTTGCTCTATGGAGAACCATAGAGCTTTAGGTTTTGAAATGGGCAACTAGGTTCAAGTTTCTGACTAACTGACCGACTCTTCGACAATTCAAAAATGGTTTAATTGAAATAAATGCTTTGTGTTTGAGTTTAAAAAAGGTAAAATTTTCTTAACCAATCCACACACGCAGAACAGCAGTAACCCTCTAAAAACCCTCCCGACACACAACAAATCGATCAAAACCCTCTACAAACAATTCCACCAACTTCCCTCACCGCAGAAATCCCACCAAGCGATGCGTATTCCACACAATTCGATAACAAAACGAAGTCGACCGGTATAGGATGTGCCGCATGTCCGGCCGGTCGGAAGGTAACTCGAGTCGGAAGCCCTACACGACTTCCACTCGCAGGATGACTATGTGTGGGTAGGCTTACGAGGGAGCTGGAATCTTCTTAGTGAGCTAAGAGTTAATAAGGGAGGAATAATGTTGTTGATTAGGAAGGTGTGGCTCAATCGATCTGTCAGTATCTAAACGAATATTATAAAGAAGTAAAAGTGAGTTTGGATGTAGTGTGGAATCTTCGGAAATTCTAATCCGATTCCGAAAATTCTTTCACTAGTTGGAAGCCACAGTACATAATTATTGTCGATGTTAAAACAAGAAATTTCACACGGACTTCTCGGGCAAAAGCTAGTAAGATTTCAAGATCTAAGCCTTAATAAATTCAAAGTTGTGCCAGAAAGCCTTTTATACTGTTAAAGATTACCTATATTGAGGACAAAAAGGCTTGGGATTGAGCTGCTTCCAATTTCTACATTTTGATTTTTTTATATACACATTGACATTAATTAATTTTTTATAAACATTTCTTCAGTATCGATGACATGACAATGGTCAATAACCCAAGATTGCTAGCTGGACAATGGACGCAAATAAGCAGTAGGTACTAGGCTCGCAGCCACAGCGTCTCATACACTTAATAAAGCCGCATTTAGTAAGACTGAAATCTGAGTCCAACACAGGCGAGGAAAAGCTTAGCAGTCGATAAATAATCTGTGACACTATTACGGCGATAACTTTGCATACAGCAATATTTGGTATTCTGTAAATATCTCACCGTGAAAAGTTGAGTGAAGTGAGCTGTCAATAGTGTCAATCCTCTAGAGATCGTGGAATGACAGCTCATTTAAAGCTAACTTCACCTCAGTTTTCACGGTGAGATTTTTACAGAATAGACCAGCTGATCTCAGGTACAAATAAAACCAAAAAATCCGAAGAGAATCTGCCCCATCTCACAGTCTCACAGAACACGTCGGATGTGAATCAGGAAGCTGCGGTGTGCCAAGTAATCAAGTTCCTTTGGGTACACAGTTTACACGTACGCTCAGTATAAACTTATTTAACTCTTTGTTTAGAAAAACTTGTCAAATGAGGCATGCACCGGGGTAATTGCGTAACACACTAATCGTAGCAATGGCTTTCATTTTGACAGTTCAACAACATACATTGCGTTATTTACGTTGTTGAACAGACAAGTTTTTCCAACATATGAAGCATTTCCACAATCCTTCGGACTCAAATCAATTTCTCTGTAATGTAATTAACCAGTCTCCCCCTCGTGACCTCTGATAATAGTACATTATGATACATGTGTGCTAAGTTGATCATTATGCACGAGGCGATATTATCGCGCGAGCCGCAGGCGAGAGCGATAAGAAAGCCGAGTGTATATTGATTAATGCACACGCGTTTCATACGACGTTTTTCAACACACTTGCGAGGAAAAAAAACAGACTTGTATTGTTAAATATTAACTTGTATGGAAAATGGCGCGCTGGTTTTGTTTTCCCGCGCGCTGTGCTAGCCAGCACTAGTGATGCGCGCGCAACATTGACTCATTTTAAATATATTAATCTATGGCACAGACAAAACGCCTAAACAGCCTATAGAAAAAATATAATAAACACAAACCTGAAAATTGCAAAAAACCTAAGAATTTCGCGGTCTACCACTGCGCATTCACCTTAAATTGTCTGTGGTCCCCTGCGAGTTCATTTTGCGACCAAGGACAATACAGACTATTTAAAAAAAAATGAAATATAGCCCGCGGATTTTTTCTTTCGGCATGAAGTCTCTTTGGGCGCTTTCCGAATTAGCTATAATCGCTCACATCATCTCCATGGACGTAATATTACGTCCATGCATCATCTCACATGCGTTCCGATTTAGATATTACTATTATGACTGCTGAGAGCTGGCAACAATTCGGAACACTCGTGAACGCGCTCACATGACAGTGCTTACACAATGTAAAAAAGATATTATTACAGTATTTCTTTGTATAAACACCACATTTCTTCTTCAGTTCTTCTTCTTTGGTTAGGTGGCGACTGTCAGCCAGAAGCACAATTTCAAAAATGCCACGTTAGTTTAATTTAAAGATGATGCAACTCAAAACAAAATACACACTGACACAACCTCATACACACACTGTCATTTTTGACAGCGCTCACGGTGATATTATTCTAGGGCATGGTCGGCATTATCGCAAGATGGCGAATGTCATGACGTCATCTATGACGATTCACGGGACATCGTTATCGTTATCGCGCTCACGCTAATTCGGTTATTTCCCAATTCGGAACACATCGATTATTTCCCAATTCGGAACGCAGGGTTTGATGAGATTAAAAAAGCGCGCGTCTCCGACTAGTAAATAGTTATCTGTGGTATTACAGAACATGTGGATTAAAGTAAAGAAAACGCACGCGTTCGTAATACACTCCATTATGGACCTAAAAGCGGTTGAATAAGAGCCACTTTACGAGCAAGTGTGTTGAAAATAAAATTACCTACAAAGCCCTCAGTTAGTCCTTTATTTCCTTTTTCCTTCCAATCAACAGAAATTACAATACAAACTGATTTTGGAGACATCATTTACCTATTCGAATATCCTGTTTTTAATCAAAAAAACAACAAATGAGTATTTTATACAGATGCATGCTAAACTATTGACATCTACCGGAAACTAAAAGAACCATTTCTGAGAAATTAACGCAAAATGTCACAGGTTAAAAAACTAATCGAGACTAAATTAGGGTTTTGAAAATGGACTAACAAAAGTTGAACTTTAAACCCAAAGAGTTTTGTATTAAAATGGAGGTCTTTTTAAATTGGATATATTGTCGTGATTTTTAAATCAGAGTTCCGTTACTAAATAGTCTTATTAGGACGTTTTTGAAATGTGTTGTTTACATAATTTCTTTTTTTTTAGGAAAAAACTTAATGGCTGATTTATGCTAAGTTAATTAATGTTACAAGTTGCATGTTTTCGATGTTTTGATTATATCTTCCTGTATGTAGGTTATGGTAAACAGGTTGTTATGACTCTGTATTTAATCAAACAAATTAATATTCCTCGTAGTAACTAACGAAGTCTTGTTAATTAATCCAGGGAAAAAATATGTAGTTACTTATACCAAAGTGAAATTCAACAAACATTTTCTTTTATAGACAATTGTTTGAATTTATGAATTACCTAAGTACCTACTTGACGGTTACTCGTAATTTCATCATTAACATTGTTTTACATGACAACATAAAATAACATCACGCCTATAATCCAAGAAGGGTTAGGCAGAAGGGTAACTATAGAACACCCACATTTTAACAGTTAGGTATGTATAAGTCCCATGTTTTCCATCTATTTTGTTATCAACCGGGCTCGAATCCAGACTCCCGGCTTTTATTTGATGAGGTCTATGATGGAACGAGCGTGCCCAGGAGATGCCTAAGGCACTGGAACTCCCACGGATCGACGAAACGCAGCAGGTTGCTTGACGCCAGACTCCGGTGGGAGGGTGGTCGCAAACCAGGCGGGCGTTAGCTCTACCACCACAAGGGAAGAATTGGCCAGTCAAGTAAGGTGTCCAGGATGCGCTGAGCGCTCGGTTTAGTTAAGTAACTGGCGGAACAAACTGCGCTACACGAGGAGGCTTCTTCATGCATCCCAAAAAGCTGCGCTGTGTTACTGAGAAATTCGAGATAGAAAACCCAATATCACCTTGCCTAACCTGTTAATCGAACCCAGGACCTCGTGCTCAGCAGTAGCAGTTGAGATCATTAGACCAACGAGGTACTCTAATTGATCACAATTTTACAGTAATAACTGGGGGCCTAAAAAGGCCACTTTGGCAGAATCATAAAAGGATAACATTATGAATCATAATTGACAGTTAACTGTTAAGTTAATCGTATCAAATCCCATTGGATTTTTCAGTTATATTTTTTATCTGTGCTAAAATACCAATCAATCCAATCCAAATCCAATCCCAATCTCTTTGATTATACTTACGTTGTGCAGCGAAAAAAAAAACATGGACTGTCTTCGCCATATTATGATTTATAATGTTATCCTTTTATGATTCTGCCAAAGTGGCCATTTTAGGCCCCCTGAACTGACTAACAAAGGCAACCATCCACTGTCATTCAATCAGCCTAGTTTTTTTAAACTATTGGCTATTACAGTTTAACCGTATCAAGCAAACCATTTCAATTCTCATTCAAATAACACAAAAAGAAATCTTTTGTCAAAATCTTAATTTCCTAAAAACAGGTAAAAGGACCAAAGCTTATTATTTGTCCGCCATTTGCATTCGGTTTCCATTAAATGCATCAAAATGGCGTGTTGGACAAAACGCCGGAAGTTGTGATTTCAATCAACTGAGCTTTCAATAAAAACTACTAGTAATGGCTGTCGAATTGTTAAACCGTTTCTTTTATCAATAATTTTGAGCTTTTTATGAGATTTGCTACCGTTAGACGATTCATTATCGCCTTTGGAAAAGGAAAGAGAAATAAGTACTTAACTCATTTTATTAATGAAACTCACAAGCCAAGTTATGCTTCCAATTTAGGGCTACTGTCATTTACCTACCTAAGGCACAGATTTTATTTTCATTGGATCAGTCTGATCAGTGAATTATAGTTTTTTTTTTTTTCAAAAATAATTAGCTACTATGTCTTTTGTGCACCTATAGTATTTTATTTTATTTTAATTTATCTGATTTTATTTGATTTTATACGTGTGCCATTAATGGGTGTTATTTACCTACCTGAAATAAGTAAATGAATTTAATTTAATATGAAGTCGAATTTTTTTAACTGAACAAATAAAGTTCCGAAACCTCCTGATTTCTTTTGAAGTCGGTTACTAAAAATGTATGTAAATGTAGATACTGCCATCGCCAATCCGTAAAATTAATCTGATATCTGAGACTCATCCACAGTGACCACTGTCTTAGGAGGACCCTAATTCACTATGACCATATAACAATTCCTTACCTCGAAGCCACGCCATTTCCGCGTTCATTTCGCGCGGTTTCGTTATGTGTCATTGAGAATACGGCCCCAGGACGGACCAATTCGACGTTCTCAGGGCCTAGAAAAGTGACAATCGTGCTCAAAGCGTTTCGTTATTTTACAACGACTTTCCAAGGTCCTCTTGAAAGTCTTTTCGGTTGCCCTATACATTTTTTTACTATTCCATCACCGTTATCACTGATAGAATGTCACTTTATCGAGGCTCTCCGGTCATTTGACCGGACCCTTTACTATAATGACCCAGACCGTTCGCAAATAAATGGTCCAAAATGCTCGTCGCAAATACAACGAAACAGTTACAATATCGAAAGCTGTATCGACAGTTGTTTTCCCCGAGACTGGCCATGGTAAGTGAGATGTACAGCCTACCAAACTAGTTGCGCTCTCTGACAGTTAGCACAGCAATTTGTCGCCACAGTGGGTGCCAATCTGTAACGCATCACAGATCACCTGAACACCTATATATGGCTATCATACTGTGACATCTCATTTGTGTATTTCTTAAGAAATGGGACTGAAAGTGGTGGTTTGGTTTGGACTGATGTAACCATAGATATGTAACTAAGTATGAGAGTTACAGTAACTTTGTGGGTGAACTAGGTTTCATGGACATGTTTAAGAATTAATATTAACTGAAACTCGAACTCAAACTTCGAACTATGTTGGAGGCGGCTTCCAGTCTAACCGGATTCATCTGAATACCAGTATTTAACATGGAGCGACTGCCTGTCTGACCTCCACAACTCAGTAACTAGATAAGTAATACGATACCCCTTGGTAAGACTGGTTGTCAGACTTCCGGGCTTCCGACGACCCGTAACGACTGTCAAAGGTTTACTAATGACAGTCGAAACCAACGGCTTAACATGCTTTTCGAGGCACTGAGGGGCTTGGTATGTAAAGATGGTGACCCATTCACGGACCAACCGCGGCCAGCGTAGCTTAACCTGATCGATCGACCCATGCGGCTGTTCGTACTTAGCCACAAGTCCTTCTGCTAGATTTGTGTCTGAAAATGTACCTCGACTTATAGGTGGTTGGACGTAAACACACAGTGGTGGCCCAGTGGTAACGGCCGCGACTTATGAGTTGTGGGTCGTAGGTTCGAACCCAGACAGGCGCTTTACTTTATGTAAATTATTTCATCACCACTGCTCTCAAAACGGTGAAGGAAATCATCGTGAGGAAACCGGTGTCCTAGAACCAAAAATTCAAAGACACGTGACATCTACCAACCCGCACTGGGCCCGCGTGGTAGATTATCCCGCCCTCGCGAAGAGAGGAGGCCTGTGTCCCAGCAGTGGGAACAGTATAAGCTGATTATGATGATGTAAACACACCCACTTCTTATCGCGGACGTTTCTAGTAGGACGCAAATTTTATTATAAAAATCATGACAAAGAATAACAATAGCTTTGATTCGACAAGTCAATAATATTCATTGCGTTATTGTAATCATCGAGAAGACGAGTCTTCCAAACATACATTGCAATGGATTACGCAATTAAGTCACAGGTATTGCAGGTACAGGTTTCCATCACTGAACCTTTACGTAATAACACCAGTATAATTAACAAAAAATACCTTTAAAAAAGCCTGCTTCAATGAAATAATCCCTATAATATCAATCTCTCGATGTAACGAGGTGCATTGACACGACGCAGGTGCGACGCGTGCGCAAGCACCTTGCGTTCACTCATGAGATTCAAATGAGATTGTATTGTCTCGGTGTCTCGGAGTCCCGGAGTTTTTATTGAATGTTTTATGGTGTAATCGGTAAAATAATCGATTTAATTTAGTCGATCACGTGAGTGTTTAGTTGTAATTTGGTGTTTGTGGCGTTTGATGGAATGCCGCCATTATTTTTCGTTGCGTTTATTTGCTACTAGCTTCTGCCCGCCACTTCGTATGCGTGAAATTTCCTGTTCCCCCGACCCATGTCGCGTCGCATCGCCTGCCCCCGCAACATTTCGTTTTTTTCTAACTTTTTTATTTTTGCTCGGCTTCTATTGGTCCTATCGTGATGACATCCGAGTATCCGACTGACTACTATTATTAGTATAGATATAGATTACATTGTAGAAATCAAAGAATGAGTAGGTTTTTAGTTTTCTTCTCTCTCTACCTAACTACTTACCTAATAGAGAGGGGACGAGAGGGCAAATATTATTAAGACTTAAAATAACTACTTCTTTAGATCTCTTCAATGGTTGCCATGCATTATATCTAACTCTAAAGGGATTTAGTATTTTATTTGGCAATTTTGTTTTATTTTTTTTAAATAGCAGATTGAAAACCCTGCCATACAATTTATAACTTTTATTTGTAACTTTTACAATATTTAACACAACTATTTACACTAGGTACTAAATTAAATGAGTAACTATACAAATAAAAACAAAAGGACACTAACAGCCACACTCAGAAAGGTTCATTAAATTAGTCCTAATTAGTACTTAACTAATTATCATTAAATCTGTTAATGAACGATACATCCCAGAGACAATATTTAAGGGTTCATTAGTTAATGACAACTTTAAGTATCCGTAGGGCAGAGTAACGTCAAATTGTCTTTGAGATTGCTTATCGATAAACGATTGGTGTAGCCACATTTGAAAATGTGACATTATTAAGTAGCAAAAAACTTTATTTAAATACATTAAAACCTTTTATATTAACAATATAAATAAGAATTCGTTCATTTCCCGATCGTTTTTACATAAAAAACAAAACGAAACAGCTATTTTCATGTAAATAAAATAAAGTACACGGACCCTTTTTTTTCTGGTATCACTAACTGTCAATGTTGTAAACTGTCAGTGTCTGTGGTCAGTGTTAAGGTTATTTTTAAAGTTTGTGTTGCGTTTAAACTTAGGTCGGGTGCCAGCAAAGGCAATATTACACTTTTTACGGTTTCTGGCGTAAATCTATAGCGTGCATGAAATTCTTGAACCGAGTATTTTGAAAAGGGATCAGAATAATCACGTAATACCGCCTCGGCCCCACTACTCTATACCTTCTGGTATAGTCTACAAAATCAATAAAGTCTAGCAGATCACTCATCTTTACTATTGTTAAAACACTTATATTCCTGTGAATTCTTTAAATATAAGTAAAATATAACCTCAAACGTAAATGTCAAAATCAATCATTAGAAAGTTAAGTGAAGGTTTTGCCGTACTTAACTTTAATTGTCATTAAGGGACGGTAACGGACCATTAACTGTCTCTGAGAGCGAACTTTTTTAAATCTATACTAAGGAGCAACTTAAGTAACCATTAAACGTCTCTGAGTGTGGCAGTAAGTATGTGACGAAGTACTTGTCCGCATCGCTGTCATCTGGACACGTGCATATAAGACTGGCAGCATTGCCACGTTGAATAGCAACGCTAATTCTTTGGCCAATTTTTTTTTTTTTTGTTAAAAACTTTGCCTCACAATAGGAATTTCTCCTGCCGAGGTATTCTGTATAAAACTCACCGTGAAAACTTAGGTGAAGTGAGCTGTCAAGAATGTCAATCCCTAGCATCAGGTGGAATGTCAGGTCACTTCACCTAAATTTTCACGGTGAGATGTTTAGAGAATACACCGGCTGTATTCATTCACATTCACAAACAGCCTGACCCGGAACAACTACTTGTAGGTCATACAAATATTTGTTCTGGGCGGGAATCGAACCCGCGACACGCAGCGCGCCAACCGAGCCGTCTTTCTTTGTAACTAATAAGTTAAAAACTCCGTACTTAACTAAAATACTCGCTATTTTACTTAACCAATTCAAATCGATAACATTCTTCGACTCGGATCCCCGCTATGGATCAATAAGAATCTAATAAGATTCCATCACCATTGTCTCACGTTTTTTCATACTAAACCTCTGGTTTTTATTGAAAGCGATACGGGATTTAATATAGGTACTTACGTAGACTTTTTATATGTGGCGATTTGAATTCCCAATCGATTGCACAAGGCTTCTTAGTCGAAGTCTTGATTAGCTTAATAACTAACATGCGATTTGTCTGATAACACCATATTACTGATATCAGCGTACCTACACCCATTTTTAGGGTTCCGTACCCAAAAGGTAAGAACGGGACCCTATTACTAAGACTTCTCTGTCTGTCCGTCCGTCAACCTGTCTGTCACCAGGCTGTATCTCAAGAACCGAGATAGCTAGACAGTTGAAATTTTCACAAATTATGTATTTCTGTTGCCGCTATAACAACAAATACTAAAAACAAAATAAAATAAATATTTAAGGGGGGCTCCCATTCAACAAACGTTTTTTCGGTGCTTTTGCCTTGTGGTACCTACGGAACCCTTCGTGTGCGAGTCCGACTCGCACTTGGCCAGTTTTTTTTTTATTAGGACCGGCTCAATCTATTGCCAACCTCTGCAATTTCTCTAAACTGGTGACCAACCACAAAAGAACAATAACATTCTTTCTTTCTTTAAAAAAAAAACTATAAGTAGGTATGAACTCAGGAATTCCAAACTAGGTAAAAACCTGTAGGTATCTTGGAAATCAGTGCTAACGAAATGCACCGAGACAATGAAGCCCGGTTCTGTACTGCGGGGCACACTAACAGTAAGAATGGCTTTCATTTTGACAGTTCAACAACATTCATTGCGTTATACCTACACGTTGTTGAGCAGACAAATGTTTTGAACATATGAAGCAGTGGATTAGCAATATCCGTCAAAATGATTCAGATTGTGTTTCATAGTGTGTTACGCAATTAGGGTGCAGACCAGTAGACTATAGACCAAAAGACTTCTCATTGTCTCATCTCAAAACAAAAGTAAATTAAAAATCGACGTGTGAAAACCGTTTTGTGATCAAGATCAATCATTCGGTTTTAAGAAACAGCACCTTGCAGCTGCCCACTCTCCTTACGTAATTCCCCAGACTGCCAGAAGGACACCCACTGAAATAGCAGGACTGGCCTGTTCTTTGGACGGAACAACGAATGGGACAAAATAGGACTACCAAATAATCTTGATGATATAATACTTAAAGAAGAACGCATAATCAGCCTATAATGTTCCCATTGCTGGGACACAGGCATCCTCTCGGTGAGAGGGAGTGGGCCGTAATCCACCACACGGGGTCAGTGCGAGTTACCGTGAAATTAATACACAAAGTGCCTGGCTGGGTTCGAACTCACAACTCGTAAGCCGATAGATACCTACCACCGAGCCACCACTGCTCTTGTTCTGCTCAAGAACGATCAATAGAAACAGTTGCAAAGGTGAAAAAACTGCAAACAATATGCAATTTTTACACACAAAATACTTAGTTTGTATATTGCAATTAAACTGCAAACAATAAAATGATTCAACATACGTTCGTGAGTCACACGACTGTCTGTCACAGCGGTCGGAATGTTTTGAATATTTTTGTATTAATCTCCCCTTCTCAGACTCTGAGTCATGCGCGTACGCACTTCAATACGAATTTACTTACCTAATTAATTTGTTGTGGTTTACAGGTCATCGTATGATTGGAGTTGTTATGAAGTGGAGTTGCATTTGTGAAGTTGAATGGAACTACGTAGGTAGGTATGCACGCGGTGAATGTGAAGATTTTCTGTATCAGGTTCTGGGGGCCTAAAAAGGCCACTTTGGCAGAATCATAAAAGTATAACATTATGTATCATAATGAACAGTTAACTGTTAAGTTAATACTCGTAGTATCAAATCCCATTGGTGAAGGATTTTTCAGTTTTTTTTTTGTGTGTGCTAAAATACCAATCAATCCAATCCAAATCCAATCCCAATCTCTTTGATTACACCTACGTAGTGCAGCGAAAAAAAGAAAACACGGACTGTCTTCGTCCTTTAAATAAATCCATGATGTTATCATTTTATGATTCTGCTAAAGTGGCCTTAGTGAAATAAATAAACAGTTTGTAAAGAAAATAGGTCATGTAATCATTGTATGGTGAGTACTTCCTTATCCTCAGAGCGAGAGCAAAGTTCTCAAGTTGACGCAATGCATGTTTGACTATAATACAAAACAAACATTAAGTTTCACAGTGAAACTTAATTTTTGTTTTGTACCTAACATTATAGTCGGATGAATAGTCGTCAGAGCTCTTCACTAGCTCTTGTCCGAGGCTTCGCTCGGATACTATCCCACCGTAACGTACTACCAGGATAAAAAGTACCTAGGTCTCATAGCAATGTATTGTACCTATCTAGTACCTGTAACTTCCAAGGTTTCTAAGTTATAGCACAGCCATACTGGCAGACACTTTAATATGTGCCGAAATAATATTAAGTACCTATATTACTATATCGTTAGTCGGTTAAAAAAGGGTATCGCCTAAGGAAGAACTTCTTACTTAGGCAATACCCTTTTTTAACCGACTTCAAAAATAACTTAATTTCGAAAGTCGGTGTCAAAAAACGAAAATGCGGCACCAACGATGACTTCCGAAATTAAAGGTATTTTTCAATTTGTAGTGTTTTTTTGGAAGCCGGTTGTTTTTTTTTTTTTGTAAAAAATATTTTTTAAGCATACCCTGTTGTCTCTCCCATACTCTTTCCATTCTGTTTATACACTTACTTTTAATATGTAAAATCTATTATACATATAATAAATTTGTAGAAAAGTGGTGTCTGTACAATGGAAATATATAAAAAAAAGTAGCAGGGGTTGTTATTATATCGATGCCGAACCCGAAATTGTAATTAATTTTTTTTTTGTCTGTTTGTCTGTTTGTTTGTGCACGCTAATATCAGAAACGGCTTATTCGATTTAGATGCGGTCACTAATATATTGTAGTAGGCTTCACTTAACATTTAGTGTTTATTTCATGTGAATCGGTTCATAAATAAAAAAGTTATGTCAATTTAAAGAATCACGGCGAACATCTTGTTAAGGTATTCTATCAGAGTACGTACACGCCTCGGGCCTGCGCGTCCGAACTTCGGAACTACTGGACGGATTTGAATGATTTTTTTTTTATTGTATAGTTATTATATGGCTGGACAACATTCAGGCTATAATTTATCTTGGAAACTTGAACACCTGATGCAGAACCGAAACAGACCAGCTTAACTATAAGAGATACAAAAATGGTACCATAGCAAAAATTGTTCCACGTGATGAGGATTTTCTGCTGAGAGAATAAATTTGAAGATCTGGAACACCTGATGGGGAACTCCAAGAGCCCAGCTACACCATAACACATATAGGAATGACGTCTTAGTAAAAGTTATTCGGTCTGATGGGCATTTCCTGTTGACTTATAAAAATCGAAGATCAGAAACATCTGATGTGGAAATCAAAGCTATCACTAATTTCACCTCCATGCGGTGAAGGCGGTAACAGTTTAGGACTGATTTTCGATGACGATGGTATATCATTGAAAATTTGACTCTACTGGCCAAAACTCCCATTTATTTTTTTTAACGTGAAGAAATGCTCATGCATTCTGCACTACCACGGGGAGATAGTGCAGTTATGTGGGACTCTAACCCACTAAAACTCCACTGTGTCCTCCTCTGCCGCTTACGGCGGGAACATGGGTACGCGTTAGCACTCATCCGTGACCCTCCGCTGGGGAGTACTCTCCATCACCGGCGCACCAGAACACATAGCACGCCGTGACCACCCCAGGGACCAAACCAGCACATGGGCGCCAGACGATCCCGTGCCTGGGCACCCTTGGTAGGGGAGCAGTCACTTAGATTTTAATTGATCAGGTATCTTCATAATAAAACTATAACCATGCCTAGAAAGAGGTCAAATCTTTCCCAATGTTCCAAAGGAGCTAAAAGATTGAGGATCATAAGATCCCAAGAATCTACCGAAGAGCGTCAGGAGAGACTTGATGCTGTTTGAGAACATCAGGCTGCAACTCGCTCCGTGGAAACCTCTTCGGATCGCGAAGCACGCCTGCGTTTTCAGCGTATTTACGCATCTACATCCAGGTCTCTAGAGACCAGTGCAGAATATGATGCGCGACTGACCGCTGATACGGTGAGATTATCATACATTGTTCCGAACACGCACACAACAAAATATTCATAATCAGAAAGTGAGAAAGAAAGAATTGCTGGAGTACGGCATGAAGAGACAGATTAAGAAGAGCGCAACGAACGTTTGAATTCTGATCGACTTCGACATTCTCTGAACAGAATATCGATATCATCTGAAGAATCGGATGTGTCTCAAGATATAGCCGTAGGGCATGGCGACCTTCCTTGGGTTGATAAGGAACGGAGTGCATTTACGTATACTCCTATGATTGACTACGCCACATATTCCGCCATCGGAGGTATGGTTGAAAATTGTACTTTTTGTGAAGCTGTTAAATAGCAAAAAGAAACAAACGGTATGTGTTGCTCAGGTGGGAAAGTACATATTGAAATATTACAAAATCCTACAGAAATATTAAGATCACTGCTAATCGGTGACCATCCACAGTCAAAACATTTCTTGGACAACATACGTTCGTACAATAATGCCTTTCAAATGACGTCTTTTGTTGCGAAACAGATTTCAGAAGGCCCATTTATGCCAACATTCAAAGTGCGCGGCCAAGTTTACCACCCTACTGGTTCATTATTGCCTGAAAATGTCGTCTCGAATCGTCTCGCGCATCCCGTTGTTTTCCAGTCCCTGGGCTCTTAGAATTCGACATCAGACGATTCAGATCTTCGATTTTGACGACCCCGTTGTCGCTGGCATAAGCAACAGGTTCCGCGTACGAAGTCGCGGGCAGAAGCTAGTTGGTAATATAATCAATTGTAGACGAATTGATAACGCATCGGTGGTGCATACAAAATATCCATATTATTTTTGGGCACCACAAATACAAGAAGTAAGGAAGCAAAAGCATGTTGCGCAAAAAAAAAAAAATTTGATTAAGGGTTCGATTGGTGATGATTTTTGGGCCCCACTATCATCCGAAAAAAACACCTATGACAGACAGACCGACACCAAAACCGATAACCTCCTTTTCCTGCACAACAAATCGCAAAAAATCGTCCAATAAACTTTGACATTTGAACAAGATTCCAGGTCGTAACCGCCGTGCCACCACCAAGGGCGATCCCCCATCAGCTAGATACTAGCAGATAGTGATGGGCAGTTAAATCCCGCAGCTGCTGTGTGCCGTGTGCCGCCACCTGCCGCCCATACGGATTTCCCGGGCGATGACCCAACACTAGGGACTAGGGAGTTGCGTATCGAGATTATTGGATTTTGCGTTGGCACTTCACTATCGATAGTGTTCTGTTTTTGTTCTTGTTTGATTTCTGACGAGTTTTTTTTTTCTTTCTAATTGAATTTGAAAAGCAAGCTGGTACTTCGTCGGCCTAATTTGTTAACCTGCTAAGTCCATTTTTATTACACCGTTTTATTATACCTAGGTACTTATAGTTTAATATTCTGAACCTTTTGTATGGTATAAAAAGTTAATTTTGCTTAAAAATGGACTTGGCAGGTTAACAAATTAGGCCGACGACTAACTCTTGTAACAAAATCTTCATAAGTAATTTGCAAGTCTTATAGAGCGATAGTACTTATTTCTTGTTTTAACATAAAATATATCCTACAGCTGTGCCCCGTTACTTATCAGTTTTAGCTTAGCGTTATTTCTGACTTCTTTTCTTTTTACTCGGCTCCAAAGTTCGTAGGTCGTAGCACGATGTTACATAGCTTAAAATCTTCCTCAAGAATTGGGCTATGAAATGCAAAAAGATTTTTTTAATCTGACGGGCAGTTCCAGAGATTAACTCGTTCAAACGAACTCTCCAGCTTTATTATATTAGAGAGATGAAACATCCTGGATTTAATCGCCCAGTGGTTTTTTTTAGCAACAATTTATTGACAGGACCAAGATTTGGTATAGACGCCAGCACATCAAGCTACTACAATCTGT
Organism: Oligia fasciuncula; assembly: GCA_963082905.1. Lineage (NCBI taxonomy): Eukaryota > Metazoa > Arthropoda > Insecta > Lepidoptera > Noctuidae > Oligia > Oligia fasciuncula. The sequence goes on from OY720408.1 coordinate 10,373,335, forward strand.
CAAATTTCTTTAATAGATTTTCAACTGTATCGCTAAAGCATAAGGTTCAAAGTTGATTGGGAAAATTTGACAGTTTCGGGTAGCTTGATGTCTGTACCTAATGATGAACCCGAAAAACGTGATATCCATTTTTAATTCTTTGTTTCCAGACAGTAGGGCATCAACAGCTTGCACGCAATTGTTATTATCACAAAGAACATTTCACCGAAGCGCGAACATAATAATATCGTATCGATATAATAAAAATGATACCATTATTGTAAATGAAACCTCATTAGGCTTTACTGCCATTTCCGCTCATTCGCGAAAAAAAAAACATTAACACAAAATACTGTATCAAAAATACATAATAAAATGCAATAAAAATTAACGTCGTCCTTTATAAATATTAAACGTTGATCACAATAAAAACAAAACTTATTAAAATAAAAAAAACCGGTCAAGTGCGAGTCGGACTCGCGCACCGAGGGTTCCGTATTGTCAATAGTTACATGATAGCTACATGATCTTGCTTCTTGCCAAATTTCATGATTCTAGGTCAGCGGGAAGTACCCTATACATTTTGATTCCCTTGAGAGTGTCGAAATATACGTTTTTTGCTGCATAAACGGCCTTATCTTTTTTTTACGTTAACTTAAAAGTTTAATTTTTTTACAGCTTCAAGTGATTGTAGACTTGAGATATATGGTTTTAATTTCAACTCGATACCTCCACGCGTTCCCGAGATAAAAAGTCTTGACAGACAGACGGATGGACGGACGGACAAAAAAGTGATCCTATAAGGGTTCCATTTTTTTCCTTTTGAGGTACGGAACCTAAAAATACATAAAAATGAAGGACATTGTAAGTTTGGAGACATTTAAGTCACTATGGTCAAATTAGGGTCTCTGGGTCAGATACGGTAGTTTTTGGCAAACAACAGGTGCACTTGTAATATAGTCCAGGTGTAAAGTTAACGAAAACATTGACATGAATTAACGTCGATTTTTGCCTCCTGATTATCTGTAAGCTGGTTATCCATAAAGGGTTTGAAGGCTAAGGATTTGAAGGTGTTATGCATAATTCAGGAATTCGGGATGACTCAACCAAACTAGTCTTTTAACAACTTTAATTCATTATTGTATGTATAAGTAACCAACTATTTACACTATTAAATTAAATGACCAAATAACTATACAATGTAAATACAAAAACAAAAGAACACTTAGGGCTGATTTTACCAAAGTCAGATATCTTAAAAAAAAAAAAATGAATAAAATTGACGTCTGACAGTTCTAGTATGGAGAAACTTAAAGTATAAATTTTGAATTTTTGACAAATTCAAAACTTATTCTCAGTATAAGACTTATTCTATGTAAGTTTGGTGGAATGCGCCCTGTGGCGTCGAAGTACTCGTCCACAACGCTGTCATCCGGAAACGTGCCCAGAAGACTGGCAGCATTGCCACGTTGAATGGCAATACTAATCCTTTGGCCAGGGAACGACCCAGCCCTCTGGTCACTTAAAGTGTCGACCAGTCGGCGATAAATTTACCAACTCTGTGACCTGGCATCCAGTTTCCAGGCATAATCTTGAAAGAGATTCTAATTTGAATTTTGGGAAACGTCTGCAAATGAATCAAAAGGTTATGGTTTCGTAGTTCGCCAAACTTTAGCTTCTGTCAATAATCAAAAGTCATTCATTCAAATTAGGCTGAGAATCATCACTTCTCTAACGTCAAAATTTCATGAGACAGTCCCCCAAAGCGCATGCCCTTCACCACTTCCTAATATTTTAGTTGGGGAGAAGAAGTTGCGCAACAAACGCCCCAGCAGCACAGTCTGTCTTTCTTAGACCATTCTCGTTGCCATATTATGAAAACCTCGAGGTAGACTGCATGGCCCTCCATACAGCCTACCTTAAGGTTTAATTTAGTACAAAGGATCAGAGAAAATAAAGGCTATTTTATTTTATTTATTTATTAAAACGTATAGGCGCAATTATTCTTATAAGACGTCAAAAAACCCCATTAAATTCATCGACTATCCCCGATTTGGACAAACAAATCCTTCGCAACAAAAAACTATAAAAAGCCGCCAGGTAGCGATCAGCTGGGCAGCAGGTTGTTGTGGACGTGTGCGTGCGACGAGATGATCGCCGCGTCTGTGTGCGCCGACAGATGCTGCGAACATCTGCCGCGGCGCGTGCGCTTGTTGAAGTAACAAAGAGTTTTGATGCTTGCTTGGAATGTTGAGGATAAAGGATTTCTTGACAAATATTACGTAGCATAGTAAAAAGGAGAGGGGAAATAATAATGCCCTATGTTCTCTATTAAAAAAAGTGTACGCATCGTTGTCAACAGAAAAAGTGCCCAAAAGGCTGGCATTGCCACGTTGTATGGCAATGCTGATTGTTTAGCCAAAAAATAAACCAGCTATCTGGTTACCTAAAGAGTCGACCAACCGCTTGGCAATGACTCGAAAAAGGTATCTTCTGAGAATAGAATCCCTTATTTCTTTTTTTTTTTTTTTTTTTTTTTTATTATTATTTATTTATAATTAACTAAAAATAACAAAATTAAATTCTAACTTAACTAAAACTATACAGAAACTAAAAAATAGCGTCGAAAAATTCATCCGCATTTCTTGAAACATGTATAGTTATTCAGATGACGAAAGATTCCAACAACAAATTAACACTGGTAAACATTATGTATCAGAGATAGAGTGGCTCGGGTTCTTAGCCCTCATCGTCATCACATCATCTCAACTGAAAGACGTCCACTGCGGAAAATAGGCCTGTCTTCCTACCTTAGGTAAGTATCTATATACCCTACCAACTGCCACTTAAGTTTAACAATCCTTGGGCTACAGTTACATTGGTTCTCCTGAAAATCTCCTCATTTTTTATAAAAAAAATCTATAGAGCAAGTGCACCTTAGCAAATCCTTCGCATCAAACATCTTATCTTAAAATACCTTTTACGATTCTTTTTGGATTCCATGAGTGTCATCCAGTTTCTTCTTTAAATCTATTTCTGAAAATATATATTATTATTAAGCACATACTGGAAGAAACAATATAAAAAGTATGCAAGTATCAAGATTATTGTATCGCGGTCGCTGATCGGTCAGCTGCTTCGCAGGCAGCGCGCATCTCGCGTCTGTCTGTCTGTGTGTCGGTGAGGCTGCAAACGGCTGGACAGTGCATAAGATGTTGGCGAGTTACTCCATAGTAACGTACTTAACTGGCATTACCTGTCGTAGGTTGTATCCGTGAATGGCATTGGTATGGCATTTTTGTCACTTTGGAATTAGGCCTGTTGCGTAAAATATAAAGAAGCTCTCCAGGATGACCACCAGTTATTACCAAAGAACTGGTGAAAAAGGCTTCGTAATAAAGTACTAGCTTATGCCCGCGGCTTCACCCGCGTCAAATTATCTCACGGGATTCAAAATTTATGAGGTAATCCACGTTATAAATTTCATCCAAACCCGTTCAGCCGTTTTTGTGTAATTGAGTAAAAACTAATACATAGGTAGGTACATATAAACAGAAACTTTGTCATGAGAATAACGATAAGTAGGTAGGTAGAAGAGAAAACAAATCCAGCAAATCAGCAGCGCTGGGATGATTCTACGAACTTCTTACGGATATGTACCAAGAGGTATCGTATTACCCAGTAAATGGGTTGTGGAGGTCAGATGCATTTGCTATATGTAAAATACTGGTATTCAGCTGCATCCGGTTAGACTGGAAGCCGACCCCAACATAGTTGGAAAAAGGCTAGGCGGATGATGATGATGGCAAAGTATTCTGTTTGTGTTTTTTTTCACTTCTGTCGGCGCTCCCGGAGTGCCATTGTTTTTTTTTTTTAGTTTTAAATGCTCCGTTTTTACTGTTTGTATTTCCTGTACCCCCAATAAAATATTGTTTTTTTTTCTTTCCTCATTCTGCATGACCTGTGACAACAAAGGATGTTACCCGCTACCGCTCACAACTTACACCGAGGTGACTCACCGCGACATTGACCGCGCAGTCTCTCTATAATTACAACATTACATCTCGTGCGCGTGCGTCACGCGTCCACCTTTACGTTGCCGCTTACCGCTGTTATGTCAACGATACGCGATATTAACTACTTAGAGTTAGATAGCTGCTAAGATATTCTGTGATAGTGAGTAAAGGGAATAGTCAGCTGCTAGTTGTTAGGCGACTGAGAAGTAAGAACAAAAAGGGGGCATTATGCAACCACATTTGCATAATACCCCATTTTTACCTCAAAAGGAAAAACGGACCTCTTTGATCCCTTTGTTTTTCATCTGTCTGTGCGTGATGTGCGTCTGTCAAGACCCTTTTTCTCAGGAACGCGTGGAGTTATCAAGATTATCTCAATGGCTTTTCATACCTAATTCATAAACGATAAACTGAATCTTGGTCGACATTTTCAATCACAAGGACGGATAAATCCTATAAAAGTTTGCAAGACTTTCCTGTTTTCATCACCCCTTAGCGGCGAAGATGAGAATGGTCTTTGATCCTATTCAACATTTTAAAACGAACAAAACGTTAACTATGATTGTATCCTGTTCCTAAATAAAAGAACATTTAAAATTAATTGTAGGAAGTAACAAAAAGTATCTCAAATAGTCGATATCCTGTTGGCCCGTGCCATAGACAAAAAGTGAGGTTATGGCCCGTTGCGTCTCCTCTAGGATCTATGGTTGTTCTATTAGTTTGACCTTTTTATTTCAATTGTCAGATTAGGCAGGATCTAGTTGATTAAAAGTATGGCACCTTCCCTTCCCTTTTTGGTAGCTTTAAACAGGTGTTTAATACCGCGTAACAGCCCAACAAAAAGTTTATTCGTTTGAGAGTCTGAGCTCATTTATTGATTCTGCTAAAAGAGCCGGCGTTATTTTACAAAAGTAAAGGTCACACAATCAAATTAATTGGGAAATGTTATTTCAAAACAGCCGTTTGTTAATTTGAGATTTGATCATGCAAAAAAAACAGTTAGGTACCTTTGGGTGCCCACTTTTCTAACAGGAGTAAACCCTACTTCAAAAAACTTGGGGACAACTATCTAAATCACTGACCTGTATTATGCGTAGGTACTTGTATGATAGAGGTCAGTGATCTAAGTGCATTAATGTTGAAAGATCTAATAGACATATTCTTCTTAAGAATCATAATTATATTATCCTACAGCACATAATATGTTGACTGGTTGTTGCATTGACCTCTTAATAAAACTCTGAAAGCCATGAGCAATTCTTGGATAATTATATTAAGATATAAAGCAGAACTAATCTAGTCATCCACTGCATTTGCTAAATACAATTTTTTTGACTTCCTAGCCTTTGACAATTAAGTAGTGCAGTCATGCATAACTTCATGAGTCATACATAATCAGCCTATAATGTTCCCGCAGCTGAGACACAGGCTTCCTATCGTCGAGAGGGAATGGGCTGTAATCCACCAAGCGGGCCCAGTGCGGGTTAGTAGATGTCACACGTCTTCGAATTTTTCTCTAGGACATGCCGGTTTCTTCACGATGTTTTCCTTCACCGTTTTGAGAGCAGTGGTGAATAAATAAATAAATTACACAAAGTAAAGAATTCTTGGTTCTAGGACATGCCAAGTCCTAGAACCCGATAAACCTTACAGTGTTTTCCTTAACCTTTTTTAGTTATTCAGGGTGAAACATTTTTTTACTCGGACATCCATTATGATTATATAAAAAAAAAACAAACGTCAAACGCTTAACGCGTCTAGACAGCTATGTGACTCAACGTTCTATTTTCAAACCTACTTCTATGACAGGTCACCGTTTGACCGCATCTAACGCTTGCCACAGTTCGTCTGTCTGCCTGTCCGTCCGTCCGTCAGCATAGAGAGAACAATGTGATGCTACAAAAAACTGGAGAAATTAACGGAACCACAACAAAAACTCTGACGACAGATGCTGACAAAGGGTGTACAGGCGAGCACTGAACTTTGTTGTGTATTAAAAATAAGAAACTTTTCACTTGTTTTAAAAATAAAACAAATGATAAATATTTATTGAAAAATACATCTTAGAAATCATATAGGTATTACAAAGGCATATAAAGACATGGTTTTCTAGGATAAACCTGTATCAAAGGCGGCATGAGTTCAAGAGAGATGGGTTGATGTTGTGATGTTGGTTGGTGAGTTGTTTTATTTCCAGTAGTCGGATATTCAGTAGGATATCAGCGGGATAGGGACCTTACTACACTTCAACAAAAATGGACTTTCAAAATAAAATAAATTCACCACACCTGCTGCACTTTCCCGAATTTCCAAGTAGGATCTAATTGATTATGGACTCACCATTAGGATAATCACATTAGCATTGCTGTTAAAAGATGAATGCTTCAAAAGATATTGCATACTAGACTTTATAGTAATTAAGACGGTGTAGAGATTAAGACATGCATAGTTTGTGGCACGCAACCTTTTCTAGTTATTATAAGATAATGGGCATACAATTATTATGAGATAAACGCCAAAAAGAATTACTTAGATTATAAATAGAAAAAAAGAACGCCGAAAACAGAAGGACTCAGTTTAGCTGACAAGCGATGTCATGAATATAAAATATAAAAATGTAAAAAACTTAATATTATATTATTGATGTACCTCTCCTACAGTACCTACCTTCTAAACCCTAATTCGTGGCTAATCCTTTTTTTCACTGCCTGGTTTCGTAGGTATTGCAAAAACAAGAAAATCGAAAATGTCTCAAACCTCCTACAGTTCTTCATTGTCAGATTAATAAAACCTCCACGAACACTTGTGCTATCCCCAGTACCGGAAGCCAGTCGGTGTCGGCACGAGCTACGGAGCGGTAAAAAGTAGTCGATTGTATTACTTCGATCGACGAGCACCATAGACTATCGACAGTTCTTATTGTTACATCTTAAAGCGTTACTAAGTACGCGGTGATTAACAAATTGGTGAGGTTAAAAACCAGGACATGGCTCTCTAGTTGTAAGGGCAACTGGTTACCTAGTTTTCTGTCAGGCTGGTCATACATATCCAATTTTGAGTGTCAAGTTGCGGGGCAATTGCGTAACACATTATCAATCGGAATCGATCTCATTTTGACAGTTCAACAACATTCATTGCGTTATTTAGGTACTACATGTTGAGCAGACAAATGTTTCGAACTTATGAAGCAATTTGCTTCAAAATGATTCAGATTCCGATTGACAGTGTGTTACGCAATTAGGGTGTATCAAATTGGTTGAATGAAAGTTTGCGAAGTTTCATTCAACCAATTTTATGAGGAAATACGATGGTTCCTGCAGGTAGTTATGATCGCATGCTCATCTTATCATCAAAACAAAAAAATGGCCTGGTCTCTCAAATATCCTCCCACCCACACCTCTTCATGCATTGCATAACATATGGCCAATGTCTTAAAGCTCAGCAATGTCTTAAGAGCAGTGGCGGCCCGCACAGTGCTTTGGTAACGGCTACGACTTACGAGGTAAGGTCGTAGGTTCGAACCCAGACAGGCGCTTTACTTTGTGTAAATTATTTCATCACCATCACTGCTCTCAATCCGGTGAAGGAAAACATCACGACGAACCGACATGCCCTAGAATCTAAAATTCGAAGACGTGTGATATCTACCAACCCGCAAAGTGGATTACGGCCAACTACCTCTCTCAGAGGAGGCCTGTGTCCCAGCAGTAGGTACTTTATAGGCTTATTATGCTTAGAAAAGCGTCCTATTAATTGTTTGCCCCACCCTAAAATATATATTTCATAGCTGTCACTGCTTCAGGGCAGTTAGTTATACAGGGCAGTGACTCACTACCCTGAAACTGTCTAGACTTCTAAAGTCTATTTTAAGCCACCGACCACACCCGTAACAATTAAGCCACAATTTACGCAGCGATCAAAAGACCCTAGCGAAAAAAAAAAGCAAAAATTAAAGAAAGACATATTTGAACCCCACAATTATTGCCAAAATTAACGAGTAGAATTAATGGCGGCAGACAGACCAGCCACACAATAATTGGGAGAGAGTTGCGCATCTGTCGGGACACTTTCCCTTGTTAAGGGCATAATACGCATAAAATTTGGCCGCGCGCCGGTCGGAAGTGACGTTTAATAAGACGTTTTTTACTTCCGGGATGAGTGAAATTCTAGGTTTTTTTTGGCTGCATTAACAGACTATATTCGCAACACCACACTACGCTACAAATACAGATTACTGAAGGCCAGTCCCGTAATTAAAAACGTCAGAAACAAACAAAATCTAGTCGCAATCTTATCTCAGCGAAAATGAATGTCCAAAACTTGTCAAAAATATAGGGATTTTAGAGGTATTTTTGACAGATCGAGACTAAGATCAGACTGTGGACGTTCTTAAAACTACGAGAATTTCCTCTTTGACGTTGCTCAAAAAGTCGCAAAGTTGCACCACTTCGCGCCGACAAGCCATAAGTGTCTCGCGTCGAAGATGGCGCAGCGACGCCTCCGATGTTTGTGTCTTTGAAGTATGCACTCCCGTGCCGTTTTGTGGAAATATACTACTATAAATAAGCGTAAAAAAAAAAGTTGAAGTGGAACTGGGCTGGCCACGTCTGCCGCATGTCCAATGAGCTGAGATAGCTAGAAGGCGCCGCGGCATGCCCCGTAGAAGATGGTGGAGCGAGCTGGACAAAACAAACGAGCGGTGGTGGATTAGCCCTGGATCGCACAAACTGGTGGTCATGAAACAGGCATTTGGATACATCCCAGCAGTGGGATGTTAAAAGCATTCACGAGCAATTCATCCAATAAGAATCTACATAGATAAGTGTAGGTCTGACGACTCACCCTCACTAGTCAGTCCAACAGTCAACTTCGCTGATTGGCCAATCTATTCACCACGAGACGAGTTGGCACTGTCGGAAAGCTGAAAGATGAAGAAGCCTGCGTTCAGTTGTTACGAGTGCCTTTTGCCATAAAATGTTTAGAGTACATTTACGCGTCAGTACCCTGGTACCTACCAGGTAGATCTGCAGCACGTTTAGACAGCACCTATTGTTCTAAAAAAACACACTTACTTAAGCATAGATAAATCGTAGAAAAATCCTATTGGAAAAAAGTCCTCTCGCTAGAAAAACACGGACTGTCTTCGCCATATTATGATTCATAATGATTTTATGATTCTGCCAAAGTTGCCTTTTTAGGCCCCCAGACTTCTAGAGACTCGATCTGGACTTCGTGTGTCAATTTTCTTATTGGAAAAAGTCACATAATTACGGATTTTCCCAATCGGTAGGTGCGATGTGATGTGTCAGAAATAGCCCACACTTTGAACAAATTCCTAAGCATCAGAGAGAGACAGGAACTCGAGAACATGATTTGGTAGGGTCCATTGTAAGGTGTGGTAAAAATCATAGTTAGGTAGGTACTAAAGCTGCATGAGGTCCATATTCCTTGGTACTAATATACCTGGTACTAATATAATGCAATTGTTTTGTTTATACGACGCGACACCCATTTCTAGCAGGGTATGGAAGGGGGGGGGGGGGTGGAGGGGGGTTTCAGGGGATCAGATTGGAATAAATCTTAAGACTAATTTCTTTTAAATTTTTCACGTAGTTTTTATTCAACCCTTAGCGCAGAAACCAATCTAACAGGAAAATATAGGTAGGTAGGTACCTACCTAATTAGGTAATCAACAACGGTCTATCATCACAAACATCTAAATACACAAAATATCTTACCTAAATTGGATTTATTTTCAATCTTTTATCTTTTTATCATCTAAGATAATCTTAGGTTTACCCATCCACCAATTCCGTTTATCTTTTCCTTCATAAAGCCGCGATTACATTACCCAATTTTAAGGAATGCTAACTAGGAAATCGGCAGATGTAATCGCAGTTAGCACAGATTGGATCCAATTTAGTGGAAATTGGAGGTCCAATCTTTCTACTTCCTAAATTGGATCCAATCTAGGATAGTGTAATCACGGCGCTACGATTTAGAACGACTAGTCGGCGTCCGCGCTTTGAGCAAGGTGGACGAGTAGACCGCGCGCACGAATGCTACCAAAGAGTATTTTTAGGGTTCCGTACCCAAAGGGTAAGGGGTCCGTCCGTCTGTCTGTCACCAGGCTGTATCTCAAGAACCGCGATAGTTAGACAGTTGAAATTTTCACAAATTATGTATTTCTGTTGCCGCTATGACAACAAATACTAAAATTAAAATAAAATAAATATTTAAGGCAGGCTCCCATACAAGAAACGTGTTTTTTTTTCGGTGTGTTTGCCTTGTGGTACTGAACCTTCCGTGTGCGAGTCCGACTCGTACTTCGCCAGTTTTTTTTATATAAATGCTACATACAACATGGCGACTGTATCGGAAACGACAGCATTGCTCACAGAAAAAAAAATCCATGTGCTACAAGTATATGTATAATTTATACTATCCATACTATAATATCATACATTCGAAAGTACGACCTAACTCTGTCTGAAAACTAATATTTTTTTTTTTTTTTTTTTTTATATTTTTAAACGACATTAAATTATTATTTTCTTCTGTAGTGTTGATAAATACGGCGCCATCGATAGAAAATTCGAAACGTGCAACCTAGTACGATTCTTCTTCACGAATGCGACGACGCCGACAATGCGTCTGAATGCGTCGTCTCATCGTCGGTCTCTGTCCGATTTAGAATCCAATTTAGTATAGTGTAATCACTAGCTCCGATTTCCTAGTTAGAGCGTTCCTAGTTAGCATTGCTTAAAATTGGATAATGTAATCGCGACTTAACCCAATAAAAGTAACTAGGTATCTCTTTCTACCAAAAATACCCATTATAGGTGCATAGGTATATGGGACACAGGCCTCCTCTTCGTAAGAGGGAGTGGGCCATAATCCACCACGCAGGCCTAGTGAGTACAATAAAAAAAAACAGTGGCACTCCGGGAGTGCCGACAAAAGTGAAAACAAAAAAAAACAGAATATTTTGCTATCACTCACTGACATACTTATACATTAAAACCGAGTACCTATGTAGGTACATCCCGAGTACAGCCGAACACATCCGAAGCGGGTATTTTTTTAATCGTCTTATAAACAAAACACACGCGGTGTCGCTTACGGTAACTAACAGTGGCGCGAGTTCAATGGTTTTTTCCGATCTCAAAAAATGCCCAACGCGCCTGAAGAAGTTTTCACTTCATTAAAATAAAATAAAACATTTACTAAGATGATAAAATCATAAAACCCACAAGATAAGTCTGAAATCTGAACAGTAGTATACATAATATACGTATGTCAACCTCGCTGGGTAGAGGGGAGTGGATGCTGTGATCTCGAGTCACGCCCCTCGCGAGATCGACCAATCAGGAGCCAGCATCTCTCTTGACGATGTAAGTACTTATGTACGGAGCTTGTCAATAGAAGAATCTGATGTTGGTAATGTACGAGAGGGGAAAATTGTAGGTATGCAATGAGATATAAGGAGAATTTATAGGGGTGTGAGGAGAGATGGGAAAATGGGAGTTGGACGTTACATAACTACCTACTTAGGTTGGATCAGGGTTCGTAAAAATCCGATAATTATGTCATTATCAATTTATCAAAAAATCCGATATTTGATATTAATCCGATATTTTAATGATATTTGAAAGTAGTTTGAATGTAAAGCTTGGGTTTCTTACGGGCAGTGGCCGCCATATAACGTCCGCAGTGACGGCCGCCGTGAAAATGATGGCGCCGGGGTTTGTCTTTACGGTGTCAAAAAACGGCAACACACCAACTTGCTCTCATAAATAGATAATGTTTCAGTGACGTCAATCGACGGCAAATTGCGGGCGCTATGTGGCGGAGAGCATGGTAACGGCCGCGACTTACGAGCTGTAGGTCGTAGGTTCGAACCCAGACAGGCGCTTTATTTTGTGTAAATTATTTCATCACCACTGCTCTCAAAACGGTGAAGGAAAACATCGTGAGGAAACCGGCATGTTCTAGAACCAAAAACTAGAAGACATGTGACATCTGCCAACCCGCACTGGGCCCGCGTGGTGGATTACGGCCCACTCCCTCTCACCGAGAGGAGGCCTGTGTCCCAGCAGTGGGAACATTATAGGCTGATTAATGTGGCGGTTAGCGCAGTCTTAAAAAGCTCTAGTTTTAGGGGTAGGGAGGTCCATAGTATTATTTTATTAAGTTATACATTGTACAGTGTCGCTGAAAACCAGGGCTGGGGCTCTGTCTCGTTTAAGGTCTTATCCATAGTTTATCTACGGTCTTAACATTATGCTGAGCGATGGCCGTTTTGCGTTGATGTGACGCATGTTTTTTATGCGTCATTTTTTTCCGCAAATACCTAAACGTATTTTGCTTTCTTTCTTTTCTTTCAGTGTCTAGGTAGTTAGTGTTGTTTTTAACCGACTTCTAAAAAAAAGAGGAGGGAGAACCTCCTCTTTTTTTTAGAAGTCGGTTGTATGTACTTTTTTTTATGTTTGTTCGCGCCTAACTCTGTCGCTTGCCAACCGATTAGAAAAAATATTTTTTTGTTGGAAAGGGTATAGGTACTTCCCAAATGGTCCTATGAAAATGATCGAAATCGGACAAGCGGTTTTTGAAAAATCAACAAAAATCTTTTTCGAAGTCGGTTGTTGTTTTTTTGTAATAAAGTTCTTGTATGTTATACTAGCTGTAATGTCGGTAAACAAATTGGACTGGGTTTAATTTTTTTAAATTATTAGATATTTAAAAAAAAAGTAATTTAAAAAAATTAAACCGACTTCAAAAAGAAATGAACTCAAAAATAAGAAATAACTTTAATTTCGGAAGTCGGTGTCTTGGGATCTGTATTTTAGTTTTAGTTTTTTGCCACCGACTTCCGAAATTAAAGTTATTTCTTATTTTTGAGTTCATTTCTTTTTGAAGTCGGTTTAATTTTTTTAAATTATTTTTTATTTGGTAATTTTTAGTTGTTGCACTAGAATTTGACCAAGGTTTTGAGATGTTTTTGCTTTGACACTACACCCGTAGCTCGTATCAATAAGCCAGGCCATCACACTTTCACGTCTTAGTCAATATCTTGAAAATTACTGAATTGATTTTGATGAAACTTGCACTGTTCCCTAAGTTGAAGTAAATGTAAGCCAATAAAAAAAGAATGGTCACGATCCGATTAATAGTTACGGAGATATGCGTGGACAAACATACATACATACATATATACATACATACGTCTATAAAATTTTGTATATTTGTTTGGAAGCCCTAATAGATTGTCATATGTGAATATAATGCAATTCCAATAATATTACATACATACGTATCGAATTGATAACCTCCTTTTTTTTGAAGTCGGTAATAAAAGTGTATAGGTAATGTACTTAATTAAAGTAGCCTAGTTACTCTTTATAAAATTAGCTATCTGCCAGTGAATGTCCCGTCATATTAGGTCCAGCCGTTTCGGATATTACCCGGAACAGACAGAAACACAGACAAAATTTTTAAAAGTAGTTTAACACTTCAATTTTATTTATTTGTTAGATGAATTAATGTATTAAATAAACTGTGTAGGTAAGTCAACTGCAAACGCCTTTCAGCCGACTGCGTCAGCAAAGAGTGTTTTTTCGTAGAATTTTCCTAAAAGGTACCTAATAACACTTGGGCTATCCCAAGTATTACCTAGGTGCCTAATAAGCACTTACTGACGTGCTATTAACCGTAGCTACGTAGGTACCTAGGTATGATATCGCTTCGAAACCTTACGACCGAGGCGAATTCGCGGAACACGGTCGTATCGCCGCCCGCGCCGCTGCGTCTCCCGCACACGTCCGCGCCTCTGGGACACCTATTGAAAATATTATTGATGCTCAATTCAGTAGGTACCTAGGTAGGTAAGTAAGTACCTAGGTCCTACTAATCATCTGCCTAGCCTTTTCCCAACTAGGTATGTTGGGGTCGGTTTCCAGTCTAACCGGATGCAGCTGAGTAAGTAAGTAGGTAGGTACCAGTATTTTACATGGAGCGACTGCCTATCTGACCTCCACAACCCAGTTACTGGGTAATACGAAACCCTTTGGTAAGCCTGGTTGCCACGACTTTCGGTCTTCTGACGACCCGTAACGACTGTCAAAGATCCACGAATGACAGCCGGGACCAACGGCTTAACGTGCTTTCCGAAGCACGGAGGAGTCTTGGTATGTAGAGATGGTCACCCATCCACGGACAAACCGCGGCAAGCGTAGCGTAACCTGATCGATCGACCCGTGCGGCTGTTAGTAGGTACTTAGCCACAAGCTCCTAAGTAGATCCTACTCCAAATATTAAAACCTACCTACCCATAGTTTTCATGAGGTAGGTAGGTACTTAGGTTAGATACCTACGTCTAAGTGTTACTGAGGTGTTGATTTACATGAACAGAACATATCCGTACGAAGTTCGTACAATCATCCCAGCGCGCTGCCATGCTGTTTTGCTGGATTCGTTTTCTCCTCTACCTAAGTACCTACTGATCGTTATTTCTCATGACAAAGTTTATTCTGTTTTTAGTAATGTAGGTAGGTACTTATTATTTTTTATTATTTTTCGAGTTATTTATCACTTAGATATCTATTTTATGCACCTGCCATGATTTGTATCTGCATCACCATAAGATTGACTGGTAGAAAATGCCTGAGGCACCTTGTAACTACTCTTATATTTTTTTATTTGTGCATAAAGTTTTAATAAATAAATAAATTTTGGAATTATTTACCGAAATTATAAAAAAAATGCGGGTGAAAGGGTGAAAATTTATTAATTTTTCACCCAAATGTAGGTACCTACCTACTTATTTATATTTTTTCATTGTCGCCGAATGATTTCTCGGAAACAAATTCCACCCCCGTAGTTCTCGAGAAATGGTGACTAACGGATAGCGTCATCATAACTCCACAGAGTACATTATAGTTGCATAACTCATAGGGTTGTGTTGCGAAACAATGCCGTTCTCTCGGCTAAATCTAAAATCACAACCAGGCGATTGAGATATTTTAGGTACCTACCCTCGGATGCTCTCGGTTTATTCCAAGATGTCTCGGTTCTCCTTTCTTCTGTAACATAAGAACAGCTATAGGAAAGAGATCGAATATCTTCGCCGCTCTCCATTGCGAATCAATCAGCCTGTAATAACCCTTTTCTGTTTCAAGTATATTTCAAGCCATCAATACTCTTACGGCCATCTAGTGACGTTATTCAGAACTGTTTATAAAGTTTTCTAAGACACCACAGATGGCGCTGTTGTAGTTTCTGTTTCTGAGTTCTGCTACTCGACACTAGATGGCAGCGTTTTATAAAACGTTATCGAAGCAAAATTTTATTTTTTCTATTATTCTGTTCTTACCAATGCCCAAAATGAATTTAAATAATTCTTAATAAAAATTATAGTCATTATTATAAACCAATACAAATTTTTAGACGTTATGAAAGCATTAAAAAGTCTTTTACGCGCGGATATTTGAATGAATGATCAAGCAATCTTCGCTTTTCAAACTATTCATTCATATTCAATATTTTTATTTTCTGATTAAAAAATTCGACGATATTCATCATGACGACGGAAAAAACAGGAATTTACCATTGGAAGTTAGGCGACACAGCCCTTGCACGACTATGTAAAAAAGTTTACTCAAATGTACAAGTAGTGAAAAACGAAGATGGATTGTTTTATGACGACAAAGGTAAACATTCAATTGTTTCGATTTAGACAAAATATATAAATTAAAACAAACGCTATGTTTATATTTTCCTAGTTAGGAATGGCGCTCGATCACATGGGAATCCCTAGCATTATCTCTCTCAGGTGTAATTTATGAATACTCACCGATTTCTTGGAAGAACTTGAATAGAAATTGTCCTAGGTACCATAATGCTATAATCGTAACAGATAACATTCTCCTTTGGATCATGTAAATAGCTTTAAGTAGATACATTTACTGGGTCACCCAAGTAGCACAAAACTGCATTATAAGATGTCACAAGAGGTAACATCGGTAATTTTAGCACTTATGAAGAGTTATTACAGTACACTCGACCTGCAATAGGTGAAAAGTGAGCTTTCACCTGAATAAGAACGTTATTATGCGTCACGGAGACCACAATGTAACGCTTGCAGCGTTAATATAGGTAACAAGTTCAGTATTATACAGCTTTAAGCAATTTAAAGGATTTTTGTGGACTTTAACTAAGCTATATTCTGAATTGAAGACCACAAGTGTACCCTTAGACCACTTGCATTTTAAGAAAGAACACGTGAGCTACTATAATGTAATCAGTTATTCTGTGGCTTCAAATAACAAAGATATAATGCCTTTTGCTGCACACGGTGGAATTTGTGTAATGTTAATCAGCTTGTTACACGCAATCGTATAATAGCTCTTATAAAGCCCACATGATCACTATGGGTGAACATATATGATGCTAAGTTAAAGCAAACTGCTCTATATTAGCTCACATGTTACCCATAATCTACACACATTACCCATAATCTAATCACATGTTACCCATACCTACAGTTATTTGCGTACATGTTACCCACTATCAAGCTTTACATGAATTTGTAGCTGACTTGTGTAAAACAAGAACCACTCGTAACAGCTCGTTACTGATTCATGTACCACGAGTGGACACTTAAACAGCTCATGCTGTTTAATTGTGGTTAATACGGTACACATAGCTTGTCTGCCATTTTTTTGATTCTAACCTATGTATACAATATAATAACAATTTGTTTTTGTTTAGTCAACGAAAATAACAACAGAATTTGAATAGAAAATGTAATGATTTTATACGTAAACAGCTTATTGTCAAATTACAAAGGAAAAATAAAAATACTTAATTTTTTATAATAATATCATCAACCTATTTTATACTATAATTTTCAAGTAAACAGTGATATTTTGAGAGCGCGTGAAAATTTTCGTCTATAATTATATAGTATTTGACAATAAACTCTCTTTCCCATTCGAATTTCATGCACATGGAGGAAAAAAACAAAGTTTTACTTATCGTTAACATATATATTTGCCTATACAAACACTTTACAAAATGGTTCACACAAAACATATCAAAATAATAAGTAGTAGGGTGAAAATTATTCACAATTTTGCCACTTGTGAATTGTCAGATCCATAAAAGAGTTACAGGTATTCTGGAGAGTATTTTGTGCTGAAAAATAGGTAATAAGTACTCTATTATTCAGCCCTTGTGGTGTATAAAAGGTAACACATACCCTGATAATCAGTCATTATTCAGCTCTTGGGGCGACTGTTACCTTTAATAATGCTCAAATAACGCTGATATAGTGCAACCAGCTACATTATTCAGCTAACAGCTGATTAATTTGTGCCCAAATCAGAGTTATATCAGCTGAGTAGGCGCCTCTAACGCTCTTACTCAGCAGGTTTATTCAGCTGAAATTTCCATTGTGAACAGTGATTCAGCTACTATTCAGCGCTTCTGTGCTACTTGGGTCACTAGATAACCCGCACAGGGCCCGCGTGTTGGATTACGGCCCACGCCCTCTCACAGAGAGGAGGCCTGTGTCCCAGCAGTGGGAACATTAAAGGCTGATTATGCTAATCGCCTTGGTGGTATGTAAAAGCGTAAACGCAAATGATTCATTGTTCTTCCTTCATCTTCGCTCCCCTTTCTTCCGTCTTTTGCAGATGATGGCAACCAACTGATGTAATACTTACTTAGTGTAGGTAACACAATTCACATATCTGTGGATAGATGGTGACCAAAAGGGCCTAGGGTCTACCAATATTATGTGCAGAAATTTTTAACCAAAACTGAGTATTATAAACAGACATCAAGCTACTAAAAAACCACTTTCTCAGTTCTAGGCATATCAGGTAATGCAGATGGCTCTATTACAGTCACAAAAGAACTATGCTACTATGTGGAGACCTGTAACACCAAAAATAGGTTCTGGCTGCCATACACCAGCCTATATCTTGCTGAGAGGTCCAGGCCTTTCTACGGACCTGCCCACAAAGCTAAGATCTCTCCTCCCAAGACCCCTTCGGTTCCCAGAAAGGTATTAAAAAAAATTGTTATTGATTCCCCTAATTCAATTTATGGTATTGCCCGTCAAGGGGAAAATGTCTTACTAGTGGTAAAAAGTAAAGACAGGTATAACTTTTAGTTTTATGGGCTTGTTTTTATAAAAACTCAAAACTTATAAGTACTTATATATTTAATTTCTCTGTGTATTTATTTTATTTATAAATACTGGTATTCAGCTGGATCCGGTTAGACTGGAAGCCAACCCCAACTTAGTTGGGAACAGTCTAAGCAGGTGACATGTTCATAAATTGGGGGAGGCCTATCTCCTGCAGTGGTCGTCTTTCCGCTGAAATGATGATGTTCATAAATAATAAAATAAATCTTGATTGAATGTTATCTTTAAATCTAATTTTAATTAAAATTAGCAGGCAATCAATGTTATTTATCTCTACTCATCATATGAATATGTTTCTCCAATGTATTTATATTCTCTACTTTCTAATTGCATTTATCTAAAACACATTTTATAACTTTTCAGCGAAAAATAAAAGAAGACCTCACAGTACCTCTAAACGTAAAACTAAACCCTCAAAAAGAGCCAGACCTCAACGCAACCTATGACGTAATACACACTCCACTAAAACAAGGCAGATATGAGAACGCATTCAAAGAATTCATTCGTAGAGGAAAAGAATCCCTCTTTGATGAATACTATGAGTATTTGCAACGTGATATAGACACCAACAAGGACTCTCTGGACTATTTGATGAATGTTGATGCAAGTACGGAGGATAAATTCGAGATGGTTGTCAAGACCATAGTTTCGGAGAAGGAGATAGAGAAGTATTTGCATCAGTGCTGGAGATACAATTTTGTTCGTAAGCAGATGGATAATAGTAAAAATGCATGTGATAGTTCTGTAAGTATAACTGTTTTATTGTGGATTTAAATTCTGAGACTCACACACCAATCACAAATCCCTTTATCTTTATACCTACCTACCTTCCTTTTCTTTTCCCTTTTTTGCCTTCAGATTTTTTCCCTTTTTTTTAAAATTATTCTATTGCTTCATGTTTGTTCTGTGATCGGGAGTGTTGAAACCTTTTCCTAATGAAGATTTAATATCAGTATCACATTGAAACTTATAGGGTAATTGTCACTAATTGAATCCAAAGCTATGTCAAGAACAGGTTTGTAGTTAGGCCTTAATCCACCAAATAGACCATTCATCGTCTTGCAACTTCATCTGCATTGTACCTATTTGTTATCTGATCCCTGTCGCCTGATCTCTCTCCGGTCGTGTCGGACTGAGAGTGAGGGAAGAGAGTAAGGGCCTGTGCACACCACGTTTTTTAAACGCGCCGTTGACGCGCGTTTGTAGCGATACAGACGCAGCCTGTAGACCTTCTGTAGGATAAAAGCGCGCCGTCGACGCACGTTTCTAAAACGCGCGTCAACGGCGCGTTAAAAAAACGTGGTGTGCACAGGCCCTAAGAGAGAGTGCACCTGTGTCTGCGCCCTCACTTGTGCACTATACCTAACATAATTTTCCGCGCCGAAGGCTATACGTTGCCTGAGGTAGCTGCGCGGTGCGGGAGGGGTGATAGTTGTTACAAGTTGACGAATCACTCAGCTCTCCCATCACATCACCACCCCTCCCGCACCGCGTTGCTACCTCAGGCAGCGTCTCAGTTAAGCGGTCGGCCTATAGTCTCCGTTGGGATTGGCCGCCGTAGCCGAAATACGGCTGGAGGGTTTTTTTATAATTTATTTTTTATTTGTTTTCTTCGGTCTACGTTTTTGGTCTTGTCTTTTTTTTTTCTTTTTTGGTCTTTTGCTAGGACATGAAGTATTGTTGCTGGCGTCTAAGGTTTGGTGTGTCTCAGTCTCCTTTTTGCAAATTAAGATAGACCAAACATAAATTCAAGGTCGCTCAGCAAGCTATGGACTGAGCTATGCTTGGAGTCTCTCTGGGGGATAGAATCCGGAATACCGGCAAAGACCCAAAGTTATAAAGCGGACATAGCTCACAGAATAAGCAAGCTGAATTGGCAATGGGCCGGCCATATTAGCCGTAGAACCAATGACCGTTGGGGTAGGTAGACGTCTTCTTGAGTGGAGACTGCGAATCGGCAAATGTAAGGTAGGACGCCCTCAGACTAGGTGGAGAAACGATCTTCGCAGGGTGGCTGGTAGCGAGCTAAATGGCGTGCAATTGGAGATGCCTATTATGTCCAGCAGTGGACTGCTATAGGATGATGATGAAGATATACCACCTGCAGCAATAAAAAAATAAGTAACATTCATTCTAGTCTATTCATATTTCAACAAAGCACATTTTGCACGACAACTATGTTTTTGACCTGATACAAAACTTTCTTGATTAGTGGCTAAGTAATAACAGCCGTAGGTACAGGTTAAGCTACGCTTACCGCGGTTGGTCTGTGGATGGGTGACCATCTTTACATACCGGTGACCCCTCCGTGGCTCTGAAAGCACGTTAAGCCTTTTGTCCCGGCTGTTATTCGTGGATCTTTGACAGTCGGTACGTTAGTCAGAAGCCCGAAAGTCTGACAACCAATCTTACCAAGGTGTATCGTATTACCCAGTAACTGGGTTCTGGAGGTCAGATAGGCAGTCGCTCAATGTAATTAGGTATATATTATATTCATAGTTTTAATTAATACGAATGCATCCGACAGAGAACGAAAGTTATCGACATAGCTCAAAGAATTAGCAAGCTGAAGTGGCAGTGGGCCGGCCATATCTCGCGAAGAACCGACAACCGCTGGGGTAAACGAGTTCTTGAGTGGAGACCGCGACTCGGCAAACGTAGTGTGGGACGCCCTCCGGCCAGGTGGGATGACGATCTGCGAAAGACTGCAGGCAGATGCTGGATGCGTCAAGCTGAAGACAGGGCGCTATGGCACTCATTAGGGGAGGCCTATGTCCAGCAGTGGACTGCTATAGGCTGATGATGATGATAGTTTTAATAGGTTTATGCGTATCTTTATATTTAAAATATTTATTCCTCAATTTTCATGATTGCACGTACCACTTCAGTTTGTCTGTGCATCACCCAAAGCTTGACTGGTAGAAAATGTCTATGGCATTAAGTCCGCCTCTACATTTATGTGCTTGAAGTATTAAATAAATAAATACTGGTATTCAGCTGCACCCGGTTAGACTGGAAGCCGACCACAACATAGTTGGACAAAGGCGAGGCAAATGATGACAAAACTTTCTTGATTACAGAACTCAACATCTCCAGTAAAGGCAGTAATAACCGTACATACTCCTTGGTGCCTCGTCTGCGGGAAGGGGGAGCGACTTCGAGAATGTCCCAACTGTCCCTCGGCCTTCCATCTTGCTTGCAGGAGGGAATGGCTCGTCACTATATTGCGTATGTATATTTTACTTAGCATAAGCATAGCCTAATCAAAGTAAGTATCTAGTCAAGTATATATAGTATCTTTGTTCTAGGACATGCCGGTCTCTTTACGATGTTTTCCTTCACCGTTTTGAAACAGGGTGATGAAATAATTTACACAAAGTAAATCGCCTGTCTGGGTTCGAACCTACGAACGACCTACAACTTGTAAGTCGCGGCCGTTACCACTGAGCCACCTCTAGAAGAACTAGTTATGCCAAACTCTTATCAACTAAAACCACTGCAGTGTTTCTTAAACTTTTGACTACCAGAACCAATTTGTCTACTCATGTGACCAGATGATGATGATTATAGGACTCCCTTTTCCGCACTTAGACTCCCATTCGGTCCGTTGTGCGTGGGGATTCTGGCTAACAGAACCAGGCTAGCTCTGCCCAAAAGCACAGAAGCTTCCTGGGAGCTTCACAGGCTTCGCGGAGCGACCTCATTGTTCCGAGGATTTCTGCACGTTATTGAGAAGCCACGGCCTCGCATTTCAGGATGACGTGGGCGGCTGATTCCTCGGTGTCAAGGCAGGCCTTGCAAAGGGGGCTGTCTGTGGCGCCTATTTTGATTTGTCATGTGACCAGGGGGCCTAAAAAGGCCACTTTGGAGAATTATAAAAGGATAACATTATGAATCGTAATATGGCGAAGACAGTCCGTGTTTTTCTTTTTTTCGCTGCACTATGTAGGTATAATCAAAGAGATTGGATTTGGATCGGATTGATTGGTATTTTAGCGCAGACAAAAAAAATAACTGAAAAATGCTTTACCAATGGGATTTGATATGATTAACTTAACGGTTAACTGTCCATTATGTTATCCTTTTATGATTCTGCCAAAGGGGCCTTTTTAGGGCCCAAGAACAAATGACGTTCACTTATTAATTACGCTTGCATGTCTGGTAGGTATATTGACTGGACTCCGATATCCTATGTAGCTATCACCATGTCTGCTTACTCAAGATCCCTGGCTAAATTGATTCATTTACCAGACTTTACCTTTGACCTTTCACAATTTTGAACTCGTCCAATATCCCAACCAACATTTTTATAGAATAAAAACTTTTGTATTGATTGAAGCCTCAACGTTTAAGTATAGCAATAACACACTCTTCTGTAACTTCTAGATCGTAAAAACCCGCCGAAGAAAGAAACGAAGCCGGTAACCCTGATAGAGAAGATATTGTCCAGCACCCGCACTATATGTTCTGTGCGGAAAGACAAGGAGAATGTGGAACTGTGTCCCAGTTGCATGTGGGGACCTAGGGTTGGGTAAGAGACTTACTCGTATTAGTAGTATGTTTTACTAGGTAGTAGGCCTTGTAGACTTTAGATTTTTACCGACTTCAAAAAAAAGGAGGTTATCAATTCGATACGTATGTATGTAATATTATTGGAATTGCATTATATTCACATATGACAATCTATTAGAGCTTCCAAACAAATATACAACATTTTATAGACGTATGTATGTATGTATGTTTGTCCACGCATATCTCCGTAACTATTAATCGGATCGTGACCATTCTTTTTTTATTGGCTTACATTTACTTCAACTTAGGGAACAGTGCAAGTTTCATCAAAATCGATTCAGTAATTTTCAAGATATGGACTAAGACGTGAAAGTGTGACGGCCTGGCTTATTGATACGAGCTACGGGTGTAGTGTCAAAGCGAAAACATCTCAAAACCTTGGTCAAATTCTAGTCCAACAACTAAAAATTACCAAATAAAAAGTAATTTAAAAAAATTAAACCGACTTCAAAAAGAAATGAACTCAAGATTATGAAATAACATTAATTTCGGAAGTCGGTGGCAAAAAACTAAAACTAAAATACAGATCCCAAGACACCGACTTCCGAAATTAATGTTATTTCATAATTTTGAGTTCATTTCTTTTTGAAGTCGGTTTAATTTTTTTAAATTACTTTATTTTTATTTTATCAAGTACCTGGTACTTGTTGACAGGCCTACGCTGTCCTAATACCTACTGTAATTTGAAAATATTTTAAAAGCCAATTATTTTTCAAAATAGTAACAGTGGAGTTTCATGCCGGTTCTTCTCCATAGGAAACGACCAATTGGAACCGTGCACCTAGCTTCTGACGTTTCATAAGTGCCCATATGTAGGCTTATGTGAAATAAAATATTTTGATGGTTTGATGATTGATTGATTAAAACTAGGTGTTTGCCGCTGAATATAATTTTTTCATACTAATTGACTATCATAAACCCATGAACAGGGCTGTCTTTTTCATTGGCCACTCTGGGTAAGTGCCCAGGGCCCCGCGATTCATGTGGCCCCTTTTTAGGGTGCCGTACCCAAAGGGTAAAAACGGAACCCTATTACTAAGACTTCGCTGTCCGTCCGTCCGTCCGTCTGTCTGTCACCAGGCTGTATCTCAAGAACCGCGGTAGCTAGACGGTTGAAATTTTCACAGATGATGTACCTATTTCTGTTGCCGCTATAACAACAAATACCAAAAACAAAATAAAATAAATATTTAAGGGGGGCTCCCATACAACAAACGTGTTTTTTTTTTCGGCGTTTTTGCCTTGTGGTACGGAACCCTTCGTGTGCGAGTCCGACTCGCACTTGGCCAGTTTTACAGCTTATTTATCTGCCAGCGTAGCTAGAGATTATTCATAGCAAATTTCGAGTTCACTTCGCTCGCTCTTGCACCCTAGATTCTGAACTGCTCAGGGCCTCCAATAGTTTAAAAAACGGCCCTGCTTACGGCTATCGTTTCTGATATCGCTTCCGCTGTAAGCCAATAATAGTGTGCATTCCAAACCACACATAGGCGGTAATCAGTGCCGGATTTTCCTTTAAGCAATTGCTTAGGGCATCACGTCTCGGGGGGCACCATAAGGCAGAAACAGCACCGAAACAGTATTTGTTAGCACATGAAAGGCAAGGCTGTTCATCAGCAAGATATTACAAGACCAAAAGTCAATCTAGCTAGAGATGTGCGCCAATTTTTACAAATCGCTCGTCGATGTTTTGGGAAAATACGAGGCGACTAGTGGATAGGAGGGCCTACAGGCGTGGATTGCTTAGTGCATCAAGTAATCTTAATCCGACACTGGCGGTGATGTCTACAGAATAGCCAAGGGGCAAAATATCGTCGTTTCTATAGCGCCTTTCAATGATCGTATAAAAAGCGCTTCTCAGCAATTGCACTCGCAAAATGCCTGCTGCTTCACTAGTCAACCGCACATTAGTGGTAACAATTTGACGTTGATCCAGCACGTTTATGTCTATGTCGTAGCAGTAAGAGCGACTTTCGTAGTGCAAGTGTTACCACTGATGTGCGGTTGACTGTACGAGAATATCATTGAGTTGGCTAAATTATTTTGGACTAGCTGCCCGCGATGTGCGCTGCCAGGTCATGGTTTACCCATGTGCCAAATTTCATCCAAATCCGTTCAGCCGTTTTAGCGTGAACAAACAAACTTACTTTCGCATTTTTAACCGACTTCAAAAAAGGAGGAGGTTTTATAACACCTATTAGTTTGGATAGGATAGGATTAGGATTTTCACGTACAGTCACGAGCACTAATATGTCAACACTTGGCAACTTTCAATTGCGATTTTTTCGTGAAATGACGAATGCAACGTTGAAATACGACACTATATAAACCTATAGGTTCGAAAATACTATTTTGAGCATAAAATTTCATTAACAAATAAAGGAGAAAATTGCCTTTGAATAAAGCCAATAGTGTATAAGTACATACTTATGCTCGTGACTACACTTTCGCGAATCAAATACAAGAAATTTTATTGAT
Source organism: Oligia fasciuncula (assembly GCA_963082905.1). Lineage (NCBI taxonomy): Eukaryota > Metazoa > Arthropoda > Insecta > Lepidoptera > Noctuidae > Oligia > Oligia fasciuncula. The sequence continues at coordinate 10,398,592 of OY720408.1, forward strand.
TTCATTTCCCAATAATAAGTAGGTTTACTTCCAACACAATGTTTCTCTTCCCAGTTACGACGACGTAGTGTGGCACAAGCTGGGCCCGTGTCCCTGGTGGCCGGCGCGCGTGCTGACTCCCGGCGCGACGCCATCTTGTTTACTCACCTCGCGACACTCGCCGCACCACTGGCCGCTCAAGTATTACGGTAAGAGTCAATATTTAACATCCGTTGGTGACGGCCCAGAAAGAGGTGGCGATAGACGCGTACCATGAGGGCTGCGGGGTAATTTGTCACACACTAACTGTAGGAATAGCTTTCAGTTTGACAGTTCAGCAACATTCATTGCGTTATTTACGTTGTTGAGCAGACAAATTTCTCGAACAATGATTCAATGGATTGCCTAGGTTTGAACCAGTGACTAGTAGTCGGGGCCGCTGAGTCAACTGCTCAACGTAGGGGGAAGTCCCGTAGCGCCGGACGGCACCTAGCGTCGGACACTCGTACTATCTCGACAAACGAAAACGCGATCTATTCAAATATCGGTGAAAGGGGCGCGGGGGAACGTAGCGATACAGGATCACGCGACGTGGTTTGCCAGTGAGGTGCACAGCCGCGGTGGGAGAGTTGGATTGCTGTTTTTGGCGGGAAAGCGTTGCGTCACGTAAATTTCAAGTGAGTATTACTGCTATGGTTTTGTGTTTAATCGTTTTTGTTATTTGTAATAAAGACCATTCCATTATAATTCGTAAAATGTGAAAGTTTTTATTAATTACTTAAACAGTTTTAGCATGAAATACGTAATTTTGGACATGTACTACCTCCGGACACAAAGGTATCCCTTACCACCGGACAGTTTAAGGTTGGCTTTTTTACTAAGCATTTATACTTATCATAATAATTATTGTTTGTTGTTTTACAGCATAGAAGGAGGGAGATATTTCAACATGGAAGAGACAAAAAAGAAAGGAAAATGGGATCAGCAAAGTAATATCTAATATGGAAAAAAACTACTTGTGTAGTGTGTTTAGAGAACCGCGACGAGGACTGGATACAATGCTCCAGCTGCCAAGAATGTGCCCATGAAGCATGTGCAGACGTTCCAGAATGTGGAGATACCTATATATGTGATAGATGCACAATGTTTTAAGAATGGGGTTTGAAGATTTACCCGTCCGGTACTAGGTGCCAATGTTAAAGACTACATTTTTTTTACCAAAATTTAATTAACGTTCCAAGATTATGTTTACGCAGAAGTTGTATTTTTGTTAATTGATTTTGATTTTATATTTTGTTCATTTAACTAATTCATAAATAAATACATATTTCTCGAAGTAGTTTTAATTTTATTTACGGAAAACCTTATATGTCCGCCACTAGGGGACTTCCCCCTACAATTCTTACTAGAGGCAAATAATATATAAATAATATCAACCGGCAAAAAGGGACCAGAAATAGACGTCAGGTAGTGACGTCTATTTCTAGTCCCTTTTTGCCGGTTGATATTATTTCCACTTATGGGGGGAGACTACAGGACCTAAACACAAAAAACAAGCTTCATAATGCCTAAAAATATAGAATCGACTACAGTAAACAAAATCAGAAAAACATAATATTCTTCAGGATATATGCTAGTTAGTTAGTGTGTTGAAAACATAATACAACTAATTGATACGATAAAAAAAATCATTAAGATACCTCTAAAAACTTTCTGTTCACAATAAAAACCATACTAATAATATACATACAATCATTCTGATTTTTTGTCAGATTATTCTACAAGCAACATACTAAGCAAAGTACTAGTGTCCAAACAATAGATTTTTTGTAAATAGTTGCTTCATATTTTGCAATAAATTACCAGCGTTGTGTCAACACGCTTCTCTTTCTTTTCTATGCAGTCAGACAGTGGCCGCGCTTTAGGTCATGTAGTCCCCCTTTTAATATGTATTGCACACAATTTGATAACACATTTATTCCAAAAACATTATCGGTTAGTAGTATTGCTTCCTTCAGTGACTGGGCCACCATTGGTATACATAAAAGTAGAAAACGACTTTATGAATTATATGAAGAACGGATTTGTATAAACACTGCTGAATTTAATTTATATGTTAAGAATTATTCTAAAATATTTAAAAAAGTTTGTAGTATTGCCAAGTCACGTTATTTGAGTTCAAAAATTAAAAATAGTAGTAACATTATTAAAACGACTTGGAATGTCATTAATAGCGAAACGGGAAGGTCATGCACCCGAAGTAGTGACTACAGCCTTGTTATTGATGACAATATAATTAAATCAGATTGTCAAGTCGCCGCGGCCTTTGAAAATTTCTTTGCAGAGATTCCCGTATCAACTACTAAATCTCTTAACTCATCACCCATTGCTGCAGAGTCTTTACTTAAAGAAAACGTTCCAGTTTGCGATTCTGAATTTCACTTCCAATATGTAACATGTAAAGATATAATTAAAACTTTTCACACGTTAAATGTTAAAAAGACCGCAGATCTATGGGGTAATTCTGTGGATGTTGCTAAGTCGATTATAGACATTGTAGCACCTACTTTAGCTGTTATATTTAATAATTGTATTGACCGTGGTGAGTTTCCTGATCTTATGAAAAACAGTAAAATAATACCGTTGTTTAAATCGGGTAGTACATCAGACCCTACTAATTATAGACCTATTTCAGTACTACCTACCTTTAGTAAAATTTTTGAAAAACTTATTTTAAATCAATTGCAAAGATTTTTTAATAAAAATAAATTACTACATGACAAACAGTTCGGATTTACAAGGGGTCGTTCGACTACCGATGCAGGAGTTGAACTTTTAGAACATATTTATAATGCATGGGAGGACAAATGCGATGCTTTGGGCATCTTTTGCGATTTGTCCAAGGCATTCGATTGTGTTCTTCATGAAACATTAATCAGGAAACTGCACCACTACGGAATCCGGAACGCCTCTCTGGATCTTCTTACTTCTTACTTGAGTGATAGGATTCAGAGAGTTGATGTTAACGGAAAAAGGTCACCCGGATCTGTAGTAAGAATGGGGGTCCCCCAGGGCTCAATTCTCGGCCCATTTTTATTTATTATTTATATAAATGACTTGCCTTACCTCATAAGGGATGAACATGATATAGTGTTGTTTGCAGATGACACTTCACTTTTATTTAAACTCAAACGTCAGCAGCTGGTTACTGACAATGTAAATAACGCCCTTGCAAAAGTAGTTAACTGGTTTAATGTCAATAACCTACTTCTTAACGGAAAAAAAACGAAATGTATTAAGTTTACCATACCCCACGTTAGACAAGTAGAAACTAGTGTTCTCATTAAGGATGAAGAGTTGAAACCTGAAGATAGCACAGTATTCCTAGGCATAACGTTGGATGCCAAGCTTCAATGGGGCCCCCATATAGATAAATTGTCAAAAAAGCTTAGCTCTGCAGCATATGCCGTTAGGAAAATTCGTGATTTAACTGATTTAGAGACAGCCCGTTTAGTATACTTTAGTTATTTTCATAGTGTGATGTCGTACGGTATTCTGTTGTGGGGAAATGCCGCCGATATTCAGACAATTTTTATTTTACAAAAAAGGGCAATTCGTTCCATTTATAAATTAAGTCCCAGACACTCCCTCAGAGACAAATTTAAAGAGATTAATATAATGACTGTGCCTTCTCAGTACATTTATGATAATCTTTTGTATGCACATAAAAATATTAATCTGTTTAAAAAATACAGTGATATCCATAACATAAATACTAGGAACAAACACAAATTTGTTGTTCCTACAACAAGGCTCAAAAAAATAGGTGGCTCGTTTAGATGCCAATGTATACGTTTTTATAATAAACTTCCTAGCCACATTCAAGAACTAAGCCTCAATAAATTCAAATCTTTTATAAAGCGAAAACTATGTCAGAAAGCCTATTATACTGTAAAAGACTATATTGAGGACAAACAGGCTTGGGATTGAGCTGCTCCAATAGGTTTAGAATGTTGTTTTTATTTTTGCTATTTTACACTTTAATATTTTTTATTTTTTTTAAGTATCTATTTACTTAAATAATGACATGTACATTTACTGTATTAAGTATTATATGATTTTAATTATTGTGAATGTGAGGACTATGTGGGTAATTTTTTGTTTTTTCTCTCTTCGTTTTAATCATGATCTGGCAGTTTGAGTAGTTTATGCGGCCTACCCAAATGTCCTGTCTTTGGTATTGTTCGTCGAATCGTTGAGCTCCTTAAGTTCTGAGTTGAGCTGCACGGTTACTGACAAATGCGTGCACTGACTGGACAGGTCCGCTCAATCTGTGTGGTTCTTTCCTCAAAAGACCATTTCAGACACTAATCTACATGGTCCTCAAAGATTATGGCGGATTTTTTATATACACATTGACATTGATGAATTTTATTTAGACAATGACATGAATATTTACTTTGTAAGTAATTTTTATTATTATTTTTTATTTAATTATTGTGAATGTGAGGACTATGTGGGTCATTTCTTTTTTCCTTCTTAGTTTTAATCATGATCTGGCAGTTTGAGTAGTTTATGCGGCCTACCCAAATGTCCTGTCTTTGGTATTGTTCGTCGAATCGTTGAGCTCCTCAAGTTCTGAGTTGAGCTGCACGATTTTTGACAAATGCGTGCACTGATTGGACAGGTCCGCTCAATCTGTGTGGTTCTTTCCTCAAAAGACCATTTCAGACACCAATCTACATGGTCTTCACACGATCTGACCAAGATTTTGTCTGGACTTTAAAAGAGACTGTGACTTCTGAGTTTGTTTCGGCCTTTCTTCTCAGAATAGTCAGTTAGGAAACGCCGACCTCATCTAGTTTAAAAAAAAATATGATTGACGTGTAAAAGTGTTTGTACAAACCTACTTACAGAAATAAAAATCATTTATCATCATTTATCATTTAACCGATTCATTGCCACCTTCATTTTCGTGAACATTTCAGCCAGGCCCCATTCATTGGTCGGTGGCTCACCATTTGAGTCATCGGCCTCCCTGAAGGATGACTCAACTGATGAGTCATTGGCTCCTTGTAATGATTTAATGCTTTTCGCCATCATTCGAGCCAGTCTGACAACCAGAAACGTGTTACTGTGTTCTCCTATTCGAATTTGTGAATATTAAGGACGCGTTTACGAATCTGACAAAAATAAGTAGTTTTACAGGCATTTTGCAGCAAAATGAGACTAAACCAAATGTAACTAATAATTACCACAGATAGGTTACTCCTTCATCTTCAAATGGTAGCTATTTTTCATTAAAAAATGTTGGTTTTTAATATAGTAAAAAATAATTTCCGTTGCCTCTTCACACAAAATCGACGATATCGTGCTGACTTTGGAGATATTTTTCTTCTATTTAATAACATAAATTTATTTATTTAAAAATATTTTATGTAAGCAGACATGTTCAACTCAAAAAGGTAGCAAAAAGAACTATCAAAATGTTACAAATAGGCTCAGAAAAAAATTAAAATCGGAGTCTATTTTTTCACATATTTCGCTGTAACGCGTGAATCTTATTGGATTGAAATAAGGGTTATTTTACTGGTCACTGTCTTGGTTTATTGCACAAAAATTTGTAATGAAATATTAGTCTGCGCTCGGCCGCCGTCGTGAGTGGACTCTGTGTCGCTTGTAAGCAGCAGCTTGTGCTGAAAAAGATCGCTGTACGGATACAAAATATTTGACATACCAAACATGATACTTCACGCATTCTATAATGTACCTACTACCCAAGGAGAGATTTTATTCACAGTCTTATAATTTTTCTAGAAGTAAGTAGGGATTATAAATTCATAATATTATTATTTCGTTTCGGACTTGATGGAGTGACCTGCAGGTGTACTTCGAAGACTGCTACTGGAACTAATAGCCGAGCTGAGCTAGATGTGCCGAGTTTGGGCTCATTTCGTTAGTTATGTTGAGATCTTACCTCCGGACTTGATGGAGTGACCTGCAGATGTAATTCAAAGACTACTACTGGAACTAATAGCCGAGCTGAGCTAGGTGTGCCGAGTTTGGGCTCATTTCGTTGGTTATGTTGAGACCTTACCTCCGGACTTGATGGAGTGATCTGCAGGTGTACTTCGAAGACTGCTACTGGAACTAATAGCCGAGCTGAGCTAGGTGTTCCGAGTTTGGGCTCATTTCGTTAGTTATGTTGAGACCTTACCTCCGGACTTGATGGAGTGACCTGCAGGTGTACTTCGAAGACTGCTACTGGAACTAATAGCCGAACTGAGCTAGGTGTGCCGAGTTTGGGCTCATTTCGTTAGTTATGTTGAGACCTTACCTCCGGACTTGATGGAGTGATCTGCAGGTGTACTTCGAAGACTGCTACTGGAACTAATAGCGGAGCTGAGCTAGGTGTGCCGAGTTTCGGCCCTTTTTTGTAGTTATGTTGAGACCTTACCTCCGGACTAGATCGCGTGACCTGCAGGTGTACTTCGAAGACTGCTACTGGAACTAATAGCCGAGCTGAGCTAGGTGTGCCGAGTTTGGGCTCATTTCGTTAGTCATGTTGAGACCTTACCTCCGGACTTGATGGAGTGACCTGCAGGTGTACTTCGAAGACTGCTACTGGAACTAATAGCCGAGCTGAGCTAGATGTGCCGAGTTTGGGCTCATTTCGTTAGTTATGTTGAGACCTTACCTCCGGACTTGATGGAGTGACCTGCAGGTGTACTTCGAAGACTGCTACTGGAACTAATAGCCGAGCTGAGCTAGGTGTGCCGAGTTTGGGCTCATTTCGTTAGTTATATTGAGACCTTACCTCCGAACTTGATGGAGTGATCTGCAGGTGTACTTCGAAGACTGCTACTGGAACTAATAGCCGAGCTGAGCTAGGTGTGCCGAGTTTCGGCCCTTTTTTGTAGTTATGTTGAGACCTTACCTCCGGACTAGATCGCGTGACCTGCAGGTGTACTTCGAAGACTGCTACTGGAACTAATAGCCGAGCTGAGCTAGGTGTGCCGAGTTTGGGCTCATTTCGTTAGTTATGTTGAGACCTTACCTCCGGACTTGATGGAGTGACCTGCAGGTGTACTTCGAAGACTGCTACTGGAACTAATAGCCGAGCTGAGCTAGATGTGCCGAGTTTGGGCTCATTTCGTTAGTTATGTTGAGACCTTACCTCCGGACTTGATGGAGTGACCTGCAGGTGTACTTCGAAGACTGCTACTGGAACTAATAGCCGAACTGAGCTAGGTGTGCCGAGTTTGGGCTCATTTCGTTAGTTATGTTGAGACCTTACCTCCGGACTTGATGGAGTGATCTGCAGGTGTACTTCGAAGACTGCTACTGGAACTAATAGCCGAGCTGAGCTAGGTGTGCCGAGTTTCGGCCCTTTTTTGTAGTTATGTTGAGACCTTACCTCCGGACTAGATCGCGTGACCTGCAGGTGTACTTCGAAGACTGCTACTTGAACTAATAGCCGAGCTGAGCTAGGTGTGCCGAGTTTCGGCCCTTTTTGGTAGTTATGTTGAGACCTTACCTCCGGACTGGATGGAGTGACTTGAAGGTGTACTTTGAAGACTGCTTCTAGAACTGATACACGAGTAGAACTAGCTGATAAGAATGTGTATAGTTTTTAACTCTTTAACTCGATTGTGATTTTAGGCCAAGACCTGAGACGTTTGGGAAAGGCTCTGGTAAGAAACTAGTTGATAAAAAATATAAAAAAATTACAGCCGCCATCTTGGATTTTCATTTTGACCTCACTATCGGCTTTAGCGCCCTTAAAAACCATAAAAACGATACCCATGATGAAAAAAAAAATTACAGCCGCCATCTTGGATTTTCATTTTTATCTCACTATCGGCGATCTCATTATCCGTCACTTTCTTTCTTCGCACGGCTAAATTACGAACGATTTTAACATTCATACTCGGTTGGTTATTCGACCTTCGCAATTTATCACCCTAAAGTAGGCAGGCCGTCTAGCGACTGCCTACTGCCGCGCGTAAATGTATGAAGATTTTGTTTTTTGTTAGGTATGATAATTTAGTGAGTTTCTTTACATACACTAAAATGTAATTGACAGGCCTATGGTGATTTATCGAGGTAGACACTGCTTATATGCAATGCACGCCACTGCTTAGTACGCTATCATAATTGCGTAACTTGGAATGGCAATCCATTCCAATTTGACAGTACAACAATATCCATTGCGTTGTATTTGTTTTACGAATTTTTAACGATTTTTTTAAACATGTAGCCTATATGTTAATCCAGTGTGTCAGCTACCTCCATACCAAATTTTATATCAAAATTGGTCCAGCCGTTTGAGCGGGAAGAAGTAACAAACATATAAACACACACACACACACACACAAACTTTCGCCTTTATAATATTAGTGTGATGAATATTGTAGCATTGGTAGTGTGTGCCTTGAAGGGTATGTGCCAAATCAACATATTTTCTAAGCTTGTTTTCAATATGCTCGTTCGCAATTAATACATAGGTACGTACTTTGGCAAGTACTTGATTAATCACTGTCCAGTGAAATTAAGTAAATAGCATCTACTTTTATGAACACTTCACATTACCTACAAACTATTTGAAAACAAATCAACGTAAGCTTTAAAAAAAATACATGGCAAAAATTAAATAAAATTAGGCTCAAGTATCAAGTCGTGTCAGTTTACTCATAATTTCACCGCTTCGCGCATGTCGCTATGTGTGAGAGCCGTGCACGTGTAGTAGTGAGACTCAATACCTAAAATTGAAGCGCGTCAATTCGTAAACGCGTCCTTAAAAGTGAATATGGCGTTTCAAGGTAGTATTTTTTGATTTTAATGAAATATTGCAGAGGTAGTAAACATTTTAGTAACCTTACCTACATGTATTCAATCATTATTTATTATTGTAATATTATTTGTAGATAATCAGGACTACGACGATTTTACTGAATGTAGCCAGGCAATGTTTACTGATTTCCATGATCAACAAAATGAAGATAAGGAAAATCAAGGTTTTCCAAGCTGTAGTCAATCGATTTTACAAAAAAGTATACCAAAGAAGCGTCCATTCACTGAATCTCGTAATAGTTGCAATGTAGTTTCTAACAACAGTTCAGATACTAGCATTGAAGAAATTTTGGACTCTGATGAAGACGAAGATATTAAAAGAAAAATGTAAATGTATTTTTGCGTCATTTGTTAGGCTGTTTGTAATATAATCTTATTAGAGAAATACCTGTATAAAAATATACAGATAGTATGTATAAAAATCGAAGTAGATAGATTTAACTTCACCCATGTGCACATAACATTTTGGCCCATAACGTGTCGGCACACGTTTGACTCAACTATTGAGTCATTGGCCATGAATCGGCCACCTCGGCTATCGGCTAACAAAAGGTTTATGACACCTGACTATTAAAAATATTCTGTAAAATGAAGGGCCAGGTCTGATATTCACGGAAATGTTTAATGAGATCTGAAAAATGGTAGTTTAAGTGATATTTTGCAATTGGGTACGTATTTGAATATCGAAGATTAAAATACCGACTGTTAAAATATCGATGTTCAAAACATCGAAAATTTAAATATCGATTGTATCAAAATGTCGAAAATTGTTATACCTACGCTTAAAACGTCGAAGATTGAAATGTCGAGTGATTAAAATTTCGAATGATTCAAAATATCGAATGACATTATGCCTAAGTTCAAAATATCAACATTTAATACATCGAAGTTCTTAATATCTACGTTACGTTACGTTTGGGTTTTTATTATGTAAAAATAATTAAAGTACCTACATTACATGAGGTTTTCCTTGTTTTTTTTTTGTAACCCACCTGATTTCCATCTAGCAAACAAGCATGCAGCAATCATGCAACATGCAAGCAAGCATGGCTTCCTTAGCCAAGCGTACCCTTGCAATTACAATACAATTTTGGTTTGACTCACCAATTGAGCCATCGGCCTCCCTAAAGGTTTTTTAATGACTCAACTGTTGAGTCATTGGCCATGAATCGGTTAAACAAATATCAACTTTATGCTAGTGTAAATTAAGGCTACGCCGCCGTCTAGTGGCGCCCTCATACTCAAACGGATAATAGTGGCCCCACTATTATCCGTTTTAGTGATTATAATAAAAACTAAACAATGTAAAACTACCGTTTATAATAATATAATTAATCATATATTATTATTAACGCATAATCTTGTGGAGCACAACTAAACGTGCTTATTTTCATTCTAAAATAAAAGAAATAACCAAACAAACGATGAGGGCGCCATTGCGCGGTCGGCGTTTGGTCGCCATCTTATGTTGACTTCAGAATAAATAATCTGAATGAAAAATAATTTAAAAACTGAACTTTTTGTGTAGGTATTAAAGTTGTTTTTACATAAATACATGTATGTGTTTACATGATTAGATTGCGACCGCATTTCACAATTCTGCATTTTAATATCTCCAGGAACACTAAACCACTCTTGGGGCGAAGCGTCCCGCATGAGCCTCTTCCTACCTTCCCACGCGGACACAACACCGCGGGATGAAATGCTCGCCAAAGCTATGCTAGATGCCTGTGACGACTATATCTCAGTCTACCTTACTTAGTAAGTACTTTTATAAGTTTTTTCAAGTTGCATGTTTTTTTTTTTTTATATAGTCTGTTTCAAAAGTATCTGACAAAAGTGTAAACAAACCTTGTTCAGGTTAAATTCTTACGCAATCGGTGACTGAAGGAGAAGGTATCAACATTATATTTGACCACTTTTTCCAACTATTATTGTTTGATTATTTCAGTGAACTTTTTTTTATTTTTTATTATTATAGTAATATTAAATGTCATTTGAATTGAGCAATTCAGTCTTAAGAGACTGGTGATTTAAAAGAGGTTTTATTGTGAAGATTTAGAAATTAATGATTGATTTAATGAATACGCACTGTGCAGTGTATAGGTACCTAGTAGGTACCCATTTTTTAAATTGATATGATAAAAATAATTAATTTTAAGTTTAACCAAAGATCAAAATAAGACTAATAAACTAGTAAATAATAAAGCGTTAGTTAGTGACTGTGACTTAATAAAGTTTATAAATAAAATAAAGATAATAATAAGTCAATAAATTGTGTAATATAACATAATTTTTAATCTAGATTTATACAGGGTGGTTTTTCACGGCAAGAAAAACGTGTGTAAAAGGGCCTTACTCTAGCCAAAAATATGTAAACAAACTCATGCATTTTGCGTACTGTAGTTTAAATTATTTAGTAAGTACAGACGCCAGCACATCAAGCTACCCGAAACTGTCAAATTTTTTCAATCAACTTTGAACCTTATGCTTTAGCGATAAAGGTGAAAATCTATTAAAGAAATTTGACAGATTGTAGTAGCTTGATGTGCTGGCGTCTGTACAAAGCGCCTAAGTATAGATTATTTTTATTCACGAACATTGCGTACGTGGTCACGAACATTGCGTACATCACTTTGTTTCAAGACACGTGACCACGGTCACGTGTCTTGAAACAAAGTGACTTGAATTTTACCCACCTACCTATCTAGATAGGTATTAGATTCAATTTTATTATCTACCTATTAATAAAATCTATGATAAAATTATGACGAAAAGATTACAGTACAATGAAAAACGTTTAAAAATCGATCAATCATATTTTGACAGGAGCTTATGATAATTTTCGCTCTGTTTACAACTGAGTAATAAAATTATTATATTTATCTTTAAATTTTAGATAAAGATGAAAGTGTAATTTTGTTTTTATTTTATCAATAAATTAGTGGTAAATCTTAATTACTTATATAAATTATTTTTTATTTTCCCCATATACCTACTTACGTTGATAACATTTTATCAGTTTGGGAATGTCATGATTTATTTCATCATATCATAATTACTCAATTAGTCTATGCCTAAAGTGAACAGCGGGTCGTAGTTGCGTATCATAAAAGATTTTTCATGAAATTTTTAAGATTTAGGTATGAAATAAAAATAATATGAGTAACTACATGATATTTCCGAACGTTTTGTGGAATAGAAACATAAAATATGAATGTATGTAGGTATTCTAGATAGAAAAAACGTCACGAAGTTATCTGACGCAGTTTCATACTTAATATGTTCATGGAGGATAAAAAGCAGGAATGGTCCGCCTCCTCGGGACTCTGGTCCTGGGAGGGCCCAAATATAATCCATCACAAACAGTCAAAACATGTGCAGTATGAACATGTTTTGACTTTGGTACAGGCAGATTATAATACGCCCTCCACAACGTCGGGGCTAAAACTTTCGAGCTCGCTACGCTCGCTCTTGCATCATAGTCTTTTTTTCTCAGACTTTTCTGCGTAAGCCGACAAAGCAACTAATTTTTCTGTATGTATGGTCAAAAGAAAACCTAAACTTTTTGAGGTAGCGTGCAAAAATTTTCTTCTCATCTTTTCTGCATACCTGGGCAGAGGGGCCATTTAGTTTTGTGGCCCCGGGCCCCCGACAGGCTTAGTCCGCCACCGGGGCTCAGGTAAATAAAAAACAAAAAATACATTATTTACACATTTTATTCATCGTTTTTACAAAATAATACTTTTTTTTTAATCAACAAGTTCGAAGCAACATCTATGTGATTTCCAGTTGACAATGTTTTGTACTTAAAAAATTATATTTTCAACACTATGTTACATACGAATTTATTTCACATACATAATGCCGCACCCAGAGAGGCTTAATCTCCCATCGTCGTAAATTAAACGACTCTGAATGCGGCGGCTAAAGTGCCAATTTTAACGTCTAAAGATTAGCACAGACTAAAAATATTTCAATTTTGTTTACAGTGGTGATACCATCCGTATTATTTTCGTCATCGCTGCTTACAAAAAATATTGTTTTTATCTCAATACACAAGCACATTTTGTATGGAGAGGTGACGAAACGTTACAAAGGTCTGGGACCGGTATCCATAATCATTGTTCTCGTTTCCTAAATACCTATTTATTGCATCTAGAACATTTCTATATCGTCTCTAGAAGTAAATTGCACGGCATCTCTACATTAGATCCACACTGCCGCGACGAGTGCAATACGGCCGATGCATCATGGCCGGTCTGGGGGTCTACTCCCCACCCTAAAAGTCCGTAGTTTCGGCCGAAGTTACAGTCGTTACCTACTCCATAGCACTTATAAAAGTATTTAGTTTGGGCCTGGGGGCTCGAACTAAGAATGAAAGACGACATGATTTGACACTTGTTTTGACGGATCTACTACTTTCGGACGGGCCCGTATCTTCATTGATGGACTTAGAGAGTAGACCCCCTGAAGGTAGGATCTCCAAAATTTCGAGCAGGTCCTCTCACTCACACTCGCCTGATGTCACCATTTGGTTCCTAAAATGTGTTATTGCGCAGCCTTCTGCGCGAAGTTCGGACCGGCCATAATTCATCGGTCGTATACTGTGTGACAAAACGTGACACATCCTGTAGTACGACATAATACCAGTTAAGACACGGCGGTAATCGCGCGGTTGAGGATCGGTATCTGACGTGTATAAACGGGTACTTACAGTTGATGATAAATACCCCGAAGTAACAAGTTCTGACTTATTCCTTGTTGTTTTATGAGTGTAGTATAGGTAGATAATGGTGGCTTTATAAAATAATCAGTTTTAAGCTAATTCCATACACTAATTTCAACAACTAAAGCCACTTAGGGTGTGTATAGGACTATATTTCCACTGCATCATACAAGTTATGTTTTCCGTAATATCAGATGACCTATAGAATAGCTAGTTCATACCATAGTATTTTTTTAACGTTTTTAATTTTACACGCAGTTGAAATTAGTCCATCTGTACACTACTTTAATTTACCTACGCTTTAAACATGGGATTTAATACAAAAACGTCGGATTATAATTTTGAAAGTATCGCTGATTATAGGGTAATTTTGTTTTTTTTTGTGTAAACTTTTCTAAGGAATTGACACTGGTTTTGAATTCTTACTATTTATATTTGAATTTAACCTGTACGAAATAGCCCATATTACCAGATTACTGCGTAAAACATTTAATAAGTATATAAGAGGTATTGTCACTACATAATTTTCTACTTGTAGGTAATTCAAAGGCGCCGTCGTCCTATTGTCATCGCTCGCACGATGAATTGCGATGAAACCGGTCGCGCGATAAGAAATCGTATGTCTTGTTTTGGAGCGATGCGATCACGCTCGAAATGGCTATTAACAGAGATGCATAGCTTTTGCTGTCGGGCAATATTTCTTTAATTGTAAATAGCATTAAAAAAAAGGAAAACGTTAACCACATAATATACTCTATAAAAACAGAAATCAGCTCGGTGAATTTCACAATCAATTTCGACGTACGGAAAAAAGAAAAAGATTTTTATTACGAATATTTGTCTATGTCAACAGATACATTTGATTGACATCTGTAATGGAATACGCAGCGATTGTACTCGTTATATTCAAAGATTGGTGTTCCCTTGCCCCCCCCCCCCTCCTCTCCACTTGGTCGCGCGGGCGCCATTGGACCATTCAGTACTGATCAGTATGTTTGATCGGACGATCGGATCGTCCGATCAATACGATACGTCGATGGTCGCGCGACGAAAACTAGACAATTTGGTCGCATCGCATGATCGCGCGACCATCAATCAATAGCCCATTCAGTAGATATCAGTATGTTTGAACGCACGGTCACGATCATTTTCGTCAGACGCACGCATCGTCGCACGAGCGATGACAATAGGACGGCGCCTAAGGCTCAAAGGACTAAGGGACCTAGGCTAGAATTATTTGACTAAGATATTCTGATCTTAAGTTTTAACCTCGGTATAATCAAGCCTTTAAAATTACCCATAGTTTAATGACTCCGAACATAAGTAAGTAGGTTCTATGAAACAAAACATTTACTTTCAATTAAGCGTAATTATCACGCCCATATCAGATGTTAAGTGATTTCCATCAACGCGTTTATAAATAAAATTAAGATACTATATCGAATTTTCGACCATTATTATAAATTACATAAGGCAAAATGGCTGACACAGACAAACCACAAAGTGAACATTTATTATTTTCTACAATTTCAACACTTAATGACATGCATTATTTTCCTTAAAATTATTCAAGTAAAAACTAAAAGCATTTTATATTTTAAGTTCTACACTTAATGCGCAGACCCGCACTATTTCGCAGCACAATATCTTAATTTTTTTTATTGAAAATAACCGCCAAAACAAAAATTGAACGACGAAACGAAATTTCGAATTTTATTTTTTTCTAATCATTTTCATTCCAAATGTTTTTTTTTTTAACTTAAATAAAGCTTTTTAAATGCAGATGATTTAAGTTTACTATTTCATTTCATTGTACTGTACTGTGTAATTAAAAGTTATTCAGCATACATACAAGATCACAGACAAGAAGTACAAAAATATTAGTATAAATGATTATATTTAAACGCACCAGGCGTTACTTACAAGCGTTTAAAATATATATTTAGCTAATAGTTATATTTATATAATTTTATCTATTATCTACATTCACATTAGGCTAGAAAAATAAAAGTTTGGCAATCTAATTTTTTACCTAATTTATGGAACTTTCATAATGGCCAAGCAAGGAAGGCAAAAATGAGATTAAAATGTTAAGTTCCATAATTAGGTACAGTCAACAATGGAGTTAAGTATACAGGAGCGTCGGATATAGTTGAAGTTTACTAAGAAACCGATGGATGTTCTGGACTGAAATTTAATTTAATAAATGAGCTGTTTGTTTTCTATTAATAAACTAAAATTTTATTCGAGAATATCCATCGGTTTCTTAGTAAACTTCAACAATATCCGACGCTCCTGTATACTTAACTCCTTTGTTGACTGTACCTATGTTGTAATCGAAAATAAGCACCTCCCTAGTTCTTACATTCTTTTTGAATCAGTTCAGATTCCTATCCTCATACAAATAAAGCTTAATGAGTATATCCAAACTGATTATTCCATAATCGATCTCCCTTGCTGAACTTCTCAACTTACCACAAAATGTCAACTCGCTAACATAGAGGGCGCCAGCATATTTATGGCCCAAAACAGTCCTTTTTTTGAATGATTTCCAAATCAAGTGACTACATTTTATGAACAAAATGTTGTTTCATAATAGAGATAACTCGTTGGCATCAATAAATGTGTATGGTCCAAAGAACTCTTCAAATATTAAAATTTTTGTGTCATCGTAGTGCGTTTTTTATTTGTTTTATAGTAGGCTTAACTCGCACCAATAAAAATTATCCTGTAATAAAAGTCATCTGCAGTTTTCCACCAGACCTCTTTAGATAAGTTTTTATGTTAGTACACATTTCCAGATTTAACTGACCTCGTATTGGCCATTCGTACTATGAGAAGTCGGCTAATACTGGAAATGTACAGCTTGATATATCGTTGTGCGTACAACCAGAAAAAAAATAACATTGATACTGTTATATTAAAAGTCCATGAGAAAGAAGATATTAAGTGTACGATATTAGTCCTTTTTGGAACAAAAATAAGGTTTATAACAAGCTTTTTTCTTTCTGCAGGTCAACTACATTTTAACCGTTTCTGTTATACTGTGCATACATAATCGTTGCACTGAATCATTGAGCCGTATCGTGTGTCTGTTTCAAATTAATTTCGATACATTTAAGTTCAAACTTCCATTATCATAATAATCATAATTACGTTTGCAGGCCGATAACAAATCTCATTATTAAATTAGATTTTTTAAATATTGATCACCGTTGATCATCAATTTAAATATTTCGTACATTATCTTCATATTTATAGACACATACAAGGCGAAGTTAAAAATATTACACTGAATTAGCTTTCATTGCTTTTCTGTGAGTAATTTCTCTTTTAAGAGGAGACGCGGTCTCGTGGTTGTGGCGTTAAATCCATACTAACGTATTTGGTCGTTGGCGTTAATTCCTAACGTATTCCTGTTTTCTCCCTGGTACAAGTCGAAACATATTTTTTACGATATCCATACTACTGTTATAAATTCGAAAGTAACGCTGTCTGTATGTTTCCTTTTCACGCCTAAACCACTGAATGGGTTTCAATAAAATTTTGCAAGATAGATGGTATCCTGGGGACCTACTTTTTGTCGCGGTATCACGTTCCCGTTCCGTAGGATACATCCACGCGGGCGAAGCTAGTAATATTCTATATATCTACCGCTATCATGTCCCTATGATTTGTTTTTGACGTAATTATATATTTATTACTAAATTTAATAAAAACAATTGGTAGATTATATATAGATAGATATTATATCGAAAAATAAAATTGACTAGTATCATTATCCAGGGAGAAAACAGAGGAATACTTTAGTGTCTATGGAATGAACGCCAGCGATAACGTCTCCGCGCTTCCTCTTAACAAGAGATTCAAACAAAGAAATGTATCACATATTACGTAGTTTTAAAAATATGTTTGCATTTAATATCTTTTAGAGACACAAAGGAATATAAATTGTATGCCATCTTCAAATGTAATGACGTTTTTTCTTGTCTTGTGAATTAAATTACCTTTATACACTTGAGTCGATGTTTACAATATCAACATAGATAAGTAGTTACCCAGTAAATATCGGTAAAGTTAAGATTAAGACCACTTTACGTTATAACATGCAGTTAGAATTACCCTCAAGAGAAACAAACAATAGAAGATAATCATAAAATGTGTTTACATGTCAACATAAACACGACGTACCATCACGCCTGTGGTCTCCGAAGGGTTAGGCAGATGTGTACCTATAGTACACCTACATTTCGCCAGAAAAGAAATGTTCGCCCGGAAAAATATATAAAATATAGTTGAGCAAAAACAAGAATTAAATGTTTGGAATAAAATTATTGGCAAGATTTTAGCGTTTATTTGATGTACATAGGTTTTCATCACCAAGTCACAATTAATGTAAGAGATTCTTAATATACTTTCAATTTCTCTCATGCACATAAGACAAGAAAACCAAGTAAACTACACTCCCTAAATCGAGCCACCGTGAATATTCACATGCATAAAGGTCTAAAAAATGAAAATAATTATGAGTCAAAAAAAGTTTTTATGAAATTTTGAAGCTGACATACTGACCATCATTTTACTGTCATCACATTCTTCCAAATTTGTATTGTCGAACATCTAAGTTCTCTATAAGTTACAGACCTTTATAAAAAAAAAACAAAGTGACTCGTTTCAGGTGTCCGGAAGCTACTAAGTACCCGCAATTGGAGACGACATACAATTTAAATCCGTAGTAATCCCAATATCTTGGAACAACACTATCTTAACACTATCTGTAGGACAAACGGTTATCATTGAACGTTTCACACGTTCGCGATAGCTTAGCCATCAAGAGGAAACGCGGTCACGTGGTCGTTGGCGTCCATTCCATACTAACCTATTCCTCTCTTTTCTCCCTGGTAAATACTAGTCAATTTTTTTTTTAAATATGACACGTTAGTAATGTACCTATCATATTTTAGGTACTATTTATAGTATTTTACACGTAGGTACTTTGTCCAAGACGACGCATGCTAAATACGGCATCTGAATCACAAGTTAAACTAGTGTTGTTCCAACAGTGTCCAATGCTTCATATTTAAATATACATAAACAAGTGAGATTGTCTCAGCTAAAATAACAATGTACAGTACATATTGTCACTTACACATAGGTACAAAACTCGGTGCTTATTCACCGGGACCCATAATAAGGGCGCTGATTGCGAAAAACAGGAACACTACTCCACCGATTATGGTAACTGTGGAAGAGAGAGAGATATAGGTTAAAATTATGAAACAAAAACTAAAAAAAAAAATAAGATTACTTGGCCAAATGATACAGGGTAGCATTTACATCGATGGCCAACCTGTTAGCATGTTTTCAGTAAGTACATGATTCTGGACCCATCTGCGTTGAAATGTTTTGTCGGGGATTAAAAAAATAATTAGTTATTCCATACATTTTAACCGCGTAAGGTATTGCACTGTTCTAAGAAGCAGCACTTTTTTAAATAACCTGCGAAAAAATTATATTGGTCCAGAATAATTTACTGAATACATGGTAAAAGGTTGTGCGTCGAAGTCCCTGTCACCCTGTATAATGTAGTTTGCAATAACAACAATAAAACGTTGTTAATAAAACTTGATCCTTCTCATATAACTGCCGACAAATTGCTTTGCAGTTTGGCAGGTGTTATGTAAAAATAAAATTGTAACATTAAGGATTAAATAAATATATTTAAAAAAAAATAACTATTTAAATTGTAATAAATAAAATCATCTTCCATGTAAAATACAGGTTCATGAACATGATTTGTACAGCCCAAGGATTAAAAAAAAACAATGAATGTGTTAGATAACTAGTAACGCAAACTGGAAGTAAACAAAATATTCGCGTAATTCATCGTCTGTAAAGCAGAACCCAAAATAACTTTCATGGCACCCGGACGTTTGGCAATGACGCAGAAATGCGTCAAATGCGTCATAGGTGTTATTTCTTTCTACGGTTTTTTGTTGTCATTTTTATTTCCATCAACATGTAATCCAGACGGGAATAATAATATATTGTCTTCCTCCAGTTTGCTTTTATAATTTCTCAGAACCAAAATACCATTTTTGCATGAATCTTTGAATAAACTGCCATCAGAAATCAAACTACCCCATAAAGTGATTCGCTCAATTATTCTGAGCGTGAGAGGATCCAACTATATTTTTGCGGAATGTGTCTGGAACAAGGTTGAGAGGAACAACTATTTTATAGAAAACGGTTTTAATTCTATTAACGTTGGCATGTTGTATAGAATATTGGCTCCCTTGTCCAGGACAGCTAAAAAATATACAAACTTGTACACCTGGGTATTAAGTGTACACAGACAGATTGACCGTATGAGGGTGACATGGTCAATATGGTCATACTGATCAAACCCTCTATAAACTAAGAAAGATTTAAAAAAAACTACCCCATATAAAAAAGTTGGGGAAATACTCAATTACTCATCTCTCCAGTTCAAACTTAGAAGACAATTAAAAAAAAAACTCACCAGTCCTAACAGAAATCTTGGCGGCAACCATCCTGCCACCTATCACAGCCAGTCCCGTGCACAGAGCATGGCCCAACGAGCCACCGACGACCACGCCGACCGCGTGCTCCCTGGTCGCAAGCACGACCGTGGCCAACTGCGACCGATCCCCCCACTCAGCGAGGAAGGTCAGCGTAGCCGCTTGGAGAAGAACCTTGAGGACAGCGTTTCGTTTCCGCCGCCGGTTTTCGACCTGTCCTTGTTCTAACATGTCTAAGGTTTCTTCTTTTTCTTCCTGGAATTTTGAAAGGTGGTTTAGTGGGGCGAAATTGTGTTGCAAGTCTGGGGAGATGGGGCTTAAGTGTGGAAGAATTTGGAGGTTTTAGAGGCCGGTTGTTTGTTACAGGCATATACCATACCAAATATGTTGTTGGAAGCACGTCTATTTGACTAAACCATATTGATGTTTAGTATAAAACTTCTACCATCGACCATCTGGCGGTATAGTGACATCATCATCATTTCAGCCGTCATAGTGACATGTGTCACGGTAAATCGTGCTAGACCTGTCTGACACCACTTTGTCGCTTTTTACGACATTTATGGGAAAGATATATTGTAACCTAGTGTTCTTTTTCTCTAAAGGCCTTTTTCCTTTATAGACTTTTATACTCTATTTCATACAAAATAAGGTTCAAAATGCGTTAATTTATCGTTGTGGTCTTCAATCTCAAGAGTGAATCTCTATCTCAGAGACAGATATGTTTACAGTAAGTAGTACTCATACTATTCTAAAATTCGTCCACAAGTACAGACTAACTGGAATTACAGATTATTTAAATACAGATAAAAAGTACATGCTAAGCAAGATAAAACGGCATAAACAACGTTATTTATGAGCGGGTTTATTAAAATAAACAAAGGTTTGCTTGCAAATAAAATGTAGCAGTGACTGGTGAAGTTTCTAGAGCATATTTTTATTGAAAATTGTTTTATTTCTAATGTGTCATTGGATTTTGTATAGTGAAAAAATGGTGTATTTCAGCCTTCAAGTGTGATTGATTATACACTACAGTCAAATATTCACAAAATTAGGGATGAGGCGAAATTAAGAATCAAAATGCATGAATAATTTATACATTCCAGGCTTCAAATATGCAACAGATTGGTATGCAATAGTGGCAGCATTTTTGTAAGAAATACCTAATATATTTAAAATGAACTTCTGGGCAATTACTTCGACATTTTCGTGGGTTAAAATATTTTTTTAATTCTAATGGTTTTTTACACTTACTAAAGATCGAAATTTAAGCTATTTCAGATATACCTATTTCACTTTATACATAAATATTTGAAGCCTAAGCAAAAAATCAGGCCCAGAAAAACAAAATCCTTTAAAGTTTCAGAATCGGAATCTAATTTTTTCTGGTCAGATAAACTAACGAAAAGTATGAATGAATAGCAATACGCGCACTATAGAGCCGGTATTACACAATCAAAGGTTAACTAATGCAATATTTTACTATTTGATGGTGTAACGCCTGCCTAAACAACATTCTAATCAAATGCTGAATTCCTTTGCATAATAGATTCAATTCATCTATCGAAGCCTTTCTCAAACGAAATAATGATATGGTCTGTGCGAAACAGAACGAAAAAAAAAAAAAAGCTAAGGCTAAAAGAAAAATAACTAGGTGTCATTCGTACTGCCAGGCATAATGACGTAAGATCACCCTCAGCGGTTCTGATTGCGCCGAGCTGTCCGCAACGGGCTCCCTTGGGGACTGTGGGGCACTCTCCGTTTCTCTGGGGACCGAAGGCCCCGGGCTTTGGGAACCAGCGGACACGACCGACGTCGCGTCGGGTGACTTCGATCGCTCTTTTAGCGCTTCCTGCAGTGTCATACTTTTGAATCTCGAACTGGCAACTTAAGATCGAAATTAATCTCGATGTTCAAATCAAAACCGTTATTTGACATCGGCAGATAAAAAAAAAACAGAATTGGCATGTAAAACCGAATCATCTTTTGAAAGTAGTAAGTACTGGCAAATTTCTGACTCTATTTTCAAAAATCCCCTTCCCCTTCGTACACAAACAAAATGGCGCTTCGTGTGTGCCAGTCATAACTAAGTCAATAAAATAAAAACAAAGAAAGGAATTCAACATTTGCAGCTAGGTTATGACTGATTAGAATCTACAAATACTAAAATATCTCAAAAACACTATCTTATCTAATGAACAAAGTCCTGTTTAAAGTAAGATTTAGTCGGTGATAAATAGTTGATTCGACTAAATTGACCTTTATTTAAATAACTAAGTAACTTATTATTCGACCTCGTTGGCTACCGTCATTCTATTGTTTTTAGATCCATTCGTTTCAGCGTAATCTGAAGAGGAATGACTTTGAAATGATAATAAATTATAATTATTCGCTACGATGCCGATGACTGCTTGCAATGCAACCACTCGATCAAAGTACTCATGAAATGATGGCAGGTTCGTAAAGTCTGGATGTAATTTATTTGCGTGGCTTTTATTAAATGTGGCAATAAAAAAATTATGTACCATTGTAGGTCTACCAGAATCTCATGGCATAAAAAACAAACATTGTGATTTTCATATGGCAATGTCAATCCATATAAAAATCTCAATTTTTTTTTTATGTCATGAGATTCTGGTAGACCTATATCCTAAGATAACTTTAGTAGATATCAAGATAGACACTGGTGCCGATTCCCTTGTTCACAAACTAAACTAAATTTAAGTTCAGTGCATCTTTTTCTTTCTATTTAATAAGAAAAGGACAGAAGATAAATTATAATTTAGTCCTGTCAAATTAATCAGCGCCTGACACTACTCCTTATAAGTATAAACGTGATTAAAAACTTGCCTACTAAAATTACATCAATTTACGTCAGGCGCTGATTAATTTGACAGGACTAAACTAAAATTTATCTTCTGTCCTTTTCTTAATGAAATAGAAAGAAAAAGATGCACTAGTTTAGTTTGTGAACAAGAGAATCGGCACCAATATCATTTTATTTTTATACAGATCATGTAAGATAGCAAAGATATTAAGTTTGATTAAAGGATAAAAATTTACAGTGTGTCATGAGGCGTTATCATGGTTTTAAAAAGTGACGTATCAGAGATTTTCGGGCATAGATAAAAAACAGTAGGTAAGAACAATTAGCAATGCGTTTATTTGTGCCAATGACGTTTGGAGAATATGAACGGATAAACGAATGTAGATTACCATTTGAAATTTAAAAATTAAACACTGAAATCTTCATATATTTTCATAATTTTGGTAAATGTCCATGTTCGCACGGACATAATAATATCTCGCCGGGATTTTATCGCGCACTGGACTCTCGGTGTTGAGCCAAGCATGGTGAATCCAACAGAGCGCATCCCAGCGCGTCAAAACACACCCTATTGGATTTTCAACTCTCGGCGCTAAGCAGTGCGTTGAAACTCAAGTGCGCGACAAAAAATCGCCGCGACCTAAAAACCAAAATCGCAAAACCTGGGCTAAATATACAGAAAGTTCTACTAGTAAGAAAAACGTATTAAAAACGGTTCAATCTTAGAAGATCCATTGGCCAGATCCATGATGGATCTAGTGACGAAGACGAGTTTGTTGTTTGGGAAAGTTATTATTTCATGTTGTAAGAGCCTTTTAGATGCTATTATCCCTATAAAATATTAAATAAGCCGTGGGCCTGTTTCGTAAACATTGAAAAAAAATCTGAACTT
Organism: Oligia fasciuncula; assembly: GCA_963082905.1. Lineage (NCBI taxonomy): Eukaryota > Metazoa > Arthropoda > Insecta > Lepidoptera > Noctuidae > Oligia > Oligia fasciuncula. Next base: position 10,422,414 of record OY720408.1, read on the forward strand.
GTGAAATCGAAAGTGTTAAAACAGTGAAGATATTGCCATGACCACAGCGTTTAGACATAGCGACTATTGGTAATCCACGGTTATTAGGTATTGCTAATTCCCATACTTAATCCATTATATTCGCAAATTGTAACGGCGGTTTGGCAGCTATCCTACGCAATGAAGGCTGAGCGAATTATTTCTTTACTTTTTGAGTCATTTAGCGCTTTGTAAAGACAATTATAGTTATATTTTTTTTAACTAAAAATCTTTCTGTCTATGAAAAATCTTTGCATGACAAGCGGAACAAGAAATAAATCTCAAATTAATAACTTTTGAGCCCTTTGGAAAGGTACGTAATACAAAATGATTGTTTCTCTTCATTATATAATATTCAACTAATATTATTTATTGCTACATAATAATATTTATTTATTTACGTGAATGATTTCACAACGTAATGCGTTGCGTAAATTAATCTTTAATTAAATGGTAGCTTGCATAAAATGAAATAATTAATCAACGATTATAATAATTATATCGGCATGTCCGATAAGAGGGTAGATTTAATAAAAGCCGCAAATTCGATAAGTGTGTGAATCGAACATTCTGATTTCAGATTTCCCTAATTGTTTTATTTTTTTAGGTATTTCAAAAGTTTAAAGTAGATACCTACATATGTGTTCAGATCCGGTTACTCAGGGACTGAATAAAATATTTGCATTTGCATTGCAAGCAGAGTCTAGATGTGGTCTAGAGGTAATTGGAAAAACTCGTCAATCGAAAGTGAATATTGGATAAATTGTGGAACTTGTCCTGTATGCACATTTTTTAACATCCTAATATTATGTGCTAATGGGTTTTCCATCTGGAATTTCTGTGGCTCCCTGAGTCCGGTTGATGTGAATAGGCTCACCCCACATTAAATGGGACTTTCTGGCGAATTGTGGGTGTACTGTAGGTATATCTCTGCCTCACCGTTCGGGAAATTTAGGCGTAATATTATGTTATTTTAATGTTATGTATGGTAGTCCGCAAAGTGTAAGCTAAAAAATTATTATTGTAGTCACGTATTTTTTGATAAATGCCCTTCTATCTATCGAGGTCTTTAGCACATCGCGAAATTACGCAAAATAATATTTATTTTGCAAGTATAAAAATACATTTTGTTTAATCGGGTCATTTTTGGTAGCGGAGTTATTGCTAAAAAAAACTAAATTCCAACGAAAAAGGGGAAGGAGATTTCAGTGAAGATAAATTATTGATAATAACTTCTTTTTTTAATTTACTTTGGCACTGTAAAAAGAAGATTTTATGAACTACTTAAAAAAAACTATTAATATTATAACAACTCTGCTAGATTTCTTATTTCGCTCACTTAGGGCGAATTTCACCAAACTTTTATACCTAGAAGAAGTATTATCTTGAGAATCAATTTTGAATTTTTGACAGTTTTGCCATACTATATATAACTGTCAGACGTCAATTTTATTCTACGGATAAAAGATATCTGACTTTGGTAAAATCAGCCCTTAATCAATATTCTACCGAGCCAATCGGCCACTTTACCGAGTCTCACCTGAACTACCCAAAAAAAGATAAAATAACATACCTGATCTTCTCTTCTTTTCAATTCACTCTGTACTTCTTCCAATTCTTCTTGTCCCTCATTGGGGTCCATTTTCCACCCGTCCCTTAACATTTTAATACCAAATATCGCAAACAGGACAGCACTGGCGTAGTGCGTATAAATTCGAGGTATGACGGTCGCTATCCAGCCAAAAGCTGCTGATAATATTGTCATAAAGATCAGAGCTGATATGGCTCCGGCAAAGACAATTATCCTAGGGTGTTTCATTGCCATGATTGCAGCGATGAAGAAGGTTTTGTCACCCAACTCAGAGACTACGACCACGGAGAGTGACGCAAGGAAACCTTGCAAGAAACTGCCCTGGACCGCTGCTCGCTGGAAAAAAAGAAATGGAACATATTAAAAGAGTATTTGGACAATTTTTTACATAAAAAACAGTTTATTTCTCCGTAATTAGTTTCACACGTATTAATTATACAGGGTTATTGGTAAAAAAAAATCAGCTGTTCCCTACATTTTGACGAGGTATACGAACAGAAATGTAGGGGACAGCAGATTTTTTTTTCGCGATTTCAAGTTTGGTCCAGTAGTAAAAGTTGTTCATAATGATGAGTACAATGACCTCCTAAGACGTTGTTAATTTTTTACCAATAACCCTGTATAAGGTAGACATAAAACATGTCCTAAAAGATATTGTGTATCTTTGGTCCTTGTTCTTGAATGAGGAATAAGCTTGAAACTCGATTTAAAACTGCATTTGGGTATAGACAAACATGAAAATCTGAACCGAGGTCCATGCTTGAGCATCGTTCTAGTTGGTCCTTAGAGTCTAAATTAGCCAAGGACCAATAAGGCCCGCTTGCACCAAAAATTACTTAACATAACATCACGCTTGTCTTCCCTTAAGAGCTAGGCAGAGGTGTACTTACAGTACACCCACATTTCGTAAAAAATACTTACATACGCGCTAAACGTATACTTATAGTGATTTCTGGTGCTAGCGGGTAAGTGTACTTCAAGAACTCTTCTGTTAAAAACGAGCCATATGTTTGACACGTTATGTAAACTTCCTTTATATCAGCGTATCATGTATACTCACTGGCATAAAAGGGTATACGTGGCCCGTCGGACGACTGTGGCGAAGAATTTGCAGTGCATTAGAAAGTTATCTGACAGCTCTCCAGGACTTCAAGAACCCAGACCGGTTTATGGCAACGTTCTAATTTTAGTAGTTTTAGTATTCTTTATAAAACCTGATGCAATGTGCTTTTATCTAGGGACTTAATGCCAATGACCCATCTTCTAAAAATACACGTACCTTTAGAACTTTCTATTGGGGACAAAATATAAGTATTTGGGCTAAGTGAAACGGGTGTTTTGGGGGCTTCCTTTAGGCGTCTATTATAATGTGACATTGGCGAAATTGTGGGGACTCCTCTACAAAATCAACAATTCAATGTATTGAATAAAAATTAAAGACATCGGTAATTAACTCAATCATACCCAATAATGTAGGTCATCATCTGCCTAGCCTTTTCCCAAGTATGTTGGGGTCGGCTTCCAGTCTAACCGGATGCAGCTGAATACCAGTATTTTACCTGGAGCAAGTGCCTATCTGACAACCCAGTTACTGGGTAATACGATACCCCTTGGTAAGACTGGTTGTCAGACTTTCGGGCTTCTGACTACCCGTAACGACTGTCAAAGATCCACGAATGACAGCTGAGACCAACGGCTTAACGTGCTTTCCGAGGCACGGAGGGGTCACGGTATGTAAAGATGGTCACCCATCCACAGACCAACCGCGGCAAGCGTAGCTTAACCTGATCGATCGACCTGTGCGGCTGTTATTATTTAGCCACGGGCCCCGCTTACCGAATAATGTAGGTGAATATCAAAATTAGCGTAGAGAAAGCCGCAGGCAACCACTTGCCGTACAAGACCACGCCGAGCAAAATACGTTGATAGAAAATATATTAAGGCCGGGGAAGTCCTAAGGCTTTCCGTAACGAGACTACTTAATTCACCAATCATATAAGTGCAGTGACGCAATTTTATCGAATCATGACATTGTAGATACAATATATCGAGTGGACTTGGTGACACAATTGAATTTATTGGTCTCGTTTGCAATCAATGGGACTCTTGGGTGTCGTAGGTGATTCAAAATGGACAGCTATGGGAACTGGGAGGTCTGCACTAATTAAACCATAAACATTATTGTTATATTGAATGAACACCTGGCATTCAATTAAGAGAAAATATCACAAAGCCTTTTAAAATAACAACCAAGTACGAAGGAGGCTAAAGTCGAGTTGAACTGGATACGGAAGCAGTCTTGCAAAATGTGTTCATATATCGCCAAAGGTTCAAGTCAAGTAATGGACTGATTTGTTTGAGCAAACGACACCAGCCAACAGACTGCTCGAGTAGTGACAATAATAAACGTTAAAATATTGACTCACACAATACCTTCTACTACACCTGTCAATGTTTAAACGTGATTGTTTCAGCCAACGTAAAATTATTCCATCCCATCTTTGTTGTTACATAAGCAAGATATAAACTGCACATTGTTTCATAATACACATTATAATGTCTTGGTTGTGTGCTTTCTTCAACCACTTTACATTTAATCATATCGACGCCGGTGACTTCCGTGTATGATTATAACACTTATTGCTTGTTTATCTCCTCTAAAGATTCCTCAGCCATTTCCGTAGAAGTCTTCAATGAATTCCGTAGGCGTGCCAAAATCCATAAGGGCTTACTGACCGATACACGTGCCGTGCCTCTTATGTCTTAGCATTGGGTTTTGGCTTGGCAGGCTGTCAGCGAAACGAAACTTGTTAAGATCACCATTCTCTTAAGGTGGTGTTATTTTTGGTCAACACCAAAGTTGCAATCGAGGGTCTTTAGACCATGAAACATCTTTATGTTTCCTGGTTTTGATCATCATAACCCTGTCAATGCTAGAACCGCTAAACCGTAAATAAACCTTTTTTTAACAACTCGATCTACCTACACCAGAACGGAACCTAGTTATGCATGAGAAACCAAATTAGTTTCAGCATTTTTTGAGGCAATCTCAGTTTAAAACTAAAACGGACGCGGAAAACTACCGGAAATAAAATGTTTTAGGTACTTACATCTCTGAAAATTATACGAGGTTACACGAATTCTAAATAATCTTACGTTATATTTGCACGTACTCCTTCTAAGTTTATGGTTGATAAGATTTAAATTACCGTGCACTAAAAATATAAGTACCACAATAAAATAATTAAGACCGGAATTAAGTATATAACACAACGTTCTGGAAATGAAAGGAAACTCTTTGAGAGGCTTGACCTTTTAATGTTATCTAGCGTTTGTAATTCATTGAAGAACATCCGAGAAACTCGGTACTGTCTATGGTACAGTCGTTATACAAGTTCGAATCAGGGGGTCTACTCTTTAAGTCAAGGTAGATGGTCCGTCAAAACAAGGGGCAAGTTCAATTTTTCGGACGGGCAAAACACATCGGGCTTAAGGACAACTGTCAAATCCTATTGTCATTCATTCTTATTTCGGAAACCGAAATAATCGTATGTCTGTGGTACGGAGTAGGAAACGCCCCTAAAAAACGCCCCGAAGCCACGGATTTCGTGCTTAAGGAGTAAATCTCTTTATGTGCACAATTGTTCATGCAAATAGGGCTACTACTTCATACCTTTTCTTGAATAGCAAGTGTACCTATCTGTAGAGTTATTGTCTTTTGGCAGCCTAGCTTGTAAGGGGTATAAATAGCGCAATCTTTAGCGGTTCAACAACGGACACTTATTATTGATATTATTATATAATCATCAACGTTGTTCTATGAAGTGTTAATTGCAGCAGCTGTTTATGGGAACACTCATCAGATTTTTATGGGGGTAACAGCACTAATAAATCTTTAGGCACCCGTATGTGACGTCACTCTGTCGTGCAATCTACTTGATTGGTAGTCACAATTAAATAAGCGTGAATGGCGGTAAACTGCGGTAGGTACAGCACAAATATCATAGCAACAGATGACAGCGCTGTCTTTGTACAGTCAACACAGGAGATAAGTATGAAGCCGCTTACTACAACTAGTATTTTTGAACCCTTGTGCGTGTGCCGAGTTATCTAGTCTTTTACAACACCCAGATGTTTACAGACGCCAAAAACATCAAGCTACTATAATCTGTCAAATTTCTTTAATAGATTTTCAACCTTATCGCTAAGGCATTAGGTTCAAGGTTGATTGGGAAAAATTTACAGTTTCGGGTAGCTTGATGTGCTGGCGTCTGTACAAGTATCTTGTCTCCCGGGCCCCCCACTCATGTTAGTAGTAGGAACAGTGCGGGGTTTTAGTCGGCAGGAGTCCGGCAGGAACCCTCAGTTCTCCCAAGATGGAGGGTATTCACGAGGATCCCCACGAAAAAAAAAGAAGGCGTTACACTCTGGCCCGCAGGTTAGCACATTGTACAGAAGAAATAAACATTAAGACTTCACGGGCGTATTGTCAGTACTTACCTGTATTGTCTTCTATGTAAAAATATTACGCATCGCAATACATACAATGAATATTACCATCGTTCATTTGTACAGTAATAAAATACAATTACCCTAATAATTACAAAACGTGATATTGCATTACTGTAGATAAAATGAGATAAGAAGATTAATTCAATGAGATAAGAAGATTAATTCATGGTTTTTTGCTATCAATGATAAATTGATAGTTAACCATTTTTGGAACTATCTCTTGACAAGAATTTTACATAGGTAAGTATGACTAAAATGTGTGTGTATGTTGGATCATTTAGCTCCCTTCAAAATGGTTGAGCTGAAAGGTGCTGATCTATGCGTCATGTTCGTGAACGGGCGCCGTCAGTTGGGGCTGGTCATCACTTAGCTGCCTGGCTTATTTTTATTTTTGGATTGTTGTTTTCTTGGTATTTGCTGTACTCTGGACGCTTTTAACGTGTACGTCTTTTTTACATCGTTCTCACATATAATTTTAAATTCAACATTAATAATGTAACTAATATTTTTGTAATAATATAATTTAAAAGAGTGTCCATGGAGTTTCTTGCCCGTTCTTCTCCATAGGTTTGGAATGGGCAACTAGCTTCATATTTTCTGACTGACCGACTTCTTGACAATTTAAAAGTGCCTGTAAATGGTTTAATTGAAATATATGCTTTGAGTTTGAGTTTGAAAAAAATAAAAATTCAGTAAAAAAACACGATGTCTAAGAATTATGAAAAAAGGTTGCGGAAAGTCTGAATTAGGGGCAGATTCTGCTGAACCACCGCCGTCCATCAGGGGAAACAACAAAGATTAAAAATGCAATAACACGCTTTCTCGATCTGGTTTTGACCTAAATTCATGAAATGATACAAGATTATGTGTCATGGCTATTTTGGAAAATCCCATATTAAAATTGAACCAATTTCATGAGGCATCGTCTCGGGCGTGACGTCACTCAATTCCGAGCAGAAGCGACCACGCGTTACCGTTTCGAAAGCTCAAGTCATTTTCAGAACCCCATATTATATCGAATTTCAAGCAAACAAACAAGTCACCAACTGTTAGGGCCTTTGTACATACACGTTTTTCTTGCCGTGAAAAACTAAGGTTTATTCACAGTCGTCAATGTAGTATGAATTGCTATGGAAGCTTGTTGACGGACACGGTATTTTTTTTTCGGGGCGATTTATATGCCGTACCGTAAAGAAATCGTGCCGTGTACAAACTTTAACGTGTCGGCTAGCGATAATCACGTTACGCAGATCCATAAGTAAGTACATTGTACGAAAAACTGTGTACTTTATATATAATAAAGTGGTATTTTCCACAGCGCGTTCATGTCATAAACTCATGTTGGTAAATATTATTATACTTTTATTATTGTTTACAGCCATAGCATGTTCGTGGCTTGTAAAACAGTCATATATCCGCTTGTTTAAATAACTTCATGTAACATTGACATCGGGAAATGTCGCCAAAATTATTTATTTATAGACTCTGATCACGGATCACCGAACACGGATTGACAACTTGTACATACGGCAAAATAGTTAAATATGCAGGCAAAAGTCCCCAAACTTATTTGTTCAGCCTAGCTGCGTACCCCTTACTGAAACCTTCGTTTCGAGGAAAGGCGATTTGTAGTTGAAGTGAAACTTCTTAAGCGGCGTTTCGATAAATTGTACGAGAATTGAGAGTGAAATTTCAAGGATGCGTCATGTTTAGGCAAATTTCGTTTCATGAGAGAGAAGCAAGATAGATAATATAACTCTCTCTGTCTCTCACGCTAGATCTCTCTTACTATTAATTTTTTAAGAAGTTTCACTTCTATCAAGTGTACGATGCTGCACACGCAATTTTTTTTTACATACATGTGAATATAATTGTTATCTGAGAGCTCCTATTCTTAGATACAAGATTAAATATTATTATCTCCTTTGATAAGAAACTTTGTAGTGTTCTAATGATGACTGCTTCAATTTCAGACATTTTTTTGTAGTGGTAAAAACAATTTGTGAACTAAACCTAATTCTTTCATGTATTCGACTAACGTTAAACACCGATTATGAAAAATCTTGACTTAAAATTCTATAATTTTCATACACTGCAGGAGCTAACCCAAGCTAACTATCACCAGTTTTGGCATACTGGAGGTAGAACTGGTTTAAACGTAACAATAATCTATATCAGTAGCGATCTGTTTGACATATACTGGCTACCATAAGTAGCTGTAGCGATCTGTATGACATATACTGGCTACCAGAAGTATCTATCTATGACATATACTGGCTACCATACCTAAGTAGCTATCTGTCAATAGGTTATTGGGTTCGGCCGTTAAATCTCAAATCGTTTATTGCAATCCATAATGTACAATTACAGGTGGTAAATAAAAAAAATGGTTGCCTGTAAAGTCGGTTTTACGGGCGAAGATTTTACGTGACAACGACCGATCATCCGATCATAGTTGAGTGGGAGAGAGACGCAAGGCATTCGGCGGGCCTCTCTCTCGTTCGGTGACTCATCGTAACGTTACCGAGCGTTACACTTTTTCATAAGTAACTCCCAGCCGCAACCTAATTTAAGACGTTGTCACGTCAAAAAATAATAGAAACAATTATGGACCCGCGGGGCAATTGCGTAACACATTATCAATCGGAATCAGTTTCATTTTGACAGTTCAACAACATTCATTGCGTTATTTACGTGTTGATCAGACAAAATTTTTCAAACTTATGAAGCAATGGATTAGCAATTTGCTTCAAAATTATTCAGTGTGTCACTCAATTAGGATGCTGGTCGGGCCCAGAAAATAAAAATGTAAATGTTGGCCATTCACTTTAAGATATTAGTTAGCAAATAGGCAATTTTTACCCTCACACATTATGACAATATCGATTTCATTGTCTTATCGCCCACGCGTCATTTCCCGATATATTTCCTAAAACGTGAAAAGATACTCTTTTGGACGTCAAAAAGATATTTATCAAGCATACGTGATATAAACATCTTGTCACTCAATGCATATCATGTCGCTATGAGGCGAACGGTTAAAAATAAATAATGTGCGATGGATATACTTAGCAAGTTTAAAATTCGCTGACGTTATTAGAGAAAATGCACATTATAAAGCTACCCTTGACGTCAACCGGGCACTGTCCAACAAATATAAAAATACTAAAGACGGGAGTCGTCAAGGGGAGGCGCAATAAATACAGGCTGAGAAAATTCGACTTCAGTATGGAGTGGTCTTAAAAACGGTGAAGGAAAACATCGTGAATAATAATATGTTATAGTAGTACTAGCTGCGCCCCACAGTTTTACCCGCATAAGTGTCGATTTCGTGGGAATATCGGGATAAAAAGTATCATAATTATGTTATTCTGATGTATAAGCTATATTACTGTAAAGTTTCATCATAATCCGTTCAGTAGTTTTTGCGTGAAAGAGTAACAAACATCCATCCATCTTCACAAACTTGCGCGTTTATAATATTAGTAGGATAGGATAGTAGGAAGGATGGCAGAACGTTTCACTGACGTCAATCTGATGCGACTGGAGTTTGGATGTCCTAAGGGTGGTGTGCACAGTGCTGTGCACTATACGAAATGGGATATTGACAGTGTCGCATAACAAAGAACGTAGTCAACAAAAGAGATAAGTATGTAGGATCGTCGGATATAGTTGAATTTCAGTAAGAAACCGATGGATGTTGTAGACTGAAATTTAATTTGATAATTGAGCTGTTTCCTTTCTATTCTAAAAATTAAATTTTATTCGAGAACATCCATCGATTTCTTACTAAACTATATCTGACGATTCTGCATACTTATCTCTTTTGTTGACTGTACATAAAGACAAAAGCGATATCTACTTCAATGTCGTGTATAACAGCTCTTATTCCCCGAAAATATGCAAAAGAGCTGTATAAATTTGATATAATTTCCGCTGTTATTCAGTATATTACGACAAATTTAGATTGACCCCGATGACCTTCGGTCGAGGTCACGTGAGCAGTGAAATTCGTCCGATTAAAGATAATGGTCAGGAAAAAGCCAGTGGAATGGCTATGTTCGTGGGTTCTTGATAACTTCAAATAGGTATTGTTAGTAAAACGATTGCGATTCGGTGTACCTACCTATGGCAAAGGTAATTAAATGAAAGTTATGCATATTTTCATTATGGTATTAGTCTGGTTATTTTTTTTAAACATTTTATAAGTTTTAGCCTTTCAGGTCTTTGAGCCAAGGATTCTCGGAACATAATTTGCATTTCATATTTTATTGTTTCTTACAGAGTGTAAAGATCGCCAATTTTTTATTGTAAAATGTTTTTTTAAAGAGCATCCATGGTGTTTGACCTTACAGTTTAAGTGAATTTGTTTTTAAACGATTATCTGTGCAGATATTTTAGTAACCCTAAAATGATGCCGTAAAGGTGCAGAACAAGCGTTGTGACGTAATTTGGGAGAGGCCTATGTCAAGTACCTACGTTCGACAGTCTGAGCCGACAGGTAAAATATTGAAACGCACGAGATTATACTTTGTTAACTATGAACTCCTTTTAATTGCTGCCGAGACGGCTAGTAGTACTAGCCGTCTCGGTTAACTAAGTTTATGCTAGTACCTACGCATGTGTTAAACATAAACTTAGCTAGGTATATTACACAGGACTAGACTATGCTGAAAATAGTGTTAACATTCTACCTATTTTTAGAGATCATCCATCGTTCATCGAGACGGATTTTATACTAGAGAAAATTTATAATTAGAACAAACACTGGAGAATGACGACTAATAGAGAAGTATGGAAGAAAAAGACATGTTGCACCGTCTCCCAATAAATTCGGATAAGAGCAGTAGAAGGAAAGGAAATTGTTTTAAAGGAGCATTTAGAACTAACAAAGTTACATTAAAATAACCAAAAAAATTAATCGCAACTTCAGAGATATCGTCGTTTTAATCAGACGCGGCTTAGACGCGGCGTAATCGCGCGAGTACCGGCACATCTGCGCGTAAAAACGGGAAAAATCCGCAACACCAACGAAGGGATAAGACCTGTGCGAGGCCAAAAACACTCCTATTTCAGTATAATGCTGAGATATTTCAAAAATAAGCGCTGGTATTCTGATAGGTCCCAAAAAATTCTGGCAGGCAAAAAAAATGTTATACAACTATCTAAATTAAGAATTGCGTGCGTATCAAAACCGCAAACCTTTCTAACACAACCCATACTATTCTCATTATCACATGATATTGTGTTGCAACCTTATTTTCATTACTAAACCAATCGATACGAAAAAAATCATTAACACAAGCCATGGTGAAAGGTGATTATGTAACAGAAGCTTTTGCAATACGCGAACCTATATTCATGACAGACTGATAGACAACGCATGACATAGACCAATCTGGTAGTTAAAACTACGAGTATTGAAGGATGCACGAGAGATTATGGTTCTTAGGGCTGATTTCGTCAAAGTTTTATATCAGTCAATTATATAGGGTGACTGGTAATTAGTGACCGATACTTAAACACGTGATTTTACTCATCATTATGAACAACTTTTACTATGGGACCAAAACTGAAATCGCGAAAAAAAAAACAGCTGTTCCCTACATTTTGACGAGTTAGACGAACATAAATGTAGGGAACAGCTGTTTTTTTTTTTGCGATTTCAGGTTAAATATCATAAATATCAAATCAAAATAAGTAGGTACGTAATAAAAAAAACAACGTGCTATTTTTTGTTGTAACATCAATAACCTCCTTTTTTTTGAAGTCGGTAAAAATGGTGTTTCAACAGAGTGTTTTCGCAAGGTCGTTTAAATATAGTTAAAGCTCTCTGTTACGGACTTACGGTGTTACGTCAATGGCAGGTACTTTAAGATTAGACTATCGCGTTTGCGTATGAGTAGGTACTAAAAAAATCAATCTGCCTAGCCTTTTCCCAAGTATGTTCGGGTCGGCTTCCAGTCTAACCGGATACCAGTATTTTACATGGAGCAGCTGCATATCTGAACTCCACTACCCATACTGGATAACACGATACTGGTACCGTTACTGGGTAACACGATACCAAGGAGTATCGGCCCGAAGGGCTGACAACCAGTCTTGTCTAGGGGCAAGACCGGTTGTCAGACTTTTGGGCTTTTTACTACCCGTAACTTGTATTAAATATAAATACAATGTGTAGTTGAATTAGTTAAACACTAAGAAACAGTGAAGGCTTTAGCGACTGCGAAGTGCAGTACTTACTGCGGTGCGATTCTGTAAAAATCTCACCGTGAAAACTTAGGTGAAGTGAGCGTGGAGTGAGCTGTCAATAGTGTCGATTACTAGCAAAAACAAACTCACTTCACCCAAGTTTTCACGGTGAGATTTTAACAGAATCGACCGGCTGGTCCATGAAAAAAATATAAGGATTAAAATAACAGGTGTTTCTAAAGATCATCCGTCAACAATATAAATCCTTATACATTACTAAGGCATCATAATATCCAAACAAATTGTGTTTTGACTTTCAATACAAATATTGATATGTTGTTATCGTCTCTTGATAAGTCTGATAAGTAGAAAGTCATATTAAACAAGGTGAGTTTCGTTCACCTATCATAGGTAATTGAAAACATACTTATTCATATTTTGGCTCATAACTACATAGTGCAACCCTAAAAGCGTTATACGTTGCTCGCAAAACTGCCAAATATGCAGTTAGCGTGTCATCCATAGACAACTTCACATCTGTTGTATCTCTCATTTATTTGCCCTGACCAGTTCAATCTAACTTCATCCAGGAAATAAGAATTCAAAAAGCAGTTCTTATAGCAACCGGCATCAGTCAGTCCTCCAACTTGCGTAAACATAGCAATGGCTTTCATTTCGACAGTTCAACGGTATTCGGCTTTAGGTTTTTAATATTCCACATCCGCGGGGTAATTGACACACTAACAGTAGCTGGCAATGGCTTTTATTTTGACAGTTCAACAACATTCATTGCGGTAATACTACTTAGTGGAGCAGACAATTTTTTCGAACATAATTAAGAAGTAATAGATTAGCAATAAATATCCTACAAAATGATTCAAATTGTGATTGTTAGTATGTTACGCCATTAAGGTGCTTGTGTACCCCAGTCCCTATCTTGGGGTATTCATTCATGACTTTCAATAACCTTCCTCAACATTATTTATACAGATAAATACAATTAAACGTACAGGATGTTTCATCAAATCCCTCAGATGAAAATATAGACTTTACAGTGGGTTGCGCAAACACAGACATATCATTTAAGCTGTCGACGGCGACGTCAGTGCAGACGTTTACAAGTAACATAATTCTTATTTTGTGGTGGCAAATAGAGATAGTATATTATTAATTTGCACTTCAAAATCTTTTTAAACATCACTGGTTTATTTTATTGCTTTCAAAGTGCCACGTGTCGCGGTAGTTGACAACAGACAACATAGTAACTAAATCTACTCTACTGTGAGTCTTGCCTACATTTCAACACATTTCGCGACTCTGGTCTGATGTCACATAACTAAAAAACGCTCGAAAAGGTATTTGGTTTTTGTTTTAGGGTCTCTGACATAGCACCTAAGTAAACTCTACCTAGGTATAGCACGTATAGACCCTAAAACAAAAAACAACTATTTTTATATCAAAATTATAGTATTTTTGAAGCCATTGCCTGTAAAAATATAAAAGTTGGCGATAGCGCAAAAAAAAAATTATTGTAGGTAGGTATGTTTAAAAAAATATTTTATTTAAGTTTTTTTTTTGTCTCATATTCATTACTTGAAATCAAGGTTACAAAATACCATTAATTTAGCTTCTATGAGATTAATACTGGCCATATTGCGCTCATCTCGGCATTTTTTATTGAAATGAAAATATAAGAGTTTCGTCTACTATGTTTTTTTTAGAAATACAGTATTAAGGCTTCTAATATAGCAGGATACTATATTATATAGTAGGTTGTCAACACTACACCTAAGGAACGGGAAATACTGACCTATTCCGATTGGGCCTTCAAACCTATGACATAATGATTTTACGTTTCCAATTCCTACACCTAGATTTTACGTTTCTAATTCCTACACCTAAATAACTTCGTTCAGCTTCTGTTCCTTTGAAGAACAACTCAAATTATAATTACAATACAATTTCAGCACGCTTATTAACGTTCATTTGACGATTCTCAATACTTTGCATACATTGTCCCATTGTTTGATTGAAATATTTTTGAAAGTGTTGATAATTTAATTAGTAATACTCTTACCACGTGAATAAAGGTAAGTAAGTACTACACAATGACTCAAGAATACTTTGAAATAATAATGATAATATAAGTACATTTTGTCTTACAATAGGATAATGGCCAACAGTTTTTGTAAGCAATTGTTGTGTCTGTATGATTGAGCCAAACTTTAAAACTACCGTGTGGATTTGAATGCTTTTTGCACAATGGCTTAAGGGGCTTACAGTTCCTAAACGCAAAAAAATGGTTGCCTGTAAAGTCGGTTTTACGGGCGAAGATTTTACGTGACAACGACCGATCATCCGATCATAGTTGAGTGGGAGAGAGACGCAAGGCATTCGGCGGGCCTCTCTCTCGTTCGGTGACTCATCGTAACGTTACCGAGCGTTACACTTTTTCATAAGTGACTCCCAGTCGCAACCTAATTTAAGACGTTGTCACGTCAAAAAACGCAAGTTTTAGAAACATCAATAAAAGTATATGATCGACTACAGTAAAAAAAATCAGTAAAATATATGATATTCTTCAGGATATATGCTAGGTCGATAGTGTTTAAACCTAATACAACTAATTTAATACGATAGAAAAAAATCATGAAGATACCTCAAAAAACTATCTTTTTACAATAAAAACCATACTAATATACATATAACAATCATTCTCATTTTTTGTCAGATTATTCACAAGCAACATACTTACTAAAACTTTTTTGTAATTAAATAATTGCTTCATATTTTGCAATAAATTACCAGCGTTGTGTCATCGCGCTTCTCTTTCTTTTCTATGCAGTCCGACAGTGACCGCGCTTTAGGTCATGTAAGCCCCTTATGGTTATTGTATGTCAATGCAACACACGCCTTATTTAAATGCAATGCACATACTTTAGTAACTTTTACAGAACATTTTCGGACATGTCCTTATCCAGCACTGGAATAGGACATTTTTACCAATTAATTGGACTTAAATGAGACTGGACCCTAAGGGCCTGTGCACACCACGTTTTTTAAACGCGCCGTTGACGCGCGTTTGTAGCGATACAGACGCGAGTCAGACGCAGCCTGTAGACCTTCTGTAGGATAAAAGCGCGCCGTCGACGCACGTTTCTAAAACGTGCGTCAACGGCACGTTTAAAAAACGTGGTGTGCACAGGCGCTTAGTTTGTTTTGCCATTTTTGCTCAGTGGTAGTTAGATAGAAAATATAGAATAGAATACTCTTTATTATGTACACCATATAAATTACAGACATAATTATAGAAACTGTACAAAGGGTGACACAATGGGCGGTCTTATCGCTAAAAGCGATCTTTAAAATATCGACTCCATCAAGCTTATTTTTTGATTTGGAAAAGTGAATCCAATATCATGTTTACAGAACAAATAATCAATTTAATTTCATTACAAATTAAGAAAACATGACACAGATGATTCGTGGGAATCCGTAACTTAACCGCATAATTATAATTTACAGCCTTAGTCATTAACTCATACAGTCATCACTACTAACAACCCAGTTACTTAGAAAATTGTGTTTACTGGTTTCAAAAAATTACTGTCATACTAAGCTCTCGTCCCCACAGGCGATATTTAATCGCACATTGGATTTTCAACGTAATGCTTAGCGCTGAGATTTAAAAAGCCAGCAGTGTATTTATTATGACGAGCTGGGATGCATTCTGTTGATTCTCAATGCTCGATTGAAAAACACCAATGCGCAATATAAAATCGTCCCAGCGAACCTGCACCCTAATTGCGTACCTACCACATGATTAATCACAATCTAAACGAGTTTCAAGGATAAATTGCCAATCCATTGCTGCTTATGTTCGAAAAATTTGTCTGTTCAACAACGTAAATAACGCAATGAATGTTGTTGAACTGTCAAAATGAAAGCCATTGCTACTGTTATTAGTGTGTAACGCCTACGCCCAATTACCCCTCTGGGTTAATTTATTTTATTTATTTATTTACTAGCTGACCCGACGAACTTCGTACCGCCGCGCCATCGAAATCAGTCAATCCGTTCTCGATATATCATCAAAAAAGCCGCTCCATACAAAATGTATGAGAAAATGAATTATCTTCATTTTTTTTTCGTGAATTTTTACCATGTTTTAATAGTTATTCTGCTATTCGGGGCGAAGACAAATCCAACAAATCAAAGATCATCAAAATCGGTCCAGCCGTTCTTGAGTTATAAATGGTATAACTAACCCGACTTTGTTATATGTTTAAAGATTTATTTCAGGCGACCTAGGCCCATGTATAAAATACCTTAACCTAAACATACATATTTTTATTATAAAACAGTACTTCACTAGCTAACTAGTTAATGATCGACGAACAAAAAACGTACTTATGTACCATTAATTGGTAGATGAACCATACATGTGTTGTTGCACTCCATGTTTACAAAGATCTTGATGAAAAACACCAATTTACTTTGAACAAAGGTACACCACCATTTTCAGTCATCCATGTCACGTTTCAGCCTTTATGATTCACAATTACTTTACAATAACATTATACATTCTTAAATGAATGTATGTACCTTTTTTTGTATAATTAATCATTATTATACTATATATTTTCAGGTTGATTTTAAACAAGGGCCTACCTTTACTGACCTAGGGAAATTTATTAAGCAGAGTAATGTGTTTTGTCTAAATCTCTCTAGATAGGTAGAGATGAGAAGGGTTCCTCTAATTCCTACCATAACTTCTAATGAATTTTCATTGATTGAATAGTACCTAATGAATAGGTTTTGATCATCTATAAGGACGGTCATCGTGCGGTTTCAGTTTCACACGCTTTCTCTAGAATTTCGATTACAGGGCAAAGCACTCTCAGGCCACTTTTTTTAATTTCACAAAATTTGTGAGAAAAAAGTCCCTTTCGGAGCACATCCATGACAATTTCCAAAAGCAAATAAAATTGGGTAGGCCAAGTGCCCTACATAACCAGACTATAATGTTCCCACTACTGGGACACAGGCCTCCTCTCTGTGAGAGGGATTGGGCCGTAATCCACCACGCGGGCCCAGTGCGGGTTGGTAAATATGTCACATGTCTTCGAAATTTTGGTTCTAGGACATGCCGGTTGCCTCAAAATGTTTTCCTTCACCGTTTTGAGAGCAATGGTGATGAAATAATTTACACAAAGTAAAGCGCCTGTCTGGGTTCGAACCTACGACCTACAACTTGTAAGTCACGGCTTTTACAACTGGACCAACTGCCCTACTTCAGACTAATGATTTTCATGTTGATGATATAAGTAGTTACTCTTTTTACTTCTTTTGTCTCTTTACCATCTAATAAACAAAAGGACTCATTCCTTAAAGTTACACCAAAATCGAGGACAATAATGGTTATCCGATAGCGAAATTCTGTTATCTGATAAGAAACTAGATTCCGTGTCAATTAATTACAATGAACTACCAGTTTTCCTCCTTAATACTGCAATTATGATTGGGTATACATTTACAATTAAAATCTCTCCAAGCTGCGCCGGCGCATACCTACCAAATGCTAATGCGTTGTAACGAGCACACAACATCCCAGGCATGTAATTATTATGGCCTTGGGGTTATCCTCAAATGCACTAGAAATCGTTAAAACTTATTTATATGAAACAGGTATTACAAATAGAATTTTATTTGAGATTTTTGAACGAAATGCCTATAAAAACATTTAGTCGCATCTGGTGGGTCAAAAAATCATAGGCTCATCCTATGTCAATTTGACAGTTGACTTTTTTTTTACTTCGGCACCTGGTGCATTTTCTGCAAAAAATCATAGTACCTAGTTAGTTACCTACCCTAACCGTAGATGCACACGAGATGTGAATGTAAAAAGAAATCGTCAAGATATTTATCAAGTTTTCGTAATGAGTTAATGACAGAACTGAAAGCCCTTATAAAAAAAAAACAAATGAATCATTTGATTGTTAACTCACTTCATTCATAATTTAAGTGCCGGTCTATCGTTTTATTATTTACTATTCGCTAGGTTATTGACCCACCGGCCTATTCTTTAAGTTTCATTGACTTTTCCTTTAGGTATCGTAATTTTACGTAAAGTTATGAAGGTAGTCTATAATCATTTAGCCAATACCGATTTCCAGGATCGAGATCTTTTTATCTAGGTAAGTTTTTATTCTTTTGAAAAGGAAAAATAGTTTGGTCAGTGGGTCGTCCTAGGGCTTCAACGCAGGGGGGTTCAAATCATATACTGAATCCATGGTAACAGGTTGCGCGCCGTGTATGTATGTCCCTGCAATTCCCAAAACATCGTATAAATGACCTTCTATTTAAACTTTTAGTCAGTGGGTCATCTTAGGGGCGGACTTTTAAACGCAACACTGCAATAATATAAACATTGGCCAATGTATGGCCAAACGGTATAATACAAATCATACCATATTATGTACCTACGTAAACACACATAATATGGTTAGAAAACCTTGTCGAAATCACTGCAACATTTAAAACGTCATTACTTTATATTTCTACAATGCCGATAATAATACCTTGCTGTATTATTTGATTACTATTCGCTGATATTACTATCATAATAAACTACGACAACAACTCAGTCAACGAACCATTATACAATTTTGTTATAGAAACATATGGCGGCATTATTCAACTATTTGTATCGCACTACAGTATTAGTAAACAAACCTGCACTATTAAATCCGTCAACCACGTCCTGATACCAGGGGCCGCGGTCGAAACCTCAGGCATCATGGTGGTTGAAAACTCCATCATATCGGTAATATTCATTTTTTTTTAATATAATAGGCTGTTCGCCTAACTTTCTTTGCACAAAAAACACACTGTATCGTTCCCGCCAAAAGTACGAACTGTCACATCGCGCGCCGAGGAAAGAGTGTTAATAAAATCTGATAAAAGTATCATTTAAACATCTAGATAATATAAAATATTTCATAAAGACATTCGTCATGGACGGAGCCAGTACTTCGAGTGTTGTGCGGCGATAACACGCGACCGCGCGGGTCGTGCTTCGCGTGTCGACTACCTCAATATAAACCAACTACCTTTAGCAGAAAACTACACAGGAATAAATAAGTAAGTACAAACACACACACTTATTATAAATTTTAAACGAAATCAAATTGAGTCACTGCCAAAATATAATATTTTTGGAGGATTTTGAACTCTCTTGCCTATGGATCGATTTTGTCAATGTTTCGGTAAAAGTTGGCGTGAGCAAATATAATTATTTTTGTCCATAAATATTTTCGCGCGAGGGTTGACGTCAGACTGTCTGTGAAGGTGGAGAGGAAATTGTATAAAAATAGATTCTAATAACCAGACTATGTCCTGTATGGCTGGCGAGGCGATAATATGTTATACATTTCTGAAACCAATTTCAAAGGCAAGAGCTATGTGCAAAATATAACACTGCTTTGATCGTCAGTCACTTCCTAGATTAGAACGTCTATTTTTAACCGACAAAAAAACGGAGGAGAGCGTATAACTTTTGACTTAGTAGTCAAATTTTGGTAATTCTTTTATTCGAATGGTAAGATTTTTTTTTATTGGAAAGTGTATACTTCGAAGTTGGTCCCATTTAAAATTGAAAAACAAAATCCTCCCCTAAGTACAGAAAAATAGGGGTTGATTGATTTACTGAATTTTCACTTGGGAACCGATTGAGTTGAAATTTGGCACATGTATGCAGTTCTGATAACGCTTCAACAAAATAGAGACCTGGAGTTGATCTGATGATGTAGACGGAAGACATGAGAGAGCTCCTCAACAGTTAACAGCAGTTACATCGTGTCGGGCTTATTGTTAATGCCCTTATCAGCTAATTGAGGATGTCTGCTATCGGCTTTCCTTTGAGGAGACGTCGAAGGGTGTGTACAGTGTATGGGAATCCCGTACGGACTATCGACTGGTCACATTGCACGCATATCATTCCTGATTTCCCATGCTTTCCTTTGAGGAGACGTCGAAGGGTGTGTACAGTGTATGGGAATCCCGTACGGACTATCGACTGGTCACATTGCACGCATATCATTCCTGATTTCCCATACATTTCCCGTACTTTTCTTAAGTCGGGAGGTCAGCATTCTAATTGCGTATATTTTGAAACCGCGCACCTTGGAGGAATAGGGGTTAATTTGATACTACCTCTTATGTATAGGAAGTTTTGACTAGCACCCTACTTGTGTAACACACTACCAATTACGATCTGAATCATTTTGAAGGATATTGCTAATCCATTGCTTTATAATACGTCCGAAAAATTCGTCTGCTCAACAACGTAAATAACGCAACGCAATGAATGTTGTTGAACTGTCCAAATGATAGCCATTCCTATTGTTACGCTTATGCTTGCATTGTTACCACTGACGCGACGTGAGGCCTGCCGTACCTTTTTGCCCTATTTCTAATCTATTCAGTATTTACACGGCATGATATTATTAATCGTGTCAAATGTACATTATGTTAGTGTTCCAAAATAGAATGATCAATGTAAAACAGATCTTGTTTAAACTCATAACGGTATATTAGGTATTATTTAACCTGTACCCTAATTACGTAATTCACTGTCAATTGCAAAGCGAATCATTTTGACGGATGTTGCAAATCCATTGCTTAATAATTTTTGAAAAATGTGTCTGCTTAACAACGTAAATAACGCAATGAATAATGTTGAACTGTCAAAATGAAAGCCATTCCTACTGTTAGTGTGTTACGCAATTACCCCGCTGCTTCGGGCTATTTTGGTTTGAGACATTGTTGTAAATATTTGCAACTGCTATGAGTAATCTCTCTAAGATTTGTTTAACTTTTCTTCATATGGATTTCTATCGCATTTAGCGAACAGACCGCCCATTGTGACCGCCAATTATATTTATATTTTTATGGTTAACATATTAAATCTATCTATCTACATAGAAATATTTAAGTTATACTTTAGCCCACGGTTTTTTCCACATGCTAAATTAAGTTAAGGTGAAATTCGTCACTTCGGTAGTTCCATCCGTCAGTCTGTTTTATTAAGCTCAGGGTCGGCATTAGCCTGTTTCATATTGATGAAGTTTCAGTTTACCATAATAGAATCATTATACTTAGGTAGTACCGGCTTTTGCCAAGGTCTGTCTCAACTTCCCAAGTACCCAATAGTTTGAAAACTCGTAGCGCGGTTAACTCTTTGCTAAGAATCCGAGTTTCCATTCTTCACCAAAGGAATCTGCACTTTGGAATTAACTTGACAATTTTAAAAAGTACTTGAAATAAAAGCGTTAAGTCCTGTCCAATCAATGAGGTTCTCACGTTGCGTTGTAGGCATAAAAGGCGAAATTGAAGTTTTCTTTAGTAATTAGTGTACCTACGTTTGTATTATTTACATGGGTATTTTAATACGCATTACTTCGTCAATTATAAGCGTAAACACAGGTAATAACACATTTATAATATGTTAATTAACATTTATCAAGGCTGTGTTATCTAATACAGTACTAATTAATAAAATCCGGCTCCAGATCCAAATAATTGTTGTTGTTGAGGTAAAAACCTTTTTACAAAGAAAAACACCCGACTTAAAAAAAAACACTATAAAGTGAAATATAACATTAATTGCGGAAGTCGGTGTATTTTCGTTTTTTGACACCGACTTCCGAAATCAAAGTTATTTTTCACTTTGTAGTGTTTTTTTTTTGAAGTTGGTTGTTTTTTTTGTATTTTTTTTTATCACCTATTAGTTGTTCCTACCCCACACAAATTTAATTAATACAACTTGCTATGTTAATATCAGTGTCAGGAAGTTATTAAAACATCATCAATATAAGTCGAACTAAGTCGAAAAATATCGTATTATTGAAGCTAACTCAAAAGCTACCCTGCTTGGGTAGCTTTTGATTAACTTTGCTTAAGTTAATCAAATTAATATGGGACCACCCCTTAGGCATTACCTCATCCATTAAAAACAATACATAGATGTAAAAAAGTTAAGGTGCATTGAAGAATTGATGACACCGACTAGAAGAATCATAGAAATGGCGGATATGCAGTACATTTATGCATATAACTTCGCACATAAGAATGATTACCTAATGTATTATATACTAAAACCTTCCTAAAAGTATATAGAGCACGTTAACGAAAGAAACATCAAAATTGGTTCATTAGTTTTGTTTGAGAAAATCGCGGACATACATACATACGGATCTAATACAGAACATTTTTTGAAATCTGATAAAAATTCAAGATTTTTTTCTAGAGTATTTATTTTTCTAGATTGGAGGGGCCCGTGGCTAAATAATAACAGCCGCACAGTCGATCGATCAGGTTAAGCTACGCTTGCCGCGGTTGGTCTGTGGATGGGTGACCATCTTTACATACCGAGACCCCTCCGTGCCTCGGAAAGCACGTTAAGCCGTTGGTCCCGGCTGTCATTCGTGGATCTTTGACAGTCGTTACGGGTAGTCAGAAGCCCGAAAGTCTGACAACCAGTCTTACCAAGGGGTATCGTATTACCCAGTAACTGGGTTGTGGAGGTCAGGTAGGCAGTCGCTCCATGTAAAATACTGGTATTCAGCTGCATCCGGTTAGACTGGAAGCCGACCCCAACATAGTTGGGAAAAGGCTAAGCAGATGATGATGATTTATTTTTCTAGATTATAATTTTTTTTTAATTGCTCATTTTTTTTCTAAAGTATCTCTTTTTTTTAGAGTACTTATCTCTTTTTTTTCTAGTCTCATTTTATTTCTAAAGTACTTATCTCATACTCATACGTTAATAAATTATGCACTGCATCTCCAATTTGAGGTTCACCGAGGTGGGTTAAATACGTCGAATATTTGTAAAACATGTCTACTTTACAGAAAATCAAAACCAAACTAAAAATATATGCTGTTAGTTTTTATGGAGTATTTTTACCTTGCATCGAACTTTATGCATCCTGCTTCACTAAGTCCTATCTAGTTGATAAAACTATCAGTTTTATCTAATGATAAGCTGCGTTTGCTGTTGTCCTGAAGTTCTAACACATACAAATAAAACTGATTAGAAACCCAATTGATAACCGGACCAAATGTGGCACGATTGCTTTGCATATCAATACTAATTTGAGTCACTCGTATTTGTTTTACGTTTTCACGGTTAAACTTGGAACTGTCTGCCACCCTATGACTTTTGGCAGGAGTCTCAACTTTCGTCTCGAAAAATTCTAACCTATTTATAACCCGCGGTGAACTCAAACTCAAATCATATATTTCAATTAAACCTATTGCAGGCACTTTTGAATGGTCAGTCAGAAAGATGAAGCTAGTTGTCCATTCCAAACTGTAGTAGGTACCTATGGAGAAGAACGAGCAAGAGCCACGTTTTGAAGTGAACGCATTGCATTTATCATAATCAGCATAGCTCCCACTGCTGGAACACAGGCCTCCTCTCTTCGAGAGACAGTGGGCTATAATGTACTAAAAATATTCTAAATCGAGAAAGAGAGATATCAGTATACTTAATGATGAACTCGAGACTGAACTCTAAAAGCTTTTAAGAAGATTTAGCTGTCACCATAAATGGTGTTCAGTTTTCTGAGAATATAATAGATTATGTTGACCATCGTCAACATAACCACCTCCCAAATGAGGTAACCTGTCTAACCTCGATGCTTTGCTAATCAAAATACTCGGCCTTTACGACCCCCAAAAGTGAACTCGTGATCGTTATTTCGCGGATTTAATAAATGAATCGCCGACACGAAGGGCCAAAATGAATTAGTAATTCTTAAGCCTTTTGCAAATGATGCTACCAGGATGACGCGACAGTTTTTAGATGGATATTCATGACACATATTGTGAGTCAGCAATATCGAAATGTCTCGGTTCAAAAGGTTTCGTAGGCACCGTCTCCATTAATGATCTATGCCTGAAGAATGGGTGGGTGAATCTATTCATCATTACAATAGCAACTAAACTTCGTTGAAAATTTGTTGAGTGAGATTTACTTCACAATATACGTGCGGGGTAATTGCGTAACACACCAATAGTAGGAATGGCTTTCATTTTGACAGTTCAACGACATTTATTGCGTTATTTACGTCGTTGAGCAGACAAATTTTTCGAACATTGCAGCAATGGATTGGCAAAATGATTCAGATTTTGATTCATAGTGTGTTACGCAATTAGGGTGCTTAAGTGCTTATCAATATCATGGATGCAAAACTATTCGAGCATTTTGCTTAGAGCATGAGGACTCTTTTACGCGAAATAATTACAGCATTAATAAAAGTCTCTTTCTGGACGTAGAATCTGTATAGGCTGTCATTATTGGCATAATCACGCGTCTCTTCGCAAAAATCGTTGTAGCATTCATTACTTTACTAGAATCCTTTAATTTTGAACACTCAGAAGCGTAGCATATAAAGGCTACATTCAGCGGTCATTCTAAGGGCAACTTATTACTTTACCCCGTCAAGGTCATTCGTTACCACGGCGATGGTTTGGTACTACTATATCCACACAGCGATCAAGTTCAAGGTTGTCGCGATAAAGAGAAAATATCGCGATACGCAGGTTGTATTCATTGTGCATGCTATGAATCTATAGGTTTGCGATGCGCAATTGATTTTCAGCACGATTTTAAAACAATTTTTAAAAAAAACTTTTTAAGCGTATTATGCGTGGTTTTGTTAAAAACGCTTAAAAACTATTTGATTACTACACAGTTTAAGTTTGTATTATGTATTCCGGATTATAAAAGCTTCGTGACTATTCCCACAGACTATGTAAATTGGTGCATTCCAAAACAAACATTTTATCTACCAACAAAATAAACAGAGAGCTTCGTGTCGTCAGTATAACCACAATATACTGTGGTATAACGTAAGATAACCTTCCCACACACGTGAAGCGTGTTACAAGTCTGTCCCTCATCTCTCTATTTTTGCACGTACGCCACCAAGGTGAAAAGCCAGGCTACCTTCGAAATAGGTACTAACATTGATACCACCGCGTGCTGCAAATCTAAATTGCTATAGGTACCTAACCTATGTCTCAATTACGTTATATCGATACGGCCGAAAAGACCCAAATTTTCTAAAACCCAAAGGATATCGTATTCTATAATATTTAGTTGCCGAAATATAACTATAAAATTTATCATGATTTAGGCCCCGATTTTTGATCGCGCACTGGATTTTCAACTCTCGGTATTAAACCGAGCATTGAGATTCAAACAGAGCGCATCCCAGCTCGCAAAAAAAATGTTGTGTTGGAAAATGTGCACGAAAAATTTCGGCCGTGCCGACCTGGGCTTATTAGTGGGCAGTCTACCCACGGAATTTTAAATTCTATTAGCCACTACGACTGAAACATATGACATTGTTTTTCTTTTTTCATTCTAGTCTGTAGACTAATACATACAAAGAAAGAAAATACATTTATTTGCGGCAAAAATGACGCATAAAAAGAACACAAAACAAGCTAGGGGAAAACATGCGTCACATCCACGCAAAACGGTCATCGCTCAGCATAATGCTAAGACCCTATACGAGACAGACCTAATGTTTATGTACCGTAATCTGCCCAAATACTGCTACAAGGAACCTCGCTAGACAAACCGATTTGTAATCCTTATTATTACCGCTTATTCGCTTGATGTAATTTATGAATATTTTACGACTATGAATATTCGGCGTCGCGTCGCATCGCTCGTCCGCGCTGTTAAGTACTTAGTTTTCGCTTGAAGTTTTTTCTAATTGATTTTCTCTATGCTCGGCTCCTAAGTCCTCGGTTATTTAGACTATTTTGGACCGATTGCCTAACTAAGTGCGTGCGTTATCGCTACTACTTCACAAGAGTGTTCGTAAAAACTGTTTAAAGTCTGCAAATACGTTGTGAAACGCTGAAGAGTCAGTTCGAGGCTTCTACGGCAACAGAAGTTACTATCGCTACTCAATTAGATCACCCATTTCCAGACCAGCGTGGTATTTGCGTAATACA
Source organism: Oligia fasciuncula (assembly GCA_963082905.1). Classification (NCBI taxonomy): domain Eukaryota; kingdom Metazoa; phylum Arthropoda; class Insecta; order Lepidoptera; family Noctuidae; genus Oligia; species Oligia fasciuncula. The sequence continues at coordinate 10,448,767 of OY720408.1, forward strand.
CCAACAGTAGGAATGGCTTTCATTTTGACAGTTCAACAACTTCCACTGCGTTTTTTACGTTGTTGAGCAGACAAATTTTTTGAACATAAGAAGCAATGCATTAGCAATATCCTTCGAAATGATTCAAATTGTGATTAATAGTATGTTACGCAATTAGGGTGCTAGTCAAAACTTTATATTCACAAAAGGCGTAGTATCCAATTAACCCCTTTTCCACCAAGGTGCGCGGTTTCAAAATATCCAAAGCAGTGTCTGCATGACCGCATATGAAAACAAATTGAGAGGTAAAGAGGCACGTAAAGCGGTCATCTGTTACCAGAGCGGTCGGTGCCTCGTCCTTACATTACCTACCACACCTCTAGGTTCCGAGCTGTTTGTAAAAAAGTTATCTATTAATAGGTACAGTCAACAAAGGAGTTAAGTATACAGGAGCGTCGGATATAGTTGAAGTTTACTAAGAAACCGATGGATGTTCTGGACTGAAATTTAATTTAATAAATGAGCTGTTTGTTTTCTATTAATAAACTAAAATTTTATTCGAGAATATCCATCGGTTTCTTAGTAAACTTCAACAATATCCGACGCTCCTGTATACTTAACTCCTTTGTTGACTGTACATTCACAAGTTTAATATTAGGTATGTCGAAATATTTACTTTGCGATTTTTCGAAAAAAGGAGAGAAAGCTTTTAGCCTAGCTTTAGCGTGTGAACCTCGGAATTGCCCACCCTAACTCACTCACTATTAGGGCCTGTGCACACCACGTTTTTTAAACGCGCCGTTGACGCGCGTTTCAGAAAAGTGTGTCGACGGCGCGCTTTTATATTACAGAGCAGTGCCTGAAAGTATCTGACTCGCGTGCGTATCGCGTCTGTCTCGCTACAAACGCGCGTCAACGGCGCGTTTAAAAAACGTGGTGTGCACAGGCCCTTCGGGGACTCGGGGTGGAGATTCCAAAAACCCTTCCTGTGTGCTTTCCTTCTGAGACGACTATACGATATTAAAGTTATACACATAACATCACGCATGTATTCCCTGAAGGGTTGGGCAGAGGTACACCCACATTTCGCCAGTTATGGTTAAGTCCCATGTAATAGGAGACGAACCTGTATTCCCATAAAACGGGCACAAATCCAGACCCCGGGCTGCTACTGAAAAATTACAGATGAAAATACCCAATAACACTACCCGAGCCGGAAATCGAACCCAGGACTTCGTGCTCAGCAGTAGCGCTTGTGACCACTAAACCAACAAGGCAGTCTAATTAAAAGTACTTACGGCCAAAATTGTAAGCTTCCGGATCCAAGCGGTTTAATTTAGGTCATAATTATGAACCTTTCGCCAAAACATTACCTACAAAAATTCTGACACAATATCACAGCCTAGGTACGCATACGCACGGGCGCGTTTTCCCGCGCTGTTTTTTTGTTTTCGCACACTGTTTATTGAACGCACTGCATTAGCGACGAGGGTTGAAAATCCAAGTGTGTTTTTTGACGCGCTAGGATGCGCTCTCTGTTGGATCAACGCTCGTCTCAACTCTGAGAGTTTTTTTAAATCTTTAATGATACAAAAACCTTTGACATTGCTTATGACTAAGATACATAACTTGGTTAGCTAAAGGTCATATGGATAAGGTATACCCTGTTTCCTAAACTAGGTGATCCTGTGACTTAGGAGTCACAGTTGAAAATTCAGTGCGCGATAAAATCCCGCCGCGATATTTTTACGTCCGTGCCAACGCGGGCTGTCTAAAAACCTTAGTCAGAATTTTAAAACAAAATCCTATGACGTAACTTTGACTTTCACTCGGTTTCGGTCCACTTCATAATCGATAATGTCAATATCGATTCGATTAAGAATACACCTAATTAATTTTATCGAATTATATCAGTTACGTGACTCGGTTATCATAATTTCTTCGCTCGAGTGTTACGGTTTACTTAATTGGCTTTTTGTTTCCTGGCAACGATAAAACAACCAAAGTTAAAAAAATTAAACATGATATGAATGAAATAAATGTTTTGATAAATGGATCGGTGATTCTTACTCCCCCTCCGTACCCACAAGGTTCTTTTTCAAGGCAAGGCGTTAATTCAGAAGACCAGAGGGGCATTTCCCATATTTTAAAGAACGTTCGCATTCTAAGCTCAGTCTCAATATGTCAAAAATATAATTAATTTACCAAAATTTTTGACATTGATTGTCGCTGAGATGAGACTACGACTTCAATTTGAACGGTTTTTAAGTACGAGACGCCTTGTGTAGACTCTACACATGTACTGGCCGGACGGGTGGCGATCGTGCCATCTTTCAAATAAATCTCTAATCTTCTTCTTAGAAATCTAAATTGACTCACGTCGAGAATTTGGCAACGAGTTTGTTGCCTTTACTGACAGGTGCTTTACTTTTTGTAAATTATATAATCACCACTGCTCTGAAAACGGTGAAGGAAAACATCGTGAGGAAACCGGCATGTCCTAGAACCGCAAATTCGAAGAAATGTGACATCTACCAACCCGCACTGGGCCCGCGTGGTGGATTACGGCCCACTCCCTCTCACAGAGAGGAGGCCCGTGTCCCAGCAGTGGGAATATTATAGGCTGATTATGTATGTTATGTATGTATTGTTGCCTTTAGTAGCGTCCATCAGTTCCTGTAACGTTCAGGCAACAGGACACGCAGGACACGATATTATGACGTGTTCCCATCGTTTGTGAAACAGCACCACATTTACACTCCAGGGCGGAGACATTAGAGAATTTCCATCTGAGCGAGTTTTCCTTGCTTCGGACAACCTGGTTTCGGAGTCTGCTTAAAGACCTTCAGGTTATCCAAGGCAACTCATGTCCAGGTGGGAGAAGGTCAGCAGGTGAAACGAATAGGATGGTGGAAGTGGTCATTATAAGTTTATCCATAATTTTCATTAATTATCGATTATTGTGTGTTGATAATTGCGTTGTCTATTAAATGTCTTTTAATCTTTCTTTTTTATATGGTAAAGTATGAATACTTTATTTATGCAAATTGCCTCGGCTATAATTAATACACGTACTGTAGGCAGATTTAATTTTATTAACAAATAAAATTTGTACTTCCATATTACAAATTTTATTGTCTTTTTAATGGTTTAACAACCTTAGTAGCTAGGTATAGGGACGTATTCTTTGTACCTACAGGTGTAGGTCCATACATACAAGAACAGTACGGAAAATAATGTAACAACGTACTCCACCTAATTCTGCTTACTAATGAATAATTGTGCATGTTGAAGTACCGAGGGTTTGTTATCGCCCGCCTGCACTCACAGGTGTTTATAAGTACAATACACACTATACTGCATGCACTTTAGTGATACTTAAGGCAATTCCTTCAATATAGTCCGCAAAATTCAAAATTTCGTACGTTTTTTACAAATTAATTTTGGTAATGACAAAGTAGAGTTTGTCAAATTCTTAACTTCAAATTCTCAATTCAGAAACCAGCTGATCTATTCTGTAAATATCTCACCGTGAAAACTTAGTGGCAATCCCTAGCATCAGATGGAATGACAGCTCACTTCACCTAAGTTTTCACGGTGAGATTTTTACAGAATAACAATGCAGGTGTACTTATTCTCATGGCTGTCTCAAAAGTATGCTGTTTAAGAAAATCACACATTCTCTTTTGGAACGAATTACCCTCTATAATATTTATTTTTAACAAGTAGGCCATGTAAACGCAGTTGCATTAAACCCTTCAAACTTGCTACAGATTAGGCCTTGGTCTCAATTTATTTAAAAAAAGCCTGCTCATTGTCTGCGCAAGGTTGCATTAATTACCTTTTTATGCAAACTGCAGCTATCTCACTGTTTTACTTTTTATAAATGCGAATATATTGATATTATATTGCTTACTCTTAAACCGTACCGCCTGGTACGGTAAGGGCTTTCCTCTTTACGATGGCGAACCAGAGCAACTAAGAAAACAATAGCAATATGAATCTAATTTCTTCAAAGATAACCGTGATTTGTGCAATCTTATTAATTCAGAATTAGTCCTTGTCACATTGTACGTCCCTACAATTCTTAAACAATACTTCTTATAGACAATGACATAATTATGGACCCTCAATGATGAGTTTTAATTAGGTGAGCTTGGGTTTCCTTCTGCAAAGAAATTTATCGATCATCATTACCTGCCTTGACTGTTTCCATTTTGTGATTCCTAGGACCAAAATAAAATCTTTTATACTTTTAATTCGTAGTTTGTTTTACCAGTGTGAACTAGCATCCTAATTGCGTAACAAACTATCAATCTCAATCAAAATCATTTTGAAGGATACTCCATTGCTTTATATGTTCTAAAAATGTGTCTACTCAACAACGTAAATAACGCAATGAATGTCGTTGAACTGTCAAAACGAAAGCCATTTTACGCAATTACCCCGCAGGTAAGGTAGGTAATACGGACTAGTGTCCCGAAACTACACGTCAAAGCGCGTATTTTGCCTACGGCGGCAGTGTAAACTAATTTCTATTTCTGATAATAAATCTAACCGGACCCGATTTATGTTTTTTGTTTAGATCTAAAGTTCGCATTATATTTTTTGTTACATCACTAAACGAAAAAACAATAATCACCAAATGACCATAAGTGTACTTAATGAATTTACATGGCAGCTTTGAATGACAGCAAAAAAACTACAAGTAGGTCTCTGGTTGTTATATTTTTTCTCACGATTTCACAAGGTTTTTTACATGGTATTTCACAAGTGGGTATATTGAAGAAAATGCATAATACATTGCTCCATGTGTTTGAAAAATTCGTCTGCCGACAATGTAAACCACGCAATGACTGTTGTCGAATTGTCAAAAGCATTGCAAATTGTTAGTGTGTTACGCAATTACTTTAGAGGAGTGTAACTTTTTGTCAAGTATTTTTGTGATGGGTATCTACCTATGTACGGCAGTATCAACAACCTCACTTTGTAGGTACCCATCATATTACAATACAACCTACGCAATTTTATAAATACCAGTCATTGAGAGGGCAAAACTGCCACAAAAATAGCGTGTCATTTATGGATGTAAATAGCACGTGATTCTATCTCGTATCTGTTATAAAATAAATAATCTACTACTGGTATTAGCAAGTAATTTCTTAAATCTTGCTTTGATTCCTAATAGCTATTATTCCTGTTTGTGAAAAATCAATATTATTTTTAACTTCGTCGCAGTCAAAGGATATAGAACACTGTAAGATATTATTTTGCAAATAGATTTTTTGGCACTTAATAAAAATAAGATTAAAATCTGCCTTTATGCTCTGTCTAACGAAAGCGCTTTTAAAATATGTACGCCAAAAATTGTGTGTCATTTTGTAAAAATGTCTCATGGGAGGCATCTGTCTGATTGAAGAATTGCTCTTTGATCTTTAACCAATCATCAGTGCGTCTTACCCCCCTAACATATTGAAAACACTCAACTGTACGTTGTAGTGACAGGTTTCAATCTCAGGTCACCAACCTATAGTATAGCTTGACAAAATGCATTAACCTAATGGGCCCGATACCACGTACCGCCACAACGACACCACCATCTCTGCCATTTTGTATACAATTTTGGAATGAAACGCTTTAAAAATGTATTAAAATTCGGGGTACTATTTCCGCTGAAAAATCTTCTCAATAATTGTCCTCATGTAAAGCTGCACTGAGCCAGACTTATTTGCCGAGATTCGCATTTTTCCATAAGCCTGATTTGCACCGTACAATTTATTTGCCTGTGGCATACCAAAATTATAAGCAACAATAAAAGTTGCAACGTCTAAACGGTGTTTAGACATTATAAGAAGTAGATTACTTTTGAAACCACTGTTTTTTATATCGCTGCCAGACTTATTTGCCGAGATTCGCATTTATCCATAAGCCTGATTTGCACCGTACAATTTATTTGCCTGTGGCATACCAAAATTATAAGCAACAATAAAAGTTGCATCGTCTAAAGTTCTAAACGGTGTTTAGACATTATAAGAAGTAGATTACTTTGAAGGCACTTTTTTTATATCGCTGCGTGAACTAAGTACTTACGACTACTTTTTTGCCTACCTGAATCTTTCTAATCTACGAGCTATACGAACATAGCATATGCCTCGGCGAAAAGTTTAGCCAGTCAAGGCCGACTACCAGGGTGCGCCGGACGTACAAGACATAAGTATCACCACCCGCAGAGCCTCATTTTCTTTTATAGCAGCCTAAGGTAATCATATTGTTCTTATTATCTTTGTAAAGCAAGCTGGTGGCTAAATAATAAAAGCCGCACAGGTCGATCGACCAGCTTAAGCTACGCTTGCCGCCGTTGGTCTGTGGATGGGTGATCATCTTTAAATACCGTAACCCCTCCGTGCCTCGGAAAGCACGCTAAGCCGTTGGTCCCGGCTGTCATTCGTGGATCTTTGACAGTCGTTACGGGTAGTCAGAAGCCCAAAAGTCTGACAACCAGTCTTACCAAGGGGTATCGTATTACGCAGTAACTGGGTTGTGGAGGTCAGATAGGCAGTCGCTCCATGTAAAATACCGGTATTCAGCTGCATCCGGTTAGACTGGAAGCCGACCCCTAGGAAAAAGGCTAGGCAGATGATGATCTTTGTGAAGCATTTTCCAAAGACTCACGTGCAGGTTAAAAACCGTGGTAAAAATTAAGTCAAGCAATTATCCTGCGGTTTTCCTCAATACGGTAAAGAACCTATAAAACATATCACAATGGATGCTACGGTTTTGTACTGAATAAATAATCCTTTAAGTGCTGTCACGAGCATATATACAAAGTCTCATGGACATCGACGCGCAAACTAAAACCATGAATTCAGCACATGATTGTAGACCACATAACATTTCTACGCAGTTCTAGAATCATGTAACTACTGAATCCGTGGTAGCAGGTTTCGCAGCGTTGTTCCTGCCAAGTGCCACCCTGTATATTTATCTATACTATATAATATTATAAAGCTGAAGAGTTTGTTTGTTTGAACGCGCTAATCTCAGGAACTGCTGGTTCGAATTGAAAAATTATTTTTGTGTTGGATAGTCCATTTATCGAGGAAGCATAAGCATAGCATAATCAGCCTATAATGTTCCCACTGCTGGGACACAGGCCTCCTCTCTGTGAGAGGGAGTGGGCCATAATCCACCATGCGGGCCCAGTGCGGGTTGGTAGATGTCACATGTCTTCGAATTTTTGGTTCTAGGGCATGCCGGTTTCCTCACGACGTTTTCCCTCACCGTTTTGAGAGCAGTGGCGATGAAACAATTTACACAAAGTAAAGCGCCTGTCTGGGTTCGAACCTACTACCTGCAACTCGTAAGTCGCGGCAGTTACCACTGGGCCACCACTGCTCTCGAGCTGCTCTTATCGAGGAAGGCTATAGGCTATATAACATCACGCTGCTCTCCTAGGGAGCCGCGCAGCGTGTGACACCGCGGGGAACAGCTAGAGCACTAATATGTCAACACTTGGCACACTTTAAATTGTCATTCTTTCACGAAACAACGAATGCAACGTTGAATTACGACACTTTACATAAACCTTTGGGTTCGAAAATACTATGTTCTTATTAATATAAAATTTCATTCAAAAATAAAGGAAAAAAATCGCCTTTGAATAAAGCCAAATGTATATATACTTATGCTCGTGACTGTACCGTGGCAAAGAAACACATAATAACAATGCGAATATGGTGCCTTCGTAAAAAGTGTAGGTAAGTGTTAAAAGTGACATCATATTTGTATGTATGTACCTTTGTACCTACTTTTGTTGATGTCCTATTTGACCGGAGATGAGCTATAAACATATTCTCACGTAGGCACTAGGGGCTAATGATGATCTTCAAAGATTGTTATTTCGAATTAGGTATTCACCCAGAGCCTGGAATTGTGCCCGGTTGATGGCAATAGGCTCGCCCCCTATTACATGGGACTTAACCATAAATGGCGAAATGTGGGTGTACTATAGGTCTGCCTTACCCTTCGAGGATTACAGGCGTGATGTTATGCACTTACAATCCGTGTCCGATGGGATTTTCTATCGGTAAAAATTATGAACTTCCATACTATTTAACCCATTTTTTTTTCGGATGGGAAATCATCAAATGACCCTCCCCTCCTGCCGCTCTGGGTGGAGCGGAAGGGAGTGGTCAGACTCTTACTGACTAAAAACCCACCCATGTTCCTTCCTTAGCTCTTTATGTTCCGGGCCAGCGGTAACCCTTTCGGACAATCCCGCTGACCCGGCATTATTTAACCTCTTTATTAGAATTTTGTTGAAAAATCCTTCCTTATTGCTCAACTTCGTCGGAAAAGTAACTATTGTTCAAAATTTGATACTTCTAGAGTTCTAGACACAGCTGCTTAGGCTGTTCGTTGTCTGTCAGAAAATGAATGAATTTAAGATTGTTATTGAGTGGAATTCCTGGCAAAATAGAACACTGGCCATACTTAAACTTGAGCTTCCTAAGTGATCAGCAGCGCCGTTTCATCTACTAATAGAGTCGAGTTGTTATTGTCAATCTTTCTGCTATTGATTAACATAAGCATATTTAGCCTATAATGTTCCCACTGTTGGGACACAGGCCTCCTCTAGGTAGTGGGCCGTCATCCACCATGCGGGCCCAGCGCGGGTTGGTAGACGTCACATGTCTTTGACCGGCATATTTTAGAACATTTTCGTTTCCTCACGATGTTTTCCTTCATCAATTTGAGAGCGATGAAATAATTTACACAAAGTAAAGCGCCTGTCTGGGTTTGAAAATACGACATACAACTCTTAGGTCGCGGCCGTTACCACTGGGTAACAACTGCTATCAGCATTTATTTAGCTCAGACTAAAAGGCACACTACATACTCTGTAAATAGCTACTTATGTAAACATTAGGTAATAAAAAAACTGTAAAAACGTACATACGATGAAAGGAATTCGAAATACCGTGTGGAAAGACAAGTTATTTTTGTCAGACCATTTTCCGTCTACAGGTTTGTGTCATTACTCAGTTTATGGAATTGCTAATGACTTTAATGAGTTTTGTCAAGGTGAAGAGTTTTCCTTTATTTTTTCGAGATAAATTTATCAATGTTGATTCGAGATAAATAATTATCTATGTTGATTTTTTTTTCGATATTACTTAATCTAAAAGGATAAAATTGAGGAAAAATGGTCATAAATAACAGTACAATAACTAATGCCATAAAAAACTAGTAAAGGCTATTCGAACATTGCGTAAAATTTATGAAGAGGCCTTTTTTCCAACTTTCTTTTCATACTACTTAAAACCACTACCAGAGATGAAAATCCAACGAAAAGCTCCCTTTCATAATTAAAAAAGCTACATAGCCTAACAACAACAACTTTTTTATTCACAGGTTGAATACTCACATAATGTGGAAAGCGTTTTTCCTCTGAGGCCACTAGCGCCATCTGTTGGGTTTCACGTGAACTTTTAGCGTTTGCAGAGTTAGCCGTAGCTACCGTAGCAGTGACCGTAGATCCGTAGCCACGCGTAGCTACGTACGTCCTAAGTAGTTCCAACTATTGCCACGCACTTTTCATAACGCGTAGACGACAATGGCGCCATTCGATTTCTTATGTTTTTAAATTGCTCTTAGCGGGGTGGTCAACAACATTTACCTGGGTTTTAATTTTAATATCATTACCAAATCACTGACTTATTTAAGACAATGTCTTTGAGTAAAATCAGTTTGACAAGGCAGTGTGCACAAACAGGCTTCTGCCTTCTTGGGAGTTTGGGACGCGCAGTGACTCAAGAGAGGTAGAGGGTGAGGGTCTACCAGAAATATTGAGATCCTATTGAGAACGGTCACTTTATTGATAGGAGTCCGACTTAAGTATTTAACCGTTCACCTTTTCATAGCCAACCATAGCGATATCGATAAGTATCCATGAGGTTTTTGAGGAAAACACATATAAGTAAGATAATTAATGTATACAAAATATTGTAAAACATTTTCAAAGAGTAACAGTAGAGTTTCTTGTCCATTCTTCTCCATAAGAAACTACATTTTGGAAGGGGCGACTAGAATCAATTCTATTATTTTGTAAATTTTGACGTTCAAATGTGCCTTTTATGTGCCGATTTCCCCTTCTATTTGATTTTGAAACCAAAAAAATAGAGGTTTGGGTAGTTAGTTCACTGTCTACATTTGGATATAACAAAGTCAACGATAACAGTTGAACTGGGTCAAGTTATAACAGTTGCGAGTCTGTAACCTTACAATCTATAAGACTGTCTAATAATAGAAATATAATGAGTTGTATACTAAGGTTGAGGTAAAGCGATTTAGTCAAGAACAATACAACGCCGATTTAATATATTTTTCCGACCTTACCACAGGGGTTTTTTTTCTCTTCTGTCCCACTCCTGGGCAAAGGCCTCCCTTCACCCCTTCCATCTGTCGGAAGCCCTTGCGTGCTTTTTTCAGTAATTTACCCACCAATAAATGTGTGAAAGTACCTATGTAATGCTCTGCACTGTAATGTCTCGCTGATGGGAACATTCAGCTCCCTTCATAATGGTTGAGCTGAATGGTGCTAATCCATGCGTCATGTTGGTGAACGGGTGCCGTCAGTAGGGACTGGTCATCTCTTAGCTGCCACGGTTTATTTTAATTTAATTTATATTTGAATTGTTTCTTTGTTTTTTTTTTATCGTTTTATTACGAAAGCTTTTAACGTTCTGCATCGTTCTCAAATGCATAATTTCAATATGATGTAAGTACCTAACCAATATTTTATAACCATATTTTTATTTAAAAGAGTATCTGTGGAGTTTCTTGCCCGTTCTTCTCCATTGGTTACCTATACCTACTAAGCTTTCGAATGGGCTGTTGCCCATTCGAAAGCTGAGCTGGCTAGCTTCATCTCGACCCCTTGACAATTCAAAAGTGCCTGTAAATAGTATACTTAATTGAAATAAATGTTTGAGTTTGAATTTTTTTTTTTTTTGTTTTTTTTTTCGAGTAATTTTTTGTATGTCAACAGAACTCATTTGTGTAAATAAAGCCTCACTAATAAACAACTTCGTATCTTGTTTACAATGTTAACTGACCTCAAGTTTAAGTTAAACTTTCACTCAAAATAAGTTTTGTCTAGGTCTGCGACATTTTTATGAGTTTCTTGACACAACCTTGCAACAAAAAACTTTATCTCAATGATTAATATTGTAGTCAAAATACCAACAGGCGCGATACGGAATCGACTGTTTTGTTGATATCAATTGTAATAGCGTCATGTTTATCTTAATTTTGTCAAAACAAGTTTTGTAATTTTGACGTTCGAAAAGTGCTGATTCTCAGCATAATTTGAATAAATTACTTTTGATTTTGTCGTAAAAAATATAAATAACAGATATTTAATTAAATTATTTCAACGTGTATACATGAATGAAATTATTATACAGTTTAGGTTTGAAACTTGAATAAACTGATTGATATTATGTTTAATCTACATTGATTCAATTGATATAAAACCGACAACAGTTTTAAATTAATTGTTATCAATGTGATGATCACGGGCACGTGATGCACATGATGTGTGTGTCAGAAAGCCAGGATATACACACATATTATTATGCGCTTACGTCTTTTCCGACACGTTTTGTTTTTCGTTTCGTCTTTTCCGTGTTTCGTTTCGTTTTCGTTTCGTTTCGTTTCGTTCCGATACGCACCGTCAGTTACATTTTGGACGAGGTAGATTTTTCTATTTAACTCACTATTTTCATTAGCAAAACCCATGTACAATACGACCGACGTAACTTGGCGGGCCTGAACTTTGCGCAGAAGGCTGCGCAGTAAGATTTTTTAGGAACCAAATGGTGACATGAGGCGAGTGCGAGTGAGAGAACATGCGCGAAAGTTCTTAGTGCCTATGTTCAGGCCCGCCAAGTTACGTCGGTCGTATTGTACAGACGCCAGCAGGTCAACCTACCCGAAACTGTCAGATTTTCCCAATCAACCTTGAACCTTATGCTTTAGCAATAAAGTCGAAAATCTATTAAAGAAATCTGACAGATTGTAGTAACTTGATGTGCTGGCGTCTGTACTTTATTATTGGCATCTCACAACTTTGCTGTGTGAGATGAAATCCTCTTTTGTTACTAACTCTACCTTAAAAAAAAGTTAACATACCGGTGTACTAGAAACTGGGGAGGGATCAGGCGAAGGCGGCATGGGGACATGGCCCTGCGCCATGGAGACTGCTACCGTCCCCACGAACACCGCCACCGCTAAGCAGACTGTCCTTTTCTTCAGCATCTTGACTCTGTAAATGTTGTTTATGGTTAATTAGTATCTATATTTTGTCATAAGATTTTTTTTTTCTAGCCCATTGTGCCCCGCTGCCGTCGAGGCCGCTCAGAAAGAGGTTGCGAGACGACCAGCATCATAGTCGGGTAACACACTTAAAATCACAATATGCATCATTTTGAAAGATATTGCTAATCCATTGCTTCATATGTTCGAAAAATTTGTCTGCTCAACAACGTAAGTAACGCAATGAATGTTTTTGAAATGTCAAAATTAAAACCATAGCGTGTTACGAAATTACCCCGCTGGACGCGTACCGTGAGGACTGGTTCGAGGTGGCATTGCGCGGGAAAAGAGTTCCTGGAAGGACTTGGGGCAGGCCCTTGCCAATCCGTGTTCCCACTTCCCGCCGTAAGTGGCAGAGGAGGACACCGTGGAGTTTTAGTGGGTTAGAGTCCCACATAACTGCACTATCTCCCCGTAGTAATGCAGAATGCATGAGCATTTCTCCCCGTTAAAAATAAATATAGCGGCAACAGAAGTACATAATTTGTGAAAATTTCAACTGTCTAGCTATCGCGGTTCTTGAGATACAGCCTGGTGACAGACAGACGGACGGACGGACGGACAGACAGACGGACAGACAGCGAAGTCTTAGTAATAGGGTCCCGTTTTTACCCTTTGGGTACGGAACCCTAAAAAGGCCCTTGCCAATAAGATGAGTTTTATGTTAGTTTTTTTTTTGTCTTAGAACTATGGCGAATAGGTGCATTTTAAATATATTAAGTAGAATAATATTGTGAAACCGAAGGTAAGGGTCAGTTCACACCAAGACGCGACGCGACGCGCAGTTTTCAAAATAGAAATACAATTACAGACCTTATCTACTACACTAAAAGGTACACAATGCAGAGTTCATTACGTCGAGCAGCGCTGCGTAGCTCACTGAATCGTGTACCTTTTTGTGTAGTAGATAAGCTCTGTAATTGTATTTCTATCTTGAAAACTGCGCGTCGCGTCGCGTCTCGGTGTGAGCTGACGCTAACACAAAAACTACGCTCTCTTGACCGCTAAACCTGACTGTGACGTGTTCGCGGACGAATAGAAGACGATCATGTCAGTCAGTAGGTACCTACATATATCTGGAGTTATGTGAGTGTATGAATTTTGTCTAATTAGGTATCTTCCACTAATGTAATTGGCTGATAGCCGTTTTATGTTAAACAAAAATAAATAAATAAGCCACCAGACTTGTTTAAGTACCTACATTACATTCGAAAATAATTGGCTTGGTAAGTAAGAAAATACACCAGTTTTTTTGGCCCAAGCCAATTCTCAAGAACAAATTAGGTAGCCTTGGAAAATCTCTTCTGTAAAAATTAAAATATAATAATATCGCCACCTATTAACTCCAGCAAGAACTATTTATCATCAATGCTGAGGAATTAAGTTTTTATTGCATGGTGTACAGTCACGAGCATAAGTGTGTATACACTTGGCTTTGTTCAAAGGCGATTTTCTCCTTTATATTTAAATGAAATTTAATATTATTAGGAACAGTATTTTCGAACCCGTAGGTGTATGTAAAGTATCGTATTTCTACGTTGCATTCGTTATTTCGTGAAAAAATCGCAATTGAAAGTTGCCAAGTGTTGACATATAAAGCACGAAATACACGGTTTAAAACCAATTTACAAACCAAGGTGACCTTGAAGTTGTTGTTTTTGCGAGATGCCTGCTACACGGTTTAAAACCAACATCTTCTGCCACTGGTTTGCAACGCAGGCCTTTCTACCAAGGACGTTTAAGGGTCATACGAATTTGGTTTCAAAACACCGTTTTAAACCGTGTAGATCGTGCTTTAGGGTCAGTTCACACCGAGACGCGACGCGACGCGCAGTTTTCAAGATAGAAATACAATTACAGACCTTATCTATTACACAAAAAGGTACACGATTCAGTGAGCTACGCCGGGCGGCGGCGGGCGGCGCCGCGCTGCGTAGCTCGACGTAGCTAGTGGACACTGAATTGTGTACCCTTTTAGTGTAGTAGATAAGGTCTGTAATTGTAATTCTATCTTGAAAACTGCGCGTCGCGTCGCGTCTCGGTGTGAACTGACCTTTAGTGCTCGTGACTGTACCTACTGTAATCACTAGAACTTAGCAATTTGCATTGTCTAGTTGATAGCATCATTAAACTGCATGACATACCTACCATAAATATCATAACTTAGTCTATGGATTTGATGGATTATCCAGTTTATGCTAAGCAGTATTTTATCCAGATTAGATTATTTATACCTAAATCCATAGGTTTAGTTACTAAAAAGGTATTGTGTGGTTCTTAATTACTATTATTAACACTATCTAACAGAGATGAGATGACTAAGAGATTAGCCTCAGGTAACTGTAAATATGTATTACTAGCTGCGCCACGCGGTTTCACCCGCGTAAATGTCGATCCCGTGGGAATATCGGGATAAAAAGTAGCCTATATGTTAATCCAGGGTGTCAGCTACCTCCATACAAAATAAATGTAATGCTAAATTAGATTTAAAACAAGTTTGTAGCAAATCTACAATATTATACGAACTTATAAGTAGGTACAAGCAACATATTTTAGTTTTCTTATCCTTAATAAGGAAACAAAAATATGTTGAAAACAGGTTTAAAGCTAGAACAACATTATTGGAACAAGTTTTGTATAATCACAGAATTTTCAAGGGTATTTGAAAAGCAATGAATCATCTTTCTTATTAATTTTATTGGTGCCGCACATTTAGATATGCAATGCACTATGTAGACTCGGATTGAAAAGTTTTATAAAAGTTTAAGTAACTTTATCAGATCATTATTATGAATCTATAACTGATCTTGATATAAATAAATGTTATATTAATTCATTTAATATTAATAACATATTCAAGAATTCTCTATTGTAATTTTTTTCCTAATTTTATTTCATGTTTAAAATTAATTTTATACTTTTTGCTGTGTTTTTACAGGGTCCGTAATTGTAACTTAGCTTTAAGCCATTGTAAGATCTTTAAACATTGGCTACAAAGACATGTAACAGCAGCAAATATTTTTGCCAAGTCTTCAAAACAGTTTCATACTTGAACTACTCTTCAATTGTCTATGAAATGTACAGTTGTGCAGAGCACAAGCTCTTGTTAATTTTCATAGAGATTTTGTTAGTTTAAATTAAACCAAAAAGTCAGTATAACCTTGTGGCACTTTACTATGTACCTTTGCCTTTCAGAAATACATAATATACTTAAATAAAAAAAACAAAATTCTTGTAATCATCCTACAGGTTTAATTCTTACTGATTTGGAAATTTTATTTTATCATCTGAATCAGAATTAATGTTTTTTTTTCTGAAAAGTTAAACTTTAAACAGAAAGCCAATTCTCACAATAAAAAAGTTCAAAATCTAGTCAGTCTCATCTCAGCAACGATCAATGTCAAAAACTTGCCAAAAATGTAGGGAAATTAGAGGTATTTTTGACAGGTTGAGATAGATCAGACCACAGTATAAAGATATACAGTATTTCGACTTCATACAAACGGACGAAACGCGAGCTATACCTACGCGCCTCGACCTCGGCATGCGCTTGGCATGCAGACAGTTGCGACTGTGCCGCAGTGACGAACGGACGGTGTGTTGTTTTTTTTAACAATAACCGCGCAAAATAAATTGAAGTACATATTTAATATGACGAGTAGGATATATTGTGCTGTTTTTGGTTGCATGAATTCGTCAATAACGCATCCAGAGATAACTTTTTTTAGATTACCTGGAAACTCTGAAAGGTATAAAATAAAATAAAAAGACTATAAAATAATTTTACTTACTAGTAGGTAGGTACATAATGTGTGTCTTTTTAATGGATAAGTATTTCCTTTTATCTCCCGAAAAAAAGATGTCTGGATTAATAAATAAAGTGAATAGAGTAAAGGAAAGTGATAGACACGAGTGAAATAGGTAGTTATAGGCGGTTCATGAATCATTATACGCATTATACGGTAGGTACGCTTGTGTTAAAACCTCGGGGCATGTGTGTTTTGTTTTGTTAGTTTGTAAAATTCAAAGTAAAGACGTGGTTTTTATTATTAATATTTATGTACACACAGTAAAATACAATAACAAAACTAAATGGAAACACAAAGTAGGCAAATGTAATTAAAATGCTGGAGGCGGGCAGCCCTATCGCATGTTTACGTACCGCGCGGCTGTAGGCATTTATTTCAAGGTTACGGCCGAGTTACAATACTGTATGATCTTTATACTGTGATCAGACTGTGAAAGTTCTTAAAATTAAGAGAATTGACCCTCCGTTCTCCTGTAAAGTTAGCCCGATGTTGCTTAGTCAATTTTGCCTTTCATGTGTCAATGTGTGAAGTTATGTTAATAGGTAATACGGGCTGGTTTCCGCAACTCCACGTCAAAGCGCGTATTTTGCGTACGGAAGTTATGTTATTTCTACACTAATATTATAAAGAGGTAAAGAAAGTTTCGATTTTGGAAGTAATCTCTGGTAATTCTGATCCTATTTTTACTGGCAAATAGATGCACTATTGCTATGGCAATAGCCATAGAGTATGATTTATAGTATAGTTGCCTATCACACAGGTGAAGTCGCGGGCAGAAGCTTATTAGCCGCCATTAATTAGTAAAATGACAACATAATGACTCTAGTGTGAACACACATTTTATATTAATTGGACACTTGTTGCCCACAAGGCTAACACTCCAAAAGTGACCGTTTACACAGTATCAGTTACAAAAATATTGTTACCATAGAGACTAGAAAAGAGAAGTGTGTAAATAGTTTTTAATTGCCAACTGTGTTGTAAGATTAATTAATTCACAATGTTATTGACAAGTTAATGTACTGTTAAAATAAGTACCATTATAAAATAATAATAATTGCTTCTATAGGTGGTAATGGCTTTTACATGTGTTATTATGAATTGGTATTACTATTCTGATGTTAACTGTAGACAATCAAAATGTTTTTTTAATACAGTGTTTTGTCTAAAAACCTTTTTAAAAAACCAAGTGAACCATTCCATAGATAAGTAAGTGCATAATCAATGTTTTAGTTATCTTAACTCCTTACCAACTGGAAAATCACAACTAAAACTCTTACATTAACTGTATTGTGAGAGTAAAGGTGTATCAAATAGTTTCTAATAAACAATAATGCGATAACAATTAATAATATTATTATACAATACAGATACCCAATAATGAACACCGCTCTCATGAATCACGGAGCGCTAGTTAGATACTTAGTGAATGCAGTCAACTTTAATGCTCATTGCTACCACGCTAAACGACTATACGAACCAGCTTATCAATTTGCTATTGCTATCGAGTACCTTAATAACCTATTAATCGATTTGAATTCTTCCACACATTATTAGAATTTGTGTAACACGCTTTGAAACGTCACCCTCCCTCCGAACGTTCGACCGTCGACGTGAGAGTTGTGAGTGTCAGACAAAAGTACTTACATTAAATTCCTACAATACGCGAAGGCGATACGCAGAAGTTAGAATAAAAAATAACGAGCAGTTATCCTTATTTCATAGCGGTGCCAATAAATTATATTTCAATACACGTTTTCTATAGTAAATTCAACATTTTCGCTAACCAAAATCGAAATAAACTTGATCGAACTGACGTTCCACTTGCTTGACATTGACTATTTAGGTATTTGATTTGTTTGACCGACCGACTGACACTTGGTGCAATGTTGTCACGTACTTTCACTTAGTTCAGAAACCATAGAATGTAATATTTATTACAGTAAAAAACATTTTTATTTTCTTAGGATTTACCACAAGAGCAATCTCTTGACTTCCTGCACTAGGCTAAACTTGTCCCGCAGGAAGCTTATAGGATTTTTTCACGAAATTACAATTCAACGTTATCACAATGAAATACAATGTTATTGTCCATTTAAAAAACATATGTATATAAAAACATCCGAATTGAGATCCTCCTCCTTTTTTGAAGTCGGTTAATAAAATCAGGAAATTAGGGTATATTTGTAAGACTTTCGCACAGCCCAAACCATAGAACTTGAATTTTAAACAGTAGTTGTAGTTTAAAACTGAGGTTGTATGTATGTATGTACTAAGAAATCATCTAACGAAAATCAACTTATGTGAGTAAAAAAGGGGGAATATCTTTATCCTTGTGTGTACACTTGTAACTTAGTACCTACATACAATTCGCTGATTAGATTTAGATTGTTTCTGACCATTCATACAGTTAAGGAAGTTACGAGGCGGCAAGCTAGAAGAATATAGTACCCCCCGGATCAAGAAGTCTGAGGGCCATGGTCTTCTTGGCCATAGGCTAATAGTATTTCCACCACACTAAATCTCGTCTCTTATTTCAGAACGAAACTGCGTTTAGTTGCCACATGGAAAAGCCGAAAACATGGAAAGATTAACAAAACGCAATACCTATTACCTACACCGCAATCAGTCAGTGTCAGAGTGTCAGACAGTTGTCAATTGAAGTTTAAGGTTATGTGAAGCGGGGGTCAATGTATTCATAACAAAAATCAAAATACGATCAAAATGCCTCTTGATTACCGAAGATTCAACGGACCTGAAGACAGTGTATCATACAAGCGTTTCACTAAAGGCTATTTGAAGACCTACGATGAACTTTACAAAGAGTTGCTGGATGATAAAGGAGTTCGTAAAGATGGGCGCGCTTTGTCCGAAGCGCGTAGCATGTGTATGTTTTGTATGTACTGGTTTGATTTTAATTACCTATTGTGTATGAAAACTGTGGATTTATAACTTCAATATTGCATTTCAGTCGCTAGGACGGACATGGTGTCGCAGGCAAAGGGATCCTCTTACGTTGAACTGAGAAAAACAAAGGTCGTTTGCTCTGTATTCGATCCGCGGGAAATCCCCCACCAAAATGAGTTTAGGTAATCAATAATAACTAAATCTTATCATCGATAAAATTCGCACAATCTAGCCTAGCAGTAAAACAGGAATTCACATTGTTGATTAAAAGTTTAGTAACTTTTACAAAGATCTATTGTATTTATATTTCAGCCATAGATTTTTTTATACCCAAAATCTACAACATAACTCTAAAACTGTATTTGACAAGTGCTTTGTATCCTTAATATACCCTCGTTAAATTTTTTTTTCAGTCAACTTGGTCAAATATTCTGTGAGGTGAAATTCGCGCCATTTTCGTGTCCACGCAGACGGCGCCCACACGTGCCTGATGCTGAAGAGAAAGCTCTATCTGTTGCACTCAGGAAAGCCCTGGAGCCTACTGTGTGTAGACACATGTTCCCTAACTATCAGGTAGAGGCATTGTTTTAAATTGAGAACATTAATGTGACTGCCAGTATTGTGGGGTGCATGTAATCTCTTTCGAGTGATTGTAGAAGAAAATGTATGGTGCAGTCTGCACTGAATTCAGCCTGCTATGTTACCAACATACTCTTTATGAGTTATTCATGTTGATATGAGAGAAGTACTTTACAATGATATGACAATAAATGTTCCTCTCAATGCTCTTGGATCACCTAAAAAGAGTATTATATTAAACTATGCTACCATTATAGTTAATGAAAAATTCCTAATTGTTGTTAAGAATTTCACTTTCAACAAATTCTTGGCAATTTTCCAAAGAAAGTGTTTCTTCAACCTCTTAGGGATTTCCCCAAAGCTCCCACAGCTCCATTTAAATAAAACACAACACATTCCTGTTTGTGTTACCTTTAGCTAAGGTAATATTGTTATGATACATTATGATTACCATCTATAAAATTCTTATACTATAAATTAAGTATGTTAGCATGCAAACTAACACTGATAAAGAACAAAGTATGTTATCAAAATAGTAATTAACACACAATAACTATGAATGATGATCATGGTCCAATCACAAATGACTTGCTGAAGTATTATTTTATAGCTTTTACTTTTGTTGCTGACCATACCTAATAGTAATAAACATGGGACTACCCAGTTGTCGATTAACACTTCAGTTTTTTTAGTCTCAGTTATTAAGCAAAATTGCAGCAGAAGTACAATGCAATTTTGAACAAATGACAATTGCATTGTATGTACTTCTGCTGCAATTTTGAAACACAAAAAAATATTTTTGCTCAGTAACCGAGATAAAAAAAAATGAACAAAGTGTTAATCGACTCTTGTTGCTGACTGTACACACGGCTACACATCAAGCTATACATTTCCAGTTTTAGTTGACCTCTCATTTTATAGGTTTTTTGTACAATCAGATGTCAGCTTATACTGGTTACGTATAGCTTGAAATGTAGCCTGTACTTGTGAGACATGTGCAATTCTGAAATTTCTGAATATTAAAAAAAAACTGACAACTAGTCTTACCTAGGGGATCGCGTTACCCAATAACTGCGTTGTAGAGGTTATATAGGAAGTCGCTCCTTGTAAAATACTGGCATTCAGCTGCTTCCGTTAGACGGGAAGCCAACCCCAACATGTTGGGAAAAGGCTAGCCAGATTGATTGATTTTTGAGTCAAGTGCAAGCATTTTCTTAAGAAGCAAATACTTTGCAGTGACACACATTATAAATACTAAAATGCCATCTTACACAGGTTGATGTCTTCATATACATTCTGGAAAACGATGGAGCGTGTCTGTCAGCTGCAATCAACGCTGCTGGCCTTGCCTTAGCTGATGCTGCTGTCCCAATGTATGACATAATAACATCCTGTTCCGTTGCCATAGTTGGGGACAAGATGTTTGTGGACCCAACAGAAGCTGAAGAAAATTTAGCCATTATTAGCCCAAAGACTGCTACAAATCATGGAGTACTAACAATGTCAATGCTATCCGAATTGAAACAAATATCAGACTTCACACAAGTAGGGTCCATGGATGTCGAGTGTATTGCGAAAGCCATGGATATTTTAGAACAAGAGTGTGCAAGACTTGTGCCTATGATGCAAAAAGTGCTTGTTGCAAATGTTTTAAAGTGTTTTGAACAACGGACGAGGTTGGAGAAGGAAGCAAACGAAAGGGAGCAGCTTTTAAATGCCAAAATGGAAGAGTGGAAGAAATTATTAAATTTTGCATGAGATTTAAAGTCTATGTTTTATTTTATTTACTTACCTAATGATGTAACATGCTCTTAGCATGACAGCTTGCTCAACAGAACATGTAACATGAAAATCATGAAGTAGGAAAACTAACACATCACACACAATCTTTTCCCGTTTAGGAAATGGTACAATAGCAAAGATAGTGTATTTAATAATACATTTTGAAAAACTTGAATATGGGAAAGAAATTCATACAAAAAAAATCATCATTTTGACTGTGTATTAATTTAATAAGGGAATTTTTGCAACATCATTTCATACAGTATTGCATAGCAGTCTTAACCACTTCCATTACAAAAGGGAACCTAAAGCTAAATAAATACGTCAGTACACATTTTAATCTTCAGGTTTCTCTGGAGGAGGACCGCAGGGTTGAAGCATTCTTTCCATCAGGTTGAATTTCACTCTAGCCTTTGACTCGTTTTCAACAATAGCAAAGTAACTTAGCAGATCAGGGTGTCCCATGTAACTGCAGCACGAATCACGGTGCTGATTGGTTAACCATTCATATTTTGTCGTGTCTGCGTGCCCGGTACCGATGTATTTGCTCTGAAGATGCTCAAGTTGACTATGGATGTTGTATCTTTCACCCATTTTTACTGCAAAAAAAGGTTTGAGGTTAGATTTCGTAAATGTTGCATTAATTCTCTGAGGTCTTTACATGAAGCAAAGACAGTTCTATAATTATATTATTTACCTGTAGCTGTTTAACTGCTTGCTTTCACAAACGTTTTGGTGTCGTGAACTTTTACAAACCAAAGCGGCAAACGCAAACAAATTAACAAACGTCAAACCAGTCCAGGGTTGGATTTAGGTAGGTTGAAAAAGATAGCACAAAAAAATGAAAAGGATAGTATTTAGAAAAAAAATATAGTACACTTTCATTATTTTTTTTAATTTAACTTAATAGTCATTAAAATCAACACCAGTACTCAAGAAGTTTTTTTTTTTGGGTGGATACTTCCGGTCTATCGTCATTTTCATGACCATCACTGCCACTTTTCCTAATTAAAACACTAAAAACGTATTATTTTACACAAAAATTCACAAGCTAGTGTTGTCAATTTGATTGCATTTCGAATGGAATGGAATGAACGAGATTAGTGGAAAGAGAGAAGTGTACAATACTGCGGAGGATAATCGGGGAATCTCTGGCCATCGACAGAAAACATCGCAAGATCAGAATTCGGTCAGATAGGTATACACAAGCACGGTCGAAATATTGATATGACGTAAAACTAAGCATTCGGGAGCATACTTGAAATTATAGTATTTTAACGTACGGACGCCAGCAGGTCAACCTACCCGAAACTGTCAGATTTTCCCAATCAACCTTGAACCTTATGTTTTAGTAATAAAGTCGAAAATCTATTAAAGAAATCTGACAGATTGTAGTAACTTGATGTGCTGGCGTCTGTACTATCCTTAGATGTGGATAGTATATAGTACAAAGGGCGAAATTATAGTATAAATACTATAATTATAGTACAAAATCCAACCCTGAACCAGTCTATCAAATAGTATTATTTATAGTACTCTGTGCGTCAAACAAACTTCTTTCAAATCTTCGATCAATAATATATTGATCGAAGTTTCAAATCAAACCCCAAAAAAAACGTCAAAGAATATGTCAGACTCAGTACCAGTGCTACCAATAAAAAAATCTCTATTCCCCGTCCCCGCGTCAGTGTTGTCAATTCCCCGAAATTCCCCGCTTCTTTTTGATTCATTCGCCACAAATTCCCCGAAATGATATTTTTACCGACTTCACAAAAAGGAAGAGGTACTATGTTCGGGTGTTTGTATGTTTTTTTTTTTTGTATGTTTGTTCATCGAATACTCCGCCAATTGTCGACGGATTTTCAAAATTCTTTTTTTGTTCGAAAGTAGATAGTTCTGAGGTGGTCCCATTGTCACCAAGTTAGGATCTGATGATGGGATCTTAGAGAAATCGAGGGCAACCCTCAAATTTTATAGGCTCACTTATTGTTTTTCGCATATTTTATGAAGTATCTTGTGTATTTGTCACCATCTCAGGTAGCTGGGCTGATGATGGAAGGTACAACTCCTTAACAGTAAGAAGTTACTCGAACAGGCAAGGACTGTTTTAGTAAATTGTTTTGATCTTTGCCACATTTGGTCTCATGATCATCAAGTCATGACCTGATGCTGCATTCAGGATAGTCTGCAGAGTACCTAACTCCTCGACAACCAACAGCAGATATATCGTGTTTAGGCTCATTGAAAAGGGCTCGATGTGTGGATAAACGTACTGTTACTGAGGAACACCGAAGATCTGGTGCTGAAGCCAGGAGCATCAGAAAAAGTACAAACCTTGAAATTACAGCACGGTAGTCGTGTTTGGGCTCATTTTAAACAGGACTAATTTTATGTTCAATGCAATGTTGACATAAGTCTGGCCTGATGCTGCAGCCAGGATTATCAACATCTAATCTAAAAACTAATAAAAGGAGAACTCCTCAACAATTAACGTCCCTGCATCGAGAAAAGGAATATTTTATAAAAAGGCGATGGGCAAGTTGACATTAGGCTATTGTAACTTAGATATAAATTATAAATAGACCCACTAAAAAGCGAGCAATAAAAACTTTTTAACAAAAAAAAACCGACTTCCAAAAAAACACTAAGAAACTGAAAAATAACTTTAATTTCGGAAGTCGGTGGCAAAATCTGAAATACTGATCCCTAAGACACCGACTTCCGAAATTAAAGTTATTTTTCAGTTTGTAGTGTTTTTTTGGAAGTCGGTTTTTTTTTTTGTTAAAAAGTTTTTTTGGACTCTAAAAACATTTTTGCCATATTTTCGCAGTAGTAGCTTATTTCGATTAGGTTCCAAATTTAAAAGATTCCCCGCTTTAGCTATACCTTGTATGGTATCATTACAGCAGCAATGGTGTCATTGTTGAAACTCCTACGGTGTTGTGTTTTGATGATAATTATTTTGGTTGCTGAAAGGGTTTTCAGCAACCAAAATAGGAGAGGGTTCTCCTCCACAGACGCGTATTACATTATTAGTACAAAAAATTGGTTTGGATTTCCCGAATTTCGAAATTAATAACCTGACCTGACGACCTTCCTAACATAAACAACTTTATTACATAATATTGTTTTGTGGCAACATAAATATCATTATTCGTAGATAGGATTTATGCGACGTTGCCGTCCCACCCGACCTTGAACACATGAACTACATTGAAAGAATTACCAAGAAAACCGTTGCCACTCATCTTTCGCCGCGCCGTAGCGACATGATAATATAATTTTGAATCTTGCTTGTATGCAATAGCTTGGCGCGCGGAATTGCTCGCGGAATTATTCTATTTTGTATGCTTTGCATTTTCATTGATACAAATTATTGCAATATTTCTAGTATGTTATTGCAATTTATTGTAGGTATAGTAACTAATAATGATTCGATTTTAAAAGTAAGTAGGTAAGTAAGTACCTATCTATCTTTCGGCGGTTTTAGAAACAGCAAGTTGGCCCGTGAGTTAGGTTTTAGACGCTGAAATCCCGTCACAATACTAATTACTTACCTATGTATAAATTACATAAGTACAAAGTCAGTGGTTATAACTTGAATGCGTTTGTACAGACGCCAGCAGGTCAACCTACCCGAAACTGTCAGATTTTCCCAATCAACCTTGAACCTTATGCTTTAGCAATAAAGTCGAAAATCTATTAAAGAAATCTGACAGATTGTAGTAACTTGATGTGCTGGCGTCCGTACCTATATTTTTGGTCAATAATAAATTTAATAAGTAGGTACATATTAAAAAGCGGTAACCCAACGACCAACGAGTTTGCAGTCATTTGCAAAATCGAAGTACCTACAAAATAGAATACCTTTTACGAATATTGTAAACAGTTTCAGACAAACAAACATTATTTTAGTTTGATAAGTCGCTTCGGCGCGGCGGCAGCGGCGTCGTCGGCGCGCGGCGGCGCACAGTGGTCGAAAAAAAAAAGCTTCCCTTTCATAGGATTTTTGAAAAATAAAATGTTTATTTGATAGTTTCATGTAGGTATATCTACAGTTTTGTCGAGTACATTAAAACATTGAATAAATTAGTAGGTACGGGTTTTTTAATCTATACCCTAAAAAATTACTTTAAATAATAGGTACATATTTCAAATGTATGAAAATGGAATTTGTTTTCCTCATAACTTTTTTATCAACTTCAAAAAAAGGAGGTTACAATTCGACACGTATGTATGTAATATTATTTAGAATTGCATTATATTCACATAATTATGACATTCTATTAGGGCTTCCAAACAAATATACTAAATTTTATAGACGTATGTATGTTTGTCCACGCATTTCTCCGCAACTATTAATCAGATCGTGACCATTTTTTTTATTGGCTTACATTTCTTCTTAGTTTAGGAGATATAATGAGTTCAATTAGTAAGGTATAATCCAAGAGTTAGTCGAAGAGTTTTTTTGTGAACTCTTCGATCTAGCTCTTGGGCTATACCTACACCTCTAAACTCTTATATCTTTTGAACCAGTGACCGACAAATTCTGATATTCTGAAAGACAACAAACCTAGGTAGGTATATGACTATCGATCTTGACGAAAAGCGTGCTTATTCATAACGTATTGTTGCCGCCGCTACAAAATGTAGGTATCTTGTGTGAGCGGAACAGCGAGCGCCGCGCCAACGACTCGCCTAATCTACAGAGACCCTTGAGACCGCCGCCGCAGAGTTCGCACGTAGTACATACCTACGTCCTAAGAATATTTCCTATTGCAAAATTTGTAAAGTAAGGAATACACCCATTTCAAATGTAGCAGTACCAAACTTGTTTTATTGAAGAAGCACCTCTAAAGAAACCCAATTACCCAACACGTATGAATAAATTAATAATTGGTATGTATAATAGGTACATTTTTGTAAATCCTATGTAAGGAAAACTTATTTTTGCGTCCACTGTGCGGCGTAGGTACCCAGTTAGCTGTCTAGCCAGAAGACCTACCTACGTTGAGGGTGCGTTCAGAACTTAGAATTTTGAAATCATTGGTTCAGAAACAAACAAATGATTGAGTTACTTACATCAAATTAATAAACGTAATTTATTGTTTGTATTTATACAACTTATTCTAATCTGTTTTTTTTCCTATTCGTCGACCAATACTCTACCAGGAATATAAAGATAAGTAAAATTTTACTTTTATTATTTTATTGTTCTGTTTTCTGTTATGATTTCAGAACGTAACCCTTTCATAAAATATCTGTTTACTGTTTCATTTCATCTGTACTATTGTATTTACTAGCAATTCTAGCTAGACTGCTTGAATACAACTACGAAATTCTGCGATCTCATTACATACGGTTGTGAAATTCGATACTATTCAATTTTATTCAAATACTGAGTGTCTAAGTAACATATTCTTTTGTTTTTCTTTATTTCAGATTTAGATTACATCTACAATCACAGACTACATTAGTACATTATAATGCAGTCTACACTACAATGTATGCTTGAACAATAAAGAAGGCGTATCGACGACACGAATATTCGGGGCCGCGCAAATCTTTAAAACGTATTCGAGGTGGACTAAGACAATTTCACGATGATGAGAGGTAAACATGCATAATATATTACTTACCTAATTCTTTGTCTGGCTTCTTCGTAAAACAGCCAAGTTTGGATGTAGGATTTCATAAAAAACGTGTGTTGACAAAAGTTTACATTCGTAAATCGTATTACACTTACAGCAGGGGGGAGACAGTTAGAACAAGCACCACTTTAGTAAAGAAAGAGCCGCCATCTACTTTACTTAACAGAGAAACTATTAGTTTCATAATTATCGATAGATGTCTCTGTAATCCCAACTTTAACGAAAATAAGAAAATCAATTTATCAAGTTCTCTAATTTAATATAAAGTATTTTTCTAAAGAATAATTTTAATCAAGTTCAACAAAATTATCACATTATTTTATTTCATACATGTCCAGCATTATCAAATAAGGCAACCTTGTCACGGAAATCCAAATTGTGTGACATATTCTGCATAGACTACTATTACAATACTAGATATTCTGGCTGGCAACATCACACAATATGGTTGCAGCAACTTGCGTCTGCGTTTGTTTATGTTTCATAAGTCCATTTTCTGTTTAATTTGTGTTATAACGAAATGGTTAAAACTGTAACTGCCAATTCTATTCAAGTAGTGGGTGAAATTCAAGTTTTCTTATGTTTTTTGCAAATAGAAGCTGTGTTCATATCGTATTCGCTAATAAAAAATGATTAATTTAATGATTGTAATTTAGTAAATGTATCATCATTAGATTCGTAAATCGCATTCTAATCGACATACGACGTAAACATAGCTTTTATTTGCAAAAAAACAAGAAAATTTGAATGATCACATGCAAAGAGTTTAATTTAATTATAGTAAACAATATAAACCTATACGTAAGATATAGGTATATATATACATCTGTCATAGAGCCTTAGTTCCTGTTAAGATATGTAGATGGCGTTTCGAATCGGAATGCTTTGAAATGGCACAAGAGGGCTCTCTTCTCCCGTATTATTATTATACTCTTTGACTTACAGCCGTTTGAAACAAAGAGTATAATAATAATACGGGAGAAGAGAGCCCTCTTGTGCCATTTCAAAGCATTCCGATTCGAAACGCCATCTTCATATCTTAACAGGAACTAAGGCTCTATGACAGATGTATATATACCTACTTACGTATAGGTTTATATTGTTTACTATAATTTTATTAAACTCTTTGCATGTGATCATTCAAATTTTCTTGTTTTTTTGCAAATAACAGCTATGTTTACGTCGTATGTCGATTAGAATGCGATTTGCGAATCTAATGATGATACATTTACTAAATTACAATCACTAAATTAATCATTTTTTATTAGCGAATACGATATGAACACAGCTTCTATTTGCAAAAAACATAAGAAAACTTGAATTTCACCCGCTACTTGAATAGAATTGGCAGTTACAGTTTTAACCATTTCGTTATAACACAAATTAAACACAAAATGGACTTATGAAACATAAACAAACGCAGACGCAAGTTGCGGCAACCATATTGTGTGATGTTGCCAGCCAGAATATGTCACACAATTTGGATTTCCGTGACAAGGTTGCCTTATTTGATAATGCTGGACATGTATGAAATAAAATAATGTGATAATTTTGTTGAACTTGATTAAAATTATTCTTTAGAAAAATACTTTATATTAAATTAGAGAACTTGTTAAATTGATTTTCTTATTTTCGTTAAAGTTGGGATTACAGAGACATCTATCGATAATTATGAAACTAATAGTTCCTCGGTTAAGTAAAGTAGATGGCGACTCTTTCTTTACTGAAGTGGTGCTTGTTCTAACTGTCTCCCCCCTGGTTTGAAAGTTTAGCGTTCTGAAGAATACCAAGATGCCAGTGAATGAAGAAATCCTCATAGATAATATGTTGTAGGTTTCAAATAAGCATGATTTATTGTAAAAAAGTGACATGTGGTGTAAGTATGGTCATTACATTAATTTGATTTGTTGCTTTCAGTACATAGAGTACCTACACAACCAAGAACATAGGCCCGTGTAAAACCAAAATTTCACTTAGAGGCCACTTACAGTACTCCTAGTACCAGCACAGTGACAGCTGAACCTGTGCTTGAACCTTTAGAGATTAATTGGCCGGAAGCTGATCCTGAAACTGATTCAATTGACTGTGGAAACTGTTCCAAAGAAATGGATATCTGGGTATCACATTGTGGACCTGAAGAATGTAATTGAGTGGGCATTCCAATTGGAAAGACACCGAAATATGTGTGTATCTTCACAAATTGAATTTGGTAATGAGAGACTTGATGGATTTCGAAGTGAATTAATTTTCAAGTACAGTATGTGTGGTAACTAAGACGACCCACTGACCGTGGAAGCACTACGGAGAGCAATAATAAAATAAATACTGCATTTTTGTGGGCAACTGCGACTGCTGATAGCTGCTACTACACTCAATCAGTTCACATAACAAGTCTCATGAATATTCCAACAATGTCGGCAAATAAAATTTGTTGTGTTGAAAAAAAATCAGGTTTGAACATTTGTCAGAGGAAATTAAAACTGCTGGTGAACAAGAAAGGTCAGATGCTATTCAAAAAGGTCATGTATCTTCAGACGGTGTTCCGTTTGTTACTGTATGTAGTCGGAGGATGGCTGAAAAGGTCATATGGCCATAACTTTGATTCATCTTCTGGTATGGTAAGTTAATATATTACTAAACATATACATACATAAACTCACGCCTTCTTCCCATGGGGGTAGGCAGAAACTACAGAACGCCACCTACTACGATACCTCACATACTCCTTTACTAAACACATATTTGGTTGTGTATGAACTTTTTATTATGTGCAATATTTACAAGTGTTGCTTTTCATTTCCAGGCCTGCATTATTGGTAAAGAAACTAAGAAATGTCTATTTCTTGGTGTTCAAAACAAATATTGTTATACGTGTCAATATTATGAAAAAAGGAAACATGGACATGAAAGCACATAATTGCTGCAAAACTTTTACTTGACCGCCTACAGCAATGGAATCACAAATTATTGTGGAAAGCTTTTAAAAGAGTGAAGAAATGCATCAACTTCGTTATTTGAGTTTTATTGGAGACGGAGACTTCTCTGTGTTTGCAAATTTGAAAGAGAAAGTGTCATATAGGAAATTTGGTCTGAGATGGGAACATAATAAAACAAATTGAATGCAAGAATTATAATGTATATCAGTGAAAGTGCTGCTATGGCAGCAGATTTGCGAAATAGCCCGCTTCATGTATTCGGAATACATGAAAACTGCAAGGATTTTTACTGCAATGTCAATAAAACAGCTGCAAATGGAAATATAATAAGTAAGAATTGTCAGTACCAGTAAGAAATGCTTTGATTATCATGGTACAGTATTGTTTCTTTGTATGTTACATAATCATCTATCTATAGGATTTTTATTGATATTTTCTAGTAAAAAATATTCTATTTTCAGGATTATCGCTTGCTACTGGACACAAATGGTATACATAGCCCAGGGGCATATTTTTCGAAATACATAAATGGAAAGGAACAAATCAGAATACGACAGAAGTCGTCAACACGAAAACCACATATTCTGCCAGAAATCATATTGAGACATGTTCAAAAAAATGCTAAATGTATAGATTTGAATGGTATGTATACTCGGCTAGATATCAAGTTATACATTTCCAGTATAAGCTGACCTCCCATTGTACGGAAATCCTATACAATGCGAGATCAGCTACTGGAAAACTAGCTGGTTAATTCTTTTTTTTTTTACTTCATAAATTGCATCAATTTCAATGTCTAAAATATATTATTATGTTATTCTAGTGAAAAATCGTCCTGCAACATCAGTTGGAAATTCGAGCAACTAGTAAAGTTTCAATATAGAGCAGTTTTGGAGATTGATGGTAAATGACATTTTGAAATGAATCGGAAACAATATTCGTCCAAAGTAACATAATTATATTCTAAGTAAAGTTATTTTTCTTTGCAGCAGCAGCAGCCTTTAGCAGTAGACAAGAAGACTCGCACATGGTGAAAACAAGAAGTCAAACGATTTTTGATATTTTGTAGTAGTTTGTTTAGAATCAACATTATTATATCATTGTATATTACTTTTTTTTTGTATTTACTATAAAATGAAAAGGTGAAATAATACTTTATTATGTAAGTATAACCACCTGGTGATCTCAATAAGCAGGTCTTTAGATTTTTCTTTTTCTAAAAACTTTGATAGGCTTTGACATTATAAAATATTTTTTCACTCTGGTTATAAGTAATTGCATACTACATTGTATTTTTTTGATTTGTTGTTATCTTTTGTTTTTTTCTTGTGTCTGCTAGGTGTAACATCTGTAATAATTGGATATGCTATAAATTTAATCATGTATCTACATTTGTGTCACTTCAAATATTTATATTTAATTAGTAGTAAGGTAATAAAATAAAACTATCTTTATAAACTGTATAGACTGAAGTTTTTGTAACTGAACATACAGCTGTGCTGCTGGGGAGTTTGTTGCGCCACTTCTTTCCAGCTAAAGCACTAGGGAGAGGTTAAGGGCGAATCCCATCGATAAAAGACATGCCGGGGGTAGGCAGAAACTACAGAACGCCACCTGCTACGATACCTTACATACTCCTTTTGTCTCGTTTACGTTCATAAATCTGGTCATACACGCACGCCGGTTGTGAGTACTACGCACAGGCACAGTATATTCATAATATTCGCAAGGAACGCATTTCATTTTTCATATAAATATCGTAGCAGGTGGCGCATTTTTTAAATACACGCCACCTAGTAGTCTATTCTTGTAAACGTTTGGAAGTACTCGCTTACGTCTGTGTGTGTAAACGACCTGTATTCAATGGCAGATTTTATTTGGGGATTATGTGTCGAATTGGGTGGATTTTGAGGCAATGTTATGACCAAATACAATAAAGAGTAAT
Source organism: Oligia fasciuncula (assembly GCA_963082905.1). Lineage (NCBI taxonomy): Eukaryota > Metazoa > Arthropoda > Insecta > Lepidoptera > Noctuidae > Oligia > Oligia fasciuncula. The sequence continues at coordinate 10,480,733 of OY720408.1, forward strand.
GTCCGATAATCGCGTCTACTACTCCTACGACTTAATAATGTGCCAATTACACATAAAACAAAATAAACTAAAAATGTTGACATCAGCGCCATCTAGCGGGAAAATGGCCCGGAGCAGATCGTATGATCCTCCTTAACCCAATGGACTTAGCTTAGCTCAGACAGGCTCAGTGTCCGTCCAGACTGGGGCGCGGGGCGGGCGCGGGTGCGGGAACGCGCGCCGGCTGGCTGCCTGTCCGCACTGTAGCGCGGCTGCGTTTTGTGTGTTGTCGTGTCCAGTGTTTGTCAAAATATGGATGAAGAAGACTTATTTTTACTAGAAAAAAGCTCGAACTAGTTTGAGAACCCCGGTACCAGCGCGGGCCACCCGCGCCCGCGCCGCTCACCGCGCCCGCGTGTCCATTAAGGACACTCAAAGGAAGTTCATATTTATGTTTGAGTTCGCCGCGCCGCGCCCGCTCCCCAGTCTGGCCAAACACTCATACTTATCAGTTAGCAAGTAAAGGAACAAAACCAAACTGTCCTTCTGTCATTGTCATTGAAAATTACCTATCTCTTAAGTTACTTGGCACAAGGGTATTCACAAGAATAGAATAGCATTTTAGATTAATAAGGTGAATGGGTAGTGGTAGACCGCGACATTAAAAATTTCTTACGTTTTTTGTAATTTGCAGGTCAGTGTGAGATTGTATTTTGATCAAAATATGATTTGCGACAATAACAGGTATGTACATATTTAGAGAATTATAATCATTAGAATTAGAATCATTAATACATGACATCTTTCTAAGTTAGATTTCTACCTTAAGCACTTTTCCATAAAAGATTGGTTCTTTCCATAAGAATTGCAAAAAACGTAAGAAATTTTAAATTTCGCGGTTTACCACGTTACAAGGGTACTTCTCTTCTTAGTCTGTGCACGTTACTCACGTATGCTGGCAACTTAGACTATAAATGATTTAAGGCTGGCAACCGCAATGGTAGCTTTTTGTGACTTAAAAATATCCGAACGGATTTTGACACTAAAATTGACGTAATAAAAAAACGGCAACGACTGCCTGGCGCCATTTTCAAATTTGTTTGATCGATATTATTCTGCAGTTGCGACAAGTTTAATTTCTAAATATGTATTTTTAAATAGTTTTAACCATGAATAAACCACCAAAACTAACCGACTTAAAAGAGAGCGAAGAAAAAATGCGCAAACAAGCAAAAACAATAATACGACAAAGAACCTCAGATGTCTTGAAAAAACAAACGCATTTATTTATGCATGAGAAGGGAATAAGTAAAATAGTAAGTTCCAATTGTTTTATCCTATGACTGCAACGTTAATTCCCAACAAGTTTGTCCTAATAAAGGAGCAGCTTTAGTGTGACTTTAGGTACAGTCGTAAAGCACACACAAACACATTTGTGGTAAGTAACACTTGGAGTTTTTCACCCTTACCGCTACGGCGCGCGGCGCTGTCAATTTCAAAATGTTACCAACCATTATTGATGTGCGGTTAACAACTGGCTCGTATTCGATTCCCCGGCCAGTGCTGCCAACCTTGGGGTTTTCCCCCTAAATTTAGGGGGAAGAAGTCTTAAAAGGGGTATTTTTAGGGACAGGTTTTTTTTGGGGTTATTTTTAGGGGCTAAAAGTTTGCTGTGGCGTTATTGATGCTGCCCGTATCCAACGCCTCCGTAGAGCGTGCCTTTTCTATTTATGCCATTATTTAAAAATACTTAGGAATCGTTTATCCCTGATCAACAATATTACAATTTAGTTAGTAGTTTAGCAATAGGTATTTAGGTACCTAGTCTTTTTTTTTACAAACTATGTACCTATGCGTTTTATTTTGTGAGTTATGAACGACTTAGGGAGTTGGGCACTGCATCAAAGAAATTTACCTTATGTGAACCTATACTTAGGGTTTTTTTTAGGGGGATTTTTAAAAAATCTTGGGGGCAAATTTTGTTATTGGTTGGTAACACTGTCCCCGGCGCATCAGCCACCCCTGTGGCGAGTTGGAGACATAATAATATTTATAATATTTCAGAATCATCTTAATCTCTTTGTCTAATCTCATCCTCCAGGTTTTCTGGTCAGTTGGCGCTTGGCGGTCTTAATGTTAGGAATTGATTATTGTAATTGGTACTTTCATATAACTTTAATAAAAACAATGTTCTTATCTTACAAATATTATAAATGTGAAAGTTTGTATGTTTGTTTTTTACTCAATCACGCAAAAACGGCTTAACACATTTTTATCCCGTCAGTACGTTCCCGTGGGATAATTACCGATCGCCACGCGATCGAAGCCGCGGGCTGAAGCTAGAATTACTTAAATCTCTAATACCTCTTTCAGCCTGTCCCTAAGTGTCCAAACCACGTATTATACGCCTACTACCACAATAACCAGCTAGCAAAAATCGAAAACCTAGATCATTTATACAACGTTACCCATCTACATTTACAATGGAACAAAATTACGAAAATGGAAGGTCTGGACTCGTTGCATTGTTTAAAAAAGCTGTATTTGGGCAACAATAGAATAAGCGTTGTAGAAAATCTGGAAGGCTTGAAGTATTTGGAAGAATTACACATAGAAAAGCAGAATTTGGAGAGTCCAGATGCCTTGTGTTTTGATCCGAGGACCCTTATTTATATTGGTGTAAGTATGACTTTTTGTCAAACTACAGTAAGTACGTTTTTCTACGCCAATTATCGTAAAACTGCGTTTTTTTTTGTTTTAGGCCTCCCTAAGAATACTAAATGTATCTGAGAACAAACTTTCTGATATGACATGGGTGAAGCCTCTGAGACGATTGGAGGTGCTTGTGGCGAAGAAGAATATGCTGCATGATCACCAAGTAAGTAGGTACAGACGCCAGCAGGTCAACCTACCCGAAACTGTCAGATTTTCCCAATCAACCTTGAACCTTATGCTTTAGCAATAAAGTCGAAAATCTATTAAAGAAATCTGACAGATTGTAGTAACTTGATGTGCTGGAGTCCGTACCTATCTGACTCAATGAGAACTAGAAACTAATGCTTCTAGCATGTGCATGACCACATACCTACTGCTGGCTTAATAAGCAGAAACGTGTTATAACAAACATTTTCACAAACCGAAGATCCGAGCTGCACGATTACGGACAATGCGTGCACTGAATGGATAGGTCCACTCAATCTGTGTCGTTCTTTCCTCAAAAGACCATTTGAGACACCAATCTACATGGTCTTCACATGACCTTTATGTCTAGACTTCAAAAGAGACTGTGACGTCTGACATTGTTTCGGCCTTTCTTCTCAAAGTAGTCAAATAGGAAACGCCGATCTTATCTAGTTTTTAAAATGTGATGATGTGTAAAAGTCTTATACCTACTTACAGGAATAAAACCATAATTATGTTATTATGCTTATCATTATTTTACGTTCAAAGAGCCTGTTTGGCATCTAACTAATGCTTCTATGCGCTTCAGACCGTTGCTGATAACCTGTGCACACTGATGAGTTTAGTGGACATCAATTTTCTGGGCAACCCCATGAATAGGAAGCATCGGTATAAAGAGACAATCATCGCGAGATGTTCACAACTACGTATGTAAACCCACTATTTTTATTTATTTCTTTTCGGCTTTTTGTATTAACATCTTCGTCTTATTATCGATCTAATTTATTGCAGGCGTGCTGGATACCATAGTCATTCACAATACGTCGAAAACCTTCATGCAGAACTTTGACAAGGTAGTCCGATTGCGTCAACTACATGAGAAAAACAAAATCGAGACTACCCGCAAGGGGGTCGAAGAGTTCTTCGAACTCAATATGCTACCCGGACCGAGAGCCCACAGCGCTCTCTCTATTTCCGAGTTCTCTAACCAGAAACCTAGATGTAAGTACAACGCTACAACTGCTTTATGGGAACTAACGTCGCCATCTTGTATTTCAGCACAATTTCTGTGATACTATTTACCAACATCACCTTCCTGTCTTGTCCTCCGGTCTAGTGTGTCATCCATGGGCCAATTATATCCTTGTATAGTCTGACTCACGAAAGAAGTCTCGGAGACGCGGCGCCACTGTCGTGTGACGTAATCATAAATAATGTTTTATTAATATAACTCGACGTCGACATCATAATATTAACACTGGTTATTAAAATGCACAATCTTTTAAAGAGAAAGGTGTCTAAAGTAGGAGGGCTGTTGTAGGAATGTTGCTAACTATGTAATAATAAATAGGTGTACTTATTGTCGCGGAAATTCTTTCATGAAACGGACTCTAGCTAGCCATTTTGTAGGCCTTAAAAGAGGTATTGCAAGATTTGTAGACCGAATTTCCCGCATTTGTCTTCAGCCCTCCTTTTCGGTTATGACATCATACCACTTTAATAAAAGGTACGAGATTTTGCAAAAGTTATGTTTTACAACATTCAAGGAGGTATTATTTGATCATTTATTTTTTGCTTGAGCTACATGTTTTTGTTATAGTAACGGCATTAGATTCTACCTATACGTTTGTGCCACGTGCGTTCTGGCGACCTCGAGCAACGCCCTCTCCCCGTGAGGGCATAGCGCCACCTTTGGAGCCTCCGCCACCACCGAAACAGCCCCCACCTGAAAATGAAGGCCCTCCCATCAAGGGAATATTGAAGAAACCCATGCCTATGAAATATATTTGATCATAAATAAGTGTTAAAAATTTGGGACTAATATTTATTCCACAAAATCACGTGTCTGATTAAAATATTTCTTGATAATGATCGAGTATGTTTTTTTTAAATAGTGTCATTTGCGTTCGTTTTAGCCGAATTAAAAAAAAAATAATAATAAATAATTTTAGTAGAGCTTTTTTTAGTTCACATCCACGGAATAGAAAAAACAAGTTTTTCTATTCCGTGTTCACATCACTACTTAGAAGCGCGTTCTGACGGCAAACGGTGGCGCGATGTCCATAATCATGCTGCGACGTCCTTTTTAAATTTTAAATATCAATTTCATTTTCACACTATCTATCTATACCTACTAATAATAAAGCTGAAAAGTTTGTTTGTTTGAACGTGCTAATCTCTAAAAATATTTTTAAACTTGAGGAAGGCTATCATCACGATAAGACCCTTTGAAACCGAGCAAAAAGAAAAAAAGAAAGAACGCTATAAGCGAAAACGAAGTAATGACGCGGGCAGGCGTTGCCGTTCCCGTTCAGTCACACCATGCTGTGTTACACTGTTGCCCATCATCTGCCTAGCCTTTTCCCAACTATGTTGGGATCGACTTCCAGTCTAACGGGATGCAGCTGAATACCAGTATTTTACATGGAGCGGCTGCCTATCTGACCTCCACAACCCAGTTACTGGTTAATACGATACCCCTTGGTAAGACTGGTTGTCAGACTTTCGGGCTTCTGACTACCCGTAACGACTGTCAAAGATCCACGAATGACAGCCGGGATCAACGGCATAACGTGCTTTCCGAGACACGGAGGGGTCTCGGGTCACCCATCCACAGACCAACCGCGGCAAGCGTAGCTTAACCTGATCGATCGACCTGTGCTGCTGTTATTATTTAGCCCCTCACCTTGTTTTGTTAACACTTACCCATTGGGAGGAAATGTCCCGACAAGTAAAGGTGTTACTTAACGGGAACACAGCGTTCTGTCAGTAACTATTCAGTAATCTGTGCTAAAATGTCAGGATTTCATGAAAAGTCATTCAGTAGGATTACTAGGTCATAGAGAGTTGTGTTGATGACTTTAATTGATGATTATAATTCTGTAAATCTTCGATCAATAATTATTGATCGAAGCTGTAAATCCATATTTGTTACGGTCACGAGTCATATTTTAATCAAAGTACAACTTGATGACCAGCAAATTGCAAAAAAACGTAAAAAAAATTGAAATTCGCGGGTTACCCGGGCGCTATTGTTTTTTTTGGGATGGCTAAACGAAATAATATTCAGAATAAAAAAAAAGGTGTTTGGTTATTGTTATTGGTACCCTTTTGGTACATACCACCTTTTAGAATAACTTTCAGTACCAATAACCTCCTTTTTTTACCGACTTCAAAAAAAAGGAGGTTATCAATTCGATACGTATGTATGTAATATTATTGGAATTGCCTTATATTCACATAATTATGACAATCTACTAAGGCTTCCAAACAAATATACAAAATTTCATAGACGTATGTATTATGTATGTATGTTTGTCCACGCATTTCTCAGCAACTATTAATCGGATCGTGACCATTTTTTTTGTATTAGCTTACATTTACTTCAACTTAGGGAACAGTGCAAGTTTCATCAAAATCGGTTCAGTAATTTTCAAGATATGGACTAATACGTGTAAGTGTGACGGCCTGGCGTATTGATACGAGCTACGGGTGTAGTGTCAAAGGGAAAACATCTCAAAACCTTGGTCAAATACTAGTGCAAAAACTAAAAATTACGAAATAAAAAGTAATTTAAAAAAATTAAACCGACTTCAAAAAGAAATCAACTCAAAATTATGAAATAACTTTAATTTCGGAAGTCGGTGGCAAAAAACTAAAATACAGATCCCGAGACAGAATTATGCCATAATCGCACACAGCGCTCACATGAGTAATTTGCGTTCCGATTTAGAATCACGATTATGACAGCTGAGAGCTGCTTTTAACAATTCGGAACGCTCCTAAACGCGCTCACAGTGCTCGCTCAACGGTAAATCGATATTACAGTATTTCTTTTTGTAGATATACACCACTTTCTTCTTCTTCTTAGGTTAGGTGGCAACTGTAGCCAGTAGCACAATTTTGAAAATGCCACGTTAGTATATCATGATGCGATTCAAAACAGAACAGCACAACTGTCATTTTTGACAGCGCTCACGGTGATATTATTGTAGGGCGTGGTCGGCGTTATCGCAAGATGGCGCACGTCACATGGCGATTCACAGGACATCGTTATCACGCTCACGCTAATTTGGAACGGGTATAAGCACAATCAAAATGATTACAGCGCAACTCGGAACGCACCCTTTGTGTGATTATGTCAGTGTCAAAGTCACGTCAAATTCAAAAACGCTAGGATATGTTTACAAAGTGGTTCACAAAAATGTTTCATTATATTTTTAACACAAAAAGTTAATAAATCACTCTAAAACAAAAATAACAACCATGAATAACAAACTTACTGCAGCTTACCAAATTTTAAATGAAGAATCATCAGGTAATTACAGACTTTAGGATAGAAAATCATCAAATTAAAATGTCAACAATTTAGACAAAACTTATTTTTTAAATTTTATTACAGCTTTGTATTTGGGCAGTAGCATAGCAGAAACAAATGATTTAGAGCCTCTGCAGTTCTATAGAGATTATGTGTCCAAAAATATCCCAGTAGTATTACGAGGCCGTTGTTCTCATTGGCCGGCCGCAGCGAAGTGGAATGCTGATTATTTCAGGTAACAAATAATACATTTAAGGACTTTATACCTACCTGGACAATCTAAACTCCAAAGCTAGTTAGTATTCGGGTAACGAGTAGGAATCCTGGGAATAAAAACCGAAGAATGGCGGTTCTGTAGCATTCTACTAGACTGTAATAATTATAAATCAAAATTATCTCTGGGCTTTTTCGCCATGATGTACTGTACCTAATGGAATCAGCTCAATCAGCTATTTATTATACCAAACACTTAATAATAGTTGTATGTTAATAATACCAGGCTAACCAAACAAGTTCTCAAATCCCAATATTAATTATTATAAGTAATAAATAAATTAACCAACTAACTACTATTCACGGGTTCAAACCCAAGCAGGCGCTTTACTTTGTGTAAATTATTTCATCACCACTGCTCTCAAAACGGAGAAGGAAAACATAATGAGGAAACCGGCATAACCTAGAACTAAAATTTTAAATACATGTGACATCCACCTACCTGCACTGGGCCTGCGTGGTGGATTTTGGCCCACCCCTCTCACAGAGAGAAGGCCTGTGTCCCAGCAGTGGGAACATTATAGGCCAAGTATTCACCTCAGATGTGGGCACTATTTTGTAATTGGAAGCTTTTCTTTCAGGTGTTTTATTATACCAAAAAATAACTTAGACACACTACACACACGCCACACCACACTAACACACTTCTTCTTACACTTTCTAATACCTACAACTTCTGTTTTCAGAAAAACAATTCCAAACAAAAAAGTGACAGTAGCGGTAACACCAAATGGCTTGGCTGATGGTATCACTAGAAATGTGGAGGGAGAAGACTACTTTGTTACTCCCTTTGAAGTTGACATGACCATGTCAGCTTTTCTAGATGGCTTGGAACAGAAAAAGTATGATTTTTGTTTTTTGTGTGGAGTAGGTATATAAATTCCTCACAGAGTTTTAAAAAGCTTCTAAAATACCAATGTGGTTCCGGGGACTGGGAAGTCCCAGTAAAGAACAGCCAGTGTTTTCTGTAAAAATCTCATAATGAAAACTTAGGTGAAGTGAGCTTTAGTCAGTTGTCACACCTGATACTAGGGGCCTGTCACTTCACCTAAGTTTTCACAGTAAGATATAATATCATCATAGTTAATTATTATCATTAATGACAGATGACTATCATCATCATCAGTCTACAGCCACTGCTGGCCATAGGCCTCTAGCTAATTGCACGCCATTCAGCTCGATTCTCGGCAACTCTCATCCAGCTGCTACCGCCACCCTGCGAAGATCGTAGCTCCACCTAGCCTCAGGTTAGGCCTGAGGGCGTCCTACCTTACGTTTGCCGAGTCGCGTCTCCACTCAAGAACAAGTTTACCCCAACGGTCATTGTGTGGTCAATGACTTTAATTCATGTGATTTTATTCATGTGGACTGGCCTGTTGGTCTAGTGGTCAGAGACTATGACTGCTATGCCGGAGGTCGTGGGTTCGATTCCCACCCAGGACAAATGTTTGTGTGATGAGCATGACCATTTGTTCTGTGTCTGGGTGTAATTTATCTATATATGTATGTATTTAGAAATATATAAGTATGTTTATCAGTTGTCTAGTACTCATAACACAAGCTCTGCTTAGCTTGAGACTAGACGGCGTTGTGTGATAGTTGTGGAATATAATGTCCAGAAACTTCGTCTTTTTTGACTCTTTACAATATTGTTTTCCAGAAAGAACTACATCCAGTACATTCAGAAGCAGAACTCCAACTTAACAACGGACTTCCCTGAACTCCTACCAGATGTCTTTGTGGACATACCATTTGCTAGTGAAGCCTTTGACAAGAAACCGGATGCTGTCAACTTCTGGATGGGGGATGAGAGAGCTGTTACCTCAAGTATGCACAGCAAATATACATATACCTACTTCTTTCCAACCAACCATGCAACCAAAATCTGTTTTTTGGTAGAACTACTTTAATTTCAACGTATAAAGTTCAGTTTGCGCTACAACTTCAAAGAGTTTAATGACTTTTCAATAGTACTAGTCAATTAATATCAATTGGAAACACTCAAATCCATGTTTCCAGATATATACAGGGTGATTGGAAGATGGGTGCAAAGCTTTAAGGCGAAGATAGTACAGGCAATTCAGAACCATTTAAGCCATGGTTGTCTTAGACGAAGTCTTACCACTTTTTTTTTACCAATTTCTTAAGATTTTTTTCGAAAATTCCCAAAGTTTTAACTAAACTACTTATTTATGGCCAAATTGAATGATAAACGAATTCATTTTTATTGTATTTAATTAAAGTAATGTGTAAGCAATCTAGCAAAACATGTTTTAGGCCTCTGTGTCGTTAGACATTTTTTTTACAGATATTTAAAGTTCATAACAAATTTTAAAATTTATAAATACTTTTTGTAAACCTTATTTTAAAAATCACGGAGCGTGCTTTTTTTGTTCAAACCTTTTTGAAAACATGCTTGATAATCGCTCTTTCTTTTGAGGTAACATTTACGCAGATATCTTACAAATTATTGAAATTAGGACCTAAAAACCAATTTAAGGGAGAAATTTTAAATTTTAGGCAGTCTAAATAAAACAACATTTGAATTAAATTTATTTATGTTTCATGGTCAAAATGTTGTCCGTGATTCCTAATACAAGCACGGCTCCGTCTTCTCACTTCTGTTGTTGTTATTTTCAACATCATCTCCAGCTTCATTGTTTCAAACTCTGAATTCATTCTCTCTATCAGTTCTTCTCTCGTGTTTATTTCAACATTCGTATACACTAGCTCCTTGGCCCAGCCCCACACGAAAAAGTCCAGCAGGGTCAGATCTGGTGAGCGAGCGGGCCAAGGGATGGGTCCATCTCTGCCAATCCAGCTGTCAGGAAAACAATTATTTATGTGTTCCCTTACATTTAACATCCAATGCGTTGGACAGCCGTCTTGCTGAAAGATGACTGTACTGTCTCTTGCGAATATCGGGACACCGGTTTCCTCTATCAGCTCTGGTAAATCCACTTGTAGAAAGTGCAAATCATTTTCACCATTGAAAGTCTCCGGTAAGAAGTGGGGCCCAATCAACGTCCCGCAAATTACTCCAGCCTCCAGAATTTCCTCTGAAACGACACCTGCTTCTTAAAATGTGGATTGTTGTCTTTGGCGGCCCATTCATGAAGGTTATGAAAGTTTTTAATGCCCTCCCTAGAAAACTTTAATTTGAAATCAATCTTGTGGACGGATGAAAGCAAATTTTCTAGGGAGGGCATTACAAACTTTCATAACCCACACAACACATGGGGAACACTTAAATAATTGCTTTCCTGACAGCTGGATTGGCAGAGATGGACCCATCCCTTCGCCCGTTCGCTCACCAGATCTTACCCTGCTGGACTTTTTCGTGTGGGGCCGGGCCAAGGAGCTGGTGTATACGAATGTTGAAATAAACACGAGAGAAGAACTGACAGAGAGAATGAATTCAGAGTTTGAAACAATGAAGCTGGAGATATGATGTTGAAAATAACAACAATAGAAGTGAGAAGACGGAGCCGTGCTTGTATTAGGAATCACGGACAACATTTTGACCATGAAACATAAATAAATTTAATTCAAATGTTGTTTTATTTAGACTGCCTAAAATTTAAAATTTCTCCCTTAAATTGGTTTTTAGGTCATAATTTCAATAATTTGTAAGATATCTGCGTAAATGTTACCTCAAAAGAAAGAGCGATTATCAAGCATGTTTTCAAAAAGGTTTGAACAAAAAAAGCACGCTCCGTGATTTTTAAAATAAGGTTTACAAAAAGTATTTATAAATTTTAAAATTTGTTATGAACTTTAAATATCTGTAAAAAAAATGTCTAACGACACAGAGGCCTAAAACATGTTTCGCTAGATTGCTTACACATTACTTTAATTAAATACAATAAAAATGAATTCGTTTATCATTCAATTTGGCCATAAATAAATAGTTTAGTTAAAACTTTAGGAATTATTGAAAAAAATCTTAAGAAATTGGTAAAAAAAAAGTAGTAAGACTTCGTCTAAGACAACCATGGCTTAAATGGTTCTAAATTGTCTGTACTATCTTCGCCTTAAAGCTTTGCACCCATCTTCCAATCACCCTGTATATCCATATAAACTTTAAATGGTGAATTTTGTAAGATGGATAGGTCTGACAGTATGCGTCAGATTTTTTGACATGAGAACTTGATCTAGGTCTTGAATTGTACTGATTGGTGGTCTACCTTTAATACTGGCACTTAACTTTGTGTATTTGCACAAATATATAAGCAATACAAAATTAACTTTTTTCAATTGGCATAGGGTTTATTTTGTATTACTCACTCAAGTACCATACTTTGACAAATACATTAAGCTGGCTGCCTCTATACACATTACATTATTCCAGTGCACAAAGATCCTTACGAGAACATCTACTGCGTGATAGACGGTCACAAGGACTTCATACTGATCCCTCCCACGGACCTGCCCTTCGTTCCCTACAAACGGTACCCACAGGCCGAGTTCAAGCAAGACGATGACAAGTGGGACATTGTACCTGTGATGACTAATGGAGTGAAAGAGGATTTGGAGATAGATCCTGTATGTGATGAGGAGCTGGATCATTCTGGGGGATTACCTTGGATTAGTATAGGTGAGATTTTTTCGGGATTACCAAATAAACTTATTGTTTATCCGGCTCGAAGGACCAATGTTAGCGCGGGGAGCAATGAAATAGTGGACTGTATTTTAAGGCATTTTAAGAGTATCGTCCGTCGCGGTGGAGTCCGTGGAAGCGAGTGGTCGTCGGGCCGAGCTGTGTCGCCGCCGCGCCGCGTCTCAACTCGCCGATGACGCGCCGATCACGCTGCCTACGTATGCAGACCGCGTGTAACGCGCTGTGTTGGGTTCGATTCCCAACCGTGGGCCTAGGATAACGAAACAATACTTCGAGTAGAAGTAAAACTCTTGTTTCGAAAGCGTTCATAGTAACGGCACAGTACAGCTGCGGGGCGTATACATGCTAGTTTCGCTTTTGATTGAAGTATTTTTCCCTTTTTATGCCGATTAACTTATACTAGCATCCCGCCCTTGCTACGCACAGTTTTTACGATTTCATAAAACATGAAATTCTTTATCATATCTATGTTAAATATTAATGCACATAAACCTTCCGGAATAAATTCTCTACGTGATGTTGAAAACCGTATTAAAAATCCGTTGCGTAGTAGTGCGTCTACACGAAAAGCGACTTTAATTTATAATTTGTATTTATAAGGTAGAGATGGAGGGGCCCGTGTCTAAATAATAATAGCCGCACAGGTCGATCGATCAGGTTAAGCTACGCTTGCCGCGGTTGGTCTGTGGATGGGTGACCATCTTTACATACCGTGACCCCTCCGTGCCTCGGAAAGCACGTTAAGCCGTTGGTCCCGGCTGTCATTCGTGGATCTTTGACAGTCGTTACGGGTAGACAGTATATGTTTATGGGGTTGTGGAGGTCAGATAGGCAGTCGCTCCATGTAAAATACTGGTATTCAGCTGCATCCGGTTAGACTGGAAGCCGACCCCAACATAGTTGGGAAAAGGCTAGGCAGATGATGATGTAGAGATGTTTTTCTTCTGAAAGTGCATTCCAAAACTTAAAAAGAAATAATACCTCTTTTGAAAATAAAACTTCCGGTTCGAATGCGTTCTAAATGATTGTCTACAACTTCAGGGCGTATGATACGACTGGTTCCATTTCTATATATGCAGTATTATTTCCTTTTCTGTGTCAATATCTTACAACTGTGCTGCAGTAGTCGTCTCTTGCTGTATGCTTTCGAATTGAACACATAACATTTTTGACAACCAATAACATAATCAAAATAATTGTCTTTCTTTCAGACCCTCTAGCCCCTAACCTAACAAAGTATCCTGAATACAAAAAGGCTCACGTATACTCCGTGCGCCTCAACAAAGGAGATTGTCTGTACCTGCCTAGTCTATGGTTCCATCATGTCCGACAGAGTCACGGATGCATAGCTGTCAACTACTGGTATGATATGGAATTTGATATTAAGTACTGTTACTTTAAGATGCTCGAGAACCTTTGTGAGAAGTATTGAATGATAGAAGGATTGTCATCACATATTTTGTGAAAATTATGATATTGTGTGGCGAGGTTGATTGGGAGTGAAACAATTATGTTCGGGTCGGCACATTCAATTCGGCAGTATTTGTTGAATAATAAATATAATTTAATAATAAAGCCGACCCGGACTCATACGGATCGGCAAACTTCGTTTGATTCATGTTCGGGTCGGCTCGGCACAATTCGAGCTATGTCGACCGAGTGGTTTTTTCCCGAACATTTATCTACATAACCATAATCAGCCTATAATGTTCACACTGCTGGGACACGGCCTCGTCTCTGTGAGACGGCGTGTGCCATAATCCACCACGCGGGCCTATTGCGGGTTGGTAGATGTCACATGTCTTTGAATATTTGGTTCTAGGACATGCCGTTTTCCTCACTATGTTTTCCTTAACCGTTTTAAGAGCAGCGGTGATGAAATAATTTGCACAAAGTAAAGTGCCTGCTTGGGTTTTAAAGCCATGACCACGGCAACACGTAAGTCGCGGCCACTGGGCAACCACTGCTTGTCTTATACATAATATGTAGTATTTATTATACTTCGGCGCCCGGTTGTGCCGAATCATGCCGGCCCGAACATGTGTGTAACACCCCTCAAGTAGGTATCAATATAGTCGTTGATTGACAAAAAGTGAAAGTTATTAGAGGTTATCTAGTTGTAATATTAAGCCATAGAAAACTATTAAAGTAATTATTTAATTTTATATGAGTTGTTAATAAAAACGATTAAAACGACGTTGCACATTATTTTATTAAACATAACAAAACCAAACAAGAAATAAATTTTATTGAGACTGGCTTTATACTTCTGGACGCCTTTTTCAGGCCCTCCATGTGTATGTTCTGAAACAAAAAATTAAAATATTAAACATATTATGCTTATAAATTTAAAGCGGCTTTCCTACTTGTAAACGACGCGCAAACTAACCATAAATTCAGAATTTGATTCTAGACAAAAAAAATCTACGCTGTGGTAGCGTAGAAATTTTTGTCGGTTATCAAAAACAAAATCAGCTGTTTTACAGAAAAGTGTACCTTCGCGGTCGAAATGTATGGAACAGCAAATTTTTTTTCACGTAACATTAATTCAAGCCGATCTTAATTTTGAAATTCCGATCGAATAGTGGCCTCAATCACTAAACCTACGGCATACCTACTTCAACTTCAGAAGCAATTTCATTAGGGGAGTATGTTACTATTCCTCTAAAATCTTTGTGCTTCTAATGATGCACACTTTTTAAAATAAGCGAGCCTCTTTTTGTTTTTCTGGCCTCTTACAGTTAGTTGGTCGCAGTAACTAAGCTAGGGTACCCCGTTCAAACGGGTTAGGTTAGTTTAGAACTGTGACCAACTACGCGCAATCGAATTTGTCGCAGTAATTAAGCTAGGGCGCCCTGGCCAAATGGGTTAGAATAGGGACAAAACGCGCGCGAGCCAAGCGAGCGAAGCGAGCGGTGCCGCGGCAGCTGCCGACGTGCGCTGCATCCTAGTAATTTTGCGTCACAATTACTTGCCTATTCGGTATTTTTAGGACCTCAAAATAGGAATTATTTGAGGTTCGATTAAATACATGCTATCTAATTACCATTGTATCTGGGTACACGTTAGACCGTGGCGTGATGTAGTCCAGCTTGCAGAGCCCGCCCTGCGAGCAAATCCCTACCACGTTCTGTGACACGCACACGCTGCCCGGCGGCCACGCGCGAATCGTGGTCTCATTGCACACGTAGCCCTCGCATAGACGGACTGTCACGTTCGCTGGAATAAATTAAGGAAGGTCATGAAGAGATTTTCTTGAAGAAAATTCTGCATCTGTATGGTAGACTTCTCATCTCCTCAATCGCTTTATAGGGTGTCAGGGACATCGACGCGAAAACAATAACCCTGAATTCAGCACATGATTCTAGATCCCCTAGTGTAGAAAGTTTTCGCCGGTTATAAAAAAAAAATTGCTGTTCCATACATTGTCACCGCGTAGGTATATCGCACCATTCTATATGAAACAGCAGTTTTTTTTAAAATAAATGACGAAAAATTTAAATGCAGGGCGGTTCGGAATTATGTACTGAATCCATTGTAGCAGGTTACAGGCTGCGCGACGTAATAATAAATTGTTTGAAATACACCTCACATTATTTGCATTAGCAGTTTTAAATTGAGCTACATTCGGAACTGGCTGCCTGGTATAGTTCTAGTGTTTGCAAGCTCAAGTGTTGAGCATGGGGTCATGTGGGCTAGTAAAGTACTATTAGGGTTTATCTATTTATTTTACCATTTATGTACACACAATTATATCATCATGAATTTCTCAGTATCAGCTCGGACTTTTGCCCCGATATTGGCAATAGGGTCGACCCCCTATTACTGGGACTTAAACATAACTGGCGAAATATGCACTACACCTACACCTCTAGCCTCCCCCTTGGGAGATTTCAAGCGTGATGTTATGTTAGTATACTAACGTCCTATGTAGTCTTCATCAGGCCAGTAGTCCGGCAGCGGACTGTTATTGGCCAGTTTCTCTCGCGCCGCCTCCTCAGCTGGTATGCACTGGTTACGACCGCCTCTCACCGGTACCTCGCAGCAAATGCCGCACATGTTCAACTCGCCTAGCAAGGAACCCTGAAATTAAAGAAAACAATCACACTAATATTATAAAGGCGAAAGTATGTGAGTGTGTGTGTGACTGTGTGTGCGTGTGTGTTTATGTTTGTTACTTCTTCACGCTCAAACGGCTGGACCAATTTTGATAAAATTTTGTATAGAGGTAGCTGACACCCTGGATTAACATATAGGCTACTTTTTATCCCGATATTCCCACGGGATCGACATTTATGCGGGTGAAACCGCGGGGCGCAGCTAGTACTTATTTAAAGGTGTGATTACGGTGGATTGCCGTCGAGCAGTCGATGAGCGATGGTCGAACGAAAAACTGGACCGTTCGTACTGGTCGGTGTCATCAAAGACATTTATTCGTCGGATATGGTAGGTACAAAGTTGGTTGGTATAAATGGATAAGTTCAACACATTCGCCTCTATTAGCGGCATACGAATATTTACAATGTGAACCTAATGTACAGTCAACAAAGGAGTTAAGTATACAGGAGCGTCGGATATTGTTGAAGTTTAATAAGAAACCGAAGGATACTTTCGAATAAAATTTTAATTTATTAATAGAAAACAAACAGCTCATTTATTAAATTAAATTTCAGTCCAGAACATCCATCGGTTTCTTAGTAAACTTCAACTATATCCGACGCTCCTGTATACTTAACTCCTTTGTTGACTGTACACGTGGGTAGGTATAACACCTAACTTGAATACTACTTAAACTCTAATAAACAATACACTTTATACTATAGACAATTTTATTGGGAAACAAAGCTGCATAATACTTGCAGGCAAGGGCAATTTGTTTTTTTTTTTAATGGCTTCTCGTTAGTCAACCTTGGAGGTTGTCGGCTGCTTAACCGGGCTATCCTATGGATGCCTGAGTGCGGGTTGGCAGATGTCACATGTTTTCGAATTTTTGGTTCTAGGACACACGTTTCCTCACATACTACTTATAAAATAAGCAACTACACGCTAATGGTTCTCACTATGGGTTGCGGACTTCGGCTTATGGCGTCGCTGGGGGAGGGCAGCAAGGGACAGGCTGGATTGGATTCAATGTTGCTGACAATATATTTTGATTGATAGCATCGCATTGATCCTAAACAAAAGATGCACAATTTTTGTTTCCAGCCGTCAACATTGAATGCTACAGAAAACAATGTTGCACAACTACTTTGTCAAGAAATACCTAATCGTCTTTGTAAAAACATGACCCTTAAGTTAAAAACGATGAGCATCCGCCTTAAATAGACACACAACCTCCTCTCAAAGCTTCGCATAGACAAAATTCTCGTCCATACCTGAAGAAGCCCACGAGACAGTTGGCTCTTGACTTTCTTGACACACTGGCACTCCTTGAACCCTAGCGTGGCGCACTCAGCCGCGTGGCAGGAGCCATCAGACAAACAACGGCCGTTCAAACCGCACCGACAGCTCGCTGATAGCACTGAACACGTACATTCTTGCTCTTGGGTTCTGCAGTCCTGGAAATTAAGCGTTAGTTACAGCATCACTATAACGTCGCTACGAAAGTTCTCATTGAGAGAATGTGCTATTGTATCCATTTTGTAGATCGAGCAGGTTGCTGATAATGTTCCACCTTAGAGCCTGTTTGGGTCGCCTTTTTAGGGGGAGTAGCTGAACGGTGAACGCGCGAGTGAAGCCAGCGCCTTGTTGGTTGCATTATAAGCTGTTGTATGACGCAGTAAGACCGTGCCGTGGGCTTTGGTACAGCGTGACTAGCTATCGCCGTAGTTTTCTCGCACATGTAGACGACGCTTTAGGCTTAGGGTCGGTAAACGTCACGTGGTTTATCGACAGCGATTTTTTGCATAGCAACCGAGGCAACTCGAGTTGAATGGCATGCAATAGGAGAGGCCTATGTCCAGCAGTGGACTGCTGTAGGCTGATGATGAACCGAGGCAACTTTATCAAACACACCCTGACAAAAATCTACCTTCTTTCTTATAGTAGTAAATACTCAAATAGGTAGGTGAGTATTCAAACCTGACACAGATATGATCTCAGTCATCATCGTCATCTGCCTAGCCTTTTCCCAACTAAGTTGGGGTCAGCTTCCAGTCTAGCATGCACGGATGCAGCTGAATACCAGTATTTTACATGGAGCGACTGCTTATCTGACCTGCACAACCCAGTTACTGGTTAATACGAAACCCCTTGGTCAGACTTGTTGTCAGACTTTCGGGCTTCTGACTACCTGTAACGACTGTCAAAGATCCACGAATGACAGCCGGGACCAACGGCTTTCCGAGGCACGGACGGGTCTCGGTATGCAATGATGGTCACCCATCCACAGACCTACCGCGGCAAGCGTAGCTTAACCTGATCGATCGACGTGTGCGGCTGTTATTATTTATCCGTGTCACCGACTCTGGCAGAGCCACCATCAGAGATTTTAATTTTGATAACAAAAAATTCGTTAGTAGATATAGTCCAAGAGCTAGATCGAAGAGTTCACGAAAAAACTTCGATCTAGCTCTTGGACTATACCTTACTAATTGAACTCATTATATCTCCTAAACTAAGATCCGATTAAATCTGTGACTTGGCGACTGATTCTGACTAATTGGCGACAAAATATGGGAGAAAACCACGGAAGAGATAATATCTCTTCCGTGGAGAAAACAGATCTTCGCTAGGTGCCCTAGTTTTTGAGATATAAATGTGGCCCTGCTGGGGAGATTCTCTCCAGATCGGCCACCTATACCTAAACCCTTATATCTTTTGAACCAGTGACCGACAAATTCTGATATTTGGCGACAAATTTTTTGTGTTATCAAAATTAAAATCCCTGATGATGGCTCTGCCAGAGTCAGTGACACTATTTATCCACGGACCCCTCCAGTCCCCTACAGATAAAGTCTCAGTATTTAACCAAAATCAAAGCAGTAAATCTTCGGGAATAATGTCAAATAACCACCGAAATCGAAGGCCAAGGTCCATTTATTTCAATTATTCCAATATGCGTCCCTACGCCAGCGAGCTTAGTTCATATTGATTCAAGATGACGACTTTTACTCGAACAGAATTCGCAGATGGCGGGAGATGCTCACAATCATCTAGCCGGCACGCTTCGGTATTAAGGGATGAACAATTTTAGAACTGGGTTGAACCTACGTCAAATAATTGCGAGGAATTTTGTCTGTAATGTTTTGGGGCTTTTGGATCGGCACGAAGTCTAGACTGTTTGCAAAGGACTGAACAAAAGAAACGATGGACGAACTGTGTGAATATGGTAAGAAAGTCACCGCCTTTATACTACCGAGATGACGACTAATAGAGAAGTATGGAAGAAAAAGACATGTTGCGCCGACCCCAAATAAATTGGAATAAGAGTAGGAGAACACAGTCCGTCTACACTAATGCGATCACATCTTAACATATACTTTAAGCTTGGATAACATTCAGTGTAATGTGTCACTGTAAAAATAACTTGTCAATCGGTAATCTATGTACTATTTTAAAACCGAGCATACTTACCTTGCATGGCAATAGGCTATTTGACTGGTTTCTGATAAACATCTCAGATTATTTAATGGTGTCTAACGAGCCCACAAAAACCTATTACTTCAAATTGCACAATGTATTTCTTTTAAAAAATAGTAAATAAAAATGTACTGTTTAAATAAGCCGCCAAAACGCTATCTTTAACAATATGGCGTCGTGACGTCACGATTCACGTAAACAAACGTTGAAACGGTCGAGATACTGGACAAAAGTCATCTGTTCTGTCAACGATAGACAGAAATTTACTAAATCATGACGTCATCTTAAGTTCAGCCAATCCAGACCGTTTTCGATTACGTGGCGCCAGATTTAAAAAGATGAAGTTTTTTCGGGATTTTTTTTATAAATAATACATTGTTTTGTAGTAAAATTAATGCAAATCGATTTTAAAAGCGATAATCTATACGAGTGTCAATAATTATGACCTTATTTTTTACATTGTCAAATAGCCTATTGTAATAAATGGAGTGCTAATGTGCGGGAAAATGTAATCAGTTTGCAGCATCAGCCCGCCATTATTTGCTCCGAATGGCCATAATTGTTTGCAGCAACGTGACTGTTTTTCCTTACACTTACAGTATTTACATTAATTGGGACATTGTAGGTATTAGGGCAATGATTCTTATTCCTCACCCTATTTTAAACAGCTCCTACTTAGTCATGCGCGGTACCCTTTGGGCATTTGAGCATTCTCTTTTAGAGATTCACTCCATTTCTTCATACTCTATGTTTATAGAACATTTAATTATCATGACTGCTCTAATGAGGAGCTCACTTAGAACTAACTGGACTGTCACGTGATACTATGAGAATTTCTAGCTGAGCTCATTGTTGATAAGTGATCGAATAACACGATTTGCCAGGGCCAGGGCTAATTTTTGCTAAGACACAGTCGGCGCTTTTCAGGCATAACGATAACGATACAATCTGACACTGACCTGCAAATTGCAAAAAACGTACGAAAATTTGAATTTCGCAGTCTCCCCTAGCGTATCTCTCTTTACTCTTACTTATGGTGAATGGGTAGTGGTAGACCGCAAAATTCAAATTTTCTTACGTTTTTTGCAATTTGCAGGTCAGTGTCAGATTGTATCTTGATCAAAATCTGATTCGCGCCAATAACAGGTGCAGAGAATTATAATCATTAGAATTATTAATACATCTTTCTAAGTTAGATTTCTACCATATTAACACTTTTCCATAATAATATGAGATGTGGTTGATGGTAGAAATCTTAAGTAGGTAGGGGAGAACAGGGTAATGAGAGCCAACGGGTAGTGGGAGCCATGGTGATTGAACGGAAAGTAGGTACATTTACGCGATCGTACACACTCGGCCGCTTTTGTCAACCATCGAAAAACTTCGCCAGACGAACACGAGCCGTTAGTGCCATGCATTAAGTCACGAGGGACGATTATGTGTTTTTCGCTCCACGCTTATAAAAAATTGCTGATTGCCAGTGCCGAGATAAGCATGAAGTTATGTTCTTATTTTATTATGTTTATGCTTATTATATCCCCAGATTCATGCACTAACAAGCCCAATTGGTTAAATTGAAAGTAGAATTACATATTTATGTTATTACTTTTCAAAATGGTAGTCGGCGGGTAATGGTAGCCTAGCATATTTATAATATCTTAATCTTTTGTTCTTTACTAAGTTGATTTTTTTATTTGTCTTACAAATAGTTCTTTGTAGGTATTAATTACTAAGATCACATATTTTAAAGTATGTCTAGTTAAATTTTCGGGAAAGAGTAAATTATGGCCCCCATTTCCTATATGGGCGTTAAGCGGGCTCTCATTATCCGCATGTGTCGGGTAATGGGAGCGACTGTTTTTTTTTGTAAAATCGTTATTGTACCTTAATACAAGACTGTAATTGATTATAACTTTGTTTAAAATATACTCTAATAATGAATGTAAGAGTTCCTAATTAAACATCCTAAGAATGTTAACAAATGTGGTTGTTATGAAATTTTTCCCTTAGTAGGCTCCAATTACCCTGTTCTCCCCTACCTGTTATTGTCGCGAATCATATTTTGATCAAGATACAATCTGACACTGACCTGCAAATTGCAAAAAACGCACTTAAGAAAAAAATGAATTTCGCGGTCTACCACTATCCATTCACCTGAAGTCCTCACAATTTAGGTTTTACTGCTAAGCCAAAGTTAAAAGGTGAAATTTCTAACACTAAGCAAATAAAACTACAAATAAAATAAGTAATGGATGAATTTATTACAATGAGAACCTTCTATAAAGCTTTATTAAAAAAACACAATCCAAACGAAATAAAAACTATTTGAAATTTACTAGAAAAACTTTAACAACAATAATAAATACATACGTATCAATAGGTACAGTCACGACGACACATCAAGCTAAAGGTCAAGTCAACAGCAAAAATAGATGATCAAAGTCAGAAATTCAATAGGAGTCAAAACTGATCACGAATATATGGCAGCTGTAGATACTAGTAGTAAATGTTTGGTATAATTTACAATCACATACTTTTGAATTACTTCGACGCCACACAGTTCTGACGCAAACTCCGTTCATTAGTATTGAATTTCTGATTTTGATCATCTACTTTTGCTGTTGACTGTACAGACGCCAGCACATCAAGCTACTGCAATCTGTCAAATTTCTTTAATTGATTTTTAACTTTATCGCTAAAGCATAAGGTTCAAAGTTGATTGGGAAAATTTTACAATTTCGGGTAGTTTGATGTGCTGGCGTCTGTACATTTCCAGTTTTAGCTGACCTCGCATTGTAAATGATTTTCGTGCAATGAAAAGTCAGGTTATACTGGAAATGTATAGCTTGATATCTCGTCGTACGTACCTACCTAAGTCAGGTATGTAGGTAGTCCAAAAAACAATATGAAAGAAAAATATTCAGTAAATATAATGGATGTCAAAAATAACATTTTACAAAGATAACAACGACGATTGATATGAGTATTATACTACTAACAATACCACTCTTTATGAGGTCAGCTAGCTGGCACTTGGCGGTGCAGCACAGCCCTTGGGACGGATGACACATCGCTGAAGGAGCCACGGAACACCCGTCTTTGTGTAGCGTGCTGAAACCCAAATTTGAACTATCATTAAGCTATTTTTAGGTCTGTTCAACCAGTCCACAAACAGGTAGGTAAGTAGTTACTACTGCACATGGAAAGGTCTTAACGGCGGGTAGCGCCATTATATTCCCACAAGAAAGGGATAAAGTATTGAGTTATAGTAACAGAAAAGGATAAAGCTATAGGTACTATTTCCGTCTCTCAGTGCGTGCCCGTTTTTTTCAAGGCAGCTACATAAGTAGCCAATGTTATTTAAGTTAAGTAGTTTTTGTCTCATGTGTGGCCACGCTACCAGAAGCTCTATAGCTTTCTTACTCTAAGGTCTTAATCGACAGGGAAAAAGATCGAGGGGTCACACTCGTTATGATAATAACGAGTTAATAATCTCAAGGCAAAGAATTTCGAGCCACTAAAGTTTCGTTGACTGCCGCTACACAGCCTCTAGTCATAAAGTTGGTATTCCTTGGTTGCATTTTACAAGACTCGCTTAAGGATATAAAAAAAATGGACTTTAAGTCGGTATTTAAAAAAAACCGGCCAAGTGCGAGTCGGACTCGCGCACTGAGGGTTCAGTACAAATTTGTAGGTATGTAACTACAAATGTACGGTTGTCGGATTTTTCCTTCACTTGTGCTACATGACATTGCTTCTTGCCAAATTTCATGATTCTAGGTCATCGGGAAGTACCCTATAGGTTTTGATTCCCTTGCGAGTGTTAAAATATGCGGCATAAACGGAATATAAACGCCCGTATCTTTTGATTGCGTTGACTTAGAAGTTTGATTTTTTCATTTCTTCAAGGGATTGCAGCCCTGATTATTTGATATTAATTTCAACTTGATAGTTCCTGAGAAAAAGGGCCTTGACAGACGGAAAACGAAGTAATCTTATATAAGGGTTCCGTTTTTCCTTTTGAGGTACGGAACCCTAAAAAATGAAGACTAGAGAGACTGTTTAGTTAGGTAGGTACTTCCTGAATTCCAATAGCCACCAGTGACCAAGTGAAGGACAGGCCATTTTGTTTAGGAACAAAGTTCAAATAAGGAGGTACCTACCCTTCTTCAAAGACCAAAGCGCCTCCACTTCGAGGGGTGCAGCAAGGATCTTTGTGGATGCACCGGGACGGCAGGCCGCAGTCACAGGATTCTCCCTCTTCTACAATTCCTATAAAAGGTTTTAAATGTCTTTCACGCGGCAGTGCCATCGCGTCGATTCAATATTAACCTTTTTGTGGTTGATTCTATAAAATTTGTCTTTCTTGCTGGAGAAAGATCGCAAGATTTATAACGGATACTTTTTACTTTTAACAGAATGAACCTTAATGGGCCATGGTTCTTGACTGTCGCATAACAACATACTCCATCGGAGTTTAGGTAAAACCGTGGCCTGTATTTTAGCGTAATGGTAACAGCCATAAATAATCCCTTCAACTAAGGAAGGCCTATAACCATATTTTTTGCTATACCTCCTAAGTGCGAATCCTAAATAAAAATTAACAAAAAAAAGTAATAAATGTCAATTAGCCTACCATTCCCACAATACGGCCGATCCTCTTCCATCAGACAATAGCTCATGCTGCTCAGAGTGGCGGCGATCAGTCGTTTACTGCACACCGAGAACTCAAAGTTCAAGCCGTTGACAGCCGTCGAGGACTGGGAACCCATGAGGTAACCGCGACACTCAGGGTTGGGGAAGTTGTCATCGTGGTGCGCGCCGAAACTGTGGCCTGAAGGGGAGAAGAATCTGATGTAGGTAGCTATAAACGAGACGGTGCAGTGGTGGAACAAAATAAGACAAGTCATCACCTGAGAATTGTGTGGTTTGTGGTGAATATAGGATTAAATCAGAAGGGGCGAAAGCAAGATTATGATGAGATCATCAAGTCATTTATAAAGCCGGAAGTGTCGTGTTATTACATGAACTCATTATGCCAATATCCTGATAACTTTGCCTTAACACGGTGCTTGAGGACGTCTCATCATCTGCGTAGCCTTTTCCCAACTGTGTTGGGGTCTCAGTCTACCCAGATGCAGCTGAATACCAGTATTTTACATGAAGCGACTGCCTATCTGACCCCTATAATACAGTTACTGGGTTATAATACGATACCCTTGGTAAGACTGGTTGTCAGACTTTCGGGCGTCTGACGATCCGTAACGACTGCCAAAGATCCACGAATGACAGCTGGGACCAACTGCTTAACGTGCTTTCCGAGCAACGAAGGCGTTTTGATATGCGAAGATGGTCACCCATCCACAGTCCAAATGCGGCTTACTTAGCCTCAAGAATTTTGTTTGAGGACGTCTGTGGGCTGTATATTATCATTACACATTTGGACAGGCTGATGATGCTACCGGAAACAGCAATTCAAATTTTAACTTATTCAAAAATAGGAGTGAAGAGTCGTTACCCATTTCATGAGCAAGCGTAAGAGCAGCAATCCTCTCAGGAACCCTGCCCGTCTCCTCAGTAGTGGCGTGTGCTATAGCCAGAGTATTGAAGGAGCGGCCGTACGCACGCCGGTCGCAGAGACCGCCCGCTGCTCCACCCATGCCTCCGCCGAGAGATGTGAAGCTGGGGTAGATACGGAAAAAGAGTTAGTACAGGTAAACTAGAAAAGGTAAGCGGTTAGGTAATCTTCGTGTAAATAGGCTAGCATGGTTGTAACAGCTCTCTAAATTAGATCTCATCATTTCGTATTTCCGAAGATAAACGATGATTCCCGAAGTGGATATTTTTGCTGGGTGATCCATATATTTGGCATTCTGTAAGAGTTTACAAGGTTTAGTTTTAAAACCTAACAATTTAAAATTTAACTTTTATTTCCTGCTTTTAAACTTTAGGTATATATTACTAGTACTACACTGAAGCTAGTTACAAATTTATCCTTAATTCTTTTTCCGACACGATCATCAGACTTTGATCTCCATCTGTCTTTATTTGTCTATAACATTGAGCCCAAACACGATACCTCTTCTTTGGTGAGGGAGTTGGGTATCCTGCAAATTCCAGGTGATGCCGCAGCATCTGTTCAAAGTGACTGTTCAAATAATAAAAACATCATCGAAGCAACCAAATACCAAACAAAATTTGGCTCGATCAGACCTGTGGAAGATGAACCATCCATTCATCAACTAGACAGGAGCTGATAAACTTCAAAGTGAACTTGTTTGTCTTCTTTTTCCGTCGGGGGTTAAAACTTGTTAAATGATCATTTTTACCTTAAACCCAAAGTCCTATTATGAAACGCGTGCCCAGAGAATGCCACTCCAAGGCAGACCTCGGACAGGCGGCGTAGTCTTGCGAACCGCATGAGGTAGGCGCGGCCATCGATCGCCTTCTCTGTGAGGAGGTCCCCGAACACACGCTTGTTCGTGTCCTCTGATGTCAGTACTAGTATGTATTTTACTGAGAAACCTAGAAAAAATCTGAAGAGTTTGTTTGTTTGTTTGTTTGAACGCGCTACTCTCTAGAACTACCGGTCCTGCCGGGTCAACGGGATTGCCCGAAAGGGTTACCGCTGCCCCGGAACATAGAGTTTTAGTCAGTAAGAGCCTTACACTCCCTTCCGCTCCACCCAGAGCGGGAGGGGTCATTTGATGATTTCACATAAGCAAAAAAAAAAAAAACTGGCCAGGTGCGAGTCGGACTCGCACACGAAGGGTTCCGTACTACAAGGCAAAAACGCCGAAAAAAACACGTTTGTTGTATGGGAGCCCCCCTTAAATATTTATTTAATTTTAATTTTATTATTAAAGTAAAAATACAACTGAATATTTTGTGAATATTTCAAGTGCCTACCTGTTGCCATTATTGATATCGAGCAAAAAAGGGCAAAAAAATCGCCCCCCTTAAATATTTATTTTATTTTGTTTTTAGTATTTGTTATAGCGGCAACAGAAATACATAATTTGTGAAAATTTCAACTGTCTAGCTACCGCGGTTCTTGAGATACAGCCTGGTGACAGACAGACGGACGGACGGACGGACAGCGAAGTCTTAGTAATAGGGTTTTTTACCCTTTGGGTACGGAACCCGAAAAAAAGGCAGAAAGAACGCTAAGCGAACACGACGTGATTGCGCGGGCAGGCGATGCGATGCGACGGGGTGGGGCGGGGGGGGGGGGGGAACAAGAAATTTCATGCGGACCAAGTCGCGGGCAGAAGCTACTTTTAGATATAAAGGAAATCTAATATTTCTCGATCTCTATTATCGTGTCCATACTTGTGTCTAAACGACCAGAATAGTGTGATTTTAAAATTCAAATTTTAACTTGCTAAGATGATGGTAGATGCATGAGAGCGGCAGTGGTAACGGCCGCGACTTACGACTTGTTGGTAGTAGGTTCGAACCCAGACAGGCGCTTTACTTTGTGTAAATTATTTCATCCATTGCTCTTAAACTGTGAAGGAAAACATCGCGAAGAAAACGGCATGTCCTAGAACCAAATATTCAAAGACATGTGGCATCTACTAACCCGCACTGGGCCCGCGTGGTGGGTTACAGGCTCTCTCCGAGAGGAGGCCTGTGTCCCAGCAGTGGGAACATTATAGGCCGATTGGGATAAGATGATGGTTTCCTACTTTCTATATGTATATGCAACGAAAATGTTGAAGAAAGATGTGGAGCTAACCAATGTTATCAGGGATCCCATCTTCATTAAAATCCGCGTTCCTAAATATGATATCAGCTTGAGCGACCGCATGCATCATTCTTCGTACCGCGTGGTTCAGGCTGGAGTTAGCGTCTTTCTCATAGAACTCCTTGTCAGCCAGGAGTAGAAGGTCACAGATCCTCGCGCGGGCCACACCGGGGACTTTCTCTCGTTCTTCTATCCGGAAGGGGAAGTAAGGTGCGGCGCGTTCTAAGATGTTGTACTGGAAGAGAAGAAGAGCGCTTAGATTTTTGGGAGTTTGGCCATATGCAAGACTCTAATGTTCTTGTGTGAAACTACTCAACGAGGTCTACTACCTTCTACGATGTTTTGGCAATAACAATGAGGGATAGGTATTAGGGTAGACCAGGTACATACTTATACTTATAATACGTGGAAATTTTTCAATGTGCTGGTTACAAATCCATAAATATCACCGTTATTAATTTGTTTATGGAATTTGTATTCTAAGATTTTATTAACTGAACCTATAGGAAGATGAACAAGAATGCGCTAGAAAATAGTCTAGAGGGGCTCTTCCAAAGGCGACCGCAACCGCAAACCGCAGCGGCAAAGACCCAATCGCCATGACATACCGAAGCGACACGACTAGTGTACACCTCTATGTATACGCTACCGTAGACGGCGGCATTGCCGTCTGACGTTGCGGTCGAGCAGCGACCGCAGACCGTAGACCAGTAGTGACGTCATTGGCTTTTTTTTATTTGTTTGACAAATGGATATCGCGAAACAGCCGTAGCAGCGTTATCGCTTGCGGTTATCGTCAACCGCAACTCCGCCGACGCTTGCGGTCTGCCGTCGCTTTCGGAAGTGTACCTTAATTGAGTTCCGGCAGTTCTGCCCATAACACAGGCAGTGCAATCACTAAAAAAAGCCATCATCTTCACCTGATCACCTGAGCATGATCGCGTCGAGACCGGGGCACCGCCATGTTGTCGTTCTCGAATGCGCCGAAGAACTTGTGCGGATCATCCTTGCCGTAAGGATCTGCGTGGAGAGTGCGGTTACCTGCCAAGAATTAATGAATGTATATTAATTACTAGCTTTTGTAGGTATCTAAATCAGGCACGTCATGAGACATTTCAGCTTTGTCTTTGGGACGGATGGCAACGTATCTGTGATTCCTCTGTAGTGCAGCGGTCTTCCATAGACGGCGGTTACCACTTAACCCTGGCAATAGGCTCGCCTGCTATTACATGGGACTTAAAATAACTTGCGAAACGTGGGAATACTACAGTTACACCTCAGCCTAACCCTTCTGGGAATATTGGCGTGATGTAATTATCAAACTAAATAACAACCCATATGTAGAACTCCATAAAACTGATGGTCTTCGCCGATGTATCCTTCAGCGGAGCCTGACGACGGGTCCATGACGGGGTAGCCGTACGCCATGCTGATGTCAGATAGCTGGTTACTCGCGACGAGGGTCTGGATGTCACTGTCAGCTGCAGTCTGATGGCCTTCCTCAGGGGTTACAGGCGCCAGGTACAGGGTTGAGGTACGCGTTGTTAGGTGCGAGGCGCCTGAAAATTACGGGAGGAATGGTTTGACAACGTTCTGATGATGCATGATCACATTTTTTGTGGGACAACATTATTTAATGTGTTGCGTAGCTGTAACAAGTTATGGGACACTATAGTTTCATTAGATCGCGATTCCGTCCGCGTGAAATTTCTTGTTTTAACAAAAAAAAACCCATTACAGCTCCTATTGCAGTGTCTCTGCATTACTGTAGCTTCTCATTTTTGGAGTGAAAACTTCTTTAGGTGCGTTGGGCTTGTTTTGAGATGGGGAAAAAACCATTGAACTCGCGACACTGTTACCGTAACCGATACCTCTGTTTTAAGTTTTCGCCATTATAAAGACATCAACGCGCGGTACATTTTCTTTGGAAACATATTTATAAAATTACTATGCTTTTTCAAGTTTTCACTTATATCGGCACTCCTGGAGTGCCACTGTTTTTTTTTATTAATCCATAATGTCCCACTGCCGAGCAAAGGCCTCCCTACGCTCTACGCTCTCTTTCCACATCTCTCTGTCCAGAGCTGCCAAGCTGAAAAACTCAATAACACATTGCCCGACCCGGGAATCGAACCCAGGACCCCACGCTTAACAGTCGCGCTCAACAGTTGGATTATACTGTATAACTAACCAAAAAAATCCACATTACGGTGGATACGCGTAAACGCATGTCCGAGAATCCACACTAGGCCTAGTTGGTTATATGGAATTTATAGACTTAGGGTGGATTCTTGGACATGCCATCCACCGTAATGTGGATTTTTTGGGGTGAATAAACGTAATAACCGATTTTAATATGACGTATGATCTATGTACCTACTGAGATAAAATTTACCTACCTTACTGATGAATCTTAATCTGAATCACGTTTTATTTAGTCAATGCTAATATTGAAAGACGAGTGTGTAGAGGAACACCCATTATGACAATATTAATTTAGTAGGTACGTCTTATCGAGTTGCGTTGTTTGAAAGATGAGGTGACTCAGTAACCCCCTTCCTGGCAAAGTAGCAGATTTTTTAAGATAGGTGCTTATGTGTTTAGAACATTTCCGTTGTTTTTGTTTGCATTACATTGGCAGGTCTTAATTTCACCTCCTTCCACATATATTTAAAGATACCATCTCAGTAGATGATAATCTATTTGATGATATGTTCATCTTTCACACAATCCTTCCATGTGTCCCTATCTTACCTATTTCTATTATCATAGGTATATTATAAAGTACTACAGTCACTAGGTTGTGGAGGTCTGATTACGCAGTCGCTCCATGTAAAATACTGATATTCAGCTGCATCCAGTTAGGGGTCTGGGGTGGGTCCTTTGTTGAATTTGCCTAGGCAAATGATGATTATTATATTCATCTTTCCCTATATTGTTAATATTCTATTAAATTATATTCGATCGTTTCTTTGTCCTTTCTCTATTCATTTTTATTTCATTCAATAGCTTACCAATAGGCTGCAACTTCAAACACAGCACATGGACTTCGCTACCGAACTTTGCTGCCAAAATCTGGTGGCCATACGCACTGCAGATGGTATGGTGCAGGGTTGTGATGTCCACTCCAGTCACCGTGATGAGCAGACAGGCACTGACCACTAGCACAGAGGACATGGCATACAATTTTGAATTTCACCAGTCCATTTCCAAAATGTTTATGAGCATAGATAAAAATACTAAATGGAGTGTTATGTGTTACTGTCAGTATGACAGCTGTATAGTTTTTCTTGTTGACTTTTGGGAGTCTGAAAAGTTTTAAATTGAAAAGGTTAGTTTAGAAAGAACCTTTTTTAAAACAATTTCATCTGCTACTTAATGTGGGGCATACAGCGTTTATCAAAAAGGTGTGCTCATATTTAACGATGTGATACAGTACAGAAAATCAAACTGAACAACTTTCTCCATGAGACCAACATCGTCATCGCGAAAAATGATCAGCCGTCCCAGAGGGTTGGTCCCATTTTGGTTGGGCTTCCTAGTCTAACCGGTTGCAGCTGAATGCAATGCAAATGCAGTATTTTACATGGAGAGGCTTCCAATCTGACCTTCACAACTCAGTTACTGGGTAGGTAACACACTAACACGGTACCCCTTGGTAAGACAGCCTTTTGAGATTCTGACTACCTGCAACGACTGTCAAAGATCTACCAATGACAGCCGGGACCAACGGCTTAACGAGGCACAGAAGGGTCTCGATATGTAATGGATGGTCACCCATCCACGAACCGACCGCGGCAAGCGTAGCTTAACTTTCGATCAACCCGTGCGGCTGTTATCATTTAGGGACGTAAATCCCCACAAGCATGGAGAGAAAATCCCGTTTTTTGAGGTAGGTACCTATTTAAAGGAGCACCTAAAAACTATAATATACACATCCACTACACGGAGAGCAGCTTTAGTCCAGTGGTAACGGCCGCGACTTACGAGTCGGGGGTTCGACCCCAAGCAGGCACTTTACTTTGTGTAAATTGTTTCATCACCACTGCTCTCAAAACGGTGAAGGAAAACATCGTGAAGAAACCGGCATCTCCTAGAACCAAAAATTCGAAGATATGTGACAACTACCAACCCGCACTGGACCCGCGTGGTGGATTACGGCCCACTCCCTCTCACCGAGAGGAGGCCTGTGTCCCAGCAGTGGGAACATTATAGGCTGATTATGCACTTCAATTACCCCTGTCAAGTTACTAATGACCTAATTGAGCTGCCGCATAATTGTATTATTCAATTGCTATTTTCATGGCGACAGGCTCGTATAATTTGAATAATAATTAAATTCTGTTTAAATAAACGTGTCTTCGCATTATAGTGTAAGTGATGGACATGTGCGTCTGTTTGTTGCACAGGGCAATTCAAAACTGGTTTTATATTAGGTATATACTGTATACCTAATACTAATTATGTACTTATGGAGTGATTGAGATGGGATTACGTAATTAATAAATCCGAAATTAGAGTTACCTACCTATTGGTCAAAAAAAGATGACTTTTTGAAGGTGATTAATCTTAGGAAAGTAGCGCAATTCTTTCTGTTTCAGTATAAAATTATTTATATAAAGGTTTACCATCTAAATACATACACAGCATTAATCATAATAGGTAGTACTTAATTGTATCAAATATTGATAATGATTGCGTCTTTGCCTATCTTAATTATAAGAAAGCACGAAACTATTAGGTAAGTAGGAGGTACACATTAAACAAAAGATAATAAGATCAAAATATATATCATTGTATTATGGTATATAAAAAAAAGTGTCTAATAAATAATAATTTCTAATGTTCCATAATATTTTTATTACCTACAAAATAATTTCTAATGGACCATTATAATTTTCTAAAGTTTTCTCTCATTCGGGATCCTTTTTTACAAAAGCAAAATTATTTCAGAAAACAAAAAATACAATTTTTTTCGTCTATAATAATTGCATTACAAAATAGGTACTAATTTATTTGTCCTCTTTATTATGCCCTAGGGCATAATTCCAGTTCATTGTTCCTTTGAACAACTATGTTGTACCTATATATTGGCTTTAATTAATGTGATTGATAATGATAATACTACGATCATACACGTGTGGATCCAACATAGGTACACATCTTTAATGAGTAAATTCAACGCAATTCTACCTATTTGTCTAATTAAAACTCAAACGTAGTTCGAATAAGTAATACTTATGGCTGATTCTTTGTTGAATGTTTTTAAATCTTTAAGTTTAAACACAAAACGTTTCATGAGCCTCATAACCTAAGGCTCAAAAAACGGCTTGACTAACTTTGAGGCTAGAAAGGTGACTATACCGAGATGACGACTAATAATAGGGAAATATGGAAGAAAAACACAGGTTGCGCCGACCCCAAATAATTTGGAATAAGCGCAGGAGAATGATGATAACTTCATCATCATAACCATGCGCATAATTAAATACAATTAGAAAGCCAATCTAGTCGCAGTCTCATCTCGGCGACAAACAAATTAATGTCAAAAACTTGTCAAAAATGTAGGGAGATTAGAGGCATTTTTGACAGATTGAGACTGAGATCTGAGGGGCAATTCTCTTAATTTTAAGAACGTTCACAGTCTGTTTGCAGTCTCGATCTGTCAAAAATGCCTGTAATTTCCCAATTTGACATTGATTGTCACTGAGATAATATTGCGAGCGATTGATTTCATTTGATTTTTTGATTGCGATATTTAATTACGAGATTTGCCCTATTTAAGGCTTTGTACTCTAGCACTTTCTGGTGTATAATTTTAAGGTTATCTAAATAAAAATCAAAACCCCTTTTCCTCAAATATCATTTCTAATTGTATTTAGGTACCAATTATAAGAGACAGACCCACGGCAAAAGTCAGTAGCCCCTGTTCCCTCGTTGGCGCTAACTATATATAAAGTAATTAGCTCACGTAAAGCTTCGTAAGTTCTCTTACGCCGAAGCACCGTCGTGTGACGAACATTAGAGCGACAGCCAGCTAATGACAAGCATAGGTAACCCACAGATGTATAGACGTGGATCTTACAAGGAATTGTGTAGCAAGCGCGGGATTGTATGTAAGCTTTAGAACGGGTTTATGCGATGCAAGAACTCCAAGATTTTCCATGCAGAGCACCAAGCTTTGGTATATTATTTAATTGTAAGAAGTTCTTCTTATTTCCAACGATAACGTTAACAATGAATTTGAGGTTTTTTTTTTGGGAATTACGTCTCGCAGTTGAATCTAGGAGGTTGTCGTCTGCGTACCAGACTTGCCTGTGGGTCCCTCAGGCAAAAAGGCCTCCAGTTAGGGCTTAAAAAATTTAAAAACTAAGCGACTACACGCTAGGACACCCCCTGTGGGGTACGGAGTTACGGACCTGGGCTTAGGGCGTCGCTGGGAGAGGGCAGCAAGGGACATGCTGTATCGGAATTATATGAATTTGAGTGCAAAACACATTGTTCTTAAATAACAAAACATGTGACCTTTAGCGTCAACTTTTGTCGGGGTCCGTCTACAAAAAAATAATTTTGAGAGTCATGGTGAGGCCCAAATCAACCAGGGCCATCATATTAATTTGAAACAACTTACAAACCTAAGAATTTCAGGGCATACATGTCAGACAGCTTGCGCTATCTAGAATTCTCTATATCTGTGTGGCTACCTTATCTACATAGCGTAAGGCATCAGATTCCAGGAACGGAAATAGAGGTGCTTTTTTTAGAATTGTGACTAAGATAACTAAGTTTTAACACCTCTCACTTCTAACGGTGGGAGGATACAAAGATTAAGGAAAGTTTAGAAAAGGAATTGTCATTATATTTAGCAAGCGAGAGCGAGAGATTTCAGCTTTTGGAAAAGCTTGCATTTTGGGTTCACGAAAATCTGTTTCTGACTGAGCTAAATACCAGAAAAATGTTATTGGGTTTATTTAGCAGGAGTTTCTCAGTACGGAATCTGGATTTGTGCCCGGTTGAGGGTAATAGGCTCGCCCCCCTATTACATGGGACTTATAACTGGTGAAATGTGGGTGTCTTACAGGGGGCCTAAAAAGGCCACTTTGGCAGAATCATAAACGTATTTTGCTTTTTTTCGTTGCAAGAGATTGGGATTGGATTTGGATTGGTATTTAAGCACAGACAAAAAAAAAATAACTGAAAAATCCTTCACCAATGGGATTTGATACGATTAACTTAAAACAGGTAACTGTCCATTATGATTTATAATGATTTGATGAATTCCTTTTATGATTCTGCAAAAGTGGCCTTTTTAGGCCCCCAGTTCCCTTTTCCTAACCCTGCTGGTATTACCAGGTGGGATGTTATGTTAACAGAGAAATAAAATATATAGTTACTTTGTTAGGTAGGCACTATCGTGATACATTATACATAGGTAGGTATGTACTAGACGAGTCATTAAAGTTAAGAAGAAATAAATTCCTAATCACTCAGATTACACTAGCTGACCCTCTCCCAAAAAGTAGTACCACATTTTCATTTATCACTTACACATAAATCTATGATAAAAAGTACCGTTGGCACTTTGGTACCGCTACAAAGTGCCATCTGTTGTAAGTTATGTGAAATCTCTGCGATAATTTATCGGCGCGAAGCATGAATAGGTAGGCGCCTGTGCTTGCGCCACGTTTTTGCACGCGATCCAGTCTATTTTTAACTGGCAACACTTAGGACTATAATTAGAAAAAGGTTGTGTCTCACGCTTTATTTTTATTAGGCTGCGCAGGATTCTGAGTAATGGCATAAGCGGCTGACCCGCTAAAGCTGCGCACTGATGGACTCTACTGCATCTAGTTGTGCAGACCAGCGCGCAGCGGGGCAATTGCGTTACAAATTATCAATCGGAATCGGTTTCATTGTGACAGTTCAACAACATGCATTGCGTTATTTAGGTACGTGTTGAGCAGAAAAAAATTCAAACTTATGAAGCAATGGATTAACAATTTGCTTCAAAATGATTCAGATTCCGATTGATAGTGTGTTACGCAATTAGGGTGCAGCACCCTTCATAAGTTCGAAAAATCACTACCCTACTCTTACCAGTAGGGTAAGAGTAGGTAGGGTAGGATTAGGGTAGGAAGCGAAGAGAGTAGGGTAGGAGTAGTGTAGGAGTAGGGTAGGAGTTGGGTAGGAGGAGGGTAGGAGTAGGGTAGGAGTAGGTAGGAGTAGGGTAGGATTAGGGTAGGAAGCGAAGAGAGTAGGGTAGGAGTAGTGTAGGAGTAGGGTAGGAGTTGGGTAGGAGGAGGGTAGGAGTAGGTAGGAGTAGGGTAGGATTAGGGTAGGAAGCGAAGAGAGTAGGGTAGGAGTAGTGTAGGAGTAGGGTAGGAGTTGGGTAGGAGGAGGGTAGGAGTAGGGTAGGAGTAGGTAGGAGTAGGGTAGGATTAGGGTAGGAAGCGAAGAGAGTAGGGTAGGAGT
Organism: Oligia fasciuncula; assembly: GCA_963082905.1. Lineage (NCBI taxonomy): Eukaryota > Metazoa > Arthropoda > Insecta > Lepidoptera > Noctuidae > Oligia > Oligia fasciuncula. Next base: position 10,516,628 of record OY720408.1, read on the forward strand.
AGTGTAGGAGTAGGGTAGGAGTTGGGTAGGAGGAGGGTAGGAGTAGGGTAGGAGTAGGTAGGAGTAGGGTAGGATTAGGGTAGGATTAGGGTAGGAAGCGAAGAGAGTAGGGTAGGAGTAGTGTAGGAGTAGGGTAGGAGTAGGGTAGGATTAGGGTAGGAAGCGAAGAGAGTAGGGTAGGAGTAGTGTAGGAGTAGGGTACCAGTTGGGTAGGAGGAGGGTAGGAGTAGGGTAGGAGTAGGTAGGAGTAGGGTAGGATTAGGGTAGGAAGCGAAGAGAGTAGGGTAGGAGTAGTGTAGGAGTAGGGTAGGAGTTGGGTAGGAGGAGGGTAGGAGTAGGGTAGGAGTAGGTAGGAGTAGGGTAGGATTAGGGTAGGAAGCGAAGAGAGTAGGGTAGGAGTAGTGTAGGAGTAGGGTAGGAGTTGGGTAGGAGGAGGGTAGGAGTAGGGTAGGAGTAGGTAGGAGTAGGGTAGGATTAGGGTAGGATTAGGGTAGGAAGCGAAGAGAGTAGGGTAGGAGTAGTGTAGGAGTAGGGTAGGAGTAGGGTAGGATTAGGGTAGGAAGCGAAGAGAGTAGGGTAGGAGTAGTGTAGGAGTAGGGTACCAGTTGGGTAGGAGGAGGGTAGGAGTAGGGTAGGAGTAGGTAGGAGTAGGGTAGGATTAGGGTAGGAAGCGAAGAGAGTAGGGTAGGAGTAGTGTAGGAGTAGGGTAGGAGTTGGGTAGGAGGAGGGTAGGAGTAGGTAGGAGTAGGGTAGGAGTAGGGTAGGAGTAGGGTAGGAGTTGTGTAGGAGTAGGGTAGGCGTAGGATAGGGTAAGGGGTAGGACACCACGCAAACGAAGTAGCGTCGGACAGCTAGAAATAATTTATATGGCAAAACAACGTTTGCCGGGTCCTAGTCCTAAATAAATGAAACAAAGTCGGGTTAGTTACACCCAAAGAGAATATAACCACATAATATATATAGTCTTTGATTACACCATTTATAATTCAAGAGCGGCTGGACCCACTTTTAAGATCTTTGATTTGTTGGATTTGTCTCCGCCCCGAATAGCAGACAAACTATTAAAACACGAAAAAAATCGTTTTCCTATACATTTTGTATGGAACGGTTTTTTATATGATATCTCGAGAATGGATTGACTGATTTCGGTAATAATTTTGAGGCGGTACCAAGTTTGAAATAAATCGTTTGACTTTCACTTTAGGACTTTTAAACGAACGGACGTAGGGTTCCTAATAACCCTACGTCCGTTTTCAATAACACTAGGCGATACCTAAATAAATACTTAAATCCGCACTGATGGATTTTAACGCTCAGCTTAGCGCAGGATGTATCCAAATCCAAAATCCACTTTTAGTGGGTAGAGGTACTTTAGGACTAATAAGGGATGCGAACAAAATTAAGTAAGTGTGGTTCCGATAATCCTAAAATCATGGACCTAGACAATAATCAGCCTACAATGCGCCACTGCTATAATAATCCACCTAATATCCACATAATCGGGCTCAGTGCGCGAGGATGTCATGTCTTGGATTTTTGTTTTCCTTCACCGTTTTGAGAGCAGTGGTGATGAAATAATTTACACAAAGTAAAGCGCCTGTCTGGGTTTGAAATCAAAACCTAGACCTCTTCAAGTCAGGGCCGACACTACCGGGTCACCACTGCTTCCTACCAGACAATGATCCTCGAAAAAAGCTTAAAGCTCTGCAGCACTACTGAAAAATCAATTATCCAATAATTCCTTTTCTATTTTCCTAACTTTTTCGTTTTTTATTGACTGGCCTACTGCCTCAAATTTTATTGGTACGGCCATAGCCAGGCTTCAACTTGAGATTACAGTTTTAAATAAACAAATACAGGCCGGTTGGCGGGAAGGCGGTTGCCGGCCATTCGGCTTCAGTACCGGGCGACGAGCGGTGGCCCGCGCTTTTTATAATCTGTGCATTTTCGTAAGACATAGTGCCAAGTTAAAAAAAAAAATGTTGAAATATACGATGAAGAAATATTGTGCGGAAGGAAGTAAATTCAACCAGATTGTGATTGCTAGTTTGAGTAAGTTTTAGTTGTAATTATATCCTTTTATTTTAAATTTGCGCCTGAGTCCTTAAATTACTTTTCCACGAGAAAGCTTCCTTCAATAATTTTTAAAATAATAACCCAGCTTGAGGCGGGTAATCGATTTAATGGGTTTCATTTTGTTAGTTTATTTAATAGGTAGCTAGCCATTTCAGTAAAAAAACAAAAATATACCTATTAATAGTTTTTATGTAGCATACTTAAAGATAATCATTTAATTTAGAGCCGAGTTTTCCAACGCCAGATAATTTTATCCGAGGAATAATTTTGAATTTTTGACCGTTCTTCCACACAAAATCTGTCAGACGTAAATTTTATTCCACGAATAAAAATTTTCTGTCGATGGAAAAATCAGCCCTTAATACCTAGTGTAAATAGTTAGTTGTGTTAAATATTGTAAAAGTTATTGTTACCTAAACCAATAAAAATGTCCAATCCCTAATGATGGGCCAATTGAATCAGGCCACAATGTTAAAATGTCAATGTTGTGTGTGTCTTCGTGTGTATTAGTTTTTAGTTGCTCATTTTTAGTGTAATTATAATGTATGTATTTATAGTATTTTTCAGTCATATTAATATTCTATTGTATGTGTTTATATGGGCCTTGATGCCTGAAATAAATGGATAAATAAATAATAAATCAATAAAAGTAGGCACTCAATTATTATTATATTATACCTACCTACTTATTTGGACATGTCAGATTTTTTTGTACCCATACAAAAAAAGTAAGCTTAGTTAGTGAACTTTCAAATGAAATAAGCGTAATGCTCAGACGTCACTTGGGCCAGAGCCCATACAAAAATGTCCGATCTCCTTTAATTTATTTCAAAACGTCTTAGCTTACTTAGTCTTAGTTTACATTTTACTTACATAAAAAAGTTCATGAAACACATTATACGAATTATGCATGAAAACATCATTAGGTATTTGTTTAACACTACATAGACGGACAATCAGGCATTACGTATAATGTTTTGTAAATATCAAACCTATGGGAAAGTTATTTTTCGATAACTCTCCAACTTTGTTTAGGTAGGTACCTGACTGTTGATATTTTCGCGATGCATCTTGAGATGGACGCAAAATATAAGTAGATCTATTTTGCTGAGGAATATGTTGCGACACTTCTTGTTCCAAAGTAAAACTAGGAAGTGGTGAAAGGCGGGTGATTTGGGAGACTGTTTTAAATGAATTTTTGTATTGATATTGAGTAGGCTTACTAAGGGGTCGATCTTCAAAATTAAGCAACGCATGCCGAGGACGGTCCGTGGATGGGTGACCCTGACCCATCCATTACGTACCGAGATCCCTCTGTGCCCTCGAAACGTTAAGCCGTTGGTTCCCGGCTGTCATTTGTAGATCTGACAGTCGTAAAGTACCAGCCAGTCGATTCTGTAAAAATCTCACCGTGAAAATTTAGGTGATGTGAGTTTGTTTTTGCTAGGAATTGACACTATTGACAGCTCACTTCACCTATCTTTTCACGGTGAGATGGTTACAGAATTGCACTGCTGGTGTCCGCAACTCCACGTCAATGCGCATATTTTGCGTACGGAAGTACTGGGGTAATCAGAAGCCCGAAAGTCTGAAAAATTTGTCTGCTCAACAACGTAAATAACGCAATGAATGTTGTTGAACTGTCAAAATAAAATCCATTGCTACTGATGTGTTATCCAGTTACCCCGCTGGCCAAAAATTAGAACGGTCGTGATTTGCATTAGGTGGGTTCTTGACTTGACGTAGTAGACGTACTCGCAACCGGCGTGTATGCAGACGTTCTATGCTGTAAAAATCTCACCGTGAAAACCCAGATGAAGTGAGCTTGGAGTGAGCTGTCATTCCAATAAGATGCTAGGGATTGATACTAGTGAAAGTTCACTTCGCCTAAGTTTTCCCAGTGTGATTTTTACAGAATAGGTCGGTTGATGCTCAAAGTCTAAGTGATTTACGTATTGTTTATTAAAGTACAAGATACATCAGCCTAAATGTTCCCACTGCTGGAACACAAACCTACTTTGTGAGAGGGACATAAGTTAGGTTTTATACCCACGTATATCCTAATATTGTAAATATTCGTAGGTATGCCGCTTTTAGTGGCGGATGGACCAACCAACTTTGTACCTACCATATCCGACGAATAAATGTCTTTGTCATGTCTTGATGTTTGAACGTAAACGAAGCAAACTGACTATGTAAGGATCTTAGCAGCTGGCGTTCTGTAGTTTTTGCCTACTTAAATACAGGGAAAGGTGTGAGTTTATGTATGTATGTTTATTAAACAGTTGAAGTCAGAATCAGAAGGCAGTCTTCTCATGTAAAACCGGCAATAGTCCAACGGTTAGACGTCAACCTGACAAGTGAGGGGTCAAACTCACAAGTTCACAACCGGTGCACTTTTAAGGTGTAATTCCAAGATGGACCGCAGGCCGCAAACTGCAGCTGCAGGTTCAAGCGACACTATTGGTTTCTATGTATCTCTATGAAAACTGCGGTCAACCGCAGCCGCTAGCCGCATTGTCGCCTGCGGTTGCAGTCTGCAGCCCATCTCGGAATTGTGTCGCTTGAACCTTTATGGGCAGTTAAAGTGGCTACTACCATTGGAGACTGTTGTAACCTATATTACGAGTTATTTTTCTAATATCCACTCATCATGTTCAGTAATTCAAGCGTGATGGATTATTTCCTACATAGGTAATAATATCATCATTAAAACCATGAGTAAAGTTTCGTATATTTGAAACCGCTTGCTTTGTAAGACAATGGTCTTCTGACCTTTTGATGCAATACTATCTCGAATGTTCCGTTTTCTCTTCAATGTTATTATTATACCTTACAGCGGTGCCGTGTTTCAGGTGTACAATTCATTGTATTTTCCCCGAAAAAAAAAAACAGCATGACACATGCAATCTTCTCAAGATCCATTGTTGCGTAGCATACAGAAGGCTGCATTGGTGGCGCAGTGGTAACGGCCCTGACTTTCGAGTCGAGGTCGTGGGTTCGAACCCTGACAGGCGCTTTACTTTGTGTAAATTGTTTCATCGCCATTGCTCTCAAAACGGCGAAGGAAAACTTTCTGAGGATACCGTCATATCCTAGAACCAAAAATTCGAAGACATGTGACATCTACCGAACCACACTGGGCCCGTGTGATGGGTTACAGCCCACTCCCTTTCGTAGAGAGGAGGCCTGTGTAACAGCAGTGGGAACATTATAGGCTGATTAGATTATTATCCTTATAGAGAAAGCTAGACGAAACTTTGGCTAATGAATAGTGCATGATAAAATGGATGAAGCATTATGGGTGTTCCTCAACTCTACACTGATGATTAAATCAGTAATGACGTAAACAATCATAGCTCGACTATTCCGAATCAAAAATATCCCTGTAGGTATCTAGAATATCTGACTCAGAGATATCTGACTAAAATGAGGTAGGTCGTGAGTTCGAACCCTGCCTGTGAACCCACTCCTGTCACATGCGTTTAGCAACTGCATCAAATGCAGGAATACTAAAAGTTTAAGCTTAGCATCGCTTAGTCTGTCTATAACGTTTCCAGTTTTCCACTGCTGGGATACGGGATACGGGCGTCCTTTTTGTGACAGAGAGCGGCCCGTAATCTACCACACGGGCCCAGCGCGGTCTGGTAGATGTCACGTCATATTATGTCTTCCTAAAAAGCCATATTGCAAATGCAAACTTGTGTAAGTTTTCTCAGAGTTTTAAAATGTCTACCGTTAATTGCTGGTGATATGATGTGTTTATAATAACTATGGTGTTTCTCGTGGACTGCAATCTTAGAACGCTTCCTGTAATCTGCGGCTGTTCCAGGAAATTATGAAAGTTTTAGTTTTTATTTATGTTATAACGGTATTATAGAGAAAAAGTGTTCAATAAGTCCATGGAGCAAAGCTGCACCCTAATAGCGTAGACACTATCAATCAAAATCTGAATCATTTTGACGGATAATATTGCTAATTCATTGCTGCGTAATGTTCGAAAAATTTGTCCGCTCAACAAAGTAAATAACGCAGTGAATGTAGTTGAACTGTCAAAATTAAAGCCATTCCTTCTGTAACTGTTAGTCTGTTACGCTATTACCCCGCTGATAGAGCATTCTCTATAGCAATAATGACAGGAGCACAAACAGCTAATAACTCGATATAATTCTCCGCTAAAATTGACTGCTAATTAATATGTAGGTACATAAATCGTAGGATGGGATGATCGTATGTACTGATGGGTTATTAAAAAGTTCAGTTGAGTACCGTCTGTAGATACACCGTATCTGTAGCGTGGTCACTTGCACTGAAATCCAGATAGATCCTTTTAAATAATCAGTTAATTAACAATAAATTGTGCCATTTGTAGGTAGCCAAAAAGAAGAAAATACAAATATTTTTTATACAAACAAGCCGTTCAAAAATATACAATTATAAAGTGCGAAACGGATTATTACATAGTATTATTATATTACGCACATAGGATCAAACATTAAGTTTGTTTTGCCAGAACACACTTGTATAAACATTAATAATTGGGTTTTCACTGAAGGACTAAACAAGTTTAATGACATAACTGTCCCAGATATTTATTAGTATGCCCTAGAAACTGATTGGAAACAAGCCTATTGTTTTCAAAATAGACCATATTTATTTATGTAAGTTTTATCTTAATTGTGTAAGGAACTGTACTTTTGGGTCATGGTTACGGACAAATAGATTATGTTACTAGCACCTACGTACCTACTTATGATTCTTCTAATGCAGTTTTTTTAAAGTAATAGTGGTGTACAAAGATTCAAACCAAATAACGCACTTTGAATAAGTAGGTAAGTACCGATGTTTTATAAAGTAAATATAATCCTTCAATTTAAATTCGTAAATTCAGATAGGTGGTTAGTTGATCGATGAAAAAGCTTTTGATTCCTTAGATCACCGCATAATCCAGTTTAGTAAATTATGAGAAGTTTGTGATTATGGGAAAAGAAGCTACAGGCAGGTACTTAATAGAATCGTCATTAAAAAGAAATCTAACGAAATAAGACTTTATTTAGGTCCATTTATTGAGCAGTTTTGAATGGCGTGCCACAGGGAAGAGTGCTAGGCTCCCTTATTTTTAATATGAATATATAACAAACATTAAAATGGGAATTAGGTACATTATATCGATAGCTGAGAAGTTTCTTATTCATAAAGGTTTTTTTATATCGATAACAAAATGTGTAATATATTGTATACTAGCCGCGCCCCGCGGTTTCACCCGCGTAAATGTCGATCCCGTGGGAATATCGGGATAAAAAGTAGCCTATATGTTAATCCATACAAAATTTTATCAAAATTGGTCCAGCCGTTTGAGCGTGAAGAAGTAACAACACACACATTCACAAACTTTCGTTTTTATAATATTAGTGTGATATTATTCTTTTTGATCTTACTGCATATTAATTAAATACAATTTAGGCATAATGGGCTACTGCATCGGCTGCCTCGTTATAGTGGTCGTAAGCACTACTGCTGAGCAAAAGGTCTTGGGTTTGATTCGCCGGTCGGAAAAAGTGTTATTGGGTTTTTCCATCTGGAATTTCTCAGTAGCAGCCCGGAGGAGTCTGAATTGTGCCCGGTTGATGACAATAGGCTCGCCCCCTATTACATGGGACTTAAACATAACTGGTGAACTGTGGGTGTTCCCTTCTCCTTAAACTTTCGCAAAAACCAGGCGTGATGTTATGTAGCTACTAGAATTATTTAGTAACTACCCGCGTAGTTCCTTTTTTACCCGACGGCGCGACGCAAAGGAGTGGTAATGTGTTTATCAGCCTATGTATGTATGTTCCTTTGAAGCACTATACAGACCAAACGCCTGGGCCGATTTTTATGATTCACACGTCAATCGATTCCTCTTAGTCCGCCGAGTGTCACTAAAGACATGACGTTAGTGAAAATTCAATATGGCGACTACTATTTAAGTATGTATGTCTTCAAAACTTATCGAGAGAAATTTGAATTTGAAAATATGATAAAAATTGTATGGGTCCCGCCTGCTTCCAACTTTTATTTAATTTAAAATGGGCTTGTTTTTAGCTTTTCAGTTCGTTAACTTAAGTTTTTTACCGCAGTCGGGTTTTTATTTTTTTTAATAACTTTTTTTATTACGATTTGCAACAATCACATTGCAGTGGAAACAATCCGTGACCCCTCCGTGCCTCGGAGAGCACGTTAAGCCGTTGGTCCCGGCTGTCATTCGTGGATCTTTGACAGTCGCTACGGGTAGTCAGAAGTTCGAAAGTCTGACAACCAGTCTTACCAAGGGGTATCGTATTACCCAGTAATTGGGTTGTGGAGGTCAGATAGGCAATCGCTCCATGTAAAATACTGGTAGGTATTTAGCTGCATCCGGTTAGACTGGAAGCTGACCCCAATATAGTTGGGAAAAGGCTAGGCAGAAGATAACATTGCAGTGGAAACAATCGTCAAACCGAGATGCAGCATCTAACCAAGCAATATAGACCTGTAAGACGACGGCGACGCCACAAATGTGTAGTAGTAATTCGATGAAAAATCTGAATGCAGAACCCACATCCCTATTGTACGCATACTAAGAACAAAACAATACTTTCAATAAACAATTTGTTTCCTATACCTTTGTAATCGTCAGATAACGGGTTCCTATAATTAAAATGATCGTTTATCGAATACTTACTATTGGTAGGTAGTTGCTCTAAGGGAATGCCTTTGGTTATGGTGATGAGCCACTAAATTAGTGCGCCCTCCTAATGGAGCAGTAGTACATTAACAGGTAACAGAGTTATTTTTAAATGACATGACACCTTCAGGGCTTAATAACAAAAGCAATAAGTTATCAGATATTTGGCCCCTGGATGTCTGTAGGGGATCATTAATGTATTGTGATCGTTTTGTATGCAACTTACCTACATTAGTGTGCTAACATGATACCACCGTAATTGCGTAACACACCTTTCAATCAATCACTATTTGAATCATTTTGAAGGATCCTTATAATAATATCCGTAATAATTTAAGGTTAATAAGATTTCTAATCCATTGCTTCATATTATGTTCAAAAAAATTGTTCGCTCAACAACGTAAATAACGCAATGAATGTTGTTGAACTATCAAAATGAAAGCTATTGTTACTGATAGTGCGTTACGCAGTTACCCCGATGGAAAATCACACTGTGATAAGTTGATAACTTGAAGTGAGCTGTCAATAGTGTCACGGCTGACTGCACCTAAGTTTGACGGTGAGATCCAACTGTTGATTGAAATAAAGGAATTGAATTGAATTTACAGAATAGATCGGAAGATCTATATGGAAGGATCAGCGCTTGCGATGTTTACAAAATCGGAACTAAGGGCCTCTCTCACAGTGTCTGGATAGGCTTCATCTAACAGGACATGGAAGTTTAAAAAATACAACAATATTTTTATGAAATGTTCTGCCAGAAAAGTTAACCATCTGGTGAAGATGAATAGGTACTATACAGTGTTAATTTTTGAGACGTTCTTATGTAACTAGTCTGCTGTAGCCGGCTATAACGCCCTTACTGCCCCGCCTCAAAAATCCACCCTGGCTTTAGTGGCAGGTAAGAAATTTTGAGAATAGGTAGAGTAGAGTAGCGACGCATCGTACACTATATTTGCGAAGAAGTTGGTTAAAAATTTAATAGTTGATGTATCGAAGAACGCTAAATTGCAAAATTACTATAGGTTCAACGAGAGCTTATTATTATAACTAATAATAAAGTAAGCTCACGTTGAACCTATAGTAATTTTGTTGTTTTGTGTTTTGTTTGTTTTTTGTAGTCATAGCTAATGTTAAGACTAAGATTAATGTTACTGGAACTTTTCCCAACTATACTGGGGTCGGCTTCCAGTCTAACCGGATGCAGCTGAATACCAGTATTTTACATGGAGCGGCTGCCTATCCGACAATATATTATATATGTATATCCACGTATCACTGTTAAAATCACAGTGATCTTTATTTCCAATGTGCTAAGGTTGTTGTGGACGCTGCCACTGACAAGTCTGCCAAAATCACAGTGATCTTTATTCTCGTTACAATAAGATTGCTGTTGGGTTGCTGTGTGAAAAGACTGTATGAAGGTGTTTTTCCACGTCAACACTTGACTTCTCACCCTAGTTCGTAAGTTCAAGGCCACAGTGACACTAGGCAAATAGAGGCCATATTAAGTTGACTCTGGTTTGGGGACGATATTATCGTATTTAGGTACGAGTGCCTATAAATAAAGTTTGTAATATATAAACACTCGCAAGGGAATCAAAACCTAGGTACTTCTCGTTGACCTAGAAGCATGAAATTTGGCAAGAAGCGATGTCATGTAGCACAAGCATAGGAAAAAATCCGAAAACCGTAAATTCGTAGTTATAAAATATTCTGATTTTGTACAGGATGTCTAGTTAACCATGGTTAAAAGCTCTGTGCATAGCTTGTATCGAAAAAGTTTGGCTAGCCATATCTAACGAGTGTTGGAACAAATTATTTTAAAATTCATTGTAACAAGTCTTTGCTATAAAGTTCCAACTAGGATATGTGTCATTAACATCCACAAATTGCTAACCTAATTCTCAGTGAAAAACAAAACAATAATCACAGATACCGCAAAGTACCTACTTGTTTGCCCTATAGCAAATTAATTGCAATTTAGAACGCTCGAGACAGCCCGGCGAGGGCGACGTATCAAATGAATCAACGAGCCAATGTATATATATCAACCCTGCACAATTGATCCGGGACAATTAATGACCCAGCATGAACCTGTCCTTTGAGATGACGGTACGCTATAACGAAACCTACTCATTCCAAGTTACTGAGACAATATCGAGACAGATTTGTAAAAAGTTCACTTCTAAAGTATCTCTATTCTCTGAAGAAGAAGAAGTGAGGGATCTCTCTCTGAGGGATCGTAATCTCACACAACCATGTATGTAGTATTTCATGGAGATATTGTTGAAAGAAGCTAAGAATATTCCCATATGTTAAACAAAATGTCGAAGTTCGATCGGTGTAGGAATTTCGACATTTTGTTTGACACTGTGACGGCCATCTACATCGTCACATGCGAACTACGCATCAAACCGACGTTACAACGTCCACCCGTCTGGTCGGAGGATCCTCCCTTTTCTATGGAGGATGAGTGATCTTTACACCCTGTTCCTCATACCTCTATAACGCGAATGTTTTTTGGGGAACAAGCTATGCGAAACTCCAAAACGGCCCTTACTTTTTCGTAATCCAAAAAACTTTACTGCTCGCTAGCTTGTCAGCAAAGTTAGTTGCAGGGCTGAATACTCAGGGTGCGTCGGAATGACAAACATATCCTCAATCGTAGAAGCTCCTAAGCAACTAATTATTATCAGATGGAGGAACAGTCTAGTTCATTTTTAGTAGAGATTATGCTCATTCTGCAAAGTTCCCACATCCCACCCAGTTCCCCTTTATCTTGGGCATTCTAGGGTACATAAGCAGCATCTTGGCTCGTATCCAACACAAACACACCTTCCGCTTCCGTAACCCTGACTCCTCTAACAGGGTCAGGCATCTCGTTAGCATGATGTACTGGCACCGCGTCAACTGCACGTGTGGTCCCATTGAAGGGTCAAACGTGGGACTACAAATTAATTGAATACTGATTAGTAGGTAGATAAATTGTTTTGTTTGTAATGACAATTGTGTTCCTATGGAAAATTATGTGTTATGTTATGAATTGAGTTAATTAAAGTGTTTTTTGTTTTCCATCTTGTTGGAGAGGCATGGCATAGGTACTAATGTTTTATTGGCCTAATGTTGGAGAAACATCGCGTTCAATTTTAAACAAAATTTAGCTCCACGGCCTCAGAACAATAAACACACGAAGTGACTGTAACTTTTCCATAGTAGAGAAAAGGGTAACTTTTATTGCTTGAATTTGGCTATTTTGATTGTGTGTATAAATTATGTATTTTTTTTAAGTGAAAACTTCTTTAGGCGCGTTGGGCATTTTTTGAGATTTGAAAAAACCTGCGACACTGTTACCGTAACCGACCCCGAGCGTGTTTTGTTTATAAGACGATTAAAAAAATAAACACGTAATTGTTCAAGTTTTCACTTCGGCCGGCACTCCCGGGGGTGCCACTGTTTTTTTTGTAATGTGCGATGGTATTGCGCCTAAAATTTTAACCAGAATATTTATAAATTCGGGAAAAACTGAACGTCCTTTTCAGGGTTCCGTACCCAAAGGGTGATGACAGAACCCTATTGCAAAATCTCCGCTATCCGTCCCTCCGTCTGTCTGTCAATGTGCTGTAGGTATCTCATGAGTCGTAATCAGTAGACAGTTGAAATGTTAACAGGATGTGTAGGTATTTCTATTACCGCTTTAGGAAAAAAAAAAATTAAATAAAGTTAAAAATTAAACCCCACAAAAGAACGTGTTAAAAAAAATTGTAGTGTTAATTTATTGTACGATTTACGGAACCCTTCGTGTGCCAGTCCGACTGGCCAGTATTTATAAGGAATTACTTATTATAAGAACTCAAGATCACAAACATTGGAATTTGCGAATATTCCCACATGGATTGCAACCAGCACCCTAATTGCGAAACACACTATCGATCACAATCTGAATCATTTTGAAGCCTATTGCTAATCCATTGCTTCATATGTTCGAAAAATGTGTCTGCTCATTAATGTAAATAACGCAATGAATGTTGTTTAACTGTCAAAATGAAACCCATTGCTACTGATAGTGTGTTACCTACGCAATTACCCCGCAGGTGGCAATCGGGAATAAAATTTCATGTTCAAAAATCATTTTTTTACAATAAAATTACCGGCCCTAAGACAGACAACGATGAGGGGGTTGGCGATCCACGCCGCAGTGTACCTACAGCGATTTGAAGAGGCAATAACTTCTGTCGCCGGTGGCAACTGGGGATTTTATTCCCGATTGCCATTGCACCTTGGTGGCAATCCATGTGGTTCGGGAATTTGGACAGGGCAAAGTCTGCCGGGTCAGCTTACATTAATATACCTAGACATTTTACCTAATTCTTAAATTTATCAAGAAGTAGATAAAAATATGTCTATTTGCCATTATAAATTGGGTAGGGAGAAGACTGGTTTGTTTTACTTAATGGTTACCTAATATGTAAACAATAGATAATTGGTAAAGTTTATTAACGTAGGTATTAGCTTTTGCATTAATTCTCATGTATTTTTAAGACTAGGTATAGTCTGAAATCACCAAAGGTACGAGCATTATGAATAACTACCTGCGCCCCGCGACTTCACCCGCGTAAATGTAGATCCCGTGGGAATATCGGGATAAAAAGTAGCCTATATGTTAATTCAGGGTATCAGCTACCTCCATACAAAATTTCATCAAAATTGGTCCAGCCGTTTGAGCGTGAAGAAGTAACAAACATATAAACACACACAGCTACACACTCACAAACTTTCGCCTTTACAATATTAGTGTGATGATCAAAAATCAAAAGTCATTCTCTTTTCGATCGTCAAAAAATTAGGTATATATGTTAAATGTATGACCATAGATATAAGAATATTTCTATGCATAAGACAGTTCCCCAAAACGCCCGTCCTTCACACCTTCCCAGTGCTTTAGCTGGCAAGGACAAGCGCAAGAAACTCCCCAAAAAGCTTGGTCCCCAAAAAGGTTGGTTGATAGAGGTTTGAGGAAAAGGGTGGAAAGTTTTTCATCCTCCATAGAAAAAGGAGGATGAGAATACTGGTAATGAGATATATTGGTAAGGCGAACGACTTTCCCTGAGGCGTTGGCCTGTTGGCACGATTGATTTAGCTCCAAAATCGAGGACTCGTAGAGGACTTAGATTGCTCAAATCTATACATTTAGTTTATCATTGTTGTACAGATTGTCCTATTTGTACAGACGCCAGCACATTAAGCTACTACAATCTGTCTAATTTATTTAATGGATTTTCAACTTTATCGCTACAGCATAAGGTTCAAGGTTAATTGGGAAAATTTGACAGTTTCGGGTAGCTTGATATGCTGGCGTCTGTACATTTGCATATTAAAAAGTGACGAGGTAATTGAGAATAGATACTATGTCATTAGTTCAACTAGAGCGTTTGATTCACTTGCCCCGTTATCACTTCAGTTCAGTCCAACAGGGCAATTTGCGTAACACACTATCAGTAGCAATGGGTTTCATTTTGACAGTGGGACAACATTCATTGCGTTAATTACGTTGTTGAGCAAACACATTTTTCAATAGATTAGCAATATGCTTCAAAATTATTCAAATTGAGAGTAATAAGATGTTTCCGGTACGCGGTCTCCACTCCAGAACCTTTCGGCCCATTGGCCATCTGTTCTGCGAGCAATGTGCCCTGCCCACTGCCACCTAAGTTAAAAAGGTAAGGAAACATTAATTATCATTAATTAATAGTAAACAAATCATTTCATTGTTACAGTGGTCCTGCCAGTATTCTCATACGGCACGGCAATAGGCTGGATCTCCCCCATGGGGCCCCGGCTCATGTCAGACGAGACCCCGGCATCGGCCCCCGTGCATCCAGACACCATATCCTGGATGGCATCAGTGGTGTACCTCGTAGGTACCCCCAGCGTCTTCTTCTTTGGGTACATCGTGGATAACTATGGCAGGAAGAGAGCTTTGATGCTGACGTCATTTTCTATGGCTGTAAGTGTAGTATGATATGCATGTCAATATTTCAGGAATTTTGGGAAGTGGCTCGTACCTAGATCCTTCCGTGCCTCGGAAAGCCGTTGGTCCCGGTTGTAATTCGTGGACAGTCATTACGGGTTGTCAGAAGCCCGAAAGTTTGACAACCAGTCACATCAATGGGTATCGTGTTACCCAGTAACAAGGTTGTGGAGGTCCGATAGGCAATCGCTCCATGTAAAATACTGGTATTCAGCTGCATCCGGTTAGACTGGAAGCCTACCCCAAGATAGTTGGGAAAAGGCTAGGCAGATTGATTGACTCCATAATTCGTTATGCGATCGCTACCAAAATAGGTTACATATCAACACTTGGACTTGGCTGTGGTCGCAAGTTTTGGGTTCAATCCACATCCATGGTCAGGATAAAGCCGTATCAGATATTGTGTTTGAAACATGCTACCAAGCTAAAAATGGTTGTGACATGGATTTGACCTAATACTATAAACCTATTTCTGCAGAACTTGAAACTTGCCTCCTCAAACACCTCTCCCAAACGCTAGAAGAATCTTATACTTAAGTTATTTCTATCTTTCCAGGCATGTTGGGGCCTGAAGCTTTACTCAACTGAGACCTGGGCCCTAATAACAGCCCGAGCGATAGTCGGTCTCGGCGTTAGCGGCTCCTACGTAGTCACGCCCTTATACATCAAGGAGATCAGCGAGGATTCCATCAGGGGAATTCTTGGGAGTCTGGTGGTACTTTCGCAGAACCTGGGCAATCTATTTGCATACGTGATGGGGGAATACTTGAGCTATAACGCCATGCTGTGGGTGTGTCTGATCGTGCCTATCCTGCATTTAGTGCTGTTCACTGCGATGCCGGAGACACCTTCGTATTTGTTGAAATGTGGGAAGGTTGAGGTGAGGATTTTTTTTTTACACACTTACCTAATAGGCAATTCCTACATTGTAGTGTTGAGATGCTGATGGTAACCCGCGAGGGCAGGTTCAAGGTCGATCAGGAAAAGACTACCTAGATAGGTAATCTTTTGTCCTTTCTGAGGTAGACACCTAGAAGAATTTGAGGGAGACTTTAGTCCATAAGGCATAATTGGGACAGTTATAGGTGTGGAAGGGGTTTCGAAACCTTTTTTAAAAAGTGTAACAGTATGGCTTAGATATACAAAGCCAAACGTTGTTTGCTTTCCCAAGAACTACAAAAGCAAAGATACCTTTTCAAAATCTAAGTACCTACCTAAGCCACACATAGATCGGGAAAAATGCTATAAAAACCATCTTTGTCTCCTTACCTCATTTACTTTAAACAGGCAGGTACTACTAATAGTCTCATTTCTTTTAAAAAAAGCTTTTTCTAAATGCGGAATGAGAGCAGTGGTAGCCAAGTGGTAATGGCCGCGACTTACGAGTTGTAGGTCGTAGGTTCGAACCCAGACAGGCGCTTTACTTTGTGTAAATTATTTCAACACCACTGCTCTCAAAACGGTGAAGGAAAACATCGTGAGGAAACCGGCATGTCCTAGAACCAAAAATTCGAAGACATGTGACATCTGCCAATCCGCACTGGGCCCGCGTGGTGGATTACGGCTCACTCTCTCACAGAGAGGAGGCCTGTGTCCCATCAGTGGGAAGATTATAGGCTGATTATGATGATTATGATATGATAAATGCGGAATGCATATTTTATATATTAAATCGTTCCCTCAGGAAGCTCGTGACGCACTAGCATGGCTGCGATGCCGGGAGCCTTTCGAGCCAGCCGTGGACAACGAACTGCAGAACTTGCTGCTCGAACTTGAGCAGAGCAAGTCGGGCACACTGAGCGCCGCGCTCAAAACACTCGGTAAGTAGGTAATTGAGTAGAAAGGTACCTTGAAGGACGGTATCAAGGAAGACATTGCTGATTGATTTTTTGGCACATTTGCACTTCTTAGTTAATTATGTGTAATAAGAGAAGAATGTGACGGCACGGTTGGCGTAGTGGTTAAGCCATTGACTACTGCGCTGCGTGTCGCGGGTTCGATTCCCGCACGGAACAAATATTTGTATGACCTGACCTACAAGTAGTTGTTCCGGGTCTGGCTGTTTGTGTATGTGAGTTTAAATGTTTGTAAACGCACCCACGATACCTACAGGAGAAATTCCTAGTGTGGGGCAAAGTAAAAAAAAAAAAAATGTGGAATATGACGACACATCTATTTTCTATATTTTTAGAATTTATTGTTGTAAAAATATGTCGATTTCAGGGTAAGTTTTCTAGGATGAAATTTTCAAGCGAAATCGGAAACTATAGAATAGAATAGAATAGAAATACTCTTTATTATGTACACCAAATAAATTACAGACATAAAAATAGAAACTGTACATAGGGTGACACAAAGGGCGGTCTTATCGCTAAAAGCGATCTTTTAAAGACAACCTTTGGATGGATTAAAAAGGGGAAGGACAGACAAATACTGTAGGTAGTCTGTGGTGTACCTATTACATAATACATACATAACGTATATTATACTAATCTAAATAAATATATACATATAATAATAAACATGAAACAGGAGCAAAGAAACCACCAACCACCGCCATTTAGCTTGATTTGTAGAAATTCGAAAATTGATTAGGTATAATTAAGTATTGTTTTTGTAAATATCTTTTTACCCAGGTTAAATACTCAACTAGGTAGGTATATCCTATGATTTCACCAGGCGGCTTGGCCCGCGTGAATGTCGGAAAGTATCCTATGTGTTGATCCCGGTTACCTACAAACTATCTGAGTGCCCATCTAAATTAGTTCAGCCGTTTTTGAGTGATTCAGTAACAAACATTTAAACGAACAAACTTTCACTTTTAGTAGGATTCAACGTCCCTCCATCCATACCCTAAGCCGATTATCTGGCAGCACTGCTACCACATTGTAATAAGTAGTCGAATGAACTTCCTCCTACTAAAATTTTGCTGTGTCCGACGGGGTTCATAATAGGCTATTTGACAATGTAAAAAATAAGATCATAATTAATGACACCCGTATAGATTATCGCTTTTAAAATCGATTTGCATTAATTTTACTACAAAACAATGTATTATTTATAAAAAAAAACCCGAAAAAACTTCATCTTTTTAAATCTGGCGCACGTAATCGAAAACGGTCTGGATTGGCTGACCTTATCTTGACGTCATGATTTAGTAAATTTCTGTCTATCGTTGACAGAACAGATGACTTTTGTCTAGTATGTACGATTCACGTAAACAAACGTTGAAACGGTCGAGCCGTTTCAACGTTTGTTTACGTGAATCGTGACGTCACGACGCCATATTGTTAAAGATAGCGTTTTGGCGGCTTATTTAAACAGTACATTTTTATTTACTATTTTTATAAGAAATACATTATGCAATTTGAAGTAATAGGTTTTTGTGGGCTCGTTAGACACCATTAAATAATCTGAGATGTTTATCAGAAACCAGTCAAATAGCCTATTGTTTGTATTGCTTTATACTTACCACCTGTATAATATGTAGATTATATTTCCTGCTGCAGCAGGAAATTCATGGGAAAAGTGGTTAATAAAATCAGTCTTTTAAAATTTCAATTCCCTGACGTTTTTGTCATTAAATAACTTGGCCGTGTACCGAAACCATAGCACGATCTAGCTTTTGCACATTCCCAATCAACGCCATCTATCGGCGAAGGTAACAATTAAAACGGACGTGTTTTTTTAATGGTGCTGCCGAATTTGAACATTATGGCAATTTTTTTCAAGATAAAACTTCCCTGTTTTACAATAAAATAAAAAGAAAAAAAAAAAAACTATTTGTCGTCGAAAACTTGCTTTTAAATTTTTCTTTGCTAGCTTAAATTTTATTTTGCTTTTTTTTTATTACTAAATGGGCCCGCTCTTGACCCCGATCACGCCTGATGGTAAGCGATAAATGAGGTCTATGATGGAACGAGCGTGCCCAGAAGAAAATTTATTTAGTAAATTACCTACTAAATAATACTTTCATTATAACAACTTCATAGAAAAAAGAAATAGGTAGTAAATTTATTTATTTATTTATTTATTCTTCAACAAATTTACATTTGTGTCGAACAATGGTTTTAACAATAAATGTACCTAACACAGAATTAAATAATCATCATAGTCAGAAAAGAAACATAAAAGAAAATATTAAAATATTACATTCCACATTGGTCACAACATTATTAGTCATAATATAATAATAATTTCATATAATAATAATGATAATATAATAATTTAACTTAATATTTTTTTTTTTTTTTTTTTTTTTTCAAGCCATCCAGTCTTTTATTTTTATTAATACCTAATTATCTTACAATTTAACTCTAAAATATACATATTATATAGTATATACAAGTATATAAAAAAGAAGGGAAAAGAAAAAGAGAGGAGCTCATTGGGCATCAAAAAATTCGTCCGCATCGCTGTCAATGGCATAAGTGCCCAAAAGGCTGGCAGCATTACCACGTTGGATGGCAATGCTTATTCTTTGGGCTAAAAATAGGCCAGCCCTCTGGTCACGTGATGAGTCAACCAACCGCTTGGCGATGTCCCGATATATTTGATGAGCACTCGGACCCCAAGGCCCTAGTGTTTCAACCCCAAACGGCTCAAACATATAGCTCCCAATAAGGTTGTTATATTTGCGCCGTTTGAGGATTTCTGCTCCTGAAGCAGCCGCCCCAGCACAGCCCACCGTGCTAGGAAGATGGGATGGCGCGAGGGTGTCGACACAGGTAGCATCCCACACCAAAGGCCTACCCAACTTCCAAGGCATTATGGTCATTCCATCTGGCCTCTTCCCATCGTCGCGTGCCAAGCCATTGGGTTCTAAAACAGCTGGCACCCCGGCGGTGACAAGAGCCCGACGGATGATTCACTTAATATTATTTAACTCAAAATTAATAAAAATAAAATTCAAAGAAATGTATGTCAATAAGAGTCATGATAGAATGTTGAATAATTATATCGTATGAAGTCATTAGAATATATTAGTACACCCACTATATTAGTGCCACATATTAGTTCGAACTACTTATTATCTTTAAGAAACTCTTCTATGCTGTAATAACATTTCTTCAATAACAATGACTTTAATTTTCTCTTGAATTCGTTTGGATTCACAGAGTTTTTAAATTCTACAGGCAATTTATTATACAGATTTACTGATTGCACTCTTGAGGCATGTTTAACAACGTTAAGCTTAGGCTGTATGAAATTGGGTAGATCCTTTCTTCGCGTTTCTATTCTGATAAGTCTCTGTTCTTCTGTCTCAAACTTATGGATATTTTTAATAAAATGACTAAGCAGGACCAGAATATAGAGGCATGGCACTGTGAGAAAGTGCAGTTTCTTAAAATGATCTCTACAAGACTCCGTTTGTTTGATGCGAAGCATAGTTCTCAAGGCTCTTTTCTGTATAACAAAAGCAGCATTAATATTGTATTGGTAGCTGTTGCCCCAGAACTTTATGCTATATCTAAGTCTAGACTCTATGAGTGCAAAATATACCATTCTGAGGTGAGCAATGGTTAATTCATCTCTAAGGCTCCTAAGAGCATAGCAAGCACTACTCATAGTGTTAGTGACCACTTCCAATTCCTTCTTCCAATTTAAAACTGCATCTATTTGTACCCCTAATTTAACATTGTCTACCATATTCACTTTATTCCCTAATAAATTTACTTTGACAGTATCGTTGTTCTTCACGGTCGATTTAAATAATAAACATTGCGTCTTTTTTAGATTTAGTTTTAGACCATTCATAGTAAACCATTTCTCAAGCGCACATATGATAAAATTAATCTTCTTTTCTAAATTTTCCATATTGTCACTAGCTATAATAGCGCTTGTGTCATCGGCAAAAACTACAAGTTTAGTATCATCTGAAATACTTTTCATGTACGCTATCAGATCATTTATAAATATTATAAAGAAGACAGGGCCTAGAACTGATCCTTGTGGTACGCCTTTATTTATTATAACTGTGTCTGATTTGTGTACTTTTTCATGCCCGTCTTCTTGAACTGTTTTAATTTCCACATACTGCGTTCTATTATGTAAATAGGATCTGAATAAATTCAAAACATTTCCCCTAATGCCATAGAAATCCAACTTATTCAGAAGAATACAATGTTCCACTGTATCGAACGCAGAACTAAGGTCGAGGAAAAGTCCTGCTACTTTTAGTTTAGCATTCAACTTACCCACTACATCATCAATTAACATGTCAATAGCATCTGTTGTTCCTACATTATTTTGATAACCAAATTGTTGGTCGGTAATAATTTTGTGCTTATTCAAATGACAAACAAGCCTCACTTTCATAATTTTTTCAAATATTTTAGAACATACCGGCAACAAAGAAATAGGCCTATAATTCCCTGGATCTGTTTTAGAGCCTTTCTTGTGTATAGGTAGTACTTTAGCTAATTTAAATTGCTCGGGAAAAACACCTTTAATTACATATTCGTTTATTGAATCGGCCAAAGGGCTAGCTAATAAATCAATGTTTTCTTTTATGATACTCATAGGAATTTCATCATGGCCAAAAGACTTTTTACTATCCATACTCATAACTAATTTAAAAACTTCGATAGGTGTAACAGGTTCAAAGACCATATCCTCCTCTACTCTTACCCCATGATTTTGTAAATACTCGTTTGCTGTATTAATGTCACTCATGATATAATTTGAATTATTACAGAACTTTTCCAATAGAATATTAGCAACTTCTGATGGATTATGAACTATTTTATTATTATTATCTTTAAGTATCAAATTGTCATTTACATATTTTTTAGGATTCCTCCTACTATTTATAATTTTCCAAATAACTTTACCAGAATTCTGTGCTAGATTTATTTCCGTTCTTACTACTAGTCGTTTCGCGTGTCGTACTACTTTTCTATATACCCTAAAATAATTACTACGATATTTTACTATTGAAACGTCACAGTTATCTTTGTCAACAAAATTTAGAAACCGTTTCATTTTACTAGCGACTCTTATTCCCGTAGTTAACCATTTAGATTTGTTGCTGGTTTTTGTATTTATTTTTATTTTCTTTTCATTAAATGTGTTAGAATGCAGTTCACCTAGTTTGTCAATAAATGCACTTGCGCACCAGTTTTCTTGTAGCAACTTTTGCCTAAAACAAGACTTGTTCCCTTCATTATATAATCTTCTTTCAATATACATATAACTTTGCTCTTTCCTTAAATCCACTTTTTCCAGTGATAATGTACAAAATAGGCCCGCATGCCCATCAGTAGTACAAGAACTTATGCGCATGTTCTCTCACTCGCACTCGCCTCATGTCACCATTTGGTTCCTAAAAAATCTTACTGCGCAACCTTCTGCACAAAGTTCAGGCCCGCCAAGTTACATAAATGAACATCGAAACGCACAGCAATAGATCTGCCTAGACTCAGTCATTAGTGTCTGTTTGTTCAGGCGAACGGTAACAACTAACGATAAGTAAACGAATGGTCACTAGTAGTGGCTACCGGTAACGGGACGTAGGTACGCCAAACAGCCGGGAGACTGTTTGTCCACACTAACGCTCTCGGCATGATCGTCTGTGTTTGACTAACTTATAATATAGGTTTTTGGGTTAGAAAGAATCTTTTTCGAGTTCGAGAACAACCTGTTTATGGTAACACTTGTACCTACTGTGTAGAAAACGAATCGTTTTATTTACCAAACGTAGTTTTCGCTAAACTTAGATGAAGCCTGACTGCGGCGTAGCACAAAGGGTAGGTAGTAAACATTTTATTTGACACTAGCTGTGCCCGCGAGTTCGCGTACATGTCGGAAAACAACGTTTTAATTTGCGCGGAACCCTAATCTAAAATAAAAGCCTAAGTTAGTCCTTATAACATCAGCTATCCGCCAGTGAAAGTCCCGTCAAGATCAGTTCAGCCGTTTTGGAGATTGAACCGAACAAACAAACAGACAAAAAATTTAAAAATAGTTTTTTTGTTATAAGTACTTATTGTTTATATAACTTTCGCATTTAGTAAAAAGCTGTTATTTTGACATTACAAACAGGCACTCTAAAACAAAAATTTGCCGAATCGGTTCAGCCGGTCTCAAGTGACGCGCTTAGCAACGAACAGCATTTAATTTTTATTTTTTTTAAATACTCAAACACTGTTTTTGGGGGGACCTGGTAATCTGTGTGACAGGTTTTCCTAGTGCAGATACCAGTCTCCCACAAAGATGTTTAACAGATGTTGTAATCTTCATATTTTTAAGGCGCCTTTGTGGAAGAGAAATAAAATGTTTATTTAGGTACTTTTCTATCGACAGATAAATTTTATTCGTGGAATAAAATTGACGTCTGACAGATTTTGTATCTGTCATGTACCTATACTATAGGTACTGTCAAATATTATCTGGGGTGGATTTTGTACATGAAGAAGTGTGATATCGGAACGTTGCAGTTATAGATGTATTATTATTATCTGTGGTAGTAGTATGTCTGGGCTGTTCATGGTTGTTGCTGTCTCGCTCTCTCGCTACCGATCAGTCATATTGCAAAGCTGTAAGTTAATAGTTTTATAAAGAATAAATACGACTTTAATTAATAGAAGTGTTTAACTTAGTACATAACAGTTTGCCCTGAGCTCTGGCACTTTTTTTTTTTGGTTCGCGGTGGTAACCCTCATGTACTTCCTTCATCGTGGGGGTGACAGAGGGGCATGCCGGACTCATACCTGTTAAAACCACCGTGGTGTTCCACCTCTGCCCTATGGTCGGGGTTGCGGGATTCGCATAAGCATTCACCGCTCCCCCGACAGGCCTCGACCCGCTGTACCTCAGCGGGTCCCACCTCCCCGTGCGCCATAATAGCCGCACCCACTCTTGAGTGGCGCGCGTGGAACACTGCGGCGGCGCCAACTCAGGCCTGTCTGGTCGGACGACTGATGCCCCTAATCCGCCGCCCGAAATACATTCACTTATAATTTAAGTAGATTATGACACTACCTACCAGCCGCCATGCAGCAGTTCCATATGTACAGACGCCATCACATCAAGCTACTAAAATCTGTCAAATTCCTTTACTAGATTTTCAACGTTATCGCTAAAGCATACGGTTCAAAGTTGATTGGAAAAATTTGACAGTTTCGGGTAGCTTGATGTGATGGCGTCTGTACCTACCGTTTTACCTACCTACCTACTAGAAGTAGGTACAACTAGCCGTCTCCAATATCAAAATACCTTTACTTATCTCCTAACAACAGTTTCTGAAACGAGTTAGTAGTTAGATAAACAAGCACACCCGCGGCTCTGCGTCAGTGTAGCGTCTCGCTTTATGTACATTCCCATGACGCTTTTAACACGCACCCACCGGCCACCGTTATGAAGAGCTTCCGGACGAAAAAACTTAATGCTGTGTAGATTGCAGATGCTGGGTTGGTCGCTCGTATGGTTAGATAATTATATTTTGGACATTGGGTGGGGGCACCTACCTACGTCTCTAGGGTATTTCTTTTAATTTAAGGCCTTGTCCTAACATTCAAATTTTCAATTTTTTTAATTAGTAGGACGACTTACTCGCCCTATCAATGAAGTCGCGTGTGTACAGACGCCAGCACATCAAGTTACTACAATCTGTCAGATTTCTTTAATAGATTTTCGACTTTATTGCTAAATCATAAGGTTCAAGGTTGATTGGGAAAATCTGACAGTTTCGGGTAGGTTGACCTGCTGGCGTCCGTACATCATTATTCAGGTTTAACGATCGCATAATCACGATCTCGCATGGCATTGCATTCGGTTAGGACGCAGGGTCAGAATTTTCCATTATGTGTTTGAGATGGGCAGATCCGCGGACTTTTACTGTTTCTGCGAATTTCGTAACACACGGAGATTAACAGTTTTCCCGACTCGGGAATCGAAGCCTGAACTCAACGCGCGGTAGCTGTGATACTAGACTAGATTGAGGTTGTTAACATTTTAACTAGGTAGGTGCTTAGACCTTTACTGGTACATATAACACGTGTTTAGCGCAGAATTTTGTTTAGTCTATCTACCTACATATATCTACAATTATGTACATAGATTCCTTGATACACCATACCTGACCAACCCATTCTTCCACAGTAACGGACCGCAGTACCTTCCGTGCGTTCCGCATAGTCCTCATCATCACAGTAGCACGGGAGCTATGCGGCTGTCTCGCCGTCCTACACTTCGCGTCACTGATCTTCAGCAAGGCGAGTGCCGGAGGATGCCTGCTTACAGCCAACCAACAGGCTGCAGTGTTGGGACTGGTGCAATTCGTGGGGTCTTGCACTGCGTCCAGTCTTGTGGAAAGGACTGGGAGGAAGGTGAGAGACTTTGATTCTATAGTGATAAGAAAAGGACAGAGTGAAGGGTGTGAAATGGACCTAACATTGGCTTCTCCCAAATCGAAAATCGCTTGCTATGCTGACCGCTGAAGTAACCTCGGGGCTGGATCCGCCACCCAGGATCCAGCCCCGAGCTGGTGAGATCACCAAAACAATAACGTTGATTTTGAATCTAATGTCGTTTTTTACGCGTACCGGAAGACTTGAGCGTTGGAAGGCCTTCTACAAGGTGGTCCGACGACCTTGTGAAGGCCGCAGGAACCCGTTGGATGCGAGAAGCACAGAACCGGTCGAAGTGGAGGTGCTTGGGGGAGGCCTATATCCAGCAGGGGACGTCTTTCGGCTGAAATTATGATGATGATCGTTTTTTTACGTAGGAGAATCACCGTGAATACCCTGGCTAAAGAAAGCATAACCCTGAAGAGTTCTTCTATACTCACTTGTGAGATGCGAAGTCATTCGACCAATTTGCAACAACTAGTGGTCTTAACATAATTGTCTAATGGGCAGTGGTGGATCTAGGAAGAGTGATGACGTATAGATTATACTAAAATGTTTCATCTAGACTTACCCTTTTTTATCTTCCCCAGCCACTCCTCGGAACAACCTGTCTGGTCTCCGGCATAGCGATGTGTGCACTCGGTGCGTGGTTCTACGCGCACGTGGGCGCTGACACCGAGACCGCGTCGTGGCTGCCCATCGTCGCGCTCTGTCTGTGCATATACTGTGACGCGGCTGGGTTGCAGCCTGTGCCCTTCGTTATTATGACTGAAATGTTCTCTTTCCAGGTTTGTACACTTCTATTTTTTTATGATTTAATATTTGATTTTGGTGCCTTTGCCCAGCAGTGGGACACAAACTAGGCTAATAAAAAAAATTGATTTTGGTGGGTGATTATAGCCACCTCTCAACCGAGGTCGATTTGCTCATTGCGAAATGGAAGGTATACCTACAGGACGGTGGCAGGGATATCGACGCGCAAACTATAACCATGAATTCAGCACATGATTTTAGATTTCTCCCTAGCGTAAACATTTTTCGTAAGTTATAAAAAAAATCTGCTGTTTAAAAAAAAGTGCAATAAGTACCTACGCGGCCAAAATGTATGGAACAGCAATTTTTTTTTTAATAACCGACGAAAAATATCAACGCAGGGTCAATTGCCGGGTCAGCGGGATTGTTGCCGGGTCAGCGGGATTGTGCCGGGTTAGCGGGATTGTCCGAAAGGGGTTACCGCTGGCCCGGAACATAAAGACCTAAGGAAGGAAGGAACATGGGTGGGTTTTAGTCAGTAAGAGTCTGACACTCCCTCCCGCTCCACCCAGAGCGGGAGGGGTCTTTTGATGATATACAATCGGGAAAAAAAAAAGTGGGTGCAGAATCATGTACCGTACCTACTGAATCCATGGTAACAGGTTGCGTTGCGCGTTGCCGTTGATGTCCCCTACCACACCCCATGTATTTGGGCATTGTTGGTCTTAATTTGAGATCAACTTGTTTGTTGTTTTCCAGACAATATCCATGTACTAGTAGATACCTATACTTACTCTCCATAACTGAAAGTTGAAACAGTCTAATTTACATAGATTATTCTGAAAGACTGATTTTGATTGCTAAAATAAACAACTCTTCTGTTCCAGCTCCGCGGCACAGTAACAGCAATAGTCATCGCATTCGCGTGCGGTCTCATGTCAGTAGAACTGCGAGTGTTCCAGCCAATCGCCGCTTCAGTAGGCCTCTACTTCATCTTCTGGCTATTCTCAGGCGTTTGCCTAGTCAGCACAATTTACATCGCCTGCGTAGTCCCAGAGACAAAGATGAGGTCCCTAGACGAGATCTACGCGGAAATCGGAGGCAAAGACAAGAAAGTTAAGAGCAAAGAAAAAGACTGCGAAGCTGACGTCACAAAACTGTAGATTATGACGTCATCTGTCATGTCGGTATTATTTTGAAGTTCGGTGTCGCTTGTAAAAGTATTGATTGCTAGTTCGGTTAGATTTGAACGTTGGCTTAGCAGTGATATTTTGCACTTTAATGTGTGTACCTAGATGTAGTTTTGTTTTAAGCGTTTTTAATACAGCAAGCTGACTCAGTGTTTTGGTTCAAGAGCTGAATATTGGCACACTAACTGTAGGAATTGCGGAATTTAATTTTGACGGTTCAACTACATTCATTGCGTTATTTACGTTGTTGAGCAGACAAGACAAATATTTCGAACATATCGCACCTCCGCTCAAATAGTGTTGTAAGTCAAAAAAGCAAACTATCGATAAAAACGCGTTTGAAATTTTATTCTAACGTTTTTTTTCACTTAACATTATAGGTAATGACACTAGTGCCATCTAGGGATAAATATTTAAACCATAAGCACGACATTATTCAAGATAAGATTTTGAAGTTTTCTGAAACGAATGGTGCAATAAAAGAGTTTTTAATTTATTTTTTTGAGTTTGACATTATTTGAGCGGAGGTGCGATATGAAGCATTGGATTAGCAATATCCTTGGTTGATAGTTTGTTACGCAATTAGGGTGCTAGTTTCCCATATAGCCAGCTATCAGGGCTCACAATTTCAGGCTATGTCTATTAGAGCGTTCGCAGACGGCATACAATCGGTGGCCGATTTTTTGTAGGGGCTAAATGAAACAGTAGAGATCAAAAATGTAAACGCACACGTCATACAAAATTTAGGACTAATTTATCATATTTTTTAGCCTATATTGTGTTCCACTGCTGGCCAAAGGCCTCCTCTTTTTCTTTCCAAACGTTCCTGTCTTGGGCGATCTTTGACCATGTTAGCCCTGCAAAATCATTTATCGGAGGGGATATTCTCGTAATTTTAAGAAAGGTTCAGTCTGATCTCAATCTGTCAAAAATACCTTTATATTCCCTAAATTTCTGACATATGTTTGTCGCATGAGACTGCGACTAGATTTTGAACGTCTTAAATTGCGAGAATCGGCCTTCTGATCGTCACACAACCTTCACCGTGGTCTACCTCGACGGCGACGTCCTCCCTCAGGCGTCCAGTGTGTGACGATCTTTGCCCATCTCTTCGGGTGCATTCGTGAGACGTGTTCGGCCTCCCGAATCATCTTAGCTGTTTTTTCTCTAACATCCGCTATTTGAGTCATGTAGCGCAGGGTCTAAATAAGGGAGAAATAATCTGACGAATTGCAGGACCTAGAAAAAGTATGCCGTGTGCGAGCGTGGTTAACCTATTAACTTCTAGGATCTAAAGACTTGTAGATATTGCGGTTTAGAGCATAGAGTATCAATTTATGTAATTATGTGAGCGAGCTTGCACAAATACTCAGCTGCGTAAATGTGAGTAGTTTAGCGTCTTCTTGTTTTTCACCAAATTGGCGCCATTCTTTTGAAGGCCACAGACTGGGAAAGGCCCAGTCAGGATTTTTATTCTTATTCTATTTAATAAACATCGATCTAAATGTTATAAATAAGATTTAAAACACAGGGCCCTAACATCAGGGTCTCACTGGCAATTTTTAAGTTGTGTTTTACAAGACGTCTATTTTTTTATATATAACGATAATAATTATACGCGTGAAAACTCACGAATACAATTTGTGCCATTTCATTATAGATTATGTTTTTGTATGTATTGTATATTAATTGTCAAAATTGTATGACAAACGAATCTCCTGTTACGTATGATGTTTTTGTTACTAAGAAATAAATTAGTATTTTATGTAAATTGTGTTGTTTCACTTTTTTACGTTAATTCCAATTATTTAGGCCATCTGACATTGAAAAAAGTACCTTCAGGACCTAAAGACCCAACGACGAAGGAGAAGGAGTATAAAGGACCTTCAGTTCGCCCTTTCACATCAAACGCAGCATGAAACTCCAATGAAGGACATGAAAGTCATTGCCCCAATGAGATGCTGACTTTAGGTTTTGTTTTCCCTCAAACTTGCCATATAATTTCGTATCTGGTTATAGTCCGCGCGGAACTAGTTGGCCGCGCCTTAGGTGGGGTCGGGGGTGAGGGCGGCGGGGTTGCCTATTGTTCGCAACACACGTACTGAGTAACGACAAAGCGCCCCCTCCCCTCCGTCCCACCGCTCACACCTAAGGCGCGGCCAACTAGTACCGCGCGGACTATAGTACCTATACATACCTTACTTTCAAGTGAATAATAAGTTTGTGTAAATTAGTATCTGGGTCTGCCCTAGGCCTACTTTTATTATTCTAAAGGTAAAAGGTGTAGAAATAAAACCAACAAATTCACAAGCAATGGAATGTTTACAATTGCAATGATAAAGTTCTTACAGTATCATGTGTAAGTACATAGAATCCTTGCCTGAAAGACAGTCTCACTTTGTATATTAATAAAATCCAATAATCTTTGTATAAATAAATAAATATGTATCGCGGATAAACTCTCAAAATTCAAGCCATTCGTTGAAGTCACAACCTTTTCGCCTTTCATTAGGAATAATGGAATTTATGACTTTGCCTTTTTTGGAGGCCTTATGTCATTGAGATGTCAAAAAAATTTAGTTTTAAAAAGATCCACTAGGTCATAATGTCGCTACTGCTGTCAAAGTTGGAAATGAAAATTCTTATACATTGGAAGTTAAGTTTATACATTGGAGGTTAACGCACCCCGCGTTAGGTAGCCCGCGTATTGATACTTCATGCAATAGTCACTCAATAGGATTATATGAACTTATGAGTGTTGTATTGATGATTATAGTGCTGTAAAGTCATATTTGTTACGCTCGCGATACATATTTTAATCCACATTCAACATGACACTATCCAGCACATTGCAAAAAGAAATTCTGAATTTCACGGGCTAACCTGACGCTTGCCCCTTAAATAAATAAAATTCAGTAGTGTCATTTGTGATCCCAAAAATTCTTAAAATAACTGAAAATAATTTGAGTTAAAATCTCGACATCGTGCTGCCATCTTTCGGCACAAGTACAAAGCAAGACCACCTTTCTCGAACAGTCCGAACAGATTTTATACAAAACACTCGATTATTTCTGGTTATATATTACATACATAGTACATAATGATTCTGTGTTCTAACGTATACGACATTGATAAAAAATGGAAGTTTACTTTTATATAAAACGACGATCACGATATATTATAGAAATGAGTGTTCTTTTTATTTCTGAAATTTGTGCTTTCCCCTATAAATAGATTATACATACATAAATAGATGATACTTTACTAAATCTTTGCCCAATTTGTAATTCTCGAGGTTTTAAGTACAAAGTGACAGAATGTAGATTTTATGCAGGGTGTCAAGGACGTCGACGCGAAAACTGTAACCATGACCTCAATACATCATTTTAGAAACACCAGAGATGAAATATTTCGTCGGTTATCCATACAAATGAATAATCTGTTTGTAATGTCAATATCAAAATGTCAATATAACAGTTTTTTACTAAATGCATATGAAAGTATATACGGTACTTAAAACATTTTTTTTTTAATTTTTGTCTGTCTGTTTGTTTCGGCTAATCTCCGAAACGGCTGGACCGATTTTTATGAAATTTGGTGTGGGGATACTTTGAAACCTGGGGAAGGACATGGGCTAAATAAAAAAAAATCTGCTGTTTCTTACAAAAGTGCAATACCTACACGGTCAAAACGTATGGAACAGCAGATTTTTTTTTTTAATTGACGAAATATTTCTATTTTGTTGTGTCTAGAATCATTTACTGAATTTATGGTAACAGTTTTCGGGACGATGACCCTGACACCCTGTTTATGGGGATAATCTTGTAGAATCGTATAGTTTCTTAGATATTAAATGTATATTTTAATTATATAAAAAACCTGTCTAATCTCGAAAAACATCACATTATTCAATACAGTTTTTAAACTACTACTTACATTATATTATGCATCTTTTAAATATATTTTTTTAATCAAAATCATCACGAATTCTGCAAAGATTTAGTTTATAATATTTTTAAGTACACAATAGTTATCAATACATCTTAAGACGATAACATACCAACTACGTGACTACGCTATTACAAAATCTATAGTACGCATAGTATAAAAGATTATTATGTACTTATGTAACTTTAGTTTGAATGTTTCATTTACATTTGTGACAAGTGTGCCTTATTTTCACCTGTACTTTGCTAGAATTTAATAAGACTAATAGAGAAATATGGAAGAAAAAGACATGTGCAACCCCAAATAAATTGGCATAAGTGCAGGGGAATGCTGACTTTGCTTGAATTTGTGTTGTTTTTAAAGCAAATAAATATAAAAAAAACAATTGGTAAATGATGTCAAGATATGCATGGTGCCTTTAATTGAAAAAAGAGCTGCTCTTTTCTAGAAATCTAAACAAATATGTAAATAAAATTTAAGTGCTTGTTTGTAATGTCAAAATAACAGCTTTTTTCTAAATGCATATGAAAGTCTATACGGTACTTAAAACAATTTGGACTTTCACTGGCAGATAGCTGTTGTTATGTGTGACTTAAGTAGTCCAGTATTGCAAGTGCGTGCGCATACGTATCGCAATGTACTATTAACATCATTTATTTATAATATACATTATCCACTTAAAATATTTTTCTTATAGAAAAAAAATCATAAATATTTACCTATTCTGGGTTTAAACAAGAATAATTATCTATTCCAACCAGTACAGATGATAATAAGGCTAATTTTACTATTATAAAAACTGTCATATTATTTATTATTCCTGATCACTTTATAATTATCACGTCTTCAAGTTTGGGAGAGGGAGGGGGGGGAGGGCTTAGCTTATTAAAACAAAATATAAAGTTAACAATGACAGGTTCTTATGTCCAAATGTTATGATTATGACCTTAGTTCATCACTACTTGGTTAAATCATTTTCTAAATAAACACTGTGGAATAAGGTCGAAAATTGGATGAAAACATATTTTGAATATGGCTGAAATTCGTAAACTGTATGTAGTAATGCCATATCAGGATTGGTTACATGTATGAAACGAATTTCACCCTTAAAATAGAATAAGTATAGGTATTCTCTATTTTTCTGACTTTTATAAGTACATAATCACTTAAAAACTATCCCTAAATCTAATAATATGCTTTGGATTGACATAAAAAAATTAAAAATATAGTTGCCGCATAATTTTTCCGAAATAACAGATCTAGTAAAAACTTAATAAATAAAAAAACAATTCGATCACATTCCGGCAAGATTTCTTTCGCGAACCATTTATAACAATATTGCACTAATATAACATTTTTAAATAAAAAAAAAAAGTAAATGATATGCAGATACTTAGCCTAAGTTATAAATATACCCGAAAATCCAATTTTAAATAAAGATTTTTATACATTTTCGCTGTCTTTTGTGATAATCGGGTTTGCAGAATGTGTGAAATGAGCAATAATTAGTAGGTAGGTACATAAAAATAAAACTATGTTATAATTGTCAAAAGCGTACAAACGCAATATAGACTTTAAAAATAATTAAATTGATATTTATGATTTAATTACACATTCACACCAACCCGCACTGGGCCCGCGTGGTAGACTATAGCCCACTCCCTCTCGAAGAGGAGGCCTGTGTCCCAGCAGTGGGAACATTATAGGCTGATTATAAGATACATGGTCCTCACATTATCTGACCAAAGTTATGTCTGGAATTTAAAAGATCTGTGAGTTTGTTTCGCCATGTCTTCTTAGGGATAGTCAGATAGTACATGTCGACTCCATCAAGCTTTTTTTAATATGACGTCATTCGTCAGGTCATCAAATGGTAAACCATTGATAAACCATTTCATTTCACTTCATTACTTTCGACTAGATTTTTTTATAAGATTGTCGAACCTTTCGCTAAATCCAATAATAATAATATATAACTGTATAATCCAATATACGAATTAAATCATAAATACCAATGTTACAAGACCTAAAATTAAAATAAAAGAAGCTGCCACATAAAAAAAACCTATCAAATATTTTGGCTCGTAGCAATTTTGGTTTATATATTCGGTGAGACATATTCAATATATACGTCAGTCTTCAATGAGTGATGTGAGCAAATGGTAATATACTAAGTACATGTTAGACTTCGAGTGAATTCGGTTACCCGAACTTTTCCGAAGGGTTAGGTTAAGGCGGTTGAAAATGGCGCGTAACTTCGCACGAGAAGTAAAAAGACAAAATAAGGAGACTAATTCCAATATACATATAATATTATGCGGTTTAAGAGCTTTTTGAAATAACTGACCAGCGATATTTCTTGCAATTAAATTTTGACTTTCGCGAGCAACATTCAACTTTTTAAGGCCCTTTAACACGGTAGAGTTTCTTTACGGTACGGTTGGCGTATAATCCGCGCCGTAGAAAAAAACGGGTCTGTCAACAAGCTTCCATTGTGATCCATACAACACTGACGACCCTGCCTACACACGGCGAATAAACCGTAGTGTTTCACGGCAAGAAAAACGTGTGTGTACAAAGGGTCTAAGAAATGGTCAGAGTTTGACAAGTTCTCAGCTTCAAATTATCAATTTGGAAACTGGTAGTCTGTTGGTCCATGCAGAAACTCGAATCGAATTGCTTTGCTGACCGTACTTATAACACAGGGTGACATAAAAACAAATGCTCTTTTAAATTGTCATTTTCAGTTTCCCTTTAAAAGAAATGCATCAATATTACTTAAAAGAAGCTGTATTATTTATAATAATAATTGCAAAAACGATGAGAAATTATAAATACGTAGCAAAAGCAATGCAAACGTTAGCTGCCTTTTCTCAATGTTTTGGTTTAAATGCAAAGGAATGTTACGGTTTAAAAGGCAATTTATTAGCACGCAATCGGAAATTTAGATATATATATATAATTATATAAATATTTTTGATAGTTTTAGTATAATTCGTAGAAAAACGGCTCATTTGTGGAATATAGTTCTGGTGCAAGTTAAAATTAGGAGTTCAAATATTTGATTAAAATAATTGCATTGGTTACAAGTATGAAAGTCTCATTTGGGCAAAATGTTGCTGATCAGATAACGCTAGAATTTTAAGAAACAAATTCTTGATCGACCCGTATGGAACCTAAGACATTTCCCTTGGTAGTCGAGCCTGCGACTAATCAGCCATTCAAGAAGTTCATTTAACGAATCCATCGAATAGCCTAGAAGCTAGATGTTCATAATGATAAGTCAAACATTAATTACCGTAAACAAGTGAAGTAAAATAAACAGTTAAATTAAGGATTTCTTTTGAAGACTTAATAATCAAATTAAAAACCGAATTTCTGGTTATATTATTGTTAAACATATAGGGGCCTGTGGCTAAGTAATAACAGCCACACGGGTCGATTGATCAGGTTAAGCTACGCTTGCCGCGTTCGGTCCGTGGATGGGTGACCATTTTTACACATCAAGACCTCTGTGCTTCGGACAGCACGTTAAGCCGTTGGTCCCGGCTGTCATTTGTGGATCACGGACAGTCGTACCAAGGGGTATCTGTCTATCGTATTACTAGTAATTGGGTTGTGGAGGTCAGACAGGCAGTCGCTCCATGTAAAATACTGGTATTCAGCTGCATCCGGTTACACTGGAAGCTGACCCCAACAAAGTTGGGAAACGGCTAGGCAGATGATGATTATTATAAGACATTCATACTCATAACAAACGCATTATAATTAATTTATAATATAAATAAGTAAGAACATAGAAATATAAAGGGTAGGGAAGTATCAATTGACATGTTTGTACAATATATTGGAAGGAATTGACGCATGGAAGACAGAAAAGGAATTATATTATGTCAAATAATAGACGTAGATATAGGCCCGGCGCCCACTATCGGCATCAGCACGGCTGAGGATTTTTATGCGACGAATAAAAATGTAACTTAATTGTATGACGATAAAATTGAAATTTCAAATAATAAATATCGTAGGTGCAAAAATAAAGATAGGGTCTATTTGTCGCATAAAAATCCTCAGCCGTGCCGAAGCCGATAGTGGGCGCCGGGCCATAGTCGTAGTATAAGTGTAAGCGCTTTTAGTACAAAGAGATGTTAAAGGCTCCCGCAGAAAGGAGCGACGCGACTCCGGTGGAACAATTTCTATGAAAACTTCATGGAAATTATTCTACCGGAATCCCGTTAAGACTGTCTGCGGGTGCCTTAAAGATTGGGTTTTATGTGACATTAATCTTCAGGTGGGTTGTTGTAATATTTTTAATCATAAGTAAGTTGTTATTTTTTATCAGCGTATTGCGAAGAAAATAATTTATTAATCACAAAAAACGCATTGAATTCAATATAGTATATTTTTTTTTTTAGGGTTACGTAGCCAGAGGGTGTAAACGGAACCCTATTACTAAGGCTCCGCTGTCCGGCCGTCTGTCACATGCCTATATCTTTTGAAATGTAATAGGTAGACACTAAATCTATGACAATAAGTACAATGTTGTGAAATTTCAAAATTTAGTTTTTTTAACTCTGCCAAAAACTAGATCCAGGCCAAAAATTGGATGCAGAATGGCTTGGTTCTTAGGGAATTCATTTTATAATAGCTGCGCACCGCGGTTTCACCCGCATAAGTCTCGATTCCCTAGGAATATCGGAATAGAAAGTATCCTATGTCCTAATCCAGGTTTTAGCGTGTAAGCGTAACAAACAAACATACAAAAATCAAATTTTTCCCTTTATAATATTAGTTTAGATGTAAGAATTTAAAAAATCCACCGAAGAAAAATGTACACCAATCACAGCAATAAATAGGAGCATAGGTAGTACTGCAAAGTTAGTATGAAGTCCTGCCACACCTACAGATAAAATTTAAAACGAATTTCATAGCTCTCGGACTAGACACAGTAAGCGGAACACGTCCTTTAAAATGTATAATTATGTACAGTCAACAAAGGAGTTAAGTATACAGGAGCGTCGGATATTGTTGAAGTTTACTAAGAAACCGATGGATATTCTCGAATAAAATTTTAGTTTATTAATAGAAAACAAACAGCTCATTTATTAAATTAAATTTCAGTCCAGAACATCCATCGGTTTCTTAGTAAACTTCAACTATATCCGACGCTCCTGTATACCTAACTCCTTTGTTGACTGTACATACATAAATAATTTCTCTACTAAACAATCATACAACTCTGTGGTACAGTTATATTTACTTTTATGGCATTTTAGCGGCCTTACGAACGGTATAGTTAGTCTGCTGTGTAAAATCAATATTTATATAATTAATTATTTAAATGTCAGGAGTGTTTTTCCAAAGAATCAATATTAGGCTTTCACTCAATGTCAACGTTTTTAATTTATTCAATTGTAAATAGATCAGTTTTTACTTACCAGTAAATTGTATTAGGTACTTAGGACGCTTTAAATATTTGTCTTTTTAAAATCAACTTTCGTTACATAAACAAGGTCAAAATAAATTAGGTAGGTAGCAAAGCTCCGTAGAAGTCATTATCGAATAGTATCGATATCAAAATATAAAAAAAAAAATATGTTTTTTTTTTTGGAGTCATGGCAACGGCAGCTTGTTTGTATTATAGGTAGAAGTTACTTGAAATATGAGTTGAGAAAAACTTTTTATTTTGTCTTCTGTGGAGTTTCGCTAGCAAATTCAATTTAATCCTGCATTTATGTGTATAAAAGTCGGTATTTGTTTAGGTTGCAAATAGCTCGTTAGTAAGACCACAAAAATATTACCTGCAAGTACATTTCCATAAGTTCTAATACAGAACTAATATATATGGTACACTCAACATCTCGCCTTATAAAATAAATTGATTTAAGTTTACGATAATATACATAATCATGGGGTGAACTTGATGAATCACCCATTCATTTAAAAAGCATGGAAATCAGCTTCATTGCTTCAAAATATTTTTTTTCTTTATAGCCGATATTTATTCGTCAACCTAACTTGCACTATGCATAATATTATAATTTAGTCGAGTTCAGATAATTTTGTAACCTATGTGAACAGTCGTGTATTTAGTTTTACTGCGTTCAAATGCATCTTGTAACTAAATTATTCGCTTTTTTTTGAGACTAAATTACTCGCTTTACTGCGAGTAAATTACAAACATAGTACAAATTAGCCTTATAAAATAAACACGTTCAGTGACAACAAGTCCTTTAAACATTTTCTTTTATGTACCAATTCAATACCGTGGGACACGATATATCTCACGAAATTATCGACATTTTGACAAAATCCGTGACACATCTCACAGATAAAAAAAAACATCTGAAAATCAACTGATTTCCTAGCCGCAATGCTTTAGTGAACAAACCAGTGTAAGTACGTTACAAGATTATTTTGGCGCGGGGTTAAAATCGGAGCTAACGTCGCCCAAGATGGCGGTCGTTAGTTCCGATTTGTCAATACAATTTCTGTCAATCGTCACAATGTCATTCAGGCGCCAAAAAAACCTTGTAGCTCTCTATATAATAGGATAACATCTAAGTAGTATGTAGTTACAGTATATAATATAGTTATGGTACATACGTTAGTGATGTAGCTATGTGCGCGGGTAGTAGTGGCCGGTGCGCGCGGGCAGCGGCGGGGGCGTGTCCTGCAATGTTAGGTTATTGTTTTATTTTACAGAAATATTTTATTGAGAGAAAGCCAGCAGTCTGTTTGCACGATTCACCAAAAAGCTTTTGATAATTTATGTATTTGGAAAAGAGTACCGGAATTATATTTTATAAAATCATGATACCAAGAAACATAATGAAAAGTTGCTCTGAACACTAATACCTGGCCAATCCCTGATAATTATGAGCTAACAGTCAAATATACAACGTTATTTTTAGTATATGCGAAACCGGAATATAGTTTGTTCAGAATAAGTAACTGAACCCATTCCAATCATTTTTACCCCATGTTATATTTTGTCCCAAAAACATTTAAAAAGGTTTAAATATGGACACCGAGCGACACTAAGTAGGTTATCCAATCTCCGCGCCGGCGCCGAACGGTTAGGTATCTAGGTAGGTACTATTAATTATCAATGAGCACAAGACGGCGCGGCGCGGGTGAGCATGTTTTTGTACGGACAAACAGGTAACTTAACAAGCTTAAAACTTTGTGATTTTTCATGATACAGTTTTGAAATTTTGTACATAGATTCTTTACATAAAAATACTAGAGAGTTTCGGGTTTCGCATATACTAAAAATAATGTTGTATAATCATTTTTAAATAAGAAAATAGAAACAGAACATAAATAAATTTTGCAGGGAAATAAAAAAAAAGCGAAAATAAAACAAACCTCAAGCAAGTTTACGATCGCATTTCAACACTGGATGTGATGTTCTGAAATAAAACAGAGGATCGCTAATTGCAAAAAATAATAATGTAAGCAAAAAGGGCAAACTACAAAAAAAAAAACGGAACAAAGATGATTACAAATACAGGATGCTCATAGAAACTTTTTCCAAGACGGACAACGAAGTGCACTTATAAGGGTTCCGTTTTTCGTTTTGAGGTACGGAACCCTAAAAATTTGCTGTCCCATACATTTTGACCGCGTAGGTAGGTATTGCACTTTTCTATGAAACGGCCATTTTGTTTTTTGATAACGGACGATTTTTTTATACGCTGTTCTAGAATCATGTGCAGAATTCATGGTTACAGTTGGCACGTTGGTGCATGTCCCTGCCACCCTGTACCCCTCATTAATCACCCCTGTGGTTGGTTATCTATTGTACCAGTAAGTGAGAGGGAAAAGTTTTCAAAGGTTTACAGATAAAAAAATGTACAATACGACCGACGTAAATTGGCGGGCCCGAACTTTGCGCAGAAGGCTGCGCAGTAAAAATTTTTAGGAACCAAATGGTGACATGAGGCGAGTGAGAGAACATGCGCGAAAGTTCTTAGTGCCTATGTTCAGGCTCGCCAAGTTACGTCGCGTCGGTCGTGTTGTAGGTATGCGATCCTGAGGAAAAGTGTGAGTTTTTTCACTCACGTTCGACTGCGAGCGCGTTAGAATTTTATATGGTAAAAAGTTATAGCGCCACCTGGTGGTCACTAGGAGAAACCTAATTTCCCATACAAAATTCGCGTTCGCAATCGAACGTGAGTCGAAAAAACTCACACTAAGGCCTCTGTTTCTATACAACAAAATAATGCTACTAGCACACTTTAAAGGACGAAACGCAAGCTATGACATTTACATATTTTTTTTTACTTTTATAAAATGCCTTTCAAAAAAGGTTTGTTTTCTATAATTACCTGTACGTTGTTGTCGTGTAGATAATGCCGCGGAGGCTGCGGCCGAGGCATCGGCTCGTCGCTGTCATCGTCCTCCTCAAAATCTGACGAGTTCATAACATTTGACAATCAGTTTCATTGATATTTATCATGTTTTCGGCAATAATAAAAAAAAAACTTTGCTTAGGATATTGCTAATCCATTGCTTCATATGTTCGAAAAATTTGGCTGCTCAACAACGTAAATAACGCAACGAGTGTTGTTGAATTACCCCGCTGGTCAATATTTTCCCCTAGGAATGAGTTACTTCCGTATACTATGCTGACACAGTTTATTCGAAAGGCAGGCAAACAAAATCATGCCGTCAGTACTGACCATTTTTTAGATCAGTGACCCACGCCGATACGTCATTCACTACTATTGCTTGCAGCTTTTAAAGCGAAAGCGTCGGGACAGCTCACGGAATTCAAATTTACATACGTTTTTTGCAATTTGCAAATCAGCATCAGATTGTTTGTTGATCTAAATGTGATTCGCGGCGATAACAAATATTTATTTAACTATACTAATAATAAAACTGAAGAGTTTGTTTGTTTGTTTGAACGCGCTTATCTCTGGAACTACGAGTCGGATTTAGTCAATTCTATTTCCGTTTGATAGCACAAATCTTGAGAAAGGCTTAACCCCTAAGTATGCCGGAACGTATATACACGCGAGACACAATGGGTTTTTAATTGTTTCTGTAATTCCGGCATTCAACCGGTTAAGGGGCATACATGACCTAAAGCGCGGTCACTGTCGGACTGCATAGAGAAGAAAGATAAGCGCGATGACACAACCCTTGTTAATTTATTTCAAAATATGAAGCAATTATTTAATTACAAAAAATCTATTGTTTAGGGTAAAAAATTAAAATACTAGTATTTTAGTATGTTGCTTGTAGAATAATCTGACAAAAAATCAGAATGATTGTATGGTTTTTATTGTAAAAATAAAGTTTTGATTTTTTTCTATCGTGTCAAATTAGTTGTATTATGTTTTCAACACACTATCTAACTAGCATATATCCTGAAGAATATCATATATTTTCTGATTTTGTTTACTGTAGTCGATCATATACTTTTATTGTTTCTAAAGCTTGCCTTTATGCGTTTAGGTCCAGTAAGCCCCTTATGGCTACAACATTACTTAACATTACGCTAGGACCTTTAGGAGTCGAGCAAAATCAAAAAACGTCAGAAAGACCGTTAAGCGAAAACGAAGTAATATGAGTGACTATTTCATGAAATCATGACATTTGAAGCCAATTCTAACTCAAGGAGTTGTATTGCTGAATCTAATGATTAAAACTTCGTAAGGCCATATTTGTTACGTTCGCGAATCATATTTTAATGAACATTCAACCTGACACTGACCTGCAAATTGCAAAAAAAAAACGCAAGTAATTTTGAATTTAGCGCATCATTAACAAGGACTATGGAAATTATTTCACAATTTCCAAAGGTTATCATATAATTGTTACTCAAGCAGAAAGCATAATGAAGTTTTTTTGGCAATCGCACTGCCACGATTGCCAAGAAACCTTATTATTCTAATAGAATATTACAGTTAAGAACATTTGAGTAGGTTTTGAGCAAACATACGAGTAAACACAAAATTAACACGTAACAAAAAAAATTAAAGGTACAACCAGATTCAAACTTTATCGGACGGCTGACGGCTCTGAAGTGCGCTACTCGCTGCGCAGTACCTCGCCCCTCACCCCCGCTGACACGTGCATTTGTTACTGCGCAGCGACTCGCCTCATTTTCTGAGTCGCCATAAAGTTTGAATCGGGCTGTAACACATGCCTATGCACATGCAAACGAAACAGTAAAATACATTTGATGTAAGATAATATTGTAATATATTTTAAATTACAATAGTTGTTTTACATTTTCATATTACTGTACACTTAATACAATAGTTTCACACAAGTGCAATACAAAATATTAGTGCATGTTAAAAAACAAATTGCGCACAAATTTTTGTCACGAATACGAAATACAATATTGTCTATATTTCTAGCATGTAATAATAGGTTATTTAGATTACATACGTAAGGTATCTTCTAGAAAAATAAATTTTATTTATAATTCGAAGCTTAAGCCGATTACAGTAATAATTGCATTAATAGCTTATAATTCGCATTCTAAACAGCGTTAAGATGACTAAGGGCTGATTTTACCAAAGTTCAAACTCAAACTCAAAGCATTTATTTCAATTAAACCAATTACAGGCACTTTTGAATTGTCAAGGGGTCGGTCAGTCAGAAAGATGAAGCTAGATTGCCCATTCCAAAGCGTAGGTACCTATGGAGAAGAACGGGCAAGAAACTCCATGGACACTCTTTTAAATCAAAATAATATGGTTACAAAGTCTTGTTTACATCATTCATGTTAAAAATTATGCATGTGAGAACGATGCAGAACGTTAAAAGCGTCCGTAATGAAAAAAAAAACAATTCAAATATTAAATAAAATTAAAATAAGCCATGGCACCAAAGAGATGACCAGTCCCTACTGACGGCGCCCGTTCACGAACATGACGCATGTATTAGCACCATTCAGCTCAACCATTTTATAGGGAGCTAAATGATCCAACACACGCGCCACCATCAGCGAGACATTTGAGTGAGCATGACATACTCTCAGCCGCCTGGGCACATTCAAGTCAATGAAAGGCGTACCCAGTAAATGGAAGCTTTATAGTATGTACATAGTACTCACACATGTGCTATGCAATTATACAATACTAGGAGATTGAATTTATATAATGCAAAAAGTGTATTTTAAAATCTTCAGCAGCTTCAAGCAGCTTAAAAAAAGTTAGATATCTTTTATCCGTGGAATAAATTGACATCTGACAGTTTAAGTATGGAAAAACTGTCAAAAATTGTGTTTTTTTTTATTTATTCTCAGGATACCTATGACTTATTCTAGGTATAAAAGTTTGGTGAAATTAGCCATTAGAATTCTAGCAGCAACACTTAATTTAACCCCCATACGCCAAAGTACTCAGCGCAAGTACGATCGAGCGTTAGAAAGAGACGGTGTACAATGAACAATTTCTTTCTGAAACTCTTTGCGCTTTATTAACAATAACACATACAAAATACCGACAAAAAATACAATTAAAAACAAAAACCACAATCACACACAACACTAAAAAGGGAGCCGAGCGGTGTAGAATAAAAAATAAACAAAAAAAAACAAACGAAAAAAGTGCATCCTACTCTATGGGTGACGAGTCTATGTCCAAAGTA
Organism: Oligia fasciuncula; assembly: GCA_963082905.1. Lineage (NCBI taxonomy): Eukaryota > Metazoa > Arthropoda > Insecta > Lepidoptera > Noctuidae > Oligia > Oligia fasciuncula. The sequence continues at coordinate 10,559,297 of OY720408.1, forward strand.
ATCTTACCTCTTTGCTTTCTGCTGTCCCCCTTTACGGTATCCTCCGTATCGGAGCCCTCTGCAAAACATGTATAGTTGTAACATCTACTGAGGAAACGGTGCAGGAGAATATAAGTTGTTTAATGTATAGGCTATTTATTTATTTATACGGTAAGGGTGCAGTTGCGATTGACGTCATAATTTAATTTGTAGGCAAAACGTTGAGAACATCAAGTCAAACAAAAAAAAACCTATTTATGAGGATAAAGTTAATTTGTGAGGACGACACTTTTTAATACAAATAAAAAAAACTTCTGTAAAGAGGTCGCATAACCAATCCAAAATCATGTTTACCTTCTTTCTGAAATGGGAGGTAAAAATATAAGTTTAATATTTAATTTAAAGCAGACTAGCTTCTGCTCGCGGCTTCGCCCGCGAAATTATCCTACGGGAACGTGCTACCGGGACAAAAAGTAGCCTATGTCCTTCCCGAAGATGCCATCCTTGCCAAATTTTATCGAAATCCGTTCAGCAGTTTAGGCGTGAAAATGTAACATACATCCAGAGTTACTTTCAAAGGACATCATTCATTTCGTACCACAAAAATTTAAGTGCCGGCCAGAAAAAAAAGTACTGTGTTCATTACAAGGAAAGTCTACAATTAACCCCCTGGGTGCTATTTGAGGTTGAAAATTACAAAAAACATTTTTTTATAACAAGTGTTTTAAGCACATCATTTAAAAAATACCAACTTTTAATTGATTAGAACATACCTAACATGTTTTAACTATTACAACATAGATCTAAACTTAAACCCAAGGCTGCTATTTGAGTTGAAACTTAAAATCATATTTATGCCAACAATATTTTGGACATTCGTTTAAAGACTTGTGAACAGTTATTTTAATGATAGAAAGTGGTTATCTACCCTCCCCACAATACCTGTCAATCGCAACTGTCAAGCCCGAACCGTAAGTAAAACATGAAGAAACAAATAAGCATGCCCAATGCCTCATAACAGACCGATATTCCAAAGTCAACTAAGTATTTATTTATCAAATCACATTAGGATGTTGAAACAAACGGAACTTTTACAATGTCACCTCCATAACGTTTTGTAACACGGTTTCAAGTATTAGACCACCCTTTGTTGAAGCAACTTAGCTTATAGGAAGATTGGATGCTATACATACATTACATTACATTTTTTTTTTTTTAGTTATTATTTATTGCTTGAGTATAGTTTTCATTGTATTTGTTTGTATTGGCTTGGCTAGCTGACAAATGGCACATAATGTTCTGTTTCTCGTAATGTTAATTCCTTTGCATACCTACTATTGTATAGAATTAAGTTTTTCTAACTGTGACAGCTGTGTTGCTGGGGAGTTTGTTACACCACTTCTTCTTCCCAGTGAAAGCATTAGGAAGTGGTGAAGGGCGCCACGTTTTGGGGGACTGTCTTAGGTAATTTTTATGTTCGAAAAGTGCTGATTGTCAGCCTAATTAATAATAATAATAATATTCCACAACTATCACACAACGCCGTCTAGTCTCAAGCTAAGCAGAGGTTGTGTTATGTATACTAGACAACTGATAAACATACTTATATATTTCTAAATACATACATATATAGATAAATTACACCCAGACACAGAACAAATGATCATGCTCATCACACAAACATTTGTCCTGGGTGGGAATCGAACCCACGACCTCCGGCATAGCAGTCATAGTCACTGACCACTAGACCAGGAGGAGGATTTTGAATAATTCCAGCATCGATACACTGTTAGTGCTACTTATTTTATTTAACTGGCAATTTAATCGCTCCACGCAAATTAATATTTTTTATTGTTAACGTTTTGTTTTCAGTATAGATTTATTTGTGCACCGATTGTATTTATGCACCGATCGACGATCTCCTGAATATACAGTGTGGACTTGTGGAGACAACAATACGACAATAAATGAAAACACTGGCATTATATGGGTTTTGCCAATATTTGACTTCTATAGTGACTAAACTAATTGATATATTTGATCGAATTTTCGTATGCAGACTGGGAACGTCATTTGATATACGCATTTTAATTTATTGTCGCCTTGTCTACCAAACTTTTCTGAAAAGAAGCCTTCCACAGTATTAAGATGACAACCACAGTATAATACTTCCACACATAATATAACACAAATGATAATATTATTAGGTATAATATATTTTTACTGTGATTATTCCAATCCGGTTCTCGACGGTTTCCAGGGTGTCGAATCTGTTTTTGTTCTTATTGTCTATGTGATGCCAATGAAAAAATCATCGATGGTCTCCGTCGTTGTCAACATGCAAGATTACGGTGGTGACACTATAAAAATTCCTTACAAATTGTGTCCCAAACTAACCGGAGTTGAGTTCCCGTACGAGGGTCGACATCGCGTTGGTGACAGAGTCGGCCGCGTACAACAGGTCGCTGCGGAGACTACGGTTGTCTATGCCCACTGCACGATGAGAACCGGACACATACACATACAATTTTGTTAGTAAAGTTACACTACATGGGGTATTAGTTACCGCAAAAAATATTAGTTCTACGTTTTCTCATCGAAAACATATCGTCAAGTTTCTTATCAAAATACACACAGTATAGCTATTCACAACTATTCGATACTATTCCGTTCCTAATCGAACATCAATGAATATTATCGAAGGAGTCCTCAAACGCCTGTGTACCCGAACATTTTGACAGTTAAATCCAAATAGATGACCGCTATTCTTCCGACGGCTATTTGCGGTCGGGGACTAGGGAAATCAGGTAACCGAAAATGTGTCATTTTCGACACGATAGCCTGTCGAATGGTTGTGAATAACTATGCAGATCCCATCGATTTTCTCCATCCTGAGATCCTAAAAAGTATACTCGCAACAAACTTCAGGTACCCAATTATTGGCTTTTTTAGTTACATTTTATCTCAACGAATTTCAATTGCATTTGCTCAGCTCCCTTTTTTGACTTTAAGAACTATAATTGCGCCAATTCTGACTAAAACTCTTCAAGAATTAAGCGAAGCCTGACAGAAATCATAGAAGCCGAAATATAATAAGCGCAAAGCATATAATATAGGTAATTTATTGCATTATTCCTCTTCATAAATTTTGTTGTAGTTTATTTTAGGTCATAGCACACGTATCAAACCGGAAAGGCATCGGCACCGTATCAACTCGAGCCGTTCAGTATTCTTTGTATAAAACTCCCTACTGCAACGCACACTAATCGGAATCGTAACGTAATCGTCTCGCCTCGGGACAAGCTCACGAACCGCGTTGCGGTGCATTACGGCTCGTCGTCCCTGCGCTTACGGCTCGTCGTCCCCGCGCTTACGTCTCGTCTTTCCGTACCCGAGCTTACGTCTCTTCGTCCACCCTTGCCCCTCTCACCCCTCCGGCCTGCCTGCTGCACCATCAACCAGCGGCCGGCGAGACGTAAGCGCGGCGTCGCCTAACCATAGCCGAGTCGACATATCGGAGCTTCTGATCCGCTTTGGTTACGTGCTTACGTTAGGTCGACGCCTGTTTGACGGCGAGGCGAAAGGCGATACGCTGCCGATCCCTTTCCGATTTGATACGTGTGCTTATGACCTTTAACGGTAAATTATTTGTAAAGATTGATTTAGTGTCACATAAGTGGAGTATATCAGAGTTTTCATCAACAATACCTGTTTCATAACTGCTACCTAATAAAATCACAGAGTACATAATCAGCCTATAATGTTCCCACTGCTGGAACTCAGGCCTCCTCTCTGGGAGAGGGAGTGGGTCGTAAACCACCACGCGGGCCCAGTGCGGGTTGGTAGATGTCACATGTCTTTGATTTTTTGGTTCTACGATATGCCGGTTTCCTCACGATGTTTTCCTTCACCGTTTTGAGTGCAGTGGTGATAAAATAATTTACACAAAGTAAAGCGCCTGTCTGGGTTCAAACCTACGACCTACAACTCGTAAGTCAAGGCCGCTACCACTGGGTCACCAGTTCACCACTCCTCAGGTCATAGCACACGTATCAAACCGGAAAGGGATCGGCACCGTATCAACTCGAGCCGTTCAGTATTCTTTGTATGAAACTCCATAATGCAACGCACACTAATCGGAACGTAATCGCCTTGCCGTAGCCGAGACGACGTATCGGAGCTTCTGATCCGCTTTGGCTACGTGCTTACGTTAGGTTGACGCCTATTTGACGGCGAGGCGAAAGGCGATACGGTGTCGATCCCTTTCCGATTTGATACGTGTGCTATGACCTCTCCTCGTAATCACAGAGTAATACAACCGAATTACTGGCCAGCAGCAAATGGCCAAATATTGTGTTGTCAAACAATACGTATAGAAAAAAAAAGACTATCATACTCACTGGTCGTGGGTCGTTGATTTTGATGGAAGTTCCTGCCATCGCCCATGCTCTCCATACCTTTACATGAACACAACGATTTGATTAGTAACGTAAGTACAGACGCCAGCACATCAAGCTACTACAATCTGTCAAATTTATTTAATAGATTTTCAACTTTATCGCTAAAGCATAAGGTTCAAAGTTGAAGGCCAATTCTCGTAATTAAAAACGTTCAAAATCTAGTCGCGATCTCGTCTCAGCGACAATCAATGTCAAAAACTTGTCAAAAATTAGGGAAATTAGTCGTATTTTTGACAGATTGAGACTGAGATCAGACTGAACGTTCTTAAAATTACGAGAAATGCCCGTTAGATTAAAGTGTAAACAAACCCTGTTCAGCTAAAATACTAACGCAACTTAAGAATTCAAATAACATCACACACACATCAAATTAGCATCCATACCTAGGTACATTTTTAATCCATTTGTTTGCATTTCCAACAGATACTTTCGTAACAGATCATAATATGTAATACTACTTACCAAGACTGTGTGACATATCAATTCGTTCTCTCTCTCCGAGTGACGGTGTCTGAGGAGCGCTCCGCACTGTTCCTCGGGGTGGTGGTTCCCTGCAAAAATAACAGATGGCATAAACGATATATCATTTTATTTAATTTAACTATCGGCCAATTGAATATGGAATTTGTTCAAGAGTGTGTTATCCAGTTGTTATAATGGTGATGAGTCTCACAATCGCGTCGCCATATTCGATAATCATGCTTGGCAGACAAAAAGGGGGTGTTGCCATTTGTCTTTCTACTTTCACAAATGCCGAGCCTGGTTGAACCTTTTGATATCCATTGCTTTACTTATATGTTTAAAAAATTCGTCTGTTCAAATTCATTTATTTGTTTGTCACAGGTGGAAAGTTATTATCATAGTTATATAAAGATCGCTGTAACATACCCATAGGGCGCGCAATATTTAACAGTTAAAAATCTATTATGTTATTATTCATGTCAAAATATATTATACCTACTTTACACAAAAAACTTTGCTTTGCTCAACAATGTAAATGACGCAGTGAACGTATCCGAACTGTCAAAATGAAAGGCATTGCGATCGATTGCGATTTCATATGTATTACGCAATTATCCCGTTGTTTTATTTTGCACGGTATTTTAAAGCAGTACCTTTCTGGCGCGCTGGGTTGTGGCTGTGTCCCCGGTAATGGTGGACTCTTTGTCGAACGCGGCGAAGAGTTCGGCGTAGATCTGGGCGATGACTGCTGCGTCTGTGGAAGAAAGATAAGGGAACATTGAAATAAGAACTTCAATTTAAAGCTACGTTTATTATTTTGACAAAAATATAGGGTTCGATTTCAGGCTAAACGGGGAGGTGACATTTCAAAAAACTACAAATGCATATTATTTAGTTTTCCTCTCCAAAGTCCAGTTCGTTGTTCCTATGATAACTTTGCTCGGTTTCCGTCCTGATGTCCCATCTCAAAAATCCGCCATGTTATAGGTAAGTAAATTGTATAAATTAACGGTATTAGGGACAGTTAGAACTCAATTATTTATAAACAGCATAGTCAGCCTATAATGTTCCCACTGCTGGGACATTTAAAATTTAAATTTTTTATTTATATTTATTTACATTAAAATTTTAAAATTACAGATATAAATGTAGACATTTTACATAGGGTGACACAATGGGCTGTAAATTATTACATATAGCCCTATTTTCTAGCTTAGAGTTAGAGCTTTCTGGTTAAATACCGTTTTAGCCACATATTGAAGCTGTCTGCAGCGCCCGTTCCTAACAAGGTTACGGGGACTACAGGACCTAAACGCAAAAAAAAAACAAGTTTTACAATGTCTAAAAGTATAATGATCGACTACAGTAAACGAAATCAGAAAAATATAATATGATATTCTTCAGGATATATGCTAGTTAGATAGTGTGTTGAAAACATAATACAATAGTTTGATACGATAGAAAAAAAATCATGAAGATACATCTAAAAACTTTCTTTTTACAATAAAAAAAAAAATCTAATATACATACAATCATTCTGATTTTTTGTCAGATTATTATACAAGCAACATACTAAAGCACTACTGTTTGAATTTTTTAGTCCAGGCAATAGATTTTTTGTAAATAGATAATTGCTTCATATTACCATCGTTGTCATAGCGCTTCTCTTACTTTTCCATGCAGTCCGACAGTGACCGCGCTTTAGGTCTTGAAGTCCCCCTTTTTTTTTTGTATGGGAACTCATTAAATTACCTCTCCCGCTCTGGGTGGAGCGGAAGGGAGTGTCAGACTCTTACTAACTAAAACCCACCCGTGTTCCTTCCTTAGCCCTTTATGTTCCGGGCCAGCGGTAACCCTTTCGGACAATCCCGCTGACCCGGCAGGCTTCGGCCCTAAGGGGGCCCCTCGTCGATGCTTTGATGATGATTTTTTTTTTCTTGTAGTCCCCTTAAAATGTATTTACTAACTGTAAGCACTCAGACACATGTCTTTGAGGCTTTGCGGATCAATTGACACGCTGATACAATAATTAGCCAAGAGTCTAATTAAACAAATATTCATTAACTACCAATGTAAGCTTTAAAGTAAATTCTACGCTATTGTATTTTTTTAGGTTCCGTACCAAAATGGTAAAACGGAACACTTTGGTGAGACTCAGTTTGCCTGTCTGTCTGTCACAGCTGTATATCTCAAGAACTACTAATGCTATCAACTTGAAATTTGGAATAGTTTTAAATAGACGTTTGCCCAACTATTTTGCAAATAAGAAAGAAATTAAAATATATGTATATTTTTTGCAACGGACTGAAAGGAGGTCTGGATAATTCAAAGTGGGGCTACTAGGGCACGGGGTATCATATGAAAGAGCGCAGTTTGCACATTCTCAAACATTTTTTTTTTTTTTTTAGGAGACATAGTTTTCGACTTTTGATGAAAAATGTAAAAAAAATACCGTCCCCCCCTTATCTCCGAAGTTTGCAAAAAGAAAAATATGAAATTATTCTATGTGATAGAAGTTTATGTAAAGATTACAGGAAAAATAAAACGCAGTCTCTAAATAGCACACTTTTCCAGAAATCATCAACAAAAGTTACATTAGTTCCACCATCGGTCAAGAGATGGCGCTGACATAAAACTGCAATATGCTACGCCGCAGTGCAGTGTTAAATTTCTCTGACGATTATAGGCCTCGCCGATGAAAAATGAAAAACATGATGGTACGGAACCCTCGGTGCGCGAGTCCGACTCGCTCTTGACCGTTTTTTTTAATCTTGCATTAACCGGTAAATTTTATGTAAGTATTGTTTGTATTTTATATAAATATAAATCGGAATTATTATTGCTACTTATCAGTCGTGAAAATGAAGCCGATTATAGTAGTATCATTAGTATGTTATTTGGGTGTGGCGTCAGCAGGGCTCACGTCACCGGCAGTCAAGCTTGAGAAGACTCCGGATGAGTGCAGAAAGCAGGCGTATTTGGAATCCCTCAATTGCACTACACTTGTATTCAATAACGGTAAGATAGATTTTGGAACGAAGTTTTTTAACGCGCCTTGAGGTAACAATTTTCAAAATCGGTCCACAAGTGATGAAAATATCGATGAACATACTTAAAAAATACACACAGACGAACATAGAATATTTTTTTTTAAATACAGTTAAAATTAAAAACTTTAAAATATGTTACTTAATTAATTGATTAATTAGTCTTTATTTTTTCATACTACAATGTGGTCTACAGTGTTAGAAACAAAAAGTTTAATCTATGTTAGTAGTTAATGACTAAAACAGTTTGTGAGCGCCCACACTAGCGGGCCGTCTACCTTGGGCGGTTATCGATTGCAGAATAGTGCTGCGTGGCAGTAACACCATTAGCAAGGCAGATTTCTTACGCCACAGTGCACAAAGACGTCAGTGCGTGCGTCTGCAAACATTGCCGAGGCACTTCAGAATCGCTGAAGGCTTAGTCGTTAAATGCCCAATTCGTAAAATGACCAACAGCTTGAAAAAGGGCTACCTTTTTTTTCTTTGTGGATGAGAAATCATCAAATGACCCCTCCCGCTCTGGGTGGAGCGGAAGGGAGTGTCAGACTCTGACTGACTAAAACCCACCCGTGTTCCTTCCTTAGCCCTTTATGTTCCGGGCCACCGGTAACCCTTTCGGACAATCCCGCTGACCATCGCAACAATACCCTGAATGCGTTTTTGTATTTGATACGTAATTTCAGATACAGAATGTCTGGCGGCCGTCGTATTGAAGTACATAAAGTGTTCAGAGGATTCTGAACCACCATTAAAGGGTAAGTTCTAAAAATTCAGATAATTTTGATTCAGAGAACAAAAAGCATCGTATTCAAAACCTAAATTACTTTTGTCGATATTTTTTAGTGTTCCGTACCCAAAGAGTAAAAACGGGACTCTATTACTAAGACTGCTGTCTGTCCGTCCGTCCGTCTGTCTGTCACCAGGCTGTATCTCAAGAACCGCGATAGCTAAACAGTTGAAATTTTCACAAATAATGTATTTCTATTGCCGCTATAACAACAAATGCTAAAAACAAAATAAAATAAATATTTAAGGGGGACTCCCATACAACAAACACGATGTTTTTGGCCTTTTTTGCTCGATATCAATAATGGCAACAGGTAGGCACTTGAAATATTCACAAAATACTCAGTTGTATTTTTACTTTAATAATAAATAATAAAATAAATATTTAAGGGGGCTCACATACAACAAACGTGTTTTTTTTTCGGCGTTTTTGGTACGGAACCCTTCGTGTGCGAGTCCGACTCGCACTTGGCCAGTTTTTTTCATCATTTCAGCCGAAAGACGTCCTTTTCTGTATGATCATCGAAAATATTTTTATGAAACTTATTTTAATAAAAGAAAAATATATTAAAAAAATATTGTTAAGTATTAGATAACGACCGACCCGTGCGGCTGTTATTATTTAGCCACGAAACATCGTGGCTAAATAATAACAGCCGCACGGGTCGGTCGAAGGTAAAGTTACCACCGTCCATTACATTTCGAGACCCCTCCGTGCGTGCCTCGGAAAGCACGTCAAGCCATTTGGTCCGGACTGTCATTCGTAGATCTCTGTCAGCCGTTGCGGGTAGTCAGAAGCCCAAAAGTCTGACAACCAGTCTTACCAAGGGGTATCGTGTTACTCAGTAACTGGGTTATGGAGGTCAGATAGGCAATCGCTCCATATAAAATACTGGTATTCAAGTGCATCTGGCTAGACTGGAAGCTGACCCCAACATAGTTGGGAAAAGGCTAGGCAGATGGATTGATGTTGAACAATGTAAATAACTATACTTTGCAGTGTTATTTAACGAAATCTTTTTTTTTTTTTTCAGAGGAGCTTCTCGCCCTGCGTGCTAGCTCGACTGATACCATGAAACTAAAAATTGACAAATTTAGGTGCATTTTGAACACCTTATTGGACACTGCCAAATGCATTGTCAATGATCAATTAAGTCACATACTGATGAGTAAGCATATTAATTTATCTGTTTGTAAATCAAATCAATGAAGTAGAAAAATATAAACACACTCACAAACTTTCGCCTTTATAATATTAGTGTGATACATGCCTTTTTCCCGGAGGGGCCCGTGGCTAAATAATAACAGCAGCACAGGTCGATCGATCAGGTTAAGCTACGCTTGCCGTGGTTATAAATGATTTTATTTCTGTAAGTAGGTTTGTACAAACACTTTTACACGTCAATCATATTTTTTTTTAAACTATATGAGGTCGGCGTTTCCTAACTGACTATTCTGAGAAGAAAGGCCGAAACAAACTCAGAAGTCGCAGTCTCTTTTAAAGTCCAGACAAAAACTTGGTCAGATCGTGTGAAGACCATGTAGATTGGTGTCTGAAATGGTCTTTTGAGGAAAGAACCACACAGATTGAGCGGACCTGTCCAATCAGTGCATGCATTTGTCAAAAATCGTGCAGCTCAACTCAGAACTTGAGGAGCTCAACGATTCGACGAACAATACCAAAAACAGGACATTTGGGTAGGCCGCATAAACTACTCCAACTGCCAGATCATGATTAAAACTAAGAAGGAAAAAAAGAAATGACCCACATAGTCCTCACATTCACAATAACTAAATAAAAAATAAAAAAAATTTGTTGGTCTGTGGATGGGTGACCATCTTTACATACCGTGACCCCTCCGTGCCTCGGAAAGCACGTTAAGCCGTTGGTCCAGGCTGTCATTTGTAGATCTTTGACAGTCGTTACGGGTAGTCAGAAGCCCGAAAGTCTGACAACCAGTCTTACCAAGGGGTGTCGTATTACCCAGTAACTGGGTTGTGGAGGTCAGATAGGCAGTCGGTCCATGTAAAATACTGGTATGCTAGGCAAATGATGATATGCCTTTTTCCCATGCGGGCAGGTAGAAACTACAGATCGCCACCTGCAACGATCCTTAAATTCTCCTTTTGCTTCGTTTACGTTCATACATTCAGTCATACACGCACGGCGACCGTTGCGAATACTACGCACCTGACGTTATTTTTTGTATTTCAGTAAGCTGGGCGGGAATAATAAAATGTATTGTGACAAATATCCCTGCATTATTGGCGTGCTTCAAGCAGAACCCTTAAAGGTATGTACTGTGGTCTTAGTGTGAGTTTTTCGACTCACGTTCGATTGCGAGCGCGTTAGAAAGGGAATTTAGGTTTCTCCTAGTGACCACCAGGTGGCGCTATAATTTTTTTCCCATATAAAATTCTAACGCGCTCGCAATCGAACGTGAGTGAAAAAACTCACACTGAAGCCTCTGAACAGATCCTCACATAAAACCCATCTATTTGTCGGAAATTAAACGCTGAGATGGGTAACAACTGGTTTTTATTAGGGTTCCGTACCCAAAGGGTAAAAACGGAACCCTATTACTATAAGACTTCGCTGTCCGTCCGTCCGTCTGTCTGTCACCAGGCTGTATCTCAAGAACCGCGGTAGCTAGACAGTTGAAATTTTCACAGATGATGTATTTCTGTTGCCGCTATAACAACAAATACTAAAAACAAAATAAAATAAATATTTAAGGGGGGCTCCCATACAATAAACACGATTTTTTTGGCCTTTTTTGCTCGATATCAATAATGGCAACAGGTAGGCACTTGAAATATTCACAAAATACTCAGTTGTATTTTTACTTTAATAATAAATAATAAAATAAATATTTAAGGGGGCTCCCATACAACAAACGTGTTTTTTTCGGCGTTTTTGCCTTGTGGTACGGAACCCTTCGTGTGCGAGTCCGACTCGCACTTGGCCAGTTTTATTGATACCGTCTTAACCTATTTCTACGTCTTTAATCGCTTGATCCTCGCTAGTGAGACACAATTAATTGTCTATTGTAATGGGCCTCCCGAGACTCGCGCCGGGACGGAGCGATTAAGCAGCAACCGCCATGTTTCCATTTTCCATCTCTCTTCTCTTTTGCACGTGACATATCTTCCCTCGCATGACTAAAGTCTTATCTCATTTTTTAGCTGATTTGAGTTAGGACAACTCGCGTATTCGTGATTCTTTACATTATGTCGCCTTTCAAAATGGTTATATTTTGAGATCCAAATAACATAACGGTTAGTGGAAAATGTAAAGAATCACGAATAGAAAAAATGTAGATGTCCTAACTCAAATCAACAAATAATGACATAGGGCTTTTAGTCATGTGAGCGACGATATGTCACACTCTCTTTTAATGATAGATACGTTTGTAGCGGTATCTACAACGCCACATGAGAACAACGCGTCATACTGACGTCACGCAAAATCCTGCATCTCGTAAGCAGAGTTTACCGCGCAACTAGCATAGATACAACGGCCCGACATGAATCAACGGGCAGTTGCCTGCCAGACACCACACCCGTCTGGTCGGAGGATCCTCCCTTTTCTATATAGAGTATGAGTGAACTTTACACCCTGTTCCTCATCCTCTATACGTTCATACTTATTGATGCATTCAGGATTACATCCTACATATAAAAAAAAGAGAGGTATCGTGGAAGAACCGGTTGAAACAAAGTTCCTTTCGCTGTAGTTTGCTGCATTAAATAACAAACACATTTAAATAAATTCACGACGTATGAGAGTAATTAAATAAAAAAAAAACACAAATATACATACTAATAGCCTCCCGATCGATTTCGGTCACGATGGTCAATCTCAACGGAGATTAGCCTGGTACGCAGGAGATATTATAGTGCACAAGTGTGTGCGTGAACACAAGTACAGTCACGAGCATAAGTATGTATACACTTGGCTTTATTCAAAGACGATTTTCTCCTTCAGTTTTGAATGAAGTTTTATGTTATTACGAACAAAGTATTTTTGAACCCTTAGGATTGTGTAAAGTGTCGTATTTCAACGTTGCATTCGTTATTTCACGAAAAAATCGCAATTGAAAGTTGCCAAGTGTTGACATATAAGTGCTCGTGACTGTACACTCTCTGTTCCTTTACTCTTATAGTCCGATGGGACGGACATACATACTATAGCAAAAGTGTCGTGAAGGTCAAAATGTTATACTTTTTACGGTCTAGGTCTCATCCGTCAAGTGTGCAGATTTTAACGTGGGATGAGAGACATCGTTAAAAAAAAAAATACAATCTTCCCTTTTCATTATTTTCAGATATCCTTCAGACATCGATGCCATTAAAAAATATCGAGTACCTACTAAAAATTCGTCAATATATTCGACGACAGTTTTATATTATATTAAGAAATTATAATCAGACATGTCAATGACATAGATAAAGATTAAAAACAAAATAATGAATGTTTCCTTTCCTACTCCATTCTCTATCAATCTTACGAATCAAACACTTTCATACCTGTATACCTACGTTTAACAGACGTCAACAAAACAGATAAGTATGCAGGATCGTATAGTTGAAGTTTATGATGTTGTCGACTGAAATTTAATTTGATAAATGAGGTGTTTGTTTTCTATTAATAAAATTAAATTTTATTCGAGAACATCCATCGGTTTCTTACTGAACTTCAACTATATCCGACGGTCCTGCATACTTATCTCTTTTGTTGACTGTACATACCTTGAGCATCCTCATGAGACCTTCAAGCTGGTGCATGAGGTGCTTGCGCGACTCTTGCAGTGAAGACAGGTGTCCCTCCAGCTCGTCCTTACGTTGTCGTAACAGACGTAGCTCTGATACTAAGGGCGCCGAACCCACGCCACTGCCCGCACTTGCTTCCGCTTCTTGTTGACGTCTGTAGAAGGAAAATGGATTTGGTATTAGAAACAGAAAACATAACATCACGCCAGATAACTTTTATCTCTCAAACTTACTCAAATTCAAAGCATTTATTTCAATTAAGTAAACCATTTATAAGCACTTGAATTGTTAATGAAGAATTTCAAATTTCTATAAAAAACTTATTTTTCTCATAACTCGTGTTTAAATCAGTGTCCATTCAAAATATATACTTGGGAACCTAGATATTCTGTAATCCAATCGGAATAATACACACTACATTAAGAATACAAATTATTTTGGTACTAGCTGCGCCCCGCGCTTTCACCCGCATAAGTTTCGATCCCGTGGGATTGTCGGGATAAAAAGTAGCCTATATGTTAATCCAGGGTGTCAGCTACATCCATAGCAAATTTTATCAAAATTGGTCCAGCCATTTGAGCGTGAAGAAGTAACAAACATATAAACACACTCACAAACTTTCGCCTTTATAATATTAGTGTGATAACGTTTGTATGAACTACGCATGCTTCGCCGGCCCCTTAAAAACGATAATTTTCTCTAAAATTATTGAACTAGAACTTAAAAAATGGTTGCCTGTAAAGTCGGTTTTACGGGCGAAGATTTTACGTGACAACGACCGATCATCCGATCATAGTTGAGTGGGAGAGAGACGCAAGGCATTCGGCGGGCCTCTCTCTCGTTCGGTGACTCATCGTAACGTTACCGAGCGTTACACTTTTTCATAAGTGACTCCCAGTCGCAACCTAATTTAAGACGTTGTCACGTCAAAACGATAATTTAATTAGAAAGAAGAGACATAAAATATTCATAATGTTCAGTGTTACCTGAGCCTGGCAATCTCCCTCATGATCTCCCTGTTCTTGGCTTCTAGCTGTGAGATCAGTTCGCGTTGTTGTCGCGCCGCGTCCACTTCCGAGCCCTCAGACGATGAACGACCCTATACGAAATATTGTTTTATACAGGTGCCCTGCGGTCCATAAAGGACGCGAAAAAAAAAATCAGCTGTTCCCTACATTTATGTTCGTATAACTCGTCAAAATGTAGGGAACAGCTGTTTTTTTTTTCGCGATTTCAGGTTTGGTCCCATAATAAAAGTTGTTCATAATGATGAGTACAATGACCTCTTAAGAGTATTGTGATAACCTAATCGCCACATTGTATTTTTCGGCCGAATATGAAACTAGCCGAAAATGGATATTTCGGTCGAAAATTGCCGAAAACAAAAATAAAATTCGGTCGGTCTCTAAAAACTTCATTTTGAAACTTTTAAGCTTATAATGCAAAATGAGAACAGGCAAAATTCCGCGACAAATTAAAATAGAATGAAATATTTACCAGTTCTGGAGTAAGAGATGCTGATCTGCCGGCTCTCGGCTGCAACAAGATAAATATACAAATTTATAAATAGCACCTAAAACCGACTAAAGAATCCCAATAATACATTTGCTACTAATATTGGACTGTTTAGTCTGTCTATTTATTTATAAGAGAACCAAGGACTTATCTATTCTTTGCAAAGAGTTCTCATTTGACCCATTTAGGTAAGCGTCCAGTCGTACGGATCGCAATAATCTGCTCATCGGCAATGCCGACGCGTTTTCTCCGAGGAGCAACTTTTGCGATGCGTGCTGATGACGTCATAAGGAAAGCACGAAGCCGTTGGTCCCGGCTGTCATTCGTGGATCTTTGACAGTCGTTACGGGTCGTCAAAGCCCGAAAATCTGACTGACAACCAGTCTTACCAAGGGGTATCGTATTACCCAGTAACTGGGTTGTGGAGGTCAGATAGGCAGTCGCTCCATGTAAAATACTGGTATTCAGCTGCATCCGGTTAGACTGGAAGCCGACCCCAACATAGTTGTGAAAGGGCGAGGCAGATGATGATGACGGTATTCACAGTATTATACATACCATAGTTCTATTCTCGTGTGCCAATCTCGCTGCGTACCGCGCTATCAGACGATGTTCGTCGTCCACTCCACGAGATAAATGTTCAGCTATACCTGCCAAGGAATATTTGTATGGTTTAGAAATAATACTGTTAGTAGTATACTATTATATTATATAATAATATAAATAATAAAAAATAATAATAATATTATATAATATAATAATATTATATAATAATATATAGTACGACCACTGCCAAAGGTTCCATCGGTGATCTGCGAGAACGCCAAAATTGTACGAATATAAAACACTATTGATTAATAAAAATCGGTTTATATTTCCACCTAAATCATAAAAGGTTGCATTGATTCAAGATTCTGTCTCTCCCTTAACCCAGGTTAGCACGATTTTTTCGCGGACTGGATTTTCTACGCACTGTTTAGCGCGGAGAGTTCAAAATCCAACAGTGTGTATTTTTAACGCACTGGGATACATTCTGTTGGATTCTCAATGCTCGGCTCAACACCGAGAGTTGAAAATCGAGTGCGGGATAAAATCCCTTATTGCTAAGTTAAGCTTATTCGATCAGTCAAATTTTGGCTTTGTCGAAGATAGCCGATGGACCTTTGACTCAGGTCGTCCTAAGCCGGGCCGTAATTAAGGCAGGCACAACAGACTAAAAAAAAAAACAAATTCGTAGAACATTATCTCCGTCACACATACTTGAAGTAAAAGTTTGATGTGTCATCTTCAACCTTACACCCGTAAAAATAAAGTAGAAAAAAGAAACAGTGGCACTCCGGGAGCGCCGACAGAAGTGAAAACTTGAACAATTACGTGTGTATTTTTTTAAACAAAACACGCGCGGTGTCGGTTGCGGTAACAGTGTCGCGAGTTCAATGGTATTTTCCCATCTCAAAAAATGCCAAATGCGCATAAAGAAGTTTTCACTTCAATAAATCAATAATGGTGTATTTAATACGTACTGCGATGTGTGGAGCGCGAGGAGCGCGAGTCGAGCGAGCCGGTGTTGACGTAGCCGCCCACGTACTCCGGGAACCCGTTGTGAGCCGGCACCGGGGACGGCGGACTGCACATAGAAATATTACAAATAATTGTAATATTATTGAAAAAAAGAACGTTCAAAGTCTGATCTCAGTCTCAATCTGTCAAAAATACCTCCAATTTTCCTACATTTTTGACATTGATTGTCACTGAGATTAGACTGCGACTAGATTTTGAACGTTTTTAATTACGGGAATCGGCCTTCTGTTCTCCTGTAAAGTTAGCCATATTATGTCGCTTAGTCAAATTTGCCTTTCAAACGTCGATATAATATTAGCTTTTTAATCATGAACACACATTAAAGTAAATACGTACACAATATGACTAAGATTCAGCGTGCGCTCGGGCTGGTCGGGGTAACGAGGCAACTGCGCGCGCGCTCGCTCCGGCACACAGCGGAACGACTTGCGGAGCGTCGCGCCAATTTGCTTCGATGGAGATTTCTGAAAATAAATAAAATAATGTTATTCATTCGATTGGCCCGGTTGACGACAATAGACCTATTACGTGTAACCATGTAGGGGGCGATATATTAATTTTTGAGATAAGTTATTGTAAATCTGCACCATTTTTATAAACAAACGATATTATTATTATTGCGAACTTTTCTATGGATACTTTTAGATACACTCACATAGGCGGCGTATTCCTTGACCTCGTGCTCGTTGCTGTGGGTCGCGGAGACCCGGCCGCGCCAGAAGCAGTCCTGGCACATGGTGTAGTTGGCGCAGCGCGTGCAGCGGTATCTGAAGCCTGTGAGAGAGCTGCGGCGACAGGCGCTGCAGGCTAGTGGGTGGACCACTGCAGGGAAAACAAACGATATTAGATTTGCCGACATGAGATTTGAAGCAGAAGCAGCGTTTTACAATTCCTAATTCCATGCGTAAAAGCGTAATTTTAAGCTTAAAAAAATCCGTAACACATCGTTTTATTAATCGCCAATTCATCGGCAATTTTAAAAGTTTTACACTAATTACGATTTTATAGTTCTCATGACCATCATCATTTCAGCCGAAAGACGTCCACTGCTGGACATAGGCATCCCCCAAGCACCTCCACTTCGACCGGTTCTGTGCTTCTCGCATCTAACGGGTTCCTGCGGCCTTCACAAGGTCGTCGGTCTTGGAAGGCCTCATGATCATAGTTGAAGCAAATCATACCATTTTCAACGCTGGCGAGTCGGTGCAGTAGCGGTAGCCACACAAGACATGGCGGCCCTGGGTCCGACATCAGTGTGTCAAGGAAATCGTTCACGGTGATCTTGCCGTTCTAGACACAGAAAATAATATGTTGCAGCATTATAAAATAGTTAAAATTAAGTAACGTTGAACAAATTTCTAGATGTTGTCAGGTGGAATTATCCCAAGCTATCATACTATAACTCGGGATTCAAAATTCGGTTCAGTATTACGCGATTTCGTTTTAAACCTTTTTTATTCGTGTCGGCTTGAGCAGTACGATAATAGTGAGTAGTGTTCATGTATTACTGAAAACATTTACGAGTCAGTAAAGTTCTTGGTGGGATTGAGGGTGTGTTACTATCAATACACCGAATAGATCTAATTAATATCTGTATCATGAATATTGGGACAGTAAAACAAAAATGTGTGGGGTCGGAGGACCCACGGCAGGACCTCACTGTCGGCTTCAACACCTTCGAAAAACATGAAAAAGACACATATGACGAAAAATTTAAACAATTTTTCTTCGGTCCAAAAACTTTCTGCTTTATATTAACCTATTGGGCCTCATGATCTTTCAACCGTGAAGCATAAGATCCCCCTGGGGGTCCAATGATCATCACCCAAGTATACTTCAAGGTGAGGGATGTCTCTCAAACCTAGCAGTAAACACGTAGAATCATCTAGAACTTACCTGATTAAATATAGTAAGTGCAAGCGAGTCTGTGTAGTTGAACGACGGTGACTCGTACACCGCCGCTGGTAACGCGAGCACTTCTCTTAGGTAGTCCGACAGCCTCTTCATTAGCAAATGGCCGTTGCCGTCTGATAGCTGGGAGAATATGTCTGAAGGAAAAGAGGAGTAATTTGAAGGTACAGAAAAACAGCATTGTATGTAGAAAATTATAAGGCTAACTCTATTTAAAAGGCTGGTCTAGATACGGGTATTAACCAACTAGATAGGCGATAGTACCGTTTGCATAGCAAAATTTTTTGAGAAGTCATGTCATGTCCCCAATATGCTCAATGGTCAACGTCGAACTGACAAGGTGCAAGGCTACAGCTTGAGGGAATGAACCCTTCATGACTTTAGTGTATTTTTAACTAGTGTTTTTATTAAAATCAGTTTCAAGAGTCACAACTATAAGGCGGGTACTACATCTCCGCCGCGCGAAACAATAGCAGCGAAACCGCAGAGTTCCGCTATGACTTGTCTGTTGTACGACAAGCGAAACAGAAGCGAAACTGTCTGTTCTAACGCACAGATTTGATTCTATCTCATTTCCGCGTGATTTCGCCGATCTGCTCGGAAGCCAGTGTTACACCTCCGCACTCAGCCCGCTATTTTGTTGCGGTGCCGCGTTTGTTTCGCACGTATCTGTGGCACACTAAATAATAACGCGAAACTTGTTTTTTTTTTTTGTAAAATGGATGTTGATTTTACGGAAAAATGTATTTAAGTGGAAAGTGACGACATTTTGCTCCGATTGCTACAATGCAACAGACTCCCATTATGTCCCGATAGTAGAAACGCGACATACTGTAGTAATGTTTCTTAGCGCAATTCGCGGATTCTCATCATTATTTTTGCGGCGCAAGGGTGCTAAGGCTCTTATAATGCATGTGCATCATGTGGATGCTAATCAGTCTATTAATTTATGTAATTATATTAAGAAGTCTCAATGCAAAAAATAAATCAGGTCCTAGTGAGTTTACATGAGTACCTACCTACTTTATTTGAACTGCATATTAAGGGGCCGGCGAACAACGCATGCTAATGCATAAGCATACCAAAATAATTTGTAATTCAAACATATTCTTAAGGTAGTGTGTATTTATTCCGATTGAATTACAGAATATCTAGGTTCCCAAATATATATTTTGAATGGACACTGATTTAAAGACGAGTTATGAGAAAAATAAGTTTTCTATAGAAATTTTAAATTACTCATATCAGAGTCCTTTCAAAATATATATTTGAGAACCTAGATATTCTCCTCATTGGTGTACAAATTATTTTGGAATTACGTTTGTATGAACTACGCATGCTCCGCCGGCAGATCCTTATAAAATAAGATCTAAGATGCTGGATTACATTGATGACTTACATTGATGACGCACAGCTGAGTAGCTAGCCTGGACACTAATGAATCATTGTTGAATCTGACCTTCATACTTCAAACCAGGGTTGTTGCTGATGCATATCATTTTGTTTTATCATTGACATCAGCGGATGCTGATCTAATTTTGTGACTTTCAATAAAAATAAAAATAGAATTTAACTAAGTACCTAGTTTAGTAATAATTAGCGTTTGTTTACAATCACAATATTCGCAATGACCGTTGGTCAAAACTCGCAACCGAAAAAAACACGTGCTATAAGCCCCGCCCCTCAGCGGGCATGTCACGACTCGAACTTCAGCATTAGTACTCAGCATCGATCAATGCGGATGCTGATGTTGAAGTTCCGCTGATGCTGATGTTCGCAACAACCCTGCTTCCAACACATAAAAGTAGGTACTTACATCTTAACTTGTCCATCAGTTTGCCTGCACACATCGTGGCGAGCGCCACTTTGATGGAAAACACTCGGATTTTACCCACATTTTCGCTGAAACAAATTAATTATACATTATATTTTACTTGTTTATAATGCTAAACATTTATGTAGTTTACTATTGAACTATACCTACTAATCTTCTAGAAGATAATCACACTAATATTATAAAGGCGAAAGTTTGTAAGTGTGTGTGTGTTTATATGTTTGTTACTTCTTCACGCCCAAACGGCAGGACCAATTTTGATAAAATTTTGTATGAATGTAGCTGACGCCCTGGATTAACATATAGGCTAGTTTTTATTCCGATATTCCCACGGGATCGAGAATACAAGTTTCATCTAAATCCGTGCAGTCGTTTTTGCGTGAAAGAGTAACAAACATCTATCCTCACAAACTTTCACGTTTATAATATTAGTAAGATTAAGTATTAAATATCTCTAATGAGTATATTTGTATTAGATAGTATCAGTAAGGAGTACTTAATTAAACTACTTAAAGGCACACTTGAAATGACATTCCGTTATTAACTCTTCGTCGGAACACTTCTATGTGTCGCACTATCTACGCGAGACACAATGGTTTTTTAATTGTTTCTGTAATTATGGCATTCAACCGGTTAATCTGTTACAATGCATGTTATTATAGATAAGGTGCAACTTAATTAGTATTAGTACCAATACTCCGCATCCACACATCCATTCAAGGTTAGTGAATTTGCAACATTATGTTAATTTGTAAACAATAACAAATCATTGTAGAATCTATTAGATAATGAGTTGAATTATAAATGTATAACAACCTGCGGGGTAATAGTGTAACACACTATCAGTAGCAATGGTTTTCATTTTGACAGTTCAAGAACATTCATTGCATTATTTATGTTGTTGAGCAGACAAATTTTTCGAACATGTTAAGCAATGAATTAGTAATATCTTTCAAAACGATTCAGAATGTGATTGATAGTATGTTACGCAATTAGGGTGCAGGTTTATAAATATTAGAGAAGCCGAGTGAAGCTCATCAAAGTTTCTTTTGTTGTATTTTCACAGCGTAGTTGCGTATAGGAAACACCAACTTCATCTAGTTTATAAAATATTATTGACGTGTAAGTGTTTGTGTAATGTAAACCTACTTGCAGAAATAACATCATTTATTTTGTCAGCGACAGTTTTAGTTTTTAAGTGTAAAAAGGAATTTAATTTACGTGTGACTTTTCTTCATGAAATGACCACAAAAACTTATATTACAAAATACCAACTCACCCAGTACTGTAAGCGGACAGCAACCAGTTCAACAATAAAGCTGAACATGCTTCAACAGACACCTGATGAGCAGGCGGCAGTCTTTTGTTCAAGTTGTGATACAACGAAGATACAAGTGTTTCCAGTCTCGTTACATTCACACATGCGGTTGGCTCTAGAGTGTTTAGTGCATTCTCACGGAATGCCTCAATTACGTTCCATATGTCTATTACATGTACTGAAAGAGAAAGGATTACATTAATACATCAAATAAACCTTGGTGATCAAGTAGATATATATAAGACACTCCTGTACCTTATAAGCAAACAACTTGGTTTAGTGGAAAACCTCTTTAAGCGAAAACGAGCTTGAGATCCATTGAACTCTCACTTATCCAGGTTCCACTGTAATTTATTTCTCTGAGGGCTGATTTTTCCAATGCCAGATAATTTTATCCGAGGAATAATTTTGAATGTTTGACAGTTCTTCTATACAAAATACATAGTCTGACGTCAATTTTATTCCACAAATAAAAATTATGCCAATTGAAGAATTATTTACATAGATATTATTTACATTTTATTTGTTTACAATTTCACTAAAAATTTTGATGGTATGAGGTTTACAAAAAAAAAAGCTAGGAATATGTTTTCCACTATCAAGTTTTTGTCCATTAAGTCAAGTTAGATTACCTGCAATATCAATGACAATTTGACAAAATATAACAATTTGTCATAGTCAATCATAATCTGAGCCAATGATTTATTAAAATCATGGTATCCAATCAAACCAAACTTGGTTGTTATCCCAACCCAGTTATAAATATTCATGACTCATTCTATGTGGGTCACATCAGTGGAACCATTTCATAATTTTGGAAGCAATAAACACCAATTTAACCCAATAAAAAACGAATAAACTCGTTAGTTCATTAATGTATTTGTGTACCATCTAATAGAGAAAATGTATAAAAGGCAATCGCCAAAATATTTTTTGAAAAACATTAAATTAAGTTTTTTTAAAACAGTATAAACTAATTACACTGTACATTACTCACAGTTACATTTCTTTTGTACATAGCGGAGCTTGCAAGCGGTCCTGTATGAGGCAAATCTGATCAGGTCAAAGTTCTGCTCTCTCATCTCTTGCAGCAGCTGAGACCGAGGGTCTGCGGACGCGGAGCCCGCACTGGGGAGCGCCACCCCCCGTATATCCCCCACACTGGGCACTCCGCCCACACTCTCTCGTTCTAACGACATTTTCACTAATACAAGAAATTACGATTATTATCACAAAAAAACAGATTACGAAGGTGTGCATTTGAAAACTGATTCTACTTGACAACACAAAGATAAGATCGAAAGTGATTTTACCGACAAAAAATATAAACAAGGCCCGCGGCCGCAGGTCTGTGAAAACATTTGATATCACTAAATTGTTAAGAAATTCACGATGATAAAGAGCTCTTACCTTAACGGGACGATTAGCTCATAACTTTGTTGACATAACGATAATATATTCACGGCAAACTCAAGATTATTTCCGTAGTTATATCGATTCAAAGATATTATTAGCGACAACTTGATATTTACTTGATGATTTAATTATAAACGGATGCCACATTCACAGTTTCAATACACGTTTTTACTCCTCCTTTATTTATATATTATTTCTTTGTCATTTATTTTAGAGAATAAATTATAAAAGTCATTTCTACACCAATAAATTACGGAATATCGAAATCAACATGACAAGCCTGCCATTAATAAGTGCGTTCCTGAAACCCTAACGTTAACTACATTTAGGTATTTTTAAACAACTGAGTATCAGGTTTTCAGGAAATTATCAATATGAAAAAAATCATGTCTTTAGTTAAAATTGTATTCTTTGGGCTTTCTAACTAAACGTTTTAGTGTTTTAGTACTGAAAACCAAATTAATATTTGTCGTGTGTATTGAAATTCTGTGAGTAATGGAACATGCAAATGTCATCCATAGACAAGTTCTTGTTTTTTCATTAATAGAATTCTAAAACTGAAAACTTGGATATGTGCACATTTAGACAAGTGTTGCAAAAACTTTAATACTTTACAACACAATTTCTTCCCAGCTAGCGGCTAAGCACTTACAAAGTTAGGTAGAAAAATAATTAATTACTTACTAAGATGGCAGCAACTTAAATCGGCTTTGACCGTAACTCGCAGGCGATTGAAATTACAAAACAGTGATTAATCATTGTTTATTTTGTAGCAGACGTGTATTATTATTGTGTAACAGTTATTGACGACACCTTTGTCTGTACTTAACATAACTTCACAGCTATTCACAACTGTTCGAATAACATTATCGTGAATTATTTGGTA
This sequence comes from Oligia fasciuncula, assembly GCA_963082905.1. Taxonomy (NCBI): domain Eukaryota; kingdom Metazoa; phylum Arthropoda; class Insecta; order Lepidoptera; family Noctuidae; genus Oligia; species Oligia fasciuncula. The sequence continues at coordinate 10,583,265 of OY720408.1, forward strand.
CTTAAACTTGTTGTTGTATAATGATGAAGCGTATTTCCCTTTCCGTGTCCAACTGGCGACACTGGTCTCGCAAAATCCACACGCTTCTGTATTACTACACAATTCAACCAACCCGTGCTCAACTCGCGTCAACTGCGCACGTTTTTGCGATCAAGCAACGTTAAAAGAGGTTTTACAAAATAGAACAAATCCGTGCTCATTGAGCGCGTTCGTAAATGTTCGGAATGAAGCAGGCGGGACGCGGGAGCCGCCGCGCAAGCGCCACCGCGGGGGCGGGGCGCCCGAAGTTGCATTCGCGCGCTGTTATTTGTTTGTTACTGTGCGTTTGAGGTTATGTTTCTTGTAACATAGTGCATAATGGAAGATAAATGATTTTATTTCTGTAAGTAGGTTTGTACAAACACTTTTACACGTCAATCATATTTTTATTAAAACTAGATGAGGTCGGCGTTTCCTAACTGACTATTCTGAGAAGAAAGGCCGAAATAAACTCAGAAGTCACAGTTTTTTTGGGAATTAGGTACAGTATGGTTTTATTTACATAATTACTTTTTTAATTACATTGCATGGTTGCGGTCGGTCTATAGGCGACGTAGGATGCAAGAACGAGCGAAGGGCACCCCAAGGTTAGGTTTGTTTAGGTTTGTTGAGAACAGTGTGAAGGTCTCGAAGATGGTGGTGAGAAATAAGTGGACTGTATGCTTTGCTGGTACAAACTGAATATAATAATTATAAATCGACGTTACAATACAATGATGCGGTGGCCCGTGGAGAAGTGGTCTGTGGTCGCGCTGCGCGAGTGCGCGACGCCGGCCGTCCCTCGCCGCCCGTCGCCCGCGCAGCCCGGTGCCCGCGTCCCCCGTGCCGCACTCCGCACCGCCTGGCTCAGCGGCTCGGAGGCGCTGCCTGGAGCGCGCGCAGGTGTCGAGGTTCGATTCTCGACAAGTTCCCGCCCACGTTGAGATGAGTGTTGATGAAGTTAAATGTCTTGAGCTGGAAGAGGGCAAATGTTATTGTATGCTCTCCGAATGTTGCCTCTCCTCGTCTTCACTTCAGCAACACGATTGATCCCGTCAACACCAGGGTAAACGTTAATGATTCTTCCTAATGGCCATAATAATGGTGGAAGAGTCTTGTCCTTTATAAGGACTAAGTCGTTAAGCTTGAGCTCATTGTTGGAGGACGTCAACCACTTGGATCTCTGCTGCAGAGTTGAGATATATTCGTCTCGAAATCGGGCCCAGAAATGTTGCCGGATATATTCGATTCTCTTATAGCGCTCCGTACAGCTAATATCCTTTTCTAAAATTTGTGGATGTGGAATTGACGTGAGTGGTCGTCCAATCAAGAAATGGGAAGGGGTGAGTGCGGTGAAGTCGAAGGGATCAGTAGACAGGACAGTAAGTGGGCGAGAGTTTAGAATAGCCTCAATTTGAGCCAAACATGTGGCCATCTCCTCATACGTAAAATGAACTGCTTGTAATAAACGTCTAAGGTGATGTTTAGTCGAACGGACAGCTGCCTCTGCCATTCCATTAAAGTGAGGACTATATGGAGGAGTAAATTTAAAATCAATACCTTCTTGTGCCATTTCATATTGAATATTAGAACTGATGAGAAATTTATGTAGATCATTAGATGCACCAACAAAGTTCGTCCCATTGTCAGACGAGATGCTTTGTGGCTTCCCCCGGCGAGCAATGAACCTGTTTAGCGCGGCTACGAAAGCTTCTTTCGTTAGATCTGCAACAAGCTCCAAGTGAATAGCTTTTACTGACATACACACAAAAATACACAGGTAGGACTTCAAGAGCCTGCAGCCTCGCCCTTTACGATCTGCTACCAGCACTGGCCCGGCATAGTCCACACAACAGTGTAGAAAGGGGAATTCTAAATTAGTTCTATTAGAAGGAAGTTGGCCCATTATGGGTTGAATAGTCTGAGCCTTAAATCTAAAACATTTTAAACATTTGTTTACAGTTGACTTCGATAGATTACGACCTTTTAGTGGCCAATAATTTTGACGTATTATAGACAACAATAACTGCGGTCCTGCATGTAAGGACTTTAAATGGTACATACGAAATAATAATTTTGTAACATGATGTTTGCTACAAATGAGTATGGGATGCTTTGCATCATAGCTATACGGCGAGTTGTCCAACCTGCCACCCACACGAATAATTTGTTTTTCATCAATGAAAGGTGACAAACTGAGCAACCGATTATTGCTTGGTAAAGCTTTACCAGCCTTTAAGATAACGGACTCAGTGGGAAACATCTCAGACTGAGCTTGACGAATAATAATGTATAATGAGTCTTGTAATTCTAGAGGAGTGAAGGTATCGGTAAGTTTATCTGATTTATTTTTAGTATTATTTATAAATCTTTGTACATAAGCAATGATTCTTTGTAATTTATTGAAATTAGAATATTTTTGTAATACATTTGATATTGTATTTATATTTTGATTGTTGTTGTTAATTTTATTTGTAGCTAGACATATTTTTTCCTCGGTTTTTAGTTGTACATTTTTATTTGTGTTTGGCATAGTTGGCCACATAGACTCGTTTAGTTTTAAGAACTGTGGTCCATGCCACCATAAATATGAATCATTACTTAACTGATCAGCAGATGAGCCCCGCGATACTATATCTGCGGGATTTAATTTTGAAGGTACGTAGCTCCATGTGTGACCATGTGTTTTCTCTTGTATTTCGTTTACACGATTAGGGGAGCGTGGGTCACAGTGGATCCTGGGTCACAGTGGATAAATCATTGTAGGTGTGTATTTAAAGCAAACAGACGCGTACGCGTTCGCGACGTTGCCGTTCTTACACTCCCCCCGCAACCGAGCTAGTCGCCATCTTAGTATCGGAGTGGACGCACGCGGTACGGAGAATCCGTCGACAAGTAAACCACAAACTTTTATTTTACGTGTTTTTGTAAAACGTTTTGCCTTTCCGTATATTAGAATTTTACAAGTGTTGATAATGTGATATGATCTAAAGTTACTGTAGAGAATTTTTGTTACTCTAATATGTTTATTTGACAAATAAATAATTTGGTAGGATTTTTTAATTAAGACTTCTCCAACTGGGGCACAGTGGATCGTTTTGAATTGGGGTACAGTGGATCTTGTATCCACTGTGGAGGATTAAGAATATTATGATTGTAATTGTTTTTTATTGTTTGTAAGAGGTTTAGTTATGTCAACCTTATAAGTTGAAGGACAGCAGATGTGTTCTATTTATTGATCGTTTGATTTTTTCATATTGTGAAACTAGTACCTAAGTTTAAAGTATTATAGGTACTTTCCAAATACAAAGTCCACGTTTTTAATTACCTCAAATAAAGATTTATGTTATGTTTACAATTAAACGCATGTTTAATTATTAAAAATAAACCACTTAATTTAAATACACGTTTTTTAATGAATATAAATTAATCATTATCCAGTGTGACTCACAGGATCCAGTGTAACCCAAATCAGTATCCACTGTGCCCCTGTTATGGGGCACAGTGGATAATTTATCACTTAAAAAAAAAAAAAAAAAAAAAAAATACTGAGTGCTTTTAGGTCTGTTTTTGTAATACAGGTTCAAATTTAAATATATTTTCTAGGACTCGGTCAACATGATAGAAAATTTGAGGTAAAAAAAGTAAAGTTACAAGTCATTGAAAGAAAATGGATCCACTGTGACCCACGCTCCCCTACTAACAAAATGTTTGAACTGATTGGGTTGAGACGATAACCACCCTAAAACTACTGTCGAGTCACACCAGAAACGACATTTTTGAATATTTAATGTTAACGCCGTTTTTACTTTGACGAACAGTCTTGCACCCAGTAAAGCTCCGCACAGTTCCAGGCGTGGAATAGTGACTGGTTTTATTGGTGCAACCCTATTTTTTGAAGCAAGTAATTGTATATGAATGTGACCTAAACTGTTAATGGACCTAATATATAAACACGCGCCATAAGCATTCTCTGACGCGTCAGTAAAAACATGAATTTCAATAATAATATAATCGTTGCAAACAATCCAACGTGGTATTTTTAAATAGTTAAGATAATACAACTTATTAACATAGGAAGTCCAACGATCATTTATTTCTTTGGGCAGTTTCTCATCCCATGAATAGTGTTTTACCCATAATTCTTGTATAATAATTTTTGCTTCTATTAGACAAGGGCCTACTAATCCTAAAGGGTCAAAAATTTGGCTTATAGTCGACAAAATGTGCCTTTTAGTTGCATTTTTACTAATAATAATATTTACAGAAAATGACAATTTATCTGAACTTGGTTCCCAATTTAAACCTAAGGTTTTAGACACTTCATTTACTTTTATGTCTGTAAATTCATGAGTGGTAGATGTTTCACAACTAGGAATTGCCTTTAGTATGTCAGGATTATTTGACTGCCATTTTCTTAAATTAAATTTGGCCTTTGACAATGTTGAGGCCACGCCTTTTGCTAATTTAATAGTGTCTTCGATGGACGAAGCTCCACTCAAAAAATCATCGACATAAAAATCATGTTGAATGGCATTCTTTATTTGTTGGTCACTTACAGTAGAAGCTAGACTTGTTAGACACTTAGTAGCTAAATAGGGCGCCGATGCTGTCCCATAAGTTAATGTGTTTAACGTGTATGTTTTTAATGGTTGGCTGGAATCATGACGAAAAACTATTTGTTGCAATGATCGTTGACTTGGATTGATTTCAATGGCCCGGTACATTTTTTCTATATCGCCGGAGACCACAAATATTTATGCTGGCGAAAACGTATAATGATTGAAAATAGGTCATCTTGGACGACTGGGCCCACCATTTGTAAGTCGTTCAGTGAAACGCCGGACGTGGTGGCCGCAGATGCATCGAATACCGTACGTAATTTTGTCGTGGTGCTCGATTCACGAATGACTCCGTGATGTGGTAGGTAATAATTAATTCTGGAGTTATCCTCGGACGAGAATCTCTTGTTCTCCGTCATATGCCCCAAGGATTCATACTCTCGCATAAAGTGTAAGTATTTTTCTTTAAATTTTGGATCACGTAAGAATTTTTTCTCTAATGAGATAAACCTAATTTTGGCTAACTTTAACGAATCGCCTAAGACGTTGACTTCTCGTTTTAGAGGCATTGAGACAACGAAGCGACCGTCATCATTACGAAAAGTATTTGCTGCAAAATTTTGTTCGCATGCAATTTCTTCCACTGACATATTCGAATGTGGTGAATCTAAGGTATCCAGTTCCCAAAAACGCGTAAGATCAGGATTAGGATCGCCTTGCGAAAACATACATACATTAGAAAATTGTTGTGGCGCTGTAACATTGCCAGTAACCAGCCAGCCTAGTTTAGATTCGCGTAATGTGGGCTTGTTTTTACCTAACTCTATCGATTCTCTCCCCAAAATATCCCAGAAAATATCTGCATTTAACAGCAAATCTATGCATGAAGGTGTGTTATATGTAGGGTCTGCTAATGTAATACCCAATGGGAAACGTATATTACTTACGTCTATATAAGAGCATGGAATGGGTGGTGTAATGTTGGGGAAAACAGTACAGTTTATGTTAATTTTGTAATCACTACAAAGAGACTTCACTGTTATGGTGCAAGACTGTGTGCTAGTAGTAACATGATTATTAAAACCTGATACGGCTGTTGACACGCAGCGCCTCGGCAGTTGCAATTGGTCACAGAAACTTTGAGTTACCAAATTAATTGCACTCCCGTTGTCCAGCAGTACTCTTGCGTTGTGTTCCGTACCATTTTCGTCTATTACTCGCACGATAGCTGTGGATAGAAATATACGAGACGCAGTAGAATCTGTGATGGTACCACTAGTCAATACAACACCTTCACTATTAGGTTTAGATGTGGAATTGGGTTTTTCAAGATGTAACAGCGTGTTATGTTTATATTTACAATATTTACAACCCGTCAAGTTGCATCTGTTACTCGTATGGCCAGGACGTAGGCAATTTAAACAAACCTTTAATTGTTTGGCCTTTTCTATGCGAGATTCTATTGAAAGATTTTTAAAAGATTCACAGTTAAATAAAGAATGGGATTGATCACATAACAGACATGATAGAGAAGATGACTTGTCATTGTTTTCATTTAATTTTGTTTTATTTTTCGAATGAGCAGGATTCGATTGGTTCTCATGATCCTCTAAACTTTCCAATAAATCTGCTCGATTTCTTAAAAACGTTATAAACATATCTAAAGTCGGATAATCATTTAACTTATTTTTCTGTTCTTCCCAATGACGTAAGGTTATTTTATCTAATTTGGAAGACATTATAATAACTATTAAAGTATCCCAATATTGTGTAGGCTGCTTCAATGTAGTAAGCGCCCTTATATTTTTTGTTGTTATATCAACCAGATAACGAATTGACTTACAAGATTCTTTCTGTATACGTTCAAAGTTTAGTAAGGCCTGAACGTGGTTATTAACAAGCAGACGATTGTTATCATACCGCTCAAGTAATGAGTCCCATGCTATGTTATAAGTATCACTAGACACGGTAATATGTTTAATAATTAAAGCTGCACTTTCTTTAAGCGAAGCGCGAAGGTAGTGAAATTTCGTAATATTGTCAATCTGTTTATTATTATGAATGACTGAAGTAAAAATATCCCTAAACTCAAGCCAGTGCTGATAGCTACCGCTGAAATGAGGCAAATCAATTTTAGGTAATCTAACATTAGAACCGGCCTTGAAATCCTCACCTGATTGTGCGTCATTGAAGCTCGCTGCAGAATCACGACGCTTTGCTGCTAGTAGACAGCGCGCACTTGCTAACACAGCAAAATATTCGTTTTCGAACTGCTCACGCTCTGAAGGCGACTCCTCATCCTCGCCGGACGATTCCTCACAAAGCATCTCGATCTCATCCTGCAAACTGTCAAAGTCACTATTTAACGCTTCAATTTTACTTAGTCGGCACTCCAATTCAGCGATCTGCATATCGCTAAGCGCTTTGCAGCTTTTAAGGACATTTAAATATTTATTGAAAGTTGTAAGCTTAGCCTTTAATGATGACCGTTTCTTTATTAAAGTTTTGCGATTATCAGGCATTATGAAAATATGAAGGTAGGAAGACTAGAAGCAAAGTAAAAAATTAACGGTAATTAGCTACACAATAGAACAAAGGAAACAGCTGGCCGTTCGTACGTTGCTCACGCTCGACGCGCCGTTATAAGAAACCGGTTTTAAAAAAGCGGCGACCGAGTATGCAACAGCGACAATGATTTTAAATAAAACGAACACGTCAATTTAGCAATCTTGACGATTCAATGCTATGCAATGCAAGTGTGCAATAAATAAATTGATGATGACGAATGAACTAGCGTATATGACCACTGAATGATGGCTCAATTGGGCTATTTTTGAAGCTAGGCAAGGAAGGAAACAGAAATATTTGGTAAAAGAGATAAGCGGGAAAAATAGGATAAATTGGAACGAACTCACCACAACGTCTTATCCAACCACTAATATTTCTTCTCTTCGCCTTTGTTCTTCAAACTGTCCTCCGTCTAATATGAATATCAGCTGACGCGACGACGCCGACGTGCCGCCGAGCCTTCTCGAACAAAGAGGGTCCAAAGTCCGCTCGTACAAAACGACGATTCTTGTTATTTCTTCAGTTTCGCGAAGGACCAAAAACTGTTGAGAACAGTGTGAAGGTCTCGAAGATGGTGGTGAGAAATAAGTGGACTGTATGCTTTGCTGGTACAAACTGAATATAATAATTATAAATCGACGTTACAATACAATGATGCGGTGGCCCGTGGAGAAGTGGTCTGTGGTCGCGCTGCGCGAGTGCGCGACGCCGGCCGTCCCTCGCCGCCCGTCGCCCGCGCAGCCCGGTGCCCGCGTCCCCCGTGCCGCACTCCGCACCGCCTGGCTCAGCGGCTCGGAGGCGCTGCCTGGAGCGCGCGCAGGTGTCGAGGTTCGATTCTCGACAGGTTAGTTTAAACCCTTTACACAGAAATATGGGCCCCGCGAAGCGGGGCTCCGTCGACATAGAATGCAAGAGCGAGCGAAGGGCACCCCGAGGTTCGGTTTTGTTAGGTTACTTTATTTTTTACGTTATCACAAAGGCGTACTCAGTTGACGCGAATTGAACACGGGCTAGTAGAATTCCGTACTAAACTAATACAAAAGCGTATGGATTTCGCGGTACCGGTGTCGCCAGTTCGACACGGAAAGGGAAATACGCGTGAGCGCGTTCACGAGCGTTCCGAATTGTTGACAGCTCTCATCTGTCATAATCGTAATCTAAATCGGAACGCATGTGAGATGATGCATGGACGTAATATATAGAGTTACTTCTATATATTACGTCCATGGAGATGATGTGAGTGCTGTGCGAGTAATAGTCATCATTTCAGCCAAAAGACGTCCACTGCTGGACATAGGCCTCCCCCAAGCACTTCCACTTCGACCGGTTCTGTGCTTCTCGCATCCAACGGGTTCCTGCGAGTAATACAAAGACTACAATATGATGCTGTATTGTTCTGTGACAATTATAGCCAATTCGGAATGCGGCCAACGTCAATGTCAATTGTCAAGTCAATTTTTAATTGTCATTTCATGTTTGTTTTATTATAGTTTGTGGCGCGCGTTGCAAATAATTTTATCCGTACCTAAATCATAATACGTGACTTTAAAAGTATAAAAATCAAGTAGCTGGGATTATTTAATGGCCCTATCATTTCGGTTTTAGTCTTGGTAGATACGTAATAATTTGTGAGTATATTATGCTGTGCGTAGAGCTAACGTTAGTGAGGTCACAACAAATTGTTGCCCACCATGGATAGGCTGCAGATTCGTAGTGAAGTGCGGGATATCATCCAAGAAACTTTAAAACACATCATCGAAGAAATTAAAGAGGAATCCGCTAATGAACGTGTAAAAATAAATCGCAAACGTAAATGGGTAAAAGACAAAGTTAAACAGGATACAAATAGTTACCTTCTCCCTGAACTATCTGCCAAAGGCCCAACAGAGCATTTTATTGCATTGCATATGACAGAAGAATCCTTTAGCTGGTTACTAAAAAGAGTAGAGCCATATATTCAGAAGGCGGACACTGTAATGAGAAGGGCTCTGCCCGCATCACTAAAACTTGAAATTGTACTGCATTTACTTGCAACTGGAAGCTGTTTGAGGATACTAGAACTTTTGTTCAACGTGTCAAGGACAAGTATTTGTTTGATGATTCATAAAGTATGTGTTGCTATCTGCTTAGCTCTAAAGGATTATAATAAGGTACTTTGTTTTAATTCCTATGTTGTCTCACTGCAGGGCAAAGGCCTCCCTTTTTCCTTTCCACTCCTCTCTGTATTGAGCTAGTGTGGACCATTCCTGTCTGTAGGTGTCAAGTTTGTCCTGCTATCTTATCCTGGGCCTACCTTGATGTTGTCGTACATTATCTGGGACCCACATGGTGTTAGATTTGGTTCATGACTTGTTTGATATGTGGCAAACATGCCTGGCCCAGTCCCACTTAACCAAGATTTTGCAACAGGCCTTTTAAAAAGACCCAAGAACACACATACAACATGCAGTCTCTATTATTACAACGGGCCTTTTAAAAGGCCACCTTTTCCTGCCTTTCCTGAAAAAAATAGTTTCAGTAACATCTGGGTTAAGTTTGGCTGTTCATAAATAAACATATTTTTTAATAGGTAGTATATTTTCAGTAAGATGTGGTATTTGCATAGCTTGATATAAGTTCAGAAGAGTTTGGGTAGTAAGAAAAATAATTTTGTTAAGCTTGTATATCAGTTTATTTTGTCAACTTTCAAAATTTTAATTTTTTAGTCTGCACATAGTCTTAAAAAAAACAAGGTTGGGGTAACAGACAGACATCAAAATATTGTGGGATTTTAGTTACTATACTTTCAATCAATTTACTAAGGCCTGATGTTGGGCGTCTTCCAACCCGATATACATCACTATATAAATGATAAATGATAAATGATTTTTATTTCTGTAAGTAGGTTTGTACAAACACTTTTACACGTCAATCATATTTTTTTTTAAACTAGATGAGGTCGGCGTTTCCTAACTGACTATTCTGAGAAGAAAGGCCGAAACAAACTCAGAAGTCACAGTCTCTTTTAAAGTCCAGACAAAATCTTGGTCAGATCGTGTGAAGACCATGTAGATTGGTGTCTGAAATGGTCTTTTGAGGAAAGAACCACACAGATTGAGCGGACCTGTCCAATCAGTGCACGCATTTGTCAAAAATCGTGCAGCTCAACTCAGAACTTGAGGAGCTCAACGATTCGACGAACAATACCAAAGACAGGACATTTGGGTAGGCCGCATAAACTACTCAAACTGCCAGATCATGATTAAAACTAAGAAGGAGAAGAAAAAAAAAGAAGAAATGACCCACATAGTCCTCACATTCACAATAATTAAATAAGAAAAAAAATAATAAAAATTACTTACAAAGTAAATATTCATGTCATTGTCTAAATAAAATTCATCAATGTCAATGTGTATATAAAAAATCCGGACATAATCTTTGAGGACCATGTAGATTAGTGTCTGAAATGGTCTTTTGAGGAAAGAACCACACAGATTGAGCGGACCTGTCCAGTCAGTGCACGCATTTGTCAGTAACCGTGCAGCTCAACTCAGAACTTAAGGAGCTCAACGATTCGACGAACAATACCAAAGACAGGACATTTGGGTAGGCCGCATAAACTACTCAAACTGCCAGATCATGATTAAAACGAAGAGAGAGAAAACAAAAAATTACCCACATAGTCCTCACATTCACAATAATTAAAATCATATAATACTTTATACAGTAAATGTACATGTCATTATTTAAGTAAATAGATACTTAAAAAAAAAAAAAGAAAATTATTAAAGTGTAAATTAGAAAAATAAAAACAACATTCTAAACCTATTGGAGCAGCTCAATCCCAAGCCTTTTTGTCCTCAATATAGTCTTTTACAGTATAATAGGCTTTCTGACATAGTTTTCGCTTTATAAAAGATTTGAATTTATTAAGGCTTAGTTCTTGAATGTGGCTAGGAAGTTTATTATAAAAACGTATACATTGGCATCTAAACGAGCCACCTATTTTTTTGAGCCTTGTTGTTGGAACAACAAATTTGTGTTTGTTCCTAGTATTTATGTTATGGATATCACTGTATTTTTTAAACAGATTAATATTTTTATGTGCATACAAAAGATTATCATAAATGTACTGAGAAGGCACAGTCATTATATTAATCTCTTTAAATTTGTCTCTGAGGGAGTGTCTGGGACTTAATTTATAAATGGAACGAATTGCCCTTTTTTGTAATATAAAAATTGTCTGAATATCGGCGGCATTTCCCCACAACAGAATACCGTACGACATCACACTATGAAAATAACTAAAGTATACTAAACGGGCTGTCTCTAAATCAGTTAAATCACGAATTTTCCTAACGGCGTATGCTGCAGAGCTAAGCTTTTTTGACAATTTGTCTATATGGGGGCCCCATTGAAGCTTGGCATCCAACGTTATGCCCAGGAACACTGTGGTATCTTCGGGTTTCAACTCTTCATCCTTAATGAGAACACTAGTTTCTACTTGTCTAACGTGGGGTATGGTAAACTTAATACATTTCGTTTTTTTTCCGTTAAGAAGTAGGTTATTGACATTAAACCAGTTAACTACTTTTGCAAGGGCGTTATTTACATTGTCAGTAACCAGCTGCTGACGTTTGAGTTTAAATAAAAGTGAAGTGTCATCTGCAAACAACACTATATCATGTTCATCCCTTATGAGGTAAGGCAAGTCATTTATATAAATAATAAATAAAAATGGGCCGAGAATTGAGCCCTGGGGGACCCCCATTCTTACTACAGATCCGGGTGACCTTTTTCCGTTAACATCAACTCTCTGAATCCTATCACTTAAGTAAGAAGTAAGAAGATCCAGAGAGGCGTTCCGGATTCCGTAGTGGTGCAGTTTCCTGATTAATGTTTCATGAAGAACACAATCGAATGCCTTGGACAAATCGCAAAAGATGCCCAAAGCATCGCATTTGTCCTCCCATGCATTATAAATATGTCCTAAAAGTTCAACTCCTGCATCGGTAGTCGAACGACCCCTTGTAAATCCGAACTGTTTGTTATGTAGTAATTTATTTTTATTAAAAAATCTTTGCAATTGATTTAAAATAAGTTTTTCAAAAATTTTACTAAAGGTAGGTAGTACTGAAATAGGTCTATAATTAGTAGGGTCTGATGTACTACCCGATTTAAACAACGGTATTATTTTACTGTTTTTCATAAGATCAGGAAACTCACCACGGTCAATACAATTATTAAATATAACAGCTAATGTAGGTGCTACAATGTCTATAATCGACTTAGCAACATCCACAGAATTACCCCATAGATCTGCGGTCTTTTTAACATTTAACGTGTGAAAAGTTTTAATTATATCTTTACAGGTTACATATTGGAAGTGAAATTCAGAATCGCAAACTGGAACGTTTTCTTTAAGTAAAGACTCTGCAGCAATGGGTGATGAGTTAAGAGATTTAGTAGTTGATACGGGAATCTCTGCAAAGAAATTTTCAAAGGCCGCGGCGACTTGACAATCTGATTTAATTATATTGTCATCAATAACAAGGCTGTAGTCACTACTTCGGGTGCATGACCTTCCCGTTTCGCTATTAATGACATTCCAAGTCGTTTTAATAATGTTACTACTATTTTTAATTTTTGAACTCAAATAACGTGACTTGGCAATACTACAAACTTTTTTAAATATTTTAGAATAATTCTTAACATATAAGTTAAATTCAGCAGTGTTTATACAAATCCGTTCTTCATATAATTCATAAAGTCGTTTTCTACTTTTATGTATACCAATGGTGGCCCAGTCACTGAAGGAAGCAATACTATTAACCGATAATGTTTTTGGAATAAATGTGTTATCAAATTGTGAGCAATACATATTAAAAAAATCATTATATTGTTGATTAGGGTCATCATTAGTGAACAAAAGTGGTAATTTACCCATGAGTTTAGTTTTAAATGTTTCCAAGCGATTAGTTGTTTTTGGATTAACAGTGATATCTTTTTTAGTAATTTTTTTGTTTTTATTTGGAATAGTGATTAATTGTCCACAATGATCTGAGTCTATTAGGTTAATAATGTCTTTGTGGATTGGTATAACATCTGTATAAATGTTATCTAGGCATGTGGCACTAGTAGGAGTTATTCTAGTGGGCTCCAAAAATTGGTTTGCAAGATTGTATGACTGAAACAAACTTATAATTTTAGTACTTAACCCAGAATTTTCTAACAAATTAACATTAAAATCACCACAAATGATGATGGACTTGTTTGTATTACAGATTTTGTGCAACACTTCATCCATAACTTTTTCAAAACAATCATACAATCCTGAAGGAGGTCTGTACACACTTAATATAATGAACTGCTCCAATTCTATACAGGCTATTTCAATTGTCCGTTCAACAGAGAGGCTCACAATATCCTTTCGGTCTTTAAACTTAAGCTGGTTATTTATTAAAATTAATGAGCCACCATGTATAGCATTTACTCTGCTGAATGAACTACCAACCTGGTGATTACTAAAATTGAACATGAACTGGTGACTTTTAAGCCAATGTTCTGTCATACAAAGAATATCTATATTGTAACAATTCAGGAATAATTCTACTTCTAAGTCTTTGTTTGAAAAACCTTGAATATTTTGATGCACCAGATTGATACTATTTAATTTTTTTACACTTTCATTTGACTTATTTACATTTTTGCAAGAGGTTGCCTCTATTGTCTTAATTTCTAATTTAAATGATTAATGTCAATAATTTCAACCAAATTATTACCAGAGTAATTTAAAAAGTCATTGCATTGCTCAATAGGAGCAATTTGTTTAGCCAAATGTTTGGCTGACATAGAAAAAAAATATGATAGCGACACAGCTATCTGTCTTTTTTGATAGTTAGAAAGATAGTACATAACAATATTATATCTATCTTTTGTCAAATATAAATTATTACCAACATAATAGTTAGTATCAATTAACTGGAATAAGTTATCATTATATGTCAAATTGTGCAATGTCATGTTTATATCAAATCTTAAGTTATTTTCTTCCTGTGGCAAACTGTTACTGTAAGGCAATGTAAACAAAACAATTTTTCTTAAGCTAAGGTTGCACAATGTTCTATGATATTGGAGCAATTCTCCTTTATTTAAATTACCCCTATTTCCCATAAATATTAATAAAGTTGTTTCCTGTTTAAAGTTACATTTAACAATTGCTTTCATAATATCAAATAAAGAACAACCAGGCATACAGTAATTTATTATTGAGTGTCCCGGATATTCATCTGTCAACAAGTGACCTAACTCCTTTCCAATCTCATCACAAAATAATATAATATCATGATTTACAATTTCTTTAGATGGTATAATGGTACTATTAACAGAGGGAATTGTCAAATCAACACAAGGCTGCGGTAATGTGGTATTGCATGCCGATAATGAATGGTCTGGTGTAGGTACATTGGATGGTGTTTGACAGCGCTCACAGCTGTTCGTTTGTGAGTTCACCAGCTCATTCATTGCCAACACATATTCCCTCATTAGATCTTCAGAGGTATTATATTTGTTAGTCATTGATCTTAGTTTCTCCTGCAGCTGGTCAAGTTGAGATTGCAAGTCCTGTGTGTCAATGTTGTATTTCCTAGTACTTTGCTCCAGATTAAAAGAATACATATCTAGCTGTTTAAGTAGATTTAACCTTTCCCTATTAAGTTTAACATTTTTGATAAAGAACTTTTGTCTTTTTACCATTTTTTGGGTTTTAACAATGTATTTATTAATTTTGATGTACTTTTTAAGTTTATTTTTACTAGTGACTACCCTCACTGAATTACATGATTTTGATTCGTCATCACCTGTCAAATCAATAGTGGGGTTTATGGCAGAAACCATTGACGGGGCAATAGACACCAACTCATTGAACAGACTTTGATTCAGCGAGGCGGTGATGTTAAGGTTTGTAGTCTCAAGTTGTGTAATCTGACTTTGAGCCTCATGTAGCTGCTGTTGTAATAAGTGTTTGTGGCTAAGAGCTTGTTCATACTCTACGCTACACTGGCTGAACCCGTCCACAACAAGCTGAAGTCTATCCCGTTCTTCTATGGCATCAGTGTATTGAGTATATATCTGAGCCATTTCAATTTTTAACTTCCTATTCTTTTCATGGGCATCAAAGAGCACCCTTTCATTGTCATCTATTTCCTTAATTAGTTGGTCACAGGACTCCTTTGACGCCTTTAAAGCGCTCAAAGCCTCATTGAGTTTGGACTCTTCGAGGCGAGCACGGGCGCTGCGAGTCATAATCATGATTAAAAGTAAGGAAACTAAGCGACAAGAAATAAGAATAGAGAAGGTTGTTGTGGCAGCAGTTGAAAAGGTGATTAGTTTAAAAGGAAAATATATAAGTCAATGGGAAAAATGAAATTTAAATGTAAATAAAAGGAGTTCTGTCACCAAACCTAAGTAAGGTTATGTTTACGTTCAAAGGTCATTGGCATCAAGTAGCCTTACTAAAAGTGAACAAAGTAGGTAATTGCTGGTGTAATTGAACTAATTGTAGTACGTAAACTAACTAATAGCAAGTAAAATATAAAGTATTGTACCTGATATCAAGATGACAATGCAAGTTTCCTTGTGCCGGCAACTGTCACCGATTTACATTGAATTATGTACACTTAATTTGCACTAGCTATGTGAATCTAACACAAAATACACATTATTATCATAATTACTTGAAGAGTAATTGGAAAATAGGCCTAAAAAACAATGAAATATAATATTTAAGATAAAAATTTCGAGAACAAATTCTAAACAGCTGTTAGCTGTAGTGTTGCCACAGGAAAAAAAAAAAAAAAAAAAAGAAAATATAATTCCCTTGCATCACCCTGTCGATTCCAGCCACTTTACTTTCTTCAAGTAATCACTCTTGATTAGGACTTCCCATGCTTGCCAATCTCTTGGAACAATTCCCCTCAAGGACTCATCTGCTCAAACTTTACATAATACGGTGAAGATGATGTAGAACCTGGTGAATCCTGTAACCGTAATCCCGTTAAATAACTCTGTATGTAATGCTGAGCTTGTAAAGCTTGTTCCAACGGCAGCACTTTTAGTTGTGCGGCAACACTTCGGCCGAAAATATCAAACTCGTGCTCTTCTGGAGGTGGAGTGTTATTCAGAGCACATACTTCTTTCACTTTTGTTAAAAGTGTTGCCAATTCTTGCAGTCTTCTCTTCTTTAATGAGCGAGGCTGGTCCGTTTCTGGTGCTGTGTTGTCTGCAGACTCTTCAACATTACACTGGGAGTTAGTACCACCATAACTATCATCTTGAAAGCTGGTACCACCAACACTATCGTCTGCATTTTCCTGAGAATATCCAAAATAATAATGATTCATTTGGTTTCAGGAACCAACTCATGAAGAGTGGAAAGCTGTTGAAACTAGCTATAGTAATACATGGGATTTTCCAAGATGCTGTGGCGCTATTGATGGGAAATTCGTTGTTATGAAATCTCAAAGTGAAACAGGAAAGCATAATCACAAAGTTGCCCTGTTGGCTATATGTGATGATGACTATTGCTTCAAATATATTGATGTTTGGTCAAATAATAAGATGTCAACAGAATTTTTTGAAGAAAGTAATTTATCTAAGGCATTAGAAAATGATTTACTCCCACCTAATCATGTTATAGTTGGAAATGATAACTTCCCATTAAAAAAGTACTTAATGATGCCATTTGAAGGCAGCGAGAAATCAGATAAAAAGAAAATATTCAACTACAGATTGTCCCGTGCTAGAAGTGTCATTGATAACTCCTTTGGGCTTCTTGTCAGCCGCTTCAGAATTTTCGAAAAGCCCCTTCCATTTACAGCAGACAAAATTGCAAAAATTGTCAAAACCTGTTGCGCTTTGCACAACTGGTTGAGAATAACTAAAAGTCCAATACAGGTGACAACACTGGATGAAGAGGAACATGATACTGGCAACATTATACCAGGATTGTGGAGAGAATTGCTAATAGAAGGGCTTACTGAATTGCCTAAAAATATGAAACACATCAGAACACCAGAAGATGCTCGCCAAATCAGGGCTGACTATGCTGATTATTTCCTGGGAGAGGGAATAGTGAGCTGGCAATTTCACAAGGTAGATTGAGGGAAATAACGCCTTCTGAACAACCTGTTACTTTAGTTCAAAAGATTATTGAAATTAAATACCTATCAAAATAAAAAACTTACCAAACCATCCTCTTTTTTTCTTATTGAATTAAGTATTGAAAACCATTTTAGATTAGGGACGTAAGCTTCCGCCGTCGAACTCTTGGAATCTTTTATTTTCTTTAGTTCTTGGCAGTATGTGGAGCGAATATTTTTAATTTTGACGACGATTTCTTTTTCGCCAAAATTTGGTAGTTTCATAGTATTTGCTATGTCTCTATAAGCTGCCAATCTGGCTATTTTGTTTTTATATAGTGAGTGTTTAGTGTTCCACAGACACTCGTGTGCAACATACTCGCTAACAAACTTGATTGTAATGTCTTCAGACCACTTGTATCCCGCCATTTAGGAATATAATATGACAGCTAATGAGCTAAACTAAATTCCCTTGTTCACACGTATCTGATTCTTTTGAGCAGCAGCTAGACTGGTTTTGTGGGGCAAGGTCACGAGACGAGTAGATTAATAATTTTATTTGATTGCTAATAATAGCCTAATGGTTTTCTCCTTGCAAAAATCAAGCGTATAGAAAAAATTCACACTAAATTGTCACTAATCAAATGCTGACATGACATTTACACGACTCCAGTGGAGTGCAATAAAAATGCGTGTCTATACTCTATGGTTTCTACAAATTAGTGACTCGAACAGTGTAAACGACTTGTTTAGTACCTAGTCGAGTGGTTTGTGATTTAGTCAAGTGTCAACTAAATCACTGAGAATAAGGGGGGTCGAGTGCATTACGTTGATTGCAATCAAAACATTACAAAATAACGTAAATATTGTTATAGCGAAGCATGAATTACTTTATTAAACCAATGGTTGAACCAGTGTTATGGATAGGTAAACATTGATTTAAAAATATTTATACAAATAGGTACAACCCTTTTACAATTTTTTTTCCTTTACTTCATTAGATACATATATATTATTATTTTTAAATATATTAGGTGTAGGTAAATAAAAAATATAAAAAAATAGCTTTTTTTATTAATATTGACTGCGGGCTAGAGTGGAATTTGAGGAGAATGTAGATGGCGCTACGGGTTTTGTTTCTAACTTAAAAACAGAACGTTCTTAGGTGATGTTCGGTTAGTCCGGTGGTAGGTTGACCGGCGAGATGTCATTTATAAAAAAAAGGTGTTGTTCGGTATCATGGACGTAATATATAGGGTGACTGGTAATTAGTGACCGATGCTTAAACACGTGATTTTACTCATCATTATGAACAACTTTTACTATGGGACCAAACCTGAAATCGCGAAAAAAAAATCAGCTGTTCCCTACATTTAAGTTCGTCTAACTCGTCAAAATGTAGAGAACAGCTGTTTTTTTTTCACGATTTCAGGTTTGGTCCCATAGTAAAAGTTGTTCATAATGATGAGTAAAATCACGTGTTTAAGTATCGGTCACTAATTACCAGTCACCCTATATAGAAGTAACCGATCTTCTAGCAGAGCGGTGACCGCCGTAATGTCCAATACAGAGCGTTGTTTAACACAAAGGTGTGAATGACAGATCTTCATGACGTCCGCTAAAAAGTATGACGGAAACGTTCTTCTAGGAAATCGTAGCTTTACTTTGGAATATAATGTACTTAGTTGAAGTTTAGTAAGAAACTTAGGTAAGTATAAAAATATTCATCAGTTTCTTACTAAAGTTCAACTATATCTGATGACCCTGGTTATCCTTTGGTGACCGTACAGTA
This sequence comes from Oligia fasciuncula, assembly GCA_963082905.1. Classification (NCBI taxonomy): domain Eukaryota; kingdom Metazoa; phylum Arthropoda; class Insecta; order Lepidoptera; family Noctuidae; genus Oligia; species Oligia fasciuncula. Next base: position 10,602,323 of record OY720408.1, read on the forward strand.
AACCGCACGTCGGTGTTGACACTGACCTTAAGCTGGCTTAGTATAGCATAGCACAGAGTTTTTACAGAATAAGAGGCTGGCTTATACCTACTGGTTTCACAACCACGTGCGGCCTCCTGTACATGTGCAGTGTAGGGTCTGTAGGTACAATACGACCGATGTAACTTGGCGGGTCTGAACTTTGGGCAGAAGGCTGCGCAGTAAGATTTTTTAGGAACCAAATGGTGACATGAGGCGAGTGCGAATGAGAGAACATGCGCGAAAGTTCTTAGTACCATGTTCAGGCCCGCCAAGTTACGTCGGTCGTATTGTATGCACATTTTGTGCAATAAAGAAAACACCTTATGAGTTAAAGTACCTAAAACATAACCATAGGCAAATTATCATTCTGGGATGTGCAAGTTGAAGTAGGTATACTGAAAACTAAACAACAGTAATATAATTACTGTTTTTGAAGTTGAAGTAATACTTCAACTTGCACATCCCAGAATGATAATTTGCCTATTGGTTATGTTTTAGGTACTTTAACTCATAAGGTGTTTTCTTGTTGGGTAGGTAGCACTGCGTGGGTAGTAGTAGGATGAAAAGAGATTGTAGTTATCTAAGACATTTATTTATAAATGAACACAGTTTACATTAACATTATCTGCTGGAGACAACTCAATACAATAATAAAATTATTATTTACATCACTATTCAAAATCTACACATTTATTATTATGAACAACACAACACTACGTTTTTACAGTTTCTAATTATTTTTACTCGCCCGGAGCATTGCCTTCGATACACATTTTTTTTTTAAATCTAGATAATTTTCATAAATAAACTTTCTACTTAAAAAGTTTGTAGGACGCGATTTCCGCAAACATTTTGCAGTTAAATAATTCATACTAAAATATAGCTAACAAGGCGTACAAAACTATATGTACCTATTATGTAGGCACGTTAAAAAGTATTTTAATAATTTGGTTTAAACTAAAAAAATGCAAATAAGTATAATAAATTACTAGTTTACATTGTATACATAAGTTATGGGCACTCGAACTTGTATAGCAACGAACGATAGGTAGCCATTTTTATTTGGCCCATCTGGGCGCCACTGGGCGCCACATTATACTCGCGGCATAAAAAAAAAACATAAGAACCAATCTATAGTAATTAGGTATTTTAGTGTTAACATAATGATGTAATATCATCTTGATTGAGAGTTATTTCCACAGGTTTTACAGATTAGGTTAGGTAAATAGGTTAGGGTAATAGGGGTAATAGGGGTAATGGGTAATAGGTTAGGTATTAGGTTAGGTATTAGGTTAGGTATTAGGTTAGGTTAGGTATTTATCTATGGGCCAAAGTAGCCTGAAAATAAAGGTCTTATTATTATTATTAAATATGTTGGGTAGGAAAGATTTTTATTTGACCCATTTGGGCGTCACATCAAACTAAAATATATTAAAAAAAAATAAGAAATCAGGATAAAAAAGCAATTATTGTAATAGCGTTTTAACATACAATTACCGTCTTGAGAGTTAGTTCTTTAATTAACAGATTTTTTTATTTGGCCCATTTGGGCGCCACATCTTTCTCAGACATTTCAAAGAACCCTCGTAACCACTAAAACCAATTAAGTATATTTTAAAAGTTTCTAACATAATAATATTATGTATCTTGTTTTAGATTTAGTTTCATAATAGATTGACAGGCTTCTAGAGTAGATTGAGACGGCCATTATTTTCATGCCGTTTCCGTGAGGCCGAAGAATCTTTAAAATAGGCATAGGTAAGTACAAAATTAAGTACACTACAGTAAGCGGTATAGTTACAAGTCACAGGAGTGTAAATTTTTCAGGTATAATTATGTAAGTACAAAGATATATAGTTATATACAAAATTATTGTGCTTGTCACAGATCTGTTTGCGAGTTGGTCCAGCCAGCGCAGGACGTAGATTACCTATTTAGTAATACCTATGCTTAACATCTAGGTAGAAGCGTATCTAAGGATATAATTCTCTACTTCTCTGTTTAGGTATGATAGCTTCCTGTCGCTGCAATAAGCGAGTAACGTCCGGCCGGCGGTGTGAAAAGTCAGCGATGAACTAATTCTTTTACTTACACGGAACGTTTAAATCGTTGATAGCTAGTCGTTTCCTCGTCGGTGGTGGGTCAGCACCTTTTAATAGTAGTCTATGGTCAGCACCCTAATTGCGTAACACACTATCGATCTCAATCTGAATCTTTTTGAAGGATAGGTACCTATTGCTAATCCATTGCTTCATTTGGAAAAAAAAATCTGCTCAACAACGTAGGTAGGTACCTACCTAAATAACGCAATGAATGTTGTTGTACTGTCAAAATGAAATCCATTGCTACTGATAGTGTGTTACGCAATTACCCCGCAGGTGCCTTGTTAGCGCGATCCATAAATAATCCACATTACTGCCGGTCGATTCTGTAAAAATCTCACCGTGAAAACTTAGGTGATGTGAGTTTGTTTTTGCTAGGAATTGACACTATTGACAGCTCACTCCACGCTCACTTCACCTAAGTTTTCACAGTGAGATGGTTACAGAATCGCACTGCAGCAGTGGTATTCTGTAAATATCTCACCGTGAAAACTTGAGTGAGGTGAGCTGTCAATAGTGTCAATCCACTAGAGATCAGGGGGAATGACAGCTCATTTAAAGCTCACTTCACCTAAGTTTTCACGGTGAAATTTTTACAGAATAGAAAGGCAGATGTGGTTGGTTTTAACTAATACGTGGGTAATATTTTTAAATAGCATACCTAATGTTTTGTTTTCCTTCACCGTTTTGAGAACAGTGGGGATGAAATAGGTACCTAATTTACACAAAGTAAAACGCCTATCTGGGTTACCGCAAGCACAAATCGAGTTGCGGCTATTATCACTGGGCCACCACTGCTCTCGTATAATAATATTATTCTTGTATGACTAGTTTTTTTTTTTTTAAGTAGGTCTAGATATTTTCTATTTCCACGCTAACAGCAGTTAGGTAGGCAGGCAGTTACCGCAGGTTAAAGGGCCCGATTAATGATCATCGTACCTATAATGGTCTTCTCTGAGCCTGAATGTTTGGACAGTTCTTTTATAATTCCACTCAACAATCAAAACATTAAAAAAACACAGTTTTGTGAGTCTACGGGTAGGTAACTTGATTATTTAATTATTGGGATCTGGTGATGACTCTAGTACCTATCTATCTATGCCATAGGTTCTCAACCCTATTTTGCCCACCGCCCACTCACTTTGAGAATATTTTTTTTTCTAGAGCCCCCATTTTTTTACTTACCATGTTTCGCGAATCTTAAACAGCTCTCCATCTGCCTAGCCTTTTTCCTAAGTATTTTGGGGATGGGTTCTACTCTAACCGGACACAGCTGAATATCAGAATTTTATATAGAGCGACTGCCTATCTTCATGTCTACAACCCAGTTACTGAGTAATACGATACCCCTTGTTATGTACCTACCTATATTTTATGTTAAAACAAGAAATTTCTTGCGGACGATATCGCCGGCCAAAGCTCGTGTGTGTTAAACCGTCACTTGAAGGTTGAGCTACGCATCATTCAGACAGATAAAATTCATAGCACAAAGATTTCTAGTTATTAGATACACTTAATCATACTACATTATACAGGGTGATTGGAAGATGGGTGCAAAGCTTTAAGGCCAAGATAGTACAGACAATTTAGAACCATTTAAGCCATGGTTGTCTTAGACGAAGTCTTACCACTTTTTTTTTACCAATTTCTTAAGATTTTTTTCAAAAATTCCTAAAGTTTTAACTAAACTATTTATTTATGGCCAAATTGAATGATAAACGAATTCATTTTTATTTTATTTAATTACATTAATGTGTAAGCAATCTAGCAAAACATGTTTTAGGCCTCTGTGTCGTTAGACATTTTTTTTACAGATATTTAAAGTTCATAACAAATTTTAAAATTTATAAATACTTTTTGTAAACCTTATTTCAAAAATCACGGAGCGTGCTTTTTTTGTTCAAACCTTTTTGAAAACATGCTTGATAATCGCTCTTTCTTTTGAGGTAACATTTACGCAGATATCTTACAAATTATTGAAATTAGGACCTAAAAACCAATTTAAGGGAGAAATTTTAAATTTTAGGCAGTCTCAATAAAACAACATTTGAATTAAATTTATTTATGTTTCATGGTCAAAATGTTGTCCGTGATTCCTAATACAAGCACGGCTCCGTCTTCTCACTTCTATTGTTGTTATTTTCAACATCATATCTCCAGCTTCATTGTTTCAAACTCTGAATTCATTCTCTCTGTCAGTTCTTCTCTCGTGTTTATTTCAACATTCGTATACACCAGCTCCTTGGCCCGGCCCCACACGAAAAAGTCCAGCAGGGTCAGATCTGGTGAGCGAGCGGGCCAAGGGATGGGTCCATCTCTGCCAATCCAGCTGTCAGGAAAGCAATTATTTAAGTGTTCCCCATGTGTTGTGTGGGTTATGAAAGTTTGTAATGCCCTCCCTAGAAAATTTGCTTTCATCCGTCCACAAGATTGATTTCAAATTAAAGTTTTCTAGGGAGGGCATTAAAAACTTTCATAACCTTCATGAATGGGCCGCCAAAGACAACCATCCACATTTTAAGAAGCAGGTGTCGTTTCAGAGGAAATTCTGGAGGCTGGAGTAATTTGCAGGACGTTGATTGGGCCCCACTTCTTACCGGAGACTTTCAATGGTGAAAATGATTTGCACTTTCTACAAGTGGATTTACCAGAGCTGATAGAGGAAACCGGTGTCCCGATATTCGCAAGAGACAGTACAGTCATCTTTCAGCAAGACGGCTGTCCAACGCATTGGATGTTAAATGTAAGGGAACACTTAAGTAATTGTTTTCCTGACAGCTGGATTGGCAGAGATGGACCCATCACTTGGCCCGCTCGCTCACCAGATCTGACCCTGCTGGACTTTTTCGTGTGGGGCCGGGCCAAGGAGCTAGTGTATACGAATGTTGAAATAAACACGAGAGAAGAACTGATAGAGAGAATTAATTCAGAGTTTGAAACAATGAAGCTGGAGATGATGTTGAAAATAACAACAACAGAAGTGAGAAGACGGAGCCGTGCTTGTATTGGGAATCACGGACAACATTTTGACCATGAAACATAAATAAATTTAATTCAAATGTTGTTTTATTTAGACTGCCTAAAATTTAAAATTTCTCCCTTAAATTGGTTTTCAGGTCCTAATTTCAATAATATGTAAGATATCTGCGTTAATGTTATCTCAAAAGAAAGAGCGATTATCAAGTATGTTTTCAAAAAGGTTTGAACAAAAAAAGCACGCTCCGTGATTTTTAAAATAAGGTTTACAAAAAGTATTTATAAATTTTAAAATTTGTTATGAACTTTAAATATCTGTAAAAAAAATATCTAACGACACAGAGGCCTAAAATATGTTTTGCTAGATTGCTTACACATTACTTTAATTAAATACAATAAAAATGAATTCGTTTATCATTCAATTTGGCCATAAATAAATAGTTTAGTTAAAACTTTGGGAATTTTCGAAAAAAATCTTAAGAAATTGGTAAAAAAAAAGTAGTAAGACTTCGTCTAAGACAACCATGGCTTAAATGGTTCTGAATTGCCTGTACTATCATCGCCTTAAAGCTTTGCACCCATCTTCCAATCACCCTGTATATTTCTGAAAGTAGCGTTTATCTCTTAAAGTTCACATTTAGGTATATAAATAAATATTTATATTTTTAACGATAATAATCTACTTTTTTTCTTAGGCATTGACGTAACAGAATGTCAATGCATTTTTCTAGAATATATTTTTTTCCGTTATATATTTTGGCAGGACGATATTAGAACTGTTTACAACATCACTACTTTATACATTTTGACTACGTTATAGGAATTATCTTAAATTAATGAAATATCTTACACTATAGATTTTATGTACAGAACTTTTAGTTCCTTTCCCACAGCCAGTGGCGCCCCCTATAGAGGTATGTCTTGCATATTACCGGGACCTCCATAATATGGCCCTGTGCAAAATTTTATTACCTTAGCACTAACAGGGACATCAAAATAATGAGCTTCAATATTAGTCCCTCAGTCATGTCGAATTCTGTTACAGCCGGTCGATTCTGTAAAAGTCTCACCGTGAAAACATATGTAAAGTGAGTTTGTTTTTGCTAGGAATTGACACTATTGACAGCTCACTCCACGCTCACTTCACCTAAGTTTTCACGCTGAGATTTTTACAGAATAGCACCGCTGGGCCTTCGATTTGGGCTTACGCCACTCCCATTGAAATGTTCCTAAAGCTGTTTTAAAACAAGTTTCAATAGATCATGAAAGGATCACTTTGCTGACAACACACTTTGCTGACAACAAGTCCCGGAATTAACGCACACCACCAAGCACCCTAATTAGAATATTATGTTATAATCATAATACATACACTGTTTTTATTATTATGTATAAAACATCGTTTATTTATTAAATTAGTTAAAAGTACTGGTTGGAGGAGAAAGTTGTGAGGTCACATTACAAATCTACGCACGCACACAGTCGCACAGGATTCAGTATAGTAGGTACTAAGTAGGTTCATTTTGTTTTGTTTTGACTGTACAGTGGAAGTGTAGGTAACTGTAATTTCCGTAGTTGAAATTATTTTTGGGATAAAAAATAACGTACCTACTTGTATTAAAAATTACAGAAATCGAATCAGTACCTAAACGATTCTGAACAAACTACTTTCATGTGCTCCGGCGCAGGATATGCAATAATTCAGTTAATACATTGTATACTTAAATACCTACTACAGAATGTCATTTTCTGAATGACCTGTAATTGTGAAAATTATTAATAAGTAGAAGTAGAGTACCTAAATAAACTACACATTCTATTATTTTAAAAGAAATACGTTTTTCTAAACCAATTCATACTACACAAGCTTTTTCTGGATATGCAAAACAAATTAGGACAGTTTCGATACGTTCTGGAGCTATCCCTAAAACCTGCACTATACTACTCGCGAAGTTGCTTCGACGAAGTACTAGTCGAAATTGACCGAAGTCCGAAGTACGTGACCCGTGCTAAGAGCTACAGGACGCTTCGAGTCCTTCGACTCGGGCGCAAAAACCGACCACGATCGGAAGTCGCCCGAGGCGAGCCGAGGTTAGACGAAGCGAACCAAAGTGTTCTACACTCTCATATTCGCTTAACTTCGACCAACTTAAGAGGTTTAACAGTTTTTGGCAAAACAAGTCGAGTTTACAAAAATTAAGAGCTAGAACGTTATCTTCTTCATATTCTTGATTTACCTACTCTTCACCACTTCCCATCGACCATTCTTACGAATGGTCCTCTTTGGCCGTCGTATCTTCAAGGAGATGTGCTTTTGTTTTCGCTTACACATACAGCCAATGTTTCCAGCTAAAGCGGCTGACAGGAGCGCCTCCTCGAATTGCCTCGTGTTCCGATTCTGGTGATATGCAGCAGGCTATGCGCTGAAAGCAGGACAATATTGATTGAAAATAAAGAAGGTAGAGCAACAACTTTGTTTCCCCAAATAAATATGGGTTAGACTTAAGTTATTTTGGGACATGCCAGAATGTACTGCTGTGAACAATCAAAAAGCAGCGAGATAATTAAGCTAGACGAAGTCCAAGAGAAAATAATGTTAACTGTCTTGGAACCGGAGAAAGAAAAATAACATAGGTAAGTAGTTTCCTGCAGTTCCGCGTTACCTACTTACTACATATTACCAACAAGTTTCTATTACGAGGTACTACAATAGGGAATATGCAATGAACAATGAAATGACGCGTCATAGGTACACCTAAAAATATGCATATTTTTTTTTAATATTTTGATTTTTTATTTTGACTATTGGCGTCGCTTTTCAAATACTTATTTGAATTTATTTTATCCACAGTTTTATTGCACTTTAAATTTTTTTTTTTTGCTTATTAAAAGTAATAGTAATCAAAAATATTGATAAAGGCATAATTCTGAAGTAAGTAATAAATGCAGCTTATCAAAAAAATATTTTTAGTAAATTTTTTATAAAACTAGCATGACGAGAAATCTGACCTGCTCCTCAATTTTGGAACACACTTTCAATTACATTATGAAGGAAATTTGTACTCGTTTGGTCGACAACAGTCGTAGATTCAAAAAGAATAGCATTGGGATTGTGAGTTTGTCAAACATTTCAATTAGGCGCTATTTCCACGCCTTGTCAACTCCCCCAATTATTTAACTACCAAAATGCCTAAAACCTACCAATGATCAAGATACACACCTCTCGGAAGGTCCCAGGAGTAGAGATGAGCTTGTAGATCGCGACGATGGGTATCATAAGGATGGAAGAGCAGGCCAGGCCCCAGCCCAGCACCACGGCCCACGGCGGGTATGTGTAGTGCTGGTACTGCAGCGGTTGTTGGTACAGCAGGCCGAAGACCACCACACCCTGAAAAGATAATATAAAAGGTGTTGAAACAGTTGCGAATCGTGATCTTTCGTTTTCCAATGACGAGCAGGAACAGTAATGAGTCGGCAATACTGCACTGATCAGATCTTACCTATAAAATGCAACATAATAAAGGAAAGGGATCGGCACCGTATCGCCTTTCGCCTCGCCGTCAAACAGGCGTCAACCTAACGTAACCAAAGCGGATCAGAAACTCCGATACGTCGACTCGGCTACGGCTAGGCGACGCCGCGCTTACGGCTCGCCAACCGCTGGTTGATGGTGCAGCAGGCAGGCCGAAAGGGTGAGAGGGGCAAGGGTGGACGACGAGCCGTAATGCACCGCACCGTGGTTCGTGAGCTTGTCCCGAGGCGAGGCGATTACGTTACGATTCCGATTAGTGTGCGTTGCAGTAGGGAGTTTCATACAAAGAATTCTGAACGGCTCGAGTTGATACGGTGCCGATCCCTTTCCGATTTGATACGTGTGCTATGACCTTTAACCTCATAGTTGCATATTGTGCGGGGCAATAACCTGCCCCATTAGCTGTTACTCTTAAAAACAGAACTTTTGAACCGGGAGGGCACTCCTCATTCGAGTTAAACAAGAATATTTTTTTTTACATCGAAATGATTTGATTCAGAATGCAAGTCTTGCAGCCATGTTAGAAATGTAGCAGAATTTACAACATTATAACTTACAATAATGAATGTAGGACTGACGAACTTCCAGCATATCCTCCAATATAGACCAGGTCTGAAGCCAAGCATCTCTTCCACGTCATCGGAAAACCGCTTCAAGCCTGCAAACAATTCATTCATGAAGACACCAACCTAGGAATGAGTAATGGTAGGAGTGAGAAAGGGGGAGTATTACCATAGAACCAGGATACAGCAACCGCTTCGAAGAGAGCAGAGCAGAGCAAAGATATGCCAGCAGCGTAGGTGTCCAGCAAATGGAACACGTAGATGCCACCCTGAAAATATAAGGCGATGTCAATCTGGTAAACTTTTTAGTAATTTTTTAGTCGGTTGTTTTTTTTTGTACTTTTTTATTTTATATTTTACTTTTGAGTGGGAGGGTTTGTAATTTATCTAAGTTACAATAGCCTAATGTCAACTGCTCATCACCTTTTACAAAATATTGCTTTTCCCGATGCAGAGACGTTAATTTTTGAGGAGTTCTCCTAGTAAGAACCAGAAGAACTGGAGCTGATTGAGAAGTCACCATCAGCTCCACTTCATCATACGCATTGTGACGAGCATAAATTGCTTATCAACCACATTAAAGTACCTAATCGAATCGCAACCCGTGATATACTTATTATGTGTTCCGTTTGACGTCCGAAGTCCATTATGAGAGAGTGCACGCTCCGTTCCATGAACAGCTGCTAGATTTCCTTACTTTCCGCCTCGTAATCGCGCCACTAGCGCCCCCCAACGTCATATCTGTGAACTACTTTCAAAAACCGCATACAAGCCGCCATGATGAAGTGTTATGTCATTGTTGCGTCGTTTTCCGAACTGTGCGCAGCTTTGTTAGATTTTCAGTTATATCGATTAAAGCGATATATTTTTAAATTTAGAACTTTTGAGATTAAAGTAGAAAGTTCATTGATTAGTATTTTAATAACTTAAATTAATTTTCCGTCTCGTGAACTGTGTATATTTTAAACAAAATGGACGGTGAAACTATCGCGCCAAACGATACTTCGCGGAAAAGGACACGGAGTTCGAGTTCTTCATCGTCATCGAAAGGAAGTGATACGGTGTCATCGGAGAGCGATGTAGGTGATCCAGCGCCGCGCAAACGCCCCCGTCAGGTACGCGAGCGCTCCCTCTCGCAAGACTCCGAACTGGATCGCAGGTTTGATTTACTATCCCAGCAGTTGGTGAGTCATGTTAATAATGTTTTAACAAATTATATGATCACAAATAGTGCTCCATTAGCACAAAGCCTACCCGCCACGCAAAATTATATTGGCACCGTGTTACCTACAACATCGACTGTTCCTACCCTCAATTTACATGAAAATTTCTTACGCCCGCCGCAGCTTACCCCTTGCTTAGAAAATATTGCAAATTTAGACGTTTCCGTTAAGGAACCTAGTGTACCTAAAGCAAATCCAGAACGTGTAACAAAAATAGCAGAAATGCAGAGGTTCGACTCCCCGGATTGGAATGCTGTACGTTACACAGAAGTACAGAAAAAATATGTAGCTTTTCCCAGTTTTGTCGAATTGAAAGTGAACGAAGAATTGCGGCGTTTTGAAGATCCATTTTCACCATTAAGATGGTTTCAAATGGAACGCAGTTTTGCGGCGTTATCTAATGCTTTCCTAACTCAAAACGAACATGTGAACGCGGCATTACAGAAACTAATTGATTGGTCTGCTAATTCAAACGTTCAATTATCTTCAACTAACCTCTATGACAAATTAAAAGAATTGTTTGGTGCCGAGTCATCTTATAAAACGGTATCTCATGATATTCTCCAAATTATTTGCGGTAAGCGAGCTGAGGTCATAGAGACGCGGCGCCGATCGTTATTGAAAAATGTTAAAAGTAAATACATACGCTACGACATAGAAAAAATTCCACCCTCAATCGAATATATATTCAATCCTCAAAATTTATCGCACTACCTACAAAAAATTGGCGGTGTAGAAAAATTAGAAAAACAGAATAACAGTGCAGGAACTAGTCGTCCGATATCTTTAGAGCCTTCGACATCTTTCCAAGATAATACTTTTCGTTCGCGACAAAACAAACCAAAGCGAAACGACAAAAAAGAAAACAAACGAAATTACGATTTCTCTTCAAAAAAGAAGGGGGGGCGAAAAGATAAGAACGGGAGGCGAGCAGGACATAAGCATAAATGACTATTTAATACCGAGATTTTGGGGCGGCTGTCTTCAGCATTATATAGAAATATGGAGTCGTTTCGACCCTCCAAAAACTATTTTAAAAATGATATCAGGAGCTCGTATCCCCTTCAATCAGGCACCGCCCTTAATTCTACCTACTTCGGACAACCTGTCAAAATTTCAAACCCCTGTTTCGGAAAAAATGACACTAGAAATTCGCAAGATGATTCAAGAACGAGTGTTAGAGCCGGCTCTTTCGACCCCATCGTTCATTTGCCCCCTTTTCATAATCACAAAGAGCAATGGCAAAACTCGAGTGATATTCAACTTGAAAGCACTAAATTTATACATGGAGCCAAAGCATTTCCATCTTTTCCACCATCAACAAATGCCTTCGTTTCTACAACAAGGCGACTGGATGGTCAAGTTGGACCTCAGCCAGGCCTATTATCACCTCTCAATACGCACAGAACACAGGCGCTTTTTGCGCATCAGCTACGACGGTCAACTTCTGCAGATGACATGTCTACCATTCGGCCTGGCTGCTGCTCCCAGAATGTTTGCTACTATAACAAACTGGACTGCAGAATACCTTCGCACAAAAGGTCTGCGCCTCGTCGTGTACCTAGACGACTATTTATTAGTCCACCAGAACAAGGAAGTACTCAGCACGCATCTAAACATAGCTGTACGCTTCTTGTCCAGTCTGGGGTGGTGTGTAAATCACGAGAAGTCGATCACCAGGCCAACGAGGTCGATCGAATATCTCGGCATCGATTGGGACACCCAAACAAACCGCAAGTCCCTACCACCAGAGAAGGTAAGAAAAATTCGACAGATCCTCTCAACCAGACTCGCAGCGGGCAGTTGGACCCTCAAGCAGGCGCAACGCCTCTTAGGGCTTCTCAACTTTGCGTCCTTCATCACCCACCGGGGAAGGATGCATTGCCGTGCGCTGCAATGTCACATCAAAGTACTGCGTCGAAATCCTCTCGGAGCAGTACAGCTGACACAGGACATTCGCCAGGAATTCGAGTGGTGGATGGAGAATGTAGGTCAAAAGACGGCAATTCACACAGATGTGCTACCCACAAACTTTGTCATCACGGATGCTTCGGACTCTCTGTGGGGGGCCCTGGTCAACAACAACGAGATACAAGGTGCATGGCAACCCGACCAGAAAAAATGGCATTGCAATCTCAAAGAGATGTATGCTGTGATTGCTGTGTTGTCGAAGGAATCCAGAGCCCTCCGGGACTCCAGGATCATTCTACAGACCGACAACAAGACAGTGGTTTCGTACATTCAGAAGGAAGGCGGCACGAAATCTCACCGATTGATGGAATTGACGCGGGAATTGTTGACTCTGATAGACGATCTCAATGTTGTACTGATCCCTCACCACCTACCAGGGGTGTACAACACCGAAGCCGACCACTTGTCGCGAAATCGCGCCGGCAGCGAGTGGCACCTGCAGGTGGCAGCAACTTCAAAGATATTTCAGTTTTGGGGAAAACCGGACATAGACTTGTTCGCGTCACAAACCGCACACGTCGTGATAAATTACGTTTCTCTAGATTCCTCAGACTCCAACGCCTGTTATCACGACGCGTTCAGCAGATACTGGCGATACGACCTCGCATGGGTGTTCCCACCACCGGCGTTGCTGCCACGAGTTCTTCACCACCTCAACTCGGCATCAGGTCGGTACATAATAGTAGCACCCAAGTGGAAGAAACCCTTTTGGCGACCAGACCTGAAGAATCGATCCTTGGCACGACCGCTGAAGATCAGAGACCTGAAGAAGACCTTAGTGGACACGGTGACCGGCCTACCACCAGCTCATGTCAAAGATCTGCAGTTGGAAGCCTGGCTCATTTCGGCTGGGACACCATGACAAGCAATTGGTCTCCACAAGAGAAAGATCTTCTTTTATCTTGCTGGCGACCTTCAACTCTTAAAACTTACACACCTATTTGGGGTAAGTGGTCTTTGTGGTGTAGTCAAAATAATGTAAATTTCCGTACACCAAATCCGACTGATGTTGCGAAATATCTAGCACATCTATATCTTAATCAAAAGTTAGCTTACAGAACTATTCTTGTGCACAAGTCCGTTATCGCTTCTATTTGTGAAACTGTTTCAAATATTAGAATTTCTTCTAGCCACATTGTTAAACACATTTTGAAAGCAATTTCAATTGCAAAGCCATTGCCACCTAAGGTGCCCACATGGGACGCCAGGGAATTAATTACTTATTTAAAAGATAAAACTCCTTGCATCAGTAGTTTGTTTGAGGTGTCTAAGCGAACAGCGACTATTTTATTATTATGTTCGGGACGTCGGGTACACGATCTATCCCTTTTGCATATTGACTGTGATCATTTTGTAGATAATGGGGATTCCATAACTTTACACCCAGTGTTCGGGTCAAAGACAGATAGTGCGACTTTCCAGCAATCCAGTTGGATTTTGTTGGCATCCCAAGATCAAAATACTGATCCATTATATTGGCTCCGCACGTTAAAAAATGTATCAAAGGAAAGACGGGGTCCATTAAAAAATTTGTTCATAACTACCAGAGATCCCGTTAGAGCGGCCACACCAACTATAATCGGTGGTTGGGTAAAACGTGTTCTATCTGAAGCTGGAATACAAGCCTCTCCAGGTAGTTTTAGATCGGCTGTCTCATCATTAAATTGGCTTGAAAATTATCCTATAAATGACATATTGTCTAAAGCAAACTGGAGGCATGAATCAACTTTCAGAAAATTTTACCGTAAAGAAATCAGATCTAATAACGAAATGGCCTCGGCGCATTCGTTATCAAGATTATTTCAAGTTCCCAATTGATTCTAAGTAAACCGGTGTGTCAAACTTAATTGATTCAGGTTAAAATTACTCCTGAAGATATTGCACGATTGCTTACTTAAGTTTTCTATTAGTATAATTATACTGCCAGTGCTTAAATGGCTAGATTTTTGTTTATATTTAAAACCTGTGTATATATATATTTTATTATACCTAAGGTATAATAAAATGGTGATTAAAAATAATATTGGTTTATAATTCACATTGTTGCTTTTCATTCATACAATCCACCAGGAGATAACAAACACATCTCTCATAATGGACTTCGGACGTCAAACGGAACACATAATATAAAATTTTTACCTTCAAATAAAATTTGTATTATGTTTCCTAAGACGTCCGAAGTCCAGGTAAGGTCTTCCTGGTGCATACCTACCTACCTTTGCATCATTATGAGCCCAACAATGACATAACACTTCATCATGGCGGCTTGTATGCGGTTTTTGAAAGTAGTTCACAGATATGACGTTGGGGGGCGCTAGTGGCGCGATTACGAGGCGGAAAGTAAGGAAATCTAGCAGCTGTTCATGGAACGGAGCGTGCACTCTCTCATAATGGACTTCGGACGTCTTAGGAAACATAATACAAATTTTATTTGAAGGTAAAATTTTTATATTATTGAGTTGATCCGATGGCCATCTGTGGTCTTCATCATCAGTTCCACTTCACCAAATGGTGCTTTCCGAGAGCAAGTGCACTTTTTACTATAAAAATTCCCAAATCCTTTAATATTTGAGCGGTTTTCATACGTAAGAGTAACACTAACGCTACACGCTACGCGATACCTATAAGTATGCTAAATAAAACTGCACTTTTCGATTTTCAACTCTCCGCGGCGAGCCGAGCGTTGAAAATCCAGTGCGCAAAAGTCAACTTGCATTTTTCCCATTTGACCCAATTCGCAGTTCTCTAAATGTGGAGAGATATTTACTTTTCACATTGGATAGTAGAAATGTTGTCTAACCGGAGTAATATTAATGCAAGCCACACAGAAGGAGACGCAGACGACGATGAGCGTAAAGTGTTCTCGTCTCAACCAGGTGGCGCCACAAGCGCGTGCCTGATCCAGTAGGCCGGTTATCACGCACTCTAGACCACCCATCTGGAAACAAGAAAAATTTGCTGAAATTATACTAAATAATGCACTTGAAGTTATTTGCCTGTTTTTGCTTTTATAGGCACCTACACCTACGAGAACATTGCTGACTGACTGACTGATATTTCGACTGTAGCTCTGTCTTCTTCTGTAGCCATTTTCCAGCAACCTAATTGCGTAACACACTATCAATATCAATCTGAATTATTTTGAAGGATTTTGCTAATCCATTGCTTCATATTGTTTGAAAAAATTGACTGCTCAACGACGTAAATAACGCAATGAATGTTGTTGAACTGTCAAAATGAAAGCTATTGCTACTGGTAGCGTGTTACGCAATTACCGCGCAGGTCATTCTAGCCTATTTTGTGTCAGCAGTTTCCGACAATTTTAAATGTAACCGTCTCATCTTGTCATTGGGCTTCCCATGCTCCGTGTCCTCGATCGGACAGAATATAATCTTAACAAGGTATTTTGAAACATTGAAATTCGATCTTACCCCAGAATCTAATCCAAGCATGATAAGCATGAAGAAGAACAACATTGCCCATAGACTTGCTCCTGGTAGAGTTGCGACCGCTTCTGGATACACTTGGAATACCAGCCCCGGACCTGAAAAGACGCATTCAGTTTAATTTAGAAAAATATCTAATTACAAGATATTCATCAAGATATAAATCTTCATCAGGCAAATAGATAATCGGAATTTTAGTAGGTAGAGATCAATAAGTAGGCACTCGTTAAAATGTTGAAGTTGATGGATTGATCTATTATTACTTACCTTCTGTAGCGACGGAAGATATCGGTACTCCTTGCTTATGGGACATGAATCCAAGATATGTGAATATTACGAATCCGGAGAAGAACGATGTGAAGCAGTTCACCAATGTGGTCACCAAACAGTCCCTGAAAGAATACAGAATCACATGATAACATCACCCACTTCCCTTATAAAGATAAAATCAAAATACATTTATTTAAATTAGGGTAAGAATCAGCACTTTTTGAACGCCAAATTATATAAGACAGTACAAAAACTCCAGGGACTTTGAGACACGAGACGTCCCGGGATTCAAACTCTACTAAGTACATATTGGGACTCAAAATGGGTATCGTAGTTGTGTACAAGAGCGCTTAAAATATTTTAGTCATTGGAGGCTAGGTGTTATTTTGTTACCTGTAGCAGTTGTTGTGAAAAGTATTATAGCTGGCGTATGACAGATGAACTCCAAAGCCAGCTCCAACTGAGTAGAAGATCTGTACAGCAGCGTCTACCCACACCTGCAAGCATTTTATTTGACCATCAACCAAACATTTTCAACTTTTAAAACCTCACCACCACACCACCTCAACCTTAGTATTGAATTAACGGATGTAATCCACTTTCCATCAGGTGAGTCGCCAGTGCAAACGTCATCATCATCTGCCTAGCCTTTTCCCAGCTATTTTTGGGGTCAGCTTTCAGTTCACCAGCTGAATACCAGTATTTTTCGTGAAGTGACTGCTTATATTACCGCCACAACCCAGTTACTGGGTCGCACCATATCCCTTGGTAAGACTGGTTGTCAGACTTTCGGCCTTCAGACCCGTAACGACTGTCAAAGATCCACGAATGACAGCCGGGACCAACAGCTTGGTTTTCGAGACACGGAGAGATCTCGGTATGTAAAGATGGTCACTGTTAACCTGGTTAACCTGATTGGTCGACCCGTGCGGAAATAGTTCAAAACCAGTCGTACTCTTCGAAATTGTATAGAAAAATGAAGATGGCGGCGTTAGTTCCGATTTCGGCCACGCGCCTTAAGATCCTTGTGCAGCTATGCGTACTTGCGTATCCTTCAGTCTCGTCAGTTCTGGTTGCAGGTAGTATGCGATGCCCCTGGTGGCTCCGGGTAGCAGTAGCCCTCGCGCCAGTAGAATGGACAGCACTACGTAAGGCATAGTCGCTGTCATCCATACCACCTTGCCTGTAAACAAACAACATACGTAACTGTGGAGCTGTACAGTTTATTCAAGTCCTTGTGTCCAGTTGATGTAACTTCCATTTATACGAATATCAACTTTATTTCAGTATAAATTAAGTTGATTTCAGATAAAAAAAAATTGGAGCTGTAGTGCAAACTGATGTACCTATGTAATAAAATTGTTTTTCAAATACTAATATTTGTTTATATGTTTGCAAACTAAATCACGAACGCAGTACAGTTCAGGGAAGAGACAGCATAGTTAATTTATCTCGATAGTTTTAGTTACAGGACAGGCTTTATAGAACTTACCAGAGCTCTTGACTCCCTTGAAGAGTGATAGGTACAGAGTGACGTAGACGAGTGCCAAGCAGATCATCAGTTGCCATTTCGGAAAGCCGAGATCGTTCAGACCTTCTGAGTGTTGCATTTCAAGGACCGCACGACTGAAAACAAATTAATTTTTGTTTCGATATCGATCCTAGGAAACAGCACAGGATATTATATACATATTTATGAAATATTGTCAGCACAATAAATGTAAGCATACACACACACTCTCACACACCCTCACACACACACATACACTCACACACACACCCCCCCTCACACACGCACATACACTCACACACACTATCAATCACTTGTAATTACGTTAACAACCTTTACTATGTGATATAATGACATTTATGTGGTAATTGACATCTGAAACATCTTTAGTAGACACATTCCTTCAGGTCAATTTCAGAATTGAAGTAAAATAACTTAGTGCGAAAAATATTCAAATGCTAAAGAAATACCTACATTAACTTTTTTATTGGATTGAGCGCAGTAGACAAATTACGTTACATCCACCTTTGAAAAAGGTTAAATTTCCGGTAGCTCTGATTGGATCTTTTGTACCTACTGGATGCTTTACGTACGATACACAGGAAACATCGGGCGATGATTGACACTATGCGACACTTTTAGTGACGACTATACCAATTGTATACTACTGATCTTACACGGGTCAATCAATGCTTTGATAAAAAGATCGCCTATTGCGTGGGTAATATGATTCGGGGATCGCCTTCCTAGACGGATACGAATATCTATATTTTTAAAAGGCCTCTTAATAGTACATTGTTTACCAAGGAGAGAAAGTGACCGATTACCAACGAGGGTGTAGTTTGAGGCCCGAGGCTCAGCCGTGGGCTAAGGCCCACGGCTGAGCCTCGGGCATATATATAATACACACGAGTTGGGAATCGTACTTTCTTTTTAAAAGTTTTTTTTTAAAAGTAAGTTTTAATTTATAATTGTTACAGTTGCAAAAACTCAATGTAAATACGCCTGGGATATTTTAATATTTGTTTGAATGATCAGCAAAAGTATGTGGCCAGTATCATTTTGCGCTTGGTGATAAAAACTTTTTGTCTTTTGGCATTATACTATATTTAATTAGGTTAGCTACTGAATTACACTAAATTAAAAAAAAAAACACCTGTTAATATGGATTTTCTGCCCGCTCAGCACGTTCACAATGGATCACATACAATTTTTTGACCCGCTGTACAATAGATGACGTACTTTCTGCCTCACTTTAAAAAAAGTAATAAGGTACTTTCCAAGCAGGATAATTAATTTTTTACTACAAAGCTGAAATTATATTGCACATTCATTGCAAGTTGCATCGATTTACCCGTAGTGCTGTTTTGAGATGAAGATCGGAAACACTGACAACTTTTATCCTCATGCACCGGCGCCATATGAAGTGGTCGGTAAGCCTGTGTAAAGTGTTCCATGCTTCATGTTATGTCGAAAACTGTCTCTGGTCTGTGAACTCACTGAAAGAACTCGGAAGCCGGCGTGAAGTGCGACAGTGGTCCCTGGTAGCGCACGTCGGTCTTATTGCTAGTTCCGTTAACTCCACGCCCGGAGTCCCAGCACTGCTCCGTGTTCCAGGAATTGTCGCAGTGCACCCACGGCAGCTCCGAGCGAGCTGATGAGATCAGGAAGTAGAATGCCCAGCCTGGATGGAGGAAAAACTCGTTATAAGAAATACAGTTTTAATTGATTCAATATTGGATGGAGGAAAAACTCGTTATAAGAAATACAGTTTTAATTGATTCAATATTTTTGCAGTAGTATTTATTAAACCATAGAACCTTACAACATAGTGATGTCATTGATTTACTTTAGGTAATTAATCTGATGAAAGTGAAAGGAAATGGCGCGATGGTGAATGACAGCGGGCCCTAACTGAAGGAGAGTGGCTCGTGATAGATTTCAAAGGAAACAGCTAGAGGAGGCCTTTGCCAAGGGGCATGCTGAATTGAAATGAGGAGATCCGCAGGAGAACCAAGGTAACCGACATAGCCCGAAGAATTGCCAAACTTAAGTAGCAGTGAGTAGGGCACATTGCTCGCAGAACAGATGGCCGATGGGGCCGAAAGGTTCTGGAGTGGCGACCGCGTACCGGAAGACGTAGCGTTGGAAGGCCTCCCACAAGGTGGTCCGACGACCTTGTGAAGGCCGCAGGAACCCGTTGGATGCGAGAGGCACAGAACCGGTCGAAGTGGAGGTGCTTGGGGGAGGCCTATGTCCAGCAGTGGACATCTTTCGGCTGAAATGATGATGATGATGAAGGTATATCGATACCCATCACTTCTGCAGAGCTTCGTTAGCTAATTTAATTTGACCTTGCATAAATACTGGACATAATTACCAATGATGACGTTGTAGTAAAATGACACGTAGAAAGCCACCATGACCGCACAGAATCCGACACCTGTAACATAAGAGTTAGTACCGTCAGCGATGAAAACTTTTATAACGGGTGTAAAAAAACCCTTGACGAAGCCGAAAGTCTGCTCCTTCCCGTTATTTTAATATTTGTTTTGTACTGGACCATATACCACGTAACGTACTGATTACGGAGATATTGGAGGTCAAAGATCCAACGTTTTTTTTTACGAAAACTAGTTTTAAATGTTATAACCCCACGATCCCTGAACCATTTCATGCACCATTAAGCACAATGTTTTACGTGCATTACATTGCGCACTACCGTAAACAGCGAATTTACGCACCAAAAATAAAATTCGTTTCCCAGCAAATATTTTGCACAAAGTTAATTAGTTTAATGTCATGTGAGTGTGTGTGTATGTTATGTTCAAGTGAATATAGGCGTGGTGTTACGATGTGTTGTGTTACTTAGTTTGATGTACAGTCACGAGCAAAAGTATGTATACACTTGGCTTTATTCAAAGGCGATTTTCTCCTTTATTTTTTAATGAAATTTTATATTGCGTAGATGACGGTTTCGTGAAGGGTCTTGTCGCATTTTCCTGCCCTTGGCATTATCAGCCTATCACGTTCCCACTGCTGGGACACATGCCTCCTCTTGGTGCTCCAGTGCGGGTTGGTAGACGTCACATGTAATCGAATTTTTGGTTCTAGGACATGCCGGTTTCCTCACGATGTTTTCCTTCACCGTTTTGAGAGCAGTGATGATGAAATAATTGACACAAAGTAAAGCGCCGGTTCGAACCTATGACCTACAAATCGTAAGTCACGGCCACTGGGCCACCATTGCTCAATGGGCCATCTGCCCTTCTCCCAATATCTTTGGGGTCGGCGCATCACACGCGTCTTTCATAATCTCTTTTAGCTACCATTTCAGAATACACTTCCGTCAACACTGTTAGGTACTTTTACATAATCTCTAAATTGACCCAAACTTTTTGGAAAGGAAGTTAAGTCAAGATTTTTTGACATTACAAGCTTTTTTTTTTGCCTTGCCTTGTTAGTCAGCCAAGTATGGGTCAAATCTTGTAACTCAATTTTATAACAGTTATCCCCAACCGATAGAGCTGAAATTTTGCGTACACGTTTGGATTAGATGACAGACAATGCACGGTTAGATAAGTGACATTATTCTAAATCCAATATGGCGGACTCCCAGAGATTTTTAGAACAACTGAAATATTGAATAAGTGTTTTTTTTGTAATTATTAATTTTATTTTAAGTATTATCTTTTCAGTTTTCTTGAAAAGTTTATGTTGTTCAGTTATAATTTGCTGGCTGTACCAATAGCGACAGTTCTGTCAACTCATCACTAAAATAACTCATATTTTGTTTGTGGTCATCCGATAAATGTTTGCCGGTAATGCTCACGTTTCGGTGAAATTAAATATCAACCTATTTTCGGGTACGTTTTTACGTATAAACATTAATATTGATTTACAATAAAACAACTATGAGGCAGATGTGAGCGGAAACGCTGGGAGAGGACGCTCTAGGAGGACATATTATGGTGACCTTATTGGGGAGGTCCTTCAGAAATGTTAGTTAGTAGTACTCGCACCCGGCGTGCGTATAAGACCAGGGGGCCTAAAAAGGCCACTTTGGCAGAATCATAAAAGGATAACATCATAGATTCGTAATATGGCGAAGACGGTCCGTGTTTTTCTTTTCTCTCTGCACTACGTAGGTATAATCAAAGAGATTGGGATTGGATTTGGATTGATTGGTATTTTAGCCCAGACGAAAAAAAATAACTGATAAATCCTTCACCAATGGGATTTGATACGATTAACTTAACAGTTAACTGTCCATTATGATTCATAATGTTATCCTTTTATGATTTTTTCAAAGTGGCCTTTTTAGGCCCCCGGATGAATGAACGTAAACGAGGCAAAAGGAGTATGTAAGGGTTGTAGCAGGTCTCTTCCGCTCCACCCACAGCGGGGGTCATTTGATGATTGCACATCACCAAAAAAAAAAAACTTGCGAGTCAGTTATTGTATTTTGGACCTTATTCCGACTGGGGTAAAATTCTTAATACAAAAATGACAACTTCTCAGTTTTAATGTCGTAATTAGAACTTTAAAAGTGTCGGAATAAAGTTCGACATTCAAATATGGCTCGACGGTTTAAACCTGGGTCTAAAGAAAACCGTTGTTTTGTAATAAGGCCGATAGAGTTTATTTCTTAATTCAGACAATCAAAAACATTGACTGCCATAAAATAATAGAAAAAAAAATCAAGTAGGTATAATAAAGTCATCATACCTTTGAAGAGTGGACATATCTTCCATAATGTGATTGGTCCTTGTCGGTTGTACTGTCCGAGGATCAGCTCCATGTAGAACAGGGGCACGGCGCCGAATACCAGCATCAGCGTATACGGAATCAGGAACGCTCCTAAATACAACCAGATGTTTAGCGGATTTTTTTTAAAATTAATGTTCTTCATAATATTGGACAATATGCATATTATATACAAGTTGTAATTTAAATGGTGTTGGACCTAAAAAGAGGCCATTGTACTCATCATTATGAGCAACTTTTACTATGAGACCAACATTGAAACTGCAAAAAAAAAAAACGGTGGCACTCCGGGAGCGCCGAGAGAAGTGAAAACAAAACACAAACACAATACTTTGCCATCACTCACTGACATATCGGATATACATTAAAACCGAGTACATCGAGGACAGCCGAACACATCGAAAGCGGGTATTTTTTTAATCGTATTATAGACAAAACACGCGCGGTGTCGCTTACGGTAACAGGTGGCGCGAGTTCAATGGGTTTTTCCCATCTCAAAAAATGCCCAACTCGCCTAAAGAAGTTTTCACTTCAAAAATCAGCTGTTCCCAACATTTAGACGAGCTAAGCGAACATAAATGTAGGGAACAGCAGATTTTTTTCACGATTTCAGGTTTGGTCCCATAGTAAAAGTTGTTCATAATGATGAGTACAATGGCCTCTTTTCAGGTCCAACACCATTTAAATTACACCTTGTAGATACAGGGTGGCAGGGACATCGACGCACAACCTGTTACCATTGATTCAGAACATGGTTCTGAACCCCCTGAACTTTTGACAATGAAACAATAGATATATATTTTTTTGATAACCGACGAAAAATTTCTACGCTGGGGTCTAGAACCATGGTGAATTTATGGTTACAGTTTGCGCGCGATGTCCTTGGTACTCTACGCAGAGCATAAAAAAAAACACCATGTATTTGGAAAAGTTTTGACTAAACGCCTGTCGTCCGTAGTTTCGAAGCTACGGTTTCGAAGAGCGGTGGCGGTTAGTGTCCGCAATTTACCGTCGAATAAAGTCAGAGTAAAGAGCGTTTTTTGACACCGTAAAGTCAAATCCCGGTGCCATCATTTTCATGACAGCCGTCACTGCGGCCGTTCGCTGTGCGTGGCAATCCATACCATAACCATAATCAGCCTATAATGTTCCTACTGCTGGGACACTGGCCTCCTCTCGGTGAGAGGGAGTGGGCCGTAATCCACCACGCGGGCCCAGTGCGGATTGGCAGATGTCACATGTCTTCGAATTTTTGGTTCTAGGACATGCCGGTTTCCTCACGATGTTTTCCTTCACCGTTTTGAGAGCAGTGGTGATGAAATAATTTACACAAAGTAAAGCGCCTGTCTGGGTTCGAACCTACGACCTACAACTCGTAAGTCGCGGCCGTTACCACTTGGCCACCACTGCTCACTCGTGGCAATCGCTCTTCAAGAAAACCGTAGCTCGCGTAGCACTCGCCTACGCGCCGTGCTACGGCGTAGCTCGCATGTGCTACGGCCGCGTAGCTTTCGTCTACGAAACTTGCGTGTGATAATTTCGAACAAACTGAGTTTTATTTAAATGTTTATAGGGGGTTTACCGTAAGTCGATTTTCACCATGCGGCCAAATCGCCTCACAAGCCGAATCGCCACCCCATTACACCGATCGATAAAAATCGTACGTGACTCCTAGTTCATTTTGCATCAAAATTTCGACCTTCGGGCCGCGGGCGACCGCCATTTTCAAGGTCGATTTTAGTCATCCGCCGCATGCAACCAGACACCGCGCGACCAAAGTCGAAACCTACTCTACTTTGGAACTTGCGATTTTAGTCACCTGCGGCCTAGACGAATTGCCATTTGCGGCTATAGTCGCCTGTGTAAAGCCCGCAGAAGGTATAATTTGTGAATTGCATCGCCCTTGTTACGTATCGGTGTAACAGGGAGATCGCCTACTACGCATCGGTGCAATAGAAGGAACGCTGACTGCAGCTGACCCCTTTTCAGCGCGACGCAAACCTGGCCGACACAAGGCGACTCAGCAAATGCTTCACTAAACCATGCCACCTCAATTTCGCAATAGATTTCCGCATCTTCGTAATTAATCACGTTAAAAAGAATATTATTCTTGGTACATACATCGACCAATTATCACTACTTTAGATTTAATTCATAATGTAATTCTTTTATAATTAAAATAATATTAAGCAAACTGAGTTTCTCTGCAACCTCCGGCTCCAGTTTTCATAATTGGCGCAGTCGGTAGGATACTCGCGGGCCGGTTCGCGAGCGCGATAACTAGATACTGTCTATAAAAACGCGATTCGCGAGTCACCGGGTGACTTTCAAGGACCATCAACGAGTATCCGAATCTACAGGAGCTGCAGCCAGGGGAGTATCCAGACATCGATACCGCAGAGGGACCAGTTATGCACATGTAAGTACTCTAGAATCGTTCTTGAGTTGCTTCCTTTCTATCCTAAGTTACCTATAATCCTCCATGATTTTCCATCCCAGGCAATCGCGGAACCCTAGGTTAGATAGAGAGTCGAGGTTAGAGTTATTAGATTCGGTTAGTAGTCTAGATTTTAGTGACGTAACAAACTCGTCTCGCGTTATACAAATGTATGGAATTAGCTGACCTACCCATACATATTACAAATCACGTCTTAAGTCACCGAACACCGGTAAATTGTCACAGGATACTGCTAAAACTCATCCCAGAAAAATCATAGACCGAGGAACTTAGAGATTATTATAACATTCTAAAAGTAGGATCATATTATAGCTATAAATACATAGTCATAGTCATAAAGTTTCCGATTGCCTTACCTAGAACCTACACCTTATACAAACTTCCCATAGTAGGTACCCAGTAAATATAACCTAGCCCTAATGCCTACCCAACCCTACATAGCGATTCAGGACCATATTCTATGTACATAGAGACAGAATGTCCGAAGACCGACTCATGGTACCTCTGCGAGGAGAAAGTCAACTACAACAACCAGGATAAGCCGGAATGCATTCAACAGCTAATCACGCAACAGAACACCAGCTCATGGTACACCGGTCAGCTTGAACAAAGAAGCCGTGGTAAAACTGGACGAGGCGCATTAGACTCTCAGCTTCCCGAATCCAACAGAAATCCAGACATCCTGCGGACAAGAACAATTTATAACTGTGCAAGGAAGATATCTAGCTACCATACCACAAAATTGCTGTAACAAAACTCCAGAATTCACGATCTCAAACATTAACAATCGGATCAAAGGGCACATACTGAAGATAGTAGGTACAATTACCACTAAACCGGAACGACTTACCAAAGAATGAAGAAACTTTAGTTAAACTGAATTCGATTAATCTTGAAAATCTGCACAACAGCTACCAGAAAATCTCAGTACAGCCTCCAGTGAAGTTCACCCACACCAACGTATCTATCACACCACAATACCCATATGCTCACTACTATTAGGTGCAAGTGCACTCGGAAGCATATTCATGTATCGACGATATGCGAGAAAAAGGGTTGAGAAAGCTCGCTCCGTACAGCCAGAAACTGCCCAGGAAATCTACACTCAAGCTGAACCTAGAAGAACTATCCCACCAGAGGATAGAATTGACACCAACCATCTAGCAGCAACATTGTCAACTTCGTTCAACAAATAGTTGCTGTTCTTCGGGGGGAGGTGTTACGTATCGGTGTAACAGGGAGATCGCCTACTACGCATCGGTGCAATAGAAGGAACGCTGACTGCAGCTGACCCCTTTTCAGCGCGACGCAAACCTGGCCGACACAAGGCGACTCAGCAAATGCTTCACTAAACCATGCCACCTCAATTTCGCAATAGATTTCCGCATCTTCGTAATTAATCACGTTAAAAAGAATATTATTCTTGGTACATACATCGACCAATTATCACTACTTTAGATTTAATTCATAATGTAATTCTTTTATAATTAAAATAATATTAAGCAAACTGAGTTTCTCTGCAACCTCCGGCTCCAGTTTTCATAATTCCCTATTTACAGTAATTTGCAAATACAAAACAATAACATTGAAAATCCGAAATTCCGACGATTTAATAACAATCTTTGTTTTAAGTCGTAAATACAGTTATCGTTCACAATCATCGGCCCAGACTATTAAATAACAAAAACAATTTCACTGTTAATTGAATTTTCTAATGAAAATATAAATCCTGCTCTCATTGTTAAAGTGGTGGTTTGCATAATCAGGCTATAATATTCCCACTGCTGGGACACAGGCCTCCTCTCGGTGAGAGGGAGTGAGTCGTAATCCACTACGCGGGCCCAGTATTTGGTTATACAAAGTCTGGATATGGGCGGTAATGGTTAATGAATTTAAAGCTCATTTATAGTGTATGGTTTCTCATATTCGGATACGACCAGCAAACTCTAGGCACAAGTCCCGCTACTACCTCAAAAGGAAAGATGGAACCCTTATAAGATCACTACGTTGTACGTCTGTCAGTCCGTCTGTCAAGACCCTTTTTCGCAGGAACGCGTGGAGTTATAAAATTGAAATTAATATTAAATACTCAGGGCTGCAATCCATAGACGCAGTGAAAAAATCAAACTTGTAAGTCAACGCAATCAAAAGATACGGGCGTTTATGTTCCGTTTATGCCGCATATTTTAAAAAGAAAGAAAAAGTATTTATTGCGACTCGTACAGGAAGATCACAAACTAAACTAAACACAGTAAAGGGTAATTCTTCAGGGACAAAATTTTCGATGTCTGTGGGTATATTTCTGTAACCAACTAAAAAAACGGCATGTAATATTTTTTTTTGTACAGTTTAGCTTTATCCCTTACTGGGACAAATTATTTTTTTTTAATAATTGCTGTCTAGGTACAAAATAAAAATATTTGAAGGTCGTTCTTCTGATTCATATAGCGCGTCCGTTTGCCATTTTCCGGAACAAAATGGTCGATGTCGCATTTTCCCTTTGATACATCAATATAAATTATAATTTTAGCGAAAGGAAATGAATTGTCCTCTTACAAAAAAAATGTGTATTAGTTATAACTACGTTAGTCTGTTTATAAATAAGTAAAAAAGAAGTGTCCGGCGTATAATACTGATTAATGTGGCGTAAGCTGCGCTTGACCGTACTTGGTCGGGTAATAATAATGAGAGTCTGGCTTCCAGCGCGGGGGGAAGCCAGTCGTGCAACGGACGACCTAGAAGGTGGACGTGCGGCTGGTTGGCTTAGATCCGGTGTTACGAAGGAAAATACCTGATTCATCTGTGTTTGGTTCAGGTGGCATCCTGATTACGAGTACAATGCCTACTTTATAAAATTTATTTTATTGTTTTAAAACTTCAATCTGTGTTTCGTGTGATGCTTTTGGATTATAGATTCGTGTAGAAAAATGAAAATAATGAAGTCTGTATGTACGATGAGTTATGCATGATTGTAGGCAAAATCCTGATCCATCTGTGCCTGATTCGTATGGTCAAAACCCCATATGAATAATAAAATAAATTAGTTTTTCCCCTCTCCAGCACGATAGGAGCGCTTTTGTTGCGTAATTCTCCTTGTCCAATTTTTGACCGTGTACAAGTCAGTAGTTTTAATCTTATTTATTATTATTTACTTAGCTATAACCTTTTGAATAATAAAAAAATGACAGGAGTATAATCTTGTTCTAAATATGATACTTTTGATATGTCTTAGTCCTATTTAAGAATTAATAATTATTGTTTAGAATTTACATTCATAACTAACGGTGTATTTATTACTTTTTATTTCTGTTTCTGATTAATATGTAACACATTCTGATTCATCTGGGCATAAAATTAATATCTTGAAAACTACTTTATAAAAACGAGTCCCTCATTCAAATATATGTTATTTGGTATACCTATTTTCATATGAACATGTGTTACAGAGCTGAAAGTGAAATTAAATTTTGGCCATATGGATCAGTCAAAGAATCAAATTTCGAAGAACTACCCTAAAATAAAAAACCAAGTTTTGACACACGCAAGGAAACCAAAACCTATAGGGTACTTCCCGTTGACCTAGAATAATGAAATTTGGCAAAAAGCAATGTCATGTGGCACAAGTAAAGGAAAAAATCCGAAAACCGTAAATCTGTAGTTAAGTGCATACCTATAAAGTACGGAACACTCAGTGCGCGAGTCCGACTTGCACCTACGTGGTTTTTTTACCACGGCATGAGTTCCTCATATACCTACAATATAACAAAGCTGAAGAGTTTGTCTGTTCTTTTGTTTGTTTGAACGCGGTAATCTCTGGAACTACTAGTCGGATTTGAAAAAATCTTTTTTGCATTTGATAGCCCATTTCCGAGCAAAAAGAGAAAAAGTCTGAAAGAACGCTCGAAACGAAAACGAGGTAATAGCGCGAGCGGGCGGTGCGATGTGACGCGGTGGGTCGGGGGCCGAAATTGTAAGCGGACGACATCGCGGGCAGAACCTAGTATTCAATAAACACGTAGTCAGTGCCACTGCGTGAGCAGAAGAAGGAATTAATTGAACACAGAAAATCCGGGCGCCTCCACAATTGTATAAATAAAGTCTAAAAAAATATCTACCTATCCCCCGCATCACTCACCCCCTACGTTCCACAAGCGATATAATGCATCACTACCTGCCTAACCTTTTTCTCAACTATTTTGGGGACGGGTTCTAATCTAACCGGACACGGCTGAATACCAGTATTTTACATGGAGCGACTGCCTATCTCCTCCAGAATCCAGTTACTGGATATTTGGATAATACGATACCCCTTGATAAGACTGTTATCAAAAGAAAAAACGTTTAAGTATTTGTGGTAAAAATGACGCAGAGAAAGAACACAAATACAAAAAAAATTGGCCACGTGCGAGTCGGACTCGCACACGCAGGGTTCCGTACTACAAGGCAAAAACACCGAAAAAAACCACGTTTGTTGTATGCGAGCCCCCCTTATTTTATTTTGTTTTTTAGTATTTGTTGTTATAGCGGCAACAGAAATACATAATTTGTGAAAATTTCAACTGTAGCTATCGCGGTTCTTGAGATACAGCCTGCGTGACAGACAGACGGACGGACAGACAGCGAAGTCTTAGTAACAGGGTCCCGTTTTTACCCTTTGGGTACGGAACCCTAAAAAGATCAAATTGGGGAAAAATATGCGTCACATTCACGTAAAACGGCCATCGCTAAGCATAATTCTACGACCCTATGCGAGACAGAGGCCCAGCTCTGGACCAGACTTTCTGACTTCTGACGAACCGTAACGACTACCGAGATCCACTAATGACAGCCGGGAATGAATGGCAGTTTCCGAGGGGTCTTGGTATGTAAAAATGGTTATATTTATTGTAACGAATATAAATACCGACCATTTTTCTTCGCGCGCCACCTGTTTTAAACTATTTTTAATTCGTCTAAATGTGTTTAATTCTGACTGTACATTTTTATCGTTTCGTGTAGAGTTGGGACTTTTTGTTAGGTAATTTTAAATCGTGTAGAGTTGGGATCAAAATTATTGCTTTCAAAATTGTGCTAAAAAACAATTGCGCATCGCAAACCAATAGATTCAAAAGCGTGCACAATGAATACAGCCTGCACATCGCGATACTTTGTCTTTATCGCGACAACCTTGAACTTGATCGCTGTGTGGATACAGTACCAAAACATCACCATGGTATTGGAACTCCACGCTGTGGCTAAGTAATAAAGCCACTAGCCCCCTCAATGCATATTATACTATAATGAATGTATGTACAGTCACGAGCAAAAGTATGTATACACTTGGCTTTATTCAAAGGCGAGTTTCTCCTTTATTTTTTAATGAAATTTTATATTAGTAGTAACATAGTATTTTCGAACCCATAGGTATATGTACAGTGTCGTATTTCAACGTTGCATTCGTTATTTCGTGAAAAATCGCAATTTAAAGTTGCCAAGTGTTGACATATTAGTGCTCGTGACTGTATATGCAATCCATCTTTATCCAAGAGGCAGGCATTGAGAGCCATAAACCCAGTGACGTGGAAAGTCGTATCGTATACAGCCTTCCGTATAGATATGTACGGTTAACGTGAATAATATAAAAACACTATACAGCGTGTTTCAGAAACATGTGGTCGTATTTAACGATGGCACAGACCATTAAACTGAACAACTTTTAAATTAGAGAATTGTTTTTATTTGAGGGGCTTCTGGCTAAGTAATAATTAGCCACACGGGTCGATTGATCAGGTTAAGCTACGCTTGCCGTGGTTGGTTCATGGATGGGTGACCATCTTGTGACATTTTCAAGACCTCTCCGTGCCTCGGAAAGTACGTTAAGCCGTTGGTCTCGGCTGTCATTCGTCAGTAGCCTGAAAGTCTGACAACCAGTCTTATTACCAAGGGGTAGCTTATTACCTAGTAATTGGGTTGTGGAAGTCAGATAGGCAGTCGTTCTATGTAAAATACTGGTATTCCGCTGCATCCGGTTAGACTGGAAGCCGACCCCAAAATAGTTTTGAAAAAGGCTGGGCAGATAATGATGCATTATGTAGATTATATCGCTTGCGGAACGAAGGGGATGAGTGATGCGGGGAGAGGTAACTTTTAGACTATATACAATTGTGGACACGGATATCTATGATTGCGGAGGATCCCGGATTTTCTGTGTTCAATTAATTCCTTCTTCTGCTCTGCTTTTCGATTTCATGCATTTTTTCTCTGCCGTTCCATTTTTAGACACGTGGTCTGCATGTCTCTTTATCTACTGTTCTATCGCAGGTATGCTGGAAGAGATTTCTTTAGGAATAAGCAGCCCCGTTGTAGGTATTTTTCTCTACCTTTCTTCTTGTGTATTCGTGCATAAATGGTCAAATACATAAACTTTCTCGATAGGACCAACATCAAAATCGTGAAAAAATTATTAACTGTCCCATGCAAAAGTGCAATACCTACTCAACCCAAATATATGGGACAGCTGGTAATTTTTTCCGCGAATATGATGTTGGTCCCATGGAGAAAGTGGTTTAGTTTCATGGTCCTACTACACGCTGTATAAAGCCTATAACGTGCATTCCGGACACTCATCACGCATTTTTCACTGATGTTCTTACCGCGTTATGAGGGCTCCGATTGTGTCCGAAACTAGGGGGGGGGGGAGCTAGAGGAGAGGGGGAGCTAGAGGAGAGGGGGAGAGTCAGAGGGGGGAGGGGGTGTATACAGGGTGTAAAAAGACACATCCCATACCCGTCAACTACGCATTCTGTACATTAAACTAAGTAACATAGCACAAAAATAATCGCTGGGAAACGAGTTTTATTTTTGGTGTGAAAATTTGATGTTTGCGCGCAATGTTACGCACGCAAAACATTGTGCTTTAAGGTGATTGCAAAGGTACAGAGGTCGTAGGGTTATTTAAAGTTGTGTTGTTACATCAAAAACTTGTTTTCGTAAAAAAACGTCGGTAAGAGTTGAATTTTTCACCTTCAATATCTCCCTAACCAGAAGGTTCCCAGATATGGTCCAGTACAAAAATAATTATTACAATGATGGGGAATACAAGTGACTCTCGGCCTCGTTATGTGTCTTTTTACACCCGTTAGATACTCGAACTGTTCTAAAGATGCTGAACCCACTGTTATAAATCTATAGAGTTGTTAGTAACAAGTGCTGTTTACAGATATCTCTTAATATTATCATTCATCCAGTTACCCTGCCCACCTATGTTTCTGGATAGGACAGTCGAGATGAAGCTTTTGACATTTTACGTACCTAGATAAGGTAATAAGTATTTGATACGGGCTGGTGTCTGCAACTCTATGTCAAAGTGTGTATTTTGCTTACGGATTTTTTACGTACCTACCTATAGAGATAAGTAAGCAGTGTTCTCGGTTTCTTACTAAACTTCAACAAAATCCAACGACTCTGGTTCCTTATCTCCTTTGGTGACCATACCTAAAGCAGGAAGCAACACAATTTTTTCCGCTAAATTTTCCAGCACGCGTAGCATGAGCACCGATTTCGGTTTAAAGAAACTTTATTCCCAATAAAGACATAAGTCACTTACTTGAGAACAATACTAAAAATACAGATTACAATATATGTTCGTCATCAGTATTACAATTTAATAGTTACCCATCCAATGCATTCATTTCTCCAGAAGTGATCGATCCGCAATTATGTGCTGGCTAAGTTGAGTTTTGAATGCATTGTAAGAGTTTACATTTCTTATACAGGACGGTAATTTGTTATAAAGCTGTGCTCCTTCAAAAGTTAGCATTTTTTTTCCTTATTTTGTTCTTGTTTTTGGTAAAACTAGCAAGCTTGCTCGCCGTGTACTGCGTTGACTAACTTGTTTATATTGAGTGAGTGTTATGTTTTTTTCAACGGTTGTTATTTGTCAACGGAAGAGTAGACAAAGATGACCACAGACTAAGAAAGAAGAGAAAGATGACGTTCCGTGTAGACAGTACGACGGCAGCAAAATAGAAAGAGTCAACTGCACTTTTTACGAAATTCACTCTTTTACATAATAATTCTTTGTTGTCATAAGATTTTTTTTTTGTTTTTGATTCTATACTTTGTGGCCGTCGAGTACAAAGTTTTCTACTGAATTTTGTAGTCTGTGGCGATTACAAAATCTCTTAGACAACTGTCAGTTGTCAATGTGATTTTGACAGTTGGGATAGAAAACTTTCTTCTGAAATAGTCATGGACGTAATTACGTCCATGGAAATAGTCTACATATAAAAGGACCTAGACAAAAATCGTTTGACAAAATGACAGATTGTAGAAAGAGAAAACGAAGAAAAGAAATGTCACTTTGTATAGAAAGCAATGTGTCTACTCTTCGTAGAGATAGAAGTGTTCATGCTACGCGTGCCTGTCGACATATTACGAGTATCGGTTAAATTTTAATATAAATCAGTAAACAATAACAAGTTACAATAAACTTTATGTAAAAACACTTTCTGAATTTTGCGTAACTGTAAGGTACTACTAACTACTATACATACTAGGTATACTCGTAACTGTATATTTCCAAAAAAGAGAAATAGCTCAACTTACCGCCGCCATTCCTGTAGCAGAGATAAGGGAAGCGCCACACATTCGCGAGGTCGACTGCAAAGCCGATGATAGACAGCAGAAAGTCAGCCCCGGTGCCCCAAGTCTCGCGCCCGTCGCCTTCCTCTGACATTAATTATATTATGTGTACAGATATTTGATGTAAGTATTAGGTATGTGTGACTTTTACAGTTGTTATTTTTTAAACTCTGACGGCCTAGGACGAACGCGGACGTAAACGTTATGTAAATTCGAACGATTTTTGAATCGGAAATACAACTTTTTTCTGATCATAATCTGCCTATAATGTTCCCACTGCTGGGACACAGGCCTCCTCTCTGTGGGCCGTAATCCTCCACGCAGGTCCAGTGCGTGTTGCTGGATGTCATATGTCTTTGATTTTTTGGTTATAGGATATGCCGGTTTCCTCAAGATGTTTTCCTTCACCATTTTGAGAACAGTAGTGATGAAATAATTTAGACAAAGTAAAGCGCCTGTCCGGGTTCGAACCAACGGCCTACAACTCGTAATACTCATACCACCATCCATACCCATAAATATGAATTAAGTCTTAAAACTAAGTAAATATTATATGAGAAACGAGTACCAATTTTCAAATCGTTCATAATTACGTTAGGTTTACTCCAAGCATTCGTGCTAGACCTACTGGTATTTTTTACATTCTAAGGGCGCGTTCTCACTATATCGTGACGATTAATTTATCGTTCGAAGTCTGTCGTCTCTAGCTGTTCCCATTATATCGGCTGTTTATCGTCACTGTGTCGTCGAAATAATTTATCGCTGAACGACTGTCGTCTCTAGCTGTTCCCGTTGGATCGTGACGACATTTTTACTGTTCACGACAGTCACCTTGTCGTTTGCACATTAGTCGCCTCTACATTCTTTTGAAGATCAGTAGTGGTATGAACGTGTGTACGTATGTGTGGTACGTGTCTGTGTGATACGTGGCTACGATAGATAGTCGCAATAACGACACATGATTTGTCGTCACGATAAGTCGTGACGTTTTTTTATCGTTTTACGACTGTCGTGCTAGCCGTTCCCATTGACTTGACAATCTGTCGTCACTGCAAAAAAAATTCGTGGACGACAGTTAATCGTGTAGTCCTATAAATGAACACCTCCATTTAAATACACAAGCCACGACGCTTTAAACGACACGATAATCTGTTGTCACGACATTGTGGGAACGGGGCCTTACAGTATTGTTTAAACTAAATATAATCAAGGAAAGTTAGATTAGACTTTAACAGCTCAGAACAGAGAGATTTGGAAAGAAAATAGGGAAACCTTTGCCCAACAGTGGGACAATATGGGCAAGTAATAAAGAGATAGTGCATAAAAAAGTTGAAAAGTACCTGGTTTAATACTATTCGTCCTGAGCTTTTTCGAATTTTCACTAAAGAATTCCTCCTCTATTTGTATTTTTGGCTCCTCTGAAATAAAAACAGTAAATTAATTACAAAGCAATTTCGCCTACAACCTACATAGATGTTACCAAGGTACTTACTCTTATAACAAGATAGAGTGACGACGGAGCCTTTCGTAGATTTGTTATCTGAAAAAGAAAATAAAACAATTGAAATCCAAATAGTCTATGGTGCACAGTTAGTATTTCGGTGACACTGCCAGCCTAGCGCAATTGAGACAGGTGTCGGTTTCTGAGTACCCCGATCCTCGAGGCCCCCGTCCCGGAGAACCCCGAATACGATAAATAAACAAAATCAGCCTATAACGTTCCCACTGCTGGGTCACAGGCCTCTTTTCTGTGAGAGGGAGTGGGCCATAATCCACCACGCGGACACAGTCCGG
This sequence comes from Oligia fasciuncula, assembly GCA_963082905.1. Taxonomy (NCBI): domain Eukaryota; kingdom Metazoa; phylum Arthropoda; class Insecta; order Lepidoptera; family Noctuidae; genus Oligia; species Oligia fasciuncula. Next base: position 10,637,578 of record OY720408.1, read on the forward strand.
GTTGGTGGATGTCACATATCTTCGAATTTTTGGTACTAGGACATGCCGGTTCCTCATGATGTCTTCCTTCACCGTTTTGAGAGTCATGAAATTAATTACACAAAGTAACGTGCCTGTCTGGGTTCGAGCTTCGAACCTACAATCTATGACACTTAGGCTGGCTTTCCACCAGAGATGAGCGAGGATGCGTAGCGAGGGATGTGTGTGAAACCAACCAATAGCATCGCTTAATTTTTATAGCTTGAACTAAGTTAGCGTTGTTATTGGTTAGTTTTACACACATCCCTCGCTACGCATCCTCGCTCATCTCTGGTGAGGATGGTTATCACTGGCCCACCACTGCTCATAAATAAAGATAACACGCGACGAATTGACAACCCTCCTTTTTTGAAGTCGGTTAAAAATACCGATGCATATACTGACATACCTATATAATATGAAATACCGACCCATTCCGTGCCGACATTAACGTACCGTTTTTGAATTCCAATGGAATCCCACCTCAGGATTATTGCGGCATTTTTCCACATCGGCATCCTATTATGGCGTCCCCGATCGGATGCCGGTGACGTTATTAAGATCTCGCGGTAGATGTAAGAATGAACGGTATTAGGGACAGTTAGAACTCATTTAAATGCACGGGGATAAGGACTATTCGCATATTGATGAGATGGATTAATGTAGGAGAGTTTTGGGTGCATGTCGAAGTAGTTCGTGATTGTTTTACGGATTTGCAGATAATGGATCATGGTAGTGCATTTTTAGCGTTCATTTATGCATAAACAGCATAATCAGCCTATAATGTTCCCACTGCTGGGACACAGACCTCCTCTCGGTGAGAGGGAGTGGGCCGTAATCGCGCGGGACGCGGAACGCGGGCCCAGTGCGGGTTGGTTTTCAATTATGAAAGACTACCTATTATGATGGACGATTCGACTTTTTGGTCTAGCAGTCGCAAGCACTACTGCTGAGCATGGTGTTGGTTCGATTCCCAGGTCGGGCAAGGTTTTTATTGGGTTTTGTATATGGAATTTCTCAGTAGCAGCCCGGAGTCTGGATTTTTGCTCGGTTAATGTCAATAGTCTGGCCTCCTATTAAGCCTCCCCGACCGTTTTTCGGTCACGGTGGCCAATCTGAATGGAGATTAGCCACGTACGCAGGAGATGTTATAGTGCGCAAGTGTGTGCGCAATACAGGTGCACTCTCTGTTCCTTTACTCTCATAGTCCGATGGGGAGAGTTCAGGCGCAGGATCAACGGCTTTACGTGCTTTTCGAGGCACGGGGGTATTAAACCGCCAACTTCCAAACTTCGGACTGTTACTAAGAAATTTCTAATGAAAAACCCAATAACTCTTTGTCCGACCCGGGAATCGAACCCAGGACCCCACGCTCAGCAGTCGCGCTTGCAACCACGAGACCAACGGGGCAGTCAACTCCTATTACATGGGACTTGACACATCATCATCTGCCTAGCCTTTTCCCAACTATGTTGGGGTCGGCTTCCAGTCTAACCGGATGCAGCTGAATACCAGTATTTTACATGGAGCGACTGCCAATCTGACCTTCGCAACTCATTTACTGGGTAACACAATACCTATTGGTAAGACTGACTTTCGGGTTTCTGACGACCCGTAACTCAAAGATCTACGAATGACGGACGGGACCAACGTCAGGGTCTTGATATGTAATGGTCACCCATTCACGAACCAACCGAGGCAAGCGTAGCTTAAGCTTTGATGGACCCGTGTATCTGTTATTACTTAGCCACGAGCCCCTCTTCATAACACGTTTTAATCTAACGTCAGAACTCAGCCACATAAAAGAATAAAGTTTACAAACAGCAAAGTTTGAAGACCCCATTTAACAGAGGAACGCAATAACATGCATAGAGACTATAATCAAGTGAAACCTTCTTTTAAAACTTATACTTTGATTAAATCTCGACTCTAAATTCATGACTCCCTCTAGGTTTTCATTAAAACTTGTAAGTGAATTAAATGCAACGTGATACGTGCTGGATTATTGTAACCCTCGACGACGTCTAAAGGGTTATAAGTTTTACTTTTCTTTATGTGTGTCTGTGGCATCGTAGCTCCCAAATGGACAACCCATTTTGTTGCGGTTGTTATTATTAAAAAGTTGGCTTAATTCTTAGTTATGTTTCATGAAAATTTGACCGGTTGTTTTTTAAATTTGTAATTAAATAACTTGTTCTAAATTTTTTTGCAGAATTTTAGGTGTCAGGATGGTGTCAGGCTACTTGGAGCAGAGATCTTCGACAGGTGGCTGATCTGGTAGTAGCTGGATGAGAGGAGCCGAAGATCGAGTTAATTGACGTGCAATTTAAGAAGCCTATAAATCCGGCTCGAAGGACCACTTTCGACATTATATCAGCAGGCATTTTTTTGAAAGAAATAAAATACATATACAGTAAACTTGACGCAGAGAAAAACCACAAACATGAAAAAAGAAGAAGTTGGGAGAAAATTTGCTTCACATCTATCCAAACCGGCCATCGCTCAGCATAATGCTACGACCCTATGATACTATACGAGAACAAGTCCCAGCGGTGGTTTGTTGCTGATATATAAAGCACAGAATTTTCAGAATTAATATAATGTCGAACATTTTGTCTAGCAGTGCCCTGCTATTATAGGCCAATGTTGATGAACTTCCTAAACTGACATGTTAAGTAACACTATTGTAGTGTTTTTGTAATCTTTAAAAAAATAGGCCTTCCTCGTTTTATGTGCTAAAAATAGTACAGGCTGTTTTTTTTTTATTTTATCCGTTTTAGGCTTGAAAATTAATGTAAATACATGATTAATTACTTTTCGTTCCGTACCCAAAGAGTGCCAACGGAACTCTATTACTAAGGCTGTCCGTCCGTCTGTCAGCAGGATGAATCTCATGAACCGTATTAAGTAGACAATTGAAATTTTCACAAAGTGAGTATTTCTATTGCCGCTATTACATCAAATAATAAAAATAAAATAGAGTAAAAAATTAAAGGTCGTTTGTTTGCGAAATTAATTGAATTAATTAATTAAATTCTAATCCTAATTATTTGTACGTAACCCTTCGTGTGCGAGTTTTACTCGCACTTGGCCCGTTTTTATTAATTTTTACCTACACTTGCATAAAATTACAAAAAAAAAAAACACGTTCATAACAGCCAGCTACGTCTATGTTTAAAACCTTGAGAAGTGTTTAATATATAAGTTATCAAAAGCTAAAAGATGTTGGTCTCAGGAGATATCTTCCGTTTGACCGCATTCAGATTACCAATCCCTCGGTTTTTATTTAATCTTGAATAGAATCTTATTTTTTGCAGCTGTATTTTTCTTTCAGAATCGTAATATTTTTATAGCACTCGCATTTAAGGGGCTTACATGACCTAAAGCGCGGTCACTGTCGGACTGCATAGAAAATAAAGAGAAGCGCGATGATACAAAGCTGGTAATTTATTGCAAAATATGAAGTAATTATTTATCAACCAGTCTTACCAAGGGGTATCGTATTACCCAGTAACTGGGTTGTGGAGGTCAGATAGGCAGTCGCTCCATGTAAAATACTGGTATTCAGCTGCATCCGGTTAGACTGAAAGCCGACCCCAACATAGTTGGGAAAAGGCTAGACAGATGATGATGAAGTAATTATTTAAATACAAAAAATCTATTGTTTGGACTCAAAAATTAAAACACTAGTGTTTTAGTATGTTGCTTGTAGAATAATCTTCCAAAAAATCAGAATGATTGTATGTATATTAGTATGGTTTTTATTGTAAAAAGAAAGTTTTTAGAGGTATCTTCATGATTTTTTTCTATCGTGTCAAATTAGTTGTATTATATTTTGAATAAACTATTAACTTAGCACATATCCTGAAGAATATCATATATTTTTTTTTATTTTGTTTACTGTAGCCGATCTTATACTTTTATGGTTTCTAAAACTTGCGTTTTGTACGGTAAGTCACGATTTTCTGACTTAAGTAGTCCATTACACACAGAAAAGAGTGACTTATGTGCGAGTTTAGGTCACACGACCTATAAAATGGTATAAGATACGTGTGACTTAAGTAGTCTTTTAATGCACGGGTGCTAATTTCACGCCGTGCAATGCATGGCCACACGTATCGTAATGTGGTACTATTTCACTTAAACCTACATGGGCACTTTGAAACGTCAGAAGCTAGGCGTACGGTTCCAATTGGTCGTTTCCTATGGAGAAGAGCCGGCAAGAAACTACACGGTTACTCTTTTAAAAATAATAGGCTTTTACAATGTTTTCAAATTAGGTACTCAATCAATTAGGTAATTAATCAGTATGGGAGGACAGTCTAGGCCGGTCAACAAATGCCAGTAATGCTATTCTGTAAAAATCTCACCGTGAAAACTTAAGTGAAGTGAGCTTATAGTGAGCTGTCAATAGTGTTAATCCCTAGCATCAGGTGGAATGACAGCTCATTTGAAGCTCACTTCACCTAAGTTGTCACGGTGATCTTTTTACAGAATAGTTCCGCAGGTATTTAATAAAATAAAAAATGGTCCAGAAATCTACAAGGCCCACAACGTTCTCACATTTACAAAATATAAAAGTAAAGTTTTTATGCAATGTTTCAAAACATCGTAATTACCTAATTACGATGTTTTGAAACATTGCATAAATAACTATTTTATTGGCCAAAACGATCGGCATGGTTGACCTTTGCTCTGGGGCAACATTTTATAGTTTAACATACATAAGTAATTAATTGTTTCTTAGATATTCATATACTAGTCAAGTCAATATTTTGTCTAGATAGAATATTTATGGTTTTACCTATTGTGTGTCTATACCTACTTCTAGTCTAGTTACGGCGGGGTAATTGCGTCGTAACACACTAACAGTAACAATGGCTTTAATTTTGACAGTTCAACAACATTCATTGAGCTATTTACGTTGTTGAGCAGACAGATTTTTCGAACCTATGAAACAATGGATTATTTTTCCTTCAAAATTATTCAGATTGAGATTGAAAGTGGGTTTTGCTTTCGGCACAATTGCCACCGGAACGCACAAAGACTTAGTGCAACTAAGTGATACTAACATAGTTATTAAGTTTTATTTACTAACAAAATTGTTACTATATTATTATGTACTAGCTTCTGCCCGCGACTTCGTACGCGGATCCTGTTGCTTATGCTAGCGACAACGGGGTCGTCAAAATCGAAGATCTGAAACGTCTGATGTCGAATTCTAAGAGCCCGGGGATGGGAAAACAGCGTGATGCGCGAGACGATTCGAGACGTTTCAGATCTTTCATTTTTGTAAGTCAACAGGAAATGCCCATCAGACTAAACAACTTTTGCTAAGACGTCATTCCTATATGTTATAGTGTCGCTGGGCTTTGGAGTTCCACAACAGGTGTTCCAGATCTTCAAATTTATTCTCACAGCAGAAAATGCTCTTCACGTGGAATATTTTTTGCATTGGCACCATTTTTATATCTCTTATGCTTTAGCTGATCTGTTGCGGTTCTGCATCAGGTGTTCCATTTTCCAAAATAAATTAGTGATAGTTTGTTGATTTACAGAAACACTCAAAAGATGCGTCTCATACTGTACTATAGCTTAGATCCCTCAAAAACTATTTGGCTTAGTAAACTCAAAATTTGCAAGTTATGTAGTTAATTTACTGGTAAGAGACTTCAGGTTAATAAGGAAATTTAGGAGACGTCGAATAACAGAAGTGTTATAATTTACTGTAACACTTCTATGTAAACAACGTTCGTTGTTTTTCCCTCGGTCTCATTCAATATGTAAATACAGCGAGTCAGGACTGGTGACGCGGGAGCAAGCGACGTACAGTTGTCCGTGTGAGATGCAGCTCGTCCTGAGGTCGACACCCGTAGCCTTCAGTGTCTGCCCCTGTGACTTATTTATTGTCATTGCGAAGCACACGCTCACAGGAAACTGCACGCGCTTGAATTGAAAGGGGTAATTGTGGCCGGGTGTCACCATTGCCAGGATCGCCCAGAAGACACGATGGAGCACACGGTGGAGGTCTGCCCCGCTTGGGCGGAGCACCGCCGTGTCCACGTAGAGGCGATCGGCAGCGGCGGCGACCTCTCGCGTCCGGCCCTGGTGCAAGCCATGGTCCGGGGCGAGAGGCAGTGGGAGGCAGTCACCTCCTTCTGCGAAGCCGTCATGCTAGCGAAGGATGTGGCGGGACGGATGAGGGAGAGAGCCTCCCGTCCCAGCCGCCGCGGGAGACGCTCCGGGCGTCGGGAGCCACGGGACGACTCCCGGCCACCGTAGGCGCGGGCCTGCGGGCGGAGAGTAATGGGTAGCTCACCGTCCGATCAGGACCAGGCCCGTGCCGGACGGCGCGTACGTGTTCCACGCGCGCCTCAAACAGATGTCAGCATCGAGGAGGGGCCCCATAGGGCCGAAGCCTGCCGGGTCAGCGGGATTGTCCGAAAGTGTTACCGCTGGCCCGGAACATAAAGGGCTAAGGAAGGAACACGGATGGGTTTTAGTCAGTAAAAGTCTGACACTCCCTCGCTCCACCCAGAGCGGGAGGGGTCATTTGATGACTTCCCATCCGAAAAAAAAGGGGTAATTGTGGGGAATCGGTGGTATACGTGGTATAAACACTGTCTCGCCGACACCACAACCCGTTAGAATTTCCGCCTCAATGATATTTCTCTGCAGCGAGACGACTTTGAGCCGGGTCCCATTGCACAGTTTCGGCGGAGTGATACCCCGAAGAAGCATAATTGGGTCACCGACCTTTAGCTTAATGGTGTGCGCTGGTAGTTCACTTGCACTGAGGAAATTGAGAAATTCTATGGGGTAATGTGTAGCGTCATCTTGGTCGACAACAGTGTTTATTGAAGTGTAGATCACTTCATTTCCCTCAATTTCCGCGAGAATGCATTCATTGATCGCTGAAGGTTGGTCGTTTCGTTAAAATGGCTCGTTCACACACCCAAGAATTATCTTGGTGCGGTATCCCATTGATGTCCCCGTACACCAGGCGTATCAAATCTTCTAAGGTGGACACCACTCTCCCAAGTATCTCAGGTAGAACCACCTGGCCACCGTCTACTCGTAGCGTTCCCTCACCCAATTTTAAGAGAACATCAGAAAATTCTTAGGCGTGTACATTCCCGCCAAGCTGTGCTCTCATATTCATCGTTAAGCGCAACCTATGAATATGTGGCCATAAGAACATTTCAACGAAGCATTCACCTCATCAGCCCTAGTTCCTCGCGTCACCACAGGCAGCGTTTGTCGGAAATCGCCGCTTAACAGAACTGTAACGCCACCCATCATATGCTGGTTCCTGCGGATGTCCTGCAAAGTCCTGTTTACCGCCTCTACTGCTTTTCTGTTCGCCATAGTGCATTCATCCCACACGTATAAAGAGCAATCTTTAAGCACGCGCCCTTTGTCACTGTTGCGTGACACTCCACAAACAACAAATGTGCTTGGTAAGATATAACTTAGAACCAAACGTTTGACTTGACTTTATGATAGTGTAGCTTGTTGTACCACCAATCAATCTGTTTAGTAACATTGGTGTGAAAATCCCCATACAATTAGATAGGACATGTATAGTTCTCAGATTTCATAACAATATCGTTCCTAATGCACATAAAAAATGCAAAAACTAAAATAAAAAGAATTTTACGATTTAAAAAAAATTATAATACGGGATTTGAACTCGCACCATTTAGTGCGGTAAACGGTCGCCTGACCATACCGCTATATTCCCTGTTGACATATTGTTGAAATAGCTGTTCCCTTGCAATTTATAATATTACTGCCCCGCTCCTTTATAAAAATAGCGTGATTGTTATGTTTCCAGGGTTAAATTTTTATTAACTAAATAAATAACATGTCATTTTGGGCATTCAATTATTTTGTGCATTCAATTACGAACCAAAACCTTTTAAAATCAATATTGCTTACCTCCCATAACATACGGCGTGATAATATGTAGCCTAAAGCCTTCCTTGGTTTACAAAGAACATTTTTGCTGAATTTCAATTCAATCTATCCAGTAGTTTTGGCGTGAAGCCGTACCATACACACAGACAAACAGACAAACAGACAAACAGACAAAAATTCTAAAAAGTCACTTTTTGTCATCAGTTACGTTTTTCTAACAAAAGCCACTTATTTTTTCTCGAAAATTCTCAATGTACAGTTTTTCTTTCGTTACTGTTTTATTATATGTATAGATATCAGCAGATTATTTTTTCGCGATTTCAGGTTTGGTCCCATAGTAAAAGTTGTTCATAATGATGAGTACAATGACCCCTGAAGAGGTCCAGAAACATGTATATTATTTAAATGTATGGCGAGCGATATTGTTGTGCTATAAACTATATGTTATTATATTATAGCGTAGCCTGAAATGACCTTTACGATTCAACTCCCGCGGTGTTTGAGCAGCGCAGGATAAGTACGGTGGCAACACTACATCACTACAAGTACAGCCGACGAGAGAATACGTAGGTACTTGACACCTGTCAGTTTCATAAATCGAATACAATACGACCGACGTAACTTGGCGGGCCTGAGTATAGCCTTTGCGAACTTTCGCGCATGTTCTCTCACTCACACTCGCCTCATGCCACCATTTGGTTCCTAAAAAACGTTCGTGCGCAGCCTTCTGCGCGAAGTTCAGGTCCGCCAAGTTACGTCGGTCGTATTGTACGTGTTTTGCGAATTTGTACTTTATTAGCTACTTCCTACAGTTGTTACACTGACAGGAGTCAGGAATGCATTCTCTCGACGGCCGGACTGTACAGTAACATACCGAATGCTCGTGGTGTACTACTTGCTGAACAGTACCCATCATCCCTCACACTTCGTCCGCCCGGCGTGCCACTAGCGCCGCGACTTAACAGCGCAGGGTTAGCACGCTGTTCCTCATAAGATGGCGCCGTATGAGTCACTACGCCGGCGCCGCTGAGCGTGGCCTGTTGGGGAATAAAACATTTATTAAAATTAAATTAGAAACTTATTTCGAGATTTTTCCGGGTTCATTAATTTTTAGTCCAATAAAATCTCAGAATAAAATATGACGACTTTTTTTTCGTAATTTAGCAATATCAATATATTTTCAGGTATGCAACTTTTTTCTTATCTCCGACGTTATAATATTTAAAATTTTGTCAAAATGAAAAGCAATAAAAATCGGGTTGTCTCTTTGTCTATCTATGTATCATCATCTGCCTAGCCTTTTCCCAACTATGTTGGGGTCGGTATTAATTCTAACCATATGCAGCTGAATACCAGTATTTTACATAGAGCGACTGCCTATCTGACCTTCACAACCCAGTTACTGGATTATACGATACCCCTTGGTAAGACTGGTTGTCAGACTTTCGGACTTCTGACGACCTGTAACGACTGTCAAAGATCCACGAATGACAGCCGGGACCAACAGCTTAACGTGCTTTCCGAGGCACGGAGGGGTCTCGGTCGGTATGTAAAGATGGTCACCCATCCACAGACCAACCGCGGCAATCGTAGCTTAACCTGATCGATCGACCTGTGCGGTTGTTATTTATTATTTAGCCACGGGCCCCCTCTCTTTGTATATATATCTATATAAATAAAGATGAAGAGTTTGTTTGTTTGAACGCTCTAATCTCTGAAACCACCAATCGGATTTGTTTTTTTTTTTTATTTGTTTGTCCAATTCTCGAGGAAGGTTATAGACTATTGAACATCACCTTATGACGCTTAGGAGCCGAGCAAAAATGAAAAAGTCAGAAGGAACGCTAAGCGAAAACGAAGTAGGTGGGTAATAGAACGGGCTGGCGATGCGATGCGACGGGGTGGGACGGGGAGCACGAAATTTCACGTGGACAAAGTTGCGGGGAATTGCTAAATATTATTTCTCAGCTAAACAAAGCAAAAGCTAGAAAATCCAAACCAGAACCATGTACCGTAGGTACGTACGAACCAAACCAACCTATTTCAGAACATACTTCAAAATGAACCACCTGAGGCTCTTCAAATTCCTAAGCTTCCTAGAACCTACCTCATAAACACCGATTATTCAACCAATTACGTGGGTTTAACAGTTGAGCTCAATATCGTCGCCTCCGCTAAGTTGAGTAACAGCGTGATTAACCTTTAAAGTTTAACGACAATCAAGTTACCGCGGTCGACTTATAACTTGACAGCTTTCGCGGTTATTTTAACACGACCATCGGAATAACTTGTGATATGGATATTGGGTTAAAGGTTGCCGATAAATATAGATTTCGCTGTATAATCGTGATCGCGAATGTTCGGGATGACAATGTCAAATCGTTTATATTTTCAAACTAGCTGCAGCCCACCGGATCAGGTAGTATAACGCCCCTTGATTATTTTTTGTGGGGTAATGTGAAATCACTGGTGTAGCGAGCCAAGAACTCATTTTGTCGTTATGTGAAAACGTGATGGAAAATTGGACCTCTTGTATTCACGTCTCTCGTCGAAGCTGAGGTGGTCATTTAAATAATAATTATGGTATTCCATACATAATGCCAAAAAGTAAGCTTTCAAAAAAAGAAAATAATTATAATATTACACCCTTACTACCTAATAAACGTTGTATAGCATCTGTATAGTTACACAACGCTTTGTCTTCTTCTTTCGAAAATGAAATTACTGACGTTACTGAAAGAGAGAAATCGGTGTGTAGCTTTTTGTATGATATATATTATACTCGTAATACGTTTATTAGTAAGGGGGTAAGTGTAAACAATCAATGGGTTTTTATTTCAATTCCCGGTCTCTATTGAAAATCCCTGTACTTTAATTATAGCTACTCACCACGGTGGGCACCTTGTTGTGGTACTCTCGTTCATAGCTGGAGGGGCGCGTGCGCGTCAGGTCAGACTTGTGCACAGTCGCGTCACATGTTTCATGCTCCTAAACAAATGAAGATGATTATAATCCCAACATGATAATAATCATCATCATGATGATTGTAATTTCATCATGTGTGTTGTTGTTGTTGGTAGTTGTAGTGTGTTGTTGTATCATCTATATATACCCCTACCCATGTTGGTAAATATAAATGATTTGATTTGATTTGAATTCTTCAAATTCCTTAGAAAAAATTTGATTCTTCCCAGTTAGTAAAATGTTTACAAACAACTTCTAGCAAACGCTTACTTGTGCGTGTTGTGGGGAGGAGCCGCGTCGGGAGCCGCTACTCGAAGACCTGTTGCTGGCCTCTGCAGACACAAACAAACGATACAAACGATTAGTGTTAATGGTTGTGTTACCACAGGTTGATTAATGTTACACACTAATATAAAAAAACTCATTTACATTATAACCATTCAAATTCAGTTTACAACAGCGGTCTTATCGCTATACAAGGTGTAACAGAATAAACGCAAGTCCTGAAAGTAGTTTGTTCATAATTGACTACTGAATAGATTTCAGTAAAATTATGTATTTTGCCATATTGACCGCTGATTGAGCCAAAGAAAATTAAATTCTAAGTCAAGACAATAAAACTCAATTTAAAATGCATAAAGTAATGCTAGGCTCAACACGATTTTCTTAATAAGAATAGTTTTGTGGTCATTGTATTACGAATTTAACTCAATACCTACTCTATTTGGGGTGTATGAGGGGGAGAAAGGAACACATCTTATCAAAAAAATATGAATACCTAAGTTCAATTCTGGAGATTTTCGAAGCTCTTGCAAAAAAATTTTAGAAGGGGCTCGTCTAAAGTGAGTCTCTAAAAAATCTCAAATAAGACTTTTTAGAGACCATGGTTCTTTGAATAATCGAGCGCCCTGGTAAACACTACAGGATTTTACGTAAAGGCAAAACAAAACTGAAAGACCGCACCGATGAAAAAACTGACGATAACAAGCACCATATCGAATATCCTATAAAAACTTATCTCAACACTAAATTACGGTACCTACCGTAATACAAGCAGGCGCGGATCTAGGTTTTCGCTCAAAGGGGGGCAAATGTTTCTCTCAAACGAGGTTGGGGGAGGGATTTTTCAAGCAAGAGAAAGCCTTGGCACCTCTTTTCCGTAAACTCAAGAATGGGTCCACCATTCAAGGAAGCCTACTATTTATTTATTTTAGGATCTCCAACAAAAGATATACACTACACTAAACATTCTATTATAGTTAATGGACGACGAAGTACGTCGGAGGTGCGGATACTATAGGTTGTAAACCTAAGGTCGCAGCCCAAGAGTGGGTGGAGGGACGGGGGGGGGGGGTAATGACAACCGTTGCTCCTCCTTTGTATCCGTGACTGAATACAAGCTCAATTAGTCGTAAAAACCTTGTACGGGTTGTTAAAGAATTCAATAATTATGCGCCTAAACAAACACTCGTGTTTGCAACGAGAACGTGATGTTCGGGAACTGCTCTCAAACTCCCTATAATGTTCCCACTGCTGGGATACAGGCCTCCTCTCTTCGAGGGAATGTGGGCAGTAATCCACCACGCGAGCTCAATGCGGGTTAGTAGATGTCTCATGTCTCCTAGCTTTTGATTGTGGACAATGTTTTCTTTCACCGTTTTGAGAGCAGTGGTGATGAAATAATTTACACAAAGTTTCGCGCCTGACTGGGTTCGAACCTACGACCTACAACTCGGAAATTGGGGCCATAGGCTACTTTTTATCGATATACCACGTGGGCGAAGCCGTGGGCGGAAGTAAGTTAGTAGTAAAAGCCTTGTAAGGGTTGCTACACTGTTCGGTAATCGCGTGTGTCATTACTTCCCAGAATTTGATCCTCCTCTACTCACTATCGAGTGGTGTAACAATACAGTGTGTTTTTTTTTTAATAAAAAAAACAACGGGTTCGATTCCTGGCTAGAAATATTGATTTTTCAAATATCCAATGATGCAGTTTTAGTTTTCATCAAAATCGAGCCCGCGACTCCTTTGAGTACTTTTCGTTATTCCTCATAGTTTTGGATTTGGCCATCCACACCCACTTGGAAAATTCACCATGTATACAACGCCCGGACATCAATCGTCGGGCAGTTGCCCACCAGACACGATACCCGTCTGGTCGGAGGATCCTCCCTTTTCCATAGAGGATGAGTGAACTTTACACCCTATTCCTTATACCTCTATAATTATATACCTACAAATTATAGTAGTTATAGAGGCCTCTACCCTTCCGGATAAAATAGACGTGAAGTTGTGACCTTATAAAAAACACCATTATTTATTTAGCATACCGACAAACGTTTTCAAAGGCAGTCAGTTGCAGCGACCCATCCTTGACACCACTTGATGTCGAAAGTTCGCAATGACAAGTTTGTTCGCCATCAATATTTAAAACAAACAGGACTCACAGAAAGTATTTAGGTATATCCGTGAACGTTTTTCAACTTCGTAATTACGTAAATAAATTCGATATTATTCAAAGTCAAAGTCAAATCAGAGGCCATTCAAGTATTACGTAAGCACTACAGGGGGGCAGGGGGTCTTTGCTTTGCTTATTTTTGATGACATGGGCGATGGGAGGGTCTGGATGGTGATTACGTCAGCAGTATTTATTTTGTTACTTTTTCGGATTTTCTACAAAATTCAGTCAATTTTTTTTCGAACACATGACAACCCTACTTGTCTATGCTTGAAAACGAAATGCATGTAACTGCTGCTCATGAATCAATAAAGTAACCAGGAACACATTGAAAAATGCATGTACCAATGTTTACGTTTACGAGTTTTGCTTACTTTTGCTGGCGAGGGGGGGGGGGGGGAATCTGTTTACCTACGTAATACTGGAACGGCCCCAAAAACTTAAATGTCAGATTCGTATCTGGGATTAAAAAACGAAGTTTACGCGGTCAAAATGTATGGGAACAGCAAAGTTTTTATTACCCAACGACACAATTCGACGGTGGGGGGGGGGGGGGGTTCAGAGTACTTAAGTCATGGTAACAGGTTGCGCGTAGATGTCCCTGTATAAAATTAATAAAAAGCAGCCACAGTCGAATATAATTTGTATGAAATTGATGGAAAAATAATTTTATGCCGTGTAAATAAAATTAAAATAAAACAAATACTGGTGCCGGACGGCGCATCACCCGGATTGCAATTAATATACGTTTTGGACATATTGGTTTTAACTGCTGATGATTGAACGCGCGGTATGAAGGTTTTGAAATTGCTGTTTATTTTTCTTGGTTTCGTTATTGAACTGTTCCAACGAAACGAATAAACCCGTAGATGGGTACACTACATTTAAATACGAAAAACTTTATGCCGACGGTCACAAATACGAGTTTCATAATACCGATTTTCATAATTCCAAATGGTTCAAAATTCCTAATATCACAACTCCGATTTATAATTCATCCTATTTTTATAATTCCGAAATTTCAATATTACTAACGTTTATAATTACTATTCTCATAATACTGAGTTTCAATAGATCAAATAACAAAAAGTCCGAATTCATAATAATTCCAAACATCAAAAATACGAATTCCGATTAATTAAAATTCTGAAATTAAAACGCCTTGTAAAATTGAATAGCAAGACAAATTTACGAGTAGAATACGGAATTTCGACACACAAAATATCGATAAATGCTAATACGATGCTACAAAATTGCTATGCACGTTACTGCGAAAGACCGTGTCTGCGACGCCACTACACTTCGATGCACGTTACCGCGATAGATCTTCACTGCGATACTACTTGACTTCGATGCATGTTACCGCGAAAGATTTTCACTGCGATACTACTTGACTTCAATGCACGGTAAAGAGGTATTTGTATTGTCATTCATTAGCTCTTACATCCTATGTCGACGGAGCCCCGCGTCGCTGGGCTCCTATTTCTGTGTAAAGGGTTTAAAGTAACCTAACCAAACCTAACCTCGGGGTGCCTTTCGCTCGCTCTTGCATCCTACGTCGCCTATCGACCAACCGCAACCATGCAACCGATGTCACCCGAAAGGTTTGTCCTATCGCGTGTAGGGAGAACTAAAGCGAAAAAATCGGGTTCGGCCGGTAACATGAGAAGAAGAATACACAAAAAAATAATATTAATACACAAATATTAATAACGAAGTAGACGTTTTTAAATTATATTAAACGTTACAAAAGATTTTGAATTTATATACGTAACTGAATATTATACTAATTGAATCAGAATCCTAATTTTAGCAGGTCCGTCTCAGCCACTTTCTTTATGTCGTCCGTCCATCTAGCTGGGGAAAGAACCGGAGTTACCGACATAGCTTGCAGAGTAAGCAAACTGAAGTGGCAGAAGCCATGTTTGTCGAAGGACCGATAGCCGGTGGAGCAGACGAGTCCTTGAGTAGAGACCGCGTATCGGCAAGCTTAGTGTGGGACGCCCCCCAGCTAGATGGACCTATCTATACTATATCTACTAGCTTCCAACCGCGACTGACGACTGTCAAAGATCTACGAATAACAGCTGGGATCAACGGCTTAACATGCTTTCCGAGGCACGGAGGGGTCTCGGTATGTAAAGACGGTCACCCATACACAGACCAACCGCGTTAAGCGTAGCTTAACCTTATCGATCGACCTGTGCGGCTGTTATTATTTAGCCACGGGCCCGGGCTTCATTGTTTCGTCGGACTCCTATGATCGAAGTCTCCACACAATTCTACCAGGAATCTACTCTACTTGCCATGACACGGGTACAAAATGGTTATACCTACATATAACTAATTAAAATTATAAATAACTAGCTTCCGCCCGCGGCTTCGCCCACATGGATGGTATGTCGATAAAAACTATCCTATGTCCTTCCCCGGGATACAATCTATCTCTCTGCCAAATTTTATCGAAATCTGTTCAGTGGTTTAGGCGTGAAAAGGTAACATACAGACAGACAGACAGAGTTACTTTCGAATTTATAATATTAGTATAGACTAATAATAAAGCTGAAGAGTTTATTTGTTTGTTTGATCGTGCTAATCTATGGAACAACCAGTCGGATTTGAAAAAATATTTTTGGATTTGATAGCCCAATCTTTGAGGAAGGCTATAGGATTATTTACTCTCTTAGGAACCGAGCAAAAAGAGAAAAAGTAGATAAAAGGTAAGATAGAACGCTAAGCGAACACGAAGTAATAGCGCGGGCAGGTAATGCGATGCGACAGGGTCGGGGGAACAAGAAATTTTAAGCGGACGAAGTCGGGGCAGAAGCTAGTGTGTAATTAACTGCTAGTTTTTAAATGCTACCATATATGTTGCAAGGAGAGATCAATCTGAACAGGGACTTCACATCCGGTGGGGCACAACCTCCTTGGGGGACGTAGAGTGACACATGGGGGGCTCGACGGTTACAAAAATAAACTATACAGGGTTATTTGTAAAACACCAGCAACCTGTTAAGAGGTCATTGTACTCATCATTATGAACAACTTTTACTATGGGACCAAACCTGAAATCGCGAAAAAAAAATCAGCTGTTCCCTACATTTATGTTCGTATAACTCGTCGAAATGTAGGGAACAGCTGAAGTCGTTCATAATGATGAGTACAATGACCTCTTAAGAGGTTGCTGGTGTTTTACAAATAACCCTGTATATCTATTAATTAAATTTTTATTTACTTGTTATTAGAAAAGGTTATGACTAGATTCCAAAACACTAACGTAGTCATAAACGTGCTGTAAAATGAGCTATTTTGCATACGTCGACAAAATAAGTTTTCCTATTTCTGTATGAATTGTCAAAAGAAAACCGAATGTATCCATGGTCAGGGTGATTACATTTTCGAGCTCACTCTAGCATTCTATATCTACATCAGTCGAAAGTCCTTTTTATGCATGAATGGTCAAAAGAAAAAAGTTACATATGTTTTGAAAAACATTCGAGCTTGCTTCGCTCGCTGTACATTATCCGTTATATAATTCTTAAGCTTATCTGCATTAGTCGACAAAGTGATTCGGGGGGTGTATATTAAAAATAAAGTTAGGAAGAGCGGGTATGTTAACGATTATGTTACTTTATGTTACGTTACGTGTACAGTCACGAGCATAAGTATGTATACACTTGGCTTTATTCAAAGGCGATTTTCTCCTTCAGTTTTGAATGAAATTTTATGTTATTACGAACAAAGTATTTTCGAACCCATAGGTTTGTGTAAAGGGTCGTATTTCAACGTTGCGTTACTTATTTCACGAAAAAATCGCAATTGAAAGTTGCCAAGTGTTGACAAGTGCTCGTGACTGTACGTTATGTGTTACGTAACGATATGCGTAATAAATTAATGCTATTGTAGGGGATCTTGAGGTCATACACGATACGGATTCTGGTTCAGATCAGACGGATCTCAAGGTAGAACTGAAAGAAAGAAAGAAGAAAAAGTATTTATTGGGACTCGCACAGGAATATCACAAAATAAACTAAAGACACTATTAAAAACATAAAATAATAAAACAATAGTAAAATAAGAAATAAAAACGTAAAGGCCTGTACGAGGCCAAAAGGCCGTATCTCAGCAAGATGCTGCGTCATTTAAAATTAAGTGTCGCAGCGCTGGTATTCAAATAGGGTCCACTGTGATGTCAAGGGCAGATACAGAAATAAATAAAATAAAAAAGTTAGATATGTGTGAAGTAACATGTAAAAATTAAATATTTACTATCGTAATTCGCGTGTCAGCACCCGACGTCACATCAGTTACTTGCCTTTAGTGTCTGTGGCACTCTTTGGAATCGCTCGCAGTTTTCAGGCGAATGGCGAATGTTTAAACGAAATCGGCCACCCAGGAGCACAGACACAGTGCGAATCAAAACTAGCGCAGGGAGTTGATAGCAGAAGTCTCACCTGTTCTCAACTAAGGTAGAGGAAGGCAGGACTCTTTTACATAATTGACTCACCGCGGCTGTTGACTGGCAGCTCTCCTGCGCCGACGATGTTCCCCAGCCCGGGCATGCCCGCCATGCCGCCCGCTACGCTACCCGCTCCTCCATGTCATCGTCTGAAACAACAACAAATAGTGTATTATTAGACAAGTTTTGCTCCACGCCAAGGTACTTAACACTACATAAATAATCAGACTATAATGTTCCCACTGCTGGGACTCAAGCCTCCTCTCGGTGGGCCGTAATCTACTACGCGGGCCCAGTGTGGGTTGGTCACATGTCTCCTAATTTTTAGTCGTAGGACATGCCCGTTTTGAGAGCAGTGCTGATGAAATAATTTACACAAACTAAAGCGCCTGTCTGGGTTCGAACCTTCGACCTACAACTCGTAAGTCGCGGCCGTTACAACTGAGCTACTACTGGGCCCTAATTCACTATGACCACTTAATGATTCCTTACTTCGAAACCACGTAAATTCCTAAGTTAATCACGACATCTGCTATTAATGTATTGTCTATGACACAATGAACAAAAACACGCGAAATGAAAGCGAAGTTGGTGTGGTTTGAACTGTCAAAATACACGTTGCCTGTAAGGTTGGCATTTCGATAACTTGCCGTTACAGGAGGGGTTTCTACAAGACACAATATTGACGTGGTTTGCACGTGGTTAGATTTCATACAGAATTGGGGCTCTGCTCTCCATTACCTGCTGGACATAGGCATTCCTAATTTGTACCAATACACTTTTCCTTTCATCAAAGATGATCGTCTTCATTACTGGGTTGTCAAAAATATACCCCTGAGTATATTTACCAACCCAGTAAAGGTTAAATCTTTAAGATGAAATAAGAAATAATTAATTATTTTAATTGGTTTCCTAAGCAAATACTTGCAGCTATAATTTGCATAAACTTCTAATACTTCTTAATGGCGTGTCGTAGCACCGTAGCGTCGGCGTAGCTGTTTGCTACGCAGCTACGACCGTAGCTCATTCGTAGAATGAGACTTCATTACCACATATTTTAAGTTCTTTTTGAGAATGCTTATGATCGTGTAGGTCCTGTCTTAATTAAAGACATAGTAAATACCTGTTAACTATGTAGTTTTGTCATACATATACTATACATTCAACATTTTACCCATATAGGGAACACTAAATTTCAAGCAATGCTAATGATAAAATGATAAATGATTTTATATCCGTAAGTAGGTTTGCAGAGCAGTGGTGGCCCAGGTGTCACGGCCGCGACTAACGAGTTGTAGCTCATAGGTTCGAACCCAGACAGACGCCTTACTTTTTGTAAATTATTTCATCACCACTGCCCTCAAAACGGTGAAGGAAAACATCGTGAGGAAACCGGCATGTCCTAGAACCAAAAATTCGAAGACATGTGACATCTACCAACCCGTACTGGGCCCGCGTGGTGGATTACGGCCAACTCCCTCTCACAGAGAGGAGGCCAGTGACCCAGCAGTGGGAACAAGCTGCGTTAAAGAACTTCGTTCCAAAAATTGTTTTAGATTTTTGCTTTGACTTTGAACATGTATAAATCAGGAAGTGTAATATCTGTTAAAATATCGTTACTCCTGTTAATTGAATAGAATATAATGATATATTGACACACGTATGACGTAGAGTTGAAGGTCCCTGCGATTACAATTTCGTCCCACGGCGAGCGAATCTACAGCTATGAGACAACCCTTGCGCACTCTCACTTAGACGAGTAATTAATTATGCTCACACTCTGTCGATTTCTAGGGCTGTAACTTGAGACATTGCAATAAAGTTTGTGTTATCCTCATCATTCTCCTATCCCACTTTATTTGGGGTTCCCACCACATGTCTTGTTTTAAGGGGGAAGCGCTAAGGTAGCCCGCGAAATTAAAATTTTCTTACGTTTTTTGCAATTTGCTGATCAGTATTAAGTTGTACGTTGATTAAAATATGATTCGCGGTCGTAACAAATATGTATTTACAGAATTATAAACATTACAATCAGTAATACAACTTGTTAAGTTAGTATAATCCCCCAAATGTCAAGATTTCATGAAATAGTCATTCTTGGGGATTACTTGGTCTTAGAGGGTTGCATTGATGACTTTAAAGATTAGAATTCTATAAATACATATTTGTTACGCCCGCGAATCATACTTTAATCAACGTACAACTTAATACTGACCAGCAAATTGCAAAAAACGTAAAAAAAATGAATTTCGCGGGCTACCCTGGCGCTTTCGCCTTAACGGACTTAATGAAAAGGAGGAGGGTCTCAATTCGGTTGTATTTTTGGAACGACCTAACCCGAGCCGGGTTGTTTTATTTCCGAACTCGAACTTCAACCCTACATGACATATGTGAGGGCCGTCAGTCCAGGCCATTGACCCGTGCGAACAAGTGTTTTTGTTGTGTTTTTTTTTTGT
The DNA here is from genome assembly GCA_963082905.1 of Oligia fasciuncula. NCBI lineage: Eukaryota > Metazoa > Arthropoda > Insecta > Lepidoptera > Noctuidae > Oligia > Oligia fasciuncula. The sequence continues at coordinate 10,657,853 of OY720408.1, forward strand.
GAGCTTGCGGTAGGAATAAACTGGGAGAAGGCGTCACGTAACGAAAAAGCGTTACGCGCTCCATGCAACTTTTTATTACATAAAATAGAGAAAGTCAGAGAGAGGGAGAGATAGTTTTTTGGCATTGTGAGTGCTGAAGACGATAGTGAGGTCAAAATGAAAATCCAAGATGGCGGCTGCACTTGTGCACTATAATATCTCCTGCATACCTGGCTAATCTCCGTGGAGATTGGCCACCGTGACCGAAATCGGTCGGGAGGCTATTAACCTCACCTTGAGTCTACAGCTGGGATAGCTCCAGGCTAAGATCTATTTCAATCTACTAGAGATTGGAACTTAACTTGATTTCTGCAAAGGTTACGGCGATACTTAGGTACTATTGTTGTAAGTAAATATCATGTATTTTTGGCTATTTCAAAGCTGGTACTATGGTAAAAATTGTATATTTCTTCAAGTACAGACGTCAGCACATCAAACTACCCGAAACTATCTGTTTCTTAATCAACATTGAACCTTATACTTTAGCGATAAAGTTGAAAATCTATTAAAGAAATTTGACAGATTGAAGTAGCTTGATGTGTCTGTACAATCCTCCAAAGTCAACCTGGACCATAATTGCGTAACAAACTTTCAATCACCCTAAAGGGTTTTGTAGGAAATTCCTAATCAATTGTTTCATACTTACATTTAAAAAAATCATTAGCTAGTCAATGGATAATGCAACCAGTAGGTATTGTTGAATTGTCAAAATGAATTGCATTGGCATTGCAAGTGTGATCGCAATTACCCTACTCAAAATCAAAATATTTTATTTCACATTAACCGAAGATTTATTCACAACACAACAATAAACATTGTAATCACGAAAAAATTATCAAATGTTTACGAAACTTCAATACCTACTCGAATCACCAGAAAGTACTTAGCAAAGTAAAACATTCGGGTATTGCCGTGGCCTCAATAATAATAATAATAATTTATTTATTCATACAGACAACCAATGATCCATAAAATTAACATTACATTTATATTGTTAGTATGAACTTAAAAACTATGTTAGTAACTTATTACTAAGAGAGACTTAGTCCTCCAATGACATCGAGCACGCATGGGATATTTAAAAAAAAACATTCGTAAATCATGAAACGTTTCTTTTCTCTTGACTGTACTTACCTGTCAAAAAGAGTAAACCTAGCTAAAAGTGGATAAGACAGATATTAAAACAGAAGACGATCTGGCAGGGGGTCGAGGAGGGGGGGGTTCAGGGGATCAGACCGGAATAACTCACCCAAATGTATGGGACGGCTGATTATTTTTATTTTTTCGAGATTACGATGTTGGTCCCATGGAGAAAGTTGTTTAGTTTGTTGGTTTGTACAGACGCCAGCACATCAAGCTACTACAATCTGTCAAATTTCTTTAATAGATTTTCAACTTTATCGCTAAAGAATTAGGTTCAAAGTTGATTGGGAAAATTTAACAGTTTCGGGTAGCTTGGTGTGCTGGCGTCTGTACCACAACCTAAAACTGAATGCAGCCCTGAGTATTTGATATTAATTTCAATTTGATAACTCCACGCGTTCCTGAGAAAAAGAGTCTTCACAGACGGACAGGCAGACGGACAACGAAGTGGTCTTATAAGGGTAACGTTTTCCGTTTGAGTTACGGAACCCTAAAAACTCAAATCTCAAAGCATTTATTTAAATAAAACCACTTACAGGCACTTTTGATTTGTCAAAGAGTCAGTAAGTTGGTCAGAAAGTTTTAGCTAGATCAACATCGTAATCGACAAAAAGTATCCTTTTTTCGTAATAAGTAATTTAGCAAACTAGTAGACGACACGTGTATAGTACACGTGTATACGCGTGCCAGCCCTGATTCACACCGGGTACCGTGCAGGCAGTCAATTACATAAAATTAATAACGTACTTCCCACGAAGCGCGTGACGCAACGGTACTTATATTACGCAATACTTCATGTGTTTCACTATTTCATTGATATTTTACAGCTGCTGAAAGGTCAAAGCCACGAGTTAAAGAATAATTCGCTTGTACAGACGACGCCAGCACATCAAGCTACCTGAAACTGTCAAATTTTCCCAATCAACATTGAATCTTATGATGTAGAGATAAAGTTGAAAATCTATTAAAGAAATTTGACAGATTGTAGTAGCTTGATGTGCTTGGCGTCTGTACATCATTCCCTATGAAAATAATGTATACGCTGAGGTCCTCTGTCTGTTTAAGACAAAAGAGTCAAGGAAGCCCGCAAAATGCAAATTGCAGGGTCAGTGTCACGTTGTATGTTGATCTAAATATGATTCGCGGCCGTAACAAATATTTATTTATAGAATGACTAGGAGCGCCCCATAGTTTCACCCGCATAAGTATCCTATGAGTTATTCTGATGTATAAGCTATATTACTGTAAAATTTCGTCGAAATACGTTCAGTAGTTTTTGCGTGAAAGAGTAACGAACATCCATCCGTCAATCCTCACAGACCTTTGCGTTTATATTATTAGTAGGAAGTAGGTTAAGTAGGATGATCATAAAAATCATCAATACAACTCTGTAAGTTCATATTACCCACAGATATAGATAGACATAGATAACGCAAGTATCACGAACTGTATGAAAACCAAGCGTGCCATTTTTTGACTACTTACTATGACGTCAAAAGCTCGCGCTCTCGCTCACGCTTACCCAGCCAGCAGTACACAGGACTGAGCGCGAAAGTGGCGGCTTATGATTTTTTATCGTAAGCTGGTGCGATTTTTGGCACGCGAAGTAGTTGCTCTTGCGTTATCTAGGTGTATCTATATCTATGATATTACCCTATTGAATGACTATTTCATGAAATCATGACTCATTTTAAACAGAGTCTCCAGTGATACAGTTTTTTAACTAGTCTGTACTAGTTAAAAATCACCTGTATCCTCTGATACATGTGATTTTTTTTTCCAATAAAATAATCTGTTAACACTGTTGGAACTTTTTTTTTCGATAGCCTGTACTGTCTCACTGCTGGGCAAAGGCCTCCCTATTTTCTTCCACATTAGGGAAATGTGGAAGAAAATGCTGTGCTACTCCATCCAATCGGTTAGGAACGAGTCTAAATCGTCAGGCCAGCGTTTATTAGGCCTGCCTCGGTGACCACGCCTGTCTTCAGGCACCCACTGCTTGGATGCATCCTATAAGTGTGAAAAAAAAAACCTTGTATCCAAAAAGCATCAATAACATTTAATTTACTCGGATTGCTACTTCAGTTTCAGGAATAAGGCTCACTATACAGTACAGTATCTACGTCAGGGTGTCAAGCCAGTCGGTTACACGGCTCCACTCGAGCCCAGCCGTCAGTTAGGGTGGACGCCCCACATTTCGTCCGTCACTATACGCCGGACATTTAACGAGAGATCTGTCGGAGGTTTATAACTTTAACAGATGTTATTTGATGGCAAATAAACATCACGTGATATTAATTGATATTGGACGTTATTGTATTTTTGCTAGATATTAATATGCATTAAAAGGTCCTCTACGAGTTACGATATTTGATCATTCGCCGCACACTTGGTCTTCTGTCGGTCTCGGGTCTATACAGGGTTATTGGTAAAACATTAACAACCTCTCAGGACTATCTTACTAACATCATAAACAACAACTTTTGTTTTATAACTTTTATTAATTCATCAGACTTTCTTACAAAAAATAAAAATATTTCAATTCAACCAATTAAAATGTTCGATTTTCTGTTACAAACTTTACGTAAAGCAAAAGAAAGCGCTAGTTAGGTAAACAAACTGCCGAATTCAGTGGAGGGGAGCGAGGGTTAGATAGAACAACGAAATCTTAAGAGAAAATGCGGGTAGTCGTTTCTCCCAAAGACTACAATATGATGCTGTATGTTTCTCCATAGAAACGCTGTCGCCTGTTTTCTTTCTGGTTAATGACCATAAAGCAATATTTTTTTACAGAATAATAAATATTAACTACTTGTATGTCCCTATGTTTTCCTTTTTGATGATACATTATTTTTATAAGCACTAGAACCCTCAAAAGAGGCCTAGTGTAGTGTACAAATTTGACAACTATTAATGAAAAAAGAAAAACATAGGGGCACAGTATATAACCTTCTTATTCAGTTTATGAAATATCTTTTAAATTGATCCAATATTGGAGGAGGAAATACTAAAAAGGAAATACTAAAGTTTTTACTTCGGCTTTTTCAAAAGTCTCTCCGACCGCATTTCCTCTTAAAGGTTTGTCTTTGGTATTATGTCTTGTAAAAAGTCATAGAACAAAAGTTGTTGTTTATGATGTTAGTAATTCAGTACTGCTAGGTTGTTAGTGTTTTACCAATAACCCTGTATAAGTCTCACCATGAAAACTTAAGCGAAGTGAGCTGTCATTCCACGTAATGCTAGGACTGAGACACTCAATGCAAATTAATATCAGTGACAATAAACTCCCCTTCACGTACAACTGTCAGTGTCGTCTGTCGGTAACAACTAACGCAAATGTAACATGTTCTGGACAGATAGCAGTAACAGTATTATCGACTAATGTACCGCCTTCGAATGCACTTGGCTATGGCGAGTCTGTGACGTAGGCGCTTGTTTTAGATGGCAGTGAAGGGATGTCTGAATTGAAAGTGAAGACCTGCACCCTAATTGCGTAACACACTATCAATCGGAATCTGAATCATTTTGAAGCAAATTGCTAATCCATTGCTTCATAAGTTCGAAAAATTTGTTTGATCAACACGTAAATAACGCAATGAATGTTGTTGAACTGTCAAAATGAAACCGATTCCGATTGATAACGTGTTACGCAATTGCCCCGCAGGCCAAATAACCATCACTTACCATCTCACTCGTAATCTGAAAGTCGAAAGTCTGACAACCAGTCTTACCAAGGGGTATCGTATTACCCAGTAACTGGGTTGTAGAGGTCAGATAGGCATTCGCTCCATGTAAAACACTGGTATTCAGCTGCATCCGGTTAGACTGGAAGCCGACCCCAACATAGTTGGGAAAAGGCTAGGCAGGTGGTGATGATCTCACTCGTGATCCCCGAAGGATTAGGCACAAGCACCTAAGTACACCCACATGTCACCAGTTATGTTTAAGTCCCATGTAATAGGGGGCGAGCCTATTGCCAAACACCGGGCACAAATCCAGACTCTGGGCTGCTACTGAAAAATTCCTGATGAAAAAATACAATAACACTTTGTCCGACCCGGGAATCAAACCCAGGACCTTGTGCTCAGCAGTAGCTCTTGCGAGCACTAGACCGAAGAGGCAAAATAATACTCCTCGACAAAACTTGTCAAAACTATGTAGTACCTACTTAATATATCTGTTCCCTGGTGGACATTTCGTAAAACGTATTACAGTACCTATAATTATTAAGTATATACTTTCATATGCATTTAGTAAAAGTTGTTATTTCAATTTTATTTATTTGTATAGATAAATATAAATTATTAGGTATGTATAACTAAGGCTCCACTGTCCGTCTGTCTTCTATCATAAGGCTGTATCTTTTGAACTGTAATAGGTAGACACTTAAAATTTTCACAGAGTGTGAAACTACTATGACCGTTATAACAAAAGATAATAAAAACTAAATAAAGTAAAAAAAAATAAGAAAAGTGTTTTCTTCAGCGTTCCTTCCCTTCGTGTACGAATCCGACTCGCACTTGGCCGCTTTTTATCCACGTTAATAAAACATCACCATGTATAAGAAGCAGTGATGGCCAAGTGGTAACGGCCGCGACTTACGAGTTGTAGGTCGTAGGTTCGAACCCAAACAGGCGCTTTACTTTGTGTAAATTATTTCATCACCACTGCTCTCAAAAACGGTGAAGGAAAACATCGTGAGGAAACCGGCATGTCCTAGAACCAAAAATTCGAAAACATGTGACATCTACCAATCCGCACTGGGCCCGCGTGGTGGATTACGGCCCACTCCCTCTCACCGAGAGGAGGCCTGTGTCCCAGAAGTGGGAACATTATAGGCTGATTATGGTATGTATAAGCAGTTATTGTCCCCCAGCAAGCGATATTAATTTGTCGTCAAAATAATTATAAAGATGGCGACGAGGAAATGAAAATTATTCGTTGACAGTATAACCGATACCTTGATGTCAGTCGCTTATTTAGTGGTTCATTTCCTGAGTTTAAAATTAACATTGTAAAATAAGGTGTTCTCGTTAGTTTCATTTGTCATCTCTATACAGACAAATTTTGGCCCGCTGCTTTACCCGCGTGGATCTCGGAAATCATCTCACGGGAAATAGTATCCTATGATCATATCATCCAAATCCATTCAGCCGGTTATCAGTCGGTCTTCCCCCACTCTTATAGCCTCACATTTATACTCAAAACTTTCCTCATGACAAAGGACATCATTCCAATGAATGATGTCCTTTGTAAGTCAGTAAGTTTTTGAAGTGAAAACTTCTTTAGTGGCGTTGTACACTTTTTTTGTAATGGGTAAAAAATGTTAAACTCGCGTCAGGACACGTGACCTGATCGAAAATTCGTAAGACGGATGGAGAGTAGACAGCTGGCGTGGCGTAGGAGAGGGAGTATCCCCCTCTCTTTCTACGGCGCGGCGAAAATGTATGCCTGCGCCGGCTGTTTCGTTTAGGCAGCGCAGGGCGCTTGCGCGAATGTTCGTGTGTGTTTATGTTACAGCGTGCCACGCGCATCCATGGATGGTGACAGCTGATGAATTTTTAAATAATGAATTTGGTTTAACTATGTCAAATGATCGCCATCTTAGCAAAACGAAATATAAAAACTGCTATTGATGCGGTCTTTATTAGACATTTAAATAGGTTCGAATCAAAACTGTTCGTTTCTTACTTCAGCTATGATAAACCGATCGTATCAGTTTTAGAGATTGGCGATGATGGTTCTGGTAATAATGATAGTGAAAAAGTCGTCGAAATTATGGATGGAAGTTGATTTTTCTGAGGGATAAACTTTTTAATGTAATATAAATTGTCATGTTTGTGTACGATAGCGCAATAAATAAATATTGTATTCTACCACATAAAAGATAGTACTTTTATTCTGATAATTAAAGCAATTCGTGCAAAATTATTCCATAACCATTCCAAAATATCCAAAACGCACAACGTTAATACTTAAGTTTTCACTTCTGCCGGCACTCCCGGAGTGCAACCCGTCGTTTTTTTTTTTGGTAAATCTTACCCAAAAATAAAAGTGCCTGAAAAAAAGTACTTCCAGTTTTCTTATGGGTAATGTCCTCTTGGGCATTTTTTACTATCACAACGAAAGTCTTCAATTAACCTACCAGCTGCTATTTGAGATTGAAAATGCCAAAAAAAAAATTTTTTTTGAACAAGTTTATAGTTAAAACATGATCAGTGTGTTAAATTCAATTAAAAGTTCAATTTTATGTTATGCTTAAAACACTTATTATAAAAATATGGTTTTTAACTTTTATATTAATTTTTACTTTAATTATTGGGTTTATAAAGTTCGATACTATAATGATGTCCTTTTAGGTACAGAAATAGATATTAAATAATAACCTTTTGAGGAGGACCTTTTTTTTTAAGGAGGAGGTTCTCAGTTCGTCGTAATCTTTTTTTTTGTTTTTTTCTATGTTTGAATTTGGAATATAGTTACAGGATGCAGAGACATCGAGGCGCAATTTGTTACCATAGTAGATACATGATTTTTTTAAATTCCAAGTTTGTTTGATGTTACAGTACCAGTATTTTACATGGAGCAACTACCTATCTGACGTCCACAACCCAGTTACTGGGTAACACGACACCCCTTGGTAAAGTCTTACCAACCAGTCGGTAGTCAGACTTTTGGGATGCCGACTACCTATAGGTATAGCGACTGTCAAAGATCTACGCATGACAGCCGAGACCAACGGCTTTACGAGGCACGAAGCAGTCTCGTTAAGTAATGGATGGTCACCCATCCACGAACCAGCCGCGTCAGACGTAGCTTGACCTTCAATTCCACCCGTGCAGCTGTTATTATTCAGAAAATCAAAGCCATCTTCGTAACCGGATAAAAACAAAATTTTAATGGCATTTTGACAGATCCCTCTCACGACGTCTCATAGCTACCTCCATTAACGTTTACATAATAAGATATAAGAATTATCACAAGAACCAACCTTCAAACTTTGAAAGCCACTCTCTGTTTCAAATATCCGTCGTTAGCTTTACGGAATTTTTTTTAGGGTTCTGTTTCTCATCCTGGTTTAACATTAAAAATTAATGACTCCTGTCTCTAATCTTTGTATTGAGCAGAGTTAAAATCTTATGGAATACACACGGATCCGGACAGAGTTAATGATAACAATTGAGATCCTTGTCATCATCTGCCTAGCCTTTTCGAATCTATATTGGGTTCGGCTTCCAGTCTAACCGCATGCAGCTACATACCAGTATTTTACATAGAGCGACCTATACAACCCAGTTACTGGGTTATACGATACCCCTTGGTAAGACTGGCTGTCAGACTTTCAGGTTTCTGACTACCCGTAACGATAGACATTCAATGACAAGATTGACAGCGGGGACCAACAGCTTATAGTGCTTTCCGAGATACGGAGGGGTCTCGGTATGTAAAGATGGCGAAATTGGTCATAGTCCATAATCCCATTCACATTTTAACATTTATAGATAGATACGGAACCTCTGACACGGTAATTGTACTCGCACATGACCATATTTTTCTTAAGGTATTAGCAGGGATAAGCCGATTTACAAATGACCTTCAGATTTTTACGTTCCGAGAACCCTTAGGATTAGGATGTTTTGAGGTCAATCTAGTTCTTTTAAATCTTGAATGCATGACTCCCATGAATCAACTTTCGAAGTATTTGGAATTACTTGATTTTTGATTTAGAGCGGTACGTTTGATAACCGAGGTCGAGATTTTAGGGTATTTTTCTATTGAAAATTCTTTGTCGTGGCCCAGACGCGTCTAATGTCCTATATAAGAATATATTGAAATATATTCGTACATGAGCTAAAGCGCGGTCACTGTCGGACTGTATAGAAAAGAAAGAGAAGCGCGATGACACAACGCTGATTTATTGCAAAATATGAAGCAATTATCTAATTACAAAAAATCTATTGTTTGGACTAAAAATTAAAACATTTAAATTAAAGCTTTAGTATGTTGCTTGTAGAATAAATCTGACAAAAAATCAAAATTATTGTATGTATATTAATATGGTTTTTATTGTAAAAAATATTTTTTTAGAGGTATCTTCATGATTTTTTTCTATCGTATCAAATTAGTTGTATTATGTTTTCAACACACTATCTACCTAGCATATATCCTGGAGAATATCATATATTTTTCTGATTTTGTTTACTGTAGTCGATCATAGACTTTTATTGCTTCTAAAACTTGCGTTTTTTTTGCGTTTAGATCCTGTCTTCCCCATAAAACATTTTAACAAAAACTTTTTTTAGTTCTGGTAGGCACTTACCCTGCGAAAACTAGTATACCACTACTTACTATGTAAATAACAGTGATAGGAAGTTATTATTTATACAATCATCAACATACACAAACGGAAAAAAAAACCGTGTAAAATTATCCAAGCCAAGTTAATAAAGATTTGGGACCACTTTGCTTGCTTGCTTTAACAAATGAAAAAAGAAGCAAATCGGCCCAATAATCAAATGTCCTTTTTTTTAAAACCTGTTCAAAATGTACAGAAACCGTTGGATTTTCTCGAATAAAATTTGATTTTATTCATAGAAAACAAACAGCTTATTTATCAAATTAAATTTCAGTCGACAACATCCATCGGTTTCTTACTAAACTTCAACTATATCCGACGATCCTACATAGGACTTATCTCTTTTGTTGACTGTACCTAGGTGTTTTATAATCCTCTAACTTCCTCTTCTATGAATATAGGCCTTATTAAGATAAAGTTCTATGCTGTTAAGCAGATCACTACTTGACTATTCAGCATTCAATCTCCTTCCTAAGAACACGACTTTGTATTTAACGGACTTTTTATAGCTGTAGGTCCCAGAATCAGATATTCGCTTCTCTCAGTTTTCCGCTGGTAATAAACCCCCTGTACAAGATAATCGAACACAAAGCAAGTACAGGGTGATTCGTGTATCGGTTAACAGTCCAGTGCCTTCGCTTTACACCGAAATGTGAAATACATTAATTTCTATAGGTTTAGGAGTGAATAAATCACTTTTGAATGTAAGGACTGACATTTATATGGATGCCAAACCTTTTTATTATGTTAATTGTACCTACATTTAATTTAGTACTGATTGTTATTTTACAAGTTGGATTATCAGTATTCAGTACTATTCGACTTTCGTTCCTAATCTATATATATAAAATAAAGTCGGGTAAGTTACACCATTTATAACTCAGGAAGGCTGGACCGATTTTTATGATCTTTGCTTCGTTGGATTTGTCTCCGCGCCGAATAGCAGAATAACTTTTAAAACGGGAAAAATTCACGAAAAAAAAATACATTCGTTCTTATTGATTCTGAGGCTGTACGAAGTTCGGGTCAGCTAGTAATGCATAAATATTTCCTTAATTGTAAATTACTGCTCTACTGGGCCACCACTGCTTTGCCAAGCAGGCGCTTTACTTTGTGTAATTTTATTCATCACCACTGCTCTCAAAACGGTGAAGGAAAACATCGTGAGGAAATGTTCTAGAACCAAAAATCCAAAGACACGTACGTGGCATCTAGCAACCCGCACTGGGCCCGCGTGGTGGATTACAGCCCACTCCCTGTCACAGATAGGAGGCCTGTGTCCCAGTAGTTGGAACATTATAGGTTGATTATGCTTATGCTGTTCTTTCCTATTCGATTCCTAATAATGCATAAATAGGTAATTTGTTCTAATTAATAGATCGATACTTGGCACCAGGTTCATAGACCAAGTACCAAACGTCGAGATACGAAGACGTACGAAGGATTTCGATATTGGAAAGTGTATTATGAAACTCAATTGGAGTCTGGCAGGATATGACAGGTGGGGTTCAAGGACTGGAAGACGAGACCTCAGTTGTTCGGTGACGAGATTGGCTGACGACATTGTTACCATCGTGATTAGAACCTGGATGCAGCCGGCCCTGGAGCGTTGGGATTGGCGCAAGAAAAGAGAGGCTTATGCCCAGTAGTGGGTTAAATCGGGCTGTGGATGATGACGATGATGATGATGAATATATAGGGTGTAAGGTTCACTCAACCTCCATAGAAAAGGGAGGATCCTCCGACCAGCCGGGTGTTGTGTCTGGCGTGCAACTGCCCAATGATTCATGTCGGGCCGTTGTATCTATGCTAGTTGCGCGGTAAACTCTGCTTGCGAGATCACAGAACACTATTGCGAGATGCAGGATTTTGCATGACGTAAGTGTGACGCGTTGTTCGCATGTGGCGTTGTAGATACCGCTACAAATACATCGATGTCGACGTTCACTTTTCGCCTGTCGAAAGCCAAACGGATCTGAACAGAATATAATAAAATACTCTTTATTATGTACACCATATAAATTACATACCTAAATATAGAAATTTTACAAAGGGTAACACAATGGACGGTCTTATCGCTAAGAGCGATCTTTTAAAGACAACCTCCCTCATCAAAGGTCATTCATTCCCATTCATTGAATATTACAATACAATGGTATATAAATTAAGTAGGTTCTGTGTACTAGCAGGAGTATAACAATAGAAACAGTTGCAGAAAGAAGGCAAAAAAAATTATTTTCGATCGTAAAGCACTCTCTAATGTTTCGCATTATGAGTCCAGCAATATTGCGAATCCTATTACAATAATTTAATTAAAGGTTTTTTCTGTGATTTGTTGTTGTCCATGTTTTTTTCGCTAGCTCAATGCCAGATTGTATGAAATTCTTTACTTTAAGTCCGAGGGAGAGTGAAATCAAGCTCTTAAAAGCTTTGGAAAGTTAAACAAAGTGATATGAGTGCTAATAGCAACATAGCACGCTTCCCAACCACGCCAGATAAGTAGGTAGAGAAAGAAAAAAAAAGTATTTATTGCGAGGTACTAATTCATCACCTAACCTTTTCCCAACTATGTTGGGGTCGGCTTCTACTCTGACCGATGCAGCTGACCCAGCATTTTACATGGAGCGTCTGCCTATCTGACCTCCACAACCTAGTTACCCCTTTGTAAGGGGTGTCAGACTTTCGGGCTTCTGACGATCCGTATCACCAACCAACGGCTTAACTTACTTTCTGAGGCACGGGGGGGTCTCGGTATGTAAAGATGGTCACCGATTCACAGACAACTATGCGGAAAAAGGGTAAACACTGGGTATTTACTCCCACTGAACACAGAATGTAAAGAACTTTTTAACATACTTTTAAAAATTACGGAATGTTTTCTTTGAGCAAAATGTAAGTACAGACGTGGCGCACATCAAGGTACCCGACCGAAACTGTAAAATTTTCCCAATCAACTTTGAACCTTATGCTTTAGCAATAAAGTTGAAAATCTATTATTTGACAGATTGTAGTAGCTTTATGTGCTGGCGTACCTGGTACGTCCAATAGAAAAGGGAAATCTTAGGGAGATTTTTCTTTTCTCTACACTTACTCTCTTTATCTAGTTTGACGATACTTGGGTAAGTCCGGCGCTCCCTAGACAGTCAGCCCTGCACCCTAATTACATAACACAGTTTCAATCGCAAACTGAATAATTTTGAAGGATATTGCTAATCCATTGCTTCATATGTTTTAATTTGTTTGCTCAATAATGCAATGAATGTTGTTCAACTGTCAAAATAAAAAGGCATTGCTACTGTTAATGTGTTACGCAATTACCTCGCAGGTAACCGCATTGCTGTCTTTTTTTTTTTTTGCGAATCATCAAATGACCCCTCCCGCTCTGGGTGGAGCGGAAGGGAGTGTCAGACTCTTACTGACTAAAACCCACCCGTGTTCCTTCCTTAGCTCTTTATGTTCCGGGCCAGCGGTAACCCTTTCGGACAATCCCGCTGGCCCTAAGGGGGCCCCTCTTCGATGCTGACATCTCTTTGAGGCGCGCGGGGAACACGTACGCGCCGTCCGGCACGGGCCTGGTCCTGATCGGACGGTGAAGCATTGCTGTGTCTAAAATCTTTTTACAACATCAGCTTTTATTATAAAGTTGCATGTAACACGATAGAAGGAGGAGGACCAACATTCAACTATCTACTCATAGACAAAAACACCTCCAAACAATCTACAGAACTCCTTTAATCAATAGAGTTAATAAAATAAACAATTTTATTGTACGTTTAAAAAATCAAAACAAATCTTAACGTTCCATTTTTAAATGGAAGAGAGGTCAAAGTGGGGCTCACTTCACACACAATTAGGCGTGGTGCCCACTGCAGAACAAAAGCGTCCCTTATCAACGAGCGAGCCACTGCTTTCTGCTAGCCTCACCTCGGCTTTATAGCCGTATAGATGCGGGCCATGAAGTCAGTACTCGATGTCTGTTTAAGTAAGTAATTTTACTGGTTACACAATATTTTGTACCTACACAAATACGTTATTATGAGTAAGTATGGTGCATGAGGCCAAATTCACCGAATATCCATTTTATTGACAATAAGTATATGGTCCCCAAATAAATGTACATAAAATACTGAACATTCCTGAAGGCCAACTCTCGTAAATTTAAACGTTCAAAATCTAGTCGCAGTCTCTTCTCGGCGACAAAAAAATCTCAAAAACTTGTCAAAATGGTATTTTTAACAGATTGAGACTGAGATACAATAATACGAACATACAAAAATTGTGTTTTCTCGAATCCCATGAATTTTTGCATAGGCTTTATTGGGGGGGCGCTTAATTGTTCATGTGCAAATTGCAAATGTTCAATGCTTATTGCAAATGGGTCACACCATCACGTCCTGGAAGGAATACGTCAAATTACAAGTCACCCTGTAGGTATATTTTATCTATAACTTCCAGATATCATTGTACCAATTATTGTAATTCAAAAATGAAATAACAGAGTCTAAGGTCAACGTCGCCGCGTCACTCTGTCTTTGAGCGCTCATCCACCACTCACCACTCTGGCTTCGTGGCCCCAATCTTTTTGATATGACTTTATCAGCGTTACATAGCGTGTAAATTAGACCTATGCTACATTAACCACGCCACGTCTGACCTTAGTAACGCGACTGTGGACGATGGCACGGAAAATACCTATACTAGTACATTTTTGTTAATTTTTCATTTTTTCGAGCAACGATTATTAGGAGCTAAGTAACGCGCAACCTGCTACCACGTTACTATGGATTCAATACATGATTCTGAACCCCCCCCCCCCAAGCCCCCCAATGCGTTTAAAATTTTCATTAGTTTTTTTTTTTAATTAGTTCTGTCATATATTTTGACCGCATACGTATTGCACTTGTCTATGAAACAGCAGATTTTTTTATAACCTACGAAACATTTCTGCCCTAGGGGGGTCTAAAATCATCTGCTGAACATCTTGTTTTACCTTGTGGAACGGATTAATATTAATATGAATACTTATGTGTTCGTTGTGCTATTTTGTGTGCACTCAAACTCAAACTCAAAGCATTTATTTCAATTAAACCAATTACAGGCACTTTTGAATTGTCAAGGGGTCGGTCAGTCAGAAAGATGAAGCTAGTTGTCCATTCCAAAGCGTAGGTACCTATGGAGAAGAACGGGCAAGAAACTCCATGGACACTCTTTTAAATCAAAATGATATGGTTACAAAGTCTTGTTTACATCATTCATGTTAAAAATTATGCATGTGAGAACGATGCAGAACGTTATAAGCGTCCGTAATGAAAAGACGAAAAAAACAATTCAAATATTAAATTAAATTAAAATAAGCCATGGCAGCAAAGAGATGACCAGTCACTACTGACGGCGCCCGTTCACGAACATGACTAAATATTTTATCTATCTACCACTCTACCTTTTTTTTATATTGTGGAAATCCTCATGGATGTCCACCAACCTGGGGTGGGTGGAGGGGTCTGTCAGACTCTTACTGACTAAAATCACACGGTGTTCTGTTGCTACACTTACAGACGCCAGCACGTCCAGCTACGACATCTGTCAAATTTCTTTAATAGATTTTCAACTTTGACGGCACGGTTGGAGCAGTGGTTAAGCGATTGACTGCTGCGCTGCGTGTCGCGGGTTCGATTCCCGCACGGAACAAATATTTGTATGATCTACAAGTACTTGTTCCGGGTCTGGCTGTTTGTGTATGTGAGATTAAATATTTGTAAACGCACCCACAATACAGGAGAAATTCCTAGTGTTGGGCAAAGTTAAAAAAAAAAAAAAAAACTTTTGTCGCTAAAGCAGGTTCAAAGTTGATTGGGAAAATTGGTTTCGGGTGGCTTGATGTGCTGGCGTCTTTACCAAACGCGATTATCTCAGCAAGTTTTTTGCCCGCCAAGCGAGCATTGCTGAGCGAGCCCCCTTTTTGGTAGATCTTGTCGCTACGACAAATGAGTTCTCGCCGGTGGTGTGAGTACTCGGCGATGAACTATTAGTAGTTAGGTGTATCGGGACAAGATGCCGATGGGAGCTGGATTCTTCACCGTTAAACATTTTACAGGGCGTAGATATGTGAAGAAAAACTCTGAAGTTGATTATTGATTTTTAAGTTATAATTGGATTGACAAAAATAAAAACGTTGGCCAATTTCTAGGCACTTAATTGTTGTCTGTACGATGTCCAATGGTCAAGAGAGCTGCGCCACGCCGTAGTAGCGCTCTCGTCAACTCGCACGAACGTCAGGCTATACTCTGACGAAGCGCGTTAACTTCACACTTGCGTTTCGTTATCAAATAGACATCCCGTACTCATGACCCTTCTGACATGTATCTCTTTTATAATTATTATATAGGACCTACAATCTTTTGTAGGTTACTTGGGCGAGAAAATCGCTTCGATGAGATTTTGACCATGTTTACTAATTTATTATCTACTAAAAATTTTAATATTCTCATATTAACATGACATTTATTTTGAGTGACATTATCTATGCTTTATTTTATTAATATTTGCATGCCAATTTTTAAGGCAAACGTGATGATCTGTGTCAGTCTGTGTTATCCCTACTTTTAACATCTCTTGCATGCTGACAATTTGTGTTTTATGTATTGTACTCATGTTTGAGCAAATAAATGATTATCTTATCTTATCTTCCTCGTCGGCGGTATACTCCAAATTAAATTTAATTTAATAGGTAATCGAGAGATTTCAAAGACAGGATGAACACAAAAATTATAAAGCTTCCTTCAATGTCTGTCAGAAGGTAGTTAAGTAATCTGATCAAGATTCGCTTTGATCACTTGATGTCTTTTCCCGGATTATGTTTTTTTTTCTAATAGGTTTCTCTTTTTGTGTAAAACGGTATTAGCCAAATATCAAAATGGCCGTCAATAGGTATCAGAACAGTGATATTACCATTTCTGGGGACCTGCTACTCTTTATGTCCGTCAACCAAGATTCGAGACTTCGAAATAAACTCTACTCACGAAAGCACTTTATTTCTGAGGCACGGAGTGGTTTTGGTATGTAGAGGTCACCCATCCACGGACCGACCGCGGCACGCGTAGCTTGACCTGTTCGATTGACCCGTGCGGCTTTTATTTCTTAGCCACTAGCCCCTCATGCTTGCTCGCTCGCTCCACGTTAAAATTAAATTACTGGACACTACGAGCTAGATTCAAACACGAATAAAGAACGAAATAAAGAACTACGGAAACGGTTTCACTTCATGCATGAATTAAAAAAAACGTCGCGTCTACGACAGTATCGGTTTTCGATACCAAGTGTGGGTAGGTAGGTGTGACGAGAATTGAGTTTCATTCGTAACTTTGATGTCGACTTTTCATTCGTCTAGTGATCGTCCTAAAGCCATACTAAATAGGGATAGAAATTAATTAGCCAAAGAATTAGCATCCCCATACAACGTGGCAATGCTGCCAGCCTTTTGGGCACTGTTCCTGTTGACTGCGATGCGGAAGATTTTTTTTGATGCCCTATGATTATTTTGCATAAAACATGTATATGTATATATACATATTATTATTATTTTAAATATTAGCATAGATTATGTAAATATTATCCTATTTTAAATAAATCAAATAGGGATAACAGCAATATTGATGTTGATTAAATATTATTTGTGATCAATTTATAACTACCTTCTGCCCGCTGTGGGCAAGACACGTTGCTCGCAGAACAGATACCCATGGGGCCAAAAGGTTCTGGAGTGGCGTCGTAGATGAGAAGGTCTCCCACAAGGTGGACCGACGACCTTGTGAAGGCCGCAGGAACTCGTTGGATGCGAGAAGCACAAAACCGGTCAAAGTGGAGGTGCTTGGGGGATTCCTATGTCCAGCAGTGGCCGTCTTTCGTGCTAATACTTTGTTTTCACTTAGCGTTCTTTCTGACTTTTTCTTCTTTTTTCTCGGCTCCTTAGGATCATAGAGCCAATAACCTTCCTTAAGAATTGGGCTACCAAATGCAATTACATTTTTTTCTGATCCGACTGGTAGTTCCAGAGATTAGTGCGTTCAAACAAACACGCTCTTCAGCTTTATTATGTTAGTTTAAACTTAGCTAGCAATATTGGGGTGAGAGGGTTAGGGTTGTCCTAAAATAATTGGGTACAGACTGAATGTAGTTCCAAGTGATTAGTATCATCGAACCTTTGCTATACTCCTTCTTGGAATATAGGCTTCTGCCTATTATATTTCACAAAACCAATTAGGTACTCCAGAACAGCAATAAAAACCAAAACATGACCAAAATTTAGCCCGGAGCACCAGCGAACCTTTAAATTGAATCGCTCGCCAATTGAACTGGGGAGCTAAGTCAGCTCTGTTTTCCGGTGCGATGACAAAAATCCGGCCAAGGACTCGCACACGAAGGATTCCGCATCACAAAGCAAAACACGCCGAAAAAAACAAGGTTCTTGTATGGAGACCCCCTTTAATTTTTAGTAACTTTATTTTATTTTTATTATTTGTTGTTGTAGCGGCTATAGACATACATATTCTGTAAAAATTTCAACTGTCTTCCTTTTCCGTCGTCTGTATCTCATGAACCTATCATGAGATACAGACGACGGACAGACAGCGAGGGATTAGTAATAGCGTCCCGTTGGCACCCTCTGAGTACGGAACCCTAAAAACGACAGTTTTATGAAGGGACCACTAAACATGAGCAGCTCATTATGCAAGAGTCTTTGACTGCTTTACTCACAATCTGCTTATAATATTATTTTGTGTTGGGAAAGGGATCCAGTAAAAGATGGTGGCATAGCATGACGCGTTTATAACACCGAAGTATGGGAAGTGATCTTTATTTTCATTGGATATGAAGTTTTATTTGTTGACATGAAAATATTACAACTGCAGCATGGTTTTCAGCCAATATATACATGACTAGCTTCCGCCCGCGGCTTCGCCCGCAAGGTATGTCAATAAACACTATTCTGTGTCCTTCCCCAGGATGCTATCTATCTCTCTGCCAAATTTTATCGAAATCCGTCCAGTGGTTTAGGCGTGAAAAGGTAACATACAGACAGTCAGAGTTACTTTCGAATTTATAATATTAGTAAGGATATTAGTATGGATATAAGTATACTAAGACAAGGGAAACTTTGGTGTTGTTATTACACTTACAGTTGCTCAAGAAAACTAGGTCCTGTTATATTTCTGTTAATATCGTTAATATTATCTAAATCGAAACTAATCCATACTGTTAATATCATCAATGGTCGAGTTATTATATTGTTGATAGTGACGTCATTTTCTAACATGGGAATAGATCCTGTAGCCTTATTGCGTCACAGACTTACGATGACAATCCTTATGTTACTGACTATTCAACAATATTCACTGCGTTATTTAAAAAAGTGAAGGAATACATAGTGAGGAAACCGAAAATCGAAGACATGTAACATCTACCAACCCGCACTGGGCCCACGTGGTTTTTTACCCCACTCCCTCTCACTGAGAGGAGGCCTGTGTCCCAGCAGTGGGAACATTACAGGCTTATTATGCATTGCGTTATTTACGATGTTGAAGAATTTTGCAAACATTTGTATCAATGGATTGTCAATTACAATTGTAACGGCCCATTTTTCAATCATTAGATAACTTTTACCTGAAGAATAAATGTGACGTTTTGACAGATTGCCTATACAAAAACTGTCAAAATGTCAAACTTATTCGTCGGATAAAAGCTAACTGGCGATTAAAAAACCGGCCCTTAGTGTGTTACGTAATTGGACTGCCGAGTTCAGCAAATGCTTATAAGCCAGAAAGTCAAAGCTATTATATTCACAGCTTCGTCTCCCAGTGTGTCGGCATCCTAAGTTCAAGTAACCGCACCTCGACTAAGTTGTTGCAACTTGTCCTAGAGCTCAGTTTGCGAACTATTTAACAAACTAACTTAACTCATGCTTATTGCAAACTCGAGGCTAACGATTTCAACTGACGTTTTGTTCATCATTGAGCTATTTTCATTGACTATTTTGTCCATTTGTTTTTATCTTCTATTTAAAACACGTGACTTACGTGAACTGTGAACTAAGTGGCACTAACAGGGCTTTTAGCTAAGTAATAATAGCCGCAAAGGTCGATCGATCAGGTTAAGCTACGCTTGCCGCGGTTGGTCCGAGGATGCGTGACCATCTTTACAAAGACCCGTACCTCGGAAAGCACGTTAAGCCTTTGGTCCCAGCTGTCATTGGTGGATCTTTGGTAGTCAGAAGCCCGAAAGTATGACAACCAGTCTTACCAAGGGGTATCGTATTACTTACCTATTATCTGGGTTGTGGAGGATAGATAAGCAGTCGTTCCTTATAAAATAATGGTATTCAGCTGAATCCGGTTAGACTGGAAGCCGACCTCAACATAGTTGGGAAAAGGCTAGGCAAACGACAATTTTGTTGATTTTCGTACGTGTTTTTAAGAGCAAGATAACACTACCGTTGCCTAAGTAAAATCAGGTACTACGAAACGTAAATCATCCACGTATTTATAAACTAAATTACTATAGCTGTAAACAAATTATACTTAAATATTTATTAACCATCGACTATGCGAAGACAGAAGACCTCCTTATTGATTGCAAATAGAACTGCTAACTTGCTATTTTACTTTTAGTTACCTATGTTTTAATTTAATTTTACGTTATACTGATTGTTAATTTATTATATTATGTACTTATAAGCACTTTCTAGCCTGAAACAAAGGTTCAACCTAGTTCAGGCAAATTTGCAACTGTGCGCTATCTTATTTTAATTGTTAAGCTATTCATTGTAAATGTATCCCTTTTTATAAATAAACGATTATTATTATTATACTAATTGGTAAATGAAATAGGTTACTATACGCGGGAATTAATGGTGTATAATTGATATAGCATTACACTATTTTGCGTGAGTCTGTGGGTGACAAAACACTCAGTTTGATATAAATTGGCAAGATACCGGCCATTTGTACAAAATAAATGTCTGTGGTAAACTAAATGGAATACAATTTTAAACCCATTGGGCATTTGAACCTTTTCTTATTTAGATAGTATTGTGATAAGACGAAGAAGATTCAACATACTAACTCGAGAGAGATGGGCAAAAAATTTGCCCCGTGCTAGGCGCCAAAATCATTGATTAGATAAATATAAGGTACTATTATACTTTATATAACTGTAAGGCTGGAGAAATAAACACTATAATAACATACTCTGAGAAACATGATTTAAAGTACATGAAATAATTGTCTTAGTTAATAAAATTGTGCCCCACGTTGGGCGCCAAAACAGGTGACATGATAAAGTAAGGCACCAATAAAATGTCTGTCCTCATGGAGACTGGTAAAGATAAGGTTGTATAAAATATACACAGGGAAGCAAGATCCAAAATTACAAAAATACTTTACAACGACATTTAAATTGTGCCACGTGTCGGGCGCCAAATCATTTACTAAGTCTAAATAGACTTCCCCCTCTTCTTTTCTTGTAAATACAAGAACTTAAACTTCATGCACTTTTATCTACCAACTACTTTTGTTTACTAATTTACAAGATGATTTCCGTTAGGTTTAGCAAGTTAAGTATTTCCGCAATATACTAAATTAACACAGCTGTCGAAATCCTAGTATTATGCAAACAAATCAATTACAAACAGGCAGACAGCTATATATTAATGCAGACACTGCAATGAGCGTGTGTCAAGGACAGAGCACACACAATTAGTGCGTCTCCCATACGGTCATGGTTGCGAGTGGCGGACTGACAGCTCTACTGTAAACATATCTTCAACTACCCACATCTAGCGAGCTTTATTGAGAGGGTCAATGGAAACACGGTACCTAATGTACAATGTATTTTCTGCAGACTGCTGTGGACGGTGATTAACTATTGTTATTATAAGCTGTGAGGAGCAGTGGTGGCCCAGTGGTAACGGCCGCGACCTACGAGTTATAGGTTCGAACCCAGACAGGCGCTTTACTTTGTGTAAATTATTTCACCACGACTGTTCTCAAAACGGTGTAGGAAAATATCGTGAGGAAACCGGCATGTCCTAGAACCAAAAATTAGGAGACATGTGACATCCGCCAACTCACACTGGGCCAGCGTGGTAGATTACGGCCCACTTCCTCTCACCGAGAGGAGCCTGTGTCCCAGCAGTGGGAACATTATCTTAGGCTGATTATGCTTATAAGCTATCTGTAGTATTATACCTTATGTTTCAAAACATAAGATAAAAACTGAACTACCGGTTTTATTTTCAGTGTTGAAAACAGAAAGCATTAACCGTCAAAGAGCCCGTTTAAATTAATTGTGAATGTGATGCGCGAAAGGTCTAGGTCAGTGATAAAAAATGTAGTGCGATAGGTCGAACAGCGAGGTAATTGTGTAACATACATACTTACAATGGAAATGGGTTTTATTTTGACATTTCTTTGCCACTGGGAAAGAAATTACAAAATAAAACCCATCTCCAAATCGGAGGTGAGAAATTCCCACCTCTGATTTCTAAGGTTCCGTACCCAAAGGGTAAAAACGTGACCCTAATACTAAAAGACTTCACTGTCCGTCTGTCTGTCTGTCTGTCTGTCACCAGGCTTTATCTCATGAACCGTGATAGCTAGACAGTTGAAATTTTCGTAAGATGATGTATTTCTGTTGCCGCTATAACAACAAATACTAAAAAGAGAATAAAATAGGTAATATTTAAAATAATGAAATAAAAATTTACAACAAACGTGTTTTTGCCTTCTGGTACGGAACCTTACTCCCACTTGGCCAGTTTTTTTATATTATACTTGTATACACATACCTACTTAATAATATTATTTGAAGACGGTTTTCTAACCTTTCTTAGCGGCTTCGCCAGCATGGAGGTCGGAAATAATCCCACGGGTACGTACTACCGAGACAAAAAGTGTTGTATGTTTTAATCCAGGTTAGAAACTATCTGTGTGCCAAATTTAATCCAAATCTGTTGAGCCGTTTTTGCGTGATTGAGTAACAACATACAAACATTCACATTTATAATATTAAGTAGGATTATTAAGTAAATATTATCTTCCATGTTTGTTATTGTTTTTTGCTTATAAATCTTTTGACAGTTCAACAACATCATTTTTAAATAAGGACCAATGGATATTTTCCTCAAAAACTTTCGGGTTGTCATTGAAAGTGCAGGGTAGGTACTATGAAAAAAATACAGTTCACGATATTGAGAATAGATATCTAGTTGATCTATTAAACACAATCGGTCTCTGGAACTAATCACAGTCACCACTAACCACAATGAAAAAAAGGTCGATCGCAGCTGTCATTTTAAGTCTAGCAATTAATAGATATTAAATTAGAGTTTAGAATATTATAAAGTATGAATATTCTAAAATAAACAGTCAATTCTTTGGTCAATAGGATAAAAAAAAATATAAGCAAGTATTAAACTCAGTGTCAAAGAAGACCGCAGAACCGTTTTCAATGAGCGACTCGGCGTAGGTATTTGCCTCCACATGCAGCGACAAGTCTCCTTACAGCCGCGACAAGTGTCACTTAAGAGTGAGTGATACGTGACAAAACCACTGGTTTGGGAAGGGGAGCATAGTATTTGTAATCCTTCCGCCCTAATCTGAAGGTAAATAAAATTTACGACGATATGAAAATGGTTACGGGACGTCAGAATCCGGAAAGAATGCCAAACAGTCTTTCTATGTTGTGGTGATCAGTTAAGTTAAGCTGATTTCCTAAAAGAGCGGTGGCGGCCACATAGCATCCGCAATTTACTGGCGAATTATGAAAGTAAGTTGATGTGTTTTCCTAGGTTCCTACCTACCTAGGTTCGGACCCAGACAGGCGCTTTACTTTGTGTAATTTATTTCATCACCATTGCTCTCAAAAAACGGTGATGGAAAACATATTGAGGAAACCGGCATGTCCTAGAACCAAAAATTTGAAGACATGTGACATCTACCAACCCGCACTGGGCCCGCATGGTGGATTACGGCCCATTCCCTCTCACAGAGAGGAGGCCTGTGTCCCAGCAGTGGTATCGGGTATCGTGCTAAGGCCACTTCACATACAGAGAAGGAATGAGATGGTCACCACGCTGACTCAGTGCGGATTGAAAACTCTTTTCGCTGCCAATCGATCCTGTTTCTTATAAGGATCAAAAAACTCTATAATAGGACCAACTGAGGTTTGAGAACGAGAAAAGTCAGAAATCGCAAAAACTTTTTCCATACATTTCGTGGGAAATGAGACTCCAACTTACTTTTTTATGACAGATATGACACTTGGCTTCTGATGTGTCACACAATCAACTATCACTCAAACTTTTAATTACGTGAATCTCGTCTAAACTATCAATACCGTTTTCTAAGGAGCTCGGCTACCACAACATTAGCACAAGAAAGAAGGCCTTATCTCATAATCTCTTGAGGTTCGACCATCAGAAGCCACGCCGGACGGGTAACAGGGAGCGATAAAGCTTCAACTTTTAATGACCTTAAGTGCTTGGCCAGACTGCAAACGCGGGCGCGGTTGCGGGCGCGGCGCGGCCTACTCAAACATAAGAACTTCATTTGAGCGTCCATAGTGGGCACGCGGGCGCGGCGAGCGGCGCGGGCTGCTTGGCGCGGGGAGCGCGCGGGCAGCTCACGCCATAGCTCGTTCATACAAGTGGCCGCAGCGAGAGCGCGGGTGGCTCGCGCGGGTACCGGGGTTCTCCAAACTAGTTCGAGCTTTTTTCTAGTAAAACTAAGTCTTCTTCATCCATATTATATTTTAACAAACACTGCAGACACGACAACACTCAGAACGAAGCCGCGCTCCACTGCGGACAGGCAAACCGCGTGCTTTCCCGCACCTGCGCTTCTCCCCGCTCCGCGCTGCCAGTCTGGCCAAGCACTAAGGGCTTTACAGTAGTAATACCTATACGTTTTTCTAAAACACTTTCCGTACCGGGGTACTTTTGATTGGTATAATAATGTTAGTTAGTAAATTTAAAAGAGCAGTGGTGGCTCATTGGTAACGGTCGCAACTTACGATTTGTAGGTTGTAGGTTTGAACCCAGACAGGCGTTTTATGTTGTCTAAATTATTTCATCACCACTGCTCTCAAAGCGGTGAAGGAAAACATCGTCAGGAAACTGGCATGTCCTATAACAAAAAAAAAACAGTGGCATTCCAGGAGTGCCAGCAGAAGTGAAAACTTGAAAAAGCATAGTAATTTTATAAACATGTTTGAAGGTACATTTTCCCAAAGAAAATGTACCGCGCGTTGATGTCTTTCTAATGGCCAAAACTTAAAACAGAGGTGTGGATTACGGTAACAGTGTCGCGAGTTCAATGGCTTTTTCCTATCTCAAAAAATGTTCAACGCGCCTAAAGAAGTTTTCACTTCAAAAAATTCGAAAGAATGTGACATAGACCACCGTGGTGGATTTCGGCCCACTCTCTCTCACCGAGAGGAGGCCTGTGTCCCAGCAGTGGTATTGGGTATCGTGCTAAGGCCACTTCACATACAGAGAAGGAATGAGATGGTCACTACGCTGACTCAGTGCGGATTGGTGATTTCTGACCGAAGTTCCTGGCTTCCTCGCGATGTTTCCCTTTACTGTCAGTCAGAGGTGCCTAAGAAAATTAACCAACTTAGTAAGAACGTATAATTTTATAAAAGTCACATTGGTACCTACTTGCTGGGTTTGAACTCGCAACTTGGGGTGTAAGAGCTAATACATATCTGCGACACCGCGCCGCGACAGCTGTCGCGAGCTGTTCTCGACCGTCGCGCGACCGCCTGCGACTGCCCGCGATCGGCACAGATACCAGATAATATTCCACAACTATCACACAACGCCGTCTAGTCTCAAGCTAAGCAGAGCTTGTGTTATGAGTACTAGACAACTGATAAACATACATAAATATTTCTAAATACATACATATATAGATAAATTACACCCAGACACAGAAGAAATGATCATGCTCATCACACAAACATTTGTCCTGGGTGGAAATCGAACCCACGACCTCCGGCATAGCAGTCATAGTCACTGACCACTAGACCAACAGGCCAGCCAGATGGTTTCCTAATGAATGTAGTATGGGAGCTAAGGTTTATGGGTTTTATTCCTTACTTTTATAATTCCATAAACACTCATATTTTTTAATCGAAGCAATGAATAAATCGCTGTCCAAGTCGTTCATTTTTGCGAAAAGAAATACTTATTTATTTATTTTGTTAGGGAAAACAAACAATTGTACAATATATATTACACTTAAGATCACATTGGAAGTGGGTAAATGTACAATCCACAACGTTTCCACAGATTACCAAGGTTAATGATACAGTGAAGACACAATATACAGAAACACAAAGAAGAAGACAGTAAGAGAATAAAGAGGCTGTACCTTATTTTAAACTAAAACAAATAGTACTAAATACAATTATTACTAAAACAATCCAAAAGAGAGAAAAGACACTAAACATCACGCAAATGTAGACGTCCTGTTTCTGAGTCCATGCGCTGCCGACTGCTGGATAGAGTGCTGTAATTGAGCATCGGCGACAGCTGTCGCGGCACAGTGTCGCAGATGTGTAAGAGCTCTAAGATGCGAATCAGATAAGAAACGGGCCAGCACGACACAGTAGGTATGTTTTATCTTTTCAAGTATTTTTAATAAAAATTAATTAAATTCCAATTTCTAAAAATTGCATGTTTACGTCAAATACATTGACATTCTGTCGATAGATAGATAAGCTAATCAAAAGTATCGATATCGAGAAATTCGTGAGAAATAAAATGTTGAAACGGAAATTAATAGCGTGCGTTGACTGGCTGGCTCGATCCTACTTGTAGAATATTAAGTATACTTCTACTAGACGAAAAAAAATTTAATTGAAAATACAGATTTATTTTTATTGATTAAACTGGTTTGATGCAGTTGCTGGTACACAATCTGAGATTATTAAACTAAAATAACTGCAATTAAATTTTACTTGAAAAGTGATCTTATTTTGAACTTTTTTGTTGTTTTTTCAATACTCAATACTTTATTTGCATTCCACAATGTGTACTTAGGTGGTAAGTTCCAAAAAAGAAAGAAATTATGTTCATTATGGACCCTGTCGGGCACAGCAAAAAAATAAAAAGAAAAACAAACACAAAAATGTAGGAGAGAGGAAGAACTTAGATCTAAAATAAATTCAATAATACCATATTAGGGACTCTTTATATTATATCGCTTTATATTTTATCGCTTAAATATTCGTTTAGACTGTAATAGCATTTTTTGATTAAAAATTGTTTTAGTTTTTTTATAAATACGTTTATTTTATCCTCTTTTTTTATTAATTCAGGAAGTTTATTGTATATTTTTATGGACATCACATATGGACTTGTTGAATGTATTTTTAGTCGAGAGGTAGGAATGTTTAATCTTGATTTGTGTCGGAGTGTGTAACGTGATTGTATGTCCTCGCGCTTTTTATAAAATTCTTGATATTTGCGAACAAATTTGCAAGTTTCTAGTATTTTCGCAGGGTTTTTTAGTCGACTTCAAAAGAGGAGGAGTTCTCAGTTCGACGGTATTTTGTATGCGATATCTCCGGCAATTGTAAATCGATTAAAAAAAAAAATTAATGGATAGGGTATCCCTTAGGGGTGGTCCCATATAAATTTTATTGACCTTGCTTGGGTAGTTTTTGATTTGCTTCAATAATACTTATTTTTGCCACTTAGTTTATATTGATGATGTTATTATAACTTCCTGTCACTGACATTTATATAACAAGTCTTGTACTGTTAAGTATACGAGTTTGTATGGGGTGAATACAACTTAAAAGTGAAAAATAAAAACTTTAGCACAAAAAAAAAAACAACGACTTCCAAATAAGATAATTACAAAGTGAAAAATAACTTTAGTTTCGGAAGCCGGTGTCTGTGGGTTCGCATTTTCGTTGTTTTGCCACCGACTTCCCGAAATTGAACTTATATTTTTCACTTTGTAGTGTCAACTTTGGTTTCCTAAGAAAGCAGTGATCGGTCATAAAGTAACGGCTGAAGATTATTTTGTGTATTTAATCTACGGGCCTTAGTTGCTCGATAATAAAATGATTATTAAGTATTATAGTATCTTCCGCGCCGAAGGCTAGTCTCCACTGAGATTGGTTTCCATGTCCGTAATCCGGTCTGGAGGACTATTAAATACTTGGCTAGCTGGTACTGTTTTTTTTTTACCAATAACGTTGATTGTAGCTATTACTGTATTGAAACACTCTGCAGTGCACTTTAAAGAATTAAACAAATAAACGCAATCTCTATTTATTTAACTACGGCTGAGTGCACCCGTTCAGTGATCCGCCAACAGAGAATAATGATGATAGTTCACTAAATAAAAAACAGGTAGGTACATAACGTAACGCAAGGTAGGACTCCCTCAGGCTAGGTGGAGCGACGATCTTCGCAGGGTGGCTGGTAGCAGCTAGATGAGAGTTGCCGGATCGAGCTGAATGGCGTGCAGTTGGAGAGGCCTATGTCCAGCAGTGGACTGCTGTAGGCTGATAATGATGATGACATAACGCAACAACCATGACATGCAAGACAGCGCAGAGTGCTTGGAAAAGTTTGTAAAATTATAAACATTAACAACATTATTTTTATTATTAACTGAATGTAGTTCAACAGAGGGCCTTATAGCTAAATTATAACGAGTTATTCCAGTCTGATGCCCTGACCCCCCCTCCAGCCCCCCTCCTCGATCCCGTGCTTGTTCGTCTTCTGTTTTAATCTCTATCTTAACAACCGCACGGGTCGATGGGGTCGTGTATTGGTGACCATTTATCTTAAGGAGACCCCCCGTGCCGCAGAACGCAGGTTAAGCCGCTGCCCAGCTGACATTTGTAGATAAAGGGCAGTCGTTACGCATCCAAAAGTCTGACAATTAGTCTTACCAAGGGGTATCGTATTACTCAGTAACTGGGATGTAGAGGTCAGATTATAGGCAGTCGTTCCATGTAAAACACTGGTATTACAGCCGCATCTGGTTAGACTGGAAGCCGACCCCAACATAGATGGGAACAGGTAAAGCAGATGAGGTAAGTACATACCTGATCACCAGGCTCTAACAACCCAGGGGTTAACACACATTTTGACAGTTCAACAATATTCATTGCGTTATTTACGTTGTTGAGCAGAATGTACCTACACAACTACATTATCGTCATTGAATAACACTAATATTTTAAAAGCAGTACAACAAAGATGTCCTCTAACCACAATAATGAAACATTTAATAAAGGTACGCCCGGTCTGCTATTAGATTTGCCGCCGTAATGCAGCAGAGTGCACCTGTTCTGTTTATTTGTTCGTCCACCGTTATTTCTGTCTTAAATCCAATTGCTGTTGGTTTAACCGCGTTTTAGCGTAAATTCGTTTTTTAATCGACTTCTGTCAGGTTTTATTGCAGCTCTGTTTTATTTAATAATGACAAACAGGGCCGTCTTTAACCTATTGGAGGCCCTGGGCACATAAGGATCACGGGGCCCCTGTGTGTCAAAAACTTGTAAAAAATATTTATAGGGAAATTAGGGGTTATAATTATTATTATTTTTGACATACTGAGTGAGACCTGAGATGCTCCTAGTCTGGTGACTGCCAGTCACCTCACCAGACTGGTCGATTTCGTATACGTGTGAGGTGTGATACACATTTTAACACGCTGAATATTAGTATGGGAAATTCTGAGGGGGACGGCGCGAACGCAGTCCCCACTACCAAAAATAACGCATCCGAGTTATCCACATTAGGGATAATCGCAGGGGTCAACCCAACCGCAGTGCAATGGGAAGGCCTCGCCCTGGGGGAACCGCCTTCTTGATCACGGTATCCCCTATGCCAGGTAAGTATGAATATTTTACAAACACGCGCGAGGGTCATTCAACGGCGGAGAGTCTTAACACCGCGATTCAGAAACGTGACGTAATTGTACAGCGCCATCTAGTTTAAAGATTGGAACTATATCGCGCGGTATGTACGCGTCTACTTGGCCGTACACTTACTGAGATTGCACGTTGTAAACAAGTAAATATATCAAGTATCTTTGACAATAGTACTACCGATTAAGTACTGCACTTAATAAGAAATATTAGTAAGATGAATTGAGAACGATCAGTAACAAGATACTGACGGACAAGACTGACCGTCACTGAGGGAATTATGAAATCTTCTACAGTTTAATGTGCTGAACTTACCTATAATTACAGGATCATTTCAAAGCAAATATAACAAGGCATAAAGGATTTATTTTAAAGCGTTCTTGCATAAATGATTAAATGATTTTTATTTCTGTAAGTAGGTTTGTACAAACACTTTTACACGTCAATCAATCAATCATAAAAGCTTATTATAAAATGCACTACTAGATAATGGGTACAAACATGGATGTTTAATTAACGATTCCTATAATTTACGGACCGTTATTGGTTATTATAAAATGGTAAACTGACTGACTGGTTGTTGATATATCAACACACTGCCCAAACCGCTGGTCCTAGAGGCATGAAATTTGGAGGGTGTGTTCTTTGTGAAGAGTAAGTATCCACTAAGAAAGGATTTTTGGGAATTCTACCCTTAAGAGGGTGAAAGGGGGAAGGGGGAAATTTCACGCGGACGAAGTCGCGGGCAGAAGCTAATTGGTTATAGGTAAGTAAGAGTCTTGTATCTTTACCAATATTGAAGTAAATACCTCATAGCTTTGCATAGTAGGCCCTCCCATATGAAAGCTACCAAAGGTAAAATTATCTTACGAATCTATTTATATTATATGCCCAGTTTGGCAATAAAATATGCCACCATTAGTAAGCAAAACGATTCGTTTTATAACGACTTAAAAAAAAGGAGGAGGTTTTTAATTTTGTTGAATAATTTTTTTATGTTTGTTACCTCAGAACTCCGTTAAGTATAAGCCGATTTACAAAATTATTTTTTTAAAGGATAAGATATGTCTCCGGTGTGGTCTCTTATAAATTTTATTAACTTTGCTTTGGCAGTTTTTGAGTTAGCTTCAATAATACGATTTTTTCCACTTAGTTTATATTGATGATGTTTTAATAACTTCCTGTCACTGATATTTACATAGCAACTAGTGTTAAATATGAATTTGTGTGGGGTAGGTACAACGAAAAAGTGAAAAAAAAACTTTTTAGGTAAAAAAAAAACAACCGACTTCCAAAAAAAAAAACACTACCCAGTGAAAAATAACTTTATTTCGGAAGTCAGTGTCGTTGGGTTTGCATTTTCGTTGTTTGCCATGTCTTTTTTTGGAAGTCGGTTGTTTTTTTTTTATAGGAACCAAGCATTATACATACATAAACTCACGCCTTCTTCCCATGGGGGTAGGCAGAAACTACAGAACGT
Organism: Oligia fasciuncula; assembly: GCA_963082905.1. NCBI lineage: Eukaryota > Metazoa > Arthropoda > Insecta > Lepidoptera > Noctuidae > Oligia > Oligia fasciuncula. Next base: position 10,688,827 of record OY720408.1, read on the forward strand.
CACCTGCTACGATCCTTACATACGTCTTTTACTTCGTTTACGTTCATACATCTGGTCATACACGCACGCCTGTTGCGAGTACTATGCACTTTATCAAAAAACAATCCGTTCCAAAACTTAGCCATAAAAAGTCAGAAACTTATTTATACGAGTACTTAGAAACTGACCGTGTCTTTATCTGCCTGTTATTAGGGTAGTTTATTTTGCAACATCACATCATCACACAAGGGTTAACGCGGAGGTGTACCTACAGTTCACCCACATTTCGCCAGTTATGTTTAAATCCCATGTAATAGGGGGCGAGCCTATTGCCAGCAACCGGGCACAACTCCAGGTTCCGGGTTGCTACTGAGAATTTCCAGATCGAAAAAATCAGTAAGACTTTGCCCGACTCGAAAATCGATCCCAGGACTGCAAGACATAACAGAGACTAAAAATTACTTGTGTAAATTATTTCATCACCGCAATGGTGATGAAAAAATTTCTTCTCAAAACGGTGAAGGGAAACATCGTGAGGAAATCGGCATGTCTTAGAACCAAAAATTTGAAGATGTGTGACATCCGCCAACCCGCACTGGGCCCGCGTGGTTGATTATGGACTCCCTCTCAAATACAGGAGGCCTGTGTGCCAGACGTGGGATCATTATTGGCTGATCATGTAAAAATTACTTAGGTATCAAAAAAAGTGTGTCTTTCAATTGCCTACTTATTATAGTAATTTACCTCGTAGGTATGTCTTAAACAGGTAGTAGTTTCGTTCGCGAAACTACTGTGTTTAAATACCAAGCGCGTCAGTGTAGAGTCAAGAAATGAACATGCAAAGTTAACTTGTCCACTGCTTTGAATCTAATAGAAAGGTAAATATGTATAAATGAATATTTTTTGCAAATCCTGTTATTTTACTTTGTCTCTGAAATTGGCCAGAATGTGTGTAAGGTACCAATTTTAATTAAACTTCATACGCATAAGCAGGATACAAAGGTCTAAAAAGTTAGTAGAGATCATTTTTGAAATGTCCTACTTATAAAAAAATATAACTGGAAATCTCTGTTTCTATGGAAAATTGGTCTAATTTGGCTGTAACACTGTTTTTCGAAAATGTTCTCTACTAACTTTTTAGACCTTTGTATCCTGCTTAAGCAAGAAGTTTAATTAAAATCGGTTCATTCATTTAAAAAAATAAAATAAGGGCTTGAAAGTTTGTATTCAATGCCGTACGGCGTAATGCAATGGCATTTCAGAAAAATTACATGCGCCCGCTTTAGGAAAGGAATGTACAAGTACATCGACGATGGACAGTTTGGTAGAAAGGAAGAGTGAACAGGCATTTTCTGGGCACGCTCGTTCCATCATAGACCTCATCTATCGCTTACCATCAGGCGTGATCGGGGTCAAGAGCGGGCCCATTTAGTAATAAAAAAAAAAAAGGAATTCCCAAGTTATTTGTCACTATGCCGTATCTAAAAACACATGTTTAATTCAATACACACACACTTATAGGGAGAAATCCAGAGAAAGCTGAACACTCTCATTGTTTACAGTTATCGGTTTTATTGTGGTTAAAGCTTTGTAAAGTAGTTCCAAACTTTCAGTACGTTTTCTGGTTGTTTCAAACAACTGGAACTCCATTTTTAATGTTGCTCTTCAATTTTTTGCAAGAATTTCGGTCAAATTCTTCGATTTTTTGATTGGATGTGCCATTTGACTTTGAAACAACTCATCGGGTTCGTTGTTTACCTACTGTAGAGCGATTGGTACTAGGTTCAGCGTCCATTATTTCCAAATCTGGTGTTTGGATACGAGAGATATTTTCAAAAAGTCTGCAATAGCATTAAATGCAGGTTTACTGAAATTCGAAGTAAAAAAATCCGTATTTTGGGACTGTAAGCTGTGGTAACCTGCAGTGTTTTGAGTCTCGACCCAAAGTCTCGGGACGCGAGACAACCAAATTTACAAAAAGTCCCGGGATTTCGGTTATTTAATTCAGCTTGAGTATAGTTTCCAATGTTTTTATTGGCGTGTGCTAGCTGACATATGGCAAATAATTTAATTCATTGTTTTGTGTTTGGTAATGTAAATTCTTACTATTGTATAGAATCAAGTTCTTCTAACTGAACAGAAAGCTGTACTGCTGGGGAGTTTGTTGCGCCACTTCTTCTTTGCAGCTAAAGCACTAGGAAGAGGTGAAGGGCGGGTAATCTTGACGTTGAAAACGTGCTGATTATCATCCAAGTTTGAATAAATGACTTTTGATTTCATTTGATTTTTCGAGACAGAGACGTCACGGGACCCAAACCCTTATTTCCAGTAAGCACTCACACGTATGTAGGTAGTTCAAAACTTCGTATCTAAGTGATATTGTTGCCTGACGAGCAAATATAATTAATATAGTAACATAATAGTGTAGGGACGGATTAGAGTTCCCTTGACGACGAATTACGAGTATGAAGTGTTAAGTGCTAATCACCACTCCCATTTGAGTGACATTTTAAACTAATTATGAGCGAATTGTTTAACTATTTGATTATGTTTACTGACGCGTGAGGTCAGTGATATTATTAAAACTGCCAAGGATGGCAATCTATCTTTTCACCGTTCTTACTTTGCGGAAGGGAAAAAAGAGATGGATTGACAACCATTCTACAGACCTACGAAAATGATTTAATAATTGTATAACTAAGTTTTAGTCCGCAGCTTTTGGGAGCAGTGGTGATCCACTTCCAATGAACACACAACACTATTGGATTCAATAATCCAATAGTGTTAATGTAGGCAACTTAGGTAAGCATTTGAATATTTTTTTACTTTGACTGGACTCAAATTGGCCGGAATGTGTAGTATGTTCAGTCAAGGAATAAATGCGTTAAGCACGGGCAGCAGTGCTGGCCCAGTGATAACGGCCGTGACTTATAAGTCTTAGCAGGGCCGTCTTTACCCGGGGGTGCAAGGGGTGCGTGGCACCCCGGCGCAGGCCATGAGCCCACTGGAGAGGTTTACTAGTAGCCCCTAAAGAGTTCCACTATCCAGCTCCTGGCTCCACCATCAGACCCTCGACACCAAGTGCAATATATTAGACTCTTCAAAACAAATCATATGACCCCAAACTTGAGGGGTTTACTAGTAGCTACTGAAGAGTTTCACTATCTACCTCCTGGCTGCATTATCACACCTTCAACACTGAGTGCAATAAGTACGAATATGTTGGACTCATCAAAACGGATCATATGACCGCAAACTCGAAGGGTTTACTAGTAGTCACTAAAGAGTTCCACTATCCATCTCCTAGATCCATCATCAGATCAGCTCCAAGTTACCAAATTATAGTTTTGTCATCCAAACTACGTACACATACAAAATTTCATTTCGATACGACGATAGAAATAGGTTAAAATTGACTTCTAAGATTTGTTTAGATTGTTTGTTAGTTACAAGAGAAGCTATTAAGCGTGTTAAAAATGGAACACAAAAATTAAGTTTAATTTCTTTTTGTTGGCAAGGGGGGCGCAAGCTGATTTTCGCACCCTTGCGCCCAATATGGTTAAGACGGCCCTGAGTCTTAGCAGGTCGTAGGTTTGAACCCTGACAGGCGCTTTTCATTGTGTAATTATTTTATCACCACTGCTCTCAAAAACGGTCAAGGAAAACATTTTGAGGAAATGTGACATCTACCAATCAGCACTGGGCCCGCGTGGTGGATTATGGCCTACTAGAGACAGGAGGCCCGTGCCCAAACAGTGGGAACATTAAATAAAGGCTCAATAAGCTAATTCTATTTTTAAATGACTTACGAAAATGATAAGCAAAATTAAGTTTTATTCTAAGTCAAGAAGTAAACTTATTTTGAAACGTCGGACATTCTTTATGAACAACAAAATCGACCCAGCATTTCTGTGTCTGAAAGTTTAAACTGAAAGAAAGTTTATTCCAAAAAAAAAACAACCGACTTCCAAAAGCACATATTTAATTTTGTTTTTTGCCACCGACTTCCGAAATTAAAGTTATTTTTCACTTATTATATTATGTTTTCGGAAATCGGTTGTTTTTTTTTCAAGTAATAAACTTTTTATTTGTGCTACGTAGGTAAATTCGAATACCTTTACTTAGTAATTAAATAACAGTGACGGGAAGCTAATACAACATCATCAACATACACCAAGTGGAAAAAATAGGTACTAATGAAGCTAATTCAAAAACCACTCTTCAGAACTTGACCAATATGGGACCACTCTATAAGTTTCAAACAAAAGAATAATTTATCAAATCGATTCTTAAATGACGAAGTTAAAAAAAAAATACTTACATCCGAATTGAGAACCTCCTCCTCTTTTCTTGAAGTCAATACAATATACACCCCAAGAAACACAACCACTTGTCTTATATTTTGGAATCATCTTCCTCACCCTAATTGGGTTCAAACCTAAGCGAATCTGATAAAAAAATAAATGAGTTAATTGTTAGAGGAACAGCTGCGTCTGATTAAGTGATTTCTTCAATAATTTAAATCATGGATTTGTAATTTTTGTCGTAAAATAGCGAACTGACGCTATATTAAAATGAAATTAATTGAAATTGTTTATTCTGTAAATAAAATATCGGAATCTCTTCTTCACGAAAAAATAAGCTAGATGGCTTCGACATTTCCTATCTGACCTGTGTGTCGGGGTCAAAGTCTCTTTTAAAACCCAGACATAAGCTTGGTCAGATCATGTGAGGACCATGTAGATTAGTGCCTGAAATGGTCTTTTGAGGAAATAACCACACAGATTTGACCATTCAAATTTGTGTGGGGTTCTTTACGACGTTCGTTCAACAATGTTCAACATTTTTGACGATTACTGACAAATTCTTGCACCGACTGGACTGTTCCACACTAGTTCAGTCGGTGCAAGAATTTGTCAGTAATCCTCTAGCTCAACTCAGAACTTGAGGAGCTCAATTTGAACTCGAATCGATTTAATAAATTCCTTAATTAAACAAATAAATGATTTCATTATCTAAATCCCATGCTCCTCTACACCTATAGTTTTTAATTTGGAAAGAGTTTTATCAAAACTAAAGTCAAGATGGCGATTTCGCAAGGTCGAATGATTGGTAAGTGCATTTTATTATTACACCTACTACTAACTACAGTTTTGATGATCATCACCTATTTATTTATGGTACTTATACGTACGGCTGAACACCTTCATCGTCGGGATCAAACATTTCCAGATTCACGAGTTTAAGTAAGTAACTAACGAATTAATTAGGTATATTGATGATTTCAACGCGTTGTGTTCATGGGTTTCCAATTTATCCAAATTATATTTAACTAGCAGCGCCCTGCGCTTTCACCTGCGTACATGTCGATCCCGTGGGATTATCGGGATAAAAAGTAGCCCATATGTTAATCCAGGGTGTCAGCTACCTCCATACAAAATTTTATCAAAATTGGTCTAACCGCTAGAGCGTGAAGAAGTAACAACCATATAAACACACACACACACACTCACAAACTTTCGCCTTTATAACATTAGTGTGATTACAGCAGGCAGGGACATTTACGCGCAAACGCACATGATTCTACTAGACCCCCTAGCGTAAAAATTTTAGGTCTTTAATAAAAATCTGCTGTTTCATAGAAAAGTGCAACACCTAGCTACGCGGTGGTGAAAATGTATGGAAGAGCTTTTTTTTTTTAAATAACCGACGAAAAATGTCAACTCTTGAACGTGGTTCAGAATCATGTAATGAATCCATGCTAACACGTAGCGCATCGTTGGACCTGCCACCCTGCATATGATTACTCAGCTCTTCCAAACCGAAGCACTTTAAATAAAATATTCAAAGTCGACTTATTAAAATAATCGCATAAAATACTAACAACAATCCTATTAACATTTTAAAAGTTCACATTCTTCCAGGAAACCAAAATACAACAAAAACAAAATAGCAAAGTACTCAAAAAGGACTTACCTGCCATAAATCTTTACTAAGTTCCGATTTATTGGTTTCAGAAGTTAAAGGGCACTCGATGAAAAATGTTTATTCACTCGACTGGTAAACTTACGACGAAGTTTTGCGGAGCGCGTCGCGAGACGTGGGTCGTGGTCGCCCGCCCGAACGCAACTGAATTCTGGCTGGTATACACCGCGTACTGGCTGGCAAGGACAGGTGTTTCGATGTCATTATTACTGAAAAATATAGCGGTCTATGGTTTTGTAATATTACGATTGCGTTGTTGCGGTTGCTTTTTATTAAATTTTAGTTTGATTAGAAGAGAAGTTGTGTTAAATTGTGGGTTCAAGATACTTTTACATTAGATTATGTATCAGTCAGGTTTGCTTCAGGTTGTGTAAAAGCTATATTTTTATTTACAAATACCCGTTTGATTTAAGAATGGTATTATTTTATTTATTTATTTAGGGACAACAAACAGTAGCGTACCTAATAATAAGTAAACATAGGTACTTAATGTAATAGGTAATTATCACAATCACATCACACTAATATTCTATAGGCGAAAGTTTGTGAGTGTGTGTGTGTGGGGGTGTGTTTATATGTTTGTTACTTCTTCACGCTCAAACGGCTGGACCAATTTTGCTAAAAATTGCTATGGAGGTAGCTGACACCTTGAATTAACATATAGGCTACTTTTTATCCCGATATTCCCACGGGATCGACATTAACGCGGGTAAAACCGCGGGGCGCAGCTAGTAATATTATAAAGGCGAAATTTTGTGAGTTTGTTACTTCTTCGCGCTCAAACGGCTCGACCAATTTTAATAAAATTTTGTGTGGAGGTAGCTGACACCCTGGATTAACATATAGGGTACTTTTTATCCCGATATTCCTACGAAATCGACATATACGCGGGTGAAACCGCGGGGCGCAGCTAGTAACTTAATAATATAGCTTAATACATTTCTTAAATTTAATAACTTAATTAGGTATTCAGTTTAAGAACTTTTATTTTGTATTTGAAAATAAAGCAAGGTAATATCCATTAAACATATCTTAACTTATTAAATCTAAGGTAATCGGTAATACGGGCGGGTGTCCGCAACTCCACGTTAAATCTAATGCCAACTTCATAACAAACATTTGAAAAACTGTAATACTTATGAAATAAGAGTCAATCAACAAATAAACTTTGAAAGAGTTCAAACAAACCCTCACTTGCTAGTCTTGCTACGGCGTAGTAAAGCGTCTACGACACCGCTACGCAGCTACGCCGTCTACGAGCGCCGTAGAAGTAAAAGGTAAGCGTAGTATCGTAATGAATATTATCAATATTTTATGGGAAAGGTACCAAATTTTATTAACTATTATCCTTTAGTACATTTTAGAGGTATGTTTTGTAACATAATATCTGTTACGGTCGAGCTCAAGGGTTTGCGGATCACTGTCGAATATCGAAGAATTTTGAAGAGATAAAAGCTTTATGTACAGACGGCAGCACATCAATGTAAACTCTATACATATCTATAACTACGACGCGTCGTATAGTGTTAGAAAGAAAGTATCCTTGCTATGATTGGTGGAGTTTTCAACGTTTCTAAAATTGCCCAATGGTTGCACATACTAAGAATTGGCAGCCAATTATCATGTCTCACTAGGAATAAGCCACACCCACCGCTCCCGAGATCGTTTGACGTTTATTCAGTACGTCACTTGGAGTCGTGTTGTGTGGTACTGTGCGTTGTGTGCCCGGCGGGATGTCTTCTGTACTCTGTCCCCAGACATTATTGACTGCGTTTTTTAATTATTTTTACCAAAGTTTTTAGTGGATCATGCCGGGTGATTGATATTTGTCGGTAGACGACGATAACGGTGAGTAATATTTTTTGTATTTATAATTTTTAAAGTGAAATAAAATAAACAAAGGTTAGTATTGAAAAAATGTGTCAATGGTGTTTTTCTATAGAATTTTCGAATTAATAGAAGGGATAGGTAGGTAGGTATCTCTTTGGGTCAGTAGGTCGTCTTAGGGGCGGTTCTTTCCTAATGATGGGTGCGCGCTGTAGGGTAGGTAACCGTGAAAGCTTAAATTCAGAGTTATACCTACGTGAGCATAATTCGATGAACTTATTGTTTTTGATTCCATTTAGGGCTGATTTTTCCAACGCCAGTTAATTTTTTAGCCAGCCAATTTTTTACTATTGGAGGAATAATATTGAATTTTTGACAATTTCTTCAATACTTACAAAAACTGTCAGATGTCAATTTTATTACAATAACCAATGATATTCTAAAACAAAAATTATCTGTCGATTGAAAAATCAGCCCTTGGTCATGGAACATTCTAAACAAAAGTTATTCCAGCGGTGCTATTCTGTAAAAATCTCACCGTGAAAACTTAGGTGAAGTGAGCGTGGAGTGAGCTGTCAATAGTGTCAATCCCTAGCAAAAACAAACTCACATCACCTAAGTTTTCACAGTGAGATTTTTACAGAATCGTCCGGCAGTAGTAGTGATTGGATTTTAAAGTAAATACCGTAAACGCAGGTTACTTTAGCTAATTTTTTCATTTTTTACTGACTTCAAAAAAAAGGAGGTTATCAATTCGACATGTATGTATGTAATATTATTGGAATTGCATTATATTCACATATGACAATCTATTAGGGCTTCCAAACAAATATACAAAATTTTGTAGACGTATAATGTAATAGTATGTTTGTCCATGCATTTTTCCGCAACTATTAATCGGATCGTGACAATTTTTTTTGTATTGGCTTACATTTACTTCAACTTAGGGAATAGTGGAAGTTTCATCTAAATCGAGTCAGTCATTTTCAAGATATGGACTAATATGTGTAAGTGTGACGACCTGGCTTATTGATACGAGCTACGGGTGTAGTGTCAAAGGGAAAACATCTCAAAACCTTGGTCAAATTCTAGTGCAATATTTAAAACAAAACTATTGCCTACTTATTACAAACAAATATTTCAGTTTTTACTTAAAACTAAAAATATCAAAATAAAAAAGTAATTTAAAAAAAATTAAACCGACTTCAAAAACTCAAAATTGTGAAATAACTTTAATTGCAGATGTCTGTTGCCGCAAAAAACTACAACTAAAATAAAGATTCCAAGACACCGACTTCCGAAATTAAAGTTATTTCACAATTTTGAGTTTTTGAATTTGGTTTAATTACTTTTTTTTAGAAACCCTTTGATAGTAGGGAATGGTGGATTTCTTAGCATTTTAAATATTTGTTTTACAAAATATAGGTATGTGTACCTATATTTTCTTTTTTTTTCACTTTTGAGCCAATGTTGTTCTTTGAAGAGGGTTAGTTTGACTTGACCTGCAGATTTTGTCGACACAAAAACAATATTTATGCATTGAGCCAATGTAGCCCCATACAACAATAGAAAATAGAAAACCCTTTTTTGTATTGACCCAAAGTTCCCCCCCAGAGCTAAAGTAACCCGCGTTTACCGGTACCTACGCAATTATGCAACGAACGCCGGGTGTGCGAATAGTGAATGTTATTAAAAGTGATAGAATAGGAATATCGTTTTTACTAGTATTCGTAGTAGGTATCTGACAGCAATTTTTGAGAATTTTAGGCCGCTTTCCGAATTAGCTATAATCGCTCACAGCGCTCACATCATCTCACATGCGTTCCGATTTAGGTATTACGATTATGACAGCTGAGAGCTGTCCACAATTCGGAACGCCCGCGCCCCCGTGAACGCGCTCACAGTGCTTACTCAATGTAAAAACGATATTATTACACAGTACCTATTTCCTAAACACCACATTTCTTCTTCTTTGGTTAGGTGGCGACTATCAGCCAGAAGCACAATTTCGAAAATGCCACGTTAGTTTAATTTTATGTTAAGATGCAAATCTAAACAAAACACACACTGACACATCCTCACACACACACTGTCATTTTTGACAGCGCTCACGGTGATATTATTCTAGGGTCGGCGTTATCGCAAGATGGCGCATGTCATGACGTCATCTATGACGATTCACGAGACATCGTTATCGCGCTCACGCTAATTCGGTACGGGTTTAAGCACGCTCACATCGATTATTTCCTAACTCGGAACGCAGGGTTAATGTGAAGAAAAATTATAGGCAGAATAGTTACGTAACTTGTATCTACTTAAATTGAAAACGTGATTTTTTGTTTATAGGAATATTTGCGTGATTTTAGTGTCAAATGAGAGGATTATGTTTAAAACTGATATTCCCGTTTGAATTAAGATGTAAATCGGTCAACGGGTTTAGAGATAGAAAGAATTTTGTATAAGTAATGAAAACATGCCAAAGTTCGATTTTAGTAAATTAATGTTCTAGAAAGTTTTTTTTATTATAGATAGGATAAATGTTGTTACTTAATACGAAAGAAGATTACATAGGCTACACAATATAATGAAATTGTAACGATCGCCTAGGCATACAGAACATAAAAAACTGGCCAAGTGCGAGTCGGACTCGCACACGAAGGGTTCCGTACCACAAGGCAAAAACGCCGAAAAAAACACGTTTGTTGTATGGAGACCCCCTTAAATATTTATTTTATTTTAATTTTATTACTTATTATTAAAGTAAAAATACAACTGAGTATTTTGTGAATATTTCATGTGCCTACCTGTTACCACTACCTATTGATATCGATCAAAAAAGGGCAATAAAATCGCGTTTGTTGTATGGGCCCCCCTTAAATATTTATTTTATTTTGTTTTTAATATTTGTTGTTATAGCGGCAACAGAAATACATAATTTGTGAAAATTTCAACTGCGACAACTATCGCGGTTCTGGAGATACAGCCTGGTGACAGACAGACGGACAGACAGCGAAGTCTTAGTAATAGGGTCCCGTTTTTATCCTTTGGGTACGGAACCCTATAAAACAGGGCTTTATAGTGTCAGAGCCAAGAGAAAATTAGATGTAGGTAAAAGTGGCTTAAAATCAAGGGCCTCTTTGCCTTATAGTAATTGAGTAATCGTGGGCAAATAAACTAAGCTATTTGTTTCGTTCCAGAAAAGAACAGTTTACTTCGGGCTTCGGCGGTGGGAAGAAAGTGGAAGCATTGAAGCCCACCACCGCCAACTTTACGCGAGAGCCACTACGGGGCGGCAGACGATGCGGCTATGGTCGCTGCACACTCTGCCGATCCTTTTCTGAGCACACGAGTAACCTCAACTTCTTACAGCGTGAGTCCATGTGTAGCTTGTAATCACACTTACCTATCACCTTAGCTTATTCATCACTAACATAAAACATGGTTTCCTTAAAAATAATAACAAAATTGATTAAAATAATACCTACTCCCTAAGTGTGCGTCTTGCCTGAGTGAAGGCGGCGCACCGCGCAGGCGGAATGAACGGCGCATTAGGCCGGTCGCACACGTCCGGTTTCCTGATCAGGAATTCAGATTCGGAGACCCTGAATGCACGCATTTCATACAAAATCGTCTCTAAGCGCATACGTTCTTATATATCATCGGTAAAGAAAAAATCTAAATCTAAACTTCTTACTCTTCTTTTTTTTGCTTTTTTTTCTTCTTCTTCTTGCTTCTTTCTAAATATTGTAAACGTTTGAGTTTTGATATCGACATTATTATGGCCTAAGTTAAATGGACGCGTAACTAAACATGCGCGCACGCATCAATTTCCCGCATGCACTAAGGACAGTTATCGACGAGTAAATCCGCTCCGCAATCCGTCATACGCGGTGCGCTGTCACTCAGGACCCACACTGATAGACAAAATAATGTTTCCGGTTTTATGCATACCGCGCGGCCAGACTCAGCTAATATTATTTCAAGTTAAAGAAATATCAACTTTATTTTAATGGTAATTAAGTTGATTTCAGAGTGACTAGCACTATTGAAAAAGTTAAAGTTGTAGCGTAAACTGAACTTTATTGTGTAGGATTTAAAGTTATTTTTCCATAAAGTCATTTTTGTTAACGATTTTTGGCAAATAAATCGCGAATGCAAATTAGTTAAGTTAGCCCGTATAATTTCTCATAACAAAGAATCCCATGTAAGTATTGAAATTGACAAAATTTTCTTTGTTTTAGATATCAATGGACACAGTCAGGAGGCGCCTGAAGGACGTCGGAAAGAAATACCGCCGCCCTGCTAAGAAAATTCAAATGACCCAGGCGCAGGTCACAGACGTAGCTATAATATTGAAATTGTATACTTCTTTTCGCATCATTGTTAAATTCTTGAGAATTTGTCCTTTACTATTGTTAGTGATAAGTAATTTAAGTTTGGGCCGTCACCCACTGTCGTGGCGGCATGACACGACAAGGAATTTTAGGAAGCGCAAATGATTTGAAATCTTATTTTATCGTGATTAGCGTTCACAATGCGGCATGCCAGAACGTGCCGAAGGAAACCAAAGCAGGCTGTGACGTATTAATGAAATGTTTTTGTTAACAGTGTTTAATTAGATTCGAGATCATCTGTAAGTATTACAAAAATCCCTTGTCGTGCCGTGCCACCAGTGGACAGTGGGTGCCAGACCACAGCCCAGTCAAATTATACGAATCTGGGTAAAAGCTTATTTTTACTTGGCAATCAAATGCTACCGCATTTTTTTTTTACCGACTTCAAAAAAAAGGAGGTTATCAATTCGATACGTATGTATGTAATATTATTGGAATTGCATTATATTCACATATGATGATCTATTAGGGCTTCCAAACAAATATACAAAATTTCATAGACGTATGTATGTATGCATGTATGTATGTATGTATGTTTGTCCACGCATATCTCCGGAACTATTAATCGGATCGTGACCATTTTTTTTTTATTGGCTTACATTTTCTTCAACTTAGGGAACAGTGCAAGTTTCATCAAGATCGATTCAGTAATTTTCAAGATATGGACTAATACGTGTAAGTGTGACGGCCTGGCTTATTGATAAGAGCTACGGGTGTAGTGTCAAAGGGAAAATATCTCAAAACCTTTGTCAAATACTAGTGCAAAAACTAAAAATTACGAAATAAAAAGTAATTTAAAAAAATTAAACCGACTTCAAAAAGAAATTAACTCAAAATTATGAAATAACTTTAATTTCGGAAGTCGGTGGCATAAAACTAAAATACAGATCCCAAGACACCGACTTCCGAAATTAAAGTTATTTCATAATTTTGAGTTAATTTCTTTTTGAAGTCGGTTTAATTTTTTTAAATTACTTTTTTTGTTTTGCGGATGGGAAATCATCAAATGACCCCTCCCGCTCTGGGTGGAGCGGAAGGGAGTGTCAAACTCTTACTGACTAAAACCCACCCGTGTTCCTTCCTTAGCCCTTTATGTTCCGGGCCAGCGGTAACCCTTTCGGGCAATCCCGCTGACCCGGCAGAATGCTACCGCATTTGATTTTGCTTGGTAGGCATTGGTGGATGTAAGTTTGTGTAAAATAAATATTATCTACTTGTTTTTAATCTAAGTATACTTAATAATAATAACGCCTTCCAAAGGTCCCCGAGATGTGTTAGGCATTTAAAAAAAAAAAATCTTTATTGACGTATTATGTTACAGGAACTTTTATGTGAAGCATGTTTATTATTACCTAATTAAATAAATAAAAATATTAAATTGTAGGTTATTTAAAATTAAACTATGTAAATGGCTGAATGAAAATGATTTCTATAATATTAAGGATTTTTTTAACATAAATTATAATGTTTATAAATTCAAATTTGTTTATTTGTGAAGTTTGCATGCTTTAATTTTTAAGCAAAACTTGTATGATTTATTAACACCTGTGTATACCATGTTTTACGCAAATAAATTATCTTATCTTATCTATGGTATAGTTTGGTTTTATAAACTTTGTTGTAAGTATATTTTAATTTAAAGTAGGTAGGTATTTGTGTGTTTTCAATTATATTTATGGTTAACATTAAAAAGATTGTGATTGTTATTCCGCATTTTATTTTGATATTTTTCCAGGGTTTCACACGCGTTCCTGTAGGAACATAGGTAATATCTTATGTCCTTTTCTGATTGGTAGGTCTGCAAAATTCCATGATGATCGGTTGTGTAGTTATGGCGCCAAAAGCAGTGGGGTAGCTACCGCCGTATCTGTTATACAGGGGGCCCCGACCGACGGCATATTTATTTCCTACTTAAAAAAACGTCACCGACTCACCGTCCGTTAAAAAAAAGCTTGTCGCGAGATTTAAGTAGGTACTCGTATTTACTTAGTTTGAAAATTTATAAAATTAAAATCAATCAGATCACATGTTATTTAATTTATTTGTAACACACAGGTAAACCTCGCGACAAGCTTTTATATCATATCAGTTGTGTAATGACGTTAAAAGTTGATAGTAAAAGTTTTAAAGGAAAAGTTTATTTTATTATTTTTAGCGCATTGAAATAAAAGCTTGTTTTAAAAAAAGATTTCTACTTTTAATTTATTTTTTACTTTTTAGTTACTGGACAGGTTTCTCAGTCTGTTCATCTCATTCACGACATCATGTTACACCTTGATGCCACTCAGTCCTCGGCATGGCCTCACCTTGACTTGAGTGTTTGGAGGAATGCGCCACTTATTTCAGCTGGAAGCTTACTTCTGCCTTACGAAACACAGTTCCAGGTTTCATTTTGGAGTTATCATTCTCCTAGACAGGTTGCAAACCAATGCTGTTGACGCCAATCTCACCAAATTACACAAGTAAAAGTTAACCAACCGATGCTACAGACACGAACAATTCGACCTTAATATCATAATCGAGGACTCCAAAAACCCCAGTACTTACACCAAAATTGCAGACGGATTGGAGCAACGGAGTTTAACTCGCATTCGTATTCTCACCTTTCATTTGATACCCATTTATTGTAGGAAAGCAAAAAAAACTGCGCAACGTTGGCGATATGAAATGTTTATACACCCTCATACCATTCAGCCCTCGGCACGTGCTCATCTTGGCATTGGGTCATCCATCTAATCAATCAGACATAATCCACATTCATAACAAACGGAACGAACTTTTTTCCCAAATTTGTTGGAGTTGCATATTCGCGCCAACCAAGATACTCGTCAAGACGAATCAAACGAGCCCAAACTCGATGGGGTTGCGTTGTTTAATGACGGAGTTCCTATGGCCCCCTTTCAGCTCCATCATCAGACCCTGGTTACCATGTAGTATCACAGTACTCGTCAAGACGAATCAAACGAGCCTAAATTCGATGGGGTTGCGTCGTTAAATTACGGAGTTCCTATGGCCACCTTCCGGCTCCATCATCAGACCCTGGTTACCATGTAGTATCAAAGTACTCGTCAAGACGAATCAAACGAGCCCAAACTCGATGGGGTTGCGTCGTTTATTAACGGAGTTCCTATGGCCACCTTCCAGCTCCATCATCAGACCCTGGTTACTATGTTGTATCAAAGTACTCGTTAAGACGAACTAAACGAGCCCAAAATCGATAGGGTTGCGTGGTTTCATTACGGGTTCCTATGGCCACCTTCCAGCTCCATCATCAGACCCTGGTTACCATATAGTATCAAAGTACTCGTCAAGACGAATTAAACGAGCCCAAACTCGATGAGCTTGCGTCGTTTAATTACGGAGTTCCTATGGCCACCTTCCAGCTCCATCATCAGACCCTGGTTACCATGATTGTAGTATCAAAGTACTCGTCAAGACGAATTAAACGAGCCCAAACTCGATAGAGTTGCGTCAGTTAATTACGGAGTTCCTATCGCCACCTTCCAGCTCCATCATCAGATCAGCTCTATGTCATAATAATATTGCATTGTCATCCGATTTATACATGCATGCAAAATTTCAGCTTAATCGGATACCGGGAAGTGGGTCAAATTTAACTTTCAAGAGTCCACCTTCACATACATACAAGTCAATAATAATAAAAGCTTTTAAAAATCGTTTATTTTGGAACAATAACATATACAATAGGTATTATAAAAATAGTTAAACGATGGTAAGTAACTACAAAAGTTAATAACTGGCGCAGCTATCAATAAGAACGCGCTAAAACAGGTGACCGCCATCGCCAGCCCGTCAGTAAGTAGGTAATAAAACCCGGAAAAGGTCATTAAACCCTGCTTGAAATTTAAAAAAAGAAATGTTTTTCTGACTTCAGATTAAACCTACCTACCTGTCTACTTAACAATATTCATCGAGAGCGTGAAATTTCGCTAATTAATTGTGTAACAGTGTATACCGTACTTACCTACCAGGTTAAATGTAATATGAGTAGGTAATACCTACTTAACGTAATTTTCCGACAAATACGTAAAAATGAAGGATTAAGTAATTAAAAGATCATTTAAATAAAAAATATTGATTATAAGCTTTCATACTATTTAGGCATTGCGCGGGCCACGGCCGCCTGCTTTTATATTATTTCGATCGCATGGCCATTATTTCGATTCGATTCAAGTGTTCAACCTGCTACGCTATTTCTTATCGCACAGTATTTTATTCTACACCACGACGATCATACGCACACACCCTCACGTACGCACTGCAGCACGAAACATTACAAGTAAGAACAGACAAAAAGCTATATATCTCTTTCGCACGATTCTCGCTGTTGCGCGCATAACGCGTTCAAGGTCAATGTGGGGTAACCTGATGTGCTGGCGACTGTACATGTAAACACACAGTTATACAATTTGTGGTTAGAGCATCTTTAATTACACAAAATAAATACACGCGATTCAGCGTCACCGACCGACTGGAGCCGAACATATCCGATTCCGCGTCAAGCCTAAAGAAGTCTTAATTTCAAAAAGCTCTGCAGCTGTAACACCGTAATTTCAGCAATTTCAGCAGTGCGTCGCTTCACAACGTTTTGCGCACAACTATTTGACTATGAAAAAAAATATATATATAGATTTACCTTAATTTCTTTTTTACCGTTGTTTATTCAGATGTAGAAACGGATTTTCGTTTAGAAACCGCTTTTATTCATTGTTTGAAGAAGGAGGAAAAACCTAAGTGTTCAATTAATTTACTTCAAGTCCGTGAATGCTGTGACATAGGCAATGATATTGCAGTAGCTCAACTGGTAATTATTATTGAAATTGAAGTTTAAGTTTAAAGTATAAATTTCGAAAGAAGAAGACAAAGCGTTGTGTAGCGTTGTAAAGCGTCTGTATAACAGACGCTTTACAAACGCTCTCTTCACACCCCAGCTTCTTCGCTCGCTTTACATACTTTAATAAGCATTTTTACTGTACTGAGAGCAGTGGTGGCCCAGTGGTAACGGCCGCGACTTAGGAGTTATAGGTCATAGGTTCGAACCGACGCAGGGACTTTACTTTGTGTAAATTATTTCATCACCACTGCTCTCAAATCGGTGAAGGAAAACATCGTGAGGTAACCGGCAAGTTCTAGGACGAAAAATTTGAAGACATGTAATATCTACCAACCCGCACTGGGCCCGCGTGGTGGATTACGGCCCATTCCCTCTCACCGAGAGGAGGCCTGAGTCCCAGCAGTGGAAACATTATAGGCTGGTTAGGAATATTATGGAAACCCTATCACTTTAAGGAAAATCTGTTTGATGATCGCTTGTAAAGGAATGACGATGGAAAAGATTGATTCCCATAATATTATAGGAAAATCAGCGAGCGGAAAAATTTGAAAGGTGTGCTCTTTTGTACTTTCCGTGTGACACACGGCTATTCTAGGTTGGTAACTTTTTACGCGCTACGGTATAAAATTTACGCTTTCTAGGTATTCATACAAAAATACTTCATACACAAAATTCTTAAGAAATAAGCTGAAGGTATACGTTTTTAATCAATCTTTCTTTTTATTTCTGTTTCCTTTGTATGATACATAAATAATAATGTCAAAAGTAAAAAGTCAAATGATTGACGACTAAAAGAGAGAAATCAGTGTGTAATTATACATCTGATATAATACGTTTATTAGTAAGGGCTTTCTTTATTTATACTTAAAATAAAGCTGGAGAGTTTGTTTGTATGTCTGTTTAACCGCCCTTCTCTGGAACTCCTAGTCGGATTCGAAAAATTATTATTGCATTTAATAGCCCAATTCTTGAGGAAGGTTAGGCTTTTAACATCACGCAACTCTGAGGAGCTGCCGGTCGATTCTGTAAAAATCTCACCGTGAAATCAGTGACGTAACTATACAGTTTGGGGCCCGTGGCAGACTCAAGGGATGGGGCCCTCCCTCAATGTAAAGAAGCTCAACCAAAGTTATAGTTTTTTTTTATTAGCACGTCTCCCGCGATTTCTTCCGCGTACATTTCATATTTTCCCCTACAAAATTTAACACCTGACTGCTTCTGTCCTTATGTTAGGATCCTTCTGTGCTCATAGCCCTCTCGGGCCGGGGGCCCCCTCTGGATGGGGGCCCGTGGCATTTTGCCCCAATGCCACCCTATAGTTACGCCACTGCGTGAAATTTAGGTGAAGTGAGTTTGTTTTTGCTAGGAATTGACACTATTGACAGCTCACTCCACGCTCACTTCATATAAGTTTTCACGGTGAGATTTTTACAGAATAGCTCCGCTGAGCAAAAAGTCAAGGCGCTAAGCTAAGTAAAAGCGCGGGTGGGTGATGCGACGCGAAGCGGCGGGTCGGCGGCGTTTTTTAAATATTAGGCTGTTGTTTTAGTATATTAGATATCTTACGACTTGCAAACAAAGTCGCAAAAGCTAGTAAATAAATAAGATTGCGTGTAAAATGCAGCCTTCTTTGTATAGACGCCAGCACATCAGGCTACTACAATCTGTTAAAGTTCTTTAATAGATTTTCAAATTTATCGCTAAAGCATAAGGCTCAAAGTTGATTGGGAAAATTTGACAGTTTCGGGTAGCTTGATGTGCTGGCGTCTGTACATTTAATTTTTTTATAACGTTGCCCTACCCTAGGAATCTCTCATGTGGGTGCGTTTACAAACATTTAAACTCACATACACAAACAGCCACACCCGGAACAACTACTTGTAGGTCATACAAATATTTGTTCCGTGCGGGAATCAAACCCGCGACACGCAGTGCAGCTGTCAATCGCCTAACCACTGCGCCAACCGTGCCATCATCAATTAACTAACCGTCGTCAATTAACTAGGTTTAAAAAAAATCCGTATAAACATTCTTCAGAATATTCTGCTTCCATCGCTAGTTTCCTTTGTATAGATACCTCTGTTACTAGCTACCCTGTGGCATCCAGTCCGAGGCACTTAATCGAACTAGTTGGCTCAATTAGTTGACTATAGTGCATGGTTTTGGCGTCTCAATAGTTCTTATGTCAAAGTTCAAATTAAGCATGCACCATCTGCTCGTACTTCCTCCGTTTTAGTCCGCTAATTAGATATTATAAAGACAACTTTATTTAGTGGATCACTATGCATGAACTGAAAAAATAACGTTTATTTGCATAGGCAAAAAACCCTTTTTTTTCAGTAAACAGTAATAGGTAATAATAGGTAATAGGTACAACGGGCTGGTATCCGCAACTCCACGTCAATGCGCGTATTTTGCGTACGGGTGGGAAAATCGATTATTCGATCCACCCCAGCTCCTCAAGGAAGGCCAGCAACGCCTTTATGTTACTGACCGTCTCACGTAGGGTACCTGGGTTACCGAAGTACTTTGCCCTGTACGTGGCGACCACCGGGCAGTTTAGAAGCACATGTGCCGCTGTCTCGTCGTCCTCCATACAGGCCCTGCACAGCGGACTGTCTGTTACTCCTATGACAAAGAGGTGTTTATTGAATGACCCGTGGCCAGTTAAAGCTGCGGTAACTATACGCAGCTTTTGCTTTGTTAGACGGAGAACCTGTTTCGTGAGGCGGCCATCCAGTGTGGGAAGTGCTTCCCTAGCCTGTCTGCATTCGCCTTGGTCCGTCCATAGTTTGCTATGTTGGTCTCTAGTGCGTTTCCTTACCAGAGTGCGTATGTACCCGAAGGGGAGTGGCGCGATGGGCTCTGGTCCCACTGGTGCCATGCTCGACCCTCTTCTGGCTAGTTCGTCGGCTGCATCGTTGCCTAGCGAACCGCTGTGTCCTTTGATCCATTGAATGGTTATATTATTGAGGTTACCCACCTGGTTGAGGCGCTGGTGACACTCGTATATTAGCCCAGAGTCAGCAGTGTAACTGTTCAGCGCTTGCAGAACAGCCATGCTGTCTGAGAGTATGCGGATTGAGTGTTCCTTTACTTCCCTGGCCATAATGGCTGAAGCGGCTAAAGAGATGCCCAAGCATTCGGCCTGGAACACTGTGTTATGGACCCCCAGTGGTGTGGCTATATGTATGTTGAAATCCTCCGAGAAGATTCCAGCACCTGTGCCACTATCTGTTTTGGATCCGTCCGTAAAGATACGCAGCTCTGTAGGGCACAGCCCCTCACATCGGCGATCCTCGTGAAGCTGGATCTTGTATTTTTTATTAAACATAAATTGTTTAGGAACACGGTCGTTTATAGCTTTCGTGATGGGGAACTCCTTATGTAGTCCCTCAAGCAGCGTGGTGTGTGGTGTATTACTCTTACCCCAGAGATTTAGTGTGTTAAGACGTACTGCCGCCATTGTCGCTTCCTGCTGTATGAACAGGTGGAGCGGTGGGATTCCCAGGATGGCTTCAACTGCTGCAGTCGGAGTAGTCCTCATGCAGCCCGTCGTCGCCATGCAGGCTAGTCTTTGCATGCGTTGCAGTTTGTTAGAGGCTGTCACTAACTTGGTACGGGGCCACCAAACCACAGCTCCGTAGCTGATCATGGGGCGGACCACTGCCGTGTACAGCCAATGTATAATTTTTGGGGATAGGCCCCACTTCTTACCTATCATTCTCCTGCACTGCCAAAAGGTTATGCAAGCTCTATTTAGTATGTTGTCCAGATGACTGCTCCAGTTTAACTTACTGTCTAGTGTTACACCAAGGTACTTGACTTCGTTGGCCAGCTGGAGTTCAGTATCGAACAGTTTAGGTAGGCGAAAAGGACCTAGAGCTCGTTTGTGGGTAAACATGACCAGTTCAGTTTTAGCTGGGTTCACTGAAAGGTCAAAGTCCCTGCACCATCTCTCCACGATACGTAGCGCTTGCTGAGTGAGGTTGCATACCGTGCCCGTTACCTTCCCCGAAACCAGGATGGCGAGGTCGTCAGCATAACCTACTGTGTAATAGCGGTTGGCGTTGAGTTTGGTGATGAGGTCATTAATCACCAGATTCCATAGAAGGGGGGACACGACCCCCCCCTGGGGGCAGCCTCTGGCTATCATAGCCAGCTGCTGCTCTCCTTCAAGTCGAACCACTCGTTTACTTAGCATGTTTGTGATCCAGTCCGTTAGTACCTGTTCCACTCCGTGTCTGGAGAGGGCGCTGTTGATACTGGAGAAGCTGGTTTTGTCGAAGGCTCCTTCGATGTCTATGAAAGTACCCAAACAAGTGCCTTTCTGATGAATCGCTTCCTCTATCTGGCTGACTACCAGGTGAAGGGCAGATTCAGTCGACTTACCTGAGCTATATGCGTGTTGGTTACCGTGTAACGGTATAGTCTTTAGAGCGCCATCCCTCAGTTCCCAATCGCACAGCCTTTCCAAAGTCTTCAGTAGAAAGGAGGTCAGGCTGATTGGTCGATGGGATTTAGCGTTTGTGTAGTCACCCTTACCTGGCTTAGGGATGAATATTACCTTCACCTCCCTCCATCCCTTAGGAACGTATCTAAAGGCCAGGCACGCTCTCAATAAAGGCAGCAGTTTGGTGGTGATGGTGGTGCCCCCCCACTGCAGTAAGGCGGGGAACACTCCATCGTGACCAGCTGCCTTAAAAGGATGGAAGCTCCGGATGGCCCATTGGAGTTTCTCCAACGTGATCACCCTGCTGGCGTAGTGCCAATCATTGTCTGACGGTGTCTGAATTATATCCTGCCAGTCAACTACCTGTGCGAAAGTGCATCCTGGGAAGTGAGTTTCAATAAGGACGCGTCTCGTTTCTTCTGGCGAGGATGTTAGTGTGTTGTCAGGTTTCCGGAGGGTGGCGGGCCCAGGTGTAAGCTGTTGTGCTAGAACTTTCCTTACCCTGTTAGCCTGCTGACAAGATTCAATGCTGCCACAGAACTTGCGCCATCCCGTGGTGCTCCTGAACCTGATGCATTTTTTGTAGCTGGATTTGGCTGCGTAATAGTTGTCCCAGTCCTCATCCGCACATGTATTCATTGCTCTATTCAGAGCTTTTCTTACCTTACCGCGCTTGCGTTCCAGCTCAGCGCCCCACCAGGGTTGTTTGCCCGGTGTGCTGCGCGGGGTGGTCACTGGGCATGCGGTTTGGTAGCTGTCTATCATTGATTTAGTAAGATGCCTTACTTGTACTTCAATCTGTGTTGGATCCTCAAATGTTGTCGGATCGTTTGATGTCGCTAGCTTTGATTCAAGACTGCGTGTGTAGGTGGCCCGATCCGTATTGCGCGGGTTACGCCGAGGTTGTGTGGGTGGAACACAGACCTGGATGTCAAAGCGGATCCACCTATGATCAGAGCAGGACGCCTCATTGGAGACATGCCACCCTGTGATAGCTTCCGCCACTCCCTCTGTTGCCAGAGTGAGATCTATGATAGTGCGGCTTCGCCTGGTCACGAACGTTGGTTCGGAACCCGTGTTTAGTAGAGATAGGTTAGTCGAGAATAAGTAGTCAACTAAGGCCTTACCCCTCTCGTTCTGCGTGTCCATACCCCACAGTTGATGGTGAGCGTTGGCATCAGCCCCGACGACGACCTCGAGCCCGCACCTCTCACTGTGGCTCACCAGGCGAGCGAAGTCGTGCGGGGGCGGCGCTTCCGCCTCGGGCATGTAGACCGAGGCGAGGACAATCACCATCTCCATGGCGTCGTCACGCTGTATTATCAGCTTAGCTGCAGAGACATCTCTGCAACAGAAGTCAGTTAAGAGCTGTGCTTTGAGGTTACCTGTGATATAGATGCACGATCTGGGATGTTCGTGATCTGTGGTAACCAGGAGCTTACCACCAAGATTGGAGAGTCCTTGTATGCGGCCCGCCCTTATCCACGGCTCCTGGATCAAGGCTATGGCCGTGTGTTGAACCTCCAGCCACTTGCGCAGTTGAGCCGTCGCGGTCTGACTGTGGTGGAGGTTTGCCTGGAGGATCTTACAGGCTGACGAAAGGGACGCCATCGCTGGCCAACCCCTCCTCGTCCCCCCCCCAGTTTGAGCCCGGCAAACAGGTCGCCCTCGTCGAAGCCGTCCCCCACCTGGCTCGAAGCCGGGGACAGGATCATGTCGTCCAGCTCCTCGCCCGATGAAGGGACGGCGCCCACGGTGGCAGCATCAGGGGCGGCCGACCCTGCCGGAGCAGGTTCAGCCGCAGATGCCTCCGGGTTGTCTGCTATGGGAGATGACTCCCCCGCCGATGGTAGTGGCTGGTCTGTTACCTCGCCGATGGTGCCCGTGGCAGGGTCCCATCCCTGTGGGACGTCGGTGAACCTGCCGTTTCGACCCTGAAACTTAACGTACACCGCCCCCAATCCAATTGAGAGACGGCGTTCGGCCTCCATCAGGGTCGGGATCTGGTCGACAGGGACGCCAACCACCACGAACCATTGCTCGGCTTGTTTGTCAGCAAAGTGAAGCACCCACCTCTTGATGTCCACCCAGGGGTTCTGATAACTGAGAGCGCGCCCAATGTTGGACGACTCTCCATAGACCCCCTGCTCGTCTGGGATCACGATGCCACATCGTGCTCGCTTTTGTATTTCCGCCTGACTCTTCACTACTAACGAAATGCTAGTAGGAAGAGAAAGCTCGGAGACTGCCTTCCTTAACCAGGCTAAGGTGTGGTCGTTTCCGCACCACAGTTTCAGGACTCCTCCGGCGAACATCGGCTTGGCGTTAAACGTCGGCCCCGGGGTGTCTTGTTTGGGGGAGCAGGCCTCGAGAATGATCTGCCTCTGGATGGCAGCGAGTACCTGGTCCGATACCTCCCTGCTGAGGATTCCCGTGCGCTCGCAGGTGATCGCGACGTCTAGGGTTGCGCTTGCAGCTTGGGCGTAGCTTTTTTGAGGGACCCGTTTGGATTGATCAAGACGCGGCCGCTTATGCTCTCCCCGAGGTGTTAAAGTCTCGTTGAGAGCTCGCTTGGCCGCGGCCTGATCCTTCCAATCGGGTCGCTGTGTGGTGGAGTTACCTTCAGCCTGTTTCTCCGGTACGCCGGTTGGCTGCTGGCCGGACGAAGGTTGGCTTGTACCGGCCTCCGGCTGCGACTGCTTCCCGGCGGCGAAGTTCAGCTGGCCGCTGGTCGGTTTGGCCGACCTAGCGGCAGTGGCCTGTTTGTGTCGACTACCTTTACCTGGCAGCCGGCGTTCCTGACGTCGCTCCTTCCTCGTCATTCTCTCCCTCTGCTTGCTCTGTGTTGAGGAAGCTGTTGGACCTGAAGGGTCAGTGCGGGGGCCTCGGGCTTGTTGAATGCCTTTACCCTTGCCCTTGCGTTTCTGGACTTGCCAGGCACGTGAGAACGTGTCCTCAGTGCATCCGACCGTCTCCGTTTGACCGGTGACGGCCGCCTCTTGAGAGGAGGATTGAGGGGTTGAGGAAGAAGGAGGGTGTTTGGCGGGATGCCCGGCGCTGGTGTTACCCAGCTCCGGGATCTGTGTGGTGAGGGTCAGACCGGCAGTGGTATTAGTCGTCGCCTTGGCCTTCACCTTAGTTTTAGAAGGGTCGGTACTGGTCCCAGTCAGCGCCGACGTCCTTCGTATATTTTGGGACTTTTTTTGTTTGGTCTT
This sequence comes from Oligia fasciuncula, assembly GCA_963082905.1. Taxonomy (NCBI): domain Eukaryota; kingdom Metazoa; phylum Arthropoda; class Insecta; order Lepidoptera; family Noctuidae; genus Oligia; species Oligia fasciuncula. The sequence continues at coordinate 10,713,535 of OY720408.1, forward strand.
GGCTGCGGTTTTCGCCACAGCCGGACCTGCACCCGCGCTGGTACCCGCAGCGTTAACTGCAAGGCCACCAGGGGCGAGGGAAGTGCAAGCACCTCCCTTGGGAGTCTCATTGGCTTTCGCCTCCACTCCGGTTTGGGTTTTAATTGGCCTTAAATTGTCCATATTAAAAAGTTTTTTAAAATTCATCTCTCTGGCTTCCCACCCTCCATGGAGCCCGCACCTGGGAACGTCTCACTACAAAAAAGCTCGAACGTTAGGACTACCAGAGAGATATAGGTGCGCAAGGCTGGTTTACAGTGCGACATCGGGTGCTCGATCGGGTTGGCGTGGAAGGTTCAAAGGGCCAAACCCCCTACGAACTGATCAACCCTCACTTACACCGTCAGCATGACCTTTACCTACCGCTTCGGCCGTCCAAGAACGACCTCAGCGGACCTCACGCACCTCGCCTGTGGCCCTCTGACGGGACACCGTGACCATTTCCCTACCCCTGGCTAATGGGTAGGGCCACCGTTTCGCTTGAAATCCAGACCAAAGGGGGCGTGTTGCCTTACGGGCACATTACACCCAGAGCCGCTCGGCTCAACCCCCCAGGACTCCTTCATCCCCGCTTACGGCGCTCAACTGCGCAGGTCCTAGCGCAGGTGACTGTTTACTCCTACTCTCCACCAGCTGATTTTAGTGATGGGCGAGCCCGCCACCACCCAGTCACAGGGGGTCGCAGTTAGGAGTGGAGTATGGGATATTGGAGGTGGAAGGAATGAGGATGTGGGTGGGATGGAGTATAGGAGGATTGTGAGAGTTGGGGCAGGAAGATGAAAGACGGGAAATAATGGGGTAAAGGGAACTGGACTAAGGATGTGCTGGCGCCTGGTGGTTTTTGTTACGTCTGTTTCATAGGGAATCAGACCAAGAACGGGGTGGCAACCTCGGGAAGGTGCATCCGCCAGACTTGCCTTGAGGATCTACACGACCGTTGCGCTCTCCCTCAAGACCCCGCCACCCTACCGCCTCTGAAGGAGGCGGCAGGGTAGGCCTGCATCTATACTACCAAGCAAAGCAAAGCAAAGCATGTCGTTGTGCAACCGCAAAAGCATACATACAGACCCCCCCCAGTAAACAGTAAACACTACTAAAGTTTTTTTTAATAAACAGTAAACATGTGTGTGTGTGTTTAGTTTATAGAAACACTAGCTTCCGCCCGCGGCTTCGCCCGCAAGGTATGTCGATAAAAACTATCCTATGTCCTTCCCTGGGATGCAATCTATCTCTCTGGCAATTTTTATCGAAATCCGTTCAGTGGTTTAGGCGTGAAAAGGTAACATACAGGCAGACAGACAGAGTTACTTTCGAATTTATAATATTAGCACAAATATTAGTATGGATGTTTGTAGAAGTTTAGCTTGCGAGGTAGATAAAATTAATAGACAATGGTGGACCCTGGCCCACGGGACCCTATAGGGTTCTGAAAATTGTACTTATCCAAATGTAATCGCAGAACAAACTTGTCGTTGGCAATAGACTTATTTTTCTTTCTTTCCAGTTTTATCTGGTTAGTGAAATACTTGGTTCTTATTTTTTTATTGCTTTAAATTCATAGCACGGTGTATGAACACAGTGTAGAGCGACCGATGGCCACGTGACCACAGAGTACTAATCGAAGTGCGATAAATCACGTCCAACCGTCAGGAGGCGCCGGCGATTATGTTACAACTATCACTTACTATGATAAGGCGCGTACGCACGTACGAACAAAAACATGGTGAACACGAACATCGAACACTTTGTTCGCACGTGCGTACCACTAACGAACATAACCTGTGTTCGTCAAAAATGTTCGAGGCGATCCATTATGTTCGTGTTCACCATGTTTTGTTCGTACGTGCGTACGCGCCTATAGGGTTTTACGAGTACGTGAACAGAGTAAAAGTGCACAGTGCTGCACACCCCAACCCTATTTCAAGTTAAACAAATAAGTATCAACTTTATTTCAATGATAATTAAGTTGATTTCAGAGTGACTAGCACTATTGAATAATAGTTATAAAAATGTTTGAATTTGTAGCATAGCGTAAACTGAACTATAATGTGTAGGAATTAAAGTTATTTTTCCATTAATTCATATTTGTTTACATTTTTGGCAAATAAATCGCGAACGCAGATTACAAAGGCTACACCCTGACTGCCCCGTTGGTTTCGCGGTTGCAAGCGGACTGCTGAGCGTGGAGTCCTGGGTCCGATTCCCGGGTCGGGCAAAATATTATTAATTTTTCTATTGGGAACTTCTTAAGTAACAGCCCGGAGTTTGGAGTTGACGGTGTGATACACCCGTGGCTCGGAAAGCACGATAAGCCTATTTTTTCTCCGGTCGTGTCGGATTACCGTTCCATCGGACTATGAGAGTGAGGACAGAGAGAGTGCACCTGTGTCTGCGCACACACTTGTGCACTATAAGTGTCTAAAGAAACACACTATGCCGAAGTTACGCGACCGAAGTTCGGCATGATTACGCCTGCAATGCTATTTGAATTACTGACGACAATCATGCCGAAATTACGTTGCATTTAATGGGAACAGAAGTAAAGTTTAAACAGTGTTCACTCTTAGGAATACCTATGAGTTAAAAATTTTTAAACTTTACTTCTGTTCCGTTTTTAATTAAATGTACCTTGTTTTTTCGGTGGGAAATCATCAAATGGCCCCCTCTCCCGCTCTGGATGGAGCGGAAGGGAGGGTCAGACTCTTACTGACTAAAACCCACCCGTGTTCCTTCAGTTGCCTGTGCCAGGGGCCACGGTATCTCTTTCGAACAACCCGCGACCCTGGCAGGCATCGGCCCTAGCAGACCCCGTCAGTTAGTGCTGACATCTCCTTGAGGCGCGCGTGGAACACAATGCGCCATCGACCCGGGCCTGGTTCTTACCGGACGGCGAGCTGCCCATTGCTCGCCGTCCGCAAACCCGCGCCTACGGTGGCCGGGAATCGGCCATTTAAAATACATGTACTCCATGGGTTTCGTTAAAAATTTAAAAACAAAAAAGGCCGTCTGTTGCGTATTACGCTACGGACAGTGCCTGTCTGGGTTTGAACCCACGACCCTGGACACTGGGCCATCACTGCCTGGCCATCACTGGCTCAACTTTAATTCTCTATTAATCGTAAAAAGTATTTATGCAAAGCGTCTGACTTACCAATAATTTTGCTTTACAAGCAAGACGAATTAAATTACAACAATATATTATAACCCTTTACGGGCCGGTGGTTTTTGCTACAAAAGGAATATTAAAATGGCTGCCAAAGCTTTAATATTCCTGTTATTTTATTTTACCGAAAGCCTATTGGGTATGGTTCACCAATATTTGATAAGGAAAAAGTGCTTTTCCCAGTAAAAAGTAGGTACTTAGCTGATTTTAGCATCATTGGATGAAGGGATTACCTACTGGACTGCATTTTAATTATTTCTGCTTGTGAATCGCGACTGCAGCGGTGCTATTCCGTAAAAATCTCACCGTGAAGACTTAGGTGAAGTGAGCGTGGAGTGAGCTGTCAATAGTGTCAATTCCTAGCAAAAACAAACTCCCTTCACCTAAGTTTTCACGGTGAGATTTTTACAGAATCGACATTCAGTTTCCTACTAGTACCTATTATATAAACAAAGAAATAAAATGTAAGTGTCTATTTGTAATGTCAAAATAATAACTTTTTACTAAATGCAATATTTATGGATAAGTTTAAAGACATTTTGACAGTACATATACAAGGTACATATAAAAATAGTAGATTATGCACCGAGGGGCTAAAGTGGTGTCTAATGTCACGGGCGTCATGTTGAATCTCGAGCGCAATGAAGGATTCGGGATTTAACTCACGAGCGAAGCGAGGGAGTTAATACAAGAATCCTGAATGCAGCGAGGGATTCAAGCTAGCCCAAGGCAAAGACACCTTTAGCCCAGAGGAGGATACTCTACTTTTTACACCTACTGTGAGAAAATAATAGCCATAGTACGAAAAACAAAATAGAACTGGTTCCGAAATGGGCTTGACGCCTTTCGTACTTTTCCATTTTTGGAAATTGTCGTAGGCTTTTATATAAGTTTCCTTTGACTTTTCCGGCAGTAAATCATTGGAAATATTATTAGCTTCGGTTGTAATGAATTCAGGAGTACAATCACTTTCATCACTCGACATTTTATAATACTTTGTTGATAAATTTAAAGTTTAAATGCCAAAAATTCGCGCCTTCATTGCGTCTACCAATAAGTAGCCAAGACATGAACAATTCGATTTTCAAAAAAAAAGTCTCTTCTACGGTTTTGTCGTGTGTGTCTATTGATATCACTCTCATGGAAGTGGCGTTTGTGTAAACTAAGATTTATACAGGGCTGGTAGAATGGTTTTGGATGATTGGCTGTATGCATTTTGAATTTAGAACGTCATTGGAGACGCTCGTGAAAATAGAGTATTTTTGATAAAATGTGATAAATCGACTGTAGTATAGATAGGTTTTATTATTTATTTATTTATTCACAAAATCCACAGCAATCTTTGCGCAGTTTACTTAAAATAAATTAACTAATGTTACAGCCAATTACTATTACGGTATTACGGCGCGGTACGGTATTTGTTATTAATAATGCCAGTTTTAATGTTATTCCATTCCTTTTAAAAAATGGTTCGTAGTTATCTAATTATTCTTACAATATTATGTCTTCGAAAACATGGCAACGATATGAAGAAGCAGTCGTTATGATTTTGTAGGAAATCGAGAATATCATCCACGCGTAGTAAGGGTATCGAGAATAGCTTTCCTCTTTCTGGCACCAAAGGGTGTTTGTTAGTACTATACTGCCAATTTAGCTGAGCATGTGAGATTCCAAATTCAAATCACATTATTGACCAGCGGGTCATAATGAAATCCAGTACAACATTATTGACCGGCTGTGCCCCCGGCCACTAATGACTCACTTTAGGTTAAGGTTGCTTGATATATAATTTGACATTTTCGAGCAGGTGGTGTGAAAAATATATTTCCCTCTGTCTCTCTTTCTTTCTGTGTTTTTTCCGACTAATCTCCAAAACGACTGGACCAATTTTGAGAGGACTTTCATTTTCAGTGTTATAAAGGAGTAACTGAGGCTGCTTCTATTTTAGAAAAAGAAAAATGAATTAGGGTTCCGCGCAAATAAATTAAAACCCATGACATCCAATATATGCCTTTCCACGCCTAAACTACTGAACGGATTTCGATAAAATTTGGCAAGGAGACAGATGGCATCTTGGGGAAGGACATAGGCAATGCAATAACAAATTTTTTGTCTCAGTAGCACATTCCCGTGGAATAATTTCGAACAAAATCGCGGGCGAAGCCTCAGGCAGAAGTTAGTCATTTCATAAAGGGTTTGGGGGTTTGGGTTTGGGGGTTTTGTATTATAGGTACACATTGATTGTGACATCAACCAAATCGCATTGGGCCCACACGGTGGATTTCGGCCCAGACGGTGGATTTCGGCCCACACGGTGGATTACTGCTCTTACAGAGAGGAGGCCTGTGTCCCAGCAGTGGGAACGTGCCAGGCTGATTACGATGATGATGATGATACAGTATAGGTACGGTCTACCTAACTGGATGTACGTAGTTACTAAGTATTCTTGTAAATGATCCAATGAAACCCGTTTAAAAAAAATACCAAACAAGAAAACTTCAATTAAAGCTTTTTCTGCCTCGGGCATCAAACCTGCACCTGAAGCAGTAATTTAAGAGTCATAGCGACTCCACCTTGGATTGTAAATGTGGTGCTGTTCCACAAACGATGGGATAGGTACTTAGTATCGTGTCCTGTGTGTCCTGTCAGCTGCACGTTACAGAAACTGATGGACATGCCAAACACTCGTTTTCTGGGCCGAGTCCATTTAAATAAATAGTCCTCCAGACCCATAGATATCCGTCCAGACCGAATTTCAGATATGGCGACCAATCTCAGCAGAGACCAGCATTCGGCGCGTGAGTTCTTATAGTGCACAAGTGTGTACGCAGACACAGGTGCACTCTCTCTTCCCTCACTCTCATAGTCCGATGGTACGGCAATCCGACACGACCGGAGAGAGATCAGGCGCAGGGCCAACGGCTTAAGGTGCTTTCCGAGGAAAAACCCAATAACACTTTGCCCGACCCGGGAATCGAACCGAGGACCCCACGCTCGGCAGTCGCGCTTGCGACCACGAGACAAGGTGGGGCAGTTAGATTGCCGAGTCCCTTTAGATTGCCATCGACACGCTAAGAAGAATAATACAACAATTAAAAAGTCTTCTAAACGTTTCAACAACTTGGCTTCTAAGCCATAATAATTAATAAAACATTTCAAAAGCTGCACAGTGAAAAGCTTGAACAGATCATCTGACCATAAATCGCCGCGATTCTCGTTGGATAGACGATTACCAGAGACAATAGACGTGCACGCGATTAATGCGCATCTTGAGACGAATGTCCGCTGAGAGCCGGCGCCGTTCGCGATAATCACTGGTCTCAATCACCACCATAATTGAATAATAGTTTCATTCTCTTGAATGAGATGTTTTATTCGTGGAATAAAATTGACGTCTGACAGTTCTAGTATGAAAAAACTGTCAAAAATTCAAAATTTATTCCCAGGATAAGACTTAGGTATTCTAGGAAGTTTAGTACGATTTTGTGCAAATTATATTTTTGTACAATAGTAGCCTGAGGTCTGGATTTGTGCCCCGGTTTTGATTTCAATACGCACGGGACTATTACATGGGACTTAAACATAACATGACTTTGACTTAAACACACCTTTTGTGGTAGACTAATTTTATTATGGGTGCATCGTGTTCACATATAATTTTTATTATGTATACAAGACCTTGTAAAACATTTTTAAAAGAGTAACGGTGGAGTTTCTTGCCCATTCTTCTCCATACGAAAACTACCTTTTCGAATGGGCGACTAGAATCATTTCTATTTAGTTTTTTTTTTGACGTTCAAAAGTGCCTTTAATGTGCCTATTTGAAATAAATGATTTGACTTTTGACTTTGACATAACATAACATGACGTTGATGTTTTTTTTTTTTTTTTTGTTTTTTATTATATTATCAGACACAAAATCTATAAAAATAAAATAAAGTAGGTAGTTTTTTTTTATAAAAAACGTTGCCCCACACTAGGAATTTCTCCTGTATTGTGGGTGCGTTTACAAACATTTAAACTCACATTCACAAACAGCCAGACTCAGAACAACTACTTGTAGGTAATACAAATATTTGTTCCGTGCGGGAATCGAACCCGCAACACGCCAGTTACACCATTTATAACTCAAGAACAGCTGGACCGATTTTTATGATCTATGATTTGTTGGATTTGTCTTCGCCCCGAATAGCAGAAGAATTAATAAAACGCGGAAATATCCACAAAAAACATAATGAAGATGATTCATTTTCTCATACATTTTTGTATGGAACGATTTTTTTGATGATATCTCGAGAACGGATTAACTGATTTCGAAAATTATTCTGAGGCGATACGAAGCTCGCCGGGTCAGCTAGTACTTGGATAAATATTTTTATCTATGCCGTGTTTTTGAACTAAGTTTTAGCGAGCATAAATAAAATTCAATAAAATAAAAAACACGAACTTTATAGTTTACAGCAATGGGCGTTTTTATAATTTCTAACGTGACGAAAACATCGTTGTGGACGTCCTCGGCATCACGATATCACTAGGAAGTAAACTGTATGGAAATATGTGAAGACGCTTTATTTCCGTCCACGATAACGTTATATATCGTGCACGTATTTCCATATATGGACGAAAAAATCATACAATAGGTATCCTTAAGTCACAACAATCAACAGCTAAATTACAACAACAACCCAGGATTTAAAATAAATCCACCTAGGTCTTAATGGATTTCAGATTAATCCGCCCCGTTCAGCCGAGAAAACCTTCATTTTGTATTGGATCTAACTAAATAAAGCTCAGAATTGCGAAGCACCTGGACACTTGTGATTATTGAAGATGTAACAACGAAGATCTGTAAAAATGTAGGTACTATGCTGTTTAACTCATCTTATATTACTAATTTCTATACTTAATCTATAAGTAATACCAATACTAATATAAAGCTGAAGAGGTTGTTTGTCTGTTTAAACGCGCTATCTAACAGTCGGATTTGAAAAAATATTTTTACATTTGATAGCCTAATTCTTGAAGGAGGCTTTAGGCTACATCACGCTAAGACGAACAGGAGCCGAGTAAGAACAAAAAAAAGTCAGAAAGAACGCTAAGCGAAAATGAAATAATAGAGACGGGGAAATTTATATTAATGTGACTGTTATTTTAGTATTATTTAAGTATTGTATATACATCTTTCACGCGAAGGTGTCGCAGGCAGAAGCTATTACAAAACATGACATAATTTATAAAACAGGTACCTACCTAGTGATTTGCGATGTAGGGGGTAATCTTCAGAACTACTGATCCGATTTTGTATTTTTTAAGGTTTCGTACCTTAAAAGAAAAAAACGGAACCCTTATAGGATCACTTCGTTGTCCGTCCGTCCGCGCGCCAGTCCGTCTGTCAGTATGTCTTATACCCTTTTTCTCAGAAACGCGTGGAGGTATCAAGTTGAAATTAATAATATCAAATACGTAGGTATACGGTCCCTTACGGCTCTAAAAAAAAGGCCATTTATGGGATAACATTTTGGTATTCGTAAATAAATCAAAACCTATAGGGTTCTATATACCTACTTCCCGTTGACCTAGAATCATGAAATTTGGCAAGAAGCAAGGTCTTACAGCACAAGTAAAGGAAAAATTACTAAAATTGTAAATTTGTCACAATCAAATTATTTTAATTTTGGGATTAAGTAGGTACAAACATAATTTGACCGTGACGTATATCGATGTATAAGACATGTTCGAACATGTTTTTCAACTACAATGTATTAACCCTTCGCATGTCGAATAGTTTGTTAGTTACATACCTACTTAATTATAATAGCCATGTCCTTTCTGTTTCTTAGATCCATGGACTAAGTCGATATAGCGACGACAATCTTAAATTTGTTTTTGGGATAAAGTCATCCCAACTACGAAACCCACTACGCTAGTCCAATACTAATGTTTTAAATTCGAAAGTAACTCTGTCTGTCTGTCTGTATGTTACCTTTTCACGCCTAAACCACGGAACTGATTTTAATAAAATTTGGCACAGAGATAGATTTCATCATTCAATTGAAATGTGTATTGATCTAAGGCGGAGGACACTGATTCCTGTAACACAGGTTCGCCTAGCACAGGAGTCAGGGGTTTCACATGTATGGTTGTAATATTTTTATGTCAATAAAGATTATTATTATTATTATTATTCCGGGGAAGGACATAGAATATTTTTTATCGACATACCTCGCAGGCGAAGCCGCGGACGGAAGCTAATAACATATAAGTCAATGACTTGGCCGCTTTTTTCCGAAAATGCTCTCAGCGTCATTCAAGTGCCAAAAGATCGTTGTAGCAATGTATTTACAGATAGTTTCTCCTCTTGGTGGATTAGTTTCCAGTTTACAGTAACTTATCAGATTGCGGTAGCTCCCGTCGGGGCCGTCATTACACGGGTCTATTGTCACGCACACATCTTGGGAATTCATCCGCGGCCTCGAATAACGTGTGTCAGCGAGCGGCCCGAACGCTGCGTTTTTTATTATCTGACTTCCAAAAAGGAGGAGGTTATAATGTTCGACTGTATGTACCTATGTTTTTTTATGTATGTTCACCGATTTCGGACCTATTTATATTATTATTTTTTGTTTGAAAGTGTAGACTCTTGAGGTGGTCCCATTGTCACCAAGTTAGAATCTGATGAGAGGATCCCATGGAAATCGAGGGAAACCCTCATATTTTATAGCAATTTGGGTATTTTTTAAAGTAACTTGAGCATTTGCTCTTGGAAATCATCATTTGGTAAAGTGGAGCTGATGATGAAGACCACAGATGGCCATCGGAACTACTCAATGATAAATATTTCACGGGTTACGATTCGATTACTTTAATATGATTGCTAAGCAATTTATGCTCGTTACACATCGGGAAAAGCAATATTTTGTAAAAGATGATGAGTAGTTGACATTAGGCTATTGTAACTTAGATAAATTACAAACTGACCCACTAAAAAGTGAAAAATAAAAGTAATTTTTCACTTTGTAGTGTTTTTACACTACAAAATGAAAAATAACTTTAATTTCGGAAGTCGGTGGCAAAAAAACTAAAATATAGATCCGAAGACACCGACTTCCGAAATTAAAGTTATTTTTCCCTTTGTAGTGTTTTTTTGGAAGTCGGTTGTTTTTTATTGTAAAAGTTTTTTGAAGTAGTTTTTTTTATGTTTTTTGAAGTAAAACTTCTTCAGGCGCACTTTGCGATATTTCTGGACAGCGAACGTATGTATGTATATATGTATGTAAAATACCTTGTGCACAATTTATTGCCGTGGTTGGTCTGTGGATGGGTGACCATCTTTACATAGCGAGACCTTTCCGTGCTTCGGAAAGCACGTTAAGCCGTTGGTCCCGGCTGTCATTCGTGGATCTTTGACAGTCGTTACGGGTAATCAGGTGGTCAGAACCCCAAAAGTCTGACAACCAATCATACCAAGGGGTATCGTATTACCCAGTAACTGGGTTCTAGAGGTCAGATAGGCAGTCGCTCCATGTAAAATAATGGTATTGATCTGCATTCGGTTAGACTGGAAGCTGAGCCCAACATAGTTGGGGAAAAGCTAGGCAGGTTGATTGTTTCTTTTTTTTTGGGAGCACAAAAAAACTAAGCTAAGCCAAGCTAAGCTTTTCTCTCGAAAAGGTTTAAACCTTTTCGAGAGAATGAAGTATACAAACATAACAAATAAGTATGTTTTGTTGAACAAAAATTCTAACAGGAATACTTAGTTTTTATCAAAAGTGCGAATAGAATTGTGAACGTGGTGAAGAAACACCCTATTCTCAAAAATAATATGGTTGCTAAATATTAGCAAAATATGGCAAGTTTTCACAAAATATGGTAAGTACTCCCTAAATATGGTACGTTTTTTTTTCCAAAATCTGGAAGGTATTCATAAAACATGGTAAGCATTCCCAAAATATGAAATTCTCAAAATACGCTATACAAAAAATATTCAAGTACCATAAACTTAGACAAATTAGAATGTGACTGCACTAATTAAGAGAGAAGCACACAAAATATCATACCAATAAAACTCCTTCAAATCCAAATCTACCATTTCAAACGCCAATAAAAATTAAACGCAGCATCCGAACCGCCAATCAGGCGCTTACCTTAGGCCGGGTGCTGGCGGGTGCCGGCGGGTGTCGGCGGGTGCTGGCGGGTGCGACCGCGGGTATTTTGCGGCTATTCCAATTATACGTCTTATGAAATAGCGGGGAACGGTGTCTCTTTCGCCTGTGCTCGCAATATCGCGCCGATGCGATGGCCGATTGGAATTTTTGTTGGAATGCTCCGTGTGTTATGAGCGGAGCGGAATATTAGGATTATCATTACTTTAGGCGCAATTTGTGCTCTTTCTGAACAGTTAACGAAACTGATCCGTCACGCTCGGGTCAGTGACGCTGAATCGGGTATGACCTACTCGGCTCCAGCCCGTCGGTGACGCTGAATCATGTATAGTCGGCTCCAGTCGGTCGGTGACGTTGAATCACGTAGGTATACTCGGCTCCAGTCGTACCTAAGTTTTCACTTATATTGTATGGTCATAAGCACACACCTTTTTTTTGTAGCAGACCCAAAGGTATCACATCAAAAAAATCTGCGATTCAAGTGCGTATCATCGATACCTAACATCATCCCAAAATTCCGATAATTTGCATAGGTCTCGAGTGACAGACGGATATAAAAGTAATAGGTATTATAAAGTTTATTTGGATACGGTTCGTCAAAAAAAAAAAAAAAACAAAAAAAAAAAAAGGGAAAATTATGTTCTAACTACAAAATGGTTTATTTCAGCATTAATTTTACTGATTTTTTTCCAAAAAACGTTCCACCTCTTCCCGCTACCCGATACCGCTCCGCTTACCACAGTGGCAGCTACCGAAGGCACCTCACGCGCTCGACACCGCGGAGAATGAGAGACATAGCGGGACGAGCAGCTTTTTAAATTCAGTCCATGGACGCTTAGCGGAAGGGCGTCTCATTTATTAGAATTTTTCATTTCTTATTGGTATTTCTTTTGAAAATTATGTCTCCTATTCATTGGGGATTATTTGGATGATACGAGTCTTATAATTAAATGCGGCTGGTGGGAAAAAAAATGTTTGAAGTAGTAGGTATTTAGGTAGGTAATATTTCGCATAATCAGCCTTGTTCTCACTGCTGGGACACGGCCTGTGTCCCAGCAGTGGGAACAATATAGGCTGATTCAGGGGCTAATGGCATGTTTTTCTGCGCAATAAATGTCATATTTCTAAACAAAGAAAAGTAAAACAAATCGTTTCAAAGTTAATTTAAAAAAATCGTCTTTATTTTTTTTATTTATTGTTTTTAAAACAATCACCAAAATGAAATAAAAAGGTTTTACTTCTTCCTATAATTGTAATGAAATAACTTTAATTTAGTTTTTATTTTGAAAAGATTGCTCAAATGTTTTAAAAGTCATCGCATTTTTTTTTATAACCGACCCGCTTTCCGGACCAGTGTATTTACGCAAAGTAGGTAAAGCGCCTGGGCTGGGTTCGAACCAACATTAGCAACATTATTTATTTAGCGATTCCTTGTGATTAGCCTTTTCTTATCTATGTTGAAGTCGGCTACCGGTCTAACCGAATGCAGCTGAATACCAGTATTTTACATGGAGCGACTGCCTACCTGACCTCCACAACCCAGTTACTGGGTAATACGATGCCCCTTGGTAAGACTGGTTGTCAGACTTTCGGGCTTCTGACTATTCGTAAAGACTGTCAAAGATCCACGAATGACAGCCGGGACCAACGGTTTAAAGTGCTTTCCGAGACACGGAGGGGTCACGGTATGTAAAGATGGTCACCCATCCACAGACCAACCGCGGCAAGTGTAGCTTAACCTGATCGATCGACCTGTGCGGCTGATTATTTATCCACGGGCCCCTCCCGCAGCAGACATGCTTATCATCATCACGGATCATAGTCATAGTATAGCAAAGCAACAGGTCGGTAGCCAAAACTTACGAAAAGAATGAGTCAGAACATAGTACAGACGCCAACACATCAAGCTACTACAATCTGTCAAATTTCTTTAATAGATTTTCAACTTTATCGCTAAAGCATAAGGTTCAAAGTTAATTGGGAAAATTTGACAGTTTCGGGTAGCTTGATGTGCTGGCGTCTGTACCACACATCACCTTACCATACCGACGTGGAATTTTCCTTCTGTCACGTTCACAGAGGAAAGATAACATTTTGACACTGAAGTTATTTAGGCTTCATCCAAAATCATGACGTCATGATTGCACCTACAATTAAATTTAACCTAAAGTAAGTTGTATACCGGAGTAATCCCAAATACATGTCGGCCGGTGCCACCGTCGCCGCCGGTAGCAATCTATCTGGTTTAAGATTAAGCCAGGAAGCCGGCACTAACATCGTTAACCAAGCGATTAAAATTAACATCCCTACCTGTTGATTACAACCACAAGGGAGGGTTTAGTTCTTCAGCCTCTGTTTAACTTATGGTGGAGGTCAGCCTCTAAAAGATGTATACTTTTATGGACAATAATTTATTTGATTGTCTACAATTTGTGTTCCATATTATCAATTTAAAGCCTCTCTATAGTACCTAAGTACCCAATGTGAAATTTCATTTGTGATTATAAACATAGCATACATAATCAGCTTATAATGTTCCCACTGCTGGGACACAGGCCTCCTCTCGGTGAGAGGGAGTGGGCTATTATGTAAGTAGTGGTCAAAAACTATTTTGTTTTCACATAAAAACTTTTACGGAAACTCTCTTTGTTGTATCCATGACCAACACAACATTGACAATTCAACCAACTGACATTGTCAATCAAAACGTTTCGTGTAATCTACACAAACCACAAAAAGTGGTGTTTTTTTTAAATTTTTTCGTGTTTACAAAAAAATCAGGTATCTCAAAGTTTTCTATACATTTCTGTGCTGTAGCTTACATTTGGTTAAAGCATTTTATGAGATCTTCTGTAATTGTTTCTATGTCTTCAGTATATCATTCAACTTCACCCCAACACCCAATGCCCTAGATTTATGTACATACCTTCTACCTAGGCAATACCTGGGCTGGACACATCTACCACATATCAGTTTATCAATGGGCCAAACTTAAGACCCAGTGGGTCCCGCTCCGGGCCAGCGGGATTGTCCGAAAGGGTTACCGCTGGCCCGGAACATAAAGGGCTAAGGAAGGAACATGGGTGGGTTTTAGTCAGTAAGAGTCTGACACTCCCTTCCGCTCCACCCAGAGCGGGAGGGGATCCGAAAAAAAAAAAAGTGGGTCCCGCTTATGGCAAACGATATCGCGACAGGCCCAGACGGAGAAGGCGGGATGAGCTGGATTCCTTTAACCGCTTAATCACAGCTAATGAGACACATTGATGTTCTGTTGTAATGGGCTGATATCGTACCACACCGGTATTGAGTGGTTAATGAAGATTGATCCTTGGCAGCTCGGGACAGAGGTGGAAAGAGACTAGGAAGGCCTTTGCCCAGCAGTGGAATATTAATGGCTAATAATAACATTAAAGGCAATACCATGTGAACCACCACCCCTATCTGTGTTAAAGTTAAGATCAACAAGGAAACTATTATGTTTAGTTAATTTATCTACAGTTTTTAATAGAGCCACATTCACAATATTCCAAACATAACAACCACATGCATCACCTACTCTGCTACGATATTTGAGAAGGAGAAGAAAGAAGGAGAGAAGGGATACCTTTGCTACAACACAGCTTATAGCTGTCCATTGGTGGACTTATGCCTCCTAAGCTACGCCACAGCACACTCTCCCTCTTCCAACTTACAAAAATTTCATTGGTACTTGTGTCCCAGACAGGATGACGCTCTCTCCCTCTTCCAACTTACTTACAAAAATGTCATTGGTACTTGTGTCCCAGACAGGATGACGCACTCTGCCTCTTCCAACTTACAAAAATGTCATTGGTACTTGTGTCCCAGACAGGATGACGCACTCTCCCTCTTCCAACTTACTTACAAAAATGTCATTGGTACTTGTGTCTCAGACAGGATGACGCACTCTCCCTCTTCCAACTTACTTACAAAAATGTCATTGGTACAGTCACGAGCACTAATATGTCAACACTTGGCAACTTTCAATTGCGATTTTTTCGTGAAATAACGAATGCAACGTTGAAATACGACACTTTACATAAACCTATGGGTTCGAAAATACTATGTTCGTAATAACATAAAATTTCATTCAAAATTAAAGCAGAAAATCGCCTTTGAATAAAGCCAAGTGTATACATACTTATGCTCGTGACTGTACTTGTGTCCCAGACAGGATGACTCACTCTCCCTCTTCCAACTTACTTACAAAAATGTCATTGGTACTTGTGTCCCAGCAGGATGACGCACTCTCCCTCTTCCAACTTACTTACAAAAATGTCATTGGTACTTGTGTCCCAGACAGGATGACGCACTCTCCCTCTTCCAACTTACTTACAAAAATGTCATTGGTACTTGTGTCCCAGACAGGATGACCCACTCTCCCTCTTCCAACTTACTTACAATAATGTCATTGGTACTTGTGTCCCAGACAGGATGACGGAAGGCAAGTGCACGTTCGGCACGCGCGCGCCTATTGACATACACATGCTCAACGAAATCATCTACAGGGAAGTCAAGCATTTTAGAAACTACAAGATTTACAGGCCTAACTTTGGATGTGAGTATAGAAGAATTGAGGTATTTCAATCTAAATTTACTGAACTGCTGAGCATAATAGTCTGGGTAAGTCAGAAAAAGTGTATTTTTTCATTTAAAGTGGTAATCCTTAAGAGGAAATGCGGTCGGCGAGACTTTTGAAAAAGCTTAAGTAAAAAGTCATAATTCGAGGTTTGGCTCTGGCCTATTTCCTCCTCCAATATTGGACCCATTTAAAAGATATTTCATACACTGAATATGAAGGATAATATACAACGTGCCGCTACAATGGCGACATTAATTTAACACACGGGTAGGGCTAGTGCCCATTAATCATATTTAACTTGATAGGTTAAAATAATACGTAAATTGAAAAAAAAATTTTTTCAAACAAACTAAATAATATTATATTAACTAAAATTGGGATCACCCTTGCAAAAATTCATTCATGAAATTACTTACGTAGCTGCTGGTTACGTTGACTCGGAGCGGCAACGCGCGTCACTTCGCGCGCTGGCAACCGCGCAAGCGCAACGCGTATTGTACCTACTCGTGATCGGTCCGATTCTTTGACGGCATTTATCAAAGAAACCGAGCGGCGGCGGCGGCGCAAGTGGTACCTACAGCGGAGGTGCTTAGTCAAACGTTTATCATATCACCCTCTCTTGTTAGATACTATTAGTTATAACTGTCATCACTTATCATCACATCACTAACACTGCTTTTATTTGTAGGCGGTCGATCTGGGCGTTGAGACCTAGGATCCACTGGCCGGTTTTCGCGGATGCGCTGAAGAGCTCCTACAATAGTGCGAGGATTAGTAGGGCATTGTCTTGAATTGCCATATCTCTCGCGATATGTTCTTATCGCAAGGGCAGCATTTTGTTGACATTCTCCGTAAATTAGGATCATGTCCGCATATTCAGCTGCTGTGTAGTTCGGATGTGTATTTGCCTTCACGATCACAAGTTTACACAAGCACAAAACAAAAAAATAAAAGCGTCTGTATCGCAAGAGATGTAAACGTACTCGTAAAACAAAGCAAAGCGTCTTTATCGCAGCACTGTTAGGCACCAAATTAAACCCAAGGTAAGGTGCAAGAGGGTATAATAAAATTAAATAAAGATCACAAGAATAAAAGGTAAAAAACACGCAAGCCGCCCGGTCGCTAGCCAACCAACAATAACAAGCCCCTAGCAACCGGGTTGCCAGATCTGTCGCCAACACAGCACCATAATCTAATTAAAAATAAAACAACCGCTGCGCAACAGTTCTTTATGTACAGGTTGCTCTAAGATGCTATTTTCTAAAATTTTAAATAAATCCGTAAATAATAACGTTTAATGGAAATAGAACTTCTTCATGAAACGAAAATGTGAAAACGTATACGTGTGTTAAATTAATGTCACCATTGTAGCGGCACGTTGTATACTGTGTCCCTATGTTTTCCATTAATAGTTGTCAAGTTTGTACACTAGGCCTCTGTTGACAGCAGTTTAAATCGGCAATTTTGAGCATTTTTTGAGGGTTCTAGTCTTCGATCAATAATAGTACTAGATGCCCGATAAGCGCTTCAAAAACGGCCCGAAAAATACGAGCACGAATACGTTTGTGCTCTTATTTCAAATTAGTATGGTCCAATCATAGCCAATGTTAAGACGTCAAAATGCCTGAATGCGCGTTCAAAAGTTGTATAAATAACCACCGTAACACCAAGATTTTGGAAGGAATATCTTTTTTTCGGTAAGTTTTTATCATTAAATGTTTTTCATAAAATAGTAACACAGTTAAATAGTAAATATAAATCAATTAGCAAATATTATGATTGTTTGGCCAATGTTTGCGACAACGCGCCAACTATACTAACAAACATTGAAGCATTGAAATGTAATTCCAAGAACTACGTCTAGTTCCAAATTCGAGTAAGTACGAAATTGTCAACAAAATGTTTTTAACCTTATTGCTTAGAAGTTAAGTTTCATTTTAGAATAAATATTTTTGTACTTATTATAAACATGACTTTTTATTTTCAAGTGACATTTTAAATTTATTGCTTCGATGACAGAAGGACTTAAATATTAATCATTTGCAAACGTAATTAAACTTTATGTTAGTGTGTTAAGGTTTATAATAATCTGAAGTTGTTAATATTATTAAACTTTTTTCTATAGTTCGTAGTAAGAAATATAAATGTTTATGTGTGTGCAAACGTGGCCACTTTAGCGACTTATTTTTGTTCCTAATCATTCATCTAGTACTATTATTGATCGAAGGTTCTAGTGCTTATAAAAATAATGTATCATCAAAAAGGAAAATATAGGGACATACAAGTAGTTAATATTTATCATTCTGTAAAAAATCATTGCATTCTGGTCATTAACAGGAAAGAAAACAGGCGAGAGCGTTTCTATGGAGAAACGACCACGCATTTCCTCTTAAATTAATTATTTACAGGGTGCCAGGGACATCAACGCACATACTGTTACCATGGATTTAGTACAACATGATTCTGGACACCCTTTTTTTTTTTTTTTTGCGGATGGGAAATCATCAAATGACCCCTCCCGCTCTGGGTGGAGCGGAAGGGAGTGTCAGATTCTTACTGACTAAAACCCACCCGTGTTCCTTCCTTAGCCCTTTATGTTCCGGGCCAGCGGTAACCCTTTCGGACAATCCCGCTGACCCGGCAGGCTTCGGCCCTATGGGGCCCCTCCTCGATGCTGACATCTCTTTGAGGCGCGCGTGGAACACGTACGCGCCGTCCGGCACGGGCCTGGTCCTGATCGGACGGTGAGCTACCCATTACTCTCCGCCCGCAGGCCCGCGCCTACGGTGGCCGGGAGTCGTCGCGCGGCTCCCGACGCCCGGAGCGTCTCCCGCGGCGGCTGGGACGGGAGGCTCTCTCCCTGAGCCGTCCCGCCACCTCCTTCGCTAGCATGACTGCTTCGCAGAAGGAGGTGACTGCCTCCCACTCCCTCTCGCCCCGGACCATGGCTTGCACCAGGGCCGGGCGCGAGAGGTCGCCGCCGCTGCCGATCGCCTCTACGAGGACACGGCGGTGCTCCGCCCAAGCGGGGCAGACCTCCACCGTGTGCTCCACCGTGTCCTCTGGATTCTGGACACCCTTGGTTACAATTTTTCGTCGGTTATTAAAAAAGTTTTCTACAAAAATGTATGGGACAGCTAATTCTTGTATTTTCATGTCTTATCTTACATCGAATGTTTTTTCTGTAGGTTCAAAATCATGTACTAAATCCATGGTAACAGGTTGTGCGTCCGTTGTGCGAATTTCTCAGTATCAGCCCCGAGTCTGACCTAGGACCGTTTGATGTCAATAGACTTGCCCCCTATTACATGGGACTTAAACATACCCAACGACATGTGGGTGTACCATAGATAAACGTCTATCTAACCTTCGAGGACTTCAGGTATTATAGAATAGAATACTCTATATTATGTACACCATATAAATTACAGACATAAAAATAGAAACTGTACATGTGACACATTCATCATCATCTGCCTAGCCTTTTCCCAACTATGTTGGGGTCGGTTTCCAGTCTAACCGGATGCAGCTGAATACCAGTATTTTACATGGAACGACTGCCTATCTGACCTCCACAACCCAGTTACTGGGTAATACGATACCCCTTGGTGAGACTGGTTGTCAGACTTTCGGGCTTCTGACTACCCGTAACGACTGTCAAAAATCCACGAATGACAGCCGGGACCAACGGCTTAACGTGCTTTCCGAGTCACGGAGGTGTCACGATATGTAAAGATGGTCACCCATCCACAGACCAACCGCGCCAAGCGTAGCTTAACCTGATCGATCGACCTGTGCGGCTGTTATTATTTAGCCATGGGCCCCTTATATGGTGACACATTATGTTATGTTATTTGCGTTCGCAGCCATACCCGTGACCGGCAAGTTCTACGCTTCCCACGATCAGTTGAAGGGGGAGACTATTGAAGAAACAAAGAAGGTGCAGGACTACCACGACAACGTGTCGCAGACCAGAGCCAAAGGACCACGCAGCAAGTATGACTCGCCGGCTACCGAGAACCAAGTGTAAGTTGGTAGTAGTAAGTGTTGGTTGTTGGTGTATCTGTGAAGTTGAGATCGACGGGGAAGTACTACGGGGCAGTCAACAAAGATACGTGCCCGTCCGAATGTAGTCCGAAACTTCAGAATGAAACCTACATCCGGTTAATAAACTTTTTCGGATGGGTAAAACCACATCGGGAGTAGAGACGGCGGTCAAATCGTGGTGTCATTCATTCTTAGCATGGGCCCCAAACTAAATTGATTCCGCAACCGTTCTCAAGACCGATTCGCCATTGGACTGTTCGTCGACAGGATCATTAATCTTATGTCCGTAGGTGATACGTAATAGAAATCGACCATAACTTCGGCCGAAACTACGGATTTCGTGCTTACGGAGTAGACCTCCAGACCTGTTTCTGCCGCCAGGCAATGTTGCTACGTTGAAGTACGGGGGCCGAAGTCCATGAGACTTTTCCGCTTTGCCTCTAGGTTGACGACGCATGTGTGCAAAGCCTCTGGAATAGATGTCCACTGGCGGCGGCGACCACGTACCTCCAGGGCCCTAATTCACTAAGACCGCTTAATGATTCCTTTCGTCGAAACCACGTAAATTCCTTTCCTTATCACGACATGTGCTGTCTCAATCTGTAAAAAATACGAGTTATTCTGGTCTGATCCCTGAACCCCCCTCCACCCCCCCTCGATCCCCTGCTAGTTCTTCTTCTGTTTTAATTTCATTCATTGTCAAGCTTTTGGCATTGATTGTCGCTGAGATGAAATTGCGATTCGATTTTGAACGCTTTTAATTACGGGAACTGGCTTTCTGACAGTGGCGTAACTATAGGGTGACATTAGGGCAAAATGCCACGGGCCCCCAGCCAGAGCGGGCCCCCGGTTCGAGAGGGCCATGAGCACAGGAGGATCCTAACATAAGGACAGAAGCAGTCAGTGTTAAATTTTGTAGGGGAAAATATGAAATGTACGCGGAAGAAGTCGCGATAGAAGTGCTAAAAACACTACGTTGGTTGAGCTTCTATACATTGAGGGAGGGCCCCATCCCTTCCTTGAATTTGCCACGGGCCCCAAACGGTAGAGTTATGCCACTGCTTTCTGACTACTGAGCTACCTTGACCATTCACATTAGTTAAAAAAATCCATTTTTTCCTATTGTATTCATCACGTCTTTTTAGACGTCGCTTAACGTATTCAATAAAATACCTACACAATTGAAAAACTTTACCAATCCAACACACAAAGACTACCCTCATATTCTAAGTTGTTTCTTGAAAACTTATAATATGGAGGTCTGCCTCGGGCTAGAGAACTTGGAAGTTAATCTACGTACGACTGCAGTTGGCTGTACTTGGCAGTACTTAGTGATAGTTTGAGTTCATCTCATTGTTTGCTGCACGACTTTTTTAGAGATCCGTACACAAACAGTGCCATTGGAACCCTATTGCTCCGGGACCCATCCGTCCGTCTGTCACAAGGCTGTATCTTTAGAACCGTAATAGTAAAACTCTTAATATAGTGTTTGCTATTATTGCCGCTATAACAACAATGGTGATGAAATAATTTACACTAAGTAAAGCCCCTGTCTTGATTCGAACCTACTACGACCCGAACTCGTAAGTTGCGGCCGTTACCACTGGGCCACCACTGCTCTTCATGGTAATAATGGCAAAGTAATTACTGTAATTTAATAAAAAGTAGCGTTAAAATATTGTTCAAAGAAGAGTTATGTTTTTCGCGCCTAAGTATCTTTTTAATGTGCGCGCAGGCCCCTCTATTCCATTGGGCAATCTGGGCAAGTGCCCAGGGCCCCACGATCGACGGGGGCCCCGGCCTGCCCTCAAAAAATCATTCTTTGCAGCCAATTTTCTTTTTTCTTTCCATTCAATGTATTATTAGTACCCCATTCAATTACAAAATAATGAATTAGCCGTGCGAATTTCAATTGTGATTGTAAAGAAATAAAAATAATGTTAGAATTTTACTTATAGGTAGGTTGCTTATTTACATACGTACAGTCACGAGCACTAATATGTCAACACATGGCAACTTTCAAATGCGATTTTTTCGTGAAATACGAATGCCACCTTGAAATACGACACTTTACATAAACCTATAGGTTCGAAAATACTATGTTCTTAATAACATAAAATTTCATTCAAAATTAAAGGAGAAAATCGCCTTCGAATAAAGCCAAGTGTATACATACTTATGCTCGTGACTGTACACCGTGCGATCAGCATAATAGATTAAATAATTTTTGTTATACCTTGCAATCAGTAAATTTTAACAAAATAATTTGTATATTGTTATCATCATGTAGGTACCCATGGTTATTGTGTGTAAAGTGTTTGTTGTAAGCAGTTAAAACTACATAAATCTGTCATAAGCTTTGAAAGGTGAATCACTAGCCTCATAAAGTGCCTAAAATTTAATGAGTTAATGTAACTTAGGTTAAGTGCATTTTGTTTATTGTTCCATTGGTAAATAAAGATATTTGAAAATGAAAAAATGAAATGAATTATCATAAGCACCCTCTTTATATGTATTCTTGTTTCAGTTACGGCTGGTACAACAAGCCACTGGTGCCGATGAATCGCAGCGACAATCGGTTCTACTACCCGCAAGTGGAAAGCAAACACACGAAGATCGAAATCGTCATACTTATGTGCAATCCTAGGAATAAAAAGGAGAAATGATCTTGGGCGATTAACACGCGGCACCGCGCACCGCCGCGGAGGCGGTGGCGGTAAGGCGGATTTCGTAGCGGTGCCCCGTGCGGTAAGGCGGTTTACGCGCCTGTCCGCGCGGATGGATTTAACACGGTTTTGACCAGTTTGATCACTTTTTCATCGTTTTTAAATTGCAACACGTCCTGCACCCACGATGATCCGCGCGGTTATGCGGCGCCCCGTGTGTGTATGAGAGGCGCCGCCGCCTCACCGCGCGGACGGCAGCGCGGAGGGGCAGTGGCGGTGAAAGCACTGCTCGACTGCGCGGCCAGGCGGTGTACGTGTGTTAGGCATCTACGAATTTATTAGAGACCAATGCGACATGAGATGAGAGACGCTTCACCGCCTACCGCGGCGGTGCGCGGTGCCGTGTGTTAATCGCCTTAGGGTGCTTTTAAGGCGGACGCATTTGGACGGCCGCTACCGCAACGCAAAAAATCCTCCAATATCACTTTCGTACTTTTTGTATGAACCATGGCAGACTAGGCGGGCTGCGTCGCGCTTTTTAGGGTTCCGTAGGAAAACAAGGAACCAGGAAGTAATAGTCGGCTAACTTATACAGTGTTGGTACCAACTTGGATAAGTAAAATCCCATAGAAAATGAGTTAGATTGCGTTTAGCCAGTAAGTACATTGTAAAGCCTGATTTACACGATACCTAGAAGTTTCTGAAACGTTCAAGGGCAATAATCGCATGCCATATAAAGTAGGTACGTTGAATTATTGCCGTTCAAAAATCGCATGCAATTGTTTACAGGCGTGCGATTTCCGTAATGGTAGGTATACAATATTGAACGCAATTTCATGACGGCGCTTTCGTGCCACATAAACGATCCCCCGATTCGAAAGCCCTAAACTAAATACTTATGTTTACAATCAGACTCTGAAACATAATGTAAACTAACAACTTAAGCTTGCCACTCCCTAGTTGGTATATGCTACACAGAAAATTGGCCACTGTACGCCAAAAGATTCCATCCATCCATAACCCCATAACCAGCCTATAATGTTCCCACTGCTGGGACACGGACCTCCTCTCAATGAGAGGGAGTGGGCCGTAATCCACCACGCGGGCCCAGTGTGGGTTGGTGGATGTCACATGTCTTCGAATTTTTGGTTCTAGGACAGGCCGGTTTCCTCACGATGTTTTCCTTCACCGTTTTGAGAGCAGTGGTGATGAAATAATTTACACAAAGTAAAGCGCCTGTCTGGGTTCGAACCTACGACCTACAATTCGTAAGTCGTGTCGGTGATCACTGGGCCACCACTGTGCTCAAAAATTGCCAAAAGATTAAATTAAGTAAAATAAAAAACCTTCATTTTTGAAAATATTTTTTCAGACTGAACCCATCTTTATTTTTTTATATGATAGGTACTAGACTAGCTGACACCCGACAGACGTTGTCCTGTCCTAATTTCAATACTCAATTCTTACAAAAATCCCTTAGACAATACTTTTTTTTTATTATTGCTGACCTTTTTTTTATTATTGCTCTTGATCTTGATCTCGCCTGACTGCCTTCCACATTTATACTCAAAACTTTCCTCATGACATTTTCCTTATTCCTTCGCATGACATCCCCACCGATACTTTTATACATTTATAATACCGTTTTTGATAATTTTAAATTTTTATAACACACTTTGTAAGTAACGCAGAAATGAAATCAATAAATTAATTTTTATAACTAAAACCTATTTTTTGTAGTGGGCTCAGCCTGTTACAATGTCTTTGTTTTTAAACCTGCTATCCTTAATAAGTTAAAGAAAAGAAAATACTCGGTGATTAGAGCCTTTTCTTGTAGAACAGCATAATCATCCTATAATGTTCCCATTGCTGGGACACAGGTCTCCTGTCGGTGAGATGGAGTGGCATGTAATCCTTCGGGACCAGCGGGTTGGTAATGTCCCACGTCTTCAAAATTTTATTTCTTAGACATTTTGTTTCCTCATGATGTTTTCCTGCACCGTTTTAGGAACAGTGGTTCGAACGTACGGACGCCAGCAGGTCAACCTACCCGAAACTGTCAGATTTTCCCAATCAACCTTGAACCTTATATTTTAGCAATAAAGTCGAAAATCTATTAAATAAATCTGACAGATTGTAGTAACTTGATGTGCTGGCGTCTGTACGACCTACAACTCCCTAAAGGTCGCAGCACACATGTAACACCCGACGCCATCCCAGGCTTACTTATTGGTCAAATGACGAATTCAACGAGATGAAAAATGTGGCCAATGAGTAAGCTTCATTGATGTCCCGTAACGTGGTGTGTTATAAGTCTGCGTTACCACTGGGACAGTCGGTCGATTCTGTAAAAATCTCACCGTGAAAACTTAGGTGAAGTGAGTTAGTTTTTACTAGGAATTGACACTATTGACAGCTCACTCCGCGCTCACTTCACCTAAGTTTTCACGGTGAGATGGTTACAGAATCAAACTGCAGCACTGTTCTCTCTTTGTGATTACACATTGATACAGTATTATGGAACGTGACTGTACCTAAACAACACCCTAATTGCGAAAGACACTGTCAATCTAAATATTTTTGAAGTATATTGCTAATCCATTGATTCGTATCTTTGAGAAATGTGTCTGCTTAACAACGTAAACAACGCAATGGATGTTGTTGAACTGTCAAAATGAAAGCCACTGCTACTGATAGTGTGTTACGCAATTATTACTCAGAACGTAGCTTTTCGGGTTTCGCCGGTTTTGCCCTGCAGTGGGACATTTTCGTTTCCACTGGGCCCCACTCCTCTCGCTATTATAATGTACCTATACCTACCTAATAATGTACCTATATCTTTGCTAATGGGTTTAGAACGAGTACAAAGAAACACAGTTTCAAGTTCTACAGCTATTTTTTATTTATTCATCAGATTTTTTATCCTCAGTGGCATACTGGTTCCACTTGCGGGAACATTTCTTCTTGTAGTCACTATTGTATAGCGGATTCAAGTGAGCTGCTGCAACGCGGTCCCTGGAACCGAAACCCAAAATGTTTAACAATGAAGAAAAAATAATTAATAGTTTTAATGCTGCGTTTAGAGGCAAAAATTGTGTCTGAGGCCCTAGGTCAAATTAAATCAGCTAGCGAAACTCTAGTGACGTTATCGGTAACGATATAAAGTTAAGTGAATTCCAAAATTCAAAATTACAATAAGGAGGTATCGTTGGTCCCAAACTAGGCACAGCCTGTGCATCTTGGACACCATAGAAAAACAAAAAATCATCATAAATATCTCAATATATTTATTTTTATTCTATGTTGTTCCACTGCAGACAAAGGCCTCCCCTTCGGCTGTCCCCGTCCTATCTACAATCTACGCCAGCACATCAAGCTACTATACAATCTGTCAAATTTCTTCAATAGATTTTCAACTTTATCGCTAAAGCATAAGGTTCAAAGTTAATTGGGAAAATTTTACAGTTTCGGGTAGCTTGATGTGCTGGCGTCTGTACAATGCAAGGTAAGTTGTGAACTAAATAAACCAAAAAAAAAACAACAAACCAATGCATACCAGATGTATGCACGTAAACGAAGCAAAAGGAGTGATTGTGATCGTAGCAGGTGGCGTTCTTATAGTTTCTGCCTACCCCCCTATAGTTTCTGCCTATCAGACGTGAGTTTATGTATAAACTAGCTGCTGCCCGCGACGTCGTCTGCGTGAAGGCTCTACAGCACCAAAAATACCTAAGATGCCAGTGTCGCTATAGCATTATAAAGTAAAAAACTTTTAAAATAGCATTAAAATATAAGTTTTTTTTTTGCAAGCGAAGCAAGTGAAGAGAGTTATATGGGAATCCTGCTGAGTTCAGTCATAAGAGGTGACTGAAGGAAATAGAGGAAATAATGCAGGAATACATTCCAGGACACAAAAGAGTAAAAATACGTTCAAAGGTATCATAATATACCTTACAACACTTCCCTATAAACTACGTTGGTAGTTATGCTGCCAGGAGCCAAAATGTGTGATGACGCGGGAGCAAGCGACGACGTACAGTTGCCCGTGTGAGAAGCAACTCGTCCTGACGTCGACATCCACTGCCCTCAGTGTCTGCCCCTGCGACTTATTGATGGTCATCGCAAAGCAAACACTCACGGGGAGCTGTACGCGCTTGAACTGGAACGGGAAGTTATGCTTATGAGGTATGAGGGGAATGCGTGGTATAAATACTGCCTCGCCGACGCCACAACCCGTAAGAATTTCCGCCTCAATGGTGTGTCTGTGGAGCGAGATGACTTTAAGGCGGGTCCCGTTACACAACTTCGGAGGAGATAGGTTCCGAAGAAGCATAACCGGGACACCGCTTCAGCTTGAATGCGCTGGAAGTCCACTTGCTGACAGGGAGTTCAGAAATTCCACGGGATAATGTGTGGCGTCATCTTGCTTGACAACAGTGTTTATCGAGGTGTAGACCACTTCATTCCCCTCAATTTCCGAGAGAATGCATTCGTTAATTGCTGCAGCCTGATCATTTTTGGGCGTCAAAATGGCCCGCTCACACACCTAAGAATTCTGCTGGTGCGGTATACGACTGAATGTCCCCGTACACACAGCGAATGAGTTCTTCTAAGCTGGAAACCACTCTACCGAGAGACTCTGGAAGCACCACCTGTCTACCTCTCTCTTCTGGTAGAGTGCCTTCGCCAAGACTTAGAAGGACATCGGAGAATTCTTGAGCGCGTGCATTGCCGCCGAGCCGAGCTCTCATATTAATGGTCAAGCGCAGCGTACGAACTCGTGACCACAACGAAGGTCGTTTCAACGAAGCATTCACCTCGTCAGCCCTCGATCCTCGGCCATCGTACACTCATCCCATACGATCAGAGAGCAATCCTTGAGCACGTGTCCCTTATCGCGGTTACGTGACACACCACAAACAGGTGTTTCGGCGCTCTCTAAATCGATGGGAATTTTAAACATGGCATGTGCTGTCTTGCAGTCCCGGAAGCAGTGTGGCAGCGATTCCCGACGACGCTACAGCAATAGCAATTTTGCCTTGCCTCCTGACCTCTGCAAGTATGCCAGTGGTAACAAATGTTTTTCCTGTACCACCAGGAGCATCCAAGTAAAACATTTTACCCTGGTTTTGTCAAACGCTTTCAAGGACGGTGTCATAAATTTGTTTTTGCTCTGTAGAGAACAAAGCGACATGGTCATTTCGTATGGTGGTCATTTCGCCGTCTCCGACTTCCGACTCGTAGAAAATCTTCAGACAGATGATGGCGATACTTCTCCCACAAAGCTACCGGGTTCGCGACTCCACAAAACACCAAGATGACGGCAAACAGATGACGCATGCGGCTGGGACTGTCACTGACGCTCGCCTCCGCGAGGGTGTCAGCCCAATTTTGGTCACCGTCGAGAAGGTGACGTGCTACGCAGGCTGCGCGGTAAGTGGGAAACTCCACGCCATCAAATGTCCTCAGTGTAACAACCGCAGAAAATCGCATTCGCCATTATTCGGATGCACGGTATAATTTAAGTTTATAAATAGGTATACGACATGAAAATATATTAATTACCAAGCAATAATCACACAGATAAATACCGAACAAAAGTATTAACAGTCAATGTTTATTTTGTACTAACAACATGAAATTGATCTTCATCAATTTCATGTTGTTAGTACAAAATAAATGATCATCATCAATGAACATAACTTTTTTGTAATACTTAACACCGCATTTTTTTTAAATTGTCTTCCTCAACTCTGCTCAAGATTTTGAGGGTTTTGTTGGAACTTGAATTTGTCAAAACGAACTATACGATACAACTTTTATGAAGAAAATGCACATTACCATCTATGAATTTTAAGAATAACTAACTACTAACCTCACCAACATGATCAAATTTAAATTATTAATTTCCAAAAAGTGTTGACATGTAACTTGATTTGATTTTTATGAAATCTCATAGATGGCGCTGCTTCAAAATTGTCTTATACTACTAACTATGTTTCTCTGCCCAAGTTACTTTAATGGCGTAAAAGTTTTTATAGTGTAAAGCTAGATAATAATGCGACTTACTCAAAAACAACATATAAATATGCGTCGTTAGATTACACGCTGTCACAGAATGCGTAAGAAAATTAAAGATTCACAGCTCCTCCTCGTAGGTGATAGCGTGATAATATGTAGCCTATATGTTGACCCGACCTCTTAGTAATATTCATGCAAAATTTGAAGTAAATCCATGCAGTACTTTTTGAGTTTAGCCCGGACATATATACAGACAAAAATTCTAAAAACTATATTTTTGGCTTCGATATCGATTGTAGATCACGCCCCAAGTATTTTTTTTATATATTCTATGTACAGTTTTGCCTTTCCTACGATTTTATTATATACGATTTTATTATATATGATAGCGCTGGCAAATAACAACAGTACTATGGACTAGAATAAACGTCACAACGGCTGATGACGTAACGGAAACATGAATCAGTGTAATAAATAACTAAGTGATTTTGCATTAAGTACAGACGCCAGCACATCAAGTTACTACAATCTGTCAGATTTCTTTAATAGATTTTCGACTTTATTGCTAAAACATAAGGTTCAAGGTTGATTGGGAAAATCTGACAGTTTCGGGTAGGTTGACCTGCTGGCGTCCGTACATTATAAAATCGTAATAAATTAAGTATTGTTAATTTTAAGGTATGTTGTTATTTAAATATTAATTTAAAAGTTTACTAAGGAAATTGGAACATTGTTACTGTTAGTTATTTTTAAAATTAGTGTTACTTCACTAAATTTACAATTTAAAGTATTTAAAAAGTGTTATTAATTACAAATCAAATATTGTGCGCAATTACATTATTAAATAATATGTACAGTCTTAATTGTATTTTAAAACAGGTGTCAACGGAAGTCGTTGCTGTCTGACGTTGACAGTTGTTTGAACGTATAAATAGGCTCGCTCTAGTCGCAGAGCGCACAGTATAAAATTGTATTTTGAACAGTGTACATCTCGATGTAAAATTAAGTGAGTGAATTATTATTGGTTGTGTTGTGAGTGATTAAAAGTGTTTACAAGATGTCTGATCGTTATCATTCGAGGTCCCCGAGTCCTCCCGCTCTTACATCAGAAGAAAGGGATGAGCCCGCACCTGAACTGGACCCATCAACGTACTCGCCTACCCTGCCGACCTCTCGACCAGGAACTTCGGAAGAGCTGAATTTACTTCGCTGCCAGATCAAGTTGCTGGAAAGGATGGTTTTCCGGAACCAAAACACAAGTACCCACAAGCTAAGTGAAATTTATTTACCAAATTATGACCCCGACGAGCATAAAATAACAATTGAGGAATGGTGTAAACAAGTTACCTCATTAATCACCATGCGAGGTTGTTCACAGTTTGTTGCTATGATGAAGGGATTAGCATGCTTGCAAGGACGCGCCAAGCAATGGGCAGACACTAATGCTCATTCTCTTGCTAATTGGGATTCACTCCAAAGGGAACTCATAGCACAATTTAGCGGCGAAACAAGGTACAGTTCGCTTCACAAATAAGGTCCCCTTGGTATTGACATCAAACCTATTTAAGTTTTTCGTAATGTGACGTAAGTGGCGTGTTGGTCTAATGGTTAACACTGCGGCTTGGCGATGCGGTGGTCACGAGTTCAAATCCAAGGATGAGAAGATTTCTTTTTCCTTTATTTTATTTATTTATTTATTTACCCTTTTTTTAGTTTCTTTATTAGGTGATTTTCGTTAATTATTATTTAAGAAATCAAATGGAGGTTTGTAATAAAAGCTAGGCATTTTGATAAACAATATTCATTTATTTTTCTAATTACATTTCTAGGACTTCATGGAATCCACTTCCAGGTTGAGTATACAGTTTTCTATCTGTGTTAAATTGGGGTTATTTACTTAGAATATTAACTAAACACAAAAGAGATACCCTGGATGAGGTTTAGAACGTTTAACACTAGATAAAGGTTCGTTTATATATATATTTATAGAAACATAACTACAATAATATTTATTTATTTAAAGTTGTGAAAACAGATTTTTTTTATACTTACTTATCGGAAAAGACCTTTAAAAAAAAAGAAATTTTGTCTTTTGTGTCTGTGAATTACAGAGGAAGAATCAACATGCTAAACTATAATAGTATAGCAATATACATCTTTCTCTTTTATCACATTTTCTAATAACCCTTATTTAACACAACATTAGAAAAATATGTGAGGTCAGATGGTGCATCGTTAATACATTACAAGACTACTTGTAAACCAGATTATCTGGATTGATAATAATTATAAAGGTTGTTTGTTTTTGATTAACTACGAGATAAGGATCCCACAAATATTGGGAATTAATAACACTTGCTCATATAGGTATGTTCCAACGCAATTTTATCAGATACGTTACACAATCAATCTGCCGAGTAAATTGCCTTATAATAACGGAGAGGATGTCACAGTCTATCACTTCTTGAAGTTTTGAAGGGTGCCACTAAATGAACTTTCACAATATTACGTTGTCGCTCCATTTGTATTTTCTCTGGCCTTGGCGATCACATTTCACATCACCCGTCGCTTGATACCTTTGTATCCATCTACGAACTGTTTTTCTCTGCAATGAAAATAATAATATTAGAAATACATAAAAACATCCAACTAGTAAGTAATAATGCAACATTATTGCAACAATAAATAGGTAATATGTGGAAGTATAACATAAATCTTACCGTTATGCCCATAACTCGTGCTATTTTCTTTATGCTTTGTTCCTGTTCCCAGATAACAACAATTTTAGCCTTCAAAAAAGTTGTTAATCAAACCATACCATCGGTTAATAGAATCAACTGGTCAAAAACTTAATAAATTTGATAATATTACGACGAAGATAATTACACACAAGCGAATCGGCACGAAAACGAAACCATTTAAAAAATAATTATACCCTCAATCACAGTTTACTAAATAAAGCGAAGAAGTATTCTAAATTCAACCTTAACTCGCAGTTCATACAGCAGTTAAGTTTCTGAAGTAAAATGACGGTAGTGCAACAATCGGAATCAACACATTAAGTATATTCAACCAAACAAGCTAATTTCAACCTTATCTTTTAGTTAATTGAGGAGTTAATGCGTATTGCATTTTGTAAAACTAAGGTATTAAATATAAAACGAAAGTTGAAATTTAAACCTTATTATCTAGAAGATTAGGCCGTTAATAACCTTGTTCGTTTTATGGAGTAATACTATTCCAATTTTCGTTGAGGTTGACAACTGAGCCAATAGCCTAGTAGTATAAGACACGGTCTCGATGATCGGCTGGCGCCTGGTGATGCGGGTTCGTATCTTAATCGCACGCAAAGTGTCTTTTTGTAAGTTATTCTTGGTATACGGTTCGGCCAGAAGGAAGCCGAAAAAATACCTTAAAGAATTATTAAAAACTTGAATGAAACTTGCAAATAATATCTGAGGCGGACCGTTGGATGCGCTCGGGCAGAGATGGGTGCGGCGGCGGGGGAGGGAGCTGCTCAAGGCTCACGTGACGCGCCAGCGCCGCCGCGCCGCCGCGCCGCCCGCCGCGTCGCTCGAGCGACGAGCGATGGCGGGCCCGAGCGTGCTCGGGCGATAGTCTTTAAGTCTTGGGGGGGTTCCATTTCTCTGACGCTGACTGTACATTGTGTACGTCAATGCATTTCGGGAATATACTTCAAATCAGGCCAAATCTTTTTCTGAATATGTTGCCGAATCATGGCGCTTGTTCTCAAGAATTTCACCGAATGCTCCAACTGAGCTCATGGTGGAAGCTGTAATATCTGGCATAAGACCAAAGTTTTACCAAGCTGAACTCCTCAGGTCAGCACCAAGATCACAAGCTGAACTGATAGCCACATTGGCGAACTATCTTAAACGACCCGCCGATGCAATGTCAGATGAACCCCGTGCTAAACAACCAAGGCTTGACCTCCCAACAACTGTGACGTGTCACAACTGCAACAAACCAGGGCATATTTCTCGTGATTGCAGGAACAGACTTTGTGAAATCTGCAAGAAACCAGGCCACACATCTGACCGCTGCTGGCATAAAAAGAAAAATGAATCACAATCGGAGAAGACTTCGGTTCCTGCTACTGCCTCAACAGCTGCACCACCACCTTCACGCCGGGAAGTCAATACGATCCAAAAGGAAAAGGCGCCTAACGAAGTTCAACTACAAATAGGTGATATCATTCTTTCTTGTTTAATTGATAGTGGTGCCGAATGTTCGCTTATTAAGAAAAAAGTTTCTGGGTCAATTAAGGGTAAACGCCAAATAGAACTTTTGCAATTACGAGGGTTTGGGGGCAGTAGCATACCTTCGAGTGAATCTATAAACACTGTAGCCACATTTAATGGTGTGACATTCGAAGTCAAACTTCATGTTGTTAATGATTTAAATTATGATGTCATTTTAGGAGTAGACTCTATCAAAATACCGGGGATTAAAATTTCAATTACAAACGAAGGAACTTCAATAGAAAGAGTAAGTTACATTTTTAATTACGAAATATCATCTTTGGCTAATATTGACACTGATTTGAACGATACGTCTCAGTTAATAAGTATCCTAGAAAAACACACAGATTTATTTACTTTCAATAAAATTAAGAAAGTGACCACGGGCCAGTTAACTATCAGATTAAAAGATCCTAATCGTATAGTACAAAGAAGGCCCTACCGACTAGCACCGGTAGAGAGAGAAAAGGTTAAGACAATTATTGAAGATCTTAAAACTAAGGGGATTATTAGAGATAGTTGCTCACCTTTTGCAAGTCCTATTTTGCTAGTAAAAAAGAAAAATGGTGATGACCGGCTTTGTGTTGATTTCCGCGAACTAAATTCAAATACAGTTCGTGACCACTACCCTCTGCCACTGATACAAGATCATATTGATAAACTTGGTAAAGCTCGATTCTTTTCAAGTCTTGATATGGAATCAGGGTTCCATCAAATAAGAATTTCAGAAGAATCAATCGAAAAAACTGCTTTCGTTACGCCAGACGGCCAGTATGAGTACTTATCAATGCCATTCGGTCTAAGTAATGCACCTTCAGTATATCAGCGCGCCATTAATGCAGCTTTAGGCGACTATCGCGACAATATTGCACTAGTATATATGGATGATGTTTTAATTCCCTCATCTAGTGAACAAGAAGGTTTAGAAAGGCTAGCACTTGTATTAAAAAGACTATCAGACGCAGGATTTACGATAAATCACTCAAAATGTAAATTCCTCAAGACGTCCATAGAATATCTCGGTAACATTATAAAAGATGGTGAAGTGAAGCCAAATCCCACTAAATTGACAGCACTTAAATTTTCAGAACCACCCAAAACACTTAAGCAACTTAGGCAATTCAATGGTCTGGCAAGCTATTTTCGGCGTTTTATCCCTCAATTTTCCCAACTAATGAGTCCACTATATGGGCTAACAAAAAAAGACGTACCATTTGTATGGTCTCCCGATCACGAAACAAGAAGACAATATGTCATCACACTTCTGACCTCTGAACCTATACTTTGCATTTTTGATCCAACTCTTCCAATAGAAGTCCATACAGATGCTAGCGCCAAAGGTCTCGGGGCGATTCTCATTCAGAACGACAATAATCGTCGCAAAGTCGTTGAATACTTTAGTATGCGCACTAGTGATGCCGAAACAAGATACCATTCATATGAATTGGAGACTTTAGCTGTTGTCAGAGCAATAAAACACTTTCGACATTTTCTATATGGGCGCAAATTTACAGTTGTAACTGACTGCAATGCCCTTAAGGCTTCAAAACATAAAAAGGAACTTACACCTCGAGTTCATAGGCTATGGGCATACTTACAAAATTTTGACTTTGATGTTATTTACCGTAAGGGGGAACAAATGGCACACGTAGATTTTTTGAGTAGAAATCCACAAATCAATATTTTAACAAAAGATCCAGCGTGGATTGTAGTTGAGCAAGAAAGGGACAAAGAACTCAAAAGTCTTCGCGATGCCATAAAGAATAAAGATGACTATGACAAAAAATTTAGTATTCGATCGAATCTCTTGATGATAACCATACAAAACCAAAAAGGAGAATCACTAACTCGTACAGTAGTCCCTGAATCACTTGTTTGTTCACTAATAAATAGATACCACGAACATCTTTTGCATACGGGGTGGGAACGTACTTTGGATAAAATTCGGGAACAGTTTTGGTTTAAACACATGACAAAACGGGTAAGGCAGTTTTGCAATAACTGTTTACAATGCAAAATTGGCAAAGAGCCTTCCGGCAAAAAGCAAATGGAACTGCACCCCATTGATAAAATAAGCATACCTTTCCATACGATACATGTAGACCTTATGGGTAATCTTACCGGCACAAACAAAAAAGCATACGTTCTGGTAGCTATCGACGCATTTACAAAATTTATACTTCTGTATCCACTGAAAGATAAAAGTACTAATGTAATATTAAAGAGCTTCCGCGAAATGATTAATATTTTTGGCACCCCATGTAGAATTATTTCTGACAGGGAATCGGCTATTATGGGCACAGATATTCAAGATTTTTTTAAATCTTTCTGTATTGAACATCATGCTATTGCCCGCGGTACACCTAGAGCTAACGGTCAAGCTGAAAGACAAATGCGCACTCTTAAAGATCACCTTACAGCCATATCGCTAACACAATCGAGAGTTTGGGTTAATAAAATAGGTGAATTGCAATTAGCATTAAATTGTACGAAATCTAAAGCTACGGGATATTCCCCTTTAGAACTCCTGCTAGGTAAAAGATGCTCTCCCCCTGCAATCGAACAGATATCCCTATCTACCGAAGATATAAACAAAGATGAAATCCGTTTAGACGCTGAGCACAGAATGGCCGAAACAGCAGAAAAAAATAAAATACGTTTCGATTCTAAGTGCGCCAAAATTAAACCCTTTCTAGAAGGAGACTTTGTTCTTTGTAAAGACACTCAGTGGTCGGGTAACAAACTAGGACCAAAATATCTGGGACCATATCAAATAATAAAAGTCCTAGACAATCATAGATACGAAGTAAAAGACATTCGGTCTCAGCGAAATAAAAATACTGTAATCACACATGAACACATGAGATTGGTGCCTAATCCTAATTTAACTGAATGAATAGACCGTGATAGCGAGAATAAGGTGAGAAACTGTTTATAAAATTGTTTATGATTGAAAATTATGTGAAACTTTTCATTGTGAGTTGGTTTTCAAGTCAGTCAAGCCAAGTCAAAGACGGGTCTCTGAATCTTTATGATCAAGCCACGATCTGCGACCTCTGAGTTTGATTTTGAGTTGCAAAATGGTTGTATTCAAAGGCCTTGGTCATGGCCAGTGTTTCAGTTGGTTGTTTAAATAAATTTCAGTCAAGCCAAGTCAAAGACGGGCCTCTGAATCTTTATGATCAAGCCACGATCTGCGACCTCTGAGTTTGACAGTTTCACCAGACTAAGCAATGTTGCCTCTGAGTCTGGTCTAAAAGTGTTTGCTGGTGTTTTTAAAAAAAAAAAAAGTTTTCTGTGTTTTACAGAGAGATTCGCTGGCCCTAGCAAGGTCCGCTCGTCAGTATGGCCGTGATAGCGCTGGCAAATAACAACAGTACTATGGACTAGAATAAACGTCACAACGGCTGATGACGTAACGGAAACATGAATCAGTGTAATAAATAACTAAGTGATTTTGCATTAAGTACATTATAAAATCGTAATAAATTAAGTATTGTTAATTTTAAGGTATTGTTGCACGCCACAATTAATGCCTGGTACATGGCGACATTAGTTACCACTAGCGCCATCTAGTATCGAGTAGCAGAACTAGTCGAGTCACGATCGTTCTAGAAAATTCGATACTAGAACTTTGTAGAACTTTCTCGAACTATCGACACCTAGTCGGTCGGGGCCGGTATGTACTCGAACATTCTAGATGTTTCTACAATGGAAGGTTCTAGAACTATCTGCGGCACTATATAAGGCCGGGATGCGCGACGACCGACACAGTTTGGATAAAGCGACAAGAGCGAAAACATCAAGCGATCTTCAAGTGCGAATTAAGAGTGATCAGTAGTGAATTTGTGTTCTTTTAATTAGTGTGTTTGAGTTGTAATTAGTGCTTTTAATTAAAGAGTTATTTTTTGGTTATTAAATCGGCAGTTTTTATTGTCACGAACCCGAAGCTCGTAACAATTGGTGTCAGAAGCAAGGATTATGCCGGTTTTACCCAAAGACGACACGGAGGGTATCCGTACCCGGAGTCATCGCCAGCAGGAGACGGACCAGAGGAGATTCGGTGGAGCAACGCCACAGAGGTCGGAAGGCCAGCTACCGACCTCGGAGGCCGGCCCGTCCACAGCTGCTCCAGCATCATCAGCACCAGATTTGGCTGCTCTGATGATGATGCTGCAGGAGCAAGCTCGCCGACAGGAGGAACAGGCTCGTCGGTTGGAGGAACAGCTCCAGCGGGATAAGGAGGAACAGGCCCTTCGACAGGAGGAACAGGCCCGTCGACAGGAGGAACAGGCTCGGCGGCTGGAAGAACAGCTCCAGCGTGATAAGGAGGAACAGGTCCGCCAACAGGAGGAGCAGGCGCGCCGCCAGGAGGAGCAGATGCTCCTTATGAAGGACCTTCACGCTACCTTCGGGAAAGACATGAAGGAGGTGAAGGATAAGGTTGCTCAATATGACAACCGCCTGTCGGAAGCTGAAACCCGAATCGACCAAGTAAATAATCGGGTTGACAACGTGATGGCTGACGTGAAGGTAACCGTGATGGCTGACGTGAAGAAAACGCTGGATTACCTCAAATTTGGGGATGGAATCGCAGCTCCCGTAGCTACAACACCTTCGCT
This sequence comes from Oligia fasciuncula, assembly GCA_963082905.1. Lineage (NCBI taxonomy): Eukaryota > Metazoa > Arthropoda > Insecta > Lepidoptera > Noctuidae > Oligia > Oligia fasciuncula. Next base: position 10,751,117 of record OY720408.1, read on the forward strand.
ACGTGGATTCAAAGTGCCACCGTTCGACGGTACTTCTTCCTGGTCGGCCTACAAAATCCAGTTTGAGGCTGTCATGAAGGCGAACGGGTGGAATAAAAGTCAGGCCATGACTGCCCTCACCCTAGGCCTGCGCGACCAGGCCTTAACCGTTCTGGAAGCTCTCGGTAAGGAAGTGACTTACGAGCAGCTCCTTGAGGCATTGGAGTCTCGGTATGGTGACGCTCACCTGGAACACGTGTTTCGTGCGCAGCTCAAGGATCGCGTGCAACGCAGTAACGAAAACCTGCAGCAGTGGGCCCTTGAAGTAGAGAAGCTGGTTCGCAAAGCTTACCAGTCCGTACCTGCGCTTATTGATGGGAACCTGGTGCAGGTATTCATCGACGGCATCCGCGACCTTGAAGTGAGAGCTGCTGTGAGGCTCGGGCACCACGGGACGCTTAAAGACGCCTTGGCCCATGCACTGGAGGTGGAAGCTGTGCGGCAGGATTATCGTTCCCATCGCGTCAGGGAAGTTGCAGCGGCTACAGTTCGCGACCGCAATAAAGTATACAGCCCTAGGTGCTACGGCTGTGGGGAAAGGGGCCACCTTCGATCCAGTTGCCCTAAGCGAACTGCAGAAAGAGAAGACGGCCGATCTCTAGAAGGCAGTGCGGCTAACAGCACCGCCCAGCACCAGCAGCAGGGAAACGAGTAATAGCCAGGACTGCGGGGCGGGTGCTGGCTGATGTTCAAAGAGCCCCAAGGGTTTCTATTACACAAACCCATGACGGGAACAGCCTAATCATCAAGGGCGAGGTCAACGGAACGCCGTGTAAGCTGACCATAGACACTGGAGCCTCTCGCACGGTTGTCAGTTCCCAACTAACAAGACGGTCCCTTGGGGACTCCGCATACAACCGAGAACGCATTAATTTGGTAACAGCCACCGGTCAGCGCATACCCGTCCATGGAGAGAAGAAGATGGAGTTGAAGCTAGGCAACATAATCTACCTGCATAATGTCATCGTGGCCGATATAATGGACGATTGCATCCTGGGCCTTGACTTTATGAGAAAGAATTGTTGCGAGATTGACGTCAAGCAAGGTGTTTTGAAATGTGGACAAGAGGAACTTTTCATGGAAGGGGCGTTACCTGGGAATGTGTACAGCCTTAAGAAGATTGTTCTTCCGCCGAGATCGGAAACGATTGTGCCGGTTAGTCTTCCTCGGAATCCTGGGCAAACACATCGTTGTGTTCTCGTGGAAAGAGTAGACAATGACCTTCCATGGAAAGTGGCACGAACTTTGGTCAGAGCCACCGACATCTCAGGGGTACGTGTGCTGAACCTGTGTGATCAGGAACAGATTATAGAAAAAGGCACACTAGTCGGTACTTGCGAGGAAGTGGACTGGTTGCGTCGATGCCAATATCTATCGACTGGGACCCTCAGCAAGGATGCGCAAACGAAAGTGACCACACTTTTAGAAGACTGCCGCAGCGCTCTGTCCCAAAATGAAATGGTCAAGGCGAAGAAGATGTTACTCAAGTACGCCAATGTTTTCTCGTCAAACGATGCTGACATCGGGAAGACTGGCTTAGTTCAACACAAAATAAACACAGGAGAAGAATTGCCTATCCGTCAGCGGCCAAGGAGATTGCCGGTAGCACGTGAAAAGGAAGTGGAAACCATGATTGAGGGAATGGTGAAGGATGGTGTTATTGAACCTTCAGCTAGTCCATGGTGTTCACCTGTAGTGCTGGTAAGAAAGAAGGACGGCAGCATGCGGTTTTGTGTTGACTATCGTCGTCTGAACGACGTTACAAAGAAGGACAGCTATCCTTTGCCAAGAATTGATGACACGCTGGACATGCTTACTGGGGTAAAGTGGTTTAGCACGCTGGACCTGAAAAGTGGCTACTGGCAAGTCGAAATTGACCCTAAGGACAAGGAGAAAACTGCATTCTCGACAGGAAAGGGTCTGTGGCAATTTAAAGTTATGCCGTTTGGATTGTGCAATGCTCCGGCAACTTTTGAAAGGTTGATGGAACTTGTACTTACCGGACTAATTGGCGATGCCTGTTTGGTCTACTTGGATGACATCATCATCGTAGGCCGCACGTTTGAAGAACATCTTCAAAACCTGGAACGCGTGCTCATGAAGATCCAGAGTGCCAACCTCAAGTTAAGTCCGAAGAAGTGTTCACTATTCAAACGACAAGTTAGCTTTTTGGGATATGTAGTGTCTGAAGAAGGTATCCGCACGGATCCAGAGAAAATCGCCGCTGTCAAGGATTGGCCAGTTCCAAAAGACAAGACGCAGGTCAGAGCATTTTTGGGTTTGTGCTCCTATTATCGGCGATTTGTCAAGAACTTTGCAGACATAGCCAAACCCCTGCATAAGCTAACCGAAGAGAAGCGACATTTCTGCTGGGATGAAAGTTGCGACAAGGCATTCCAGGAGCTAAAGGACCGTCTGTGCAAAACACCTATTTTGGGGTACCCTGATGCGGGCAAGGAATTTATAATTGACACTGACGCAAGTGACATAGGACTTGGCGGTGTGTTGTCTCAACGGAATGATGATCAAGAGGTTGTGATAGCGTACTTCAGCAAGTCGCTGTCAAAGCCGGAAAAGAACTATTGTGTCACGAGACGGGAATTGCTTGCTGTGGTAAAGTCATTGCAGCATTTTAGCAAATATCTTCTGGGGCGGAAATTTCACGTACGAACTGACCATGCTGCACTGAAATGGCTATTGCAGTTCAAAAATCCAGAAGGACAAGTTGCGAGATGGATTGAGCTACTGCAGGAATACGACTTTGAGGTCGAACATCGCAGCGGAAAATCTCATGGCAACGCAGATGCATTGTCAAGAAGACCTTGTCCTGAAGACTGCAAGCATTGTACTAGGCAAGAAAGTAAAGAAGTCGTACCTGTGAGGATGCTCAAGACAGACCTCAGCAACGAGTGGAAGGAAAGCCTACAACGTGCACAGCAGGAAGATTCGGACATCAAGCCGATTCTGGAGTGGATGAAGGCCAGAGCTCCTAAGCCCAGGTGGAGTGACGTCTCAGCGATGAGTTCGATCACAAAAAGCTATTGGGCCCAATGGGACAGCTTGGTGATTCAGGATGAAGTCCTGTGCCGTAAATGGGAAAATGCTCGGGGAAACAGCTGTCATTTGCAAATGGTTGTCCCTAAAGCTCAAGTACCGGATGTTCTACGGCTGTACCATAATGGTTGTTCAGGAGGTCATCTGGGAGTAAAACGGACTTTACTGAAGATACGAGAACGGTTTTACTGGGTCCACTGTCGGGACGATGTCGAGGACTGGTGTCGCAAATGTACAAGTTGTGCAGCTGTAAAGGGACCTCAGACTCGTAGTAGAGGTGCATTGAAATTGTACAATGTTGGTGCACCATGGGAGAGGATAGCCCTTGACGTTGCGGGGCCGTTTCCGGTAAGTGAAAGTGGCAACAAGTATTTCATGGTTGTGATGGATTACTTCACCAAGTGGCCGGAAGTCTTCGCCATTCCAAATCAAGAAGCTTCGACAGTTGCAGACAAGTTAGTTCATGAAGTCTTCTGTCGTTTTGGAGTACCTTTAGAGATTCACAGTGATCAAGGAAGGAATTTTGAGTCACAAATATTCCAGGAAACTTGTCGAGTTATGGGTACTCATAAAACCAGAACAACTTCTTACCACCCACAGTCGGATGGAATGGTGGAACGGTTTAATCAGACATTGGAGAGGTACCTAGCCAAAGTTGTGGAAAATCGGCAACGAGATTGGGACAAGCACATACAACCGTTTTTGTTGTCATATCGAAGCGCTGTTCACGAAAGTACATCGGTGACACCAGCTTTCGCAAACTTTGGAAGAGAATTACGGCTGCCTGCAGACCTGATCACCGGAATACCACCTGATGCCCCACGCAGTATAACCGATTATGCGAATGACTTGCGGAACAAAATGAATGACATTTATGAGCACGTCAGACAATCGGGCCAGCAAATGTCTGAAAAGATGAAAACCCGATATGACCGCAAAATGAACAATAAAGGGTTCGACGAAGGTTCACTAGTGTGGTTGCACAATCCAGTCCGCAGCAAAGGGAAATCTCCTAAGCTTCAAGCTAAATGGGACGGACCGTACCGGATTGTGACAAAGATCAATGACGTAACCTACCGGATACAGAAAGGTGCAAGAGGTAGTCCTAAGATCGTCCATGTGGACCGACTGGCGCGTTATTATGGGGCTGATAATGCTCGGGACGAGCATGTCTTAGGAGGGGGCAGTGTTGCGCGCCACAATTAATGCCTGGTACATGGCGACATTAGTTACCACTAGCGCCATCTAGTATCGAGTAGCAGAACTAGTCGAGTCACGATCGTTCTAGAAAATTCGATACTAGAACTTTGTAGAACTTTCTCGAACTATCGACACCTAGTCGGTCGGGGCCGGTATGTACTCGAACATTCTAGATGTTTCTACAATGGAAGGTTCTAGAACTATCTGCGGCACTATATAAGGCCGGGATGCGCGACGACCGACACAGTTTGGATAAAGCGACAAGAGCGAAAACATCAAGCGATCTTCAAGTGCGAATTAAGAGTGATCAGTAGTGAATTTGTGTTCTTTTAATTAGTGTGTTTGAGTTGTAATTAGTGCTTTTAATTAAAGAGTTATTTTTTGGTTATTAAATCGGCAGTTTTTATTGTCACGAACCCGAAGCTCGTAACAGTATGTTGTTATTTAAATATTAATTTAAAAGTTTACTAAGGAAATTGGAACATTGTTACTGTTAGTTATTTTTAAAATTAGTGTTACTTCACTAAATTTACAATTTAAAGTATTTAAAAAGTGTTATTAATTACAAATCAAATATTGTGCGCAATTACATTATTAAATAATATGTACAGTCTAAATTGTATTTTAAAACAGGTGTCAACGGAAGTCGTTGCTGTCTGGCGTTGACAGTTGTTTGAACGTATAAATAGGCTCGCTCTAGTCGCAGAGCGCACAGTATAAAATTGTATTTTGAACAGTGTACATCTCGATGTAAAATTAAGTGAGTGAATTATTATTGGTTGTGTTGTGAGTGATTAAAAGTGTTTACAAGATGTCTGATCGTTATCATTCGAGGTCCCCGAGTCCTCCCGCTCTTACATATATGTGTTTATATTATTTATTTAAACATTATCATTTTTTTTTTTTTTAAATAACACAGACATAAGGATCAGAATTATTTCGTCATAAAGGCAAGCCTTTACGACGTGATTAAACACATAATAATGTTTTAAAGATAACAATATGATTTCGTTAGTACTATATCGCGCCAATAGATGTCGTTACATGTTTCCACTTATTGCAATAAAAATTGTTATAGAATGCTTTAAATTGATTATATCTTTTGATAGACTGAAGCGATTGCGATGAAACAAAGACTAATCACTGCTCCTAGTTCTAGACTATATTTGAGTATAAATATGAACCATATTGGTTTGGTACTTTTTACGTTGAGCCTGTTCAAAATCTGTCACATCCAAACAGACAAACAGACAAACAGACAAAAATTCCAATAATTGAAGAAATGGCATCTGTTGGTTATCCTATAACAGCCCAACTATTTTTTTATTTTTATTTTCAATGTACAGAAACGCCTCGTCTACAGATTTATTATATGTATAGATTGTATGTATGAACGAAATGCATCATGTTTAAATATCAATACTCATCACGTCTCCCTAGATAATTTAATTTAACCTTGTACTTTTGGGCTACTGGCAACTATCTAGGTCCAACATTCGACACATGGTAGGCTAGCTCTCGTACGTTCTGGAGCCTAAACTTTCAAAGGTGACCCTAAACGTAATACTGACCATAAGCTTGCCCATTGTTGAAAACAAAATGCTATGTCGGAGGGCTACAAATAATAAATCCAGGCTGTGTCCAGAGGCAAACTAATAAATACACTCCCGGACTCCTAGATCGAGGCTATCGTGCATTTATTTTTCATATTTTTTAGGTTTCAAAAACGATATAGCTGTTCATGTGCTTCTAAACTGCCCGGTGGCCAGTGGTCGCCACGTACCTACAGGGCAAAGTACTCGACAACCCAGGTAGGTACCATCTGTGAGATGGCCAGTAACATCAAGGAGTAGCTGGCCTCCCTTGAGGAGCTTGGGTGGATCGAATAATGGATTTTCTCACCCGTACGGAAAATACGCGCATTGACGTGGAGTTGCGGACACCAGCCCGTATTACCTTAGTTATAAGTTTCAAAATAATGATGAATCACCATTTTGGTGTCATCATTGTTCCGAATTAGAATTCACGACCATTGAAAACGTTATAATCTTCTATACCTACTATACAAAAAAGTGCAGGGTGGCTCGATATAGGAGTCTGGGAGTGTAAGTCTATCATGTACTCACGCGAATTCTTCATAAGTCTTTGCAGTGTAGATGGCATCACACTTGACGTCGTTTACCTTCCAGTACCGCCTGTCCTGTTCCACAGAATCTTTCAACTGATTTTCAATGGCGGCAAAGTCATCTTGTGTCAGTGGCTTATCCATTTTGAAAACTGAAGCTACCTCGGTAGTGCTTGCAACTCCTCTAAAGAATCTATGAAAGTGTATTTGTATTGTCCCGAAATATAGTTTTCCGCGATGCCTCGTTTGCACGATATCGATGTCAGAAATATTGACGTATCAAATGGTTGCCATGGAAACAGTTTCATTGCATTCTTCGTGCAAACCTTCGATTGATAAATTGGTAATCTCCATGGAAACTGTTATCTTGACGCGTGACCAAAATCGGAAGGAACCACAGAGTACTTTTTGATAGACTGAAAGAAGGAACGCCGCCGTCACCGGGAACGACATGACGTACGACGCCGAAGTAGCATAATGAGCCTAAAGTGTTCCCACTGCTGGGACACAGGCCTCCTCTCGGTGAGAGGAAGTGGGCCGTAATCCACCACGCGGCAGATGTCACATGTCTTCGAATTTTTTGTTCTAGGACATGCCGGTTCCCTCACGATGTTTTCCTTCACCGTTTTGAGAGCAGTGGTGATGAAATAATTTACACAAAGTAAAGCACCTGTCTGGGTTCGAACCTACGACCTACAACTTGTAAGTCGCGGCCGTTACCACTTGACCACCACTGCTCTCCAATCAGGTTGGAATATTTTCGCCGTTTGGGGTTTTCTGCACCTTCAGCAGCCGCCCCAGCACAGCCCACCGTGCTAGGAAGATGGGACGGCGCAAGGGTGTCGACACATGTTGCATCCCACACCAAACCTTCAGCAGCCGCCCCAGCACAGCCCACCGTGCTAGGAAGATGGGACGGCGCAAGGGTGTCGACACATGTTGCATCCCACACCAAACCTTCAGCAGCCGCCCCAGTACAGCCCACCGTGCTAGGAAGACGGGACAGCGCAAGGGTGTCGACACATGGTGCATCCCACACCAAAGGTTAGCCTAACTTCCAGGGCATTATGGTCATTCCGTCTGGTGTCTTCTCATCGTCGCGTGCCAGGCCGTTGGATTCTAAATCAGCTGGCACCCCCGGCGGTGACAAGAGCACGACGGATGATGTAATTAATGCTAGCGTGCCGTGCTATCCGGCCTGCGCTCCTACTGCAAGATAGGCCATGGTGCCCGAGGCAGTCGACAGCTTCACCGCACTGACAGCGGTGCGGAGCCCCGCAAGGAGCGCCCAAACGCAGACAGGTAGCGAGCCGGAAGGTGGTGTCACCCAGGATAGTGCCTATGTTGGGTGACGGGAGTGCTTGAAGCCAGAGCCCCGACTCCCACTCACCCACAACCAGCAGGCGGGCACGCTCAGAAGAATTGGTGGACGTATTGCTATGATTATTCCGTACTAACCTGCAGAGCGACTCATCCCACTGTCTCTGGGAAGATGGGTTTACGGGCTGATCTGATCTTACGGTCTTATGTCATATTTGTCATAATCGTGTAATGTCTACGTAAAGAAACAAAATTAAAATCGGTTCGGGAGCTACGATGCCACAGACAGACACACAGACACGTCAAAGTTATAACACCGTCGTTTTTGCGTCGGGGATTAAAAATGACTAAACACAAGCTCAACCCACCCTCTTATTGACTTATAATAAAGTCCAAATTAGAGCAACAAAAGTTTTATTGTACCAAAACATAAAAGTACTAAAGCATAGTCTTTATAACACAAGATGTTTCACATAGAGCAAAGTAGTGTGTAGTGGTTAGGTTCGGCACTAGTTTAGGTTAGGTTCGGCACTAGTTTAGGTTAGGTTCGGCACTAGTTTAGGATAGGTTCGGCACTAGTTTAGGTTAGGTTCGGCACTAGTTTAGGTTAGGTTCGGCATTGGGTTAACTTAGAACATGGCTTGTATAGCAGAGCATGCATAGCATAGCATGAATAGCAACGCATGCATAGTATAGCATGGTTAGCATTGCATGCATAGCATAACCTTTGAAGAATCATGATTCTCCAAAAGGTTATGTTAGGTTCGGCATTAGGTTAGGTTAGGTTAAGCACTAGTTTAAGTTAGGCTCGGCATTAGCATAGGTTAGGTTCGGCATTTGGTTAGGTTAGGATCAAGGATCAGCATTAGCATTTTCCTTCTGCGAAACAGTCGTCTCGTCGGTTTGCGTGTGTGGCAATCACTGGCTGCATGAGAACTACACCCACTGCTGCCCTACAGGCTATGCTTGGACTGCCGCCTCTACACCTCATAGTGAGGGAAGAGGCGACCCTGGCTGCCTTTAGGCTCTTTATATCAAGGACCCTGAGCAAAGACTCTAGGGTCAAACACACACGTTTAAAAGCAGATGCGATCAAACGGCAGCCAATGATGGCATCACCCTGCGACAAAGCCCCGAAACAATACTGCTTTCAAAAACATTACAACATAGTGCTTGAAGAGGAGCGATGCGACCACTCAGGCCCGAAAGAACTGAGAATTTACACCGATGGCTCAAAGACTGACTGCGGATAGGGAGTCGGAGTCTTCTCACACGACCCTAACATAAAAATATCCAAACCGCTGGGAATGCTCAACACGGTTTACCAAGCAGAGTGTGTGGGCATAATGCAAGCGGCTTATTCTATCGCGGCCAGGAGAGTCACGAACACCCATGTTCGCATACTCTCTGATAGCGCCTCAGTCCTGCAATCCTTAGACAAAAAATGCATTACATCGAATCTAATACTAGAATGTCACAATGCGCTCGAGCGGGTAACGGTATCGAACTGCAATACAGTGACACTACAATGGATAAAAGGACACAGTGGATCGCTAGGCAACGATGCAGCTGACGAGCTGGCCAGACGGGCTTCCAGTATGTCAGTCTGTGGACCGGAACCTATCGTGCCCATCCCCTTCAACCAACTACGCAGGTGGCTACAGGAGCACACCCATACACAAGCAGAAAGCTGGTGGACGTCGTCACCAGGCTGCAGGCAGTCCAAAGAAGCCATGCCGTCATTGAATGGCAGGCTAACCAGGCGCCTACTACGACTGGACAGGAAAGGCCTGCGCCTGGTGACGGGGACCATCACGGGACACTGCTCACTAAATAAACACTTTTACACATTAGGCATAACAGACAGTCCCCTGTGCAGGGCTTGCATGGAGGCTGATGAAACCATTGCGCATGTGCTCTTTGAGTGCACAGGCGTCACTCAGATAAGGTCAGAAACCCTCGGGGCACCCAGATCGTACACAGATGTTCTCAACAGACCAGGAGATTTGATCAGCTTCTGGAGGGAGGTGGGCTGGTTGGAATAACCACCGACGGCCGCCATGGCCCACGCACAATGGTCCACTGAAGGACTAAGTGCGGAAACCAAACCCATAACATAGAACATAGAACAGTCGTCTCGTCGAGGCTGCGGAAAGGGAGAGGGAGATCTCGTCCACTCACCCGGCCAGCAGAAGGCGCACCGGGCGTCGGTGGGGGGCAGATAACGACGACAAGGGCGACGGACTCGGGGACGTCCGTCGCCCCACACACACATCAGGACCCGAGGTGGCCGCGTTGTGTTCCACGCGCGCCCCTCTTAGACGTTGCGGGGGGAGTCAAACACCTCACTCCCCCCGCCCTGACCCGTCGAGGCCCGCATCGCACATTCCCGCAACCGCGTAGGTGTGAGATGGAACACCGGGGTGGTTTTTAGGCAGTAAGAGTCTGACAGACCCCGCCGCCCGCCCCAGGGCGGCGGACATCCATGAGGATTTTCCACCCCCGAAACAAAAAAAAAAGGACCGATTAGCATAGGTTAGGTTCGGCATTAGGTTAGGATCGGCATTAGGTTAGATTCGGCACTAGATTGAGTTAGGATCGGCATTCGTTTGAGTTAGGTTCGGCATTAGGTAAGGTTAAGTAAGCATTGCGGCACGGCATTGAATGCATAGCATTGCATGCTATGCATGCAATGCTATGCATGCACTGCTATGCATGCAATGCCTTAATTAATAGCCTTTGGAGAAGCATGATTCTCCAACAGGTAAAGTTTGAGTAAGATTCGGCACTAGTTTAGGTTTGGCACTAGTTTGAGTTAGGTTCGGTATTCTAGATCACGTTAGGTTCGGTATTCTAGATTACGTTCTAGATTAGGTTAGGTTCGGCATTAGGTTAGGAGGTTCGGCTAAAGGATGTTAGGATCGGCATTAGTTTGAGTTAAGTTAGGCACTTGTTCGAGTTAGGTTCGCTATTAGGTTAGTACTTTTGGTACTACTAAATAATACTATACAAAGGCGGACTTAATGCCTGAGGTATTTTGTACCAGTCCACCTTGTGACCAGAGGTAAAACATGGCTGGTGCAACATACGGGATAAATCATAATAGCAATTGAGGATAATTTTATTGTCCGTTAGAGAATTTAAGACATTTACTTACTATGTGGATAAGCCTAGGTGCGTGATGGGATCTGCCATCGGTTAAAATAACAAACTTCCATACAAACTGTAATTTCCTATTCAACCCCTATAAAGGATGAATTTTCAAAAATCCTTCCCTAGTTGAGCACTCTCAATATAAAAGGAACTTTTGTGCAAAATGTCATGATTCTGTGCGTTGTCTCCTGTCAGTGAATTTAGATTCAATAGATTGCTTACATTTACTAACTTCGACAAATAGAAGTACGCACACGTGCACACATCGTGCACGATGTGTGCACGTGTGTGCTTATCTACTTCTATTTGTCTTATAATTAACTTTCTTTAAATTAACATTACTTACTGTTATTAAATATAATAGCCAAATGGCCTTTAACCCGTCATAGCACCGCGCGTATTCAGCAGTGGCCCTATATATTTTTTTAGGTGGTGCAAAGTCCCCCTCTATGTACCATGTTCCTATGATATATGCATATGCAGTGGCTTGCTTGCTTGTGGACGATCGGCTTTATATTAAGTTACTATCATTAATCGTCTATGTTGTTTGGTTTCCGTACTTGTCTTTCAATGGACCATTGTGCGTGGGCTAAGGCACCAGTCATTGATCAGCGATTGAGTCAGCCCGGTTCCGTCGCACCGCTCGCACCGCCCTAGGGCCGCTACTGCGTATCCTATGTAATACGATACACAATAGAAAATCAATTGTGTCTCATTAGTGGAGCTTGAGAGGCACGCCTTGATTATATCAATATGGAAAAAACAGTACTGGATATTTTAAAATATAATTATTAACATACTCAAAACATACCTACACGTTTCGCGTACACTCACACCCTTTACCTACACTACACTCACCATACACATTTACACCATACGCGTTCGAGTACACACTCACACCCTTTACCTACACTCACTACACACATTTGGATGTGTGTAGTGAGTGTAGGTAAAGGGTGTACGCGAACCCTACATCCACACTACACACACTCACCGACATACATAACTCACCCGTCAAGTTTTAGACTTAAGTACCTTCTAAGTCAATTAATTTTGGAATTGTCATGTGTGATTTGTAAGTTTTTACACCTAATTTACCACGGATGGGCACTGATTTCCGAGATACAGGGTTTTACCTAGTTTGGAATTGAGGAGTTCATATTGTTTTAGTCTACTCACTTACATGTTGGACAACTCAGAAAAACGGCAGTTTCAGGAAAATATACTTTTATTAATCACTATCAACATAAACAATAAAATCAGTTTATGTTGATAGTTAAAATTCGCATACAGTAAATTATAATATTTCCGGTACATAACAATATTTTAAACATTTATCGACCAATGGTCAATCAGGTCGAGGTTTTTCTATCTAAACTTCTCGAGTCGGCTGTCGGCGATCGAATGGTCGAGTCTAAGCCGTCTTCTATACACTACGGTTAGTAGAAGGGGTATGGTGTTGCCAACTCTTAACGGTGCACGGTGTTGCTAGTTAAATGTACACAATACTACTATATTTCGTAACATACATGAATTTGTATCCTAGTTCCTATGAATATAACTGTAGTATTTAGACTATTATTATTTACCCAAGGTTTGGGTACCTATACAACATTATTTTTAGTACATATATGCGAAACCCGAATGTCTAGTATTTGTATTTATGTAGGTACCTAAAGAATCTATGTACAAAATTTCAAAACTGTATCATGAAAAATCACAAAGTTATAGGTAGGTAAGCTTGTTTATTTTCCTGTTTGTCCGTACAAAAACACGCTCACTCCGCGCCGTGTTGCGCTCATTGTATGTACGGACGCCAGCACATCAAGTTACTACAATCTGTCAGATTTCTTTAATAGATTTTCGACTTTATTGCTAAAACGTAAGGTTCAAGGTTGATTGGGAAAATCTGACAGTTTCGGGTAGGTTAACCTGCTGGCGTCTGTACCTACCTAACCGTTCGGCACGGAGATCGGATAACCTACTTAATGTCTCTCGGTGTCCAACTTTTAACCTTTGTTTTTTTTTTAAACTTAAAATTACTATAATTTTTACTGATTCTCAAAGTGCTCTTCTAGCCATCAATAAATCCCCTTTTGAACAGAAATCACAGTTTCCTATAATTTATTTAATAAGAGAATTTACTTACTATAAGTACCAAATTTATGTTCGTGGCGAAAACATAAATAAACTTAGGTATATAGTGAAATATGAAGAAAATCACTTTGATATGGTATATTATTATTTAATTTTAAGTTGGTCGGTCACATTTCGACCATTTTTTATCAAGTTACAAAAAATCTCTCTTGCCAGCAGTAATAAAAAATCACATCAAAATGTTGCTAGCTACATAAAAATATACTTTTTTTAAATATTTTTGGGACAAAATATAACATGGGGTAAAAATTATTGGAATCGATTCAGTTACTTATTCTGAACAAACTATATTCAGGTTTAGCATATATGTACCTACTAAAAATAACGTTGTATACCCAAATAGGAATTTATCTGGATATATCAGATCTCACTTTTCCGGAGCGTGTAGCTCGAAAACGGTTGCAAATTCGGAAAAAGTGCATATTTGTAAATACATACCTAATTTTATGAGCTTTAATTTTTTATAACATTTTTTCACTACAACGCACCGTTTTTGAGATATGTACGAAATAATTAAAAGAAAAAAAAGGGAACATTGTGCCCCCCCTATCCCCTACTAAGGCTCACCTACACGTCAGGACTTTTAGTATGTTCATTTCATAAGCACCCTGAAAAAGTTTCTAAAGGAATCGCTGAGGTCGATGCTCACGCACTTTACAACTTCTTTATTGACTGGACTAATAAGAGCCCTGAATACCAAATACGCTCGGCCATCACGGGTTCATCCGTGTTCGGATATGAATATGAGATAAGACACAAGATGAGTAGTTAAATAGCATTAAGGATGTGAATTAAAACAATCTATTAGATCAGTTTTGATAATATTTTACAAAATCTTCATGCAGATAAACAAACAGTACCTATAAAGACGGGGTCCTTGAGAGGCTTCTAAATAGGTAAAACTCCAATAACATTTCTTTCAAATTGTTCAACAAGTAGTTTTATATCTTCTGAGGAGCCAGTTATACATTTTCTTACTTCTTTCTGCAGATTCTGTAACAAACATATAAATGTATAATGTAATAGTTTCAAAAAACAATTTTTTCAGTTTGGGGACGTTGAATGAAATGCAATGAATACCTACTATGCAATTTTTTTTTTTTTTTTTCAATTTTCTGTATATTTTTGAAAAAGTATTAATAACACTTATTTATAGGTAACAAAATAAAGAATAGTTTGGAGACCAAAGTTAAAATTCAGAAATTAGCAACAACTTTCGTTGCCAACTGTACGTAGGTAGACTAAGTATGTACCTAGCATAATCAGACTAGGTATAATGTTCCCATTGCTAGGATACAGGCCACCTCTTAGTGAGAGGGAGTGGCCATATTCCACCACACGGGCCCAGAGCGGGTTGGTAGATGTCACATGTATTTAAATTTTTGGTTTTAGGTCATTCTGGTTTCCTCATGATGTTTTCCATCACAATGAAATAATTTACACAAATTAAGGCGCCCGACTGGGTTCAAACCAACGACCTACACCTCATAAGTTGTGGCCGTTCCCACTGGGCCAGCACTGCTCTCAGTACCTATTAATGTTTAATTCTAAAAAATGATACTTACTTCAACTGTAGCATAAGAAGAGAGATTGATGAACTCTTTTCCTGGAGCAAAGTTGACAAAAACACAATAAATCATATCTGACAAAAAATTCCTGACATTTAATACAATCTTAATATTTGTACTTGATAGCTTGAGTAAAGGATGTGAAAAACTATCATTGTATACTTCAATTTTAACTTTCTCATTGCCTATCGAAAATATTAAATTGCTTTTTGACTTCAAAAACTCTTCCGATGTGAATTGTTGAAGAAAATAGTTTACTTTTTTCGAAGTCAGGTGTTCGGTAAGATCCTTATTTCTGAATACTTCTTGGTATTTGTCTGGAAGTTTCACATACATCTGCCATTCTCTAGCTGGTGATCTGTGACTCAAAGCATCATCAAATTCAAATAAATTCCCATATTGGTTTACTGCGGTTTGCAATATCAGTTTTTCTAAAGGTTCTTCCAGATTTTTCAAGCTCCGTTGCCTATTCAAATTCAAGTTGAATTTCATAAAGTGTTCAGAATGTAATGTTACATGCTTTCTGTATAAAATAGTCCATATTTTCTGTTTAGTATTGAAAGCTCCCGGTATATTTGACATGATTTTAATGTTCACATTCATTTCAGCGAAGTCAAGTTCTTTAGTGTTCAACGGCAATAAGAAACTTATTTTCTTCAGTTCTGTAACTTTTATACTAGTTGTTCTTATGACTTCAGTAGCAGTTGATAATGTTAAGTGGACTCTCAAGTCTCCTAAAGAATTAGAGAGTATACCACCAAGTTTATGCTCCATTGAGGTGGTGATTTTTATCAAAAAGAAGAAGGATTCTTTATCAAAGTATTTGCTAAAGTTATCTGTTAGAATAGCTTTGCTATTCTCTGTGATAGCGTCTTCATAATTATCATAAACAATAACTTTATGACTTATTATACTGTCCATTATATCTTGCCTATTTGAAAGTGATAGAGCAGTGATATAATCCTTTTCTTTACTTAATGTTTTCATCAGCATATCATTCTTATTAACTTCCTCCATAATCTTTTGCAGGTATTCCGAGTTGTTTAAAACTTTTTCTGCTGGACAGTACTCATCAGTGGATTCTTGTTTTAAATATGATCCATTGTCATCAATGGAGAATTTGTATATTAAATCCATGAATGTTGTACAAATTATTTGATCTTCAATTTTTATAAAGTCCTTTACATGTTTGACAAAGAATTGACTGAATTTTATGTCTTCAGAGATTATGTTTTCTGCTTTCCACATAGATTTACCATCTGTGTATACCATGGCATCTTTAAAGGCAAAAAATTTGTGAATAGCAATGTTTAACTGAATAATCTGTGGGGTATTTATATCTTTTAGAGTCAGTCTAATTATTGTCCCAATAGTGAGACCGATTACAATGTTGAGCTCTCCTGATTCAATAATCTGTATGTTGTTTATCTCTGAAGGGCATGAGTAAAGTTTGACCAGCGATGCTTGTTCTTCAGTCATCTTAGAACTAAATAAGCACCCATAAATATTTTGTTTATCAAAAGTTGCAACTATTAAACTGTGTTTGTTTCTGATGTTCAAATCCTCAGCGTTCAAAACTCTTTTCAGGTTTTCCAAATGATTTTCTGAGAGTGGATGGACTTTCAAAATGTATTTGTCTTGTGTTTGTATTATTGGTAAATCTTCTTCATAGATCAGTATAACATTTTTTACTAATGAAAACTCAGTGGTGATTTTATGAAGACATAAGAAGTATGATTTGGCTTCGTATTTCAAACATAGGGCGTTGTCTTCTTCATAGAGCGAACTGGCCACAATACCCAGTTCTCTAGGCTGAAAACTGTATTTCAAACACTTTGGACCAGTGGTTTTTAATTTTACAGAAGTAGTGTGTATATTGCCGCTGCGATCCAGACACACCAAATAGTTACCAGATATTATCACGCCGTGTATTTGAAATTTTGGTGATAATGTTATCACTGCGTTCTCGAATTCTAGATTTTCATACACAAATATTTGGAACTGATTCCATAGTACTATTGTATTGTTCGAAGCATTGTAAACTATGTTCAAGTTGTTTAGCACTGTTTGCTCACATTTGAAACATCGTTTTGCTGCTTCATTATCATAGCTAATATCCATGTTTATCCACAATTTGTTTGAATAAAATGAAAACAAACTTTTTATAAGTAATGACACAACAGAAGTACGCCAACTCGCGCCGTCGCGCGTTTGACTTTGACATTTCAGTTTTATTTCCGAACTGAAATTTTCAGTTCGGAAATAAAATCTGTATACACCATTTTGAAGTTACGTTTAAAAGTATTATTTTGGAAAATATCTGTGGCAAATTCAATAAACTGTATTAGTTTTACTACTCCATAACAGATGGCGCTGCATTTAGGTGTTTCGTAATAAAATGTTAAAACTCTAAACATTTTCTTATTTATATATAAGGGCGTTTATTAAACGACCTTAAAAGTACGCCAACTCGCGCCGTCGCGCGTTTGATTTTGACATTTCAGTTCGGAAATAAAATCTGTTTAGACCATTTTGAAGTTATCATTTGTGGACGTTTAAAAGATGTCCGTGACTACCGCCGGACCACCAACGCCAATCGCTTCATCATGGTAATGGCGCCGATTCCCTTGTTCACAAGCACAACTTAATTTGGTCGGGTTATACGCGGAGATTTAGTATGGAAAAGTAATGAAAGCTAATTTCTCTTAAAATACAACACTTAGGAATCTGAATTTTTGGTCGCTATACTTCTTTATGGGTACTAATTTTTGTATAAATTTGGGAAGAAATCACCGAGTTTTTAATAGGGAAATCTTGAAATGAAAATTTGGCACCGTGACTACCGCCACCCCACCAATGGCATGGTATATCTCGTAAACTACTGGAGTACTAGTTTTGAATTTTGGGTACTAATTTTATCTTGCAGGGTACTATTTTTTTATGTACGTTTGAGGAAAGCGACAAGCTTCTCTAACTTGGAATCAACATCAATCAACATTCAAAATCGTGGTCCTGCTGAACAATTGCGAGAAAGTTATCATCGTTGATTTCTCGGTAAATACAAATGTTAGAGTTCTGTTTTTTTTACGAAATAAATCATATTTATGGGTATCTTCTAATCATAACTAATTGTTTGTATACTTGGAATAGCTGTAGCGTGTCCCCTTTTTCGGCGCTCATGGTGGTCCTGCTGAAGGGAGCGTGACTACCACCTTCAAAGTCGATTTTCTCGAAAACTCCTAAGGTACCAATTTTGTGGTTCGAGTACTAATTAGTACCAATTGAGTACTAATTATTTACCAAATATGGAAGAGATTTGCGTTGGTGGGGCGGCGGTAGTCACGGACATGTTTAAAAGTATTATTTTGTAAAATATCTGTGGCAAATTCATTAAACTGTATTAGTTTTACTACTCCATAACAGATGGCGCTGCATTTAGGTGTTTCGTAATAAAATGTTTAGAGTTTCTTTCATTTGTTAGAAAATATTATGAATCATGGTGTTGGGTGTAAGGTTAAAAATAAAATAAAATGTTTTTAACATCATTCTTTACTCCACGAAACAAAATTTAAGTACACAGTGGTAATAGGAAGTATAGGTACCTACAATAAAATGTATTATGAATTATTACGAAAATGATAACAAATGAAGAAAATCTTAAAACTTACAGTATAGTGCTCGTTAGATTACTTTAATTTTAAAATTGATACACGGTTTGAAAGTGCCGAATAGGTAAAGCTTTCCAATTAGGTATGTAGGTATAAAGAGAACAATAATTTGAGTCGGTTGTGTTTATTGATACTGTCCAAAACTATTTCTTCAACGAGCATAAAAAACATCGTGACTTATTTTTTTATGTAGGTCTGTCTCTGTACGTTAAACAAAAATATTTATTTCTCTAACCCGCTGGCCACGGGACAGGGCGTCTTGTTTCGCTTCCTGCACTATTCGCCACGTCTATTGCGCGAGTCCGTAGCATGCGCCCCGTAACGATTCATACATTCGTTTCTATCGCCCACCGCGCGACTGGTAGTCGTAGTCGCTCGTGCGATTCGCTCGGCAAAATTCGACGGTCGCCGCTACGCGTGGCATGGCTACTACATTTTTCTATACATTTGTTTTACCGTTCGCACCGCGCGAATTTTCGCTGCAGCGAATGTCTCGTGGCCAGGCCGTAAAGGCTGACTTTTCTAACGCCAGATAATTATTCTTCTGATAAAATTATCTGGCGTTGGAAAAATCAACTCTAAAGCTACATTTGTGACATTACAAATGCAATAGCCAGACACCTAGTATTTTTATCTATGCAGACACCATCACCGTGACAAATAGTTATGGCAGAAAATCGAGGCCTCATTACACGGGCAATGTGACAAACCCCGTTCACAAGACGTCTATAGCACTACAAGTTACTTTTGGCGCGTGGCCAAAATCGGAACTAACTAAAAAAAGACTAAACAAGAGGCCTCTTGATTTTCAAACACATTCAAATTGAAAAAATCCTTTTAGCATTTTATCCGTTACCGTGCCATTGCCACAGAGTATTGTTGAAGTGTCACAAATGTAGATACAGTACGGTTTTTTTTTTTTGTCAAATCTCAGCAGTTTTTTCCGTCACTTTTTGCAAAATTGCAAAGAGCAGGACAACTCTGAGAGGAAAAACACAGCAACAGGCTCGTCTCTGGCGTTGCCTCGATTACTAGAATTGTCTGGAATTACGTGCGCAAAGTTCTGCCACGTTTTTCCTCTCAAAAACCCCAGCTTTAGTTCACTCTCTTCCTGCCTGTCTCGTTATACTAACGAGGCAGTCCCGCGTAGGCCTGGCTATTAGAAAGTCCCGTCCAGTCTCTTTGTTCGGAATTATTTTTATGCTCTTGGTCAGTAAAAACCCAATGTGCGCTTTTATAATTTAAACTTATATTGTGACAATATTATCGTCGAGGTCCACGCCACGGCATCATAATAACACAGGTTCAATGTATGGAAACATTTGAAGGTGCTTTTAATTTCCATAAATTTTATGGACGTGGACGTCCACGATAATGCGCATATTATGTATAATGGCGGACTGCGATTATTGTATGACATACTTACAATCGTTTGATATTGAAATAAAAAGAGGAACGAGGTAAAAACAGGACGTCCCAATAGATTATTTACAAAGAAAGGTTTTAATAAAATTTTAAAACGCCTTAAATCTGGTAAGTATATTTGTTTGCGTATACCTTTATTGTAGTCTACCATTAGGTACATTTTTGTCATTTTCTATATCACTAAGATTTTTACAACTTTATTTAATAAGACAATTTTGATCATAAGAATATGCTTCGAAGTTTTTATTAACACAGATTAGTAAATAAATCGAGTAATATTAATTGACAGCTAGCTACTGTGCTACTATGTTGAGCTGATTTTGCAGATGTTGACTGGCTCTTGACACTCCATTCGCTACTTCTCTGTGGTAATTTACAAACTTTATGGGACTTCACTTCAAGGATCACGCTTACAATATCACGAATTAAAAAATAAACTTTATGTACTAAATATAATAAAAGTCTGGAGTAAGAGATAGATGTCGAATACTAGAACAACTTTAGAAAAAAAAACTAAATATTAGGCATGTGAATAGTAATTTTATAAGTATTATGTACAAGCCACAATAAATATTAATTAAATACTTAATTTTCGGGAACCCGTTATGGTGTTTCCACAATAAAACTAATTGGCACACTTTCACATTGAGTCACTAGCAAAACTATAGCTATTTATAAACTAAAGAGGTTTTATTATTTTAATCTAAAAACAGTATGAAACCTTTTTGTGTGAAACTATAAAACTTTCGTTCTAAAATTATTATTATTTACATTATTGATATGTGTCTTTATTGCGGTGGATGTGAAATATTTTACTTTTTATTAAAAAATATTCATTTTGAAATTACAAAAATCACTGGTTGAGCTGGAAATTATTCACTATAAATGCTTAAATTAACACTAGTGTTTATTCTAGGCTATATGTACAGATTCTCACAATCATGAGTATTATAATTGCACTTTATTTGTATGCGGGTCGCCTTTAACGAAGATCATCATAAAAATAAACACGCAATCTCCTTGCATTCTCTCATACGCACATTTTATTATGGCAGTTTTATTTAAATGATAATGTCATTAGTAACCTTGGTTGTATGATTGGCATGTTTGCCTTGTTTTTACAGTGCGCACAGTGTATCTTGGCAATGCATGGCAGCGCTACTGTCAAAAGTAAAGGCAAATGACAAATTCAGTACTTTTATATGTAGTTCCATATTTGCCTGCTAAGATATGCAGGGCAAACTGACTGGAACAGTAAACGCTAGAGATTTGTTCTCATTGCGTGTGTTTTCGTGCTGCAGAGACCGACGTCATCGTCGTCACGCATGTGTTACTTCTTGATGTCAGGGTCCATTTTTGTTTTGTCCATTGATGACGACACCATACCACTTTGAGGATATAACTTGTCTAAATGCTTGAGCGACTCGTTAAGGAAATTCTGGAACAATGATAAAAATAACATAATATAATATAATATTCCACAACTATCACACAACGCCGTCTAGTCTCAAGCTAAGCAGAGCTTGTGTTATGAGTACTAGACAACTGATAAACATACTTATATATTTCTAAATACATACATATATAGATAAATTACACCCAGACACAGAACAAATGATCATGCTCATCACACAAACATTTGTCCTGGGTGGGAATCGAACCCACGACCTCACATACAGTTAGAATGATTAAAAAGATACAGTTTTAGTAATTTTGTACATATTTGGTAGTGGACCGACTGGCCGATATTTATAATTGCGCGAATATTATGTTCAGTTGTTTTGTAGTGACGTGATTGCCTGTGTGGGCGTAAAATATCAATCAACCAATCGGTTTATGTTTGCAAACAATTATTTTTCTAATATTTTTTAGTTCCCTGAGCGAGAAGCTGAATGTCATCGTGACAAATATCACACATAGGTAAGTAGGTACAGAACATTTTGACAGCACGCACTTATTACTCCATTTATTAAACATTCCGTGGTCTAACAAACATAAGGACGCTCACACACACCTGTATAGCAGTCAAGGCGGCAACAATGGCGGGTCCTCCGAACCCGTGCGAGATGAGCGAGAAGTGCGTCAGATGGCGCTGTATCGCCGGCTCCAATAGATGCGGGGGTCGCGTGTTGCACAGAGGCGAGCGGTCCTGGTTCAGGAGGTCCATCAGCTCCTTTATCACCTGTAGCAATTGATGTGTTAGGTTAGTCAATCAATCAGGGCCAAACATATAACTGCGGTCATATCTTTTTTCTTTCATTCTTTAGTAGCGTTTACGACTTAAGGCATTTTATACAAAATTTCAAGCCCTTGTTTTTCGAAATGAATGAACCAATTTTAATGAAACTTCATACGCATAAGCAGGATAAAAAGGTCTAAAAAGTTAGTTAAGAACATTTTCGAAAAATAGTGTTACAGCCAAATTAGACCGTTTTTTTTTTTTTTTCGAAAAACTAGTGCTTGAAACTTTGTATGAAATGCCGTACCTACGTCATATTTTTTCGGAAATGAGGTCCAAAACCGAAATTAACCGGGTGCCATGTCCTAACTAAACGCTGCAGCACCATCGACCAAGCATGGTCTCACAATATTGTTTAAATCAAGGATAACATAGATGCCCAAAACGTTTCTTTTACTTTTGAAACTGAGTTGGCTTGACCACCACCGACCAGAACCCTAATTGCGTAACACACTATCAATCACAATCTGAATCATTTCTAAGGATAGATATTATTGCTAATCCATTGCTTCATAAGTTCGAAAATTTTGTCTGCTCAACAACGTAAATAACGCAATGAATATTGTTGAACTGTCAAAATGAAAGTGTGTGTCCATTCCTACTGCTATTGTGTTAAGCAATTACCCAACTGATAAATTGGGATTGCAGCTAGGTTTACCACAAGTCCACACAAGTACAATACGACCGACGACGTAACTTGGCGGGCCTTTGCGAACTTTCGCGCATGTTCTCTCACTCACACTCGCCTCATGGCCACCATTTGGTTTCTAAAAAACGTTCGTGCGCAGCCTTCTGCGCGAAGTTCAGGCCTGCCAAGTTACGTCAGTCGTATTGTACTGCCGACGTAATTTACCTGTTTAGTGGCTTGCAGCAAGTCCCTCCTGCGCCGCGAGTCGTGCTCGGCGTACTGCCGCGCGAGGTACTCGGCGAGTGCCCGCGCGGGGAACTCTGTCTCACACACGTAGCCGAAGTCGCGGGCTAAGTGCACTGCTTCCGCTGTTGAGAAAAATGTTCTAGATATAAACTATTGTAGATGCAAATGGTTGGCAAACGTACTTTCTGAGTTTATCTTGGAAAATAATCATCGGTGAAGGAAAACGATTATTTATCTTCACTTAAAAGAACGAATCGATTTGATCTGAATACTTTCATTAATTATAGGATTGCAAAGTTCCTACCTAGAGTGTCCAGAAGAAAGCAAGCTACCTGACAAATTGGCTTTTATGTTACCGAAACTTATCATAATAATAACGTCACAGAGAAAAGACAAAACTGAATTGGAGATCCTGGCGTTCCGCTTTAAGGCACCTACAAACAGGCGCGACACGCGATCTAATCGCGCGCGCGCGACACAAAGCACCGCTCGTTGCGCGACTTGCGGTGCCTTTGTGTCACGCGTCGTGTCGCGCCTGTTTGAAGGAGCCTTATTGTACTAAGTACCTATACCTTTATTTACATAACTTTTGTCTGATTTGGTAGGTACCTACCTATTCAAAGATAAATTAGCAGTGCTAAAGTAATTATAAATCTAATAGGCAAATCAGCACATAAATAACTAAACGCAAATTGGCAATTAAGGGCTCAAAAATGGGGTGTCAGGGCAGAAAACCTCCACGTGTGCCCGGGGACTGGGGTTCCTTTCTGGATACGTCCGGGGGGAAGACCAGTGTTCGGGCCGGTACACCCTGGGGTGCGGGCAGCGATTTCCCATTGGGATTATTCCCAGTGGGATTTCGCTGTCCGCATGCCAATGTTCTGCCAAGAGGACCGCCCCACACAGGTCGCTCTGACTAGCAGAGCGACAATTGTGGGGGGTCAGAGCGGGCCCGGTGTGCACTTAACCTGCCGCCGGGCAAGCAGGAGGGGTAACCCTCCTGCCACCGTTAATCTCGTAGCCCCGGAGACAGTTAAGGTCATGTCTCTGGCTGTTGAAGGGGGTCGAGGGTCTTGGCTTAACCGCCCGGACCGCGAGGAAGATTAACCTCTATAAAAAATTCCCCAAACCTCCAAGCGGCGGCGCACCGTGAGGGAGGTTGTAAGCTTGGCTAATGGGTAGCTTGATTTAGTCGCTAGTGCGGACCATTATTATTGAGCAAGTACACAAAGTTTAATACTCGTGGGAACAAAAATGGATACCAATAAAACAAAAAAACAAACAGGAGAGGTGAGGAGTGATGCGGGGTCGGAGTCCGACGCTGCATCTGGAGGAGAGAGCACGGGAGGCTCAGGGAGCCCCTGTCGTGCGAAGGAGGTGGCCGCTGCGACGAAGAAGTTCAGCAAGCGGCCAAGGTCAGAGGACAGCCAAGGGTCGCTCTCAGACGGAGAGTTGGCCTCGGCACGCAAGATCCCCACAAGTCGGCGGGGCGGAGTCCGGGGTGGCATAGGGAGGGGGCTCACTGCCCGTGAAGTGGCGGAGAGAGCGGAGGAGTCCGCAAAGGAGGGGGGGGCCGGTCGCACGGTCGCTCCGGGGCCCTCGAGCGACGAGGCGGGTGCGGCTGACGCCCCTGACCCCGAGGCGGACTGCATGCGCAGGTTCGCGGCGGTCGTGGAGGCCGCCATCCGAGGCGTTTCTTTGAAGAAAGTCAAGTCTTCAAAGGACAAGGCCATAGTCTCGGCGACGGCCTCCATCATGGCGGCAGCGGAGGCGGTCAACTGCGCCGGTCCTCCGGCCGGCGAAGTGGCCGAATTGCGGGCGGAGGTCGCCCGCCTGACGGCCGCCACGGAGCTTCTCCAAAAGGAGAACGAGAGGCTCCGGGCAGATCTGGCCGGCCTGCGGGCCACCGGGGGCGCGCAACCACCGAGCCAGCCCGTCCCGGTGGAGAACCAGGTCCTCAGCCTGGTTCGGCAGGAGCTGGCGGCCTTCCGTCCTGGAGGGCATAGTCCTGCGCCCCCCCTTGGCGGGCGGAACGGCCCCGGGGCCGAAGGCGGCCTCGTACGCCGCCGCTGCGGCAGCTGCCGCCCGTAAACCCGGGCCGTCTGGCCGGGCCCAGGCGCCGGCCAAGCCGGCGTCGGCCAATCCAGCGTTGGCTAAACCGGCGACGGCCAAACCGGCGTCGGCCAAACCGGCGTCTGCTGGAGGAGCCCTGGCGCCGGCACCGGCTGGCGGGGCCCTGGCGCCCAGTGGTAGCACCCCGGCGCAGGCCCGAAAAGGCAAGGGTAGGTCGGCACGGGAGACGAAAGCCCCAGAGCCCACGCCCCGCCCCCAAAACTCCCGCACTTCTCCCGCGACCGACACCGACTGGCAGGTGGCCGGGGAGAAGAAGAAGGCGGCCAAGGCGGTCAGAAAAAAGGCGCAGAGGCGGCGCCGCAAGGAGAGAGCCGTCGCGGCTAGGCTTCGCGCCCCGAAGACCGCGGCTGTAGTGATAACGCTACAGCCGGACGCGGTTAAGAGGGGCGTGACATACTGCGACGTGCTCTCGAAGGCGAGAGAGAAGGTGGACCTCCGGGAGCTGGGGATCACCGGGGGCCTCCGGCACAGGGTGACCGCCACTGCGAAGCGAAGCAGTCATGCTAGCGAAGGAGGTGGCGGGACGGCTCAGGGAGAGAGCCTCCCGTCCCAGCCGCCGCGGGAGACGCTCCGGGCGTCGGGAGCCGCGCGACGACTCCCGGCCACCGTAGGCGCGGGCCTGCGGGCGGAGAGTAATGGGTAGCTCACCGTCCGATCAGGACCAGGCCCGTGCCGGACGGCGCGTACGTGTTCCACGCGCGCCTCAAAGAGATGTCAGCATCGAGGAGGGGCCCCATAGGGCCGACGCCTGCCGGGCCAGCGGGATTGTCCGAAAGGGTTACCGCTGGCCCGGAACATAAAGGGCTAAGGAAGGAACACGGGTGGGTTTTAGTCAGTAAGAGTCTGACACTCCCTTCCGCTCCACCCAGAGCGGGAGGGGTCATTTGATGATTTCCCATCCGCAAAAAAAAAAAAAAAAAAAAAAAGGACTCAAAAATTACTAGATATTTGCTATAATTATTATTACAATTTGTTTAAGTGTCCCTATTAAACCTTTAGGTATTTTAATAGTGCCGTGTAAATACCTACCTACTGTCAAACTACTGTAGTTCCTATTTCAATTATGCAGAACGAAATTGAATTTTAACGTATAGTACAGACGCCCACATCAAGCTACCGGAAACTGTCAAATTTTCCCAATCAACCTTGAACCTAATGCTAATAGCGATAAAGTTGAAAATCAATCAAAGAAATGTGACAGACTGTGGTAGCTTGATGTGCTGGCGTCTGTACCTACCTACACAGAACTAAGTACTTAGTTATTTTTTATCCGACTGCGGCGGGCCCCAAAAGGAGGGTAATTATAATATTAAAGTAACGATTAGTGAAGAGCAGTGGTGGCCCAGTGGTAACGGCCGCGACTTACAATTAGTTGTAGGTTCGAACCCAGACAGGCGCTTTGCTTTGTGTATTTAATTTCATCACCACTGCTCTCAAAACAGTGAAGGAAAACATCGTGAAGAAACCGACATGTCCTAGAACCAAAAATTCGAAGACATGTGACTTCTACCAACCCACAATGGCCCGCGTGGTGGATTACGGCCCACTCTCTCTCACCGAGACGAGGTCTGGGTACCACCAGTAGGAACATTATAAATGCAGCCGGTCGATTCTGTATAAATCTCACCGTGAAAACTTAGGTGAAGTGAGTTTGTTTTTGCTAGGAATTGACACTATTGACAGCTCACTTCACCTAAGTTTTCACGGTGAGATTTTGACAGAATAGCACCGATTATGTAGTCAAGATTAGTACTGTAGGCTGCACATCTGTAGTACCTAACGAAACCAGTTTAAGCTCGCCTCGTATTCTATTGAAACTCCGTACTACGCCAGGCCAGTTCAAGGTAAGTGTTAACACTGACATGCAGTTGACTGTACCCAAAGATAAGGATGTTTAATTACCTTCTACTAAAGATGTGAGGAGCGTTACATTGGCAGCTTTCCGTCTCCCAGCCGGCAAGTTGAGCCCAATCTTCTCCAATTTCTCACGGAGTAATCTCCCGCCATTTTTGCTCTTCGCTCTGAAAAAATAAATCGTTTTAAGCTTCTTGCTGTAATTGAGAGCTTTGAGTGGCCTAAAACCTAACTTGTACGTAGAACTTACAGATTTAAACCGAGTACATCTAGCGAGGATAATAACCAGTCAAAAAAAAGTAGCACTCCAGGAGTCCCGACAGAAGTGAAAACAAAACACAAACAGAGAATACTTTGCCATCACTCACTGACTTATCGGTTATACATTAAAACCGAGTACATCCCGAGGACAGCCGAACACATCCGAAGCGGTGTCGGTTATGGTAACAGTGCCGCGAGTTCAATAGTTTTTTTCCCATCTCAAAAAATGCTCGTTGGGCATTTTTTGCATTGTTGCCTAAAGAAGTTTTCACTTCAAAAAGCGCGCGACTGCGTGGTTTTGCACGGGAAGTTGCGCCGCATTTTTCCCCTTACATTTTCCCTAGCCTTCATAAAGGTACCTACGTAAAAATCTATAAGTGAAAAGAAAATACAGAATGAATTCCTATACTAATAGAAAATAAATCGATGTTTGATTCATACATTGACCCTACATCAATTGCAAGTCAGTGCGTAAAAAATAAAGTAGCTACCTCTTTTGTTGTACGGTCACATGCCAGTCAATAGTACTGCTACTGACCGCTAGATGGAGTTACCGATAACCTATCGATTACCGTCAAAATTGTAATTTGTGATTGACGCGTAGAAAGTTGAAGAAATAATTTAGTTGGAGCAACATTTTTTCTCTTATTGCTACGGAATAGGGCTGGTAATCGAATGATTTGAATACTGGTTTTTACGTTCGGCATTTAAAAATGGCTACCAGTATTAACTGCTTTGAAATAAAACCTCGTTATTGAAATTGTTTTCGATAAACTTTGATGAAGTGTATGAATAAAGTTTAAGAATGAGAGTTCGCTCGTTAAGTTGTGATTAATTGAATAATGGTGGCTGATTGGCGTTTCCATTTTTGACAGGCTGTTGACAATTTGAATAGGAGCTGAATAGTAGAATTAAAAATATTTTTATTTATTAGGCCAAGCGCACATTACAACGGGCCTTAGAGCAACGCATTTTCATGCAAAAAAGTGCGGTGCGGTTATGGTGCGGCCCGACTATAATATAGTGTGCGTTGGTTCTTATAAAATGTATGAAAGTGATGAAGGAGTATTTTTGCAATGCTATCTGCACTAGATTTTACGACAAAAGTAAACTCTGATTTTTTATTTACTCTACTATACTAAAATCAAAGCTGCGTAGTAATAAACACTGTCAACATGACAGAAAAAGCAAATTAAAAATCAGAGTTTAGAATGACAAGACATTAAAAAATAATAGAATGGTTTCGATAGATCAAGAAAAAAAATGTCGCCTGTTAAAAATAATGCACTGTCGTTGTGTTGTACCTACATTAGGTAATGTAGTTTATAAACTTAATTCCAAAAAATTACGATAGATATATCCAGATTATTGAGTAGACTGTATTCTTTACTATTTAAGTACTTAACTTATCGTAACTTAAACCATCTTCAAAACATGGGTGTACAAATTATCGAAATGCTTATCGTTGGAGGTGATGGGCCTATTTTGTGTAACGACGTCTTCGAGCCCCCTCGGTATCGGGCTGGTATGCGAACGAATTCCCAAGAAATTGTTAGTTTGTGAATTTTCATAGCATGAACTTCTATGGTATGGTGTTTTCCTTAGCATGTATGAATGCCAGTAGCAGATCCTAGCCCGAATCATGTTTTGTTCAACATACAACCTGACACTGACCTGCAAATTAATAATAATAAATAAATAAATGATAATACATACTTAAATAAATGACAATAAATAAATAAATAATAATAAATAAATAAATTGCAAAAAGAGAATTTGAATTTCGCGGGCTACCTTAGCACATTCACCTTAAATAATAATTATTGATGCGATATCTATAAATCTATATTACTTATTAAGTATAAATAAAACTCGCTTTTTCTATCTGTGACTGCGTTATTTTTCTAAACTAGGTAGGTACCTACTATCAAACGGATTTTGATGCGGTGTTAATCATTATTTAGAGAATTTATTCCGAAAGTTAAACAAGTAATATAAATTTATGTAATACATTAATATTAAACTTACATACCTAATTATACTAAAGAAATCTTGATGTTTTGTCAATCGTGCGAAGCTGGGGCGGGTCACTAGTTACAGAAATAATTATACCTAAAAAGGTAAACCTATACTTAATTATTTCTGTTCAGTCTGGTTCAATAAACTCATCATAAAAAGAGCGCAACTCATACCTAGATATAGGTATCTAAGTATATTTCTATGGCGCAACTGTAGAATGTAAATAAAATAAAGAGATTAATCTACGAATTAAAAATTACTTAATTACATCGAGCTTAAATAAGTACTCATTTCTGAATCGTTTGATGCTGTTCGAAACCAACTAACCGAAAAAATCAAAATTAAAATTCTATTTAATTGGCCATCGAGAAGCCGCAAAGCTTTTGTAGGTAGATATCAACAGAGTCAGTGATCACCTCATCACTGAACAATGATTTTACTATTTAACTTTTACACAAAGGTTGAGGTGAAAATAATCACAATTGTAATTAGACAACACCGTTAGCCAAGTTTAATATTTTCACACGTACGTTTAGACAACTACAAAGGAAGTGAGAATCATCCGCAGAGCTAACGAGCCAAACAATGAATTTGAATTCAGAATCAATGGAAAACTAAATCGAATGAATCGACAGATTGGAAGAACTAATGGGCATCGGATATCGAGTATGTATCGAATACTCAAGTGTCCGATTAAAGAGATTATCAATCAGGTACACGTCTTTGATTCAAGTACGATAATTATGAAAAAAAAGGTACCGTTGCCCGATTTCCCACATGTGTTCTTTGCTGCGGCTCTTTGTAGGCGTCATATCAAATTGACATATGAATTTAACTTTTGAGTAATCGATATTTTAGCTTTTACCGGCTGCTAAGAAATTCCGATTGAATGTGACCGCGTAACGATGAATGCAAGATCATTTCATCTCCAATTACCGAATTGAGCATATCGATATGAAAAATAATAAAAATAACTTTCGTATCGTAAAGCGGCGGGATCCATTAATAATACGCGATTGATTAAATCAAAATGGCGTTTCTACTTCCGACACAATGAGTTTTTTGAATTTCGAAATAATGGCGTCTGCATGCGGCATAGGTGTGTGTTTTGACAGCATTTCTTTTGTAGAAAGAGGCTTACGGTTAAAAAGGTTTTACGAGTGATTAATTTCTTTTAGATTTTGTTTTGAAATGGTCACTCTTCATTTTTGTCGTTGTTGATACCTATACTAGGTAGGTAGATCTTTTTTGAACGCTAAATCGAATGTAGTCACCAATCAATCTGCCTAGTCTAATAGCCTTTTCCCAAATAATTATGTTAGGGTCGGCTTTCAGTCTAGCCGGATGCAGGTGAATAATGTCAATGGAGGCTATTGCAACTAAAAGCGATATCTGCTATTCTATTGTTTTTTTGAATACAATGTAATCTACCTATTGGCCAGGAGGAAAAACATACCTAGTTTAACTTGTGTTATACAGATGGTGTCACAAGAGTCAAAACTGTTTGAATTACAGAGCTTTTTTGTTAGTTCCCATTTTAATCAGGTGTTTGTTGGCGAGCGTCTCATAACCACATAGCGCCAAACCGCCCGTTAAGTAAGTATTTAGGTACCTACCACCTATTCTGCTACTGGCGCTATTTATAGTTACGATAAATTTTTCTGTCGACAGAATAAATACAAACTCTTTACCTGAATTATGTTCTGAAAGTGACAAATATTTCTACTTGAACACCTGTATTTATCGCTACAAGATAAATGAAACATTCTAGGCAATTTAAATTACTTTATATGCGTAAAAATTACACGCTTTTACACATGTAAGCTAGTCCTCTACTCCTGTCTGTCGATTCCGCTCCTAGTTTCGCTTTAATTTATTTATTATTAATGTAATTACCATGTAAGGAGACACCGAGTTGAGAATGTGAAATATTCGAGTCAATGTATACCTACAGCCAGCTGCCGGCTTCCCGCCAGTATTCGGTGTTGCCATCGTATAAATTATTTTCTAAAGCCGCAATGCTGGCTGCATGCGTATGACAACGCAACCATCGGCACGTAATGATGGCAATTAGGGCGACGATGATGCGTTGTTTATCGTGTTCTAAATTTAATAAAACAAGTAAAGTGGTATGTGTTTGACAGGTATTTATTGCGTCAAATGGAACGTGTTGTGAAGTTCAAAGGAAAAACTTTTTTAGTCTCATAACGAACAATTTAATTGTAGTTTTTCAACAATGCCCTAAATTAAATCCTAGCATTAAAGCGATCACGTACAAACTAGGATGTGCTTAAATGACCCCTAAGTTGGATAGGTAGTCATTACGGCTTCCTTTTGTGGAATAATTGGATTTTTTTATTAAATCATGACCGGACAGTTTTTTGCTGAAACTTACGAGCTTTTGGCGGACACTTCAAACTGAGTAGGTACTTGAATCCAACTAAAATATGCGTAAGGCAGCGAGGGCTAAAAAAGTTCATTATTTTATCATATGTGTCAAAAGAAATTTGCGTCCAAGTGAACAGGTTGACGCGTAAGATATTTTTATATTCATAAAAAAATCTATTAATATGGAAAAACGGTAGCAAAAACGTACATAGCTACTTTTAACGTAACGGCGGTGTGCATAGCAATATATGATCACAATGAGATATCTAGAAGTAATACCCGATCATTATATTCAATAAACATATAAAGGAAACAGCTTTTCGATGCCAACCGCACAACAAAAAGTTCAGAGCGTAAATTGAGCAGTAGGTACTTACGGGTTCCGTAATTTAAATAAACTAGTTCCTTGAATATTCAATTACATGGTTTTTTACACTTTTGGCCGATTATGTAGGCAGTTTAAAATTGTCGTGTCTCTTAATTTTATTGGGTAATGCTAATTTTACGAGGGTAACGAGCAGTGCAGTGGAACTAAAACAAATTCTTAAGGTGAGGTTTTGCCAAGCAGGAAAAAAATAATAAAAATTTATTTAAATTACATTTTATTTTATATTGAAATCCCTGTCTTCATAGTCGTAATCAGTTATTTGAAAGAATAAGGCACATTCAATGGTCTTCCATTCAATGGTCTTCTTAAGTTTACAGTTTAGTCAATGGTCTCATTACATTCTGCTAGTGTGGCCAGAAAATATTAGGTCCAAAAGTTAGGTAGTTGACCTTTTCCAGTTTAGCTTTGACACACCGCATTATGATTTAAAACTCCAGTGATCGAAATGTTTGAAGTGCTATAACGTTTTTATTGACTAAACTACCTTTGACTTATCATAAAATAGTATCAAGTAATCCCATATGAGTAGGTACAGTCAACAGCAAAAGTAGATGATCAAAGTCAGAAATTCAATACTAATGAACGGAGTTCGCGTCAGAACTGTGTGGTGTCGAAGTGATTCAAAAGTATTCTATGTAGTAAGTATTCTAAGTAGTAGTACTTCGACGCCACACAGTTCTGACGCGAACTCCGTTCATTAGTATTGAATTTCTGCTGTTGCTACTTTTGCTGTTGACTGTACCTACCTGATTTTTTTAGGCACAGCTGAAGTGGAAAAATCTCAGCTAACTTTTGGAGGCCATATGGTATATCTATTACAGAACAGAGATTATTGCAATTATAACAATAGTTTTTCAATAAATAATCGAATCAGCGCTTTGTCTAATAAAGCCTAAGCAATGTGATCAACGATTAAGGTCTTAGGGGATAGTCCCAAGGTAAAGGTACCCTAAATATCTTAATAACCGCTAACCAAAACGGTCCGATATTAAAAGTCAAACATGTCTTTATCGCTCACCGCAAACTGTACAGTGTTGCGAGAGCAAAAAAATGAAAAACAAATAACCAACCGCACTAGCGGAACAAGACCATGCCACATTTAAATTCAATATTACGCTCGGTAGCGGGTGACGTGAATTTGTCTTGTAATTGCCTAATATTTATTATGCATACAGTAATAATTATCGTTTTAATTAACTTGTAGTGGATCATCAAGCATACGCAGCTGTAGGTGGGACAATCGTTATTAATTTTTGTTTTTTTTTTGACAGGCAACGACTTGCAAGATGTATGTTGTAAAATGTCAATTTGATCGCGGGTTCAAGACGTTTGATATTGTAAAACGTTTAAAAAAAAAAAGACGTTCACTGGCTATGTGTTGATAGATCATATTACCAACTGGCCAACTGCTGCAAGTCCTTTAGTGTCATGCCACTTGAGCTTTGAGCACAGCAAATAAACTGCATTCCTCCTCTTCTAACGGTGTTTTTTAGTTTCTAGAAGTCCCTGCTAATCCTAGTCTCGCTACATTAATTAGGAATTTTCCCGCAATAGATCCCATCCTCAGGTTTATGGGCCTCTCCCAAAGACCACTACGCTAAGAATTGGAACAACCTCATTCTTAACCGATGAGGTATTAGGGTAGACTCGACCTAAAATCTACAGAAAACTTCATATCTCCTTACCTTCTCAGCACACCGCCAAGTAGAGACGCGTTGAGGCACTCAGGGGGTGATAGTCTCCTCTGCACCTCCGCCACGGTCACCTTGTACTTGCTGGTGGAAGACAGGAGTGACAGCCGCCCAGGGACTGAGCAGAACACGTCGTTGGGTGCACACGAGCCGGTACCGCCGAGGCCATCGCGGCCTTTCATTGCTGTAAGACAGGATATGTTTAGAAAAGGTGTTCAAATTACACCAATACGTGTAGCATGACCACCGCGTAGAAACAAAAGAAACGAAAGACTAAAAATTTTAATGACAGTTTGTAGAAAGATTTTTACGAAGCGATGTAAAATATGAAGAAAAGTAATGTCACTTTGTCTTCATACAGTAGAGATGTTACCGTGAAAACGTAGAGCTACGTTTTCACGGTAACACCTCTACGTCACCTGTACCGTGAGCTTAGAGTGAGCTGTCAATAGTGTCAATCCCTAGGGATTGCCGGCCGTTGATGCTAAACCATTCCGGGGCAGTCGATGCTCCCGGAATGGTTTATTTTAGGTTGAAATATGATTAATATCAAACGTAAATAAATCTACGCTTCATAATATTATTTGTATTACAAAACAAAACGATAATCACAAGATATTGAGACACTTTTGGAGCTTCGACAATTATTGCTATTTGTTTTTGACGCTGAGTGTAAACACTTCACCTTGACCTATGTCAAAAGTAAACAAGTTCGAGATACTTAATCTAGAATCATAATTATGCTGAATGGTTACAGTTTGCAGACTGGTTAAATTATTTTTTTCCTGTAAGTATAAGTAAATCATACTGCTTAGTACTGATGACTTTGTAACATATCAATTACATTTGCTATCATATCGCTTACATCGTATTAAGATTTCCAACAGGAAATTGTTTTTGGCCAGCTACCTATTTTGTAGACCAGGTACTTTCATTAACAATGATAGCGGGTCAACTTTTACTTCACTGTTTGATGAATAGATACTGCGAACAGTATCATAATGAGCTATCATTATTAGTTATTGAACTTTTTTTCAATGTATCTATCATA
The DNA here is from genome assembly GCA_963082905.1 of Oligia fasciuncula. NCBI lineage: Eukaryota > Metazoa > Arthropoda > Insecta > Lepidoptera > Noctuidae > Oligia > Oligia fasciuncula. The sequence goes on from OY720408.1 coordinate 10,785,724, forward strand.
ACCAAGATAACGGACGTTACCCAGAAAGGCGCTAAACTTAAGTGGAACCGGGCCGGACATGTTTGCCGCATGTCAGATGACATTTGGGCTAGAGAACCACCGATTGGGTCCCACTAAACGCACGACAACGCCATCGCGGCAGGCCAAGACGTACCTACATGGCGGGATGAGCTTGACTCATACTGTAAGGACTGACTCGCAAAAGACAGATTATGTGGAAAAGGGACAGGGAGGCGTTTGCCCTGCAGTGGGACAATACAGTCTTGTTAGACAGATAGTACAGACGCCAGCACATCAAGCAACTACAATCTGTCAAATTTCTTTAATAGATCATATTCAATTTTATCGCTAAAGCTTATGGTTCAAAGTTGATTGGGGAAATTTGACAGTTTCGGGTAGCTTGATGTGCTGGCGTCTGTAGGTACCTATCTATTTATCGTGTCAGTCATAGGTATGAGGTTTTGTACATAATGGTTCCAATTTAGACCTGACAAATAACAAAATAAGGGACTTATTTGAGATTGGAACTGAAAATATTGTTTGAACATCACAAAGCAACAGATTTTCATAACCTAACTCATATTTTATTCGGAAAAAAAAATACCGAGTAAAAATAAAAATACAATCGCTACAAATACGAGTATATTAAACATCCATACAAAAATTGGAGTGATTACAAAATTCTCGGCTTCAAATATCAACAATAGGGCCACTAACAATCATTTGCCACGCCCCAAACATGAGCGCAGCGTGATCTCTATTCTCATTGTAATATTTCTGTATGGCAACCCTAATACAATAAACATTAGTATGTTATTATGTTGGCACCATACTGGCTATTTAACACCCCGCGTTTTTGCACAAAAAGTTAAAGGTGTGCACGCTTATTACTGGCCAATTATGTTTTTGAAAAAACCGACGAAGTGTGGGACTTGCGACCCGTAAACTGTTGCTTCTTAGTAGCTACTTAAATGTAGGTATTTTCTGTAAACTTTTATTGAAGAAATAAAATTATGGTAAAAAGTGTGCATATTTATAAAATGTTCAGCATGAAGAGTGACAGCGGTTGCGGAAAGAAAAACCGGACAAGAGCGAGTCGGACTCGTGCACCGAGGCTTCCGTACCATCATATTATTATCATGTCAGAGAATTTTAACACTGTGCACTGCGGTGTAGAATATTGCAGTTTTATGTCAGTGCCATCTCTTGACCGATAGTGGAACTAATGTAACTTTTGTTGATGATTTCTGAAAAAGTGTGCTATTTAGAGACTTCATTTTATTTTTCCTGTAATCTTTACATAAACTACTATCACAGAATAATTTCAGATTTTTCTCTTTGCAAACTTCGGAGATAAGGGAGGGGGGAACGGTATTTTTTACATTTTTCATGGTATTTTTTTATATTTTTGACAACGGATCGCTTTGCGAGTTTGTGAGCTTCGCTTTGTGAGCTTTACATTTTTGTTAACTACAAATGACTTATTTTATTTATTTTTAATATCAAAACGAACATTAATTCTAAGTAGGTAAGTACCTACTTAACTGTTTAATAATGTTTCAAGTTAAAACCACACCATCCTTAACGACATTGTACAAAGACCATTCAAAAAGTCATTTCCAAAATCGAATGCTACCTATTTAAATATCGATTGATTGATCGATATTTTTATTTATTTGATATTGATTCATTCGTCCGATGAATGAGATGGATTTTTTTTACAATCTACTTAGAAAAATCGATACACCCATTTGATAAGTGCGGTATGAAGTCTAATTACAGTTTTATCTTCACCGGGTCATCTTAGAACCGTATAACAATAAAATATTTGATATGTTAATAATGTGTAGTTCTTTTATCTGATGTTCGCAATTTAAATTACATATATGGCGGTTCGGCTGGAGAATTAAGTGAATAAATTTACGCATTTAATCTGTAGTTATTGGCCATAAATTGAGGAAGTTACAGAGCAGATGGTTCTTATCGAGGAAACTTATTGGCTCGTTACTTTGTATTACCAAAATTATGATTGCGTTACATTTGCACGCAATCAAGTTTATCTATTTGCAGAATAAATTAAGATTTTTTTTTGTTTAACACTAAATTTATTCTAACTATAGAAGTAGTAAGTACCAATTTAGCTTACAGATACACACGGCACAGGCCACAGACCGAATCTAATCTTTCAGTTAGGTAGGTACTTAATTGACGATACCGCATGCTGCGATAGTTATTAAAATACAGTGACGTCACTAAACATTATAAATGCTGTTTTTTTTCTATTAAAGAATTACTTACTTTTTAATAGTGGAAGGTCAGTCATGAACCCCGTGGTGTCATCCATGCCAGCGTTCTAAAAACAAACAAAGATTTTCAAATATTATTTAGCGCGCACTTAAGTAGGTACTAGGTAGTGAGCACAGAGCATGTAACACTTTAGTAGTGAGGGGAATCATGTTACACAAATCTTTTATAAATTTTTTAATAACACCTTCCGGTATTTTAAAAGTTCATGGAATGACAGTACGGCGATAGCCGTATAGGTAATTACTTACTTTCTTTACGTCAAACACGGCTACCGCAGTGGATTTTTTTTATTGTATAGACTTTCCTAAAGCAATAAGGCTGAGATCACGTTGATTTACTGTAAAAAACAAGTGGTGTACCCAATGTGTGCCATACCCACACGTAAACAGATTTCATCCACAAGGCTCTATACGGATACGGTTGTAGCCGTCTACCTACCGCCTTAGGTAAACGATTTAACTTTCCGTGATATTGTTGGTACGGTTGTGACAGTATTGTGACTTTGTATGAAAAAATGTCTTTCCCTAATACAGGATCTTAGAACTAAGTTCGAAGATTCGACAAAAATACCTCTAAAATTCTTAACAAGTATAAAGGTGGCTACTTAATTTTGATTAAGCCAATGGAATATGCACGTCAAATTGTTAACAAAATAAAAATTTAGTAGGTTTCCGTAAAGTATTGATATTATAAAGAGGAAAAATATGAACTTTCCGACATCCCATGCTAGAGGAGGAACATTTTAATTTAGTAAGCTTATTATTAAATTCCTTAAAGGACTGGGCGCACATATTTCTTGGATATTGGATGTCTATCAAAATATCGACGATGCGAGGGTGAAATTTTAAATAAATAATTGGCATTTCTTCGGACACATAGCGTCTCATATTAATATTCCAGCGCTTACATACTTATTCCTGCAGTGGGAAATATTTATAGGTCGATCCCGTGGGAACATCGGGATAAAAACTATCCTATCACACTAATATTATAAAGGCGAAAGTTTGTGAGTGTGGGGGTGTGTGTGTGTGTTTATATGTTTGTTACTTCTTCACGCTCAAACACATGGACCAATTTTGGTAAAATTCTGTATGGAGGTAGCTGACACCCTGGATTAACATATAGGCTACTTTTTATCCCGATATTCCCAGAGGATCGACAATTACGCGGGTGAAACCGCAGGGCGCAGCTAGTGTCTCTATAAATATTCTTACCGGCGTTTCTTCAGCGGAGTGCAGCGCATGGTGTAGGGCCAACTCGTGTTGTTCCCGAGCGCCGTAGTCTGCCCGTCGCTCGCCACCGCCGTAACTGAAGCCGCCATGTGATAACTGTGTGATAAAATGATCATTAATAATAATAATAAAGCTTTATTTACTTATTCCATACATACAAAATTACAAAAAAAAAAAAAAATACGGTATCCTGAAAATGATTGCTGGCAGACCTGCCCCATCCAGAGGCACTGGGTGGAAATAACAATGCGTTTATAGGATATTAAACTACTAACAACACTAACATAGCATTTAAGCACAATCTGTCACTAACAACTAATAACTTATGGGCTTAGGTCTGAATTAAAGATATTTTATGTTTTATTTATTAGGTGATAATTTTCCTAGTAAGTAGGTAATTACCGATGAAAAATAAAAATTGGTTTTTAGGGTACTTCACTCTCTTCAGAGACTGACTCAGTTCAGTCAGGGCGGATCGGAGATCGGGATCAGTTTTAACTTAGTCCTAAGTGTTTGAAAAACACAAACACACCGCATCGTAATCGGTCCAGTAATTTTGTAGGAAAATGGTACCTAACAAAACAGTTTTAATATCACCGTGTCCTCGTGGGAAATTCAGACATATACCAAAGAATAGAACAGCAAGACATTTGCTCTCACGCAATAAACCTTTGTCAAGTAACTTCAAAAATATTTGCGATATTTGCGGAAAAGTTTTTCATAAATTGCCATTCAATCGCGTTTAATGTCATCGAGTCTTCCTGCCAGCGATCGGACACTTTTGTATTGAATAGCCCGCTCTAGCAAACCGGAGCATTACCGTCGGCTAATCTACTAAAGTGATCCCATCCCTAACGTCTTCGTCCAAAACCTATTGTTGGCTAAAAATATTGTTAACGTTGCTTCAGAAAAAAAAAAAAACTAAACTTGACACAAGTTCGTATTTCGAATGGAGCTTCGAGAATATAAAATATTGAAGAGTTGATATTTATTTGGCGGCAATAAAGTCAGTTGAATTGTTTTTATTATATAATGTTATAAATTACCTAAATTAAAAATAATTGAAATAAAACAAGTTTCTTTCCATCTAACGGAAGTTACGTCCGTTAATTGGCTATAAAAAAGTCAAAGAAACGTTTTGATCAATTGACCGTTTGGGGACAAATCAAGCTACAGTGATTAACTAACTATGACAATAAAATAACATGAATAATGTCAGATGATTAAAATGTCAATATTTATTTATTATTTACGTGACTAAACTGTTAAACGTATATTTTGTACATTCACCTATTGCAAAGTCAATTTATGAGGGTTAGGTATTTATAAAAAAAAACAGCGAAAATAAAAAATATGACAGACTGTTGTTGTCGTGTTATAATTTCGCAATATTCCATTTTAATTTTTGTCTATTCTCTAGGCGAAGTGGTACAGTCAGGTGAATAAATAAATGAGAGAATCAAAGAAAGAAGAAGAAGAGAAGAAGAAGAAGAAGAGATCGAAGAATTGTTACTATAATTATGTATACTTAGGTTAAGGTATGTATCTATGGGTCTTTGTTACCTGATAATAAATGGTTTATTATTATTATTATTAAAGTACAATGTTTATAAAAGATCTTTTTTTTTTTTTAATTATAAAAACGCCAGCAAACGTGGTGAATTGGTGATCAATGGTCATGGCTTCTCTGTACGAGAAGAGGCGTTTGCCCGGAATTAAGATAATAATAGGCTGCACCCTAATAGGCTATTTGACTGGTTTCTGATAAACATCTCAGATTATTTAATGGTGTCTAACGAGCCCACAAAAACCTATTACTTCAAATTGCATAATGTATTTCTTTTAGAAAATAGTAAATAAAAATGTACTGTTTAAATAAGCCGCCAAAACGCCATCTTTAACAATATGGCGTCGTGACGTCAAAATACACGTAAACAAACGTTGAAACGGTCGAGATACTAGACAAAAGTCATCTGTTCTGTCAACGATAGACAGAAATTGACTATATCATGACGTCATCATAAGTTCAGCCAATCCAGACCGTTTTCGATTACGTGGCGCCAGATTTAAAAAGATGAAGTTTTTTCGGGATTTTTTTAATAAATAATACATTGTTTTGTAGTAAAATTAATGCAAATCGATTTTAAAAGCGATAATCTATACGAGTGTCAATAATTATGACCTTATTTTTTACATTGTCAAATAGCCTATTGCGTAACACACTATCAATCACAATCTGAATCATTTTGAAGGATATTGTTAGTCCATTTTTACCCGACTGCGGCGAAGCCCAAAAGGAGGGTTATGTGTTTGACCTGTATGTATGTATTTCTTCATTATGTTCGAAAAAATTACTCATTAACATAAATAATGCAATGAATGTTGATGATCTGTCAAAATGAAAGCCGTTGCTACTGTTATGTTAGTGTGTTACGCAACCACCCCACTGGTAGATATTATTATTATTAATTATAAAAAGTCTATTTTAATACTATTCTCAACAGACTACACAGACACGTTTATACACAGTTGTCAGAAGGATCGTATCGGCGGAAAATTATTTTCTATAGAATTATTAATAACATAATAATTTTGTACCCGCGGAGGGTGAACTATGCAGAGATTCTTTCGCGAGGGGTGACTGTGCTGGGGGGAGGGGGAAGCGCATAGTTTCTAACTACAATGTGGTGCATATCGATCTATTTTGTTCGGTATTTTCTGAGGATGAGTAAATTGACTGTGCGATTGATTAGCTGGTGTAGGAAAATTGTCTTTAAATTTACCGTGACGAACCAATAAACAATGAACAAAGTTTTTTTGAAGTTATGTCTATTTTATTATTATTTAAGGTATAGTTTGGTTGTGTGATAGGACTTAGAGCACCTGTCAAATTCGAAATAAGTTGGGCAATCCTAATAATATGGGGTGGCAAAGACATCGACGCGCAAACTGTACCCGTGAATTCAGCACGATTCTAGACGCCCAAGCGTAGAAATTTTTCGTCGGTTGTCTTAAAAAAACAGCTTTTTCATAGAAAAGTGCAATACCTACGCGGTCAAAATGTGTGGAACAGCAATTTTTCTTTTTAATAACAGTGGCCTTAGTGTGAGTTTTTTCACTCACGTTCGATTGCGAGCGCGTTAGAATTTTGTAGGGAAAAAGTTATAGCGCCACCTGGTGGTCACTATGAGAAACCTAATTTCCCATACAAAATTACGAAAACACGTAAAAGGTCAATGTGCCACCCTGCATAGTGCATAAACAGACAAACACACCACAGCTTCAAAATTGAATCTTGTGGCTATGACAACGCATCTTCAAGTGGCTGCTGCGGTAACAGCATTCAACTACATACATATAACAGCTGTCACTGGCATGTGAGCAGAGAAGCAATTCCCGAGTCTTAATTCTTTCAAATTTACATGTAATTTACCTACATTTTTGACAAGTTTATGACATTTATTGTCGCTGAGATGAGATTGTAACTAGATTTTTATATGTTTTTAATTACGAGAATAAATAATTGGCCTTCAGCCGGTCTAACTTGTTAAAATCTCACAGTGAAAATTTAGGTGAAGTGAGCTGTCATTCCACCTGATGGGATTGACACTATTGACAGCTCACTTCACCTGTTTCATGGTGAGATGATTACAGAATAGTTCGGCAGGTCTGAACAGAACTCCAAATTGTGACAAAAGTTATGGTCGAGGCTACTTACATGGTGCGCATGTATGTCGTGGTGATCCCTGTGGTGCCGCAGATGCGCGTGCGGCTCGTGGTGCGTGTGGTGGCGCGGGAGCAGCTGCTGCGGCGCGTAGTGCTGAGCGTACTCCGCCCCGCCCCCGCCTCCCCCACCGTAGTCCATGCCATGACTCTGCCGCAGATGGAAGGGTATTGGTAGATTTGGAAACAAGGAAGTTTAAGATGGGCGTTAGTAGACTAGCCTTATTGCATCCGAGGTTCAGGGAATACTAAATAGAAAATGTAAGAGTCATGTGGTTGGGAATTTGATTCTTGCTCTGCTTAAACAACGAAATATAAAACTTGAGCAGTACATTGTTAGTGTTAAGGTTAAAGCAGTTTGAGGAATAGCTGTCGCCATTATTCCATTTTCGTTATCTTTGGGATATAAAATTCGAAGACATGTGACATCTACCAACTCGCACTGGGCCCGCCCGCGTGGTGGTTTACGGTTCACTCCCTCTCACTCACCGAGAGGAGGCCTCTGTCCCAGCAGTGGGAACGTTATGAGCTGGTTATGTACTAGCCTGATTGGAGTGGATTTTAAGTTTTGTTTCTAGCAGAGAACTTAGCTCTCTGTTGCATTGATAAAGGTCCTTATTCATAGCTAGCTCACTCACCTGTTGTTGATGATGGGGGCTGGCGGGGTGCGGCGCGGGGGCGAAGGGCGGCGGGAAGTACGGCGGCTGGAAGTCTGCCAGCGAGGGCTGAGCGCCTCCGCGGAACCCGCCGCCGCCGAGACCCAGCCCGCCGCTGCCCAGCCGCTCCTGTGCAACAAAACAAATGAATGGTTAGAAAATGTAACAAGAGAAAGCTTATCTTAATGTACAAGGAATAATGGTGAAGATCGATCGTCAGTAGCTTGCTGAAGATTGTAAAGGAGTCTGGAGTGATGAAGATGACGACATACATAATGAACACTATAAACACATTACAACAATCACACAACTAGCGCTAGACGGTTTGGAAGAGAACGATGATGATCTAACTACAGAAGATGAAGTCGGCAGTCGCTTATTAAATACTGCAAGAAAACTTTAGTATCATCGACGATTTGAATAATTACGTAGAAAAGTTTAATTTAAGACTGCATCAACGCCAATCGAACCCGAATGCATAATAGTGGCTAATGTAACGTGTAGCTAATCATTCCACTACAGTTTTATACAGGAGATCCCCATTTTGTTCGGCAACTTGGGATAAAAAATAGGAAGGATGTCCTTTTCTGCTATTCTTCCGGAAAGCAGACTTCAATGCATTATACAACATAATTTGGTTAATACCACCAAAAATGTGGTAGCTCGATCGAAAACCTTACCACTAAAATAAACTAACCCAGCCAAATAATAAAGAGTAGATAATGATAAAAAGAACCTGGTAATTTTAAAATACGGTAGGTATTGCAATAGAAATAAATTATGTCTAAAATTCGACACGTGCAACATTGTAATATCTTCACTTCGACACTGATACTTGTAATAGCGTTGAAAGCCATCATTCATGATGACGCGATCCAATCAAAATGTCGTAATTAAAGCAACTAATTATCGAATCACTCGATATAACACTGGCAATTTACACCAACTAAATGATGCTATTGTGTGGAATAAATTGGAGGGTAAGGATGCTCATCCGACGAACGCTAAGCGAAAAGATGATGATATATTTGAGAAAGTTTTCGTAACACACCTTCAGTGGAACGCAAATGACAGATGAAATTGCTACTGATCAATGTATAATCAATCATATTTTGTGAGGTGGCGATAGGTACCTACTTTATGATGTTAAAAGCTTTTATGGGATACGAGACAAAAAAAAATCGGTTCACGCTGTGCATATTAAATGAGAAGTGTCCTAGTGACTTTTTGTTTCCTTCTTTATAGTTGTACGTACTTTAATTGCCAAAATTTTAATTAAACCTTGTACAGGCACTTTTGAATTGTCAAAATTAAATAGTCTGTCAGTTAGTCAGAAAGTTGAAGCTAGTTGCCCATTCCAAAGCGTAGATCTCTATGGAGAAGAACGGGCAAGAAACTCCATGGACACTCTTTTAAATCAAGATATTACAAAATCCTGGGTACATTATTCTTGTTGCTTCTATATGTGAGAACAATGCAGTAAAAGACAGAAATGAAGAAACAATTCAAGACATAAGATTAAAAATAAGCCATGGCAGTTAAGAGATGACCAGTCTCAACCGACGGCGCCCGTTCACGAACATGTCACAATCAATCAAAACAAAAAAAAAATCTAATCAAACAATCACTTACAAATAGGTATCAATACTGGTCAATGCAGTAGCCCAGGAACAAGTCAGCATTCATTTAGAAAAACAAAACAGTGGAGCTGATAATATCCAACAGCCAAGTCTTTGATTCAGAATTTATTTATAAATAAACAAACAAGAAGAAATGAACAGAAAAATATGTACAAACGTTATTGTGATACTAGGTATTTTTATTGCTGAATGGGGGCCCCGCTCTTGACCTTGATCACGCCTGATGGAAAGCGATGGATGAGGTCTATGATGGAACGAACGAGCCGAAAAGATGCCTAAGGCACTGGAACTCCCACGCATCGACGAAACACAGCAGGCTGCTTGACGCCGGACTCCGGTGGGAGGGTGGTCGCAAACCAGGCGGGCGTTATCCCTACCACGCAAGGAAAGGATTGGCCAGTCAATTATGGTGTTGGGTGTGACTGTCCAGGATGCGCCGAACGCTCGGTTCAGTTGAGCAACTGGCGGAACAAACAGCGCTACACGAGGAGGCTTCTTCATGCATCCCAGTAGGCGGTGCAAAGGTGGTGTAAGATAGTCTAAGTGTGTCTTAAGTTTAAAATGTTATTTGTACCTACATATGCAACAGCAAATGGTACTTGTGTAGCGAGAAGATCTTTATTTCATGCTCTTCCGTTGACTGTTCATATCAAATACCATAAGCTATCCTCTACATCGCACCATTCTCTATGGTAGATTTCCTTAACATCAGTAATGTCAATGTTCTTCTTGATTACAATAAGCGAATAGACATAGACAATGATGACCTTATATGATTACATGATACACGCAATATATGAATTAGCACTTCTGTCTTTGATATCTGCGGTGTATAATCATTTTAAAGCAGGTATATATTGGATGTGGTAATCAATTTGTTCTAATGTAATGAAATGAGCTAAATGTGATTCTAATGATATCTTGATTCATAATTATGTCTACAAAGCGGAAGTCTAATGACCAGTGTGTGGTGTTAACGAAGGCATATTCATTATGTTTTTCTTGATTGGAGTTCACTACAAACACTAATCCCAGTTTTCTACGCTTACGTAAAAGCTTAAAGCATCAGCCTTTAATGTTCCCACTGCTGGGATACAGGCCTCCTCAGATGAGAGGAACTGGGTCGTAATCGTAATGCACGAGTGCGGGTTGGTAGATGTTACATGTCTACGATTTTTTGGTTCTATGACATGCCGGTTTCTCACCGTTTTGAGAGTGGTACGCTTACGTACTTACTTCATCTGAATGCAAATCTTATGTCAACTTAGGGTGATTTTCACTAATTAAACTGAACGCGATCACACGTCTACAAATGCGTCTAAGAGCTGTCAATATTCCGCAACAATGATGACACTGACAGCTCGTGAACGCGGTTTAAATGCATTGATCGCGTTCACTTTCATTGATAAAATGCGTCGTTAGAAGAGATGTGATTGACTTTCTTTATTCAAGTCTATCAATCATCATCATCATTTTAGCCGAAAGACGTCCACAGCTGGACATAGGCCTCCCCCAAGCACCGCCATTTCGAACGGTTCTGTGCTTCCAGTCAATCAATAGCAACAAAAATGGACAGCAGATTACATGGTACCGATCACTAATCACGTATCAGTCAGAGACTTGATGATGCCTTTAGAAATCAGGAGTAAACTATTTGTAAGCGAATTTCATACTAAGCTCATGTCTTTCAAAAATATAGCTGGCTGTAAGGAGATAATAAAACTGTTTAGAGCTTTCTATTATTACTACTAACGTACCTACCTAATTAAATCCATTATTAATTTTTTATGTAAATATCATTCAAGCTTGGCCAAAATCTTAATGACTTCCAAGATATTCAATCTCGTTGCTGCGTATTCACTACTTAATTACGCTAACGACCATCGAAAATGGTCAACAGTAGCCATCTTTATTTTGCTGTCATAAACGTACATAGCCCATGCATGCTCCGCTAGAGATGTAGCTAATAAACTGCATTCATAAGTTTGTCAAAGTATTCCAATTTCAAATCTCTCTAGTGTAGTCCATTCGGTTGAAATTATACCCAATATAATGTAGATCAATTACAAAACTTACGGTATCTGTATCGAGTTACGGCATTGGACACCTAATCGATTACTTTCGATCTAGTTTTTATTTATTATCTGTTTTAATTTATGCACCTTGTTACCGGATGTGGTGAAAACTTGTCGTGATGTGATGACATAGGTGCTATGAGTCTTAATTTATTTTGGGTATCAAGTAGTAGCAGAGCAAAAAATATGATGAAAATATTTTTTTATTGGTGATAAAATTAGATTAATGGGTCTACATTCATCATAGTTTAAGGTGAGCCAAAATGTCGGTATATCTAAATTCATCAATGGGCAGCAGTGATCATTCAATTCATAGCTTCAGGGAATAATTTAATCGAATAATTAGCTAGTACCTTAAAACGATCTGTCATCAGTATCACACTTTTTTACCGACTTCAAAAAAAAGGAGGTTATCAATTCGATACGTATGTATGTAATATTATTGGAATTGCGTTATATTCACATATGATGATCTATTAGGGCTTCCAAACAAATATACAAAATTTCATAGACGTATGTGTGTATGTATGTATGTATGTATGTATGTTTGTCCACGCATATCTCCGGAACTATTAATCGGATCGTGACAATTTTTTTTTATTGGTTTACATTTTCTTCAACTTAGGGAACAGTGCAAGTTTCATCAAGATCGATTCAGTAATTTTCAAGATATGGACTAATACGTGTAAGTGTGACGGCCTGGCTTATTGATAAGAGCTACGGGTGTAGTGTCAAAGGGAGAACATCTCAAAACCTTGGTCAAATACTAGTGCAAAAACTAAAAATTACGAAATAAAAAGTAATTTAAAAAAATTAAACCGACTTCAAAAAGAAATTAACTCAAAATTATGAAATAACTTTAATTTCGGAAGTCGGTGGCATAAAACTAAAATACAGATCCCAAGACACCGACTTCCGAAATTAAAGTTATTTCATAATTTTGAGTTAATTTCTTTTTGAAGTCGGTTTAATTTTTTTAAATTACTTTTTATCTTTTATCGAAATTCTTTTTATCATAATTAGTCTAAAAAGTCTGCACAAATCATTTGTCTCTGCAGTGAGTTTTTTTAAATAATTTTTAAGACTATCGAAGTAGACATTCGCTAGGGGCTACTCTAGTATCAGTGGTACACTACTATACTCTGATTTTTTATTGCTAGACCAGAATGACAGCTGGGCTGATTGTGAAATTGTCAACATGACAAAAAAAAGTCGATAGCAGCTGTCATTTTAGTCTAGGAAATAAAAAATCAGAGTTTAGCATACTGCCTCAAGCTCAAAAGGGTATACCGTCTGATCTTTGTCTGACGTTTGGGTTTGGCAGTATCAGACTTATTTCCTTTACCATCCTAAATAGTCCCCGTGAAGCCTTTTTCCTATAATGATTTTGACGTCATGTAAATCTAAGCTGTTGCTGACGCTACGTGCGCGGGCGCTCGTGAGAGTCGTGTCGCAAGTGTTCTGGATTTGTTAACTTGATTTATGCGCGTAACCACGCAATGCTCCTTGTGAATTTAATTTGATTATAGCATTATACTTGTCGACTAAATTAAGTAGGTTTTGTGGGTGAGGCGACATCGACACGATTTCGCTTAACTGTGTCCTATTTGTTACGTCTGCATTGATTACTTATAGATATTTCCTAGTAAGCTAGCCACTGTGATCAGCTGTTACGAGTTTTTTTGCTATTTAATTCTTAGTTCACAACACCTTTTGCCACCGCCATCATTTTCCTGCCCTTGTCCCAAGGTACTCGGAGGCGGCGCAACACGTTGTTTTCTTCCATTCTTCCCTGTCAACTGTCACGCTATCATTCACTCCCTTCTCTTTCTTATCATTCCTCACACAATCCATTCATCTTTTCTTTGGCCTTCCTCTCTCTATCCATCCATCAATATTTATACACAAAAAAAGCACGGAGAGCCTATTTGGTTCTACTAGTGCTCATATCTATGATAAATTCAAAGTTTCATTGTATATTAGGTAACAATCTAAACAACTCCTTAAAAGTTCCCAAATGATACTTATCGAAAAAAACCGATTGGGAACTCCAAAGTCAATCTTGATAAAACAAAAATAAATACGTTCATAATATTGTCTATATGCGTGGAGGTGAAAGGCGGTATTGTTTACCCAGGTCGTGGGGTCAACGCGTGTTGGGTGACTCGTAGATGGAGACACTGCCCATTATTTAGGAAGCCGTGATAGACATGCTTATAAAAATGGCGGTGTGATAAATTGACAGATATACGCGCGGGTAACTGTACTTTCTGCTGTCAAAATAAGAAGTTGTTGATGTATGTTGTTAATATTTCGAGATAAAATGCGAAATGATGTTGTCTGAATTTCTATTGTTTGGTGGTGTTAAATAAAAAATATTTTGCTTTTTCATATCTTATTTTTATTTGACATTAACCAATGAACCACACCGTTTTGTGTCCAATTTCTTTTTCTTTACGACCCGACCGTTTGTCGTCAAAAGTTAAAACCAGAAATATCGCTGATATATAATACCTGCTAAACTCAGATTCTTTATTTGCTAAACTAAAATTACTTTGTCAACATGACATTGTTTTAAATAGGTATACCTACATTAATTTAAATATACAATAGGTAGGTATTAGCTGTCATTTTAGTCTGGCAGATTAAAAATCAGTTTTGTAGAGTTTAGTTTTATACAGGGTGGTCAAAAAGTCGTGGATCAAACGAAATAGCGAGATAAAGGAGGTCAATTCCAACATAAAATCTTTCTACAGCATTGCCATAATTCAATTGCCCTAAAATTTATGAATATTTTCGTTTAACAAGTTCTTTTACAATTAGACTAATTAAAAAAAAATGCGATATGAAACAATAAACCAAACGGTGTTGTATTATTATGTACTAGATAATGTATCAGCACTACAAAAGTTCTATTGCGGCTCTGAGTACCAAACAATAGCAATACATTTTTTTTCAAAAATTTTGAAGCGTTACCAAATATTATTTCTCACATTAAAAGCGTTGGAAATGGAAATGACCTCCTTTATCTCCCTATTTCGTTTGATCCACGACTTTTTGACCACCCTGTATATAATTATATTATCGTGTAGGAAGATACCTTTCATCTAAGTAGGTAGGTATCTTACAATTCTGAATTTTCCTAATTTAGGAGGGATCAACATTAACTAACAGAAAGGTTCTTAGCTGTAGAATAGGGCAATTCCTTCATTTTACTTACGAAAAACAGTGTAGGTAAAACGATGCTCATAATCTCAGATAATTTACATTCCATCAACACTTAATCAGTTATCTACTTTAATGGAATGTTTTCTAAGTTGATTTTTGAGTGACCATTTGTAACAAAAAGGTCCTTATATAAGTTTTGGTTGCAATGGAATTTGAACTTTGTAGAGCATGACATTCAGTTTGTTGTTCCATAACTTGTCAATTATCTCTAATTCCTGGCTCTATTATAGTCTGAGTCTTTGCCTAACAAGATGACAGCTCGACTTAGCAGAGCTAAGGATAAACAAGCAAAGGAAACTCCCCATTCATCCTAATCTCGATTTAAACATCGATACCCAATCTAATCGAATAGATTTACTGGTACATATCCGATACTCGCTATCAATCAATGGCGGAATGTGTATTAGATGTACGTCTCTATTCGAATGCAATAATAAATCGATTCGAATGTATGTCTCATTAACATACCGAGT
The DNA here is from genome assembly GCA_963082905.1 of Oligia fasciuncula. Classification (NCBI taxonomy): domain Eukaryota; kingdom Metazoa; phylum Arthropoda; class Insecta; order Lepidoptera; family Noctuidae; genus Oligia; species Oligia fasciuncula. Next base: position 10,801,058 of record OY720408.1, read on the forward strand.
GGACTCGTGCAATTATAATATCATTGTTTAGAAGTATTCTGTTATTAATCACTGGCTTGTTAAGGTCGAAACAATATGGTGAAAGTTAAAGGGGTATTTGCTTTGATGTTTCGGCAAAATTCAGTTTAAATTAATGGTATTAGTGATTTTCTTTGTCGTGCCGACACGATATAAAACCATTTACCATGTAAATAATAATCTATGGGCATGAGTTAGGTATTGTCGTATCATTTGAGTCGTGCTGACAGCGACAGGAACTGCGGGTAGTTAAAGCCCCTAAATTGCTCTAACAGAGTCGCGTCGCGTCTGTCTATGGGAGACTTTACCCTAGGATGCGAGTGAAACCGCGAGCATCAGCTAGTCCATACTAATAATATTATAAATTCGAAAGTAACTCTGTCTGTTTGTCTGCCTGTATGTTACCTTTTCACGCCTAAACCACCGAGCGGATTTCGATAAAATTTGCAGAGAGATAGATTGCATCCCGGGGAAAGACATAGGATAGTTTTTATCCCGATATTCCCACGGGATCGACACTTATGCGGGTGAAACAGCGGGGCGCTGCTAGTTTCTTATACATTATAATAACCTCCTTTTTTTGAAGTCGGTAAAAAGTACCGAAATATCTTTATTTAATGATGACAGCTTATTTGATCAATGACTATGAAATGAGTATATTTACTGTTCAATAAAAAGTTATTTTTAAGTTTAGTACGGATAACTGTCTACTTATTTTTATTTAAGTTATTTTTAAGTTTAGTACGGATAACTGTCTACTTATTTTTATCTTTTAGTGGTACGTATTACAATGATTTTAAACGAAATTAATAAAAGAACTTTTAAGTAAGTAGTTACTTTTAGTATTTTAGTACACGCGTTAAACTAAATTAACAGAAATTAATAAACCATCGTAAATTATTATTAGGTATACAACTACTTCCATAAAAAAAATACAACCTAGATATAATATCTAACCTAACTAAAACTGAACTGTTCTATTAGCTAGGTAGTTTACCTACCTATGTAGGTACGCACGACGACATAATTATTATCAAGCCATATATTTCCAGTCTATGCTGACTTCTCATTGTACGAAAAGCCTATACAATGCAAGGTCAGCTAAAACTGGAAATATATAGCTTACTAGCAGCGCCTCGCGGTTTCACCCGCATAAGCGTCGATCCCTTGGGAATATCGGGATAAAAACTATCCTTAGTCCTTCCCCGGGATGCAATCTATCTCTCTGCCAAATTTTATCGAAATCCGTTCAGTGGTTTAGGCGTGAAAAGGTAACATAACAGACAGATTTACTTTCGATTTATTTTCGAATTTATAATATTAGTATGGATGGATGTGTACTTACTGGTAATTTTATCTAGCGCAACTGTTTTTTTGATAAGAAAATAAAGATGCCTACAAAATATTGAAATAATCTCGTAATAATGTCGCAGTTTTATCGCAAAAAAAAGACAAATAAATTGATAAACGCTCAACAATTATACGTTGTAGTATTAGATCAGCTATTTCGGCATCAACTAACAAGTCTTCGGTAGTATAGTGGTAAGTATCCCCGCCTGTCACGCGGGAGACCGGGGTTCGATTCCCCGCCGGAGAGAATCTTTTTGCATTTTCAAAATTACTTTTTTTTGCATTATAAAATTAATTTATACAGGGTTATTTTTAAAACATTAACAACCTCTTAGGAGGTCGTTGTACTCATCATTATGAACGACTTTTACTATGGGACCAAACCTGAAATCGCAAAAAAAACAGCTGTTCCCTACATTTTGACGGGTTATATGTACGAACATAAAATATAGGGAACAGCAAATTTTTTTCGCGATTTCAGGATTGATTTGATTTCATCAAATACAGTTTTTTTAATATACTTTGCCAGTTCCGGACATTAGCGCGTTTAAACAAACTCTTCAGCGTTATTAGATATTATTAGTATAGATAGATTGAGTTTTTTTTTTGTTTTACCTGCACCTCGATCACACTGGATAAATCCACGTACGCCAGCGCCAAAGCTTTTGATACACTTCACTGAAAAAACTGATTCCTTAAGAATCGAACTTTTAGGCACTTGGTATATTCCTGCTTACATGATCTTCATGACAGTCTCTCTTGGGGTACATAGAGGTATTTTTGATACATTTGGGTTACTGAGTAACCTATTAGATTGGTTTGTGAGATTTATTTGGATGTTTTATGGCTGAAGAACCAGTGAGTTTATTTAGGTGTTAACTGTGAAACATAAAATTAAAAGATACTTTTTTTCTATTTTTTTAGAACAATTAAAAATAAACTATTTTTTTAAATTAGTTAACATTTTAGTATCCACCCACATAAGTAGATAATAATGTAAGCTAATTATTCGATATTAATTGTAATGTTGGTATACAAGTTTTTGCGCGCTAATGATTTTATTTAATTTAATTAATGAATGTTTTTTGCACAAGGAACGCAATTAAGAAAGTTACCTATTGATTAATTCATATAAATCGTTCATCAACTTCATTTAAATTATAAAGATTAGCGTCGGATTATCACGATAATTATGAGTTAGTCGATACGCGGCTAAAATCGATTTATTGCCATAATAGTGAGGTGAAAGCGAATGTCAAAAAACCGATATGTAAATGTTCGAGTATCGATAATTACCGGTCCCTTAAAAGGCGGGCGATTCCGGCTACAATCGGTTAGTGATTGCTTTTTAAATTGCTGCCTTGCGCGCCGGCTCGATAACCGAATGCCGACTACTGGATGGTTTTTTTTATTTATTACCGAGTGGCGGATTTATGTCGATAGTTTGTCGAATCACGTGCTAGCCTATTAAGTTGGAAACGAGATGCAATCTCCACTTAATAGTACATCACAGAAGCATACATGAGGGCTGACGTCAGTGTCTATGAGAGAGCATAGACAATGTTTTAATAGCTAGCTGCTTTAGAGCTGCAATTTATTTTGTTAGGAACCTAGATGGGGCGGGAACAAATACTCTTAGAATCGCGATATAATAATACAGTGTATCGGTAAAAAACTAGGCCCGAGCTATAAAACTTATTTGAACACCTGGTGATATTAGTGATACAAAAGTCAGAATCATTAAATTGTATCTAGATATAAAAGTGTGACTAATGATATTTTAATGAAACATATTAATCAATCGGGCGGCTGACGATTGAGAAAGTAAAAACCGAGGTTATACAATGCCGCGCTGCTTCTACAGTGATAACTGCTAAACGATTAAACGTTATTACGATTAATCTACTCCATCGACGCACTATTAATGAAATATTTAATAAAAAGCAATATTTTTCAAATAAGTAATTAATTTCAGTCAATCAAGTTTATCGACAAATTACGTCGATATGCGCTCGTGCCCATCACTAAATTGTAATATCGTTTGCAAATAAAATCGATTAAACCAATTCAGCACGCTGTATAAAATAATTATTTTATAGAGAAACTATAATAGGTAGTTGATGAACCTTTTTACTACGTAACGGGAAGTTAGTTATAAACCGACATTACGATTATTTTAACTACGGTTACGATTTTTTGATTAACAAACCGATGTTGTAATTACAGTAATGAGAGTTACCTAAGTAATAAATTTATAAAATTAAGATTTGAGATGCTGACTTTGATTGTATTTCGTATCACAATAATCGATTGGGAATCGGATTTATAATCGATGTATCGGTAAAATCGTAAAGCTCGGTTTACGATCGCGCGCGTCGCGTGCTCGGCACAGACTGCCGGAGGGCGGTCGTTCCGCCCTCGGGGTAACCATGTGCTCTCGACCTTACGATTGATATTCGATTTATGTGACCCTTTTTTAATGTGTAACGGTTACTATTTGCACTATTGATATTTCAGTGAGTTTTGCGTGAGAATTTCTCGCGTAAAATTTTATAATTTCAGGACTATGGAAAAGATGACTAAATACCTACTACTAAAGATCTAAAGATTTGTTTGTATTGTTTGTACATAGTTAATCATTGAAAGGTGTGATCACATTTTGTGTCATGCAAATGTGGGGAACTTCTCCATTGCACGTCGTGAACGATCTTTCAACCTACAATTAATGTAAAAATAAATCTAAATATAAACCGTAATAAATCGAATGAAAACCTATAGGTACCTCAAGTTTAACCTATATAAATAACCAACTAAGGCCGTAAAGCGCACAAAAAAAAAAAAGGCCGTAAAGCGGTACATTATTGAACTTAAGTCAATACCTAACAAAACACAAACATCAAATCATTCACCTAAAACTCGATCAAATCTCGCGCAAACTCAACCGCTGTGCAAAAACCGATAGTACCACCTCGCCCCACCAGAGGCCGCTAATTAGTAGGCACTGTTGCCAGCAATGCGAGCCCGCGATTGGTGATCACTGGAGTGTGCAGCGAGCCTTACTTATGTACTTGTATTACTTCACGCACTTAATGGGTTTATTAATGCTAATAATGCTGTATTTGTTCGGGTTCATGTCAGAGGAATGAGGATACTTTTTTTTTTATTTTAGATGTGTGAAAAGGTTTCATTTCATGTTTTGCATTAAGGATTAATTTGGGTAAAATTAAATCATTATTATCTACTAGCTGTTGCCGGCGATCCAGATGAAAAGTCTTACTATGTCCTGCTTCAGGTCATAGTCTACCTATGTGCCAAATTTATCTAAATCTGTTCAGCTGTTTTAGCGTGAAAGCAAACAATCAAATCTTTTCTCTTTGTAATATTAGTTTAGACTAGCTTCCACCCGCGGCTTCGCCCGCGAGGTATGTCGATAGAAACTATCCTAAGTCCTTCTCCGGGATGCAATCTATCTCTCTGCCAAATTTTATCGAAATCCCTTTACTGGTTTAGGCGTGAAAAGGTACCAAACATACAGACAGACAGTTACTTTCGAATTTATAATATTAGAATGGATGTACTTAAGGAATTTAATTTACATTTGAAATTCAATCCCCTACACTAAATTAACTAACAAGCATAAGGTTGGCAAAGCATAAAAAATATTTAGGACCCATTTATGAGTAAGCTGACTGAAATTTTTCACTTGCTGTAAAATTTCTGATCACCGATTCTACCATTTTCTAATTGAATCGTTTTCACATTTTTCAATTGGCAACACCTCCGATATTTCCCCTGTCGAGCGGAATGGAAGTCACTTTCGTTAATATCCGTTGAGGGCCGCCCTGTCTCCTCATGCCCCCGGGCTATTTACTACATAGCTGGGATATTGTACTGAGTTTTCGTACTTGCTCTGGTTTTTTTTTTAAATAATATCATGACGTTCACTGAAATTATATAGTTTCTGTCCGTAATCAGAGGGGCAATTGTCGTAATTTTAAGAACGTTCACAGTCTGATCTCAGTCTCAATCTGTCAAAAATACCTCTAATTTCCCTACATTTTTGACAAGTGTTTGGCATTTGTCGCCGAGATGAGACAGCAACTAGATTTTGAACGTCATAAATTACGAGAATTGGCCTTCTGATTGATCGTCAATCTGAAAAGATAGAGGTAGTCAGTCTTACCAAGGGGTATCGTGTTACCCAGTAACTAGGTAGTGAGGGCCAAATACGCAGTCGCTTCATATAAAATACTGCTTAGACTGGAAGCCGACCTCAACATAGTTGAGTTGATTGAGATTGTAAATATAATGGATATTGGCAGTGGCTGTTGGTGTGGCAACAAAAATTAGAAATCATCATCTGCCTAGCCTTTTCCCAACTATGTTGGTGTCGGCTTCCAGTCTAACCGGATGCAGCCGAATACCAGTATTTTACATGGAGCGACTGCCTATCTGACCTCCACAACCCAGTTACTGGGTAATACGATGCCCCTTGGTAAGACCGGTTGTCAGACTTTTGGGCTTCTAACTACCCGTAACGACTGTCAAAGATCCACGAATGACAGCCGGGACCAACGGCTTAACGTTCTTTCCGAGGCACGGAAGAGTCACGGTATGTAAAGATGGTCACCCATTCAAAGACCAACCGCGACAAGCGTAGCTTAACCTGACCGATCGACCTGTGCAGCTGTTATTATTTAGCCACAACAAGAAATATTAGTTGTTAATTTGGGACAGCTGTATTGAGTAGGTAGTAATAGCTTTTAAAGTCGAAAGAAACAGTTACCTATCTGTATTGTGCCAAGCCTTTTTATCCTTGGCAAATGTTAGCAGTTAATGGCTTGGGAATTGTAATAAATAATTATGTTATTTACATTACAAAGTTTTTAATTTCGAGATATCAAGGAGGAAGCATACCTACCCGGATGATAAAAGTAATTTTATTAAATAAAATGTGAATCATGTAACTACTCGACTTTAAGCACGAATACACAATTACTTCAACACAATGAAAATGTCGAACGAATAGAAAAATAATAAAAGTGCATTGTGTTAAAAGTAGTTTTATGAATAAAGAACGTACGCCGATTGGCTGTATCGCCTCGGGCAAGATGGCGGGGTGCCGAATGTTGCCAGCCTCTCGGCCGGAAATATGGATTCTGTTTGTCTAATGACCTTCCTAATTCGAATTTGTTCTTTCGATTTTCGAATAAAGCGTGTCAAAAGGTTGCAAGTGAAAAAAAATACAATAATGACTAGTGGAAAATAAATTATAATGACAAAAGTTATGAAGTAGCTTTCGTTTTGTTAATTGCATTTTGTATGTCTTGCTGAGATTTTTTCGCTGATTCAGAGAACCATTATGATAATTTATGAAGTTTTGAGCCTTCATAGTTGTGGTAGGTTGCACAAAGCTCAAATAATCTGTGACAAAGCTATCAGGAGGGCATTTTTTTAATATTTTTAAAAATGTTCGCATTCTGATTTTAGTCTCAATCTGTCAAAAGTACAATACGACCGATGTATCTTGGCGAGCCCGAACTTTGCGCAGAAGGCTGCGCAGTAAGATTTTTTAAGAACCAAATGGTGACATGAGACGAGTGCGAGTGAGAGAACATGCGCGAAAGTTCTTAGTGCCTATGTTCAGGCTCGCCAAGTTACTTCAGTCGTATTGTACCACTTATTTCCAAAAAAGTTTTGGACATTGATGTCGCTGAGATGAGATTGCGACTTGAATTTTAACGTTTTTTTTATATTGGCCTTCTTTCTTCTTGAGGAAAATGTTTGTAATTAAAAAGTGACCGGGAAGGAAAACTATTTCGTGAAATGGATGTACTTACCTACGTGTTGAAGATGAGTTTATCAAACTCCGAGACATATCTTCTGTATCATGATTAGTCAATGATATTTGTGTATTTTTACTACCTAACAATTTTACTATTTTATCAAATTAAAAAAATATATACTGACTGATGACTGCCTATCTGACCTTCCCAACCCAGTTTCTTTTCAGCTGCATCCGGTTAAACTGGATGCCGACCCCAACATAGTTGGGAAAAGGCTAGGCAGATGATGATGATGATGATGAAAAAAGAAAATGTATAACAGCAAAGTTGACACCAAAACAGGATATAACCCGAAAACGCAACCTATTTCGTAAATTATGTAATTAAAATACTCATACAGCAAAAGGGCACGATGAAAATAACGCGGTAAATCAACCCGCGACGAAATAAAGCGCGTTCTTAACAAAATATTTTTCGGTTCACAAAAAAGGTCTTAATTACGAAATTTCGAAAAAGGAACGCAATAAAGAAAGTAAAAAGGCGCGCGGCGAGCACTGGAGACCGTTATGTTCGTGGAAGTGCGTGATTGATTCCGCGCGCCCGCCCATTGTGGTCAGCTGATTCTGATGGCTATGCGTGGGCAAGCCTGCGCAACGGAATGTGGCTTAGGCATTAGGACTAGCGTTAAATTATCACTTTCGTGTAGACACACGATGGGAGAAACATCTTTGGATGGTGTCAATTATGCATTCATGATGTCTTCCATTCTTTTCTACGAAACAAATTTTGAACGGGGCATCTAAAATCAATTCCTTCTATTTTATTTTATTGTAAGATTTGACTTTCAAAAGTGCCTTTTTATGTGTCTGTTTGAAATAAATTATTTGACTTTGACTGTTATGGAGTAATAACAGGCTGCTGTGTTATGGTTGAAGACTGAAACATTTTCAGCTCGTCAAAGTTTATGATTTGCAGAACTTTTAAAAAGCTCTCTACTATTAGGTATGCCTATAGCATCATCATCATCTCGTTAACTTTTCCAAGCCTTCCATTGATTCAGGGCAGCGAGGTAATTGTGTAACACACTAACAATAGCAATGGCATTCGTTTTGACAGTTCAACAACATTCATTGCGTTATTTACGTTGTTGAGCAGACAAATTTTTCGAACATATGAAGCAATGAATTGGCAATATCCTTCAAAATCATTCAAATTGTGATTGATCGTGTGAGGGTGCTGGAATTACATTCCGTGATTTTCTTTTGTTCTGGAGTGAAAACTCGAGGTCCGTTTAAGGACTGCTGGTCGTAAAAATGTCCCCTTTAGATCTAGTTTCACTATTAGATTTGCCCACGCCACACTGGCTGTGATGAATCATGACAAAAAAATTAATAAAATCAAAAATCTAATCGTCGCCTTCGATCTCATTGTGCATTATATTATATTCAAATCAAATCCTAAAAAAACTGCGAGTGACCCAATCAAAGGTTCACACGACCAACATAATCTCCATGCGATGAAATCTCTTATGATCTCTACGTCAATCGAAATAAAGATGAAATTGCATGTGACATCCAGTTTCCTGATTGTAATCTATCTCGGTTTGTGTATTGAGTAATGTTGACAAGCAGGCTGATTTGGGAGCAACTTTCTATAAGTATAAACAAGTATGGCTTGTATGTATGTATGTGTATGAGGAATACGTAACGACTGTCGAAATTTGTACGAGGTGCTACCGAGCCACCACTGTCAGTTGGGACGCAGAACAATATTAGTGGCCAACAAGCTTTAAAAAGGCTCTTTTATTTAAAGCAGTTTAATTATAATTAATAAAAAACATTTATTTCTAACACACTTAACCTATTTTACAATTTAACACAAAAAAAATATGATTTAATACCAGTATTTAAAAAAAAAAAAAAGCTTTGAACTATACAGAGAATCCAACTCAAGTAACTGGTTGCTCTAACTAAGTCGACCACTCGAGCTAAGTACAACATTTCTAAAAGTTTTTTATCTCTACGTGAACTAAGATAAAGATCCCTAAGTACTTTGGAATTGGATCTACGAGTATGCTATTAAAACAAATACCATAAATAAATCTGACACACCATTTCCAAGTCAATTTGTTACCAATACAGAAAATCTACCAAAATATTGGCATCATTTTCATACATAAAATGTCCTAAGTATCCTGTTATCACTTTAAAGTTCTAACTGAACTAACAGATTTGCTGATGGGGACTTCTTCCTAGTTATAACACTAGGAAGTGTTGAAGGACGGGCGTTTTATGGGACTGTCTTATGTAATTTTGATGTGCTAATTCTCAGCCTAGTTTGAATAAATGACAAGATCTTTTACCGTCAACTTTAACAAAATGTTCTCAAGTCCACACTCTTCGTTAAAGGTCGTGGCAATTACGCCACGGCATGGTTGGTGCCAATTAAATGATAAAACTGGTGTGACAAACAGACCGACAAACAATGCGACGCGATTAGATTTACAGCTCTTGATTTATATATGAGGCGATAAATTTGGGAGTGATGTAACACATCAGCTGTGGAAGAAGCTAGATTGGTAATACTACAGTTGGATCAGTGACCTGTATGAAGCTTGATTGGTATTACTAGAGTTGGATCAGTGACCTGTATGAAGCTAGATTGGTATTACTAGAGTTGGATCAGTGACCTGTATGAAGCTAGATTGGTATTACTAGAGTTGGATCAGTGACCTGTATGAAGCTAGATTGGTATTACTAGAGTTGGTGACCTGTATGAAGCTAGATTGGTATTACTAGAGTTGGCGACTTGTATGAAGCTAGATTGGTATTACTAGAGTTGGTGACCTGTATGAAGCTAGATTGGTATTACTAGAGTTGGATCAGTGACTTGTAAGTAAGTGACTACTGACTACCGATCAGAAACCAGACAGAAAAAGTTCCAGATGGGAAAAACCCAATAATACTTTTCCTGTCCCGGAAGTCGAACCCTGGATCGCATGCTCCACAGTAGCGATTGCGACTACTAGTCTAACGAATCTCTAAATTATTGTATGTAATCTCTAGAATTATGTACCTACAGAATTTAGAATGGCATTGTATATTACCTGTGGTTATTTATAGTATCTGTTTTAGGGGTCCAAATTGGTTGATAGTAAATGTTTATTGATGGTGATGTGCGAAGCAATTCCGGTTTTTAAATTAACTGTTTGACTGTTATATCTTAAACTGGAATTTGCAAACGGATTTGTCAGAAGCTTTCAGTACGTACAATCACGTCGAAGACTATTTTATTGAAGCCAAACTTATCAGATTTTAATAATGTCTATGGAAACTTTGGAGGTTGCGTGATTATAGATATTTTTATTATAGACTAGCAACCCGCCCCTGCTCACCTGAGATTCAAAACATCAACATGAGAGACAAAACATCAACATGAGAGACAAAACATCAACATGAGAGACAAAACATCGAGATTTCTATGCTAATCTACGTTAAATAATTAATGTTATATACACATAAACCTTCCAGATTTAATTCTTTAAATTATGGTGAAAATCCGTTGTGTAGTTTAGAAGATCCCAGGCAAACACGAAAAGTGAGTTTGTTTTCTACTTTGTGCAGGTATAGATGGACACTTTTTACGTAGTATTATTAGGTAAAAAGTTATGTCTATTATGATCGATACTAGGCTAGTGTGCCTACCGATCGTAGACAAAAAGTATATAATGGGAAGCGTACAGAAAAATACCACCGGGGTTATTGCGTAACAAACTATCAGCTATCTTTCATTTTGACAGTTCAACAACTTTAATTGCGTTATTATAATTTATTGTTAATATATCAATTTCATTTTAACTAACTATTTACACTAGATACTAAATTAAATGACTAGAACTAACTTACTATACATACTTATAAATACAAAAACAAAGGACACTTAAGCGTCGAAGTACTCGTTCGCGTCGCTGTCATCCGGAAACGTGCCCAGACGACTGGCAGCATTGCCAAGTTGAATGGCAATGCTAATTCTTTGGCCAAAGAACGACCCAGCCCTCTGCTCACGTGAAGTGTCGACCAGCCAGCCAGAAACCTTAAAAAGGAGACGCGCACTCCGGCCCCATGAGCATGACCCGAGCGTTTCGACCCCAAACGGCTCAAAGCTGTATATTTCTACGCACTCGGGCCCCATGACCCGAGCGTTTCGACCCCAAACGGCTCAAAGCTGTAGTTGCGTTATGAAGACTTTCTTATATGAAGCTAAGGTACAAAATGATTCAGATTGAAATTGCTAGTGTCACACAATTTTATTAGGGTGCTGGTATAGAAAAACTCTATGATGGTAAAATTTAACTGTAAAATATTTAGCCGTGACTCATTGAACACCTGCCGCCTTCTTTATGGCGAACTTTGAAAGCGTTAAAAAGTTTATCGCGACTTTTTCCTTGATGACTAATTGTTCTGTGAGGTTTTTTATGTGGACATTAATTGTAACTACTTACTTTAGTATGTAACAAGTCTTTACAAACATTAAAAAAATGTATTGTTGCTTAAAAGTATTTAGCTGAAAGTCACTCAAATAAATAGCATAGCATAATCAGGCTATAATGTTCCCACTGCTGGGACACAGGCTTCCTCTCGGTGAGATGGAGTGGGCCGTAATCCACCACGCGGGCCCATTGCGGGTTGGTAGATAACGTCTTCGAATTTTTGGTTCTAGAATATGCCCGTTTCCTCACGACGTTTTTCTTCACCGTTTTGAAAGCCACCGTTTTTGTTTCCGTACTTGCCTACTTAACCTAAAAATGCATAAAATTATTACTTTAGTATTTTTCTGAAAGCCCCCAAGTGGCCTGAAGCAAAAATTATTCCTGCAATTCCTGTGACCTAAGGGCTGGCTTTTACCTTGACCAGAGGTCATAAAAATCCTATGGAGAACCTAACTCTAAAATTAACAGTTTTACACTTAGGGCACGGTAAGAAGTAATTTTTTACGTAATTGAGGGAGTCGAAGCAGTCAACAAAAGGTTCAAAACAGTGATGCCGTTGATGTTAGTTGAATCGAATAACCTCCAAAATAAAAGTACCTAATCTTGCTGCATGGCTCAGTGGAATATATTTTAGTTATTTCTTTAGTTGATTGAATTCGCATTATTTATCATTACATAAAATATGAAAGTTTACGCTGAAAATTTTGAGAATTATGCGATAAAAAATATTTTTTGAGCTCTGTTTTATCATGATAAGTACCTATCTACTATTTTAATTTTATGAAATATTTTTGAATAAGTTTTTTTTTTTTTCACATTGACAATACATTCAATTCATTTTAGGCTTGTAATATGTACCAATCCACCTACAAACAACTGAGCGTTTTACTGGTTTTACGGTATCCTACTATGTTTGGGTAGCGCAGCGCCATAAAATGCTAATGACACAGTTTAAATTAGCATCTCGAATTAAAGTTTAGTTACCTAATAAGCATAGAACGACACAATGACAAATTAACAGTATATTTTCACTGATCGTTCAATTCATTCGAAACGACAAATTGGAACCGTGCACCTAGCTTCTGACGTTTCATAAGTGCCCATGTAGGTTTATGTGAAATAAAATATTTTGATTTGATTTGATTTAATCATTTAGTTAATGCCAAAATTTCAAACCGAGCGACTTCTTTAGCAAACAGGATACAGTTAGTACCTACAATTAACAAATATAATGTCTTTTTATAAAATTGACAAACTTGTTCATTAGACGATGTGAAATCGTTCATGTGAAACAGTTTAGAAGGACAGTTACCTATTTACCTAGTTTGAATTAATTCGTTTTTTTTTTTTAATTGGACTGTTTTTTTGCATGTACCTATTTCGCAAAGTGATAAGTGATATTATAAAATCATTAATTGTGTAAAGACTAGATTTTTGCTAACGTTAACATTCGTCATCCATCACACTTCACACTAATATTATAAAGGCGAAAGTTTGTGAAGATGGATGGATGTTCGTTACTCTTTCACGAAAAACGACTGAACGGATTTTGATAAAATTTTATATGTAGGTAGCTGATACTCTGGATTTACACACAGTGCCCCGTGATTTCACCCGCATAAGTGTCGATCCCGTGGGAATATCGGGATAAATCCTATGTCCTTCCCCGGGATGCAATCTATCTCTCTGCCAAATTTTACCGAAATCCGTTCAGTGGTTTAGGCGTGAAAAGGTAACATACATCTACTTCTATCTATCTATCTACTTATATAGTATGGATAAATAAGGTATTCGCCATACCGTTTGTGAGCAAGCATAGGCGTTATTCTGAAGGCAGTCTTTACCATGAAAAACAATCAGACATTAGGTACTGAATAGCTACATATTGAATGCAAGATGAATCTAAATGATCCTAAGGTCACCAGTTCAAACAATATGCGATTCGATGCGATCATTAAATACAATATGTGATTTTTTCCAATCGATTTGATTAATCGATATGACAGAATATCGCGTTCGTAATGAAATAAACCTACTGCATCGCAGACAGCACGTGGGTGGAACATAAATTATAAATCGGGCAACAGTTGCGCGATTCTCGCCCAACAATCGCTGGGTGTTTTTTACTTTATAATGTCAAGAATGTAATGTAGAAATAATGTATTTGGTAGAGGCTTGTATTCGAAAAGTTGAGAGTGCTAGAATGACACAGTATGAGGAGAGAGAAGTAAGTTAGGTTCGTGTGATAGTAAATTCGCGACTGGCTGGTTGATGGTAGAACTCTAACTCCTTCTCTTTAGCGGTGAGAAAGCTATAAATGGTGAGAAAACGTGTAAAAAAAGTTGTCAGTTGTCAGAGCCAGTGTCAAAAATAAATTGAAACTAATTCGGATGCAGTATGTGCTTAGATCGTCGATAGTAAGTTATTAGCATAGCTGAGCGGCAATTCCCGGATTTATAAGAACGTTCTCATTAAATCTCAGTCTCAATCCGTCAAGAATTCGTCTAATTTTCCTACAGTTTGGCAAAATATTCACTTGGAATAGGAAATATTTCACGCACTGAGCTAGGTTTCTGCCTAAAAACTGTCCCTGTTTCGAATAGTATAGATATCTAGGGATTGGTAGCTACTTTTATACAACTAGTGCTTTTTATTTTTCTTCAAGACACAGTAGCGGTTCCTGTGCCCTCTCACCTGCCAGTACACATACTAAAAAAAGTACCCATGACGGCCTCCAAATAGGTTCTAATAGCTTAATGTATTTGTTATCGGTTATCACCTATTTATCTAAAAACAATAAGTAAAAAGGCGGCCGTTGCTAACGATACATGGCGCGCGAAGATCCCAATCGTTTGACAGATTGACGTTTGAGTGACAGCTGTCATTCTATTTAGTAGCAGACTTTATAGTAAGCCTTTTTGGTTTAGCTCTACTTTGCAAAACTTCAATTTCTATTTCAATTGTTGAAGTTTGGGCAAGAGGTTGTTCCGTTTTCTGAACAATAGATCTCCCCTGAAAGTTCATAGAGAGCTTTTAGGGGAGATTTGTATAGTAGATTTGATGTTAATAGCTTTTTTTGAAGTGCAAAACTTCTCTTGCGAACCGTCACGCTCGGTTCGGTGACGCTGAATCGGGTATACTCGGCAGCAGTTGGTCGTTGATGCTGAATCGCGCACGACTGGAGCCGAGTTTAGAACTCGGCTCCAGTCGTAAGTTTTCACTTCTCGTGGTAATAAGCACACACCCTCTTTTTATTCTATTAACTCCAGACGAATTTTAATCTTTGAAAGACGTGCTTTTTCTTGAGATTCTACGTTCCCTATGTGTTTTTAGCTTATCTTAATCAATACTTCTGCAACTTCTCTGTATACTGCATATCTATCAAGTCGATAGAAAAACACAATAGGTGTGTTCGAAAGGTATGTTATTGTTGACCGCTTGGACGGCCTGTGGTAACCACTACTAACTACTATGTAACTCATCATTCACTCACATGGGAAACGACGAAGTTCACTGTCCTGAGAATGATGACGTTTTTCACTAGTGAGAGAAATTTCGATGATGTCATTGATATCTTATTGAAATGCTGAATCTTCATGTTTCAGTTTAAGTATAGGTACAGACGCCAGCACATCAAGCTACTACAATCAGTCAAATTTCTTTAATAGATTTTCAACTTTATCGCTAAAGCCTAATAAGGTTCCAAATTGATTGGGAAAATTTGACAGTTTCAGGTATCTTGATGTGCTTGGCGTCTGTACATATTTTTCTCTCAGATTCAAAATCAACTCAAACTCAAAGCATTAATTTCAAATAAACCAATTACGCAAACGTAAGGGGTCCCCTTATAGGTAGGTTAGGTGGAGCGACAATCTTCGCAGGGTGGCTGGTGGCAGCTGGATGAGAGTTGCCGGCGTGTCGTGCAATTGGAGATGCCTATGTCTAGCAGTGGACTGCTTTAGGCTTAAGATGATGATGATGAAACCAATTAAGTACGGGCACTTTTAAATTGTCAATAGGTCGGTCAGATAGAAAGATGAAACGAGTTGCCCATTCCAAAGCATAGTAGGTACCTATGGAGAAGAACAGGCAAGAAACTCCACGGACAGGATACCCTTCATGTTATGAAAACAAAGGAATAAAGGGAATAAACCTACTGTACTCCATTTGATATGTGTGTCGAATTACGGACTTACGGAGCGTGTGAGGGACTTTTGAAAATCGAAGTAGTGGTTTGATAATTTGATAGATTTTAACTTTCTTCCTGACTATTGGAAATGATAGCTGCACCACCACCTTCACATATTTTCGGATTACAGTAACAACGTTGCAACGCTATACAAACCTAAGTGTTTACACGAGCGACACACGTCGACGACAGAGGCAACTGCAGCCGTCGGCGACAGAGGCAACTGCAGCCGTCGGCGACAGAGGCAACTGCAGCCGTCGACGACAGAGGCAACTGCAGCCGTCGACGACAGAGGCAACTGCAGCCGTCGACGACAGAGGCAACTGCAGCCGTCGACGACAGAGGCAACTGCAGCCGTCGACGAGTGCCGGCGGCAGCCATCGACAACATGCCGCTCGGGTATTTGAGCACCGCCCGTACTCAAATACACGAGCGACACGTTGTCGATTGCAGCGTCGACGGCGGGCGCGACTGGGAAGACGGGTGCCGGCAGCTGCCGTCGACGCTTGTCGATGGATGCAGTTGTCTCTGTCGTCGATGCGTGTCGCTCGTGTTTAAGAGCACTTAGTTCTAAACCAGCCAAGTCATGTCCAATCCAGTTCTTCACGGAAAGGATTCGATCTCCAATTAGTCTTATTTCCCCACTTCTTATATTATAGAAATAAAAGGTGTAATGTTTACAGACACAAAAACCCCAACTACCCAATTAAGTTAACAGTAAATATAATTTAAATCGCATAAACAAGATTTGCGGTTTTTTTTCGTTTTCTTTTTTGGCAACACTGAACATTACTGGCTGGATCTAATTGAACATTTGAGCAGAACCTGTGGCAGAACTAAGTATCAGTTTCTAAGAACGCTGACTTGCCTAATCATCGCAATTACTGAAACTACGTGTTGCCAATATGTTGGGGCCAATGTTAGGCACACGAGTCGTTGCTTTGATTGCTTTATTCGACGCAATGTCTATCACTTTTTTAAAAGGCTCTTAGAACACCACACCTTTGATTCAAAATGTCTGTTCCGTAAAGCTTTTGTTTTCTAAGAAAGCGGTGAACGGCCACACAGTAACGGGTGTTTAAGTGGTGAGTGTTTTTTGACATCTAAATGTTTTGACATTAAGATGTCAAAAAACGGTGAAAATGACAGATTTTCATGACGGTCGTTTTAAAATGGCGGCCACCGCTCGTCTAGGACCCGTAGGTTAACTAATACCTACTGGTTATTATTATTATTGGAACAATATTGTGACTATATTCAGGCTTTAAGTATAAACAAAGTAATGCTTTTCAATATGAAAACACCCTTCATGAAAATTATAGATAGCAATCATGAATGTCATAAACCAGCATTTATGACCTTTCAGGAATGATGCTCACTCCTCATCATTCCCATATTTTACCATGACGGGGTTTGTCACTGGAAACCAGCTTTTCGAAAACCGCAGTCTCCGATCCACATGCACAAAATTAAACTCACGAAAAATATCGCCATATCAAAATTAACCCAAGTCAAATGATGACATTTGATTGGCTGTTGAAAATGAATGCAACCAATCATAGCAGGTTACGGGTGTTTGACAATTTTTTGGCAAATTTTTGTATTGATTTTAGTTCCAGAGACTGGGCCAAAGTCTATAAACGAGTAAGAACACTCTACTAATAGGTGTCAACATGATCAAAATTACTATCGAAAACAGCTAGTAACCTACCTGTTGTGAAACTACTTAACCAAGCCAGAGGTGCGGGCGTGGGCGTCATACAAGTGATACTACTCACCAACGTACCGAAGTCCATGCTAAAAACTTACTAAGTAGTTGTTTGTTGGCAACACTGGTGAGGTGTCAACGAAGCATCATTTGTAATGTGTGGAATGGAATAGTTCTAAATAGAAAGAATGAGTCTCCAAATTCAAATTTAACTTTCAATAGTGAAAGTCTATGAAAGCTCACTAACAGAGACAATATCAAATACAAAATTCAATTAATTCAGTCTATACAGGGTAGCAGGGATATCGACGTGCAAACTGTAACCATGAATTTTATTCAGCACATGATTCTGAACCAAGCCGTTGAAATTTTTTATCGGTTATGAAATAAAAAATTAACTGTTCCATACATTTTAACCGCGTAGGTTTTCTTTTTCTATGTAAATATCTGTTTTTTTATAGCATAATCAGCCTATAATGTTCCCACTGCTGGGACACAGGCCTCTTCTCTGTGAGAGAGAGCAAGCTATAATCCACCACGAGGGCGTTATTTTTTTGATAACCGATGAAATTTTTTTATGTTATATATCCTGTATATTGGACAGAATTGGACTGCATTTCATAATTAAACTCGCGTCATATATATATATGGTCTCCCAGACCGGACAAACATGAGAGTTCCTCAATTCCTAAAAGTTTATAGAAAACGTAGTTTTTAGTGACTCTATCACGAACATAAGGATCTACTTAATGTTACACCTATATGTCTATCTTGTCCCGCTAGTCAACGTCATTCTAGTTAAGGCAATGGACGTTATGGACGCACCCAAACATGCACCCACGTCCTCATACCAATAGTCACACACCGCAACCACTAATTCCTAAGTGCCTAGTCTATCAAATACATTCATCAGTATTAGGGCAGACGTGAAAAAAGAATACAATGTCATTGTCAGTCCAACTAGAATCAACAAAAAATCTAGATCCCGACGCACAGTCTATCACGAAGTCTAGACCGTAATGTCATTATCCTAATAGATGGATCTGATATGAATTAATTAAAATTTGGTGTAATGTTGTTTGTTGACACTAGGCAAGCTAATAAGGCCGTTGGGAGGAACGAATATAAAGAGATCATTGTTGGTGGTATTAGAATAATTACTTATGTATTTAGTGTAAGAATACCGAAAGTTTGACAACCAGTGTTACCAAGGAGTATCGTATTAGCCAAATAGCCAGTAACTGGGTTGTGGAGGTCAGATAGGCAGTCGCTCCAAATAAAATACTGGCATTTAGCTGCATCTGGTAAGACTGGAAGGCGACTCCAACATAGTTCGGAAAAGGATTGATTGATTGAGTGTAAAAGTACCCATATTTACAGAACTGACTGTGGTTGTATTTTGGATAGCGTAAAAGGTACTCCAATATTAAGTATGTCACCCAGGATTTACTTTCAAATCCGTGAGAAGACAGTGAATAGCGAAACAAACTGAGACAACTAAAGCAAGAAACAAGCCCAAGGAGTTAGATTGAACATATTTAACATCGAAAAAGAGACCTTAAAGAGGCGATGCTTTCGGATGGCCGGCCAGGAAGAGGTGGCGAGATGACCTAGACGCATACCGCAAGGGTTGGATCGAGGGGCTCTAGAAAAGCATGCCTGGAAGGAGTTGGGGGAGGCATTTGCTCAGCAGTGGGGACAGTGTAGGCTAAATAAAAAAGAGATCGAAAAGCTGATAAAATGAAATGAAATGGCTCACGAAAGCACTCGAAGATGTCTAAAGTTTGTTTTCTTTTTTTAATTAAAAATTTTACCTTTAAGTACACAGGAAAAACTGATGACGAGCAAGATCCTGCAAGAAGATAATATTGATGAAATGCAGACTAACATGTCGTATACATGCTTCCTCTAAAGACCAGCATCTATAAGTATATGTTTAGAAAAAGACTCCAAATCATATAATGTATCGCAAATATGATATACAATATTTTTTTTTGTATTATGTAAATCTCACTTCCAGAATTTACCAACACCGTGAAACGCAACAGTATTTCAACAACCTCAAGACGACATATCAATCGCTCGCACTTGAACAAGGCTCATTGTATTCTGGTTTCTTAAAGCAAAAAGTCTACCGTCAACCGGCCAGCCTGACACATTTACGCATGCTAAAGGTTAAAGAACTCCGAAAGCTACTATAAACAATATATCAAATGAGACGCGTGGTCGAAATGGATGGGATTGACTGTGAAGGTGCTAGAGTTCGCACTTTTGCGTCTGATGAGAATGGAGATAGTCGCGGAGGTGCTAATTTTGAACTTTTAGATTGGAAGTGTAGACACTGTTAAAAATTAATTAAGTAGGCAGGCTTTTGATTTTGGAAGCCGACCCCAACATAGTTGGAAAAAGGCTAGGCAGATGATGATGAGGCAGGCTTTTGATGCAATATAACTATGTATATTTAAGATAATTTTCAAGTTATGGAACAACAAACTGAATGTAATACAAACGAAGTTCAAATTCCATTGCAAACAAAAACCTATTAGGATCTTTTTCGTTACAAATGATCACTCAAAATTCATCTTAGAATACATTTCACTAAAGAGATAACTGATTATATGGCGATGGAATGTAAATATCTGAGATTACGAACACTGCTATAGGTGACGTGGAGTTATAAACTGCACAGTTTCTACGAATAGGGACCAGCTACACCAGAGGTCTATTCTGTAAAAATCTCACTGTGAAAACTACGGTCAAGTGAGCTAGAAGTTATCTGTCACTCCGCCTGAGCTATAGGGATTGGTACTGCTGACAGCTCACTTCAAGTTCATTTCACCTCCACTTCCACCTGTCTCAAAGTGGAAAATCTTTAGAAATTAATAAATTAAATTAAAATAAATTAAGTTTTTTTTACTTGCCTTCATATTTTTATGGAAATTGCCTATAGACAATTTGGTAGCTTGAGGTAGAAACTAATAAAAGTGAAGCAAGAATATGTCTGAACATCTTGCTAGACCTATAATGCCAATTGGCAATTAGAATGTCTTATTACCGGCTGCGTCTATCAATACAGGAGCAGTTAATTCTATATCCTGATTGTCTAGGTTCAGTAGCAATTTGCAGATTAAAGGCAACAAGTAATTGCAGAATTTTTTAAATTGAGATCAATGTAAAAAAAATCCATTAGTAATTTCTCTAGCCTGGGCGCGGTTGATAGCAAAATGGACACCTTCCTTTTCAGGAGCCAATTCTAACCGAAGGAATTGTATTGATGATTTTTATGATTACAATTCTATAAATAAATACCTATTTGTTACGGCCGCGAATCATATTTAGATTAACAAACAACCTGATACTGACTTGTAAATTGCAAAAAAAAACGTAATAAGAAAATTTGAATTTCGCGGAGTACCCTAACGTTCTCGCCCTAAACATAACTGGGAAAATTAAAGGTGTACTATACTCTACATCTTTGCTTCAGGAATAAAAAACGTGAAGTTAATTTTAAGAAATTATGCTACTCTAAACCTTATTCTTACTACCGAAGAAAATCAGTCAAACACTCCTAACATTCCACGATACCAATCTATTTCACCTAAATCTAGTTTAATAACCTCATCGGTAATGATATTTTCGAGGGGGTTGAAACCATCAGTCCGTGGGGTAGTGATCATGGTCTGTTATAAGAAATCTCCAAACAGCTGGTTGACCCAAGGGCTGGCTTTTACAATGGCAATGCTTTCATTCTCTTGGCTACATTGCCGGAGTCGGAGTCGGAGGAATTTTTCGACGCCATATTTTAGTTTGTTAATAATTTTAGTTAAGTTAGCTTTTAATATTAAAATACCGCTGCCGTTGGGCATTATTTCATCTAAATACCTTAATTACGAAACAAATAGCACATAAAACTGGCATTACCCCTTTAGAACATCACTTACTGACCATAAAGGCACGTAGTTGGAAGCTCTAAGAGCCCATAATGTTCAATTTGCTAATACTTCATCTAGCCTTACCTTAACCTTAGGAACTATAACCTCTTTGACCTATTTGTGGCACCTCTCAGGTCAGTTAGCTTTTGACTTTTGATTCCTCTGCTTCGATGGTTGAAGTGTGTATTTGACATAGATTGTTGACTATTGTGGGTGGGTATGAAAATATGCTTAAACGCTGATTGCTAATTTTTAGTTAGGCTTTATTTGGATGAATAATCAAATCATCTTTGGTCAAATTAAGGTTTAGCTCATGGAACAATAGGGATTGCCTTGACTGGCCAATTCAAAACGCACAATGGTACATACAAGATATTTATTTGAAACTAGTGCCACGGGCCGTGAATTATTGTCCCAGCAGTGGGAACATTATGGGCTGATTTAGCCACTTTTTAAATTAATCAAGCGTTACTCTGGTCCCTCATCCTCCCCACTTTTTGTATTGACAATGAAGAGGACATGTGGCAACAGACATTTCAGATTAGTTCAACCGCATTAGAGAATTTGTAGCAGATTCCAATATTGTGAAAAAGCTTCTAGTACCAAATGCTGAAGCATATCAATTTCTCTTACATTCCCATATATACCTATATATTTTATTGAATAACCCTCCCGACACGTGCTAAGGTCGGGAGTGCCAGCACGCGTCATGTTATCGGTGGCAAGTGCAGCATAGTACGGTTATAATATGTTTTGTGTTGTTTGCCGCGGGCCCTCAACAACGAAAAAAAACGGGTGTGTCTATGCTTCCTTTATATGGTCAAGACTTGTGGCTGACATAGATGGCTTTATGGCGTGAAATTGATTAACAGTTGCAGGTTTTTGTCTATGGCGATTGCTTTGAAAAGCTCTTCCTATATCGAATGACTAGCTTATGCCCGCGACGTCATCGGCGTATTTCTTGTTTTAACATAAAATATAGCTTAGAGCATCGCATCGCCGGCTCGCGCATTACTTAGTTTTCTCTTAGCGTTCTTTCTGACCTTTTATCTTTTTGCTTGGCTCCTTAGTATCGTAGTGTGATGCCTACAACCTTCCTCGAGAATTGGGCTGCCAAATGCTTTTTAATTCTGACAGGTAGTTTCGGAGATTAGCGCGTTCAAACAAACGGACCAACCAACAAATAAACTCTTCAGCCTTATTATATTAGTATAGATTTGTGACGTGATATCACTAAGAGTCATCATCGACATTAAAACACATAAAGACTTGGCGACGTTAATGAGGAAATATTTCTTAATATGATAATATATGGCATGGTTAGACAGAAAACCGATCTTGTTAACACTCGGAAAAATGCTGGAGCAGCTAGTTCATCTAATTTTGCATTATAAATTTGCACGTTAAAGTGTCTAAAACGGATAATATTAAGTTTATTCAATGACATCAGTAGTAAAACGAGCTGAAGCACCATTGTAGCTGAACCATGCTGATGAAAAAGGATATTTTTGAATATCATCCATAATTTTACCGCACAGAGATTGCGATTATTTCCACTCACTAACTCCATTGTAGTCCACTAACGGCATTTAGGTGACTATTGTCGAAATTAGTGGACTATTGTCGGAATTAGCGGAGTATTGTCGGAATTTCGGCGTCTTATCGCGTTCAGTATCGAATCATGACGAATTTTATACGCTTAAATGTAAACGAGACCTCGGTGAATTATTTCTGCTTCGTTTAGGAACGAGGTTGTCTTGTGCAGACTAGCTTAGAATAATGCATTTTAACAAAAAGGTTGTGGTTTTGAAAGGTTTATAGTCAGGGATTGTTCAAGTTGATGACCAGTGATCTCTCTAATGAAGTTAAGAGCCTCATCCCGAGCTTTTGAACTTAGGGACTATCAGACGTAGATTTCATTTTCGTGTATGATATTTTAGGTAGCAAGATAGATTACTCTAAATATACAGTGTGAGTCTTCATAATGTGCACATATCGAAATGAGGGAAACTAAGCTTAATTTTATCGAATGAAAAAATATTTTAAAAAATCAAAAAAAAAAAAAACATTTTTTAAATTCTTTTTCGCTGCTGTGACCCCTGTGTCGCCCCTCAATTGAGAATTAGGTTTTTTTTTAACAAAAATCTGATATTTTTTCATCAATTTTTACAATAATTGTAAAATTACTCAATAAAATGGCCGATTACATACCCTTTTTGATACTTTAAAATAATAATTA
The DNA here is from genome assembly GCA_963082905.1 of Oligia fasciuncula. Taxonomy (NCBI): domain Eukaryota; kingdom Metazoa; phylum Arthropoda; class Insecta; order Lepidoptera; family Noctuidae; genus Oligia; species Oligia fasciuncula. Next base: position 10,824,769 of record OY720408.1, read on the forward strand.
TTCTCCATCGTATCAGATTTCTAAAAGTAAAAATACCATGTTTAAAACTCAATCACATTTCCTATCAACTATTAAAGAAAGGCCTTGCAATCACCATACTTTAGCAGGTAATTTTTTTATTTTTTCAAATAGGTATTTTTTCCGTCGATAAAATTAAGCTATGTTTCCCTCATTTCGGTACGTGCACATTATGGAGACTCACACTGTATAATAGCTAAAGTCTACCAAGGACGCTCTCAAAACGGTGAAGGAAAGCATCGTGAGAAAACCGGCATGTCCTAGAACAAGAATTCAAAGACACGTGACATCCACGAACCCGCACTGGACCTGCGTATTAGATTACTACAGTCCACTCCCTTTCGAAGAGAAGAGGCCTGTGTCTCAGCAGTGGGAAGATTATAGGCTGATTATGCTACCAAGGACGAGATTTCTAAAGGCATCGTGTACCCGGTATACGCGACTGCGCCCATGATTGTTCCGACGTTTTAACGCAATCAATAGCGCTTAACAGGCGACCACGACTGATTGTAAAAGGTAAGCACACCTATGTGTCGTGATCCACGTATTAGGTACTTACGGTTGAAGACATAAAGGTGACTGTAGCAGATGGACAGACTCTCCTCGTAAAACAACTAACATAATTGAAGACGGAATTCGTCGAGCATCAACTAATGAATACGTAAGCAGCTTTTTTGAAGCTCGCTAACTTTGACAATAGACATCCGGCAACCTTTAATTTGAGAGACGCTTGACATAATTGGCTTCTAAATGTTAATCGCGAAACAGGTGTCCAAATTTTGTAATAGTAATTAGTTGCGTAATATTTCAGAAAATAGAATAAGAATGAAAGAGAGAAAACCCGTTCGCATGCAGTGAAAGAACACAACACAAAAAAATAACAAGTTGGGAGAAAATATGCGTCACATCCACCCAAAACGGCCATCGCTCAACATAATGCCAAGACCCTATACGAGACAGAGCCCCAGCGCAGCGCTGGTTTTCAGCGACAGCTGGAGGAATAAAGTAATTAGGTCCTTCTTTTTTGGCTAGTAAGGGTCATATTCATCTAAATCGCCGACAAATCTGTTAAAAATTTTATATCTACATTACTTACATCATTGCCATGTTCATCATTCCCGTTCATGCTGTAATCACCGTCATTGTTGTTCATAATCTTATCGTCAGCGCCATCCATTCTTATATCATTACCATCCTTCATGGTATATTCATTACCGTCTGTAGAAACAGCACCTACTTCGTTCATGTCATTACCAACATGCCCGTTTGTTTTGTACTCCAAATCATTACCACACGGCCTCATCTCCAGTCTTACTTTACTCGATTCTTTATCGATAATCATGTTCGATTGCACGATCTTATCGATATCATAGTTGTCTGCGAAAGTTTTCGTTTTCCTCTTCAAGTTTTGAGGCGGTTCTATTTTATCTATTACATTGTTGTTATTTCCGAATTTTAGGGCATCCGAATCTTCAATTGTTTTAAGTTTCTTGGTGTCTTCGTAATCGATTTGTGTTTTCTTTCTTTTCAAGTTGAAGTTCTCGTTGAATATGTCGTCGACGGAGAGATCTCGGTCGGTCATGTCTGGCAGGTTGATGCCGTTCATTTTAGTCATCGTGGCGACTGTTCCGCGTTTCTAATTGGTCACATTGTGCACAGCGGCTGGGGGTTATCTTGTGCCATTGTCGGTTTAACGCGGCGTAAATCATCGGCAGATCATTATCTATCGGCCGAGATGACCGCTATAACCGGCCAGTTTACAAGGACCTCTAATTTCAGTACAGCAAGTATACACAAATCGATTTGTTCAAGATCTATATAGGCTGGCGTTATTGTATTGTTACCGCCTCACGTTGGGCAACTATCGTGAACTTTTACACGATTATTGTACCGCCATTACATTTCGTATGAGAATTCTATTTTCTTAGATCGATGATTTTCTTTTGTCCCGCTCTTCTATATGTGTCTGTCTCTGTCTTACATCAAATAATGTTATTGTTTACTTGCCCCGTTATTATTGATGGTATAGGAAATTGCCTGACCAATATGTGATTACCTCCGGGCGGATTGGTATACTCGATTCTCCTGTAGCTAATAACTTTATCAATTGGTAACAAAAAATCTATTCACAAATTTAACACCGCACTGTCACTTAATAATAAAAAGTTAATTAAATAGCAAAAAGTCCGCACACTCGAATATAACAACAAAAACCAGACACCCAATAACAAAACACAATCACTGTCAAAATATTTAAAAAGTTTCCGAATTCGAAATTCCAAAAGTTTAATTTCGTATGTTGGCGCGTGTTCGGGCCCACGTGAGCAGTCGGTCGCGGCCCGCGGCTATCACATGGAGTGCCCGAGCGCCTGACGTACCGCGATAAAGATGGGGAGTGCCACAGACCACCGTAAGTATGCAGATCAAAAAATACATTAACATTTAATAACTCGTGAAGTCACGATGAATTGGTTGGCGACGAGCAGGCGTAGATAAATCGCGTGCATAATTGAATTGCGTCAATGGTTCAGTAGATTATTTTTAGTTGACTTTATTTAAATAATTTTGCATATAACCATTATCTACGCGTAGGCAAAGGTAATTATCATATCCGACGATGTTATAAAGTCCTATCTAACGTGCTTAGATTATGTTATTATTTAAGGAAACATGTAATAAACAGGTGTATTGATTGCACCCTGCAAGCTTAAGGCTGCACCGAGCGCACAGTGGCGCCCTCATCGTTTGTTTGGTTATTTCTTTTATTTTAGAACGAAAATGCAGAAAATAAGCACATTAAGTTGTGCTCCACAAGATTATACGTTAATATTAGTACTATTATCCGTTTTAGTGATTATAATAAAACTAAACAATTTAAAACTACCGTTTATACTAATATTAACGTATAATCTTGTGGAGCACAACTTAATGTGCTTATTTTCTGCATTTTCGTTCTAAAATAAAAGAAATAACCAAACAAACGATGAGGGCGCCACTGTGCGCTCGGTGCAGCCTTAATCTAATTAGACACCCAATCAAATTTACGAAAGAACTTATAAAACATTCAAACGGACACTATTGCATTCTAATAAAATACTTTCTGTTATCAGTCGAGAGAGACAGGAGAGCTTATTCACCGTTTCAAACAAAAAATCAACTGCTTTTTTATTTGTATATAGGTAAAGGCTTACCAAATTCATACAAACACAGAATCATATATTATAACCTACAATATTCGTAGTCAATAATCACGCCCAGTTTCGATTAACGATTTCGCTGCAGCGAAATCTTCAAAAAATGTTTATCTACTGTCTGCATGGAACTAAGAATTATAAAATGCAGATAGACACCTATTTTGTAAAATAATATAATGGAAATGTAAATATATAATCATACATATTGTGACCGTAATGTGCGAGTTTATGAATGACTTGCAACTCACAAATCTTGACGAATCATCGCAGTTTATCATCTGATTTTCTCACATATACTACACCAAAAGCTCCTTCTCGCTCTTCGCGGCGAATGTGTATCATTGTTCCTCTCATATCAGGTTTGATTGTGAGGTGATCACGTGTTTGTGTGTGTACACCGTGTCCCTGTATGGTTGTGTGTGTGTGTGCGTGTGTGAAATGATTTGCGTCTGCGCGTAGAACTTACGCATTTTTGATGACATGTCGCGCAGAGCCTAGAAAGTTTTTATGAAGTGTCTGATTGTTTTACAGATGTTATTTTTATTAGTGTTTTCAGTTTGTTGTTTGGTTTTATTGGTTAGAAAGTTAACAAGCATATTATAGCGAACTTATTAAATGAATTGAATGTTGTCACTTTTTTTAAATTTTAATATAGAAATTATTTATTTTAATTCCTATTGGGAACTAACTAGGTACAGCCTACAGGTAACTGGCATTTAAAATCTAAACTTATCGGTATATTCGGTCTAAAAATTATACACACATCAAAAGTGTCTAGGGATCAAGCATTTTTATGCGGATTTCTTGAGATTGAGATGTGGTTTTGTAATAAATTTATGATTTTATAAATTTATATGGATCCTTTTTGGTGCATTTCATAATTTGAATCAGGAACTGTGAATCAAATTCGAGTAAAAGATGAAAATCAGCTGTCAATATTTTCCCTATAAAAACATACAACGCATTGAAGACATTATTAGTGCTACTGTTTCCCTACTACTGATTAAAACCAACGTTATTATGGAGCGGCGACGTCATTTAAGCATCGAAGAAATGCTCAGAGCCGTGGGAATGATAGAAGCTGGTTCCCGGCAACGTACTGTGGCTTTAGCTCTGAATACAAGTCAGAGTGTTATCAGTCGACTTTGGACACGTTACCGAAGCACTGGTACCGTGGCTGAGCGCCATGGAGGACGGTATCGCTGCACCACACGGAGACAAGACCGATACATTCAAATCTTAACTCGAAGAGCTCCAACAATAACCGCCATGATGTTAGCCGTGAGGCTTCATCACTCTTCAGGGAACTTAATTAGCGACCAAACAGTCAGAAACCGCTTGCATGAAGTGAACCTTCATTCCCGAAGACCGCTACGGGTACCACCTATAGCAATGCACAATCGTAGGATTCGATATCAATGGGCTCTTGAACACAGAAATTGGGCAGAAGAACAATGGCGTTTCGTGTGCTTTTCTGATGAGTCTCGTTTTGGTATGAGACCGGATACAAGACGTATACGACACTGGAGAACCCCTGGACGCCAACAGCGATTAAAATCCTGCCAGGAAGTCCATCCTTATAGTGGTGGAACCATCATGGTATGGGCGGGTATTTGGATCGGCGGAAGAACTGAGTTGATTTGGATCAGAGGCAACCTCAACGCTCAAATTTATGCTGAGACGATTGTATCAGACGTCATCGTTCCTCTACAAGTGCAAATCGGTCCCTTATTTCAGTTAATGCATGATAATGCACGACCGCACACCGCAAGAGTTGTAAGACAGACTCTCGCCGCAGCTAACATCAATGTCCTGCCCTGGCCTGCTCAGTCGCCAGACTTGAACCCGATTGAGCATGCATGGGATATGCTACAGAGAAGAGCTCTGCCGAATATGGAGGGTATCCAGTCGCAAGAAGACCTTTTTTTGTTGTTGCAACGAACATGGGCGGCCATTCCACAGCGTGATTTGGATGAACTCATTTTGAGTATGCCAAACCGATGTTCTTGTGTTGTTAGTGTTCGCGGTAGAAACACGGATTATTAATTGTTTAAGTTACCCAATAAAATTTTAAAGAAAACTGTTATTTCAGTCTTTTTTTCGAACTTTTGTGTTAGTGGTTCAAATGTCAAAAATCCCTTTATTAGGAAAATGGCAAATTTCTTTATTAATGCAAAGGTGACTTGGTTTATCGTTACTGTGACAAACGGAAACACTTTATTTGATGAATCCTTAAAGAAAATTTTAATTAATATCAATCAGGAGAAAAGTTATTGCAAAAATATATGTTGATCCTTAAACACTTTTGATGTGTGTACTTAAGTCAGTTTCCTCCATATCAGTTATGTTCTTCAAGCGTATTAACAGTAAAGAGTCTATTTCACATAAGAAAACCATTCCCTTGACCCATTCCCATTCCATTAACACCTCGATAGGTATATAAATACAGGAAAATAATTTAACCAGTGCGCAACCTGTAACACATGAATTCAGTAGGTACATAATTCTGAACCCACCTGGGTAGAAATATTTCGTAGGTTATTAAAAGAAAATACCTCTGCCACACATTTTGATCGCTTAAGTATTGCACTTTTCTAAAATCTGTTTTTTTTTATACCTAACATCATATTATTACAAATGTGAGCCTGAATTATCTTGTCCTTGAGTAAATCCTTCGATTAACCAGTCATACAGTATAAGCACCTACTTATGAAGCTCTGAACAGACGTGCTGAATTCATGGTTACAATTTGCGAACTGGTTAAAAATTTATCCTATATAGAAACTGTGCATGAAACACAGACCTCCTTGTAATATACTTTAATGGGTCTCGATATGTTGTAGATTGTATTATCAAAGTATTTTCTCGACGGGCGGCATCGAAGCATTGTTTTATTATCATCATTAGTTGTTAGTAACAGAGATTTAATCACAACAGCAGTTGTTGCTATCGGTTTGGCTTACTAACGGATTGATATATGTGTCGGCAGACTCATTGATTAGCAGCTGTGAGAGACGGCGACTAGATGGCGCTAGTGGAACGTGCACCAGACGCAAATCATTCACTCTATCGATCATTTGGCCTAAAGGACTTGGTATCCAATCCAGTAAAATATTGTAACGGTTTCCCCCCCCACTAGCGATCGCCTTTATAAGGAGCTGCGCTGTTTGATCGGTACGCATTTCCAACGGTTGCGTCGTGGTGCACGGACCACTGTCTCTCGACAGTCAGTACTGCCCGATTATTGGATGTGGAACGCTGTCTCTGACAATTAGTACTATCCTTATTGCGGTGGGTGCATGGACCACTGTCCCTGACAGTCAGTACTGCCCTATGTGACCGCCTTTTGCCGTTATTAGTTTTAGTATTTCATTTCTGTATTTTCTAGATTTAAGATAACTGATTGTTCAATTGAATAAACTTGTGTTTTACTTCTGATGTCTGGGCCAATCCGACATATGTAATTCGTATCTGAATCTAAACTTGAGCTTTTTTTTAGAGGAAGCCTCAGAGCATTTAATTTTTTCAATTACTTATTTGTATGGGTTGTGGCGAAGTATATGTCGTATTATCTTTAGCCGTTGTTTTCAGGGCTTTCGCGAATGACGACATTTTAGACTCCGCATCGTAGTTGCGACAAACAAATACGCGACAAACAAATACGCGACAAATGTTAGGGCGACAGTACGTTAAGTCGACCATCAGTTGTGCGACAGATAATCAGGCGACTGATTGTTTTCTCAACAAACGACAGGACGACTGAACTTTTTGACACAACTTTCGCTCGACACACCAAGGCGTGACAAACATTTCTATATTTAGTGTAGGACTAATGTTTTTCACCATGTAGAGGTCGGTAGGAGTTTTTGGCGATACGAAAGAAGAAGAATTCAAATACATACTTATAAGGTGAAACGTATATGTAGGTACTTACTAGATAACTAGAAGAAGATGAGACAATGATACCCCAGACTCCAGAGATGGCATAAAGAACAGAGGAAGACCGTATAAAAGATGGGAAGATAACCTAAAGCTCACAGAGGGTCCAAATTGGAGAAGAGTTGCAAGAGATAGTAGTCAGTGGAAGTTGTTAGAGGCAAAGGCTAGCCGTGTTACTTCTACATTACAATGCCTGCCGTTGAAGACCTGCGGAGTCGAGAAACCAATCAGTCGTATGTCAAGCAGGGCCCTAATTCACTATGACCACTTAACGATTCCGTAATTCGAAACCACGTCAATTCCTTAGCAAATACCGCCAATCTTGCGTTCATTATGCGCGGTTTCGTTCGTTGTGTCATAGACTTGCGTTCATTATGCGCGGTTTCGTTCATTGTGTCATAGACTTGCGTTCATTTTGCGCGGTTTCGTTCATTGTGTCATAGACTTGCGTTCATTATGCGCGGTTTCGTTCATTGTGTCATAGACTTGCGTTCATTTTGCGTGGTTTCGTTCATTGTGTCATCCTAATAATCCTACTCATCATCGTCTGCCTAGCCTTTTCACAACTATGTTGGCTTGCTTCCAGTCTAACCGGGTGCAGCTGAATACCAGTATTTTACATGGAGCGACTGCCTATCTGACCCCCACAACCCAGTTACTGGGTAATACAATATTCCTTGGTAAGACTTGTTGTCACTTTGTCAGACTTTCGAGCTTCTCACGACCCGTAACGACTGTTAAAGATCCACGAATGACAGCCGGGACCAACGGCTTATCGTGCTTTCGGAGGGGTCTCGGCATGAAAAGATGGTCACCCATCCACAGAGCAATCGCGGCAAGCATAGCTTAACCTGATCGATCGACCTGTGCGGCTGTTATTATTTAGCCACCCTACTATCCTACTGATATTATAAATGTGAAAGTTTGTGAAGATGTTTGGACGTTTGTTACTCAATTCAACCACGCGTAAACCGTTGAACAGATTTGGATGGAAATTGGCACATAGTACCATTTCCTGGATTAACACATAGGATACTTTATAACCCGATATTCCCACGGGATCGAAACTTACGCGGGTGAAACCGCGGGGCGCTCCTAGTAGACAATAAGGCCCCGATTTGTGTGGTCGCACTACGATGGTCGGCATATTGTACTGTCGCCCTAAGATGCCCTAACACAGCAGGTGTGAGCTCTTGTCAGATCATTCGTGATGAGCTGATAAGAAAGAAGAAATTACCTACCTATTCATTACAAAGAGCATGCACTGGTACCCATAAACAAACCAATCAAACATTCGTTGTGGATCATTTAAAACTATAGGTACCTACAACTGTTATAAAGCGCGATGATAAGCGTTTGATGAACACTAAAGTTGTAATTATCTCAGACGATAACTAATTATCTTTTACTAGGTAGTCCGACGAACAGTGCAATTTGATTGTACATACGTCGGTAATTAGGTACTTTTCTCTTATACACCACGCTATGGTCTGTTCATTATTAGACCTGTTTATGGGGCTTACAGGACCTAAACGCAAAAAACGTAACTTTTAGAAACGATAGAAGTACCTATATGATATGATCGACTACAGTAAACAAAATCAGAAATATATTATGATATTCTTCAGGATTTAAGCTAGGTAGATAGGTAGTGTGTTGAAAACATAATACAACTTATTTAATAAGATAAAAAAATCATGAAGTTACCTTTAAAAACTTTCTTTTTACAATAAAAACCATACTAATATAGGTAGATACAGACGCCAGCAGGTCAACCTACCCGAAACTGTCAGATTTTCTCAATCAACCTTGAACCTTATGCTTTAGCAATAAAGTCGAAAATCTATTAAAGAAATCTGACAGATTGTAGTAACTTGATGTGCTGGCGTCTGTACATACAATCATTCAGATTTTTTGTCAGATTATTAAAACTCAAACTCAAAACTCAAACTCAAAGCATTTATTTCAATTAAACCAATTACAGGCACTTTTGAATTGTCAAGGGGTCGGTCAGTCAGAAAGATGAAGCTAGATTGCCCATTCCAAAGCGTAGGTACCTATGGAGAAGAACGGGCAAGAAACTCCATGGACACTCTTTTAAATCAAAATAATATGGTTACAAAGTTTTGTTTACATCATTCATGTTAAAAAATATGCATGTGAGAACGATGCAGAACGTTAAAAGCGTCCGTAATGAAAAAAAAAAACAATTCAAATATTAAATAAAATTAAAATAAGCCATGGCAGCAAAGAGATGACCAGTCCCTACTGACGGCGCCCGTTCACGAACATGACGCATGTATTAGCACCATTCAGCTCAACCATTTTATAGGGAGCTAAATGATCCAACACACGCGCCACCATCAGCGAGACATTTGAGTGAGCATGACATACTCTCAGCCGCCAGGGCACATTCAAGTCAATGAAAGGCGTACCCAGTAAATGGAAGCTTTATAATATGTACATAGTACTCACACATGTGCGATGCAATTATGCAATTATACAATACTAGGAGATTGAATTTATATAATGCAAAAAGTGTATTTTAAAATCTTCAGCAGCTTCAACAGTATTTTCCAATGCTAGTCAATTTATTTGTGCGTCCTTATGGAGCAGGACCAGCGTTTAGCCAAGCACTTTTATCGGCGATGTAGTCCCCCAATTTATAATATGCCTGGCTGCATAGTGTGCGTTTTATACAAGATTTAAATTTCGTTTCATTCAGATGAAGTATGTCGGCAGGTATTTTATTGTAACATTTTAAACAGTAGCCCATGAAAGACGAGTCTACTTTAGCCAGCCTGAAACCTGGTTGAACTAATTGGTCCCTATTTCTAGTGATATAATTGTGTCTTTCACCTCTTTTACTAAAAAGATGTAGATTTTTCCTTACGTACATGATATTTTCATAGATGTATTGACAAGGTACCGTCATGATGTTAATATCTTTAAACAGTTCCCTTAGAGAGTCACGCCTGCGGAGGCTGTATATGGCTCTGATAGCTCTTTTCTGCAGAATAAAAATAGACTCGATGTCTGCAGTCCGTCCCCATAGTAAAATACCGTACGACATGATACTATGAAAGTAACTAAAATAGACCAGTCTCGCGGTATCAACATCAGTAAATTGACGGATTTTTCTCACAGCATATGCTGCTGAACTTAGCTTTCTACAAGCAACATACTTACTAAAACACTACTGTTTTAAATTTTTCCAAACAGTGGATTTTTTGTAATTAAATAATTGCTTCATATTTTGCAATAAATTACCAGGGTTGTGTCATCGCGCTTCTCTTTCTTTCAAACTCAAACTCAAAGCATTGCAAGAATATCGAGTTGTATTTTATTATAACACTAGCTTCTGCCCGCGACTTCGCCCGCGTGAAATTTCTTGTACCCGCACCCCGTCGTAACACTTCGTGTTCGCTTAGCGTTTATTCTAACTTTTTTCTTTTTGCTCGGCTCCTAAGGGTCATAGCGTGATATTAAATAGCCTATAGCCTTCCTCAAGAATTGGGCTATCAAATGCAAAAATATTTTTTCAAATCTGACCGGTAGTTCCAGAGATTATCGCGTTCAAACAAACAAACTCTTCAGCTTTATTATTAGTAGTATAGATTTTACACAGTAGGTAACCCCTAAAAGAAGTTTTTACTTTAGACAATCTGAAACGCGGTTGATCTAATTTGTCTGTATTTCTAGTGTTAAAATTATGCCTGTCACTTATCTTACTAAAATGAAAAGATGTAGATTTTTTCGAACGTATGTACATAATGTTTTCATTTAAATACATATTGACAAGGAACCGACATGATGTTAATTTTTTTAAACAGGTACCGTCAGAGATTCTCGTCTTCTGAGCTTGTAGATGACTCTGACAGCCCTCTTTTTCAGAATGAAGATAGAATCAATATCTGCAGCCCGTCCCCACAACAAAATACCTTAAGACATGATGCTATGAAAGTAACTAAAATAGACCAGTCTCGCGGTATCCACGTCTGTTAATTGGCGGATTTTCCAAACAGCGTAAGCGGCTGAACTTGGCCGCCCTGCAAGTGCGGACCCCACTGTAGCTTTGAATCAAGCATGATCCCCAGGAAAACCGTTTTTTCAACGAATTCAAGTATCTCTTTATTCAATACGACATGACATTCACTACTTCTAACATTCGGTAAAGCGAATTTTCTATGCAGTCCGACAGTGACCGCGCTTTAGGTACCTACCTAATGTAAGCCAAGGGGCTTACATGACCTTAAGCGCGGTCTTAGAGGAATTTTATAGGAAGTAAAACTTCATCGTGCAGGAAATGTGCATAAAATGCTTGTGAAAAGGAGCTCTGTGACAGTCTGTGATAGTGTAAACGAAAATTTTCTTTAAAAATAAATACCTATAAGTATTGTTTCAAATAGGTACCTACCTATTAAGTAGGATTACGTAAAACTATGCATGTATTCACCGAACCGGTAGGGAAAGGATGGGTTGCTCGCTGCTAGTACCTAAGGTACTGAAAATTCCTAATGTACAACCGAGCCCCGTTCAAATAGTTTCCCGGTTCATAGGTATACGTACGACAAAATAATGCATGCTTCGCTAATTTTGTCTAATACCTATAAATATAAAACAATAAGATGCATTTATCACAAAATTTATCACACGATTAAAACCCACACTCTAAAATGACTTATCGCTAATTCATTCGAGACATCACGTTATAAAAGTAACAACATATTATTTAAACGAAATAAATCATAGACACCTAAATAACGGAACAGTTATAACACCATCTACAGCCCACGTATCGTCGCCCATCCTTAACTTTATTTTTATTCCCAGGGAAATAACAGGGTCAGTTTCAAGTACGCAAGAAGCCATATCTCTTCACGAAAGAAACCAAATAACTCGACCTGCGGCGAAAACTGAAACTACTTTTTTTGTACTAAATTTGATAGGTCTTTGACGTTTTGACATAACAAGCAGCGCCATCGAGAACTGTCAATATAAAGTTGTAAATTTTGGGTTAAGCAGTGAGTGGGCGACTGCAGAGGTCACAGCACTAGTTCGTCGACATGTCAACGAGACAACACTTCATGTGTCAATGGTCCGAGCAGGCTTGAACACGGACAATGAAGCGTTGATTTGAAACTTGTTAATTGCTTTTTATGATTACTGTGGGATGATTATGCAGAAAATAGGGTAATAGAAAAAAATAAGTAGGTACAGTGTGAAATATCATACGTAAGCAAATAAGCAATTAAATATTATTTAATGAAGTATAAGATTCCAATAGAATATTAAAATACTACCTAAAAAAGAAAAATCTACTTTATTATAATTTGATTTGAGATTGAAATAACGAAATATGGTCAGACATCTAGTGGCGAGTAGCGTAACTAAGTAACCAGCTTGGTGGGTACGTACTTCAATAGGTCTGTGGTTTAATAATAGATGGCGCTGCAAGTTTATAACGTGGTTAACATTCTAAAAATAGGACCAGACAACGATCAAGAATTAAATAAGTATGATTTCCATTATTCTATAGTTTACGTATTCAATTGATGGATAAAATAAAGAACAAAATTTAATTATTACGTCTAAAATAATGTCGGTATAGCGCCATCTAGTATAACATAGCTTAAATCACAGTCTTAGTTACAAAACACTTACCCAGGTGGCGTTGCTATCATTGGAGACAGTTTGAAAAGTAGGAACACACCGAAAAGTCATTTTTCGCTAATATCACAAAATTGGTCAGTTTTTTTACAAACAAACTTCTTCTCACAGCTTACCTAGAACAAAACAAAACACTTACTTAGTGATACAGTAATAGATAAAATTGTTACAGATAAAAATCAGCGAAACTTTTAGGTAAAGCAATAATTTTACCAAAAGGTTTCGACTTTAAACCTCATCATCATCATTTCAGCCGAAAGACGTAAACTGCTAGACATAGGTCTCCCTAAAGCACTTCTGTGCTGTGCTTCTCACATGCAGCGGATTTCTGCGACCTCATTGGTCCACCTTCCAACTTTAAATTTACTCACAAATAATTTAAATGCGAAATATTCTAAGATTTTCATATAAACGAATACAAAAACAAAACAAAGTCTGCATCTGCAATATCTAGACAAACCATCCCAAATAAGGTAAACGTTTTTAAAAGGCTCTATTGATTTATAGATAACTGACATGACGGGTTAATTGTAGCCAATCATCATCGCGCGTCGATCAACGTTACTGGAGCAATCATAATTTAGATTGGTATATGATTGGTGGGTATAATTTTATAGCGATTTAGGCGTAGGGGTACAAAAGATGTGACGTGTTCTAGCGGGTCAGAGACGTAATGAAAACTGGTCCGGTGTTTGAATTCCGTAGGATTTTTTGTAGGTTTTTGGTAGAGCTTTTTGAATTTTTGGGATAGAATTTTTAAATGTCTCTAGTAAGTATGTCTCTATACAAAAAAAAAAATGTGTAGATTAGACGACTTCTGAAGTTATGACAAAATAAATGATTTCAGAATTAGCTACGGCAGTGTTTTTGTCGGGCCATTTCAAGCATTTCATTTCAAATTATTATTTAGAAACATTAAATCACATCCGGTCCATAATCAACTAAACAAAAATTCATTTTAAACTTTACACCTAAAATTAAATAGTCGACATCATAAAAATAATAGCCCACAGTTAATATTGACAGGTAATTTTAAGTTGTACGCAATCATTAAGCACAGATTTGAAGTGAAGATTTCTAGGCAGAGTGCGGTCGGCCCGTGCCATGCCCGCGGCGGTGCGGTCAGCTCCAGCATTTTTTAAACCGCCAAAAAAACAAAATGAAAAGTGGCCAGATACAAGATCCTACTCTATATTAAAGCGGTTAGGTCGACTATCCGATAACAGAGGTCGCTTTTTTCAAGTAACCTTTTTTGTGAGTACCAGACATCAAGAATTTTATGCCTCATTGTAGCGCGCACTAAGTTATCATTATGTTGGTATTTTTTGCGTGTTTCGGAAAGATTAATTAGTGTATTTGCGGAATGTAGCTCAGCGTTTTGTTGAATAGATTTATATGTGCTATGTAATGCATTATTAAATACAATAATATTGTGTCTATGCAGGTTGCTATCTATTGTTTAAAGTTTCTCCTAACTCCTACGTAACGGATTCTGTGCTCCGAATTTCTTGTTGCGCTGAAACAATTAGGTATTAACAAAGGCTGTGTTTATTAGTAACCAAGCAACATGGCCGCTATTGTTACCTTCTAAAGTAGTTCAAAGTTCTGTCTAGAAAGTTACTACATGTGAGTCAAAGCATGTGAGGTAGGTACCTATTTGTTTTACCCTGGTTAAATAAATATGGGTAAACAGGACTTGAAGAATCTGGAATGATGCTCCGATTAATTCATCATTTGAATATGACAGAAAACAGGGCTACCAACACAGTTGTGCGGGGGCAACGAGTTTTATTACGGGTTCGAATTCGAATCAGCCTTTAATGTTCCCACTGCTGGGACACAGGCCTCCAGTCTTCGAAAGGGAGTGGGCTGTAATCTACCACACGAGCCCAGTGCGGGTTGGTAGATGTCACATGTCTTCGAATTTTGGTTCTAGGACATGCCATGCCGGTTTTCTCAAGTTTTCCTTCACCGTTTTTGTTATAGTCTTTACCGCTATGCCTACCAAGCAGTAAACTTCAAAAGCTTGTAGGTAAGCAAAGAACAATAGCACGTAAAAGTATTAAATTCAGTTTTATTTGTGTTTCTCAAAAGTTTCGGTTCTCAATGGAAAATCATTTATTTTATAATTATGGTCCTCTTTGTGATTTACGTTTATTTAAGAATAATTCTTGAAAGTTAGTCTGCGTTCGATAAAAATTAAATGAGGAATTACCTATTAGGTAGAATAGTGGTTTTTATTTTAATGAAGAATTACCTACATACGTAAATACCTATTTAGGTAGTGTTATTTTTGCAAAAACGGAAATTAGAGGCGCTGAATAATTTGAAAGGACTAAACTAAAATGTATCTTCTGTCCTTTTCTTGAAGTAGAAAGAAAAAGATACCTACACTGAACTTAAATTTAGTTTATTTAGTAAACAAGGGAATCAGCACCTTTATCTTATTTTTAGACCAGCACCATAATTGCGTAACACACTATTACCCTCTAGGTATTTGAATCATTTTGAAGCATACCTATTTCTAATCCATTGCTCCATAAGTTCGAAAAATGTGTCTGCTCAACAACGCAAATAAGGCAATGAATGTTGTTGTACTGTCAAAATAAAGCTCATTGCTACTGATAGTGTGTTACGCAATTACCCCGCAGTTCCGATTGTATTTTCCTCCTTTCGTTTTATGCAGTTTTCCTATCATCATCATGCATCATCGTCATTGGCAGCCTTGTTCCAGGCACTGTTCATTATGGGCCTCCTCCCTTTTGTGCCAAAGTTTTCCTATAATACGACTGAAACCGCAGGCAACAGTATAGATTTATAGAAGTACTAGCTTCCGCCTGCGGCTATCCCGGATGCAATCTATCTTTCTGCCAAATGTTATCGAAATCCGTTCACTGGTTTATGCGTGAAAAGGTAACATACAGACAGACAGTTACTTTCGAATTTATAATATTAAGTATGGATGAGGTTGTAAAGTTCACTCATCCCCTATAGAAAAGGGAGGATCCTCTGACCAGACGGGTGTTGTGTCTGGCGGGCAACTGTGCGATGATTTATGTCGGGTCGTTGTATATATGCTAGTTACGCGGTAAACTCTGCTTGCGAGATGCAGGATTTTGTGTGACGTCAGTATGACGCGTTGTTCGCATGTGGCGTTGTAGATACCGCTACAACAGCTACTTAGACATTACACCTACCTATTCATAAAATAATTATAATAATGACGCATTTCCTAACGAAAATTATTGAAGGTGCTCATAATAGCTATTAAAATAATAATATTAACATTTTTACTTTCGATAGTTTCAATACAGGTAGTCGGTAAAGGAAAAGACAAATTAATTTTATCAATTTATCCCTTATAAATGAATTTGGACTTAATTGCTTTCTCTTACAGTATAAATTACATTCCTTCGGTGTACGTAAAACGGAAGTCCAAATTACAAAATAACTGAAATTAAAATGTCTTATATTGCTGAAATAATTTTGAGAAAAAAGCGTTCTATTTTAATCCAGCGAGTGTTCAAAATTGTTTACAACTTTCTGAAGCGTATTTGGGAATGGTAGCGCGGTTCATTTCAACATTCCATCTGTTCTCTTTTTAAATTCTGCTGTTTTTAAATTGCTAGCGTTTTGTTTTTGTTGTACAAGTCGTGTCAGTAGACGAAATGTTTTGGTTCGAAAACTTAAATTTCTTTTAATTAAGTAGGTAGGTAATGGTTTATGAGGAAAAAATGATGAAAGGAAATTAATGATTTGTACACTACTTAAATTAAATCTATAAAATAATTAGGTACGTACCTATAGTTTAGATTAGTAGTTAATAATAATTGTTGTATAAACACACTACTGGTAAAGTGGTAATTATGCTGTTTTTTTCTGTGGTTTTAGGCAAGAGACCAAAGAACAACAGCATCAATTATCAAAATTCGGAATATTTGCTTTTTTCAAGGCTGGTGCTGAAAACTCTCTAAGGTAAACGAGTAGATAGGTAAGCTGTTCCGCATCCAGAAATTTATTAAATGTCGAATTTTTATATCAGTAGGTACCTAACTAATAACTTAGTGCTTATGGAACAAGGCAGTGAAATTAAAGCGTTCATTTACTTTTTAGATTGAGGACTAAATACATCGACTTCCTTTTAAATAATTAATTGAATGCAGCCCAATACACAGCCAGTCATAACCACGGATAATCCCAAAACAGATTAATAAATTCCAAGTTCGAAAATCGAAAGAGGTTGATTCAAAAAGTTTATATTCCGGCTGGTTGTCGCGCGACGCCTTCGGGGCGTGGCTCTATGATCGATGCTCCGCACTCACACTGTCCTGCCAGTACGCGAGATTGATTTGAAAATAGAACTGACTGACAGGTTGTTGGGTTAGGAGGAAACTGATTTCTTGATATTTTACTGTTAAAAGGATGGACAAAGAAAGAAAAAATTGCGTCATTTATAAAAATCTATTCCTTTGTCTAGGCAAACGAGATGGGTGGGTTTGCCAGAGGCAGTTGGATGTATAGGCCTACCTAATAACTACTTACTTTAAAAAAAAGGTAAAAGTACCTACTTGAATTTGACGGACCTTCTATATAAATCAAGTTTTTTTTTTGTTGTAGCAGAAATCAAAACATGCGCACAACTCTATCAATAATTCAATTATGTACTGAAATAAAAGAGTTCTTATTCCTTTTCTTTCGTCCAGATTTTCACAGTGTGCAATACATCTTAGTTTTTTTTTCCGTTCAGCCAGTCGTTTTGTAAGAAAGTTCGGTGTAACAAGTTGCTAATGAAGGAAGCTATGGTAGTGCATTTGTTTTAGTTTTGTCTGACGTTGAGTTATGAGCTCCGAAACAATTATGTTCAGTGTCAGTGTCCTTTATTAACAACATAAGGTGGGTATGGTTTATGCTGCTACAGGTAAATAGGAGTCAGGATTATGAGAGAGTTTTTTCTTGGCTTTAGAGTATTGTCTAATTTATTTTGTGGGAGGAAAGGTAATTTTATTTTGTCTTTAGTCAGAACTCATTATTTAGGTAGATGTAAACGGGTGCTATATTCTCTAGTGGGATGTAGGTATGAGTATTTAGAAATATTCCGCGGATTCGAAGGTGTTTTCTTCCAAAATTCAAGTAGCAAATTAGTTATGTGATTGACCTCTAGTGACACATTTTGGCGGAGCACAACTTACGTCTCTTTTCTGGCATTTGCGTGAGCAACTAAACTCAGATTTTTTATTTGCTGGACCAAAATGACAGCTACTTAATAAAATATACTAAATAGGTAATGTAGGTAATGTTGACAAAAAAGGTCGATTGCAGCTGTCATTTTAATCTAGCAAATTAAAACTCAGATTTTAGAGTTCATTATAACTAACAGGAATAGCTATCGAGAATAGACATGACATGATGCCATGCAGCCAACAAGGTTTAAAATCCAAAACCAAACCAGTGCAGTGTGCACCAATCGCACAAAGAAACGAACCAAAAATTCCAAATCCGAATTTCCAAATTCAAACCGCGAGCATCGCAAGTGTTCGAAACTTCGTTCGTAATTCAAAACTTGTTCGTTAACCTTCAATTACGCGTTACGCGGTTCGTGTAAAGTAATAAAATCGGATCGTCCGGGTCGTGACTCGGGCACGCGCGTCGGCCTGAGCCGCGTAACACAGTAATGAATTTTGGTACTGGCAATGATTTTATGGGTAGGCGTTTCCTATACCGTGGAATATTGGAGCGGTTAATTGGTGTTTTTAGGCGGTTTAGATCAAGGTAGTTTTGTTGATTAATGTTTTTCTTGAAGGGTAGAAATAGGTTTGTCTTGGTAGGTAAGGTTGAAATCAATCACGTTAATAGTGCGAGTACTGTAGAGGTTTTAACCGGATTTTTCATCCAACCTCCACGCATATTTGATAAGTTAATCGCATATTTTAGGGATAAAACTATTTTCGTTTTTAGAAAGAAAAAAAAAGATTCGACAGTCAGCTCGGGCTTGGATAGCTGTTAGTTAGTATACATCAATCTGCCTAGCCTTTTCCCAATAATGTTCGGGTCAGCTTCCAATCTAACCGGATGCAGCTGAATACCAGTATTTTACATGGAGTGACTGCTCAACTGACTTCCACAACCTAGTATCTGGATAATACCTACAATACTCCTTAGTAAGACTGATTGTCAGACTTTTAGGCTTCTGACGACTCGTAACGACTGTCAAAGATCTACGAATGACAGCTGCGACTAACGGCTTAGCGTGCTTTCCGAGGCACGAAGGGGTCTCGGTATGTAAAGATGGTCATCCATCCACGTACCAACTTCTGTTCTCTCAACCTACGGCTGTTATTACTTAGCCACGAACCTATAGGTATGAGAATAGTGCACTGAGTGAGGACTGCAGTAATTCACCAGTAAATTATTACACCTCGTAAAAAAACTGTTGTTTGGTAAAACAGTAAATATTTATTTGTTTAACTTGACTAAGGAGAGAATTCTACAACACTGGGTTACGACTTATGAGCACGCACCAACTCAGTTATGGCTTTTAAATTGGGTAATGATTTTAAACGTTATGTGGGTTTTCTACTTTAGTCATTTGAAATTCAATTATTCTATGGTATTCTGTGATTGTTTATTTTTATTACACTTTTACTGCTCTCTAGAGTGGCGCCATAACGCTGGGTCAGAGTCGTCCTTGACCTTTCACACCCAGTCCACGCAACAAGGCTAACATTATGTGCGAGTAAATTTTGTCGTTGCTTTATCTCGTATGGAAACGAGACACGACTCAGCATAAATATAGTCTATGCAATTTCGGCGCGAAATGGAAAATTTTGTCGCGTTGCTACTCAGCCTGTCAAACATCAGACTGATGATGAAATTGGGCTGTGGGTCCAGTCGACCTATTCAAAATGTGATTGGGTTGAGTGATCCCGTGGGTCCATTTCGAGTGGGTCCAGTTGACCAAAGACTCTTAAGCAGAATTTCACAAAAAGCAAAGAAGTGAAGGCTATATAACAAACTCTCCATAAAGACCAATTATTTCTTATACAGTTTTTAAAGAGTCTAATAGGCGGTAGCTGTAATAAAGTAATAAAATTAATAGCTCGACCCCAGGTCGTGACCGTTGACTGGTTGCAGCGTCCCGCGTAACACCGGGAATGATTATTTTTTAACTGGCAACACCGCTCACGATCTGGTAATGATTTTATAGAGAAGGCGTGTTTGAGGTAAAATAATTAAAATGTTGGCCAAAAGAAGATTAATTAATTAGCTTAGGTAGGTTGTGAAAAGGTAATCAACCTTTTTGTTGACCTTGTAAAAAAGAAAAGATTTTTGACAGACAAGTAGGCTAGGCGGTTCCGTAGCAACCTGACACTTGCATTTTTATAGACTTGCAAGTTTATTGACCCCTGAAGGTTTTGTTGTAATAAACTTCAAAACTAAAGAAAGAGAATATTGTATGTTAGACAGAGATGAATATAGTCTATTATTTTATTATAATTGATGGTTGTAAATCTAAAGGTGTCATGTGTTCCGGTGTTCGAATATTGAAAGTTAATGTCGATGGCTTGAACTTGAGTGATTTGTGTAAAATAGGATTGTGGACACCAAATGCTAAGATTGTTACGTTTCGAATATTTTTTGACACATAAGTAAATAGAAGTTATAAAAAAATTTGACGGTCGTTACGGGTAGTCAACCCGCAAGTCTGACAACCAATCTTACCAAAGGGTATCGTGTTACCCAGTAACTGGTTTGTAGAGGTCAGATACTGAGTTGCTCCATGTAAAATACTGGTATTCAGCTGCATCTGGTAAGACTGGAAGCCGACCCCAACATAATTGGGATAAAGCTAGGCAGATGATAAGATGTCCTGTAGGAATAGGTAGTTAAATACAAAAGCGTTAAGTCTTTGAACTATTTTAAAAACTAATTAAGTAAGTAGAAAGCTATTTATTTTACCTTTCCCTTCTATTGTTTTTTAATAGTTTGCTAAAACGATCATGTGCTTTACCTACAATAATCAAACAAATATTAATTTTAATTTCTATAATATATGAAGCTATAAAATATAATATTTACAGCCCATCATATAATAGCTTGTAGCCCTAAGCTTCAAACTGATTGCTTCAAGGCTTACTCATTACTTATTTTAATTACTATACCTCGATGACAGACTATTTTAGCCAGTATATTGTTGAGTATGTAACGTGTTGGGTATGCAGGTAAATGTCAAGTGCAAATGATAAAATTTGACAGCTGTGATGTAATGAGGCCTTGTCAAACTTCAGGGGGATTGTCCGAAAGGGTTACCGCTGGCCCGGAACATAAAGGGCTAAGGAAGGAACACGGGTGGGTTTTAGTCAGTAAGAGTCTGACACTCCCTTCCGCTCCACCCAGAGCGGGAGGGGTCATTTGATGATTTCCCATACGAAAAAAAAAAAAAAAAAAGGCCTTGTCAAACTAACAGATTCACATGAACAGAATAAGGCTCCCGCAGACAGGCGCGACAACGTGACGCCACGCTGCGTTGCGTCACGCTGTTGTGTCGCACCTATCTGCGAGAGCCTGTGTCCTTAAAGTCTCATATTTAGAGGTCTTCCAAAAAGAAGATTATAGCCTACACCTGCATCTGGTTGTATCCAGAGACACACTCCACTCACTGGTGAGACTGCATAACTATGTTTACGCAATTATCTTCACTTAGCTAATAAGATTAAGGAACATTGTCATATCTAATTTTATTTTTAGATTGGTCAAAAAATAGTTGCCAGTGCTAAAAAACGAAAGCAATAAAACGAGGTTTTATTTAACCCAATTCAAATGCGAGGCACATCTGCTATTTCGAAGAAAGCATTTTTTCTTAAGAACAATAAAGGTACTACCTACCTATTATTTATGGCTACGTGATGGCCAGCACAGTGGTCCGAACTTTAGTGGACTGTAATCATGTCCACTATAATCAGTTACAAATGCATTGTTTCAAGATTTATGGTCGAAAGTAGTTCCAATGTCTTTTTTTATTACATAATAGCAGAATTACTGCCTTTATGAATCACTAGCTTCTGCCCGCGATTTCGTTCGCGTAATTCCTTTTTTTGACATACCATGTATTTTATAACACTCGACAATACTTCATAATGGTGAAGAATTTTCGGAATCGGATCAGTAAATCCGAAGATAACCTACCCCCTCCAGTCTCACAAATGTTACCTCTTTAATCAGACATAGATTATTATCGAAACGTTTTATCATATCTGGGGGCAATTCCCGTAATTTTAAGAATGTTCATAGTCTGATCTTAGTCTAAAAATATGTCTAATTTCCCTACATTTTCGACATTGATTGTTGCTGAGATGAGATTGCGACTTGAATTTGAAAATTTTTTAGGTACGAGAATTGGCCTTTAGACTCTTTCACTATAAAGAAACATGATGTTAAATGAATTCCAAAATCTAGTCAGACATTTTAAAATAAGTATTAGGAACTCTATGCTGTTTAGTTGTTAAGGCTTCTTTTCATAAGTATCTATATATTGTTTATAATTTTATTTATTTTATCTACATCCCTTTGTTCACCTGTTTCATCTTTACCTTCGATAATAATAGAAATTATACATAAATGAAAGTCCATTTAATGTTGATTAGATCATAATACTATAATTGACTAGATTTCTGATCTCTATCCGCCATTACCTCGTTAGTATGCAAAATGATGGCATTTTATGATGACATAACTTTTTGGACGCCGTTAAAACGCCCCCATAATATTTAGAAAGCCATTATTAATTTAGTTATATCTTTTAAGCAAATTGTAATATTTTATAATTGTATCGAAGACAATTTTGTGCGCAAGAGTTTACAGATTAATATATTGCAGCTGCTTGTCCTTCTACATTTCCTTACTTTTACCTACATAGGCAGAGGTGCACTTATAGTACCTAGATCAGGAGGATTCGATAGGTTGTTTCTATTATGTCGTCTATAATTGAAGAAAGTGTTTATTGAAGTACTTGACACCAACATGAATTTATTACTTCTTTAAAAAAACACAACACCAAAATAAAGGCTATTTCCAGCCAGCAATAACCAAATATTTCTCCTGCGTGCTCACACGCAACGGATTCGCATTCAAAAAAAGAATCGGTTTGAAATGTGAAACATTTAAATTGCACGTTATTGCTACTGTGCACGCGGCCTACATCGCCCAAATATCCCAACGTTGTAATTATGAACACCGATTTGCTCATCCCGATCCAATGTTCCCGCAAATAAAAATCCTTAGCAGACTAATTCGTGGGAGTCAACTGTTGCTTAGCGTGAGAAAGAAACAAAGGGATTACTGGAAAGTAGGAACGTAATAATGCCACGAAATTATACCAAAACCATCTACATAATTGATTCCGATTTTAAATGAATTATTAGCTCAATAACGCCATTAAAAAGTGCCGATTCCTAAATTAAAATGAGATAATTCGAGCGCGCAACGGATGCGCTTGCTCCCCGCTGTGCGAGGTCGCGCTTCAAAAAAAGAACGCCGTCAACCGAACTGTCAGTACGCGAGACGAAGAATGAGAAATGTTGCCAGTTTAAAAAAAAAGCCATAGAATATTCATTCATAAAACCCAAGTCATTCAAGTTTAGAAATTAGTTTATTTTAATTACCCGGTGAGTGTATTGTTGTATTAATTATTCTTGCGTCGGTCGTATCCTCGGCCGACTGGACAATATATTTTATTGTCTTTATGTACGGCTGTGATTTATACGTCTAGTTAGTAAGTTATTCGAATTTTAATTTAGACGGGTTTTAATGGGATACGCTTGAATGGATTCTAATTAGAGGAAAACAACCGAACGGCTACGCGTGAGTAATGTCTGGTATAAATTCCGGTTATGGCTTAGAAAAGCGATTGCCGTGCGCGGCCTGACCTCTGCATTAACCACACAATAGGTTCGTATTTGCGTTATGAATGTGCTATTACAAAAAGTGGACGGTGAAAAATTACTGATACTTATATAGAATGGTTTGTTGATATATCATATCCTGGAGAGTTTGTTTGGATAGCTAAAGAGAACATAGACAACAAATTGGAATCATACGTGATTACAATTCACAAATGATATGGGACCGTATACTCTATGACACAATGAACGAAATCGCGCGAAATGATTGGCGGGATTAGCTAACGAATTCAAAATCAAAATATTTTATTTCACATAAACTTACATGGGCACTTACGAAACGTCAGAAGCTAGGTGCACGGTTCCGATTGGTCGTTTCCTATGGAGAATTGACGTGGTTTCGCAGTAGGTATGGTAAGGTAGGTAAGAATCATTGAGTGGCCATAGTGAATTAGGGCTAAGATGGTGACTGAACATGGCGGATGGCGGCAATCATAACGATTTATAAAGGAGCACAAACAACAAGAGTTATGTTTATCGATGCCCATTAAAAATTAAAATAAAAGGATCCTTCTTCTAGCGACAATACTCAATGCTTCATTAATTGCTGTTCACAATTCATTGGTAGTAAATCAAAAAACTTAAAAAACAACGACTCGCTCATTTAGTCCCTCGCGGTACACTATTTAAAAAAAAAAGAATCAAAGCTTTTATCCTTGCTCTTATTGCCTATTAAAATATAATATCGGCAATGATTATTGAAAAACGAATTTCGAAATAGCCAATTAGTCGAGTATCGAATGTGTCCGATGTAGATTATGGCCGGTCGGTGGGCGGAGCCGGAGTGACATGTCGTTAAATCTTTTTGACAATATCTATTACCGAGTGTGACGTAAGCTGTACCACATGATACATTGTTTAACCTTTACCGAGCTGTTTACCGGGTACTTTTTTTTTTGGTGGAGGTGATGAAAATAGATTAGATTTTTAAAGAAGAACAATTACATCTGTCTGTGTAGGTACTTACAATAACGTAAAAGGCCGAAGTAAAAAAAAAAAAAATGGGAACACTTTGCCCGATCGGGAATCGAACCCAGAACTTCATGCTCAGCAGTAGCGCTTGCGACCACTACATCAACTAGGCAGTCTTGGCTTTTTCTAACTAGAATTTCTCAGTAGCAGCCCGGAGTGTAGATTTGTGCCCGGTTGATGGCAATAGGCTTGCCCCATATTACATAGGACTTAAACAAATCTGGCGAAATGCGGGTGAACTATTAATTAGTAGGTAGGTACACCTCTGCCCAGTACCCTTCGGTGTATCAAGGCGTTCTGTTATGTTAAAAATGTGAAGTAGGTAAATAAAAATGATGTTGAGAATAACCCTATTTCTTCTTTGGAATTTAACACAGTTGTTGAAACCTGAAACATTTTAATAATTAAGAAGCCCGGTCTTACTGTTTATTAATTACTGATAATTTGTTTTATTTTCATTCTATGAATTAATTTTATACCTTTTGCTGTGCCCTACAGCAGGGTCCATAATATTGTACTTGTACTTAGCTTTATGCCATTATAACACCTCTACAACATTATGGAATGCAAATATATATTTATGAATAGGTATGAATAAATTTTGCAGCTTAGCTATTCGATAAAACATTTGACAGTCAACATAATATGATTACGTAAGAAATGCTCATATAGCAAAAAACTGATTTATTGCAGCCATTTCAGCAGCAACAACATCTAAAAAACTTTATGGTTGTGCATTCAGATTTTATAAACAGCCACACGGGTTCGTGTGTGGCGTTTCATCAAAATCGCCATTATTTTATATTTGGCATGCAGACAATTGAAGTCCAAATAGTGTTATTCAAAAGCGGACAGGCGGAGCAAAATTAATTAGTTTAAAATTACATTTAGAGAACCTTTCTGCCGCGACGCGACGCACGGATGTAGTGGCGCGGTGTGAGGAATATCATCAATATCTCGTGCTGGCAACACTGATTTGACGGTATTTCGAAAATAATAATTGATAATTTGATACCTACCTATGCTAGTTTGCAACGTTCCTACTTCCTAGTCTAATTTCCGTGATCGCGATGGGCTATTAAATTTCGCTAGGTGGCCCAATGCACCAGCTTGATTGAAGGAGCGATACCTACCTACTTTTGTATCGATAATCGAAATTTTAATTTGTTTATTATTAAGTACAACAATCTTGTTTATTATTATTAAAATACGTTACTCATTCATTATTAGGTATAGGTAGGTACATAAATTAAGCAAAAGCTTGATTCAAAACCATTTAAATCTTCTTATTCATTTTATTTGAACCATAGAGGCCACTTTACCAGCCAGTGTGGTGTGATCAAACACCGCTTCTGTTCCAAATTCAAAATTCGAAATTAATGGCGGATTTGACAGGAGCTTTATTGTGCGGCTAATTTAAATCTTATCAACGAGCGATGACAGCGACTTAATGGGATCGCGAACACCGCCATAAAAAATATAATGCCTTTCATTTCGTTTGGAGATTATTTCCTTTTTGTTTTTAATTCCCTTTTGTTTATGTGGAAATTAATTTAGTTATTAAGTACTTCAATCTGAATAAGATAATGAATTTATTGGATTTTTTGAGTAGGTTCCTTGATACTTTAGGGTGCTTGAAAGGATTAAAAATAATATGTTTTAAAGAAATTCTGGAAAGAACTTTAATTTGGCAATCACGAGAGCCGCACTTATGGAAAAGTTAGACGAGCAAGTCATAAGATTTAATAAATTTCAAATAAAAAATCAAACATCGTGAGGAAACCGGTATGTCCTAGAACCAAAAATTCAAAGACACGTGACATCTGCCAATCCGCACTGGGCCCGCGTGGTGGATTACGGCCCACTCCCTCTCACCGAGAGGAGGCCTGTGTCCTAGCAGTGGGAACATTATAGGCTGATTATGTAATAAGTAAATAAAAAATAAATTGGAGGACCGGTTAATAAGTTTTAATTTCAGTATTCTAGAATTAGTTATAACTGATAGTGAACAGAACTAGAAGAAGAATTTAAGTCAGACTCAGAAGACAGAATTAATTGGTTACGTATACGGAAATGAATACATTCCACAATACAAAAAAAAACATCTTCAGAAACTAACTGTTAGTTTTTATGCTAGTAAGGAATGCAAGAATAATGAATAAGCATCTATTAAGGATGGGCCAAAATTACCAGACCGTGTTAGTCATCTTGGATCGCCCAGGCTCGTCTGGAAATCCGACGACCGCAGACAGACAATAGCCATCCTGACTCACGGTATGTTGGGTAAGCTGACTGTTGCTTGATTGTCGGGTGCGTCGGATAGTGAAAAACCAAAATGTGATGTAAAGAAGTGTGAACTTAAAATAGAGCATAACAAAAATAAATATTGAAAAAGATTGTGGTGAAATGCAAATAAAAGTTTACTAGTGCGCGAAAAGAATCTTAGGAATAAAGAAATTATTTAATTGGTGGTATTGATGCGATGGATTACGATGGGATTAAATTAAAA
Organism: Oligia fasciuncula; assembly: GCA_963082905.1. Classification (NCBI taxonomy): domain Eukaryota; kingdom Metazoa; phylum Arthropoda; class Insecta; order Lepidoptera; family Noctuidae; genus Oligia; species Oligia fasciuncula. The sequence continues at coordinate 10,852,026 of OY720408.1, forward strand.
TTATATCGCAAGTTCCATTGCGCGTCACCGAAATAAAAATAAAAGTGGTGTTTCGTGTGTTAAATCTTAGTTAGATAATGCTTGCAAAATGACATAGGGTTATAATTATATGCCCCAGATTGTACGCAGTGGGTTGTGTAAAGAAAATTTAAGTTCACTTCTCAAAATGTATAACTTCCTTCGAAGTGGATTTGGCAGTCGGGTTCTATCAAGTGGACAAAAAATATTAACTAAGTTTAATACGGTTTATCCGTCTCTCAAGTTCGGTCTTGGTAAACAAGAAGAAAAAATAAAACATAAGATTACCTAGCTATCAACATCAATCGTGAATAATGTTCCTTGTAGTCTAGGATTTAATTCTAAAGTTAGTTGATCTATGTGGATGAAATAATCATAAGTTCGATTTAAAACAGATACCTAAGCTTAAACAGCCTAAAAACAAATGAACTACTTAAAAGATATTCCATATAACGTAGGTATATATATTACTAATAAAATGAATGAAACTTTACCCTATATTTTTTCTAAAACAGTGAAGAAAACATCGTGAAGAAACCGGCATGTCCTAGAACCAAAAATTCTAAGAGATGTGACATCTACCAACCAGCACTGGGCCCCGCGTGCTGGATTACGGCCCACTCCCTTTCACCGAGAGAAAGCCTTTGTCCCAGCAGTGGGAACATACAGTGGCTGAATATGCTATATTTTTTGGGCTTTAATCTAATCAAACAAGTTCATGCTATTTGACCCAGAAGCCCTTTAATACTGAGACCGACGGCGACGACAGATCGTCGGGACAGGTACGGGTAGTTTCCGATCCGATGTGTAAGGAACAGACCACAGTTTTGCCTCACAGCTCGGACGGTTCGCCCATTTTGACACGATAAATTAATCGGACCTTGTACCTTTCAGTAACTTTGTTGTATAGGTAGGTACCTAATAAAAAATGTTGTATTCATAATAATTTATTCAATAATATTAATCTTTTGCTAACCTAGCATGGTTAGTAGGTTCGAGAGTTTATGGAGGTTTTTCGCTTGTGAGAATCCATGCAGAGGAAATTGGTTAGGTATTACTAACAAAATTGCTGTGATTTGTCACTGCATATTTGACGTAAGTATCTACCTACACTGTAACTTTAACGAAACCTGTTAGCTGTAGCTTAACCCTTGGGATTGTATCGATTTGAATCTTAACAAAAACTTATTTTGTTAGGTTAAAGTGATGCATTGATAAAACGGAAAATAATGCTGTATAAAAACAGCAGTAGGTATTTAAAATTAGCATTTAAAAATATTTTCCGGGAAAATGAACTACCTACTTACAACCTACAACCAAAGTGGGATAACTCCAAAAAAGATTTTTTTTAATAATTTATTAGCAACACAGATTTATAAATTTATTAAAAACATACTTATTTATTAGCTTTGCAACAAAAGGTTTTTTTTTACTTAGTTTTGTTAAATTTTCTAAACAATCCTTTAAAGGTTTTTTTAGTAAAATGTATAAAAAACCAAACCAGTTTGTATAGACGAGCTACAAAAGAACGTGTCTCACGTGTAATTTTTGTCGAGGACCGCCAATTATAAGTTTAAAGTATAACTTAGAGAAGAATACGGGCTATTTAATTATATCCTTTGATGGAATGCTTTAAATGTAGCAACGGCCGCCTCGCTCTCACTAAGTTCGGTTTTATTTTAAAAATAACTTTAATTGTGGTTTGTCGTTAAATTTAAGTTATAATTTTACTCCTTTTAAAATGTTGCCCGGCCGTTTATAATTCCGTTTTAATTGTAACTTAGCACGTTTCGTTGGAATATTTATTTATATAGTTTAGGTATGCAAATTAAAATGTTTAAGTAGGTAGGAGTTAATAGCAATTTACAAATGGATTATTATGCAATAGGTAATTGAATTTTACGACTACCTATAGTGTGTAGGTTCAAGGCTATGGTATCAAGGCTCGTTCTAATTGGTTTAATGCTTTTAACCCTTCCACTGCTACGCACTGCTATTTATTCCGTTTAAATATATCTGACGCAAAAAAATCGGAAGAAAACAAAATTAATTGGTATACACATAATCAAATTAATAAACATAACAACAAAAACAATTCATTTAAACATTTCGTGGATTTAGCGACGGATCATATAAAATTACGCAAAGAATTGTATTTATTTAATTGCAACCAGCATTAATGGAAAAGTAAACCATTAGAATCACTTACATATTATAGATAACACAAACTAAACAGTAGTTTAGCATTAAGCTATTCGAACTTAGAATCTAAATAAACCAACTTATTAGACCAATCAACAAACATTGGCGCAATCCATCACAAGCCTTAACAAGACGCTGCCTTCACCTCGCTGTAGATACACAAGCATATAAGATAGATACATCCATACCTCACGATGGCACTGCATATATAGGTTCATACCGCACGCTATATCTATACTAAGGCAAACATATCACAGAACGCACAATATGTCTCGACCATATCACAACAACGCAAGTTCTATCATAATCTCTCCGAAACTAATTCTAGTATCGCACTTCGCTTTGTACATCGCTATCGATTCGGTAAGCGCCCGAGGCGACGCGCGTAGATCACAGAATCACGCGTATGAAATGTAATAATAATCGACCATCCCGCGGGCTTATCTGTAAACGACTGCAGGCGAAAAGGTTTTAGCTGGGGGCGAAACACCGTGCGTAGCTTGAGGCTCCGCCCCAGGGAACGCCATTGGCTAAAAAGCGGTAGCGGGCCTCGACCGCGCCTCCCTATTGGCTACCCGGTAGCCGCCGGTGGGGGTACCGTGTCGCATCCACCGACAATATTTTGACGTTTTTTTACCGGCGCGGTGGCATTTCTCGTCGCGGCGATTAATTGTAATTTTGTAATTCTTTATGGCTATTGTAGGGTTAAGTGAGCAGTTATACGTGACGTTTGTGTTCCATGTTTGAATAGCTCGTTTGTAGTGGATACGTCCGTTGTGTCAGATTTGCGCGGGCGCATCGTTTTGTTCGCTTTTTGCTGCTATTTGTGTAGGCTCGGTGTCAGCGTGTTTGGATTCGTTGCGCTAAGTTTTTTTCATTTTTGTTGGTATTGTTAATACCACCTGTTTACTTTATGTTTTCATTGAAAAGGTATTTTTGGTGCAAAGTTTACTTACATCGTTATAAAAACTGTATTGCAAAATCCTTTTTTTCAAAAACTTCACAAGCTTGTATTAAAAACACTTTCAATAGAAACTCTCAATGGGTTCTGTTCAAGACGAAACCTTGATAACAAAACAAGTATCCACCAACCAAACAAAAAAAGAAACACAACACAAAATATTGATATGCACAATATAGCAAAGCAACAAGGTCTCAGTAGAACAGAACAGTGAAAACATAGCAAGGAGGTTGTTTCTAATATATTCCGAGCACCTCCCTTCATACATTGGACGCATCATACTAAGTATGTTTATCTTGGAAAAGTGTGGGGAACGGATTTCGGGTTTTCCTGTTGTGGGGCGAACCCCAAAGGGGAGAAGAACCTCTTCTTATGAATACATTCTTACCTAACAATATAAGGAAGAATAAAATTAGAAAGGGACTTAGGCGGATTTTATAAATGAAAATGAACGCGATCAGCACGTCTAAACTCCGTTCAAGAGCTGCCAGTGTCATCATTGTTGTGCAATATAGACAAAGGAGAACGGGCGTTCTAGCCTAAGAACCAATACATAACAACATGGGTGACTCGTAATTAGTGACCGATACTTAGTGATTTTACTCATCATTATGAACAACTTTTACTATGGGACCAAACCTGAAATCGTGAAAAAAAAAAACAGCTGTTCTCTACATTTTGACGTGTTAGACGAACATAAATGTAGGGAACAGCTGATTTTTTTTTCCGTATCGGTCACTAATTACCAGTCACCCTATATATCATTGAAAAGGTTTTTTTACGTAGGTACTTTAACTATTGTTATGGTGGCAAGTCCCAAATCGCTGTGTGGAAAAAGTTATTCCACAATAAAGCCAGACTTGAGTTTACAAGTAGGTACCTACCTATAATTTAGAGCAAACTCCATTGACTTAGCAAAGTTTTGTTTAATGAAATACGGGAATAAAAACTAGTAGCTATAGGTACAGGTGAACTTACATTGTTAACAGAAGCTTTAGCTGAAATGTACAGCCATGTAATTCAGAATTTGAAAATAGTTTCCTTTGTACTATAATATTGTTGAATAGTTACCTACTCTTTATTCCCGAATTTTATCAAACAAAAATTTGGAGTATGCTTTTTTAATTCTATACAAATTGCCACTCGTTTTTGTTGTTTTTGTGTCCCGGCGGAAGCATATTTCTCTAAGCGTATTCGGTCAGAGTTATAGGTACACACACAGTTAGTTAGGTACAGTCACGAGCAAAAGTATGTATACACTTGGCTTTATTGAAAGGCGATTATCTCCTTTATTTTTGAATGAAATTTTATATTAGTAGGAACACAGTATTTTAGAACCCATAGGTATATGTAAAGTGTCGTATTTCAACGTTGCATTCGTTATTTCGTGAAAAAATCGCAATTTAAAGTTGCCAAGTGTTGACATATTGGTGCTCGTGACTGTACACTACTCCACACGAGTTGAGACGTGATTAAAAACTTGCCTACTTACTAAAATTACATCAATTTACGTCAGGCGCTGATTAATTTGACAGGACTAAACTAAAATTTATCTTCTGTCCTTTTATTAATGAAATAGAAAGAAAAGATGCATTGAACTTAAAAGTTTAGTTTGTGAACAATAGAATCGGCACCAATGTCTATTCAACTTTTTCTGTTCCTGTCTATCAACACGACATTAGCCGTTTCGGAGTACCTACAGGCAAGTTGTGCCTCATTTTTAAATAAGGACGTAACAAGTTCCAAAAACAATAACAAACCGCTAACACCCTGGAGCGAAATTCTAATTAAAGAAAACAAAAAAAATCAAATGACAGCTGTCAAACCATTGTGTGGTCCGACCTCTTGCGTTGCGGTGGCGACATTGTCAATTTTTCGGGTTTGCCATCGCGAATAATTCGGATAATTTGTGATAATTAATTTCTTGTGGAAACGCACGCCTACCCGTGTGTGTTTAATAACCACCCCGAGGTGTTGGACATTTGGTTGGCGGCGCGGAAATGTTTTCGGAAACTCTAAATAAGTTGAAAGTTTGCAAAATAAGCCCTTTTTATGTTACAAAGGATAATGACGCATTTATTTGATGTGAATAGCTAATTTATTTAATTAGGTACATGTTGTTATAATAATATGGAGCTGTTATGAAAAGAACTTATAATTTTAACAACTAAGATATATTTTCAAAATGGGATAAAAGACGTGTTGTTTTGTAGAGTCGTCGTAATGTTTTAGTAGAAGTAAAAAAACAGTAAAATGATATTTTAATTATATTCTTGAAATAGATTTCTAATGTAAGTATTTCGTACCTACTTAATTATTCTGTATGAACACAAGTTAAACGTGTCAGTAGATAATTTCAAATTATGGTACTTAAATATAAATACAGATAAGTAGTAGGTACTTAGTATTTCCGAGCAATATGTAGGTACCTAATATTTAGGTACCTCCAAACTCGCCAACCACGTATTTATATCTTGTGTCTGCAACTGCTAGGAATATTTGCTAAACAGCATGTAGCATTACTATATTATAACACACATAAAACAAGAACAATTCAGTCCAACCAAAAAAGAAACAATAGTTTTCATAATAGAAGTCATCATAACACACCTTTAGGCATTACAGAAGTCTACAAACAAACACTGTAACCACACAAAAGATATTAAAAAAACTAAAAACTTCTGACAAAAAATAGCCTCACACATTATCAGCTCATTAATGTCTAATTCACCGCGGCGACCCGACCCGTGGGTCTTCAATTAAAAATTACAAAACTGTCAGATGAATTTGATAAATTCACATTTTCTTACTTATGTCGTTTTGTTTTAGCCGACCTATTAGTCACGCACCATCCCGTTAGAAATTTTCGAATTTAGAATGATTCTGTAGTGGTATTTTTTGTTATTCGAATTCGGAAAGTTGGAAATTAAATTAGGAATTAGATTGTCATTTACTAATTTTTTCATGGGTCGCCATTTTTAATCATTAGCGTTTCGTAATGCGTTTCTGGATTTATGGTGTGTTAAGAGGACTACAAGAGCTAAGTGTCCTTGAGAAACGCAAGCACACATATACACAATCGACGCGAACGCCATCTAACGACAACGCCCATCACAATTAAGACTTAAAGCATACATGAAATTTAGAAGTAATGGTTTTGCGAGATTACGCCCGTGTATTCCAATAGATGGCGCGAAAACAAGTAGTTATGACAACAAAATTATTACCTAACCGACTTCTAAAAAAGAGGAGGTTCTCAATTCGGATGTTTTTTTTTTCTTTATGAATGTTCCGGTCCTCTAAAGACGACCTCCGTATAGACGGATTTTCAAAATTCTTTTTTTATTCGAAAGAGGCTTATTCCGAAATGGTTGCATTTATATTTCGTAAAGATCTGCTGATGAGTTTCGGAGACAGACAACGGAACTCCAACAAATGCCAGAAAGTCAACCACGCGCTGCTATCACATTTGTATGTTTACACAATCACATAATATAACATCACGCCTGTACCCTTTAAAGGGGTAGGCAGATGTGTTCAATAGCTTCCTGTCACTGATATTCACATAGCAAGTAGTGTTGTATGAATTTGTGTGGGGTAGGTAGGGACTAAAAAGTGAAAAATAAAAACTTTTTTCCAAAAAAAAACAACCGACTTCAAAAAAAAAAAACACTACAAAGTGAAAAATAACTTTAATTTCGGAAGTTGGTGTCGTTGGTTCTGGCTTTGTACTGTTTTTTTTTTTAGAAGTCGGTTGTTTTTTTTTTGTAAAAAATGTTTTTTTTATTTGTTTTGAGTGTGACTTGAAAAAATTAAGGATGTGGATGATTTTGAAATAAAACTGATTCAATGAAATATAAAAAAAAATATTCAAAAAATTTCGGAGTGGTAGTTACTTACGAGTTTTTTTTTTTATTTACACTATACCACATTTAGTTTTAAGCTATTTTTCAGGTTTACATTATACCTACCACATTTAGTTTAAGCTTTTTTTTACCGACTTCAAAAAAAAGGAGGTTATCAATTCGACACTTATGTATGTAGTATTATTGGAATTGCATTTTAATCACAATGACTATCTACTAAGGCTTCCAAACAAATATACAAAATTTTATAGACGTATGTATGTATGTTTGTCCATGCATTTCTCCGCAACTATTAAACGGATCGTGACCATTTTTATTATTGGGTTACATTTACTTCAACTTATGGAACAGTGCAAATTTCATCAAAATCGATTCAGTAATTTTCAAGATATAGACTAATACGTGTAAGTGTGACGGCCTGGCTTACGATACGAGCTACGGGTGTAACGTCAAAGGGAAAACATCTCAAAACCTTGGTCAAATTCTAGTGCAATATTTATAACAAAACTATTACCTACTTATTACAAACAAATATTCCAATGTTTAGTTAAAACTAAAAATTACGAAATAAAAAAGTACCTAATTAAAAAAAATTAAACCTACTTCAAAAAGAAATGAACTCAAAATATTATGAAATAACTTTAATTTCGGAAGATGGCAAAAAACCAAAACTAAAATACAGACCCAAAGACACCGACTTCCGAAATTTTATTTCATAATTTTGAGTTCATTTCTTTTTGAAGTCGGTTTAATTTTTTTTAATTACTTTTTTTCATGTTTACAATTACACATTTATATTACACCCATGATCATGTTATACAATTATTTTTGTTCCTAAAGAAACGTGTAGACGTAACAACAAATGCCAACCATTTGTTGTGAATAATTTTCTTCGTAATTTTTACGTACTTCTTTGTCGTTATCTTCATTTTTGCTTTCGCTTTTCTCTTTGTTTTCGCTTTTATCTTCATTTTCGTTTAAAAAACTATTCCGGTCCGTCTACAAGATTGGAGAAAGTGAAAGAAAATTATAGTAGAAGGTTTATACAATCTTTGGTCATGTGGAAAGCCTGATATACCTAGAAGTACTGGATAAAATGAAAGATGATTTCATTAAAAAAATAAAAAAGACTGATGAAGAGCAACGATGGAAAGAAAAACAATTTTACAAAGTGCTAATGGAGAATGGCTTGAGATGAGAAAATCTTTATTGACTGCATCCAATTTCGGTAGGGTTATAAAAAGGCGTACTAATACACCATGTGCTAATTTAGTAAAAGATATAAGTACTTTACCGAAAAAAAATTGATCACGTAGAATCCTTATGCCATGGCCAATAAAATGAAAAAACCGCCCTCGCACAATTGGCTGTACAAGAACACATAACCATTAGACCATGTGGTTTATTTATAGACCAAGAACTATATTTCTTGGGTGCAGTGCAATGCCTGATGGATTAACTGGAAAAGACACTGTGGTTGAAGTGAAGTGTCCTTTGACAGCCAATAAAAAGCATTGTACTGAGGTCCTCCATAGTCTCAGCCATGACTACGATATCGTCGGCAAACCGAATGTGAGTTATGTACTCGCCATTGATGGCAATGCCAGCCCCTTTCCAGTCCAGAACCTTGAAGGCGTCCTCCAGTGCAGCGGTGAACAGTTTCTGAGAGATAACGTCTCCCTGTCTCACACCTCGTTGCAGAAGGATAGGTTTCGAGGTCTGATCCTGGAGTCGGACTAACACAGTAGCGTTTTCGTCCAGACACTTCAGCACCTCGCTGTACCGATAGTCGATCTGGCACCGTTGAAGAAACTGCAGTACAGCCCATGTCTCGATCGAATCAAAGGCTTTCTCGTAGTCACACACAAACGCTAAGCAGAGAGGCAGGTTATACTCTTCGGTCTTCTGTATAACCTGTCCCGCGTATGTATGTGGTCTCCGGTGCTAAAGCCTTTCCGGAATCCGGCTTGTTCGGAAGGCTGGAAGTCGTCAAATCTGCGCGCGAGACGGTTCGTGATGACTCTCGAAAACAGCTTGTAGACATGGCAGAAAAGTATCACCACACCTCTGTTCCATGCCTGTGGTGTTTTACCCTCGAGTATGACGGAACCAAAAAGCTTTTGAAGGGCCTTAAGAACGGATTTTCCGCCGGCATTCAAGAGCTCGGCCGTAATTCCGTCATCACCCGGCGCCTTGTTGTTTTTGAGCTGCTTCAGAACCATCCTAATCTCGTACAGGCTGACGTCCGGTATGTATTCGGTATAGTGTCGGGTCAATCTAGCTCTTGGGTCATTTGCCAGATTCGTAACGGGGTTACTTGCTGACGTGTATAACTGTCCATAGAACCTCTCGATCTCTCTCAACAGCTCAGGTTTGACGGTTACGATTCTTCCATCATCGGTCTTCAGTTTCGTAAGCTAGCACTGCCCAATAGACAGATCTCCAGCAAAGACCTTGGAGCCTTTATTTCGCTCTATCGCGTCTTTAATACGGTCTGTATTAAAGCGGCGAAGATCGCTTTTCAAGGACTTAGAGATCCGTCTATTGAGTTGCCGGTAATTTATCGCATCATCTAAAGACTGCAGGATAATCACGCGCCTCTGAGCTTTTTTTTTTAATTCGTACGACAGGTCTTGAAGATCTTAGACCCGACCGTATGGACAGTTTCCACGAACGAAACGTTATAATCGTCCACGGAGCTCGCTAGGCATTCGAAACGTTTCTGAAGTTCCGAGTTGAAAGCTCTCGGGGTTTTGGACCTGGATCGGTGCTGGGCGGAGCGTAGACTTCATCAGTCGAGATCTTTCCAGCTTGAAATGTAAGTTCAATGTGCCTCTTACCATGCGGTGATCACTTCCGGTTTTCACCGCGTTTATCACAGAGAAGACATCATTGAATACATACTTCTTCGTGGACATAATGAAGTCAATCTCATTTTTAGTTGCACCATCCGGGCTCTGCCAGTTCCACTTTCTGTGCTCACGTTTTCTGAATAAGGACTTCATCATAAAGAGGCCTTCCTTCTCCATAAAACTGACCAGTAGGTGGCTCCGGTGGTTCCGGCGTCCAACTCCAAATTGCCCCACTCGCAGCTCATCATCGTTTCGTTTACCCAGTTTCGCGTTAAAGTCCCACATGACAAAGGTAAAGTGAGTTTTAGAGCCATGCATGGCTCTGGAAATATCCTCATATATGGTCTCGACCTCATCCTCAGGGCGTGACGAGGTCGGGGCGTAAATCTGTACGACCTTCAGCGTTTACCTTTCGGATATTCTGAGTATAAGGTAGGCCACCCTGGTCGATACACTCTCGATCTTCAGCTTTACCACGTTGTTCACAAGAGACTTATGGACGATAAACCCGACACCACATGGGACTGCCCTCCCGGAAATAGAGCAAGTTTCCGGATTTTAAGGATTGTCGAGTCTCGTGTCTTCGGACTTCAGATAACCCATAGATAGACAACCCCACTATAATACTCCATCGTAACCTGCTCAATTTTTCCTCGAGTTCGGTGATCTTCTCGTCGGTCCGGAGTGTATGCGTGTTGTATGTTGCCAGGTTCAGTTTTCGGTGATTGTGGTAGCTGGATCTCTTCCGGGGATTCTTAGCACCCCTTGCCTCACCGTGGCCTTGGCCGCTACTGTAGCAAAGGGTAGGCGGGCCGCCGGGTACTAGGGGCCAAGTGTTTTTTGTGCTTGTCATTCTTGGGGGGAGGTTTGCCATAATCGCCACGCGGCGCAGGCGGGTTGCCAGATCGCAGTATGGTATGGTGGTGGAATACATAGAGAACGCTGCTGCCCTGTCTCCGGTACGACCCTCTTTTTTTTTTTTTTTTGCAGATGGGAAATCATCAGAGTGTCAGACTCTTACTGACTAAAACCCACCCGTGTTCCTTCCTTAGCCCTTTACGTTCCGGGCCAGCGGTAACCCTTTCGGACAATCCCGCTGACCCCGGTACGACCCTTAATCGCCTTTTCGACACCCACGGTAAGTGTGGGATGGTGCTATTCTTTAAGTCGCGCACCGCCGCCACGATATATTTATCTATACAGTATTCTATCTTCATAGAAACGGTCGGAACGCGAGTCATACGCGCTTCGAGTTCGGTTTACACTCTGTTAACAAACAGTCTCAAATGCTCCGCAGTGACGAACGGACGGTGTGACGGTTTTGTAAGCAATAAACGTCCGATTTGTGACAAATATTCATTGAAATAAGTACAAGTACTTAGTTACTTAATATGGCAAAAAGAGACTATATTGTGCTGTTGTTGGTTGTTTGAATTCGTCAATAAGTTATTTTTAACACGCTTTTATTAGGTCGACCTGTATGTAACTAACTATGTAATGGACTCTAAGGTATTTAACCATCTTCCAAGGGTCGTAGCGTAATGAAAATTGGCAGCTGTATGTAGTTCTGATGTCAATACAATAATATGGTACTGTCGAACTGATCTGATGATGGAGCCGGAAGATACGAACTGGAACTTCAAGATGGAAAATCGTATTTTAGCTGTTTTGGATTTCTTAGAAAAGTCTTGTAATGAACTTTGACTACGAGTACTTTTCAAGGTCTAATGATGAAGCCGGAAGATAGGCACTGGCATTCCATGATAGAATATCGTATCATAGTCGTGTTTGCACTTGTGAGAAATGCCACGTAATGGACTTTGAACACGATGAGGTTTCTTTTTTGTTTTTACGTGCATTTATAAAAGCGTGTTTTTCTAATGTTTTTTAAACGATTAATTTTTATTAAATATACTGATCAAAAAACACCATGTATTTTTATTGAACTCTTCCTATTTCATTCACGTGTTTAATTTAAAAAAAAAAAAAACTTTTTTCTTAAAAAAAAAACAACCGACTTCCAAAAAAACCATTCCAAAGTGAAAAATAACTTTAATTTCGGAAGTCGATGTCAAAAAACGAAAATGCAGAACCAACAACCGACTTTTGTAAAAAAGTTTTTATTTTTCACTTTTTAGTTGAACCTACCCCACACAAATTCATATAACACTATACTTGCTATGTTAATATCAGTGACAGGAAGCTATTGAACACATCTGCCTACCCCTTTAAAGGGTACAGGCGTGATGTTATGTTGTGTGATTGTGTAAACAATACATACATATGACGGATTTATGCCCTCGAACATACATAAAAATAAAAAGTAATTTAAAGAAATTAAACCGACTTCAAAAAGAAATCAACTCAAAATTATGAAATAACTTTAATTTCGGAAGTCGGTGTCTTGGGATCTGTATTTTAGTTTTTTGCCACCGACTTCCGAAATTAAAGTTATTTCATAATTTTGAGTTGATTTCTTTTTGAAGTCGGTTTAATTTTTTTTAAATTACTTTTTATTTTGTAATTTTTAGTTTTTGCACTAGAATTTGACCAAGGTTTTGAGATGTTTTCCCTTTGACACTACACCCGTAGCTCGTATCAATACGCCAGGCCGTCACACTTACACGTATTAGTCCATATCTTGAAAATTACTGAACCGATTTTGATGAAACTTGCACTGTTCCCTAAGTTGAAGTAAATGTAAGCTAATACAAAAAAAAATGGTCACGATCCGATTAATAGTTGCTGAGAAATGCGTGGACAAACATACATACATACATACATACATACATACGTCTATGAAATTTTGTATATTTGTTTGGAAGCCTTAGTAGATTGTCATATGTGAATATAATGCAATTCCAATAATATTACATACATACGTATCGAATTGATAACCTCCTTTTTTTTGAAGTCGGTAAAAATAGAAACATCCCAATTAAGAAACTCCTCCTTTTCAGAAGTCGGTTAAAAGAAAAACCTATATAATCACAAAACTTTAAAGAAAGTCAAGTAGGTAGGTTGATGAAATTAAAATACTGTAGGCGGGAAGGGCTATCGCGTGTTTACGTACCGCGCGGCTGTAGGTAATTATTTCTAGAACCATAGATATCCGTGTCTAGAACAGAGCCGAGTCACAATAATGTATAGATAATATACTGTGCCGCGGCCGCGGTGCCGCTGCGCTGTATTGGTTTGGTTGCCCTTGGATTTGTAGACATGAACCCTTGCAAACGCCGCGCGCCGCGGCCGCAGCGGCGCGCTTCGGCGGCGAGTTTTGATAGATCTTATCAAAATTCGCCGCCGCGCCGCCGCGCCGCCGGCCGCCGCCGTCACATTACGCACACATTACTAGTTTACGCGTTAGGAAAAACTTCCGTGTTGATATTTTCAACTTTCTTTCTCCTGTGAAAGATAATTACATTGTTGACGTTTTTTATTTGGTAATTTTATAAAAAAAAATATATATATATATATAAAAATTCAAAATACATTTAAATAAAATTTAAAAAAGAAAATCCAATTTTGTATCCCTGGGAATTGAACCCGCGGACCTTTGAATACAAATCTACACATCAACCAAATACACTAATGTAACAGTTGTAAGTGAGATCGAAAAAATTGACCCTATGCATAAATGCGACTCACTTAGACGTTTCCAAATTCATAGTTTTTTTGTTAAAAAAAATAAATATTCAGTAAATAATAAGATGCTCACTTTTTAATTTCGTTCAGAATTTTTTGAACGGAATTTTTCACTATATTTCCCATATTTCCAAATGATAATTGATAACAAATTATTACGCTATTTTAACTTAAAAGTATTTTATATTTACACGAAAAAAATATTTACGGAAAGAAGATTATGCAAATAATAATAAACAATGAATTTACAAATAAAACTTTACAAAAACATAACAATCTTGGTGGAAATAATGCGGCGAAAAGAGCGACACGTCCGTTTAGCATCAGGCCTCGGCCGGCAGTGTCGCTACACGGGCGTTTACGCACACATACGCACGTATTATGTTCGGAAATATGAATATGCGATTTACAAAGAATCTATTGTTTGGATTAAAAAATTAAAACACTATCATTTTAGTATGTTGCTTGTAGAATATTCTGACAAAAAATCAGAATGATTGTATGTATATTACTATGGATTTTATTGTAAAAAGAAATTTTTTAGAGGTATCTTCATGATTTTTTTCTATCGTATCAAATTAGTTGAATCATGTTTTCAGCACACTATCTATCTAGCATATATCCTGAAGAATATCATATATTTTTCTGATTTTGTTTACTGTAGTCGATCGTATACTTTTATTGTTTGTAAAACTTGCATTTAGCTCTTGTAAGCCCCTTAAAAACATTTTTTATCTTTTCGTTGGATGCAGGCTACGTAGATTTAGATAGTTGAAATTAATCTGATGCAGCTTCTCAAATTATACTGAAGGTCATATTATTATAAACATTTAATACTATGTTTAAAAATACCAAATAAATCTTAAATCGTTAACAATAAATCACATTTTTTTTAAACTAAAGTTCAAAACTTCAAATCCTTTTATGATTAATCAGACATCGATTCAATTTCGATCGGAATGTAGACGAAGTTAATACTAGCAACTATCTAAAAAGAAACAAAATCAACACTAGATCACCTCTCAGTAATGATTTTGGAGAATTCCTTCAAACTAGTGTATAATTTGGATAAAAATTCGAAATATGCAGAGACTCGTGTCCACTACAATTACTCGGGTATTCGGGACTGGGGGACGAGGCGAGGCACGCGAGGTGCACCTCTATTACTCGGCTATAATGTGATACTCACTATTAGGCCTTGATACTGATGCTAATGTCATGTAATTGTGATACATATCTACCTACTTAGATACCTCATGCCAGCCATGCTTTTCTGTAGAAATCTCACCGTGAAAAGTTAGGTGAAGTGAGCTGTCAATAGTGTCCATCTCTAGCATCAGGTGGAATGACAGTTCACTTTAAGCTCACTTCACCTAAGTTATCACGGTGATCATTTTACAGAATAGCACCGCTGGTCCTTTTCTGCACCCTAATTGCATAACAATCTCAATCTGAATCATTTTAAAGGCTAACACTAATATTATAAAAGCGAAAGTTTGTAAGTGTGCGTGTGTGTGTGGTGGGGGTGTGTGTGTTTGTGTGTGTGTGTGTTTATATGTTTGTTACTTCTTCACGCTCAAACGGCTGGACCAATTTTGATAAAACTCTTTTGTTTTCATACACCCAGTCATTTTGCTCACTTTCAAAGGCGAAATCAAGATATATTTGAGTTTAGTGTCATAAAGCGCTTTTCTTCAATACTTATCTTCCAACTTTTTTTAACCATCTCATCCTTTGTCTCATCCTCATCTTATACTTAACAAAGTCAAGTTATAAAGACCGTTCATCGTAGCCATAATAATGTTTGTTCCATTTCTTAAATCAAATACGATTCTCAGATTTACCTCTGTCTTATCAAACAAGAAAATCCAATGTTATAATTGTATCACGATATAATATGATTGAACTTGCAATCTGTCGATCAAACGAACATGAAGGTTATATTAGCACCGTTTATTGAATAGATACCTTTCATTGCGATTTGTGACATTAGCTCGTATCCTGTTGTGAATAGCGCTGACAGTTCAGGGCCATAGTGACGCGTCCTACCGTCGTTCTTATAGAATTACGCACATCTATATCGTGTTTACCATTAATTATGAGTGATTTACCTGTATACACTTTTCCATTGATACCTAAGTGTCAGATAACTCAGATTGTTCCTCAAGTCGATAGCGATAAATAAATCTGATCGTCACTGGTTTCTTCATGTCTTATTGCTGGCCCAATTTTTCATCTGTGTCCTGGCTCATTTCTCGCCGCTAGGCCATTAATTTGGACCTTTTCTGGTCTATTGTTTAAAGAGTAGGTATTCTATTCAATTATATCATTACCTACATTATGCTGAGCGATGGCTGTTTTGCATGGATGTGACGCATATTTTCCCCAACTTGTAATTTTTTTCGTGTTCTTTCCCTGCGTCATGCTGTTTACTGCAAATAAACGGATTTTCTTTATTTCTACTATATTGCTGAGTTTTATGTGGCCTATTTATGGCCCCTAACATTGAGTCCATTGTTCGTTAGATGTTCAGAGAGAAAGATATTCGTAAATATTAGTGATATTTAAAGACTTTCATCGAATTGTTGCCCCTCGTCTTTTCTTACCTGTTCAGCGAAATCTATTTAGGTATATAAAACAAATTCGAATTAGTTACACCATTTACAACTCAAGAATGGCTGGACCGAATTTTATGATTTTTGATTACGATGATATTTGTTGAATTTGTCTCCGCCCCGAATAGCAGAATAACTATTAAAACATGGAAAAAATTAACATCAACAAAAATTCTGAGGCGGTACGAAATTCGCCGGGGTCAGCTAGCTGAACAAGAATAAGTTTTAACTAGAATATTTTTAAGATTTCTAGTAAACTTAGCTCATAGGTGCTTAATTACAGCCTTCTAAAATCCAAAAACAGTTATTAAATCTATCCTACAACCATTCAAAAGAACCTCAAAGGTCAGAAAATCAATAAAAATCCACAAAAACAATAGGAACCTCTCATAATTGAGGTCGGGTAAGTCACAAAACGTTTTATAATTGCGCCCCGTTGCGTTGGCCCACACCTGTAATTGAGCTAAACATAGTCATTGGCCGTATTTTATGGGCAAAACAATAAATATATTGTTTGTGGAAACTTGAGTTTTTGTTCTTGTGAACGGTATTGCACTTTCAAATACATATAGAGATGTTGGGTTGATTTTGTAATGTTTTGATTTCTTGAGTTGGTTTGCACAATTTTTGTTTGTGGGTTTGAAATTGTGTAGCATTGTGTATTCATAGTAAGTCTGTACCTACTGAATTAATTGTGTAAACTAGTACCTAATTCATCGCTGGATTTATTTGTTGGTTAAAAAAAGGATTCTACATTGCCTTAGACACAATCTAGGGCTAGGGTTTGCACGAAACGTCGCCTGAAGGCATGGTAGAGATCGTGGTTGCGGTTAAAGTAAGTTTGGTTGGTTGGTTGGCGTTGTAAAAGTACCTAAACTCAGATTTTTTATTTGCTATACCAAAATTACAGCTATTCCATACTGATATTATAAATTCGAAAGTAACCCTGTCTGTCTGTCTCTCTGTATGTTACGTTTTCACGCCTAAACCAGTGAACGGATTTGGATAAAATTTGGCAGAGAGATGGATTGCATCCCGGGGAAGGACATAGGATAGTTTATATCGACATACCTCGCGGGCGAAGCCGCGGGCGGAAGCTAGTATTATTATATACTAAAAATGTCACGTTGACAAAATTAGTTCGACCGCAACTGTCATTTTAGTCTAGCAAATTAAAAATCAGATTTTAATCATAAAATAGACAAAGGTTTTCCTAGGCTATTCACGACGACTACCTTAATAAAATAAGAGCTAAAAATTATTCAAACGTCAATCTGACTTAATTTCAATGATTAACAGAAATGCATAATGTTTTAAAGATTAGAAAAGAAATTATTTGACTTTATTGTTGTTACAAGTATCTAGTTTATCTCAAAGTATACCTACTTAATGAGATGTCGTACCGGAAAACCTAGAAGCGTTTCTTTAAAAAAAAAACTAGAAGCCTAGCCTTTGTCTATTTAATCATTGTAACGGGAACCACTCCCTCCGGCGACTTTTACAACTTGGGCGGGAATCCAAACAGCTGATACGTCAAGTTTTTTCTTTTTCCACAGATAAAGCAGGCAATTTCTAAGAAGGTTTTAATGCGATCATCAATACAAACTGCCAGATATGAGGCTGATAAGATAAGAATCATATATAACACTGAACAGAAACGTTATTTACATATAAATCCACTAACATTTTGTTGAAACGGTCCATAATTATGTTGGAAAAATTATAATTTTTATGTTATTAAAATTTTATGTATCAAATTAAAGGTTGCGTTGAACTATGTCGGGTCATCGTGTTTATGGTAATGAATGCGGGACCACGTGGTCTCGCGACATCAGCAAGAGAGCACCCTATACTTAGAGGAACATTAAAATACCGAGGTTTTTTGTAAACATAATGAGGCTATGTTGTGATTTTGGGTGTTAGTGAGTTTCGGCATTATTATGATGTATTATCGCGTTTGTTTTATGATTTGGGGGATTTTGTTACAGAAATCATGGGAGATAAAAAAACTCTAAATCTTCTTAGTGAAAGTGAGGTCTCGGCAGACCACGTAGGAGATGGCGGGACGAGCTGGATCGGTTCTGTCAAAACTGGAAGGAGGACACGCAAGCTCGGTAAATGGAAGGAATGGAGGGAAGCCTTTGCCCAGGAGTGGGAGTAGGATAATTAAAAAAAAAAATCTCTAGCATATATCTTTTCTCATTAGTCTAAAATACAATAAGGAAGAACTAAAAGTTTTATGAAGTTGGCGAGGGCCACCTTAATTCAAAGATTTTTTTATATAATTTTTTTTTTCAAAGGTTTAGGGGGTCCCCTAGTGACGGACATATAAGGTTTTCCGAAAATAAAATTAAAACTACTTCGAGAAATATGTATTTATTTATGAATTAGTTAAATGAACAATATATAAAATCAAAATCAATTAACAAAAATACAACCTCTGCGTAAACATAATCTTGGAACGTTAATTAAATTTTAGTAGAAAAAATTTAGTCTTTAACATTGGCACCTAGTACCGGACGGGTTAATCTCCAAACCCTAAGCGCCAGACATTCTTAAAACATTGTGCATCTATCACATATATAGGGTGACTGGTAATTAGTGACCGATACTTAAACACGTGATTTTACTCATCATTATGAACAACTTTTACTATGGGACCACACCTGAAATCGTGAAAAAAAACAGCTGTTCTCTACATTTTGACGAGTTAGACGAACATAAATGTAGGGAACAGCTGATTTTTTTTTCGCGATTTCAGGTTTAGTCCCATAGTAAAAGTTGTTCATAATGATGAGTAAAATCACGTGTTTAAGTATCGGTCACTAATTACCAGTCACCCTATATAGGTTATCTACCACATTCCGGAACGTCTGCACATGCTTCATAGGCCCATTCTTGGCAGCTGGAGCATTGTTTCCAGTCCTCGTCGTGGTCCTCTAAACACACCACAAGTAGTTTTTTCCATATTAGATATTACAGTTTTCAAACTTTGCTGATCCCATTTTCCTTTCTTTTTTGTCTCTTCCATGTTGAAATATCTCCCTCCTTCTATCCTGTAAAACAACAAACAATCATTATTATGATAAGTATACATGTTTAGTAAAAAAGCCAACCTATAAACTGTCCGGTGGTAAGGGACAACTTTGTGTCCGAAGGTAGGGGACAGGGAATGTCCAAAATTACGTATTTCATACTAAAACTGTTTAAGTAATTAATAAAAACTTTCACAATATACGAATTATTATGGAACATTGTCTTTATTAACAAATAACAAAACGATTAAACACAAAACCATAGCAGTAATACTCACTTGAAATTTACGAGACGCAACACTTTCCCGCCAAAAACAGCAATTAACCTCTCCCACCGCGACTACACGCCTCACTCGCAAACCGCGTCGCGTGATCCTGTATCGCTACGTTCCCCCGCACCCCTTTCACCAATATTTAAATAGATCGCGTTGTCGTTTGTCGAGATAGTACGAGTGTCCGACGCTAGGTGCCGTCCGGCGCTACGGGACTTCCCCCTATTTGGGCCAGTGAGTGTCTATGATGTTTAGATGTAAAATAGGACTTTATGGACACGTTGGAATACGGGAACGGAATCGGAATATGTGTAGACTAGTAGGTACCTACATTCAACCGCATTATCAGTGTTAACAATTTGACATTGACAGGGCTTATAAGTCGCAGCAGTACGGGTCATTTTCGAAGTACGAGTGTTACCACTGTGCGGTTGACTATAGATACAGGAATAAAAATTACCACCACTTCAAAACCAACTCTCTCTTAACAACCAAACACACGAAACATCACGATCACCACATTGTATTAACAAATTACAAAAATTACATCAGCTATCAATCAAAATTTACTTTTCAAAACGACCCGAGCAGTGTTTTAGTCGAGTGCAACAAAACAATCGACTAACACGAATCTAAATTATTATAATTCGGCTAAAGGATCATCTGACTAATCTGATAATAACCTGATTGAGTCTAACCTTTCATATTTTGATTGGACAAAAAATTTGATGCACGACTGGTATGGATGCATTTGGAATTAGTTTTGTACCGATTTTGGTTGATTTATTTAGTGATAAAATTAAAATGCAGTAATTATCCTCTCCCGTTAAGCTAATACCTATCTACTTAGTTGATTTGGTTATGTTTGGAGTGACCATGTTTCAGGAGGCAAGATTCGAGTTATTAGGTGAGTCCTTCACGAGGACATACAAACTGGGGTTTCCTAGTTTATCCCAGGTTAAAAAAGAAAAGCATTCGGTTAAAAAAAACAGGAGGAGATACTTACTCCAGATATTTAGAGGAAGCCTAAGGACTGATTAAGCTATTATTGTAGTTGTAGGAATTTGAAAACAAGTTTTGGCATTCCATTATTTTTGTCTTTGATTATAAGTAGGTACTTCATTGATAGATGCTGTCAGAATGATGATTGTTTGACTTTTGTCATTACCTACAGAAGCGACACAAGGACTGTATAACGTGATTGGCAAACGAAGTAGGTAATACATCACATAACCACGATAATGGACGGCATTCCATCTCTCCACCATAAGTCACGACCACCACTTGAACCTAAAAAGAACAACGCAATTTAAGCTCAATCTATAAAATACTATAATATATTTACAATTACGTCCCATTTAGAACAATTTAATCCGTCGTGGTAAAGTTTCGGGCCCGGATCGGGACGATTTGGCTCGATCTCTAAGACAATATAATTTGACTGATTGATTGCTCCGCCATCTTGGATGCTTGGATGCCGCACGCAAGTCCCCAGAATTTAGAATTTCAAACATTTCAGAGTAATTGTTGTTTAATGTGCGAGAAAAGTGGGTTTAAATGGTGACTACAGAAGAGCAATACTGAATATTTTAAGATTTTATTTTTAATCAAGCAACTTCTACATTTGTTCCAACTGGTCTATTCTGTAAAAATCTCACCGTTAAAAATTAGGTGAAGTGAGCTGTCATTCCACCTGATGCTAGGGATTGACATTGTTGACAGCTCACTTCACTAAAATTTCCACGATGAGATTTATACAGAACTAGCTGCGCCTAGCGGTTTCACCCGCATAAGTTTCGATCCCGTGGGAATATCGGGATAAAAACTATCCTATGTCCTTCCCCGGGATGCAATCTATCTCTCTGCCAAATTTTATCGAAATCCGTTCAGTGGCTTAAGCGTGAAAAGGTAACATACAGACAGACAGACAGAGTTACTTTCGAATTTATAACATAAGTATGGATAGATTGGCAGTCGTCTACTCTACATCTAGGTCATCTATCTAAAGATTCTCGAGAAAATGTACCCATGTATGATTTTTTATTTGAGTGGTGGCATCTCATGGTCATTTACATAGTTTGGCCTACTAAACGCTACGCATTCTTGCCACAAAATGATTCACTCTCAATTCAGTAGGCAATTCTTATAAAACCACAGAGTCGTAATTCTTAAAATATCCCAAAATTCAAAATCTCATTTTAGAGAATTCGTAATCTTGAAATATGGCCGCAATTTGACCACATTCACCCCCAAAAAGTGATTTATTGTTGTTTCACGATCACTCATATACTGTGGTCAACATTATCCCTTGATTTATTAGGCCTACAATACAGCGAATTTACTACTAAATTCTTTTAATAGAATAATTGGGCTAAAACTGTGTTCCATAAAAGAGTTTGTTGAAATTATGGCAATTTTTTTTCTGAGTGTGTGGATTAAAATGTAACCTACCGTATGTTCACCACTTTTTAAATACAACAATAGTATTTTCTTGGAAAACTCATCTGTTATTATCCAATCCCTGTCTTTGTTTTCTCGTCGCTGTTGGTTTCGTAACGTGGGAGTCTAATAATTTAATTAATAACCTATTTCAAGATGACGATCAATGTAGGTAGGAACTAAATTACATATCAAATATGTCAAACTGAATTAATGTAATTAGGGTATGTGCGTGGAACTGTGGAGGGAGAGGCCTGGTACTGTATCCAGCACCATGTGAGAACATTGATCTCGAATGTCGGTATATGTATTATAGATAGTTTACTTAGCATAATTTATATATAGTTATGATAACCACATTAATTTTCAAAATTTGACGAGAACGACTGCCGACAAATTCTTATGTAGTTTGGCTGACTTTATGTATATTATTGTTATCAATACAGTTTTTCATAAATAAAGCAGCAGAATAGATGTCTAGCCAATATTGTTTGTATGTGATGATGATAGTTAATTTATCTATAGGTTTGTGTTCCCAGTACATATGAAAATCATTATTCTATATTCTTGAGATTCACAACTGCTGCGCATAATTATTATACTTACAACGTTATTTTTAGTATATGCGAAACCTGAATATAGTAAGTTCGGATTATATAACTGAATCGATTCCAATAATTTCTACCCCATGTTATATTTTGACCCAAAAATATTTAAAAAAGGTTAAAAGTTGGACACCGAGCGACACTTAAGTTGGTTATCCAATCTCCGCACTGAACGGTTAGGTATCTAGGTACAGTCGAGTTCATTAATATATTGGCCCTATCAGGCTTCAAAAATATATGAACGTCAAAAAAGTTCACAATATTGTGACAACTACACCTAAGCATGTACATACAATACAAGCTGTTTAGAGTTTTATGAAACTTACCATTGCCTACATATTATTGATTCATGAACATGATCAGATATTAAAGAACTCGACTGTACTATTATCAATGAGCGCAAGACGGCGCGGCGCGAGCGGCGCGGGTGAGCATGTTTTTGTACGGACAAACAGGTAACTTAACAAGCTTATAACTTTGTGATTTTTCATGATACAATTTTGTACATAGATTCTTTACATAAAAATACTATATACGTGTTTCGGGATTCGCATATATGTATACTAAAAATAATGTTGTACTTATATCTAGATGTATGTATTACTGTCAAATATATTGATTTTAACTCGAATCTAATTTTAATCGAGACTCGAAGTTTCGTTCCAGCTCTAGAACACAGACGTGACTCTCAAGTACAGACGCCAGCACATCAAGTTACTACAATCTGTCAGATTTCTTTAATAGATTTTCGACTTTATTGCTAACACATAAGGTTCAAGGTTGATTGGGAAAATCTGACAGTTTCGGGTAGGTTGACCTGCTGGCGTCCGTACAAGAATCAGTAGAAGAGTAGGGTTGTGCATCATCATAGAGCACATCGCGTGGCTTACTCCCAAATCGATTATGGTAATTCGATATTCGAATCGAAACAGGTGCGTCGATGCGCGTCAAGTAACCACGGAGATCGGTTGTTGGAATGGGTCGGATAATGAATTCATGTTGAAACTTTAATGTGGAGGTAAAATAAGATTATAATTACAATTATTATCCGCGCTCGAGGATGTAAATGACGAAGCGGAAAACATATTCTTTCGAAGAATTTTAACTTAACACTAGGTAAGTAGGTAGAGGAATTTTTTATACATCGACTACCTATTATATTAAAGTTCTCTCTTCTGCATGAATAAGGATGAAGTGAACGAAGGTGAAAGCTTGCAGGAATTCCAAATTTGCGAGAGAAAATTATAATCAATGCAACCAACAACAACGGTGTGAAATTGAAATGCATCAATTGAACGTAGCGTACCTACTTATCTTACGAAGTTACGACTTTAGTTATAGTATGTTTCTTTTTGAAACGAATGACTACGTAAATTGAACCTTGAAGTCATTATCATCTGCCTAGCCTTTTCCTAACTACGTTGGGATTTGCTTCCAGTCTAACCGGATGCAGCTAAATACCAGTACGGGTTGTCAGACTTTCGGGCTTCTGACTACCCGAAAATAAATAAATAAGTGATTTATAAATCAATGAACCTTGAGTTACAACTATTACTTACTACTACTTGAGTTATTTTAGACCACAATAAAATAATAGAGTTCCTTGATTCAAAAATACATCAATTACAAACACAACTTACAAAACACATCAAAGGACCAAATGATTTTAAATCGCGAATCGAATGTGATTTTAAGCATCAATTCCCTCCGATTCGCGCCCTCGCATCGCTTGCGTGCCGCAAATCGCATCACGCAGATAAGTTTTGAAAGCGTTCGAAATTCAACATTCAAATTGAACTGCCAGGTGGCGCGTGCTCTATGCATTTATTTTGCATATTGCCGCGAAAAATTTACAATGTGAACGATTTCTGAACGCCCATAAGGCAAATTGTTTTTTATTTCGTAACATGGTCAATTAAAGTGACTGCATTTTTTTAAAAAAAATTCATGAAGAAATATTATTTATCCGCAGCTATTCGTTTGCTTTTATTTCAGTTTGAAAAAAATCTGTTCTGAAAATATTATAACTGTTTTAATTCTTAATTTGTGCTTTTTGCTGTAAAAAAATATTTTTAGAAAATATTCTTGTTTGTGAACGCACTAAATCTCTGGTCGGATTTGAAATGTCATGTTCTTTTTTTGCATTTGATAGTCCAATTATATTCAAAGACTACAATATAATGCTGATTATATTCTTGATGAAAGCTATAGGAATATTCAACATTACGCTAGGACCCTTAGGAAACGAGCAAAAATAAAAAAGTCAGAAAGAACGCTAAGCGAAAATAAGTAATAGCGAGGGCTGGCGATGCGATGCTACGGGCAACCCCGTGGCATCGCATCGCCTGTCGTCGGGGAACAAGAAATTTCACGCCGACGAAGTCGCGGCTTTAATAGCTTAATGCCAATAGAACGTAGGATTACGATTTTTCTTAGGAAATCATCATCATCATCATTATTGACAGCCTTGTTCTACAAAGGGCTGAGGAGATATATACTTACCTCCTACCTGAGGAAGTACCTAGGTACGATTTTTGGATTCTTTGGAAATCTCGCAAACAAAGAGATCAACACATTTGAAATACATTGATCAGACGATTTATTCCGGTTTGATACCCTGAACCCGACCCCCCTCCACCCCCCCCCCCCCCTCCTCGATCCCCTGCTAGTTCGTCTTGACGACCGGGTAAGTACTACCTTACCCTAATCATCATACGAGCATGCTAGCCATTTCCCAACTATATGGGGTCGGCTTCCAGTCTATACGGATGCAGCTGAATACCAGTGTTACACATAGAGCGACTGCCTATCGGACCTACACGACCCAGTTACTGGGTGAGAACATGATGCCACTTGGTAAGGCTGGTTTTTAGACTTTCGGTCTTCTGACTACTCGTAACGACTGTCAAAGATCTACGAATGACAGCCGGGACCAACGGCTTGACGTGCTTTCTGAGGCACTTAGGGGCCTCGGTATGTAATGGAATGTCACCCATCATCCACGAACCGACCTCAGCAAGCGTTGCTTAACCTTGAAGATCGACCCGTGTGGCTGTTTTTATTTAACCACGAGCCCCTCAGTACTCCTGCTACCTCACCCTAATCACTCCTCACAAATTCAGTTACTTTTTTGTATAAAAACACACGTGCAGAAAAATGAGAGATGGAACACATCAAGTAGGTACCTACTTAGTTACCGTATCATAACGCTCCACCACTCGGGGTGGCCGACAATACGCCCTCGTAACGCCACGCGGCGCCCATTACCGGCCACGAATAAAAAACACTGGCCCATTGTCGGCCACGCGTCGACACTCGATACCTCTACTTTATTAATTCTGACAGCTCTTTGCATTAGCTTGTTAGTGCTGCACGTAATTATCGTGGGTACCTATTGAATTTATTCTTAGTTGAAAAAAAACCGAATGTATTTACGAGAAAATTTTCCTATTTTTTCATTTGTAATCACCCTGGATATGATTCAAACTCAAAGAATTTAGCGAACCTCGAAGATTAGGTAAATAATTATATAGGTTTAGTTTTATATTATATAATAACCAGAGATCGGAATAGGTAGACCTATTCATATAAAACTAACTAAACATATTAAACTTTCCCGATTAAAAGCGAGTGCCATGTTTTTTATGCCATATAAACGATCCTTATAAAGTAATTATTCCATGCAGATGTTTTTAATATCTGCTAAGTTCTTGAAAGGAATAATAAAATATAATTTTACGGTAAACATTCTAGATACAAGTACTGATAAGCTAATTGAAATCGCTTCAGGACCTAGACTGTCATCGTCGAAAAAAAACCCCATACTCAAACCAGACACATTATGATAAAGTGTTTCTTGAATCATCATCAAGGGCTAGAGGATGATGATCTTCCTGACCTTGTCTCATGTTACTTGGGGTCGGCTCATTACGTTTTCTTCTACCAATCTCCCTTGTCAACGCTATCATTCACCCCCTTTCATATCATCCCTCATATAATTCGTCCACCTTTTCTTAAATAGGCATAAAATAAATTTATAGGTAATGAGTCAACAAGCCAAGAGTTTGGTTGCATTACCTTCTTTATGTTGAATATTGATCCATTAAAAAAAACAATGTACAGACGCCAGCAGGTCAACCTACCCGAAACTGTCAGATTTTCCCAATCAACCTTGAACCTTATGCTTTAGCAATAAAGTCGAAAATCTATTAAAGAAATCTGACAGATTGTAGTAACTTGATGTGCTGGCGTCTGTACACCCTGAATTATCATTGCAAACGAACCGGTTTCTGTAAAAATCGTTTTAGTATTAAGACATCAGTCAGGTTAAGTTAGATAGTATGAAAAAGGCTAAGTGATAGTGGCAAAGGCTTAGGAAAACATAGTTTTTAAAACTTAAACTGTCACTGAAGAAATGAAATAAAAAACATGTATTCCTCATCAGCCAACCTCGATAAATAATAGCAAGTATTATCAAAATCTCGTACTAGTAGGCTCGCAAAGATAAAGGCTGTATGCCGGGGGCCATCTTTAATCCCATAATCAATTTAAAAACATGCGTTTTTCCCTGATTAGCTAACCTCGTTGAAACAAAAGCATTTTATTGTCCAAATCTCGTATTAACACGTCGTTAGGCAAATAAAAAGGATCTATGTCGCGAGCCGTCTATAATCCCTTAATCAATTTTTTTTTTAAACATATTTCCGTCTTCGTCTTCCGTCCTCTTTAAAACAAAGGCATTCTATTTTCAAATCTCATGCTAACACGTAGGTGCGCAAAGACAAAGGCTGCATGTCGCGAGGCGCTTGGCTCCCCGCGGCG
The DNA here is from genome assembly GCA_963082905.1 of Oligia fasciuncula. NCBI lineage: Eukaryota > Metazoa > Arthropoda > Insecta > Lepidoptera > Noctuidae > Oligia > Oligia fasciuncula. Next base: position 10,879,357 of record OY720408.1, read on the forward strand.
CGCCCGCTGCGCACACGCTCCCGCGCACGACACCCGCCGCCCGCGCATGCTCGGGGTCTAATTGATTGACGAATGTATTGATGAAGGAAATGTGTTGAGATTTAGATTTGGAACAAGGAATGACGTCATTTGTCGACAGGAAGGATTGATTTGATTGGACGGGAGAGATGTTGTAGTCAGAATAGCTGAAAAAGTTAAGAGGTCTTTAGTTAGTATTTAGATCACTTTTATTTAACACTCATGTACCTACCTATCCATGCATAAAGCAATAGTTCTGGGATTGAATGATAACGTAGGTACAGCAAAACGTTTGGAATATAATCAAATATTCCATTTAGTGCATTCGATTTTCCGCAAATTAACCCAAAAGAAAATGACATGTAAATTATGCAAACGTTTGATTGTAAAATTGCAATCCATGAATAAGGGTTTATAATGAATAGTCGAATTTTGTATGAGAATTATGTTTTGTGCTTCCAAAAAGTCCAGATCAAAAGTAAACGGGCTAAATAAAACTCCGAAAACAAAACATTTAATTTAAAACGACCAAACACAACAATATTGTACCAACCAACGGATTCTCGCGTATCAACTATTGTTTCCTCATAAACCAACTTCGAAACCAAATCTTACATTTTCATCTACACTTAAAACATTATTATTACGTCTCAAATAAATCGTTGGATATGACACAAGGGGTACCAAATAGGCGCTTTATAGTGCCCACTCTCCGATCCTGTCATTACTCATATTAGATTTGTGGGTCCCCGATAAAAAACCCAGATAGGGTGATTATAGTCGGCCATGGTATAATTTTGGGGTCTGTGACGGTGATCCCCTTTTGTTATTTTTTGCTAGTTTATTAAAAGAATATTTCTTTTTTTTGTGTTATTGTTGTTTAGACTTTGTGGCGCAGTGGTGATTGATTTTTATATGACGTACTTTCTTTTGAGATCAGCGAGGAATTTGCGTAACGCACTATTACATAGTAGCAATAGATTTGATTTTGACAGCTCAACATCTTTCATTGCGTTATTTACGGTGATATACAGACAAATTTTTCGAGAATTTGAAGCAATGGATTAAGTAGCAATATCCTTCAAAATGATTCAAAATTTAAACTGAGATTGATAGCGTGTTACGAAATTAGGGTGCTGAAGTAAGGGTTTTTACTTGTAGTCAACACTTCATTTTTCTGGTGATACCTTTTTACAAAAACTTTTAATAGGGTACCTTTATGATATGAAGTAAACAATGTTTTTATTATTACGAAATGTACATGGTAGGAGGGGAGCCCAGAGGGTTTTTGAGCAAGCATATGCAGGGAAGAAAGTTGATAGCTGAATAGGTGCGCCATGAAGAGAGAACACCGAAAATATATTTGAAAAACTTCCTATACGAGCCCCGTAGTCAAGCATCCACTTTCAAATTTCCAAAATGGCCAAAATTACGTTTCAATGTCTCTCTATCGTAGAAATGACTTCCTTGGACTGATTAATTCTAAATTACCAATCCAAATAAAATAGTTGTACAATAATAAAACCATCTAAGTCGGTACCATAGAGCAGTGGTAACCCAGTGCTAACGGCCCCGACTTGTAGGTCGTGGGTTCGAACCCAGGCAAGGTCTTTACTTTGTGTAAACAATTTCATGACCACTGCTCTCAAAACTTTGAAGGAAAACATCGTGAGGAAACCGGCATGTAGGTACCTACTAAAACCAAAAATTCGAAGACGTGTGACATCTACCGACCCGGACTGGGCCTGCGTGGTGGATGACGGCCCACTCCCCCTCAAAAAGAGAGGAAGCCCAGAAGTAGGAACAATATTAGGCTGATTATGTTAAGTAGGCAGGTATCTCAATCTGACGATTCTACGCCGTACATTTCCTGATGAAATCCTGGTAAATTATCTTGCTAATAACGTCAAAAGACCAGTAAATCCAATTCACAACCGAACTATGCAGGTAATAAGGATGCAAATGCAAAAAAAAAATCAACATACAACATCTCACCTCATACAGAACAAAGACAAAACAGACCCATCAAACAATATCCGAGGCTAAAAAAAGGAGCTCATCATGCTTTAAAAGAAAAAAAAAAGGTCTTTTCATGAGCGCAGTCCGGTGAAATTGTGTATGGGCGGCGTGGCGGGTCATTCATCGTGACGGCCCGCGGCTAGCGTACCTACTGGCCGTACCTACACTATTGCACGGTTAGAGGGGCCAAGTGAACGAGGTGTAGCGGGACTGTTACTAGAAGTGAAACTTGCGAAGAAAAGGTTTGAAAACAAAAAAAAAGAAAGAAAAATGTTTAGGTATTTGGCACATTCGGTCGAGTATTTGACGTAGCCTTATACTCGAATCTTACAGTGTTGGACAATAGGTAAATACTCGACTCTGGCTAAGCATGGGGCTTGTGCACCTGCACGTTGCGTACCCTTAACTACTATACTGACTGGAAGAGATACTGGAAAGTTGTGATGGCCTTGATAAGCCTATCAAGTATTCAAGCAAGCACAAGGGTGCGACCAATGTAACTTTTATATGACACTTAGAGCGAGGCCCCATTAGTGCGTTGCGTCGTCGCAGTGTCGACTCAGTGCTGACATAAGATTAATTAAATTGTGACAATTTAATTATTATTTCAATTAAATAAGTCAATAATGTCTAATTTATTAGACATTATTATATTCACAATGATTCAACACAGGTGTGGCATACAATGCGTTGATCCGTTGCAACGACGCAACGCAACGCACTAATGGGGCCTCGCCCTTACCTATTCTTGGTCACCATTGTAAAAGTGGAGAATCCTGGCCGTCACCTAAAAACCGGCCAAGTAAAACAGTGAGCCAAGCCAACGTTTGAGCAAGCCAGTTTGAGTAATTTACGCGGCCTACCCAAAGGTTCTTTCTTTGGTATTGTTCGTCGAATCGTTGAGATCCTCAAGTTCTGAGTTGAGCTGCACGCTTTTTGACAAATGCGTGCACTGATTGGACAGGTCCGCTCAATCTGTGTGGTTCTTTCCTCAAAAGACCATTTCAAACACATGGTCTACATGGTCTTCACACGATCTGACCAAGATTTTGTCTGGACTTTAAAAGAGACTGTGACCTCAGAGTTTGTTTCGGCCTTTCTTCTCAGAATAGTCAGATAGGAATCGCCGACCTCATCTAGTTTAAAAAAATATAATTGACGTGTAATAGTGTTTGTACAAACCTACTTACAGAAAATAAATCATTTAACGTGGTGATCAATAGCCGTCCCTTTTCAGAACGAAGCCTTTGCCTTGCAGCAGAACATTTTGAGTTGAAAACTAGATCAAACTATCCTCAAAACACTCAACTACTAGTCACCCTTCAGCCAGCTATTACCTTTCTCAGTACAAGCAGAATATAAACTGTATCTGTGCTATTTACTTAAATATATAATCGGTGGACTATTGTGAAATTACCGGCAGTACATTATGTATTAGTAAATAGACCACCGGCGTGTCTGACTAATGACAACGACAGAAGGAGATATAAAGGGGCTAAATGGTTAGTACAAGTTGACTGGCGGCGCTGCAGGATTATTCTTTATGTATTACTGTTGACATAATTTGTCGTTTGCTATTGTAAGCAGTGTGGCTTTGTAATGCTTTGGTATAATCGACAGGTCAGAACAATTACTTTATGGCACTTTCCTATTAGTTAACCCGGGTTTTGGCTGCAAAATGCAAAGGGATTTCGGGTACGAGTAACTCAGCTAATATGCATTCGCGATTTATTTGCCAAAAATGTAAACAAATGTGAGTTTATGGAAAAATAGCTTTTAAGAATGTTGCTGTAATGCAAAACAGCAGTTGCTTTTGATCGCAAGCTAAGAAGCTACAAGGTTCGCATTGTTTGTGTGCCATCTTTAGAAATACCTTGAGGTAGCTTACGACTGGATATATGTTATCAGTGTAGTCCTATAAAGTCTGATAAAACACGTCCTAACTAATATTATAAATGTGAAAGTGAGTTTGCTCTAAAATAAAAACAATATAAAAATAATAATATAAATAAAATAGATCAGCTACATTTTACCTTACGGCGTGCAAATCATTACATTAATTATCCAATTTAAAAAAATATATATAATAAAATGTCAACAATACAAATAGAATTAATAATGACAGAAAAAAAAACAGATAGTCAGGAAATTATAAGAAACATTAACAATTTATTTCATGTCATTTAGCTAATAAATTTGCAATAATATGTACTAGGCAATTATAATAGTAATTTTTATAAAGTCACATCATTTAAAGTCTTATAAAATAGAAAAAAAACAAAACAAACCCTAGTAACAGAAAACACACTACATTTCCTTTACTGTTATTTTGCATCAAAGTGATCTTTATTCTCGTTTCTATACGGTTGGTGCCAGAGAAAACTGTGAAACGACTGTAATACTTAAACTTTTTATTAGGTTGTTATTTATACATAAGCAGGTATTTAATTTTCTGCAGCAGCAATAATTATTCTTTAGAATGATACCGTGTTCCGATAAATTACCATATCGTATCAATATCGACCCATTAGCCACACAAGTAATTGGTACAGTTCAGTTGAACTATAGAACTATGTTCTGTGCAGATGAACAATGTTCCCCACCTGCTGAAGAGACGGCCTATTGAATGCCTCGTTGAAGTACAATACGTAATTATTGGCCTATTGTGGCCTAGTGACGTGTTTATTATGTAGCTACGGCTATAAATCAGATGTAGAAGTGTTGTGAAAGGAGTACGTCACTAGTGTTGTAGGCAGTTTTTAATATGTCGTGCTTTTTGTTTGCGTCCTCAGTCACGCGGATTTGGAGACACGGAATTTGATTTTTAATAATTATGAACTTGAACAAAAATGGGTCGCAGTTTTAAAACAATCGCAGTTGAACATTACGTTGCACCGAATGTTTGTTTTTCTAGCAGCTGATTCTTTTTCGTGATTTGCAGAAGATTGTTGTATTCAGTAAATAAACATTCAAATCTTATGTTAGTAGATGTACACACCATCTACTTACATACTCGTATTATGTCCATTTTTTGTACGGTATTTCGGAAATTTTCCAATAATGAAGGACTATTTAAACTGACTATCAGGTTAAATCGGTCTATAGTATGATCTAACAACATGAGATCATGAACTGAACCATAACAATGTAGCCATATTATATTTTCTTAGAATTACTTGTTTGTCTAACTAATTCGTAGAACGCAATTTGCAGCTAGTTTAAGAAATTTTCCTCAGAAATGAGCCCATGTTGTGCAATGTAAGCGTTATTTAGTAGGACCATTGCAAAGCGTAGACTTCACATAGCTGCTGCTACGTAGCTGCGTAGACACAGCGTAGGCGTTATTCCGATGTATGCAAAGCGTAGATTCCGCTTAGTAGTTGCTACGCAGCTGCGTAGTCGTTATTCGGACGTATGCAAAGCGTATATAGACTTGGCGTAGCAGTTGCTACGCAGCTGGTAGCATAGGCGTTATTCAGACGTATGCAAAGCGTAGACTCCACGTAGCAGTTGCTACGCAGCTGCGTAGAGGCAGTGTAGGCGTTATTTGGACGTATGCAAAGCGTAGACTCGCCGTAGCAGGTGCTACGCAGCACCGTAGGCGTTACTTGGAAGTTTGCGTTCGCATCGCTATTGCTATGTAGCTGCGTAGCGGCAGCAGGAGACGTATCTAAAGCGCAGCGTAGCTACTGCTACGCAGAGTCTCTGCGTAGCAGTAGCTACGGAGCTACGTAGAGGTAGCGTGGAAGCCACGTTCATCGCAATATCGCATAGACACGCTGTGCTTGATAATACATTGGAATCTGCAGTTTTCCGTCAAGTAACTAAACTTTCTACTGACAAGTAGGACTAAGACAAGTTAGCGTTCCCACTTATATGTTCAACAAGGGACTAAGTACGCTGGACCCTTTTTTGTGAAGAAAGTTTTTAACCTCCAAAGTACATTATAAACATAACTGGCGAAATGAGGATGTAGTGCATCCACCTTTCGCCAATTATTGTTACAGCTCAGCCTAATCCATCGGGAATACGTGATGTCGTGTTATGTTTATAATAAAGCGTATAATATCCTATTCTAATTTCTGAGGTAAAAGATATGATCTCAAGATGTTCCAAGACACAATAACGTTACCTTGAACAAAAAACTGAGCATATCCCTAATGTTTCAGGTCGGCCGGCAAGTATAACGTATGGTGCGTACGGGCGGCGCGGGCGCTCCGTGATGCCTGCGGGCGCACCGCTTGCGTTCTGCCACTTCGGTAACTGTATGCCACGGGCGGGCATAGAGTAGCACGCAGATGTGATAGTCGATCAACTGGCTATGGACGTAATGAGGTGCGGCTCGATAGAGGTTCATATCAAAAGTGAAGAAGTAAAAAAAACAGTGGCACTCCAGGAGCGCCGACAGAAGTGAAAACTTAAAAAAGCATAGTAATTTTGTAAATATGTTGAAGGTCATTCTTCACAAAGAAAACGTACCGCGCGTTGATGTCTTTATGAGGGCCCAAACTTAAAACAGAGGTGTCGGTTACGGTAACAGTGTCGCGAGTTTAATGGTTTTTTTCCATTTCAAAAAATGCCCAACGCGCTTAAAGAAGATTCATTGATTTGGGTGTTAGGGTAATTACATGCCGGGATGCTTCACTACGATACATCGCGGGCTGGTAGGGGTTTATCTCGATGCCTACGTGAAAACAAAATATTAAATAATTTATAGCGTGCATCGTTCGATATCGCTCTGTTTCAGACAAGCTTTTTAGGATACTGTAGATGCTACTGCAGATTTTGATTTCAAGAAGATACGTATGTATTATAGAGCCATGGTGATGTATACCAGATTGGCAGGGACAACGACGGACAACCTGTTACCATGGACTCTGGACCTGCCTGCGTTTTTTCGTCGGAAATTAACAAAAAAAAAATTGCTGTTTCATACATTCTGAAACAGCTATTTTTTTTACAATAATCGACGAAAAATGTCTACGTCCACAATCTCGTCGTAGTCTTATAAATCTTTTACAAAAGACTAGTTTCATTAAGTCTAAATCCTTAATCTTTGACCATAACTCGCTTCACTAAGACAAATACTTTACTAGTTCTTAATATTTCACAACTCTTATCACAATGCGATAGAGTTCGAAATCGTGTATATATTCGATAGTATTATTGCTGTTAAGTGCTGTAGGCGTGATTTGAATGGCAGGTGCACGATGAGCGTATGTATCCAGTGCGAAATGTCTTTATGTATTACAGTACATAAGTAGGCAGATTATACGCAGTGGAAAGAATATGTTCTAGAATAATTTGAATATTTTTTTTTTAATTTAAAATGCTTAAGGGAAAGGGGGTTAAGGAAACTTAATTAGGTTCGAATGACTAGGTACTAGTCAAATGTCCGACCAGTAAGTACTGTAGAGATTATAACCTGCATGGTTTGTGGATGCAACCTTTTTGGTAATTATAAGATAATGGTATACACTGACCTCTATCATACAAGTACATAATACAGGGCAGTGATGGTACAGCATTGTAAGGTAAATGCCAATACGAATTGAGAAAGCAGAAAACGGTAGGCGTCAGATTTGGCTAACAAGAAAAGTGATAGGGATAAAATTAAAAAAAAAAAGTGAACTGATTCCATTTTTTTTTAATTTATGTACACTCTTCTACAGTACCAAAGTAGCTACAAGGACAGCTCTGTCATTCTCGAACGTGTCTGTGAATCCTGGAATGCCCAGGTCGTTGTGCGTGATGGCCATCACAAATAGTCAATCGACACAGATAAAATAAGAACAGAAAATATTGAAGCTAAGCAAGCAGCCTTGTTGAAGCAGACAATGCACGTTAGCTCGAGACGAAAAGAGCTAGAAACTAAATTTAAATGAAAAGTAGGTATACCCACCTATGTTACAAAAAATGCACCAAATATTGAAAACCGTTTTTTATGTGACCCTAGTATAAGGTTACTAGCAGAGGTCACTTATTCTTCATATTTCTTAAAGTTTCGAAGCTTTGTATATGATTAGCTTCTGCCTGCGGCTTTGCCCGCGTTAATGTCGAAAATTATCCCACAGGAACGTGCTACCGAGACAAAAAGTAGCCTATGTACATCCCCAGGATGCCTTATTATCTATCTTCTTGCAAAATTTTATCGAAATCCGCTCAGTGGCTTAGGCGTGAAAAGGTAACATAACAGAGTTACTTTCGGATTTATAATTATTAGTGTAGATTTTTGTCAATTTTCTATTCAAACCTATCATCTCCCTATTCTAAAAGTAATTTAGTTACAGCTACATGCCAATTTGTCGTACATTTCCCTCTACATTATCGCTTTTATTTTAATTTATTCACCCTTCAGTGACACTCGAAACAAAACTTTATAAACAGCCGCTTAAAACACGACATGATAAAGAACTCATTTACACGCTGTGTTAACCGCGAAATGGAACGTAAAAAGAACCTACGTTTACAAATTCAAACTTACAGTTCCAGAATTGATTGTCATTGAATTTCAAGCTTTAGTTCTCTAAAAATAAGAGTCCCATTGCATTAGCTGCACGGTCGATCTAATGTGGTAATATCCATAAAACATAGGCAATTTGAACAAATGTCGTCCGAGGCTGAATGTAATTGAGCTGTCAGATTTTGGAGGGAAACAATCGTTTTGAATTCCGAACTGTAAATTAGAATCTGTGGTCACGCTTTTATTACCAGCAACACGTGCAAATGCTCACCTTAATACTTTATTTATTTATGGGCGGGCCCACCTGCCGGTCGATTCTGTAGAAATCTCACCATGAAAACTTAGGTGAAGTGAGTTTGTTTTTGCTAGGAATTGACACTATTGACAGCTCACTCCACGCTCACTTCACCTAAGTTTTCACGTTGAGATTTTGCCAGAATAGCACCGCTGTCCTTCTAAGATCCAATAGCTGTGCCACTGTCAATAAGGGCTACATACAGTTGCCAATAAGTATGCGGTCCTGCGGTCGACCAGCACCCTAATTGCGTAACACACTATCAATTACAATCTGAATAATTTTGAAGGATATTGCTAATCCATTGCTTCATGTGTTCGAAAATTTGTCTGCTCAACAATGCTAATAACGCAATGGATGTTGTTGAACTGTCAAAATGAAAGCATTCCTACTCTGTGTGTTACGCAATAACACCGCAGCACGGACCCAGCACGTTGGTTTCCGAATAAGTATATTTAGAAATTATGTAGTTTCAGAATATAACGCCGAGACATAAAAAATATTATATTAAGTGCGTAGTTACTAAAAAAAAGTCAACAAACATCTTTGAAAATAAGGATCATCTAAACATACTTTAGAGGGATTTAATCGAATTTACAAAACTAAAAATATGCATAGTATGGAATGTCGAATTTGATAAATCGCTTCACCTTGAATTTTGACAAGCAAGTGCAAACAACAGAGCAAAGGTCACATTTTTTACAAACCTAACAAAAAAATATCTATTAAAAAAGGCTGGTAGTTAAAAGAGCGTAGCATTTAATATATTTGAACATGATAAATGTTTAGAATATTAATTCTGCATCTGTAATGAAGCTATCTTTGACGCACCCCACCCGAGGGTCCAACTCATTTCGCGCCCAATTTGAGGTCGATTAAAAACAAATTTCTATCAGAGTGCATTCAGCTTTTTAAATAGTGCTGTGACTAATGTCGATTGTGAAATATCAGTGGTCGTGATTTTTTTACAGGTACGTGTGTAACGTAATTTATTGAGAATGATAAGTACCTAACTATCTTCTCCGACACTCCGCCCGACCTCATCTAGTTTTTAAAATAGGATTGACGTGTAAAAGTGTTTGTACAAACCTACTTACCGAAATAAAATCATTCATCATTTGTCTCAGTAGTGCTTTTAATTAACTGAATTACTCTTCCTATTAATCATTTAAAGTAGGTACCATCCACATTTTCCACTTTTATTTTTGGTTAAATTGAGTCAGAACAATATCAAAATAATTTTGAGATCAAAAGCTACAACATCCATGTAGTCAGAAATCAAGTTTGGCAGGATTAAGAGCATTTGAGCGAAACTCGGAAAACCGAGAATCGGAAACCTCGATTTTACGAGTGTTTGGCCGACAAACTTCACTTTTATCGATAACTACACCTGTCCCTAGTCTTTCCCTCGTCCGTTTGTGTCGCTGCATATATTGAGCGCACGCCTTTGATCTCAGCTAGAATTGTCATCGTCCAAACACGCCACAGACAATCACGCCGGTTACTAACACGCTGGTGACTTTTTGTGTTTTTAGTGGCTTTATTGATCAAAAAGTACCAGGGCACTTGCTAGACTGAAAGAGTAGCACAGTATAGAATAATAGTACTACGTCAGTAGGCAGTTGATCCTCTATTCGACTTTTTAATGAGAGACGACAGGCAACATCAGTATACTATGCAATTTCATCAGCATTTTGCACCGTGCTTCGGGTGACAGATTTCGGCGATAAGCGTAAGTCCAGGGATGCGTGGCATTAGCATTCTATAGAATTCAAACTGGAAAAGTGTGTAATGTTACAGCAGCAGGATTAGTTGTGATTATAATACTTCTTTGGACAAATCCCTTCCTAAGGAGCTTGCCATTGTAAAGCCAGAGAGATAAATTGTCAAGCAAATTGACTACCAACTTAAACTGTCGGTCAAATCACAACTTTGATTAACATTTAATTTCCCTAATTGTACGTACTTTACTTTTCCGTGACCATTACGGGAAAAGTCAATGTACGAGTTTATTCAATCATGTTATGAATCAATTGTCAACACTCACATTATGAGCTACGCCCCTCTACCTCGTCTGCATCGCTGCACATATTGGATTCGCTCCTTTGATCTCTCACTTTGTCATCCTCCAAACATGGCAGGAACAAATGGCAGGGCCAAACACGCAAGGAACAAACACGCCAGCGATTGACACGGTGGTGACTTATTAAAATTGGTTACGTTATTAATCGTGTAGTTTTTTGGGGTCAGTACAGACTTCTGACTTATGATCTTTGGAACTTCAGCCACTAAAGACATAAAGAAAAGAAAAGAAAATCAACACGATGTTACTTATTTTAACTAGGTACATACAGGGTGGCAGGGACATCGACGCGCAAGCGCAACCTGTTACCACGGATTCAGTACGTGATTCTGGACCTCCTGCATTGAAATTTTTCAATGCATGGGGCAAAAATTTCAATGCAGGGGATTGAAATTTTTCAAAGGTTATTTAAAAAAAATAGCTGTTCCATTCATTTTGGACACGTAGGTAGGTATGTATTCCACTTTTTTATGAAACCGCAGATTTTTTTTTATGACCGACGAAACATGTTTAGGTACACTAGAATCATTGGCTGAATTGATAGTTTCAGTTTGTACATCCATGTTTGTGCCACCCAGTGCCACCCTGTACCACCCCAGAGATTACAGCTCTCAAAAGTCTTCCCATTCATAATATTAGAATCCCTCTTTATAGGAATATCTGAGTTTCAATTAATTACGGTTAATACAAGATTCCAATTCAGGAGCTGGTTTATCGTTTAAACAAACCTCTACTTAAAAATATTTGAATTTTAGTTAAGCAACTAAAATACCAAAGAACTTCCACGTACCTAACAATCACTTAGCCAAGAATGCAGCCTCATCATTAGGCCCTCACAGAAACAATACGATCCCTACAATTGACATCAATCCAGAGTACTGATGAGGAGCCGTATCACGAACTCGTGATCCCAGTTCACACGTCACATCTCGAACACATGCAGCATACATCAACCTCGTCTAATTACAAACCCTAAGGCTAAACTCGGTAAAAAACTCACGAATATGACGAAAAAATCTCACGATTGAAACAATCCTTACCGTTTATGGCGGGAATTTTACGAAACGTCAAATTAAAATTTCGAATTTGGAATTTTCGTTGCGTTTGCGAAGTT